>CM031241.1:274015524-275302190 GCA_018340775.1 Taxus wallichiana var. yunnanensis
ATTAGTACTATGTTGGAGTCAACTTTCTTACAATTTTGTGCTCATTTTGGCACGTTTTCAGGCTCGAGATTCCGTCATCTAGTTGCCTAAAATTGGCTCTCAATGTTTTTTCTCGCTTTTGACTAGGTCTTAAAACTTTAATAACTTTTGTTGTGCTTGTCAGAATAAGTCCAAATTTCACGTGAGCCTAATTTATGAATTCATATTTGGCACGAAAATTTTGGGGTCAATCCGAGTTGTTTTACATTTTAGGGTTTTTTGGCATTTTAGGGTTTTAGAGTAGTCTTGAAATAAAAGGAGAATTGTAATGATGTAATAGATCAAAGGTGTGAATTCTAGATTGAGAAGTAAGCTATTTTGAAACTCTTGGTTTTATTTGCAAAGCTGTTATGTGTGTTTTTGGAGGTATTTCAACCTCTTGCAGCTGGATTCACATCAATTGGTATCAGAGAAGGATTTTGATCTTGCGAAATAGTTAAGGTAAAATATTACATTTTTATGTGTAGTTTTTACCTCTGTTTTATATAACCATGGCTAGAAGCGAGAGGGGAGGTTATGCCCAGATGAATAGGCATATGCAGGAGCTACAGAGACAAGTTGCTGAGCTCATGGGGAGGTTACCCGCCTTAGAAGGATACATGCAAATGGGGATGTAAACCCGAGATAGTGATATTGAAGAAGACACTCCATTAATGAATGAAGGAGGAGATGAAGAAGAAAATGAGAGACCATTTGAGGAGAGATTGATCAAGGCCTTAGAGGGAAAGAATGACGACATCAAGATTAATGTTCCTGATTATGGTGGAGGGTTACGACCACTCAGAGAGTTGATTGACCGTTAAATCGCATGGAAAAATTCTTTGAGTGGAAAACCCTTTCATGAGGAGAAAGAAGGTTAAGTTTGCATGCACTAAGTTGGCTAGACATGCATTGATCTGGTGGGATCACCTACAAAATGAAAGACAAAGGAATGGAAAGGGCAAGATCCAAAACTAGAATAAAATGGTAAAGAAGCTAAAAGAAAAGTTTCTTCCTGTAGATTATGCTCAGACACTCTTTCGAAGGTTCCAAAACCTAAGGCAGAAGGATCTCAGCATTGAGAGTATACTAATGAATTTTACAAGTTATCAATCATGGTGGAACAGGAGATTCTGAAGAAAAAAAGGCTACACGGTACATAAATGGGTTGAGTTACACCATACAAGATGAGATGAGTATGCTCCGGATCCATAGCCTAGATGATGCTTATCAACTTGCATTAAAGGCAGAGGAAAAGAACAAGAGGAGTAATTTTAGAAGAGGTGTGAAGAGAGGTCCATCATCATCTCCAATGAGGGGTATGGGTAGATTTGAATCTACAAAAGGTGAATCCTCTAATACAGAAGGGCATGAAGATTCTGGCCAAATCCATGGTAACTACCAAAGAGGTAGGGGGTTTCAGAGTGGAAGAGGTTATAATGGAGGACGGGGCTGGAATAGCCCCCAAAGGCAATATACATGTTACAAATGTGGTGAAGAGGGGCACAGAGCTTTTGAGTGTCCGCACTATCCTACACAAGATAGATGGCAAGGAGAAAAACCACAAGTAAATCTGGTTGAGGCTGAAGAGGAAGAAGAAATGGAGGTTGCTGCAGACTTGGGTGAAACCCTCATGATAAGGAGGACGATGATTGTCCCAAGGAAGGAGAAAGAACGTGATATTGCTGAGCTGATTTGTGGCTTCGAACAAATATATTTCGTACAAGATGCACCTCTGGAGGAAAGGTATGTAAAATTATTATTGATGGTGGTAGTTGTGAAAATATGGTTTCAACTATAATGGTTGATAAATTGAATCAACCAGACAAGAGCACCCATATCCCTATCGTATATCATGGTTCAAGAAAGGAAATGAAGTAACCATAGATAAAAGATGCCTTATAAAGTTTTCAATTGGGAATACCTACAAGGATGAGGTGTGGTGTGATGTTATCCCAATGGATGCATGTCATATATTACTAGGTAGGCCTTGGCAATACGATAGAAAGGTTACACATGATGGAGGGAAAATACATATACCTTTTGGAAGGATGGTGTAAAGGTTGTCTTATTACCCTTCAAGGAAGAAGAGAAGAATGAGGGCTTATTGGCTACAAAATAGTTTGTTATAGAAATGGAAGAAGCTGGATTTTGTTATGCACTTATGTCAAAGAAGTTGAGAAAGAAGGCTTTAATACACCTATTGCAGCAGAAAAAGATACTAAAAGAATAAAAAGATGTCATACCAGATGACCTACCAGATGGGTTACCACCAAAGCAAGATATTCAACACCATATTGATTTGATCCCAGGATCGGCCCTTCCAAACCAGGCAGCCTATCAGATGAGTCTGACATAGAGTGAAGAGTTGAATAGACAAGTGACAGATCTAATACAAAAAGGGTTAGTGAGAGAAATCATGAGTCCATGTACAACTCCAGCGTTATTGAATCCAAAAAAAAATGGAGACTGGAGAATGTGTGTAGACAGTAGAGCCGTAAACAAGATCACAATTAAGTATCGGTTTCCAATTCCGCGATTGGATGATGTGATGGATGTGCTAGCAGGAGCCCGATATTTTAGCAAGATTGACCTACGGAGCGGTTACTACCAGATCCAAATCCGTGAAGGGGACGAATGGAAAACTACTTTTAAAACAAAAGATGGATTATACGAGTGGATGGTGATGCCATTTGGGCTATCTAATGCACCCAGTACATTCATGAGGTTGATGAACAGAGTACTCCAAGAATACAATGGCAAGTTTGTTGTTGTCTATTTTGATGATATTTTGATATTCAATAAGACAGTGGAAGAACACTTGTTACATCTGAAATTGGTGTTAGACTTGTTACGTAAAGAGAGTCTATATGCAAACTTAAAGAAGTGTAGATTTCTTCAGAAGAGTCTTGTTTTTTGGGATTTGTCATATCAGGGGATGGAGTGAGGATGGATGAGGAAAAAGTAAAGGCAATTCTGGAATGGCCTATTCCAAGGAATGTGACAGAGGTTCGTAGTTTTCATGGATTGGCAACTTTTTATAGGAAGTTCATCAGGAATTTTAGTAGCATTGCTGCACCCATAACAGAGTGTACAAAAGGGAGGGATTTTGTATGGACCAAGGCAGCAATAGATAGTTTTGAATTGTTGAAGAAGAAAGTATCAGAAGCACCTATTTTGGTATTGCCAGATTTTAGCAAGGTCTTTGAGGTTGACTGTGATGCCTCACATGTTGGGATTGGAGCTGTGTTGAGTCAAGAAGGACGACCAGTGGCATTCTTCAATGAAAAGCTAAAATAAGTCGAGGAAGTATTCTACTTATGATGTGGAATTTTACACTTTTTTTCAGGCATTAAGGAACTGGAGACATTACTTGGTAGCAAAGGAATTTGTACTCTTCACTAACCATGAAGCCTTGAGGTATGTAAACACATAGAAGAAACTAAATAGTAGGCATGCAAAATGGGTTTCATTTTTGCAAGAATATACTTTTGTTTTAAAGCATAAGTCTGGTAAGCAGAATCAAGTTGTTGATGCCTTGAGTAGGCGTGTAGCCCTTTTGACAACAATGGAAAATAAAGTCCTAGGGTTTGAGGTAGTTAAGGAATTGTATGAAGGTGATCCTGATTTTGGTGATGTTGTCAGAAAGCTTAAGGAGCCTACAGTAGTTAGTGATTCTTTTGATTATTTGATACAGGATGGTTATTTTTTTAGGGGGAAACAATTGTGCATCCCTGCTGGTTCAATGAGAGAAAATATTATAAGAGAATTGCATAGTGGAGGGTTGGCTGGACACTTTGGTATAAGTAAGACAATTTCTCTTGTTGTAGAAAAGTATTATTGGCCAAAGATAAAGAGGGACATCAGTAGGGTTGTAGCAAGATGTAGAGTGTGTCAAATGGCTAAGGGTCATGCACAGAATACTGGGTTGTATATGCCATTGCCTATCCCTACAGGGCCATGGGTTGATCTGAGTATGGATTTTGTGTTAGGGCTTCCTAACACACAATGAGGGAATGATTCTATCTTTGTCGTGGTTGATAGATTCTCTAAGATGGCACATTTTATTTCTTGTAAAAAACTAATGATGCTTCCAGAATTGCAGATTTTTTTTTTTCAGAAGTGGTTAGATTGCATGGAATTCCAAAAATGATCACTTCAGATCGGGACACGAAGTTTTTGAGTCACTTTTGGAGGACTCTGTGGAAGAAATTGGGGACACAACTACAGTTCAGTAGTGCATATCACCCCTAGACTGATGGGTAGATAGAAGTAGTGAACAGAAGCTTGGGAAATCTCCTATGTTGTATAGTTGGAGAAAAGCCAAAACAATGGGACTTAGCTTTACCTCAAGCTAAGTTTTCATATAATAGCTCGATAAATAGGTCAACAGGGAGGTCTCCTTTCCAGATTGTGTATGGTAGGAATCCGAAGGGGGTCCTTGATCTAATTGTTCTACCAGGTGAAGATGAAACTAGTGATGATGCAGAAGCATTTGCAGAACACATTCTACAGCTACAAGATGAAGTGAGGGAAAAGCTGAAAGTGAGTAATGCACAATATAAAACAGCTACAGATGCCAGTAGGAGAGTAAGTGTATTTGAATAAGGAGATATGGTGATGGTTCATCTTAGAAAAGAGAGGTTTCCAAAGGGAACATATAATAAACTCAAGTATAAGAAGATTGGGCCATGTAGGATTCTGAAGAAAATGAGTGATAATGCCTACAAGGTGGAGCTACCTAAAAACTTTGCTATCTCACCAGTTTTTAATGTTTCTGATTTATATAAGTTTCCAGTCATGATGAAAATGTTGCGAGAGGAGGAAGAAATAAACTGAAGCAACAGATGCCGAAGAAGAAAAAGGAAAGGGTAATGCGTGTCTTGGACCAAAAGACAATCACTACTAGACATGGGAGCTACAACAGATATTTGGTACAGTGGGAAGGTTTGCAGCAAGAAGAAAACACTTGGATTCCTGAGTGGGAGTTGAGGAAAATTGACAGTGCAAAATTAGATGAGTTCCGTCAACAATTCGCAGGAGTTGAATTCTTTTCAACCAGGGGAGAATGATGCGGGAGCATAACTTGCAGAGGCCATAACTTTTGATCCGACCGTTGGATCGTCCTGAAATTTTACAGGGTGGTAGATATACATTAGTACTATGCTAGGGTCAACTTTCTTGCAAGTTTGTGCTCATTTTGGCACGTTTTCAGGCTCAGATTCCGTCATCTAGTGGCCTAAAATTGGCTCAAATGTTTTTTCTACTTTTGACTAGGTCTTAAAACTTTAATAACTTTTGTTGTGCTTGTCGAGAATAAGTCCAAATTTCACGTGAGCCTAATTTATGAATTCATATTTGGCATGAAAATTTTGGGGTCAATCCGAGTTGTTTTGCATTTTAGGGTTTTTGGCATTTTAGGGTTTTGGCATTTTAGGGTTTTAGAGTAGTTTTGAAATAAAAGGAGAATTGTAATGATGTAATAGATCGTGTGAATTCAGTTGAGAAGTAAGCTATTTTGAAACTCCTAGTTTTATTTGCAAAGCTGTTTATGTGTGTTTTTGGAGGTATTTCAACCTCTTGCACTAGAATAGATTCACATCATCTTAGAAATAAAAAAATAAATTACAAAAATTATTTGATTACAATGTCTATACCAAAACTTCTAATATCAAATGCTCGATTACTTTACATAGCCAAATTTTGTGGCCTAGAACACAAAAATAAGGACAATCCTTTAGTTTGAAGTATTATGGGGCATTGTCATGGATTTTGTGACCATTCCCACAACACTTGATGAATTAATGAAGTATGGGATGGCTAGCGCCAAAGCCTTAATGCTGATAATGATCAGTTTTAGTGATGATGTGAAACCACATGTTTGGAATTTGGAGATACTAAATGAGACCTAAGATAAGTTGGAAACCATTTATGAATTAAAAAATCATACTAAAATCCTTCATCTTCATCAAAGCACACACCCTCTCTATGGAGTCAAATGAGAAATTTGAGGAGTTCTTATGTTGTGTGGATGAGCTGCGATCAAAGTTATTATTGCTCCATGAAATGGTGCATGAAAAAATTATCATGTCGACCACATTGAAAAAATTCTTTCTCAATTACAAGTGTTTTTGTTACGACACTTGAATGTATCTAAATAAACAAAGGCATTCAAGAACTCATGAACTTGCTTTAAATAGGAAGAGGCCATCACTTCAGCCATATATGAGACTCAAGATAAAGCAATGTTCTCAAAGCTATATCATGGATAGAAGAATTAGAAGGGTCCCCTAGAGAAGCTAACAACCAAAACCAAATCATGAGAAGAAAGATCAAAATTCAAAGAAGTAGTGTCACATTTCAGAACCAACTCTCATGACACTGATCACTGCTAGTACAATGGTTTGAAACAATGGTCTTCAAGCTAAACAATCACATCTGGGAGTGATGATTCTAAAAAATCCAGACTCCCTCCCTGCCAAAGAAATAAGAAGGGACACCTTACCACTAAAAAAGATAATGAATTTGATGAGGATACTACAGAAGGAACAAATTGTGGTAAGAACCTTGTACTAGTCTCTCAAACCTCACAACCCACGAAGAAAGTATGGTTAATAGACTCTGGTGCAAGTAAGCATATGTCAAGTGATAAGAATTTTTTTGATGAACTAAATGAACAACCAACTAGAGATTAGGTTTAGATAGAAGATGAAAAAGAGTATGTTGTAGAAGGAATAGGCCAAGTGACCATTCCTTTAGGACCACGAAAATGTACACTTACAAAGGTACTATATGTTTCTTTATTGACTTGACTAAAAACCTCTTGTTAGTCACTAAACTCCTAAATCATCATCCAAAGGTATAATTTATTGTTCAAAATGACATCAAATCATGTTTGATCTCAAGACAAGGTAATATTATTGCTAGATATTTTCTAAAAGATAAGTTATTTTCTTTATATATTGTTATATTCTGCAATAACTTTATCTCGCATCAATAGTTGAATCTATCACACTCTAAAACTTTAGATATGGACACTTGTTTGGCTAGTTCATTGCATCGATGAGTTAAAAATAAATGGTTCATAGAGTATCCAAATTATCCACTTCCTTTCCTATTTTATCTGGGTATCTTGTGGGAAAATAACAAAGGGATCCATTTCAAGAAAGTACCTTCGATGCCAAGAAGCATCTAGAGGTAGTTCATACCAGTCCAAATGGCTCGCTACCTTTTTTGTTTTTATGATACAAGTACTTGTAACTCTTCGTGGATGACAACTCTCACAAGATGTGGATGTTTTTCCCAAGAAGAAAAGTGAGGCTCCTCAAAATTTCTAGAATTTCTGTCATCATGTTGTGAAAGATATCGGATAACCACTTCTTCTACTTCACTCGGATCAAGGGGAGGAATTCACATCAAAGAATTTTTAGCCTTCTGAATCAACAAGGCATTAAGAAGAACCTTATTGCTCCATACACACCAAAAAAATAGAATTCTTGATTGACACAATCGCACAATGATAGAGATGGCTAGGTGCATGAAATATACAAAAATGATGGAGGAACACTATTAGGTTGAAGTAGTACAAACATCCTAATATATTATCAACGGGGCACCAAACAATATTATAAAGGATCAAACACTAGTAAGGTATGGAGTGGTAAAATTCCATCAATCTCTCATTTACGAGTATTTGGTTTCACAACATATTTGAATGTACCATCTTAGAAGAGAAAGAAGTTTGAGTCGAAGAAACTCCCGTGCATACTACTTGGCTATAGTACTACCTCGAAGTCATACCATACCATGGATCCTGAGATAAATAATATATATGAGAGTCGAGATGTGGTTTGTGATGAGTCATACTTTGACTCAAAGGTAGTAACATCGAAGAACCATTACTAACCACATCTCAATGACTAGTCTCCAAATCGATGATGAGCCGGAGGAGACTACTCAAAGAAAATAAATGTTGCAAGGAGAGCTATTTTTTAACCTTGAGAACTAGAGAATGTGACTCCACATCAATCCACATGACAACGACACAATTCTTCTTAAAATAATTCAAGTTCTCATCCGAAGTGGGTACAAATCACCATCAAAAATCAAATTTATAGCAAATTATAGATACTCAGTATCCGGAGTCAAAACAAGAAGTCAAACAAAAAATGATGTGAATTTAACACTCACGAGTTAACTAATTAATAACTTCAACCCCGATAATGTTCGTGAAGCACTAAGTAAACCTTAGTAGAAAGAAGCCATGGATGTAGAATATGACTCACTCATTTCAAATAAGACATAGAACTTGTCAATCTACCTATAGGAAAGAAACCCATCGGCTGCAAATGGGTTTTCAAGAAAAAATATAAGGAAGATGGATTCATCGATAAATATAAAGTATGACTTATAAAAAAGAGTATGCTTAGAAAGAGGGTACACTGACTATAAAGAAACCTTTACCCCACTGCGATCATTAATAACATAAGATTTTTTTGCACACTAGCAAAACAAAAAGGATTGATACTTCAACAGATGGACGTCAAGAATGCTTTCCTAAATGGTGATCTGAAAGAAGAAGTGTACATGAACCAACCTGAAGGATTTGTTGATGAAGAGCATCCTAAGAAGGTATGTCATCTCATTAAATCACCATATGGAATGAAACAAGCTCCAAGGGCATGGCATATAAATATTGATGATCACCTTCGTAGCTTGGGTTCACTCGTAGCCTTTTAGATTCAAATTTTTAGTATAAAAAAGGTAGAAAAAAAAATGTCATTCTTGTTGTGTATGTGGATGATCTTCTAATCACTAATAGTTCAAAATATCAGGTTGATATTATGAGGAATGATCTCAAAATAACCTTCAACATGACATATTTGGAGCTACTACATTACTATCTTAGCTTTGAGGTATGGAAAACAAAGGATCATAATTTTGCCTCCCGGATAAAGTATGCCAAGACACTCCTTGAAAAGTACAAAATGTCAAACTCTAAACCTATATCCACTCCTATGGGAAAAGGTTTGAAAATTTCATGATTCAAGGTTTCACCTCAAGTAGATGCTAATCTCTAAATAGAATTTGATGGAGGACTCACAACTTCACTTATACTAGACCAAAATTTTGTTATGCTGTCACCTATATTTCCAGGTTCATGCAAGAGCCAAAGAAATGTCACCGAACCGTAGAAAAGAATGTTTTGAGGTATATCCAAGGTATAGTTGATTATCGGTGGTAATATAAGAAGAATAATCAATTCTTGTTATAGGTATATGTCGACTCGGACCACGTGAGATCTGTTGATGAAAAAAGTCAACCACAAGAGACATATTTCATCTCGGATCTGTACCTATATCATGGATAAGCAAGAAGAAAAATCTTGTTTCTATCTCATCCATAGAAGCACAATATTGTGCCACATGAGGAGTCAAAGTGCGAAGCGATATGATTACATCACATTTTGGATGACATGGAAATTCTTGAAAAATAATCACTTAATCTCTATTGCGAAAATCGGGGTGTGTTGAAGCTCATGTAAAATTAAAATTTTCATGACCGAACAAATCATATTGAGAGTGATTGTCATTTCATTGGATATCACATCTGGAACCATCACATTCAGCTCCAAAGTACTATCCTATAGAAGCACAAGTTGTTGATATTGTAACAAAATCTCTTAACAAAGTGGAATTTTAAATTTTCAAAGGGCACATTTACAAGAATAATGTAATAATGGAGGGAATGTTAGCATAATATATGTAGTATTTTATTATTCAAATAGTTGTTGTTTTTACTCCATTATTCGCTCTTATTGTTAAGAACAACTCAATCCATTCCAGGGGTCTTATTTATATAGGAACCTATAAATATTATGTGTTCTACTGATTAAATAAGACTCAAGTAAGAGATATTCTATATCTATTTATTTTCATCAATCAGCTCCTCTCTCTCTCTCTCTCTCTCTCTCTCTCTCACACACACACACACACACACACGAGTGATATATATAGTTTAAAAAAATCAGCCTCATATCTATAATAAAATGCATAATGGTAAACAAATACCCAAAACCAAAAACCTTTTAGCATCTACCTTAAAAAATAACATAGAAGCTAAAAACCCTAGGGATAAATAAATTAGAACAAAGAGTAAAAATGGAGGAATAATTCGCTATAATTGCACATATAGAAAAATCAATATCACCATAGTTCAACATGAGTATCCTTGGCCTCCATCTTCTCCATTCTATAAACCCTATATGTGTGAATGGAGGCAGATATGGAAAATAAAATAATAAAGGGAAAATAGAAGATAGATTTAGGGTTATTTTTGGAATACCTAGGATCTATGTTGAGGATTAAATCTATCCAATGGACTAGATTTAATCCTCACAACTTAAAGTTGGTGGGAAATAGTTGTAATAAATTTTCAGAAATTTAATTAATGGGAAGCTTAGGGAGTTTTATTGATGGGAAATGGCAAGCTTTGTTATTATATGGCGTTATTAATTATATGGTAGGTTTAATTTAGTATGTTCCATTTTCATTATGGGTCAAATTGGTTAAATGACATTTTAATTATGGGTTAAATAAACTAATGTTGAGTATGGAGATATTTAAATAAATGATTTAAGTTGATTAAAATGATTGAAGATAAATGTATAGTTAAATTAATTAATTTTTAGCATGGTTATAATTTACTTGGGGAAATAAAAATAACTTTTATATTAGGAAATATTATTTAATAAATAGAACATGAACTTAAAAAGATAAAATAAAAAATATATATTAGGAATTATTTAAGAGGAGAATTAAATCATATTATTTAAGGAATGGAAGTGTACTAATAATTAACAAGTAAGCTTACACAAAACATAATTAAGGTATTTTAAAAGTTTATGAATAGATTTAATTTTAAAAATAATTTTCCATAATTTTTAGTTATGTGTTATTGTTTTGGTGTGGTGAAATGTGGGCATCATAGATGTGTTCGCAAGGATAAAATTGATTTTCAGCTAATCAAATATGGATTCTTTGAAGAGGGCCACTTTTTATCACTTAAAATCTTAACTAAATTAAGACGAAATCCATGTGCATGTGGTACAGGTTGTTCTTCATAATGTACGTCATCTACTAATTTTAGCCTAGAACAGGATGTTTTGTATATTTTTTTGGTTAAATTGATCAATATATTATAACCAAAAAAATTAATTATTTTTTATTTTCAAATAAATAGATACAAATTGAAGGATAAAAATATCAATATTATTTTATGGATTCCTCATTACGAATTATTAGGTTTCAAGGTTTTAATGTTTTTAATCTTTCACACTCAAATGTTTCTTAATGTGTAGCTTTCTGTATTGAAGTGTTTTAGGGTAGTTTCAAATTCTAGGTTTCTTATTTTTAAGGTTTAATGATTTAGGAAGAAATAAATATAATTGTGTAACCTTCCTTTTCTTATAATATAATAAATAATTATGGAATAAAAATTTAATTATTATTTAAAAATAATGAATTAAACGAAGTTTTAAACGGATATATAATAACACCCCAATTTATTTTTGAGTATTTAATATTCAATTGAGATATTTTCTATTGAAAAATTTAGTATCAAATCAGTTTTAGTTTAAAAAATTTTCCACTTTAAAATATAAGATTGTGAAATAATTTTTTTATGTTTTGATTTATATACATTAAAATGTCATTAGTATTCCTTTACAATGATAAAAAATAAATATAAAATACCCCACTTTTTTTTAAGATACCAATATTATTATTCTTTATATCTTAGATTCCATATGTTGATTTTATTATCAATCTATCTCATATTTCATATTTTGTTATGGTTTCGTTATAATTATGTACCAAGTATATATATATATATACATACTAGTTTCTATAGTGCTTATGGAAAACTAAACATGCGTATAAGTTACTTTCTCAAGATGTTGAAGCTAATATGTATTCAAAACATTTTTTTCTGAAATGAATTCTAAAACAATCTTAAACAATATTATGTGGTGAAAAATGCAATGCCCATAATTTACACACACAAATACAACAATAAAAATACAATAAGATATTTTTTTAACTTACATTATAGTACATGACACTATAGCAAATCACATGGGACAACACACAACACACAATATGCGTACACAACATTAACCCACATAGATAACATGAAAAAACGTGATTCAAAACAAACCACTTTCTGTTCCCATATAATAAGAAACATCATAAGGATTCAACTACAATACAAACTTATAGATAGGGTCTTCCCATGAAATGATATTTTAAGGATTAAAATTTTATTAAAATCACATTTTAATACAGAACTTAATATCTAGAAGGTTTCATAATATGTGCATCATACAATCCTTTTATTTTTTCTAGATTCCCTCTATATTTTTTAACATTTAACTTATGGTGTATCTCATTGAATAAGGATAATCTGCATTATTTCAATTACTTGTTTAATTTTCTCATTTGTTAATGGGATATTTATATACCCACAAGTCTATTAGGTACTATCACTCAGATCCATTCCTAAGGGCTTGCATCTTGACCTTATATCTTACCTACATTACACAATGGGACAAGCGTAAGTCAAAAGAATGTGAAGTTAACTTTTTAAAAGGATTTAGGGTCAAGTTTATTCCATTCATTTATAAATTGATATTTTAGGTAGTAAACAATAAACATTATAGGAATTATGTTCTTCATGCATAGCAAGAGGGTTTAATCATATTACAATAAAGTTCATGTTTCACTTTCGTGTCAAATAACATCCCACGATTACAATTCCAAAGGTTAAGCATCAATCGTAAGTTTGATATATTAATGGTCCAACAACTAGTTAAGGATTAGAAGGCTTTAAACATGCAAACATAATTCCTTATTTTTTTCTCTATAATAGGTTTCTGAGTCTCATTTTAAGTCCAACCTAAGAGGGTTATCGCTAACTAAATTCATTTATTTTTTTAATGAATTGTGTGTTAGCATACGTATAGCATAGCTTATATTTTTAGGTGTTTTTTTTTTATATTATCCCTTTATTCTCTCTTCATTGTTGTATTCCATTATTCTCTCATCTTCATCCATATCTTTCTCCTCCATTTCGGGAATGTTGTTTCCTATTTCTCCTATAAATTATACGTACTTCTCCATAATAAAATAAGATATGTTAAGAGTTATTTACTTGAAATTATTCTAATATATTCACTTCCCATAATTTGGTATCAGAGATTTTGTTTGAAGGAGAAAACAACTCTGACCTGTGTGTTTAGAAGAGAGACCAAGACTTGTTGTGTGCCTTTTGATTTAAACGACCAATTCTCTTGAGTTTGGCCCAATCTGCGAGGGCTACATAGAGGAAGAATCTTTGTCTAGCTGTCTTTGTGTGGAGGTATAGATCAGAAACCTATGTGGACCTTTGTTGTTTTGAGGAATTATTCAAAATTTGCATGGGGATTTACTCATACATCTATATTGTTTCTTTCATCTGCGTAGAGGAGGAAAACACTAGAAGCTATTTACTGCGTGAATATAGCTAGGTGGAAGAAAAATACATGGAAATTTGGATAAAAATCATTTTTGTTGCGTGAAGGAAGAGTCTCTTCTCTCCTGTTGCATGGAGGAAATACACCAACGTGAAAATTTTCTCCTGCTAGTGGCCACGTGGGTGGAGATTTAGTGGTCTACGTGGGAGTTTTAGATTTATTTTTTGTCTTATTTGCTGTAGAAAATTCAAATCAATTTCTACGTGGAATTCAATAATGAGATCTACATACGTGAAGAAAGGGGAGACTATATGGGAAATCATACAACTTTGTTTAGAAAAGACACAAGCTCTTGGTGTGTAGGAAATAACAACCTAATTATTTTTTTGTTTTTTTGTTCTCTTCTACCTCCTTTCGAGGCATGACACGGTGTTGTGTGGAAAATTACTACAATCGTAACCTCTTGGCTACCTACATGTTGATCTGCAAAGAAAATGTGGAGTTTCTAGTACATTACGCCAAATGTCGACTATGGACAACTCAATTGAGAGCATAAATAACAAGGTCGCCATTTCTGAAAGTCGCAACGTCCACTTGCCAAATTCAGAGAACACCATGAAGAATACCACGAGAGTTTCGAGTTCTACTTTTATTTGTTAAACGAGCTTGAACAATGACAATCTTCTCTTCGACGAGCTAGTTTGAATAGGAATTCTTGAATATTTCCTTTTAAACATCAGGTGCCAAGAAAAGGGAGTACGGGAATAATTAAAATCCAGTACGAAACCAACTTTGAAGATGAAGAAGAACACCCCACCAAGCATTGTCATCTCTCATCACATGAGTATCAAGAGTATCTATGAGCCGATACTTCTCATTAGTGAGTAAAAGTTGTAATAACTCTTTAATAAATAAATAAAAACCATTTTTTTTATTAAAATGTCTGATCCGAATTTTCTTCTTTCTAATGCTTAGTTACTAAAAGGGATAAATTTTACGGCTTGGAAAAAAAAAGAGGAAAATCCTTCAATTTGAAGGATTATGGGGTATTATTGACCGGATCTGTGACTGCTTCCACAACCCTTGATGAATTAATATAGTATGAAATGGCTAGTGCCAAAGCCTTGATGCTGATAATGCTCGATGCTCGGTGATTATGTGCAAACGCGTGTTCAAAATGTGGAGAAACAAAAGGAATCCTGGGACAAGTGGCAACAATTTATGAAGCCAAAAATAAGACTAATATCCTTAATATTTAGTCAAAGTTGCACATCGTCTCTATGGGTTCAGTTGAGAAAGTTGAGGAGTTCTTACGTCATGTGGCTGAGCTACGATAAAATTTATTAGTGCTCGGTGAAATAGTTGAGGAATTTTTTTTCGTAACAATCACCTCCCTTCTCAATTCAGAGTATTCGTTATGAAACTGAATGTATCTAAACAAACAGTGGCATTTGAAGAACTTGTGAATTTTCTACAGCAGGAAGAGGCCATTAATTCATCCAAAGAGGAATCTCAGGATAAAGCCCTATTCTCAAATCCATACCATGTCCAAAAGAATTGGAAGGGTCCCCCAGAGAAGAAAAATCAAGCACAACAAAAACAACAACAAAAAGATCAAAATTCAAAGAGGTGGTGTCACAGTTGCAGAACTAACACCCACGACATTGATCACTTCTATTATAATAGCTTAAAACAAGGTTTTTCAGTTCAAACAAGCACATCAAGGCATGAATATTTTCAACAGTCCGAATGACGTCCCTATTGGAGAAAGCACAAGGGGCATCTTGCAGCCCAAGAAGATAATAAGTCTAATGAAGAGACATCAGAAGGATCACATTTTGGTAATAACCTTGTACTTATCTCTCAAAATTCACAACCCATGAATAGATTCTCGCTAATAAAATTTGGTGTAAGTAAGCACATGTCAGGTGACAAGGCATTGTTTGATTCACTAGACAAACAACCCACTAGTGATCAGGTTCGGATAGCCAATTTCGAAGAGTACTTTGCAAAAGGAATAGGAAGAGTAACCATTCCTCTAGGACCATGAAAATGTACACTTACAAAGGTACTATATGTTCTGGTTTGAATAAAGAACCTCCTGTAAGTAACTTAGCTATTAAATCATCATGTGAAGGTAGAATTTGTTGTCCAAAATGTCATCAATTCATGTTTGATCTCTCGACAAGGTAAGATTATTGCAAGAGCATTTATAAAAGATAATTTTTTTACTTTAGATACTATTTCATCTTCTTTAATAGCTTTATATGCATCAACAATGAGTCTATTGCACTCTAGCAATTTAGATATGGACACTTGTCGGGTAGTTCATTACATCGGATGAGTTCAAAAGAAATACTTCATGGAATACCCAAATTGTCAAGTTCCTTTCCTCTTTGCCATGGCTATCTTGCAGGAAAACAACAAAAGGATATGTTTCAGGCAAGCACCTTCCATTCCAATAAGCATATGGAGGTAGTTCATACCGATCTAAATGGCCCTTTGCCTACTTTGTTTTCGGGATACAAGTACTTTAAATTGTTCATGGATGACCACTCCCGAAGATGTGGGTGTTTTTATTGAAGAATAAAAGTGAGGCTCTTAGGCACTTGTAGAAATTCTATCATCATGTTTTGAAAGAGATTAGACAACCACTTCTTCTAATTTTCTCGATCGAGGGGGAGCTCACATCAAATAATTTCTTGTCATTCTTAAACCAACATGGCATAAAGCAACACGTGACTTCTCCCTACATGCCCCAATAGAATGGAATTGTTAAGTGTCGTAATCACACAATAATGGAGATGGCTCGCTGCATTCTATCAACTATGCAGCCGAGAAGAATTTTATTGGGTTGAAGTAGTACGGTCAGTTTGTATATCTTCTCAACAAGGAAATGACAAAGATTATACAAATTAAAATTCAGGAAGAAGTATGGAGTGGTACAAATCCATAAATTTCTCATTTGTGAGTATTTGGCTACACAACATACATGCATGTCCCACCTCGAAGAGAAGTAATGTTGAACCAAAGATGATCCCATGCAACCTACTTGGCTCAACACTACCTCAAAGGCCTAACATCTCTTGGATCCCGAGACAAATAAAATATACGAGATTCGGGACGTGTTTTGTGACGATTCTTCCTTTGAGTATGTAGTGACATCGGAAGAACCATTACCAACCACCTCTCACCGACTAGTCTTTGAATCGGATAAAAAACCGAGAGGAGACTACCTACGAAAATAAATGCTACTAGGAGAGCTATTTGTTGACCTTTCAAAACTACATAATATGACTCCACATCAATCCACATGGAAACGTCACATTTCTTCTCAAGAGAAATCAAGTTCTTGTCCGAAGTGGACACAAAGCACCATCAAGGACTCACATTTACAATAACTCGAGATACATCATCTGGAGTCAAAACAAGGAATCAAACAAAAAATGAGGTAAACTTTACACTCATGTGCTCACTTATTAATAGCTCTGAGCTAGAAAATTTTCATGAAGCACTTATTCAACCTAAGTGGAAGGAAGCCATGGATAAAAATATGACTCACTTATGAAAAATCGGACATGGGAACTTTTTGATCTTCCTACAGGAAAGAAACCCATAGGCTACAAATGGGTTTTCAAGACAAAATATAAGGAAGATGGATCCATCGAAAAACATAAAGCATGTCTTGTAGCAAAAGGATATGCTTAGAAAGAGGGCATCAAATATGAAGAAACCTTTGCACCCACTGCAAAGATCAAGACCATCAGAGTTGTTTGTGCACTGGCAGCAAAAAAAGGATGGAGAATTCAATAGATGGATGTCAAGAGTGATTTCCTAAATGGTGATCTAAAAGAAGAAGTGTACATGACCCAACTTGAAGGATTTGTTGATGAAGAGCATCCTAAGTAGTTATGTTGTCTCATCAAATCAATGTATGGAATGAAACAATCTCCAAGGGCATGGTATATAAAGATTGACGATCACCTTTTGTAGCATTGGTTCACTTGTAGCCCCTTAAATTCAATTTTATATATAAAGAAGGTAGGAAAGGAAATTTTCATTCTTGTTGTATATGTATAAGATCTTGTGATCACCGGCGAGTTTAGAAGATTAGTTTGATATTGTGAAGAATGATCTCAAAAGATCCTTTGACATGACACATTTTTGGCGACTACATTACTATCTTGGCTTGGAAGTGTAGAAAAAGGAGCATCACATTGTTGTCTTCCAAAAAAAGTATGCCAAGACACTCCTAGAAAAGTACGAGATGCCCGATCATAAAAATATATCCAATCCCATGGAAAAATGCTTACAACTTTAAAGATTCAAGGACTCGCCTCAAGTAGATGATACACTCTACAGACAACTTATTAGAGGGCTCAACTACTTGACATATACCAAAATAGATCTATGCTTTGTCAACAGCTATCTTTCCAAGTTTGTGAAGGATACAAAGCAATGTCATTGGACAACAACAAAGCATGTATTAAGATATGTCCGAGGAACATTTGATTATGGTCTATAATATAAGAAGAATGATCAATTATTCTTGCAAAGATATGTCGACTCGGACCACACCGGATCTGTTGATGACAGGAAGTCAACTACAGGATACATATTTCATCTTGGATCTAGACCCATCTTATGGATAAACAAGAAGAAGAATGTTGTTTCTATCTCATTTAAAGAAGAGCGAAATATCATGGCACATGAGGAGATGTGTGTGAATTGATATGGTTACATCGTATTTTAGATGATATGGGAATTCCTGAAAAACATTCACCTATTCTCTATTGTGACAATCAAAGTGTGTTGAAGCTCGTGCAAAATCCTATTTTTCATGAACGAAAAAATCATATTGAGATTGATTGTCATTTCATTTGAGAGCACGTATTAAACCATCACATTCAACTCCAATACTATCCTACAAAAGCACAAGTTGCCGACATTCTCATAAAATCTCTTGGAGAAGTGAAATTTTAACTTTTCAGGGGTCACATTTGCAAGAATAATGTAATAAGGGGGGAATGTTAGCATACGTAGCATAGCTTATATTTTTAGGTGTGTTTGTTTTATATTATCCCTTTATTCTCTCTTCATTGTTGTATTCCATTATTCTCTCATCTTCGTTCATATCTTCCTCCTCCAATTTAGGGGAATGTTGTTTACTATTTCTTCTTTAAATTATACGTGATTCTCCATAATAAAATAAGATGTGTTGAGAGTGATTTAATCCACGTTATTTTGATCTATTCACTTCCCACATTGTATAACCTATTTTCTAATAGGGTATGTTTATCCTTATGAGACTACTAGTCCCTTTCATAGGAGATTTATCTATGAGGACAAGATAAAATAATTTCACATCATACATATATTACCTAATAGGCATAGTGGGGAAACAAGATGTATTATTTCATTGTTTATAGGGTTAAGGATCACATTAGGGTTTACACCAAGTGGATACCTTTTCTCACAACAAGATGGTTTAAACAAGATATGAGAATGAAGTAAATTTCACCTTTCTCGAAGAACATTATCTATTGTATATGTTTTCACAACCTAATCATACACTAAAATTTTGTAAAGTTTCAAAATTAACTCTTAGTATTGCATCATATAAATCTAATTATAATTTAGATTTTTATTGAGCTCATTTAAAATTGCAGCTCTTGAGGTTACTTGTAAGGGTATTCGACGATGTTTTCCACCACCTAGAAATCAATCCACACATGTTTCAGGCCAAGAGGTTTTTAGATCAAGTTTAAAGGTTGTTTTCCATTCACCCATGACTATAGATTCTAGGAGGGAACCACATGCTCAAGGTAAAGCTTAACAATATCACTCTTAACTACTGGATTCATGGCACTTTGTCACTAAGAATGCAAGATAGGATGGAAATATCAATATGGGCTCTTATCTACTTAACTAGAAAGTGTCATCGAGTGTAAAGATTGAATTTTATGCTAAGGTTTTTGTTTTCTATGCTACAAAGAGTCACACAAAGAGGGTAGTAATACATAAAGTTTATAATAGGGTGGATTGTTTTGTTTAGATCTCTTTATTACCTTTTTGAGGTAAGAAACAAAACACATAAAATATTTGATCATCAATTGCACACTAGAATTTCACTATAAGCTATTAAATTCATTTTCACTTAACACAATATTCAACTTTTATAATACAAAAATTGGGATCAAAATATCACACGTGTTTAGCTTAACATTTCCCTTAAACAATAGTATCTTAAAAATATTACAAATCTTCACTAATAAAAGTTTTAATACTTCACAAAATTTTAAACTATCCTCTACATATTCACTTAACATATATATCTAACCCTCATTTTACCATATGTAAATATGAACACGAATAACACCTATAGTTAAAATCACATTTCCCAAGCACCCCTAAAACTAACATCTCATACATATTACCAATTACCAATAACGAGTCTTTATTGTAATAGAGAAATGTATATATACATATTTATTTTTCATTGACATACATAAATTGTAATCATACACAATGAGTTATAACCACATCATTTCTCCATCTTACTTGCATCTTGTAAAACCATGTGCGAATTAAATAAGTGATAAATAATTGGCATGGAATCTAACTTGATCTTCTTAATTTCTAGTGATCATAAGATCATCTACATACATAACTAGAATGACAATTTATTTTCCTACCTTCTTTATATAAAAATTTGAATTTGAGGGCTATGAGTGAACCCATGCTGCAAAAGGTGAACCTTGATCTTGATATACCATTCCCTTAGAGCTTAATTTATTCCATACAATGATTTGATGAGACATCATACCTTCTTCAGATGATCTTCATCAACAAATCCTTCAAGTTGGGACATGTACAATTCTTCTTTCATATCACCATTTAGGAAATCACTCTTGATATCCATCTATTGAAGTTTTCATCCTTTACGTATCGTAGTGCACATACTAATCCAATGGTCTTGATCTTAACGGTGGGTGAAAAGGTTTCTTCATAGTCAATGCCCTCTTTTTGATCATACCCTTTTTCTACAATTCATGCTTTATATTTTCTTATGGATCAATATGACTCATATTTATCTTGAAAACCCATTTATAGCCTATTCCTTTCTTTCGTGTAGGAAAATCGACAAGTACCCATGTCGATTTTACATGAGTGAGTCGTATTATGCATACATGGCTTCTTTCCACTGAGGTTGACTGAGTGCTTCATGAACATTATTAGGCTTGGAGGTATTAATCAGTGAACTCATGAGTGTAAATTTTACCTCATTTCTAGTTTGAGTCCTTGTTTTGACTCCAGGATGATGTATCCGGGAGTCAATTCTGAATGTTAGTCTTTGATGGTTCTTTGTACCTTTGGATGAGAACTTGGATGCTTCGAGAAAAACTATGATATTTCCATGTGGATTGATGTGGAGTCACATTATCTAGTTATCCAAAGTCAACAAATAGATCTCCAAGAAGCACATGTTTTATCGAGTAGTCTCCTCTCGTTTGATCATCGATTCGAGACTAGTCGGTGAAAGGTGGTTGGTAATGGTTCATTTTTGTCACTACTAAGTCAAATTAAGGCTCCTCACAAACCATGTCTCATCTCCTATATATTTTCTTAATTTTAGGATCCATGAGATTATACACCTTTGACGTAGTCTTATATCCAAGTAGGATGCACGGGAGCATCTTTGACTTAACCTTCTTTCTATTATGAGCTTATACATGGATGTATGTTGTGTAACCAAATACTCATAAATGAGAAATTGATGACCTTATACAACTCCATACCTCTTCTCGGAATTTTATTTTGTAGAATCTTTATCGGTGTCTGTTGAGAAGATCTACAACTATATGTACTACATCACCCCAATAGCGTTATTTTCGCTTTACTATTATTTGCATGTAGCGAGACATCTCCATCATTATGCTATTTCGATGCTCAACAGGTGCCATTTGTTGGGGTGTTTAGGGAGCAAGATGTTCTACTTAACACCTTATTTGTTCAAGAAGGCTAAGAAATTCTTTGATGTAAATTTCCCCCCTCGATCTGAGAAAAGTAGAAGAAGTGATTTTCCGTTCTCTTTCACAACATGTTGATAGAAATTCTTGAAATTTTTAAGAGCATCACTTTTTTCTTCAAGAAGAACACCCACATCTTGCGAGAGTGGTCATCCAAAAATAGTTGGAAGTACTTGTATCCCTAAAATGAAGTAGGTAGCAAGCCATTTAGATTGGTATGAACTACTTCAAGATGCTTCTTGGCATGGAAGGTGCTTTCCTGAAATGGATCCCTGTGTTTTTTTACTGCGCAAAGAATTAGACAATTTGGGTATTCCATGAACCATTTCTTTTGAACTCATCTAATGCAATGAACCAGCTAACAAGTGACCACATATAAAATGCTAGAGGGTTGTAGATTATTTTTTGAGGAAGAAAAAGCTATTGCAAAAGATGTAACAATATATAAATAAAATAACATATCTTTGAGAAATTTTCTAGCAATAACGGTACCTTCTCTGGAGATCAAGCATTATTTAATACCATTTTGGACAGAAATTATAAATTTAGGTGATGATTCATGATTTGAGTCATTGATAAGAGGTTTTTAGTCATGCTAGGAACATATAGTACCTTTATAAGTGTTCATTTCCATGGTCCCAAAGGAATGGTGACTTTGCGTATTCCTTTGGCAACATACTTTTGTCATCGATATTCAAAACTGATCTCCAAAGTGGGTTTTTCGTTCAGTGAATTAAAAATTTTCTTGTCACCTGAAATATCTTTACTTGCATAGGAGTCTATCAACCATACTTTCTTCATGGGCTGAGAAGTTTGAGAGACTAGTACAAGGTTCTTACCACAATGGGCTTCTTCTGATGTCTCCTCATCAGATTCATCATCTTGTTGGGCTACAAGATGTCCCTTTTACTTTCTTTGGTGAGGACGTCATTTGGATTTTTGAAAATCTTCACACCTAGATGTGCTTTTTTGAATTGAATACCCCTTTTGCAAGCCATTTTACTAGAAGTGGTTTGTGTCATGAGTGTTTGTTTTGAAAATGTTACAACAAATCTTTGAATTTTGATCTTTCTATTGTTTATTTGGTTACGCTTGAGTTGGCTTCTCTGGGGTACCCTTCTAATTCTTCTAGCCATGGTATGGCTTTGAGAATAGGGATTTATCCTAAGTCTCCTCTTGGGATAAATTGATAAACTCTTCTTCTTTGCGGAAAATTAATAAGTTCTTCAAATTCCACTGTTTGTTTAGATACATTTAGTGTTGTAACGAACACTCGGAATTGATAAGGGAGTGCTCTCAAGGTGATCAACATGATAAGTTTTTCATCCACCATTTAACCGAGCACTAATAACTCGATCGTAACTCAGCTACATAATGTAAGAACTCCTCAACTTTATCATCTTACCCCATATAAAGGGTGTGTAAATTTTACTTAAGATGAAGGATATTAGTCTAATTTTTGGCTTCTTAAATGGTTGCAATCTTGTCCTAGATCTCCTTGTATTTCTCCACATTTTGAAAATACATTTTCACATTATCATTGATTCTTATCATTATCAACATCAAGGCTTTGGCACTAGCCATCTCATACTCCATTATTTCATCAGGGGCTATGGGAAAAGTCACAAACCTTGTGAAAATTCCCCATAATCCTTAAAACTAAAGGATTGTCCTCATTTTTCTTTTCCAGTTGTAAAATTTGGCCCGTTAAGTAATGCGAGCATTAGAGAGTAAACATTTTGGTGTAAACATTAGAATAATAAAAAAAAATTCTATTAACTTATTGATTTCCAAGAGATATTACAACTTTGACTCACTTATGAGATGTACTATCTCATAGATTCTCTTAATACTCACATGCTTAGAGATAGTGATGCTTTATGGGGTGTTCTTCTTCTTCTTCACAATCGGTGTCGTAGCCAAATTCTATCTCTTCTCAAACTCACTTTTCTTTGCAACTGATGTCAAATAAGAAATAATCCATGAGTCCTTTGTGAACTAAGTCATTGAAGACAAGATTTTTGGTTTTGCGTATCTCATTGAGTAGTGTAAATTAGAACCCGAGAGGTCTCAAGAGCTTCTCGATGGTGTTCTTTGATGTGAAAGTTGATGTTGTGGCTTTCAGAAGTCTCAATATGGTCATGCACATTTGACATTCAGCATAAGTTGGTTTTTTTAATTTAAAGATGAAGCACACAATTTTTCTCCTTTTGTCGTTCAAGCGTCACACATCCACTTTTTCTTTTCTCGGATTATTTTTCTCTCTCCATTTTCCATGCAAAAGTAAGGAAATAATAAGCACCATGTAAGAGAAAAATTTAAATTCTAGGCATGTACAAACCACGTTATAGACTCGTACCAAGCTCATGTAGTATGGTATGTTATATTTTGTTTTTTTATAATTTCACCCAAGATTACCATGTAGTAGTATGAAAACTCTACCAAGGACCTCTGATCTCATGTAGTAGACTCAAAATTCCACACTTGGGTGGATGAATTCTTGTGTAGGCTAAAGAAAACACATTCCACATGGCCAATAATTAGAAAAAAGGTACTGCATGTCGAACCTCAATGCGGGTCTTGGAATAAGATGCGCGGGAGGAGAAAAAAACATCCACTCAAACATACAAGGAATAGTCTAGTTCACCACAAATGCAAAATACCAAATCAGCTTCTTATTGTTCCAATACAAAACTAGCTAGCATACAAATTTTTTATTTATTTATTTTATCTCTAGCCTCGGAAGATCCCTCAAACAAGCTTTGGAGACTTCTATGTAGCTTCTTCTACAATAATCTCTTTTTCACGCATGCAAATAGGTAGAAACAAAATCTCTCCACAGTTTTCCCTTTTTTAATTTTCCTTTTCTTTACTTCATGCCACTTTCAAAGGTCGAGACACAATAACCAGTGCCAAATCACTAGAATTCTCCACATCCGTCACATTTTCAAATACTAGATCTCGGTCGATTCCAAATTTTTGGATGTATGCCCCCTTTTATTCCACCTACTACCAATAGGTTTCCCTGGATTCCCTTCTTTGAGTAATCCTTCTCTGAAGCCATTTTGCCGCCTGTCTTAGGAGTGCTCATTTTATCTTTAAAATTCGATGTGGATACCAAATCCAAATTTACAAAACCCTAGCTACTAGATGAAGTCGATCCATTATTATTTAAATATTTTTATTCTTATTGAAAGGAAATAATATTGTAAATTACCTGTTTTTCTGCATATTCTACATTGAAATGCGGTATTCTATGACCTTTGAATGCTGAAAATTACCAAATTTAAGATTAATTTCGTTAGGTATTCCTTTGCTCAAATTAGTTTCCACCCACATTCGGGAATAGAAAAAAATACCTGAATGTGTTCTATCAAAATCCTCTTTAGTAAACTTACCCAGAGAATTTATGATATCTTCTAGGGCATACCAAAAATGCAAGGGGTAATTAGGAAGCCTGACCCAAACTGGCATTTTAGCCACCGAATAAGAATTCAGATCAAAATCTAGAAACCATGGAGTTAAAAATAAACCCACATGTCCCCATAACTAATGACCACCTATCAAATAGCATTGATAATCTTCAGATTCCCTAAAATGGACAACAAAAAATCCCTTGGAACAAAGAGAGATTTCACATTTATTGGTCCAATTTTTAAATACCCACTAATATAATGAAGAGGAGGAAGTCCAAAAGCCAAAAAACATGGCTTCAGAAATTCTATTTCTACATGACAATTGAAGGTTGCATGGAGGAAAACATGGTAAAAATCCACTTGTCTTTGCTACAAAATTCAACTAAATCTTGCATGAAGAGATAGAGAAACACGTTTTTGTTATTTAATTTCCCACGTGAAGAAATAAAACAATCTTCAATCTGCGTGGATAATGGAAAAAATTCCTTCAAATTCTTAGTTGTATGTGAATACCTTGGATGTGTAGATATTTTCATTTATAAATCTTGGACATGGATACCTATACATGGAGATAAGATCATTATCGAGAAGACTACTAGGTGGTAAGATTGAAAGATATTCTACGAAAAATTCATTCATTTCATCAATGTTAGCTTTGGGCATGATGTATAAAGGCTTCGTAGTAATTAGTTGTTAGGTGTTCTTTTCTTCTAATTACTCCAAACAATTCCCACATGAAGATATACAATTAGGCTCCATGTGTGAAATACAAAGGTATCACGTGGAGAGGAGCATTGGAAATATGAAGCACGAAAGTCACTTGCATCATTAAAAAAGTTCCATTAGTTTCTTGGATATGAATCCTATATAAAGGTAACGTGAACTATCTCAAAGACACGTTGAATGAGAAGCATGAATAACATGATAGAGACTACTGAAAGCCTCAACGTGAACTTTCTAGTTGCGAGAACACCATCCGAAGGTCCTAAAATCGTAAGGTTCTACTTTTCACCGGTCAACGAGCTACGTAACACCTACAACCTTGTCTTTGATGAACTTGTTCACAAAGTAATTTTGGAGTATTTCCTTTTCGATGTCATCTACAAAGAAAATTGATTTTGAGAATAATTAAAAGATGGGTACAATTCGATTGCAAAGATGAAGATGAACAACTTTGCACACACATATATATATCTCAAAGCACATGAGTATCGAGAGCGTCTATGAGATACTACTTCTCATTAGTGTGAAAAAGTTGTAATATGTCTTACAAATCATTAAATCAATTGAAAAAATTATTTTATTACAATTTTTGTACCAAAACTTCTAATATGAGATGCTCGATTACTTAAATATCCAAATTTTGCAGCCTAGAACACAAAAATTAGGACAATCCTTTAGTTTGAAGTATTATGGGAATTATCACGAGTCTATGACCATTCCCACAACACTTGATGAATTAATGAATTATGGTATGCCTAGTGCCAAAGCATTGATGCTAATAATGCTTAGTATTAGTGATGATGTGAAACCACATGTTTGGAATTTTGAGAAACCAAAGGAGACCTAAGATAATTTGGAAACCATTTATGAATCAAAAAATCGGACTAAGATCCTCCATCTTCATCAAAGTTACACACCCTCTCTATGGATTCGATGATAAAGTTGAGGAGTTCTTATGTCACATGGATGAGCTGCGATCAAATTTATTACCACTTAATAAAATGGTGCAAGAAAAAATTCTCGTGCCAACCACATTGAAAAAAATCCCTTCTCAATTACAAGTGTTTATTATGACACTGAATGTATTTAAAAAAATAGTGGCATTTGAAGAACTCGTGAACTTGCTACAAGAGGAAGAGCCCATCATTTCATCCCAAGATGATAATCAAGATAAAGCAATGTTGTCCAAATTATATCATGGCTAGAAGAATTAGAAGGGCCCCTCAGAGAACCTAACTCAACCAAAACCAAATCATGAGAAGAAGGATCAAAATTCGAAGAAGTGGTGTTACATTTCAGGAACCAACTCTCATGACACTGATCAATGCTAGTACAATGGTTTGAAACAAGGGTCTTCAATCCAGACAAGCACAACTGGGAGTGATGATTTAAAAAAATCCAAACTCCCTCCCTCCCAAATAAATAAGAAGGGACACCTTGCCACTCAAAAAGATGATGAATCTGATGAGGAGACTATAGAAGGAATGAATTGTGGTAAGAACCTTGTACTAGTCTCTCAAACCTCATAGCCCATGAAGAAAGTATGGTTGATAGACTTTGGTGCAAGTAAGAATATGTCAAGTGATAAGAAATTGTTTGATGAACTAAATGAACAACCCACTATAGATCAGGTTCAGATAGAAGATTAAAAAGAGTATGTTGCAGAAGGAATAGGCCAAGTGACCATTCCTTTAGGACCACGAAAATGTATACTTACAAAGGTACTATATGTTTCTTTATTGACTAGTAACCTCTTGTTCATCACTCAACTCATGAATCATCATCCAAATGTATAATTTCTTTTTCAAAATGACATTAAATCATGTTTGATCTCAACACAAGGTAATATTATTGCTAGAGATTTTTTAAAAGATAAGTTATTTTCTTTAGATATTGTTTCAGATTCTACAATAGCTTTATCTGCATCAATAGTTGAATCTACCACACTCTAAAATTTTAGATATGGACACTTGTTGGCTATTTCATTGGATCAATGAGTTGAAAATAAATGGTTCAAGGACTATCCGAATTGTCTACTTCCTTTACTATTTTCCTTGGTTGTCTTGTAGGAAAATAACAAAGGGATCCATTTCAGAAAGTATCTTCTATGCCAAGAAGTGTCTAGAGGTAGTTCATACCAGTTTGAATGGCTCTTGCTACCTATTTTTTTATGATACAAGTACTTGTAACTCTTCGTAGATGACCACTCTCGCAAGATGTGGGTTTTTTTTCTGAAGAAGAAAAGTGAGGTTCCTTTAAATTTCTAGAATTTCTATCATATTGTTGTGAAAGATACCGGATAACCACTTCTTCTACTTCACTTAGATCGAGGGGAGGAATTCACATCAAATAATTTATTAGCCTTCTTGAATCAACAAGGCATTAAGAAGAACCTTATTTCTCCCTACACACCACAACAAAACGGAATTGTTGACTGACATAGTCGCACAGTGATGGAGATGGCTCGGTGCATGATATATACAAAAAGATGGAGCAACACTATTAGGTGAAGCAGTATAAACATCTTGATATATTCTCAATAGGGCACCAAAAATATTATAAAGGATGAAACACTAGAAGAGGTATCGAGTGGTAAAATTCCATCAATCTCTCATTTACAAGTATTTGATTTCACAACATACATGAATGTCTCATCTCAGAAGAGAAATAAGGCTGAGCCAAAGACACTCCCGTGCATACTACTTGGCTATAGTACCACTTCGAAGGCATACCATATCATGGATCCTGAGACAAATAAAATTTATGAGAGTCAAGATGTGGTTAGTGACGAGTCATACTTTGAATCAGTAGTAACATCAAAAGAACCATTACCAACCACATCTCAATGACTAGTCTTCAAAGCGGATGAGGAGCCAAAGGATACTACTTAAAGAAAGTAAATGTTGTAAAGAGAGGTATTTGTTGACCTTGGAGAACTGGATAATGTGACTCCAAATCAATCCACATGACAATGACACAATTCTTCTTAAAATCATCCAAGTTCTCATCCGAAGTTGGTACAAATCACCATCAAAGACTCAAATTTTCAAAAATTCTAGATACTTTATCCGAGTCAAAACAAGAAGTGAAACAAGAAATGAAGTGAGTTTTACACTCACGAGTTCATTAATTAATAGCTTTTACCCTAATAATGTTCATGAAGCACTAAGTTAACCTCAGCGAGAAATAAGCCATGGATGTAGAATATGACTCACTCATGTCAAATAAGACATGGAAACTTGTCAATGTACTTACGGAAAGAAACCCATAGGCTGCAAATGGGTTTTCAAGACAAAATATAAGGTAGATGGATCCATCGATAGACATAAAGTATGACTTATAACAAAAGGGTATGCTAAGAAAGAGGGTATTAACTATGAAGAAACCTTTACCCCCACTTGTGATCATCAATAACATAATTTTTTTTTCACACTAGCAACACAAAAGCGATTGACAGCTTAGTAGATGGACGTCAAGAGTGCTTTCCTAAATGGTGATCTGAAGAAAGAATTTGTTGATGAAGGATTTGTTGATGAAGAGCATCCTAAGAAGGTATGTCATCTTATTAAATCACCATATGGAATGAAACAAGTTCCAAGGGCATGGAATATAAATATTAATGATCACCTTACGTAGCTTGGGTTCACTCATAGCCCTCAAATTCAAATTTTTAGTATAAAGAAGGTAGAAAAAGAAATTGTCATTCTTGTGTATGTGGATGATATTCTAATAACTGATAGTTCAGAAGATTAGGCTAATATTTTGAATAACGATCTCAAAAGAACCTTCAACATGACAAATTTGGGGTTAGTACATTACTATCTAAGCTTTGAGGTATGGAAAACAAAGGATCATAACTTTATCTCCTAGATTAAGTATGCCAAGAAACTCCTCGAAAAGTAAAAATTTCAAACTCTTAACCTATATCCTCTCCCATGGAAAAAGTTTTGAAACTTTCATGATTCAGTTTCACCTCAAGTAGATGCTACTCTGTAAACTAAATTTCATGGAGGACTCATCAACTTGACTTATACTAGACCAAACTTTTGCTATGTTGTCGGCTATATTTCCGAGTTCATGCGAGAGCCGAAGAAATGTCACTTTGGACTGCGAAAAAGCATGTTTTGAGGTATATCCCAGTGCAGTATATTATCTTTGGTAATATAAGAAGAATAATAAATTCTTGTTATAGGTATATGTTGACTCGGACCACGTGAGATCTATTGATGACAAGAACTCAACCACAAGAGACATATTTCATCTCGGATCTATACCTATCTCATGGATAAGCAAGAAGACAAATGTTGTTTCTATCTCATCCACAAGCACAATATCATGCCACACGAGGAGTCATGTGTGCAAAGTGATATGATTACATCACATTTTGGATGACATGGAAATTCCTAAAAAATAATCATCTATTCTCTATTGTGATAATCACAGTGTCTTGAAGCTCATGTAGAATCCAAATTTTTATGAATGAGCAAATCATATTGACATTGATTGTCATTTCATTGGATATCACATCTTGAACCATCACATTCAGCTCTAAATGCGGTCCTATAGAAGCACAAGTTGTTGATATTGTAACAAAATCTCTTGGCAAAGTGGAATTTAAAATTTTCAGTGGGTACATTTACAAGAATAATGTAATAAGGGAGGGAATGTTAGCATAGTCTACGTAGTATTTTATTATTCAGCTAATTGTTTTTACTCCATTATTCTCTCTTATTGTTAAGAATGACTCCATCCATTCTAGGGGTATTATTTGTACAAGAACCTATAAATATTGTATGTTCTTCGATTAAATAAGACTTAGTAAGAGATATTCTATATCTATTTATTCTCCTCAATCAACTCCTCTCTCTCTCTCTCTCTCTCTCTCTCTCTCTCTCTCACACACACACACACACACACACACACACACACACACACACACACATACACACACGAGATAATTTAAAGAAAATCATACTCATAATTGTAATAAAATGCATAATGGTAAACATTTACCCAAAACTAGAAAACCTTTTAACATCTACCTTAAAAAATAATATAGAAGCTATAAACGTTAGGGATAAAAAAATTAAAACAGAGAGTAAAAATGGAGGAATAATTCCTATCATTGCACATATAGAAAAATGAATATCACCATATTTCAACATGAGTGTCCTTGGCCTCCATCTTCTCCATCCTATAAACCCTATATGTGCAAATGGAGGCACATAGGGAAAACAAAAGAATAAAGTGAAAATAGAAGAGAGATTTAGGGTTTTTTTGGAATACCTAGGATCTAGGTTGAGGATAAAATCTATCCAATGGCCTAGATGTAATCCTCACAACATAAAGTAGGTGGCAAATAGTTGTAATAAATTTTCAGAAATTTAATTAATGGGAAGCTTAGGGGATTTATTGATGAGAAAAAGTGAGCTTTGTTATTATATGGTCTTATTAATTATCTTTGTAGGTTTAATTTAGTATGTTCCATTTTCATTATGGGTCAAATTTGTTAAATGACATTTTAATTATGGGTTAAATAAACTAATGTTGAGTATGGGGGTATTTAAATAAATTATTTAAGTTGATTAAAATGATTGAAGATAAATGTATAGTTAAATTAATTAATTTTTAGCATGGGTATAATTTACTTAGGGAAATAAAAATAACTTTTATATTAGGAAATATTATTTAATAAATAGAACATGAACTTAAACGAGATAAAATAAATAAAATTATATTAGGAATTATTTAAGAGGAGAATTAAATAATATTATTTAAGGAATGGAACTGTAGTAATAATTAACAAGTAAGCTTATACAAAACGTAATTAGTGTATTTTACAAGTTTATGAATAAATTTAATTTTAAAAAATAATTTTCCATAATTTTTTAGTTGTGTTATTGTTTTGGCATTGTGAAATGTGGCATCACGAGATGTGTTCGCAAGGATAAAATTGATTGTCGACTAATCAAATATGGATTCTTTGAAGAGGGTCATTTTTTATCACTTAAAATCATAACTAAATTAAGAAGAAATCCATGTGCATGTGATACAGGTTGTTCTTCATAATGTACATCATCTGCCAATTCTAGCCTAGAACATTGTGTTTTGTATTTTTTTGGTTAAACCGATCAATATATTATAATACAAAAAAATTTATTTATTTTATTTTCAAATAAATAGACACGAATTGAAGGATAAAAATATCAATATTATTTTTGGATTCCTCATTACAAGTATTAGGTTTCAAGGTTTTAATGTTTTTAATCTTTCAAACTCAAATGTTTCTTAATGTGTACCTTTGTGTATTGAACATGGTTTTTTAGGGTTTTATGTTTTGATATTTTTTTTTTCGGGTTTTAGGGTAGTTTCAAATTCTAGGTTTCTTATTTTTAAGGTTTAATGATTTAGGAAGAAATAAATTTAATTGTGTAACCTTCCTTTTCTTATAATATAATAAATAATTATGGACTAAAAATTTAATTAAGTTCGATAATATATGAAGTTATATTGAATAAAAATATCATTATTATTAAAAAATAATGAATTAAATGGAGTTTTAAAAGGATATATAATAACACCCCAATTTATTTTTGAGCATTTAATATTCAATTGAGATATTTTCTATTGAAAACTTTAGTATCAAATAAATTTTAGTTTAAAAGGTTTTCCACTTTAAAATATAAGATTTTGAGTTCATTTTTTTAATGTTTTGATTCATATACATTAAAATGTCATTAGTATTCCTTTGCAATGATAAATAAATAAATATAAAATACCCCCACTTTTTTGTTTTTTAAGATGCCATGCTTATTATTCCTTATATCTTAGATTCCATATGTTGATTTTATTATCAATCTATCTCATATTTCATATTTTGTTATAGTTTCGTTAGATTTATGTTCCAATTATATATATATATATATATATATATACATTTAATAGTTTCTATAGTGCTTAAGGGAAACTAAACTTGCATATAAGTTACTTTATAAAGATTTTAAAGCTAATATCTATTCAAAACATGTTTTTCTGAAATGAATTCTAAAAAATCTTAAACAATAATATGTGGTGAAAAAATGCAATGCCCATAATTTACACACACAAATACAACAATAAAAATACCATAATAATTTTTTTTTAACTTACATTGTAGTACACATGACACTAAAGGAGATCACATGGGACAAAACACAACACATGATATGCATACAAAACATTAACCCACATAGATAACATGAAAAGACGTGATGCAAAAACAAACCACTTTCTTTTCCATATAGTAAGGAACACCATAAGGATTCAACTACAATACAAACTTACGGATGGGGTCTTCCCACGAAATGATATTTTAAGGATTAAACATTTATTAAAATCACCTTTTAATACAAAACTTAATATCTAGAAGGTTTCATAATATGTGCATCATACAATCCTTAAATTTTTCTAGATTCCCTCTATTTTTTTAACATTTTACTTATGGTGTATCTCATTGAATAAGAATAATCTGCATTATTAATGGGATATTTATATACACACAAGTCTATTAGGTACTATCACTCAAATCCATTCCTAAGGGCTTACATCTTGATCTTATGTCTTACCTACATTAGACAATGGGACAAGCGTAAGTCAAAACGATGTGAAGTTAACTTTTTAAAAGGATTTAGGGTCAAGTTTAATCCATTCATTTATAAATTGATATTTTAGGTAGTAAACAATAAACATTATAAGAATTATTTTCTTCATACATAGAAAGAGTATTTAATCATATTACAAGAAAGGTCATGTTTCACTTTCATGTGGAATAACATCCCATGATTGCGAGTTCCCAACATTAAGCATCAATCGTAAGTTTTCTATAGTAATGATCCAAAAATTAGTTAGGGATTAGAAGGCTTTAAACATGTAAACATAATTCCTTATTTTTGTCTCTATATTAGGTTTTAAGAGTCTCATTTTAAGTCCAACCTAAGAGGGTTATCCCTAACTAGATTAATTTATTTTTTTGTAATGAATTGTGTGTTAGCATACGTAGCATAGCTTATATTTTTAGGTGTGTTTTTATATTATCCCTTTATTCACTCTTCATTTTTGTGTTTGATTATTATCTCATCTTCATTCATATCTTTCTCCTCCAGGTTTAGGGAATTTTGTTTCCTATTTCTCCTATAAATTGTATGTACTTCTAACTAAAAATATAAGATGTGTTGAGAGTTATTTAGTCCACATTATTCTAATCTATTCACTTCCCATATTTTAGTATCGAGAGCTTTTGTTTAAAGGAGAAAACAACTCTAACCTGTGCATTTGGAAGAGAGACCAAGAATTGTGGTGTGCCTTTTGATTTAAGCGACCAATTCTCTTGAGTTTGGCCCAATCTATAGGCTACGTGGAGGAAGAGTCTTTGTCTAGATGCTACGTGGAGGAATAGACCAGAAACTTGCATGGACCTTTGTTGTTGCATGGAATTATTCAAAATTTGCATGGGGATTTACTCAGACATCTATATTATTTCTTTCATCTGCATAGAGGAGGAAAAAGCTATAAGCTACTTACTGCATGGATATAGCTAGGTGGAAGAAAAATACATGGAAATAAAAAATGTGTGTGGAAATTTGGATAAAAACTCATTTTTTGTTGCGTGAATGAAGAGTCTCTTCTATCCTACTGCGTGGAGGAAATACACCAGAATGAAATTTCTCCCCTACTAGTGTCCACATGTGTGGAGATTTAGTGGTCTACGTGGGAGTTTAAGACTTATTGTGTTTCTTATTTGCTATAGAAAATTCAAATGAATTTATGTGTGGAATTCAGTAACAGATCTTCTTGTATGTGAAGAAAGGGGAGACTGCGTGGGAAAGCATACAACCTGCACTGAAAAATACACAGAAGCTGCCAGTGCATAGGAAACAACAACCCGAGCATTTTATTTGTTTCTTTTGTTGTCATCTACCTCCCTTCGATGTATGACACCTTTGCTATGTGGAAAATTACTACAATCATAACCTCTTGGCTGCCTATAAGTTGATTTACAAAGAAAACATGGAGTTTCTAGTACATTACGCCAAATTTTGACTATAAACAACTAAATTGAGAGCATGAATAACAAGGTTGCCACTCTTGAAAGCTGCAAAATCGAATCGATAGCTATAGAAGACCATGAAGAATCTCACGAGAGCTCGTGGTTCTAGTTTTATTTGTTAAATGAGCCTCGGAACAATGAAAATATTTTCTTTGCCAAGCTAGTTCAAAGAGGAATTCTTGAATATTTCCTTTTAGACGTCAGCTGCCAAGCAAAGTGAGTACGAGAAGAATTAGAATCTAGGTACGAAGCCAGATATTAAGATGAAGAAGAACACCCCACCAAGCGTCGTCATCTATCATCACGTAATTATCGAGAGCATCTATGAGCCAGTACTTCTCATCAGTGAGTAAAAGTTGTAATAACTCTTGAATAAATAAATAATTTTTTTTTTTTATTACAATTTATACTCCAAATTTTCTTATTTGCAATGCTTAGTTACTTAAAAGGGCCATATTTTACAACTTGGAAATCAAACATGAGGACAATCGTTCGGGTTGAAGGATTATGGGGTATTGCGACCGGATCTATGACCACTCCCACAGCCCCTAAAGAATTAATAAAGTATGAAATGACAAGTGCCAAAGCCTTGATGTTGATAATGCTCACTATCAATGATTATGTGAAAATGCATGTTTGAAATGCTTTGAGAAACAAAAGGAAGCCTAGGACAAGCTTTCAAAAATTTATGAAGCCAAAAATTAGACTAAGATCCTCCATATTAATTCAAAGTTGTACACCCTCTCTATGGGTTCGATTGAGAAAATTGAGGAGTTACGACATCGCATGGCTGAGATACAATCAAATTTATTAGCATTTGATGAAATAGTGGATGAAAAATTCTTGTAACGATCACCTTGAGAGAACTCCCTTCTCAATTCTGAGTATTCGTTACAACACTAAATGTATCTAAAAAATTAGTAGCATTTGAAGAACTTGTGAATTTTCTGCATGAAAAGAGCCATCAATTCATCCCGGGAGGAGTCTTAGGATAAATCCTTGTTCTCAAAGACATACCATGGCTAGAAGAATTGGAAGGGTCCCCCAGAGAATAAAAATCAAGAGAAACCAAAAAAACAACAAAAATATCAAAATTCAAAGAGGTGGTGTCACATTTATAGATCCAACACTCATGACATTGATCATTGCTATTACAATAGCTTGAAACAAGGGTTTTCAATTCAAACAAGAACATTAAGGAGAAAAAATTTTCAATAGTCGAAACAACGTCCCTATTGGAGAAAATGCGAAGGGCATCTCGTAGCCCAAGAAGATAATGAGTCTAATGAAGAGACATCAAAAGGAAAACATTCAGTAATAACCTTGTACTTATCTCTCAAACTTCATAACCCATGAAGAGATTTGGCTAATAGACTCCGATGTCAGTAAGCACATGTTAGGTGACAAGGAATTGTTTGATTCATTAGATGAACAACCCATTGGTGATTGGGTTCAGATAGTTGATGATAAAGAGTACGTTGTAGAAGGAATAGGAAGAGTAACCATTCCTTTGGGACAACAAAAATGTACACTTACAAAGGTACTATATGTTCCTGGCTTGACTAGCAACCTCCTATAAGTAACTTAGCTATTAAATAATCACCTTAAGGTATAATTTCTTGTCCAAAATATCATCAATTCATGTTTGATTTCACGACAAGGTAAGATTATTGCCAGAGCATTTCTAAAAGATAAGTTATTTACTATAGATCTTGTTTCATCTTCTCAGTAATATCTTTATATGCATCAACAGTACAATCTTTTGCTCTGGAAATTTAGATATGGACAATTGTTAGCTAGTTCATTACATCGATGAGTTCAAAAGCAATGTTTCATGGACTACCCAAATTTTCAAGTTCCTTGCCTCTTTGCCATGGCTATCTTACGGAAAACAACACGGGTATATCTTTCATGCAAGCACCTTCCACGCCAAGATGCATTTGGAGGTAGTTCATACAGATCTGAATGGCCCTCTGCTGGTTCCTTTTCGGGATACAAGTACTTTAAAAAAATTTGGATGACCACTCCCACATGATGTGGGTATTTTTATTGAAGAAGAAAAGTGAGGCTATTAGATACTTGCAGAACTTCTATCATCATGTTTTGGAAGAGACCAGACAACCTCTTCTTCTACTTTTCTCAGATCGAGGGGGGAATTCACATCAAATAAGTTCTTGGCATTCTTAAACCAACAAGGCATAAAGCAACACCTGACTACTCCCTACACGCCCCAAAAAATGAAAATGTTGAGCATCGCAATTGCACAATAATGGAGATGGCTCGATGTATGCTATCGGCTAGAAAGCTAGAATAATTTTATTGTGTTGAAGCGGTTTAGATGGTTGCATATCTTCTCAACAAGGCACTATCAAAGATTATACAAAGTAAAATGCTAGAAGAGGTATGGAGTGGTAGAAATCCATCAATTTATCATTTGTGAGTATTTGGATACACATCATATACGCATGTCCCAAATCGGAAGAGAAATAACGTTAAGCCAAAGAGGATCCCGTGCATGCTACTTGGCTACAACACTACCTCAAAGGCCTAACATATCTTGGATCCTAAGATAAATAAATATAAGAGATTCAAGATGTTGTTTGTCATGAGTCATCCTTTGACTCTGTAGTGACATCAGAAGAACCATTACCAACCACCTCTCACCGACTAGTCTTTGAATCAGATGAACAACTAGAGGAGACTACGCAAAGAAAATAAATTCTGCCGGAGAGCTATTTGTTGACCTTTGAAAACTAGAGAATGTGACTCCACATTAATCCACAAGGCAACGTCACAGTTCTTCTCAAAAGCAGCCAAGTTCTCATCTAAAGTGGGTACAAAGCACCATCAAGGAGTCACATTTACAACAACCACCAGATAGATCATCCGCAGTTAAAACAAGGAGTAAAACAAGAAAAGAGGTAAACTTTGCACTCATGAGTTCACTTATTAATAGCTTTGAGCCAAAAAATGCTCGTGAAGCACCTAGTCAACCTCAGTGGAAGGAAGCCATGGATACAAAATATGAATCACTTATGAAAAATGGGACATGAGAACTTTTCGATCTTCCTACAGGAAAGAAACCCATAGGCTGCAAATGGGTTTTCAAGACAAAATATAAGGCAAATGGATCTATCGAAAAACATAAAGCATGTCTTGTAGAAAAATGATATGCTTAAAAAGAGGGCATCAACTATGAAGAAACCTTTGCACCCGCTTTGAAGATCAAGTCCATGAGAGTTTTTACGCACTGTGACACAAAAGGATGGAGAATTCAACGAGATGGATGCCAATAGTGCTTTTCTAAATGGTGATTTAAAAGAAGTGTACATGACCCAAGTGAAGGATTTGTTGATGAAGAGCATCCTAAGCGGTTATGTCATCTCATCAAATCGATGTATATAATGAAACAAGCTCTAAAAGCATGGTATATTAAGATCGATGATCACCTTTTATAGCATTGGTTCACTCGTAGCCCCGTAGATTCAAATTTCTATATAAAGAAGGTAGAAAAGGAAATTTTCATTCTTGTTGTATATTTTTATGATCTTATGATCACTTTGGTAGTTTAGAAGATTAGGTTGATATTGTGAAGAATGATCTCAAAAGAACCTTCGACATGACAGATTTTTGGCTACTACATTATTGTCTTAGCTTGGAAATATGGAAAAAGGAGCATCACATTTTTTTCTCCAAGATAAAGTATGGTAAGACACTCCTAGAAAAGTACAAAATGTCATTTGATCAGTAAACTATATCCACTCCCATGGAAAAAGGCTTACAACTTTAAATATTTAAGGACTCACCTCAAGTAGATGCTACACTCTATAGACAACTTATTGGAGGGATGAATTACTTGAAATATACTAGAAAAGATCTATGACTTGTCGTCAACTATCTTTCTAGATTTGTGTAGGAGCCAAAGAAATGTCACTTTGGACAACAACAAATCATGTATTGAGATATGTCTGAGGAACATTTGATTATGGTCTAGAATATAAGAAGAATGATCAATTCTTCTTGTAGCTGTTGTCGCCAAATCACTACACCCTCCGAATGGCCAGGATGTGAATAGGATGTTCAGTGTGATTGGGACACATGGGATCACCTCTCAAGTTGTGGGACTTGGGATCGAGGTGAACCTCCGAAGAAGGCCGGCTTCCTCTTCCTAAACTAAGTGTTGTACTACTCCTAGTGTAACAAAAATTATTATCTAGTGCTATTGTAACATTTTCATGGGTTTTTAGGGAAAGAGATTTATACAAATGAAACTATACTAGGGATGGTGATGCACCAAATAAAGGGTGTCTTCAGATTTAGGAAGGGTTAATTTGAAGAGGGTGTGTGCACCACAGGTCAACTTCACCTACTGCAACTTAGAGAGGGTATAGGATACCACAAACTAAGAGACACGCGTTCCCTTTGTTAAACTTTATCAGACCGAGAAATATACTAGTTTCCCAGTGAAGAAGGATGAACTCAAGAAGGGTGAACAGACACCACAACTGAACTGCATCCAATACTTCACCACTTGATAAGCACAAAACTCCAAGACCCTGCAATAGAACTTAAACTTGCATAGTGTACCTACAAGTATGAGAAAGGCACAAAGAAGCACAAAAGGATGAAAGGACCGAGATTAGTCACAAAACACACACTTTTATTGCTTCAATAACATGCACAATGCATCATACATTCAGAAGAGGCAATAGTTACAATTACAGTCTTGAAGAGGAGGCTTGAAATTTCTCTCAACACACAAGAACAACTTGCAGAAGAGAGAGGATTCTTGAAAAGTATACACTCACCTCAGATATCTAACTGTCCAACTTGTCTGAACTATTGGAACCCTTTGAAATGAGCTTCCAACTTACATTTATAGAAAAATATGTGAGAAAGAAGAGAAAATGGTCATAATTACATTCCTAAAATGAAGGCCCATGATGTATTTATTGCAGTTAGTTGAACCACCTGAGAAGGTTCCATCATGGGTCATTAATTACTTGATGACCTAGTCTTCTCAATAAATTAAAAGAATATTTAAATAATAATAATAAATATTATTATTAAAATATTTAAATAAAAATATTAATTTAATTAACATAATGTTGAGACCCCCCCATTGACCCGTTTGACTTGAAGAGGAGGGGGGTCCATGTGGATAGAGTCTGCACAATCTCAACTCGGTGAGCTTCGAATCCTCTAACTCGGTGTTGCACTCGATTTTTGACCCCGCACTAACTCTTTCCTCGTCTTGGCAATCGGGCTCTTTTGCATTGAGTCCTTCGAATGGTGAGCTATCAAACTTGATTCTTATCGTTTTGCTAAAATGCATGTAGATCCTGTGAACCTGGCCTGACGCAAATTAAGACTCGCCTCACGAATGCCACTATTATGGTCTTGCTTCAAACTCCAAATCGAGCCATTCTGAATTACCAAGCCACCTATATGCATCGTGAACATGAAGCTTTAAGCTCGAAATTGAAAGCCTCTATAAATACATTAAACTTCGACACCCGCGAGCTTATTCTTTATCTTGACTTGGTACCAACGTTTCCACAATATGAAAAGTTTGACTCTAAATCATACTTAGTGGATTTGATCCATAATACATTGGTTGTACCCACAGAGGTTAAACAATTCAATGAATTTAAATTATTTCACTCCTGCATGTTGTGCCATTTAGAAATGATTTTCGAGCTATGAAAATTGTTAGGGATCACGTTACGTGGCCCTGTCAACAATGAATCGATTGATTTCTCTGTGATAGCTCTAGTCTTGATAGATAGAGTTATTTCTTCTTATTTTGGACCACATATTCACATGCATCCCACGTTCAAACTCCATAAAAACTGATTCGACCTAGCTTTGTTTTACATATCAACCCGAGCACCCGGTTGGCTCAAACTCACTTGAATGTCGTGCTTAACCCAACATTTCTAAAAAGAATGGTTTTACCACAATGTTCATGGTTCTTCCTTATCATATAACACTTGCAGTAAGAATGTTTTAGCTTGGCCATAATAAGCACAATTGTACCTTCCAAACGATGAGAAAATGCCATTATCAACAAAGACCTAATGCTGCCATGATGATGACCCAGGCTTATGCCCGTAACATGTCGATAGACACCCTTGAGACTGATTTTTGGCCAAAGAGCCCTTCGGTATTTTGGCAGTGCACTCGGAAATCTCGGCTCCAATCAACAATTATGCCACTATTGGGATCTGTGAGCTAAACAATATACTCGTTTTTCTAGAAACTAAGAAGATCCTTCATGTTACAATTTGCAACACATAAAAGGAGCCCTTCAAAAAATACGTTGAACAACTGGGGCAACCAAAAGGACCTTGGAAAAATGTACAGGGAACAACCATATGAATTCTTCCTTAGTCGTGGATCAAAGCTAATAGAAATAAGCTAGATAAAATCGGCTTGAAACTACAGTATAATCGTCCATTGTTAAAAACGAGCTTCTCTGAACCTGGTAAAAGAATGTTTTTATTGTCTGATTGGACGTACATAATGGAAGGATATAAATATTGCTTCTGCCCTCAGAGTTTCTCAAAGAGACCATTTACAAGTAACAAGGATGTAGCATGCAAAACGGCCGACCAGGTATTTCAGAGTTGACCTTCACATTCAATTCGTTTCTAGGAGAAGAAATGTTGAGCAATATGAATCGTTTCATTCTACACGTAATAAAACTCCATCTCCTGGTTCATGGAAATTTTATGAAGCCTTGAATGGCGTGACTCCAATCCATCGTACACGGCAGTGAATGTTTGTTTCATGCAGCTGTCATTCGATCTGAGTTCAGAATAAGGATAGGCATGCATTCGACACTGAACAGATAACAATACAGTTGGACAACCTGCTTGTTTAAATGCGTTCAAAAGGCTTTTACTGTACTGCGCATGCCTGCTGACTGTGCGTGGGAGCTTGTCTTGCGACCACCGAATGCTCAGAGAAGTATGCTGGCAAAGGTGAACTGAACGGGAGCTAGGAGAAGTATGTTGGCAAAGGTGAAATGATCAGGTCGGGCATCTGTTTGTTGCATTCGGAAACCTGTGTCTTCTGTAAGCTGCAATTACGGTATTCCATGAGAAGGCATTTCTTTTTTGTGAGCCTGAAACAGGATTCTTGTTTCCAACGTCGACCCATCTTCAACCATCTCGCCATCATCCTCCCTTATCGCTCGGAAGATTACTCAACGCCCAATTTGCAACTGCCACTTTAATTCTCCTGGTAACTCGCACAAAGACTCGGACCACTCCAAACTGCGCGGGGTTTTCATGACGGATAGCCATCATAATTTTTCCACTTGGCAATCTGATCCAATTTCTCCCCTACGCGGAGTAAACAACATGGTTTTCCATCCCAAAATTTCCACTTGGCGGTGCTGCTCCGAATCTCCCCCACGTGGAACAGCTTGGAATGCCATCTTAATATTTCCCATTTGGCATACCAGCTCCGAATTCCCATAACGGCTTGGCCACACCAATCCATGGGCCTGGCCTTAGCTTTGCCGTGCAAACTTGGCAATTTGACCCGATTTCTCCACTTTTCCACCAGTACGCGGGATCTTCATGAATCTTCTCCTGCCGAGTTTTCCTTCAACAGATTTGAGGATAACATTAAACTCTCAGTGCAAACATTTCAGCTGTAGCTTGTAAGGTGTGATAATTCTGACAGAATCCTTTATGCTCGCCAATCTAGTGACTCGTTGAAGATGCTCATATAATTGCAAAGCAAATTGTGCCTCATGAATATTCTGATATGAAACAGTCCCACCTCTATGAGATTCACTTCCATGAGTTACATCGTAAAACAAGTAAGATCTCGATAGAGAGTCTTTGTAATAAATTTCCTCAGGTCTGCTGGTAACACTCTTACTGTCACTTAATCAATTTTCATAAAAATATCGTGAAGGAAAATCCTGAATTTGAGGATGCATTCGATGCTGAACAGATAAAAACATCGTTAGATGACTTGCTTACTGGAAGTGCTCAAAAAGGCTTCTACTATACTGCAACATGTCAACTGCTGTGCACCAAATGCTCGGCCGAGGAAGATCTCGAACAACATTATGTAATTACAAACCCAAGATTCAATGATGTTGAACCTCCCATATCTGCATAATTTCATATCATCTCGGTCAAACAAGATAATTCGCCCAAGCGATTGGTCCAAAGACTTGTCTTAATGGATTAAACCTGGCATCATGTTGACTTTGACTCTCCCGACTTGGCCTTGAGATCTTTTTGCATCGATCTCCACCGAGATCCTTGTATGCGATTCCTTTCATTTGACAATTTTCAACGAGCTATATTTTTCATTAACAAGACCATCGTCAAGCTCTTACAACTGAGAGTCTCTACTGAGATGATTTCCGAGATGACTATCAATTTGACACCGGGTTCTTTAACAACTCGACCCTGAACTCTTCACTGAGTCGAGATCAACTGGGTGCCTTTCGATGCTAGGTGATCTCTTCATATGCAATTTAGGAATTATTTTTTTAATTATTGCATCTCGATAATAACCGAAGGTGGGTTCCTCGGACTACTATTTCATCTTGAACGTGATAGGACCCCCTTGTCCAATCTTGCCAGGTGTGCAAAATTGGATAACATTTTAAGCGACCTCTCGGGGATGATTGCCTGCTAAGCATGATTCCAGTAGCCTTAAGTCATCCATTGGGCATGGATTCTATGTTGGAATCTTGAAAGTAGTATGATTTTCTTTGACACATCCCGAAATCTCCTTGAACATTGTCGATATCCTAGACCTCCCTGGAATGCTAAGCATGAAGTATACTGAATCTATTGAATGCTTGACATCCATGGAACACTTGAAATTTTTTGAATGAAGCATATTTTGAAACTCTTATGGAAACCTTGAACCTTCTTCTCCTTGACACCTTCCAATGATGAAACAATGTGTAGAAAAACACAAAACACAACAACAAGGAAAGAAAAACAACAACACGCAACATTTTGCATAAGCACTTGGAGGAAAACACCTAATTTAAGCGTATAGGGGGTGGGCGCTTCTCAAAAACAAGCTTTGAGATGTATCCCATTCACGTGAATGGGCGGTTCTTCTCCATTGAGCCTAGATAGACGGAACAAATTTGCCTCTTTGCAACTTGTGATGATGTATGGCCCACTCTAGAGAGCGTCAAACTTGGCATGCTTTCCTGGTTTGGCCCTGTCTTCATCCCATTTGAGAACTAAATCTCCCTCTTGAAAACACTTGTCAGACGCCTTCTTGTCAAAATATTTCTTAACTTGAGCCTGATGTTGCTCCAAAGTTTTCATAGCCTTGTCTCGTACTTCCTCTAACTCCATGAGTTCAGCAAACCTTACTGTCAGAGGATCACTCTCTATAACTTCAAGTTGATGAGCTAACTCCAAAGAAGGTAACTCCAATGAGAGTGGGAGTTTTGCCTCTCTTCCATATACAAGAATGAAAGGAGAATTTCTGATGGCCCTTTTAGGTGTGATCCAATCTGCCCATAAGGCGGTCTTAAGCTGTGTATGCCAAGTCCTCTTGTTAGTCTCCATTGTGTGCTTAATAATCCTTATGAGGTTTTGTTGCTAGACTTAGCCAATCCGTTTCCTTGAGGATAGTAATTGGACGAAGTTTTGAGGTATACCCCATTTTTAACAGCCCATTCACTCAATTTCATACCAAGAAAAGCCAGTGCATTGTCTGAAATGACTGTAAACGGAACACCGAATCTCGTCATTATACCCTCCAAAAAATCTAGAACTGCCTTTTCATTGCTCTCTTTTAATGCTACTACCTCTGTCCATCGAGTAAAATAGTCTGTTGCGGTAAGGACCCATTTATGTCCGTCACTAGATGGAGGATTAATCATTCCAATGAAGTCCAACCCCCATTGAACAAAGGGTTGATCCACTTGAATTGGATGCAATGGAAGAGCTGCCAGCTTCTGCTTACCTGTGAAAAAGGCACATTCCTTACATTTCCTTACCCAAAGATGGGCATCCTTGAATAAATCTAGCCAATAGTAGCCAGCTCACATGATCTTGGTAGCTATTGTTCGTGCGGAATAATGTCCTCCAGATAGGCCATTATGAAACTCTTCTAGTATCTTACTGACCTGTTCTGGTCCTATGCACCGAAGGAGGATGCCGTTCAAATATTTTCGAAAGAGAACGCTATCTACCAAAACATATGGGATAGATTGAAGATGGAAAGTTCACCTTTGGTTTTTATCCATGTTTGTCGGGTATGCTCCTGAGAAGATGAAATTCTTCATTTTGGATAACCAATCAGCTTGATCAACATCCTCATCAGTATTTAGGAGTGTCACATCCTCATTACTTTTTGATTCCATGTCTGTTGCAAGTTGCTGACATAAACCCTTACCTCTGACAAGTTTAGTGACTTTGATGTGCACATCATACTCCATTACCTTCGTGATCCATCCAGCATGCTTTTCATTCATTTCTTTGTTCAACAAAAACTCCTTGACACCTGGATGAGACACCATCAGATGAATCTTGTTGTTGGACAACATGTGCTTGAATTTCTTCAAAGCTCGAATAACCGCAAAGACTTTATTTTCAATGAATGAGTATTTGAACTCGTAGTCTTTGAGGGATTGACTGAAGAAAGCAATTGGTTGCTCCATCAGGTTGTTGTTTTGTTGGGTGAGGATCCCTGAAATGCTCTCTTGACCTGCAAAAGCATAAAGGATAAAATATTTGTCAAACCTAGGGTTCACAAGCGTGGGAGCTTGAGAAATGGCTGTTTTGATTGCTTCAAATCTTTCTTGTCCTTCCTTTGTCCATGAGAATGGTATATTTTTCTTTAGCATGGTTGTCAGTGGTTTATCCAATGTCGCAAATTGAGGGATGAGTCTCCACACAAAATTTATGGTTCCCAGAAAACTCTGGAGGCCCTTCTTGTGACTTGGGAGAGATAAGGAAATAATTGAATTAATCCTGGCTGGATCGATTGATAATCCTTCTGCTGAAACCACATGCCCCAAAAATTTTCCCTCGTGCACTGTGAAAATACATTTCTTGGGGTTAAGTGAAACCCCAAATTTCCTACACCTTTGAAAAATTTTCCCTAGATGCGTGAGGTGATCTTACTGCATGCTTAGAGTATACAATTATATCATCAAGGTAAACTAAAATAATATCATTGATTAGTCCCTTAAATTGCATGTCCATGGGTCTTTGGAAAGTAGCCCCAGCATTAAACAATCCGAATGGCATTTTATTGTAGGCATACATGCCCCACTTGGTAGTGAAAGCCATTTTGAATTGGTCGGATTCTTGGACTAGGATTTTATTGTAACCTGAATATCCATCGAGCAAAGAAAATATTTGAGCTCCTGCCACCGTTTGAAGGATCTTCTCCATTGATGGAAGAGGATAATGGTCTTTTAATGATGCATGATTCAAATCCTTGAAATCTATGCATAACCGGATCTCTCCGTTCTTCTTCCTCATGGGCACCAAATTGGCTACCCATGAGGAATGCTTGATGGGAAAAATTATATAGGCCTCGATGAGCTTGGTTAGCTCCTTTCTCATTAGTGGCTCAATTTTGGGATTAATTGGTCTTTGTTTTTGACGAACTGGCTTAGCATTAGGATCCAGTTCGATGGTATGTTGTGCTAGACCTGGATCAAAACCACGCAGATCTTTATAGCTCCACGCAAAGATGTCATGATACTCTTGACAAAGTTTGATGAAAGCTTCCTTCTCCTTAGAAGTACACACTTTTCTGATCTTAAGAAATTTTTCATTTGATACTTCAACTTCCTCAAAATATTCTTCTCTGACCACCATGTTAGGGCTTTGTCTTGTGGCTTGGTCATCTGAATTGAAAATGGATTCCAAAGTGACTAAACCTTTTGGTAACTTGTTGCTTTTCAATTGGATAATTTTCTCACCATATGACTCCTGCAACTTATCTTGATTCTTTGTAGCAAACTCCGCCTCTTCTTGTAGGAAGAGGACAATTTGTTTGTCACTATCAAACACTTGCCAACTACTCACATTATCAGGGACTGCTGGTCGAACCACCATTTTAACAAATTGCTGCCCTTCTTTCATGATATCAACTGGTATGTTGTATTGTGAACCAATTGTAGCAAGCCTATCTGCATCTTGATTTTGATCTCTAGGAACTGCATGGATTCCAAAAGCTTTGAAATCTTCAATCAGGTCCCAGACTCGATTCTTATATGATCTTAAAAGATCATTTTTGGATGCACTACGTGCTGAAACTTGATGAAAAACTAACTCACTATGTCCAAAAATAGTTAGGGCCTTGATTCCCTTCCTTTGGGCTAGCTGAATTCCTTGCACAAGAGCCTCATATTCAGCAACATTGTTAGTGCAACTGAATTACAACCGGAAAGATGAGAAGTACTTATCTCCCTCTGGATAAATTAACATAACACCAACACCGGATCCATTCTTACTTCTTGAGCCATCGAAGAACAATTGCCACAGTCCTTTAGAATCACTTGGTGTTTTGAAAAGTTGTGGTATGATCGTATCTTCTTCATGGATACAGTAAGTACCTAATCCTGTTTCTTCCAAGACCAGCAAACCAACTTCTTCTTCTACCAATACATCAGCATAGGGATCGTATTGATGATCTCTACTTACTTCATCTAGCAAAGTATCAGGAACTTCCTCAACAAGGGTGGTTGGTTCATGATCGGCATCTTCCTCTTCGGGATCGCCGATGGTGTAATTCCCATTTATGGGACTAGCGAAAGTATGGTTCTACATGATTATGGCAGATTGGTTCTTCCCTTATAGTTACTTTGGTTCCGTATCGAGTCCTGAGAATCATATGTGACCAATCGGCTGATAGGTAACTACCCATCTTGGCAGTGAAATCCCGTGATAGGCAGATGGCAAAGAGAGGAGGGAGATCAATGACTGATATGTCTTGGGTGAATGACAAACTTGGACATGCATGAATGGTAAGTTGAAGCCCTTTGATAACCCCAACCATCTTAACGGCTATGCCATCCAAATTGAACAACTCCTCTTATGCGGCACATATTGTATGCCTAGTACATATGCAATTTGTTCGGCATGACGAGCTACTTTGGAACCGAGAATCGATCATGCAATTATGTACCAGGTGGTCGCCAATGATCAGGGAAATGTAGAATGGCGGTGGTTTGTTTTCCGTAGGAATGATTTTCCCTTCCGGTTGACACAAATTTGTAGCATTTTTCACTCCATAGCTTGGTGATCTGCTGGTTATACTAAAACTGTTCAGAGCTTCTCGCAACAGGTTTCTTTGGGAAGGGATCGAGAGTGCGTCCCACATGGTAATGCTTAGATTGGTTTTCTTCATTTGTTCTACTATGCTGAAGGGAATTGCTCCAACTTTGATGACACTTTTTTGGGCATTGGGGTCCTCCTTTGGAAAATGTTTGTTGGGTACCGTGATGCATGGAGAACCATCTTTCCCTATGGTGTGGCTAGCTGGTGTTTCTGGTGATTTCTTTCCCACATTTTTATCAACTGCCATTTGTAACCCAGGTTGAGAAGTGGACGCTAGATCAGCTTCGAGAGGTTGAGGCTCCATTGCTCTTTTCTTGGAACAGTGTTTTCTGCCACTGATGAAGAATCTATATTCAATCCGCAAAATCTTCTTCTTGTCAGTTTAGCAAAGCGGATTCTTCAGGTGCCTGCGGTTGATCTGCTGCTTCTTGCGTAGATGAATTGTTTGTTAACTCTAAAGGGGCAGATACACTTTGAACCATAAGGGCCTGGCTAAGAACTCCATTGGGACAAAGATTTTGATTGTGAGGTTGAGAGCAAGGATAACACCATTCGTAGTCTTGAACTAGATTATTTTGAACAGGTACTATAGCTCTAGATGAGCTAGCTGCAAGAGGGTTCTGAAAGTTCAAGGGCCTAACATTTGTAACTTGACTTGTAGTTTGATTTTGAGGCTGATTGTTTCCTTGAAAAGGAGGACGGTTAGCCTGATACTGCTGATTTTGTGGCTGATACGGACGATTGTATTGAAATTGTTTCCTTTTGAGTGCAACAAGCTCATTTCCAAAATTTTGTAGTAGTGACTTGACTTCAAATAGGTCATTTGAAGAGGGAGAAAAGATTGAGATGGTTTCCTAGAGTCTCTGGAACAGGAGCAATGATAGGCTGATGATTCGTAAGATCTGGAGAAAAGGGCATTGGTGGTCATGGAGCTATCTTTCCAGCCTGAATCAAAGAATTATCTACACTTATGGAAACTTCGTAAGCATCAGGAAGTGTAGTCCCTCCCATGGACTGGATCATAACTGCTACATCGATATTCAAGGCTCATGAAATAGTACAAGAATGCATTATGTGCGGAAGGCTTTACGAGCACTGGAATCCTATTCCAAGTCCTATGGAATCGGAAGTTGAAATCACTCATGTATTCTTGGGAAGCTCTCTTTATGGTAGTAAGTTGTTCCAAAAGTGATAGGTGATCACTTTTGTCTTCAAATTGTTTACATAGCTTTTCTCCCAACTCGTCCCAAGTGGTTATAGTGCCAACACCTAACCCGCGAAACCATTGAAGTGCTTTTCCCTTGAAAGAGGTAGCAAGAAGTCTAACTGCAACGTTGTCTTCAGTGATATTATGTACTGCACAGATGCTGGCTACATCAAAGATATGCTCCACTGGAGTAACGTGAGTTTCCCCGTGTAGAAGGGTAAACTTTTGAGTGCCACAACAGGTATCGGGTCACGTTGAGCCAACATGAGAGGACTGCTTGCATTGAAAGGGGGAAAACTTGAGTCCTCGCCATAGCAATTAAAGGTTGATTGTTCTGGGTGGAGGAAATCTTCTGTAAGGAGGAGTTGAATGACCCTACTAGGTAAATCTGCAATCGGGGATGTGGAAATTCCTCTTACGCTTCTCTTTGGAGGAGACAAGGAAAGTTCAATATGCTGATACTTTCCTTTCTTTGAAGAAGCTCTTGTCTGAATTCTTCGCATAAGTTACTGCACTGAGATTTGGAATCCAGAGATATGGAGTCGCCAGGTACTTTGACTTGTGTAAGTGAGAAGAGAAGTACCAACTCTGTCCCACCAGGCGTGCCAAAAACTGTTGTGTGTGGTCGCACGGTGGCTTAAGATTTCCTATTTGATAATGAGACACCTCTGAAAGATGGAACTCTAACTTCTGTGATGTCCCACCGGGCGTGCCAAAAACTGTTGTCGCCAAATCACTGCACCCTCCGAATGGCCAGGATGTGAATAGGATGTTTGGTGTGATTGGGACACATGGGATCACCTCTCAAGCTGTGGGACTTGGGCTCGAGGTGAACCTCCTAGAGAAGGCTGACTTCCTCTTCCTAAACTAAGTGTTGTACTACTCCTAGTGTAACAAAAATGATTATCTAGTCCTATGCTAACATTTTCATGGGGTTTTAGGGAAAGAGATTTACAGAAATGAAACTATACTAGGGATGGTGATGCACCAAATAAAGGGTGTCTTCAGATTCAGGAAGGGTTAATTTGAAGAGGGTGTGTGCACCACAGGTCAACTTCACCTACTGCAACTTAGAGAGGGTACAGGATACCACAAACTAAGAGACATGCGTTCCCTTTGTTAAACTTTATCAGACTGAGAAATATACCAGTTTCCCAGTGAAGAAGGATGAACTCAAGAAGGGTGAACAGACACCACAACTCAACTGCATGCAATACTTCACCACTCGATAAGCACAGAACTCCAAGAACCTGTAATAGAACTTAAACTTGCACAGTGTACCTACAAGTATGAGAAAGGCACAAAGAAGCACAGAAGGATGAAAGGACCGAGATTAGTCACAAAACACACACTTTTATTGCTTCAATAACATGCACAATGCATCATACATTCAAAAGAGGCAATAGTTTCCATTACAGTCTTGAAGAGGAGGCTTGAAAGTTCTCTCAACACACAAGAACAACTTGCAGAAGAGAGGATTCTTGAAAAGTATACACTTGCCTGAGATATCTAACTGTCCAACTTGTCTGAACTGTTGGAACCCTTTGAAATGAGCTTCCAACTTACATTTATAGAAAAATATGTGAGAAAGAAGAGGAAATGGTCATAATTACATTCCTAAAATGAAGGCCCATGATGTATTTATTGCAGTTAGTTGAACCACCTGAGAAGGTTCCATCATGGGTCATTAATTGCCTGATGACCTAGTCTTCTCAATTAATTAAAAGAATATTTAAATAATAATAATAAATATTATTATTAAAATATTTAAATAAAAATATTAATTTAATTAACATAATGTTGAGACCCCCCCGTTGACCCGTTTGACTTGAAGAGGAGGGGGGTCCATGTGGATAGAGTCTGCACAATCTCAACTCGGTGAGCTTCGAATCCTCTAACTCGGTGTTGCACTCGATTTTTGACCCCGCACTAACTCTTTCCTCGTCTTGGCAATCGGGCTCTTTTGCATTGAGTCCTTCGAATGGTGAGCTATCAAACTTGATTCTTATCATTTTGCTAAAATGCATGTAGATCCTGTGAACCTGGCCTGACGCAAATTAAGACTCACCTCACGAATGCCACTACTACGGTCTTGCTTCAAACTCCAAATCAAGCCATTCTGAATTACCAAGCCACCTATATGCATTGTGAACATGAAGCTTTAAGCCCGAAATTGAAAGCCTCTACAAATACATTAAACTTCAACACCCGTGAGCTTATTCTTTATCTCGACTTGGTACCAATGTTTCCACAATATGAAAAGGATGACACTAAATCATACTTAGTGGATTTGATCCATAATACATTGGTTGTACCCACAGAGGTTAAACAATTCAATGAATTTAAATTATTTCACTCCTGCATGTTGCGCCATTTAGAAATGATTTTCGAGCTATGAAAATTGTTAGGGATCATGTTACGTGGCCCTGTCAACACTGAATCGATTGATTTCTCTGTGATAGCTCTAGTCTTGACAGATAGAGTTATTTCTTCTTGTTTTGGACCACATATTCACATGCATCCCACGTTCAAACTCCATAAAACAACACCACGAGATCTTTAACTGATTCGACTTGGCTTTGTTTTGCATATCAACCCGAGCACCCGGTTGGCTCAAACTCACTTGAATGTCGTGGCTTAACCCAACATTTCTAAAAAGAATGGTTTTACAACAATGTTCACGGTTATTCCTTATCATATAAAAATTGCAGTAAGAATGTTTAAGCTTGGCCATAATAAGCACAATTGTAACTTCCAAACGATAAGAAAATGTCATTATCAACAAAGACCTAATTACGCCATGATGATGACCTAGGCTTATGCCCGTAACATGTCGATAGACACCCTTGAAACTGATTTTTGGCCAAAGAGCCCTTCAAGATTTTGGCGGTGCACTCGGAAATCTTGGCTCCAATCAACAATTATGCCAATATTGGGATCTCATGAGCTAAATAATATACTCGTTTTTCCGGAAACTAAGAAGATCCTTCATGTTACAATTTGCAACACATAAAAGGAGCCCTTCAAAAAATATGTTGAACAACTGGGGCAACCAAAAGGACCTTGGAAAAATGTACAGGGAAAAACCATATGAATTCTTCCTTAGTTGTGGATCAAAGCTAATAGAAATAATCTAGATAAAATCGGCTTGAAACTACAGTATAATCGTCCATTGTTAAAAATGAGCTTCTCTGAACCTGGTAAAAGAATGTTTTTATTGTCTGATTGGACGTACATAATGGAAGGATTTAATTATTGCTTCTTCCCTCGAGTTTCTCAAAGAGACCATTTACAAGTAATGCGAAGGATGTAGCATGCAAAATGGCCGGCCGGTGTGTTTCGAGAGTTGACCTTCACATTCAATTCATTTCTAGGAGAAGAAATGTTGAGCAATATGAATCATTTCATTCTACACGTAATAAAACTCCATCTCCTGGTTCATGGAAATTTTATGAAGCCTTGAATGGCATGACTCCAATCCATCGTACATGGCAGTGAATGTTTGTTTCATGCAGCTGTCATTCGATCTGAGTTCAGAATAAGGATAGGCATGCATTCGACACTGAACAGATAACAATACAGTTGGACAACCTGCTTGTTTAAACACGTTCAAAAGGATTTTACTGTACTGCGCATGCCTACTGACTGTGCGTGGGAGCTTGTCTTGCAACCACCAAATGCTTAGAGAAGTATGCTGGCAAAGGCGAACTGAACGAGAGCTAGGAGAAGTATGTTGGCAAAGGCGAAATGATCAGGTTGGGCATTTGTTTGTTGCATTCGGAAACCTATGTCTTCTGTAAGCTGCAATTACGGTATTCCATGAGAAGGTGTTTCTTTTTGTAGAGCCTGAAACTAGATACTGTTTCCAATGTCGACTAGTCTTCAACCATCTCGCCATCATCCTCCCTTATCGCTCGGAATATTACTCAACGCCCAATTTGTAACTGCCACTTTAATTCTCCTGGTAACTCGCACAAAGACTCGGACTACTCCAAACTGCGTGGGGTTTTCGTGATGGATAGCCATCATAATTTTTCCACTTCGAAATCTAATCCAAATTCTCCCCTACGTAGAGTAAACAACATGGTTTTCCATCTTAAAATTTCCACTTGGAGGTGCTGCTCCGAATCTCCCCACGTGGAACACTTGGAATGCCATCTTAATATTTCCCATTTGGCATACCAGCTCCGAATTCCCGCATAACGGCTTGGCCACACCAATCCACGGGCCCCGGCCTCAGCTTTGCCGCACAAACTTGGCAATTTGACCCGATTTCTCCACTTTTCCACCAGCGCGCGGGATCTTCATGAATCTTCTCCTGCCGAGTTTTCCTTCAACAGATTTGAGGATAACATTAAACTCTCAGTGCAAACATTTCAGCTGTAGCTTGTAAGGTGTGATAATTCCGACAGAATCCTTTATGCTCGCCAATCTAGTGACTCGTTGAAGATGCTCATATAATTGCAAAGAAAATTGTGCCTCATGAATATTCTGATATGAAACAGTCCCACCTCTATGAGATTCGCTTCCATGAGTTACATCGTAAAACAAGTAAGATCTCGATAGAGAGTCTTTGTAATAAATTTCCTCAGGTCTGCTGGTAACACTCTTACTGTCACTTAATCGATTTTCATAAAAATATCTTGAAGGAAAATCCCGAATTTGAGGATGCATTCGATGCTGAACAGATAAAAACATCGTTGGACGACTTGCTTGCTGGAAGTGCTCAAAAAGGCTTCTACTATACTGCAACATGTCAACTACCTGTGCACCAAATGCTTGGCCGAGGAAGGTCTGAACACCATTATGTAATTACAAACCCGAGATTCAATGATGTTGAACCTCCCATATCTGCATAATTTCATATCATCTCAGTCAAACAAGATAATTCTCCCAAGTGGTTGGTCGAGCACTGTCTTAATGGATTAAACCTGGCATCATGTTGACTTTGACTCTCCCTGACTTGGCCTTCAGATATTTTTGCATCGATCTCCACCGAGATCCTTGTACAGTTCCTTTCATTTGTCAATTTTCAACGAGCTATATTTTGCATTAACAAGACCATCATCGAGCTCTTACAACTGAGAGTCTCTACTGAGATGATTTCCGAGATGACTATCAATTTGACACCGGGTTCTTTAACAACTCGACCCTGAACTCTTCACTGAGTCAAGATCAACTGGGTGCCTTTCGATGCTAGGTGATCTCTTCATATGCAATTTAGGAATTATTTTTTTAATTATTGCATCTCGATAATAACCGAAGGTGGGTTCCTGGGACTACTATTTCATCTTGAACGTGATAGGACCCCCTTGTCCAATCTTTCAAGGTGTGTAAAATTGGATAACATGGCGATACGTCGACTCGGACCACGCCAAATCTATTTATGACATGTAGTCAACTACAAGATAGATATTTCATCTTGGATCTAGACCCATCTTGTTGATAAGAAAGAAGGAGAATGTTGTTTCTATTTCATCCACAGAGGTAAAATATCACACCAAACGAGGAGTTGTGTGTGAATGTATATGGTTACGTCATATTTTTGATGATATGGGAATTCTGAAAAAACATTCACCTATTCTCTATTGTGACAATCAAAGTGTTTTGAAGCTGTGGAGGATCCTATTTTTCATGAAAGAGCAAAGAATGTTGAGATTGGTGTTCATTTCATTCAAGAGCACGTCTTGAACCACACATTCAACTCTAAGTACTTGTCTCTACATGAAGCACAAGCTGCCGAGATTCTCACAAAATATCTTGAGAAGTGAAATTTTAAATTTTCAGGGGTCACATTTTCAAGAATAATGTAATAAGGGGGTATGTTAGTATATGTAGCATAGCTTATATTTTTAGGTGTTTTTGTTTATATTATCCCTTTATTCTCTCTTCATTGTTGTATTCCATTATTCTCTCATCTTCATTCATATCTTCCTCCTTTAGTTTAGGGGAATGTTGTTTACTATTTCTCCTATAAATTGTATGTGCTTCTCCATAATAAAATAAGATGTGTTGAGAGTTATTTACTCCACATTCTTCTGATCTATTCACTTCCCACATTATATAACCTAATTTCTAATAGGGTATGTTTATCCCTATGAGAATACTAGTCCATTTCGTAGGATATTTATCTATAAGGACAAGATAAAATAATTTCACATCATAAATCTATTACCTAATAGGGATGGTGGGGAGACAAGATGTATATTTTGATTGTTTATAGGGTTAAGGATCACATAAGGGTTTACACACAATGGATACCTTTTCTCACAACAAGATGGTTTAAACAAGATATGAGAATGAAGTAAATTTCACCTTTCTCGAAGAACATTATCTATTGTATATTTTTTCACAAACTAATCATACACTAAAATGTTGTCAAGTTTCACCATTAACTCTTAGTATTGCATCATAGAACTCTAATTATAATTTAGATTTTTTATTGAGCTCATTTAAAATTGCAGCTCTTGAGGTGACTTGTAAGGGCGTCGGCGATGTTTTCCACCACATATAAATCAATCCACACATGTTTTAGGCCAAGAGGTTTTTACATCAAGTTTAAAGGTTGTTTTCCATTCACCCATGACTACAGATTCTAGGAGGGAACCACATGCTCAAGGTAAAGCTTAACAATATCACTCTTAACTACTGGATTCATGGCATTGTTACTAAGAATGCAATATAGGATGGAAATCTCAATATGGGATCTTATCTACCTAAATAGAAAGTGTCATCGAGTGTAAATATTGAAGTTTATGTCAAGGTTTTAGTTTTCTATGCTACAAAGAGTCACACAAGAATTGGTATTAATTCATGAAGTTTATAATAGGGTGGATTATTTTGTTTAGATATATTTATTACCTTTTTGAGGTAAGAAACAAAACACATAAAATATTTGATCATCAATTGCACACTAGAATTGCACTACAAGGTATTAAATTCATTTTAACTTAACAAAATATCCAACTTTTATAATACAAAAATTGGGAAGAAAATATCACACATGTTTAGCTTAACATTTCTCATAAACACTAGTATCTTAAAAATGTTACAAATATTCACGAATAAAACTTTCAATACTTCACAAAATGTTGAACTATCCTCTACATATTCACTTAACATATATATCTAACCCTCATTTTACCATATGTAAATATCAACATGAATAACACCTAAAGTTAAAATCACATTTCCCAAGCACCCATAAAACTAGCATCTCATACATATTACCAATGACCAATAACAAGTCTTTATTGTAATAGAGCAATGCATATATACATATTTATTTTTCCATTGACATACATTTATTACAATCATACACAATGATTTATAACCACATCGTTTCTCCATCTTACTTGCATCCTGTAAAACCATGTCAGCATGAAATAAGTGATAAATCATTGGGATGGCATCCAAATTTATCTAGCATAAATAACATTTTTAATTTTCCATTTAGATAACAATTATAATAATTTGAGTTCGAAAGGAGAGGGTTAAAGACATATATTTATTTCACTTCAATTTGCAACTAAGGAGAGAGAAAAAGATAACGAAGAGAGAGAAACACAATTTTCCCAAAATTCAAAATTTCACACATCAAGCGACAAGTTCGAGTTCAAAATAATTATTTACAAGTGTTAATAATTTCTACGATGGTTTGCTATCTTGACCAGGATCCTATAACTTTCTTTTACATTTTCTTGCTAGTTTCAAAATACCTAATTTTAGCTCAGATTATGAGAAAATGTGTTTAAAAACTATCTTATGATAATAAAAATCAAGACGAGATAATTCCTATGCGTCCACCTATATACAAGGAATCCATAGGGACCGGTGGAATCCGTAACTTGTGAAAGGTGTACAAATGGTCATGATTGCCACCGGTTGTGATTGCCCAAGTTTGACCTAGACAAACAAAACCAGATGCCTATGAAACCCCTTTGTCAAAAAAACAAGGAATATACTTTTCACTTTACCAAAGGTTCAAGGGAATTATCTAGTAAAAATACTACGGGTTTGTGAAGATAGCCAAACATTTCATTTTTCAAGGCCCATACAACGAGCTTATACGAAACCCAACTTTTCAATTTTTAACAACTTCCTAAAAGTGCAAAACGAGGTAACATGGATCCTAAAGGATCTTAAAAATGAGCATAGGTGATCAATCATAGCCAATCTATGTATTAAATTGATTCCTCGTATAACAATGAACATGAAATAATATTAACATCTCTTTACCATAGTTACAAAGGTTATTTTGCAAGTCTCCTAAAATCAAGATTTATCTATTTCAACATTGTGACATTTCTTTGGCTCTGCATGAACTGGAAAGATAGCTAATAGTATAATGTAGATCTGGTCTAGTATATGTCAAATAGATGATCCCTCTAACAAATTACCTATAGAGAGTAGCATCTACTTGAGGTGAGTCCTGCAATCTTGAAATTTGAAAGCCTTTTCCATGGGAGTGGATATAGGTTTATAGTTGGACATATTTTACTTTTCCAGGATGCTCCTTTTCCATATCTCCAAGCCAAGATAGTAATGTAGCATCCCCAAATCTTTCGTGTCGAAGGTTATTTTTAGATCACTCTTTACAATATCAACCTGATCTTGTTAATTTCCATGTGATCATAAGATTATCTACATACATAACTAGAATGACAATTTATTTTCCTACCTTATTTATATGCAAGTTTGAATTTGAGGGGATATGATTGAACCAATGCTGCAAAAGGTGATCATTGATCATGATATACCATGCCCTTAGAGCATAATTTAGTCCATACAACGATTTGATGAGACATCATACCTTCTTCAAATGCTCTTCATCAAAAAATCCTTCAAGTTGGGACATGTAAAATTCTTCTTTCAGGTCACCATTTAGGAAAGCACTCTTGATATCCATGTATTCAAGTTTCCATCCTTTCTGTACCAAGTGTGCATACTAATCGATGGTCTTGACCTTAAAAGTGGGAGAAAAGGTTTCTTCATAGCCAATGCCCTCTTTCTCGAGAAAACCCTTTTGCTAAAATTCATATTTTATGTTTGTTGATGGATCAATACAACTTATATTTATCTCGAAAACCCACTTATAGCCTATTACATTCTTTCATGTAGGTAAATCGGACAAGTGCCCATGTCGATTTTTCATGAGTGAGTCGTATTATGCATCCATCGCTTATTTCCACTAAGGTTGACCGAGTGCTTCAGAACATTAAATGGCTTGGAGCTATTAATAAGTGAACTCATGAGTGTAAATTTTATCTCATTTCTAGTTTGAGTCCTTGTTTTGACTCTGGATGATGTATCTAGGAGTTGTTGCAAATGTCATTCTTTGATGGTTCTTTGTACCCACTTTGGATGAGAAATTGGATGCTTCGAGAAGAAATGTGATGCTGCCATGTGGATTGATGTGGAGTCACATTATCTAGTTATCCAAGGTCAAAAATATCTCTCGAGGAAGCATATGTTTTCTCTTAGTAGTCTCCTCCGGCTGATCATTTGATTCGAGAGACTAGTTGGTGAGATGTGGTTGGTAATGGTTCTTTTGCTATCAGTACTAAGTCAATGGAAGGCTCCTCACAAAATATGTTTCATCTCTTATATATTTTCTAAATTTTAGGATCCATCATATGGTATGCCTTTAAGGTAGTCCTATATCAAAGTAGGATACACGGGAGAATCTTTGACTTTTATCTTGTGAGCTTGTATATGCATGTATGTTATGAAACCAAATACTCATAAATGAGAAATTGATGGCCTTATACAACTCCATACCTCTTCTAAAATTTTATTTTATATAATCTTTATCGATGCCTGCTGTTGAGAAGATATACAACTATCTGTACTTTCATAAATCCCAATAGTGTTCCTCTATCTTTACTATTGTTTACATGCAATGAGCCATCTCTATCTCTATGCTATTGTGATGCTCAACAATGCTATTTTGTTGGGGTGTGTAGGGAGAAGGAGGTTTTTCTTAACTCCTTGTTTGTTCAAGAAGGCTAAGAAATTCTTTGATGTGAATTGTCCCCCTCGATCCGAGAAAAGTAAAAGAAGTTGTTTTCCACCTATTTCACAATATGATGATAGAAATTTTGGAAATGTTTAAGAGCCTCACTTTTTTCTTTAGGTAAAACACCCATATCTTTCGAGAGTGTTCATCCATGAATAATTGGAAGTACTTGTATCCTTAAAATGAAGTAGGTAACAAGCCATTCGGATCAGTATGAACTACTTCCAGACGCTTCTTGGCATGGAAGGTGCTTTCCCGAAATGGATCCCTATGTTGTTTTCCTGCAAGACAGCCAACTAAAATAGGAAAGGAACTAGACAATTTGGGTATTCCATGAACCATTTCTTTTGAACTCATCTAATGCAATGAACTAGCTAACAAGTGACCATATCTAAAATTCCAGAGGGTTGTAGATTCTATTGTTGAGGAAGATAAAGCTATTGTAAAAGATGAAACAATATCTAAATAAAATAACTTATCTTTGAGAAACTCTCTAGCAATAATCGTACCTTCTCTATAGATCAAGCATCATTTAATACCATTTTGGACAAGAAAAAAATACTTTTAGGTGATGATTCAAGATCTGATTCACTGATATGAGGTTGCTAGTCAAGCCAGGAACATATAGTACCTTTGTAAGTGTACATTTTCATGGTCCCAAAGGAATGGTGACTTTGCCTATTCCTTCTGCAACATACTCTTTGTCATCTATTATCCAAACCTGATCTCTAGTGGGTTGTTCATTTAGTGAATCAAATAATTTCTTGTCACCTGACATATGCTTACTTGCACCGGAGTCTATCAACCATACTTTCTTCATGGGCTGAGAAGTTTGAGAGACTAGTATAATGTTCTTACCACAATGGGCTTAATCTGATGTCTCCTCATCAGATTCATCATCTTATTGGGCTGTGAGATGTCCCTTTTTCTTTCTTTAGTGAGGACATAATTTGGATTTTTGAAAATCTTCACACCTGGATGTGCTTGTTTGAATCGAAGACCCCTATTGTAAGCCATTGTACTATAAGTGATTAGTGTCATGAGTGTTGGTTTTGTAAATTTTACAACTCTTTGAATTTTGATCTTTCTATTGTTCATTTGGTTATGTTTGAGTTGGCTTCTCTGGGGACCCTTCCAATTCTACTGGCCATGGTATGGCTTTGAGAACATGGCTTTATCCTAAGTCTCCTATTGCGTTGAATTGATGGCCTCTTCGTGTTGCAGGAAATTAACGACTTCTTCAAATTCCACTGTTTGTTTAGTTACATTTAGTGTCGTAATGAACACCCGAACTGATAAGGTATTACTCACAAGGTGATCGACACGAGAATTTTTCATCCACCATTTCACTGAGTGCTAATAACTCTAAATGCAACTCAGCTACACAACATAAGAACTCCTCAAATTTATCATCGACCCCATATTGAGGGTGTGTAACTTTGACCTAAGATGGAGGATCTTAGTCTTATTTTTGGCTTCACAAATGGCTGCAATCTTCTCCTAGACCTCCTTGTATTTCTTTGCATTTTGAACATACATTTTCATGTCATCATTGATTCTGAGCATTATCAACATCAAGACTTTGGCAAAGAGCCATCTCATACTTCATTATTTCATCAGGGGCTATGGGAAAAGTCACAAACCCTATGACAATGCCCAATAACCCTTCAAACTGAAGGATTGTCCTCATTTTTATTTTCCAGGATGTAAAATTTGGCCCTTTAAGTAACTGTGCATCAGAGAGTAAAAGTTTTTGTGCAGACATTAGAATAAAATAAAATAATTTTTTCTATTAAATTATTGATTTACAAGAGATATTACAAATTTGACTCACTTGTGAGAAGTACTATCTCATAGATTCTCTTGATACTTTCATGCTGAGAGACGGTGATGCTTTATGGGGCATTCTTCTTCTTCTTCACAATCAGTGTCATAGCCGGCTTCTAGTTCTTCTCAAACTCACTTTTCTTGGCAACTGATGTCAAATAGGAAATAATCCAAGAGTCCTTTGCAAACCCAGTCATCAAAGACAAGGTTTCTTGTTTTGCGTATCTCGTTGAGTAGTGAAAATTAGAATCCAAAGGTCTCGGGAGCTTCTCGACGGTGTTCTTTGATGTGCAAGTTGATGTTTTGGCTTTCGAAGTCTCAATATGGTCATGCAAATTTCACATTCAACATAAGTTGTTTTTTTTAATTTAAAGATGAAGCACCAAATTTTTCTCCTTTTATCGTTCGAGTGTCACACAGCCACTTTTTATTTTGTCAACTTATTTTTCTCTCTCCTTTTTCCATGCAGAAGCAAGGGAAAGAACAAGTACCATGCAAGAGACAAAGTTGAATTCTAGGCACGTACAAACCACGTTGCAGACTTGTACCAAGCTCACGTAGTAGGGTATGTTATATTTTGTTTTTTTATAATTTCTTCCAAGCTTACCATGCAAGAGTATGAAAACTCAACCAAGGACCTCTCGATCTCGCGTAGAAGACTCAAAATTCCACGTTTGGGTGGATGGATGCTGTGCGAGCCAAAGAAAACACCTTCCACATGGCCAAGAATTAGAAAATAAAAGGTACTACATGTCAAACCTCCTTGTGGTCTTGGGAAGAAGATGCGCAGGAGGAGAAAAAAACATACACTCAAACATACAAGTAACAGTCTAGTTCACTGCAAATGCAAAATACCAAATCAACTGCTTGTTGTTCCAATGCCAAACTAGCTAGCATAATTTTTTTAAATTTTTTTATTTTATCTATAGTTTCGGAAGATCCCTCGAAAAGGATTTAGAGACTTCTACGTAGCTTCTTCTACAATAATCTCTTTTTAACGCATGCTAGTACGTAGAAAAAAACTCTCTCCATAGTTGTCAGAGTCTTCTCCTTCAAAACACACAAAGTTAGAGATCAAGTTTTCTCTGTTATCGATTGTGAGGAGGTAATTGAGGAGAAGAAATAGAGATAGAATATCTCACTCAATGTGTATTAGTAAAAAGTATGCACATTATTTATAGCAGAGAGGAGAAGCAAGAATACTCTCCACAATGAATAAAGAGATTACAAACTAAGAGAGAATAATGGAATAGATAATAACAAGTAGTCTAATAATAAAAAACATATGTAGACTATGCTAACAACGGTCAACATTTTTACAGGGAACTCAACTTCAACTTTTCAATAAAAAAGAGTGTTATAGTTATCTAGTTTGGTTATGAATTTTTTTAGGTCATCTCAAAATGAGGGTTTAAATCCATGGTTAACTACCAAGGATTATTTGGATTGTGCAAGTTATGATATCAAGTATTATTGTATTAAAAAGAAGTTTATTTAAAAAAATCAAATGTATGATAATCCTACAGTTTGAAATTTTATTTCGTTGCAAAAGGAAAAAGCTAAATAACAAGAATTATAGAAGATAAGGAGAGATGAACCATTCTGGAAGAACAATACCAATTGAAAAGTTGGGACTGAATTCTACATCATATCTAAGAATTTTTTCAAATGGTTACACGCATCCACCATTCCACCATTGCATTTTATTTATATATTATGCCCAAGGCGTATCAATAATCCTTTGTAGCAGCAGTATCCCATCACCATCTTATAATTTCCTGGGCCACCTATCCCATATTCATGATCACCGACTCAGGTTTATTTCATGGACATGGAATAGGGTATACATCCAGTGTTTTGGAGCTGTAATATAGCCATTTCCATTATTATTTCATTAAAGAGAATCTTATATTTCTAACATTAACTCGGTCAAACATTATTACCCATTGCAATAATATTCAAACTTCCCTTGAAATTCCTTTAACAAATGCCATGCAATGATAATATTTCCACACAAACCGATTATCTCTCCAACAATTCTTCTCACCAACATTATTCCTCTAGCCTACTCATTGCAACATGGCACTAAGCACTTAAATTTCCCGCTAATACCTTAGAAAACATTTTGAGGAGCATATTCCATGACCCATACAAAATGGCTTAACAACAACATTTGACAAATTTTCCTTATGTTTTTATGCTTGGATTGTTGTGCATTTAGCGAAGTAGTTTTAATGGTCATGATGATGCCCAAATTTCTTTAAGGAATTTTTGCAAATGATTCACATGTCTTAAACGTGCTTCCACATTCTGCAAGAATATCTCGTAGGGCATTTGTAACTAAAACATCTGACAAATGTTCCATCCCTTCTCTATTAAATTTTGATGGATATCAATGTGTTGTTACAGAGCTCATATATGGCAACAACCGCACTCCAAGAGGATGCCTATGTCCTCCAAAGTACATAACCATTGCTCTAAGATCCCCATTAATTTGGATGAGGATTGATAGATAGAGGATTTCACGTGGAGGAAAGGATGAAAGGGAAAAAAATTTAATACAAATGCATGGGATAACAGAAGGACACTTACAATGTTTTAATCAATAAAAAAACTACTTGCAATGCAAGAAAAGGATTTATAATCATGATTCTCATGTTATAATGCAAACAATACAACCGCATAGAATGCAAAATTAGCACAATTAATATGGCTAAAATTCCTTTAACAAATTTCTACCCTATCTCCAATGCACAAGTGAAATTTTTGGTAGAATGTCTATAAGAGATGTTGTAGTACCCACTCCTCTTCAACACCCTTTTTATATGATCATGATTATTAGTTTCTTAGTGACATCAAGGGAAATTTACAATGTACCTTGGATAGAGTTAAGAAAAGAAAGTTATATAGAGCCCAACTTAAAGATCTCATTAGTCAATAACCGATCTTTTAGCAAGGATTCAGGAATAAAAGGATTGGATAAAAATTCATTTAAGATTCTCTTGATTAAGTTTCACAAAAATAATATATATAAGGTGATAAAAATATGATTTACATTTAATTCTTTATTATTCAATCTCCCCTACTTACTAAGGCCTTGCCAATTTCAAAAATCAAAACATTGAATAAAACTTAATTACATTTTACATCGACAACAAGGAAAATGTTTATTATTATAGCTTGGAGTAGTAAGGATAAAATATTTTTTTAGATAGGTAAGAATTTCCTAATATTTTAATTTAAGAGTTTCCACTCTAATTAAGAATTGCAACAATATATTTCTTTTTTATAACTTTTCTAAGAGTTAACCTACATTTTATGATGCCTAAAATTGCATTATTTCCATAACCGAGAAAGGGGGTTAAATACAAAGGGATATAACTCGATAATTCACCATTGCCTTTATTATTCAAACTTAACAATGTTAAAACATTTTCTATCAAATTCAGCAAACCAAACTAAGGTGACAACTAATTCAAAAAAATAGACTAGGAACAAAGGGGATAAAACTTGGTCAACCCAAGTGAATATAACTATCAATGTTCTATGATATAATAAAATACTAAAAAAAAATTCATGTGATCAATATACATCATTTTCAAAAATGCTCTACAAGTTTCAGCCAAAGAGGTTATGACAACCTCCTTCAAAAATATCTACAAAAACCATTCAAAATATTGCAACACATTATAAATTCATTCAAATAATTTTATAAGAAAAATTGAAGTACTTTCAACAAGACATTCCTTTTTCTACCACGAAAACCATCTGGACATTTATTAGTCAAAGTCATTTCATAAGAACTGAGAACAATAAGCATTATATTATTTAGACATTGAGTTGTTATCTACTTGTTTTATAAAATGAACATTGATGTTTATGAAAATATTCCAAGTGTCCAAAATAAGAGTAATTAAAAGGCTTCCCAAAAACTACAATGTCAGAATTAGAAAGGAAGGCAATAATTCTATTTGAGTATCATTTGCTCATGTAAGAAGTTAAATAAACCATCATAATTTAATTTCATCTATCACAAAATAATGGAAATCATTTCAACATGATAACATTTCAAACTGCAACTAGTTATGAGAAAATAATTAGTTTAAGTTGTGATCTATCCCCATTTATTCAAGTTAAATTACCAAGCCAAGATCCACTATATCATAGTCGGTAAATAATCAATCAATAAAAATATGAGTTGATCTAAAAGCACAATGAATTAATAATAATAGGATGTTGTCGCTATAATAATTACTTTTTTATCAACACAAAACAAATTTGATGAAAAGCACAAATGACCCACCATGGGCTTCAGAAAGTCCCGATAACCATACTATATAAATCCCTACCTCTATTCCAAGATGATTCTTTGAGAAAGGAACAAACTTTAAAATACTTAAAATAACTACTTTATACCCTATAGAAAGTTTACTCAATCATTTGCAAGACAAACCAACATAGGATACAGAGCTCTTAAAGGATCCATCCCCAAAAACAAGCTGAGATCAAATATATTTGATCAAAACATTACCATTCAACAAATTTGATAGCAAGAAGGTCGTAACACAACATGCATCACAATAAACAAATACCATCTCAATTCCCAAATACTCCCAAATCTAAGCTATAGGAGAATGAAATTAAACAGTTCAAAGAGTAAAATGTATAGTACTATCTTATGCATAAGAACAAGATATAATTTTTAAGATCTGAAAACTTCCGTAACAATGATCACGAAGATCTCGCATCTACCGACATATTTGAAACAAAACAAATAGGATTTAAACAACATTCTATACTCAAAAAATTTAAGCTATCTCAAATATATGAGTATAGTCTCGAGAAGATATTACATAGGATCAAATACATTCCTCAAAACATACAACAATCACCAAGGAAACAAATATGATTCAAATCACAAGAATCCTGAAAGGTGAACAAGGACTCACTCTTGAATCGGGATGGTCACGCATGATGGTTAAAGACTACTGATTATTTGAGGGAACAAATAAAAAAATAAATAACCCTATTAGATATTAATACCCACTTGGATCCATTCAAAAATCAATCAAGTTAAAGAAAATATGAAGCCAACCCGAGAAGGGTAAATAGATCACGAAACAAACTAAAAATGATATATGCGAAACACCATCACTTACCTATACATTATGCACTTACAGTGCTCAAATACTATTTTGTGAATACCCAATATGGGTCAAACAAGATCTCACAAAAAAAAAAAAGCTCAAAAGATCAGATACCCAACATAAGCCAAAACGAAGGATTACAAACCGAAACAAGATTCCGAAAACATGCACTATAGAATCGAGTCGACCAACAATATTTGATAACACAACCAAATCGTAAGACCATCAAAATGAAATAATAATTCCATTATAAAACCATTTTTTTAACAAATTTGACCTACTAGTATTTATTAAAACCCGAAACAATAAAACAAACTTCAATCAACATAATCGTTTCTAATATAAGAAACTAATATCCTTCTAGAAAATGCAAAGGAGTAAGGGAAATAATAACCACACAATAAAACCATCATACGAGACATTTTCATGAAGAGCACAAATCATTTAATGAAACATTTAAATAACAACACAAGACTAAAGGGTAAAGGGCCTATCATGCCCGACTAAAGCTCCCATAAGTCCTGGCCAAGCTCCACCATCCACAATCTTTCTAGGTGTCCACAGTCATCTCATGGCCATGTTTCAGCATAGGCAACATATGCATCTATGGCATGGTGTCCCGAAAAATGGCAAGTTACATTGCTAGAAGGAATAGTAGTCTCAAAGACTCGATATGATTCTAGTGTATACACAAAAACATGTTCATAGTAAAATCACAACAACTATAGAAAATGTGATGGACGGAGGAAAGCTAGACTCCATAAACTTGCAAACATCCTCCTAACTTGAATTACAATGGGACAATATACCAAAATATGGACATCCATCAAATTACAAATGAAATTTCATCTATTTTTCAGTTGTAGTTAAAGTACCTTAGGGGCCACATAAGAAAAATGTTGAAGTGTACACACGAGATAGATGAACTATTTGAGAAAATATTTAAAGAGATGAGGTCTCATGGGATTGTGATGATTTAGGGCAAGTGTTCTAAAAAGGTAGTAGATGGAACCCACCAAACTTTTTCCCTTCACTCCTCAAAAGTAAGAAATTTCTCCTCCCAAAGAAAACCACACAACCAACAATAAGAGAAAAATAAGATATACATAAAAGGATCTTATACACAACTCCGAATCACCATAAGAAACCAACGGTGTTTAATCATTAATTTTCCCTTGCCAATATGTACACAACTAGTTCTAAATAGAAGTTTTGATGATGGTATGGATGTCCACCCCAACATAAGCGAAATATATTTTGTGACATTTCGAGATGCAAGTCCATTAAAAGGAATGTATGCATGGAAGAGAAGTTACGACCAAGAGGGAGAAGATTCTAATAAAAAGCCTTAAAATTTCAAATCCTTTACATGCAGACCACCAAAACCACGCAACCAACAACATTGGAAAGAGGAAAACAACAAGAAAAAAAAAGGCACACAAAGAATGAACCATCTATATAAATACTAGTGGCCAAGGGAGGAAGGTATACAGTGAAGAGTGACTAATAAATGCATTAAAAAAACTAGGAGGAGCTCAACCACTCCCACCCGCCAAAAGGATAATATTCTTCCCAAGCTAAAATAAAGAATGGTAGATTGGTGGTAGATATCTCTAAAAATTGACCAATAAATTGGCATTACATTTAAAGTATGTGTGTGGGGAAAAGGGGGAAATATTTTGTGGTTGATGTTTCGAAGCAAACACTGACAATGTAACCATGGTGCCACAATGGGGCATCCTCTTCCTTTACGTGAATCGACGATTGGTCTACGGGAGTGATCAAAATAAAATAAAATATCTTAACAATAATAAATAACAATATTGATAACAATCGATAACAAAATAATAATAAAAAATAATTGTCGATCGAAAATTAAAATAATAATATCCTTATTATTATTATTGTTGTTGTTGTATTTGTTGTTGTTATTGTTATTATTATTTTGCAGCTTAAAATAAATATTAATCATAATAATAATGGTGGATAGTCAAGCTTGATAAATAATAATTATAACCATTGATCTGCAAGTGATAATAATAATTATTATATAGATAATTATTTTACAAGGGCACACCCTAATGTCATTACAAAAATGGATATTCTAACAGAGTTACAACACCAAATCATCAATCAAGCCACCTCTTTGGATCAAGAACACGATTTGTCTTTAATATGATAATAATAAAGGACGAATGGAGGCCCACAACTAGAAGCATCGACCATAACATTATAAGTAAAGACGGAGAGGAGGCATTATAATACTTATCTATAATAAGATTAAAGGAAACTAACGAACCACAAGAGCACACATAAATGTTCAACGCTTTACGATAGGGTCACCAAGCAAGAACTGGAGTAATCATCAAACGGGGCATTACATTCTCCTCCCCTTAATAAATCATCATCCTCAATGCAATATAACACTAAATGAAGGAAATACAGTAAGAAACAAAGAACAAATAGAGGTGAAAGTTCACCCTATGATTAAAATTTCAGTTGTTAAAGTATAGCCATGGGCTAGCCTTAGAAACATTTTGGTAGAAAATTTAACTTTCAAAGTTCTATGAAGATTGATAGTTCCCTCTTATTCATTATTTAATTAGTCTCTTTTCATTTACATTATTCCAAATTCAAGCTCTTTAAAATTTCATTGTTGTAGATATTTAGTTTATTCATCCTAGTGGGTGCCCAACATGAACTGCTATCACAACACCCTATCAGAGTCATACACAACACTAATGATTCACAAGCATAATTTTACATACTTTCATGATGATACCACACAATAAGATCTTAACCAAATCATGGAAGGAACATACATGATCCACATATCATAGTAATTTTCACACATCGATGACTGACATATAATATTTGCATAAAAGTGTACTACAATAACCAGAAATTCCCACAATTCCACGAGACAAAGATTTTACAGAACTTCGAACAATGGATATAGTTACATAATGTCAACAACGTCATGAAAGCCATATCCAAAACATCAAAAAAATATCCAACTAACATGAGTAACACATACATCATAGAACCACTCTCAAAGCATCATAACAACTCAACATATCTCTCTAAGCATCAATCACACACAAAAACTCATATGCCTCCCTCAAGTATCTTATACCTCCCTCAAGTCTCATATGACTCCTTAAAAATATCTTATGTCTCCCTCAAATATTTTATGCCTCCCTCGAGGAGTAATAAATAAATAAAATTTCCTTTTCTCTCCCCAAAGAGGTGAATTTCTCTATATCCCTAGTCACATATAGAGTCTAGATACCCCTAACCACGGTGACATAATAACTCATGGTTCAACAACCCACTAGTTATATGTAACTCCTTGGGTGTAACCCCATAGAATGAAGCGGTCCATAGGTCCCACCATTCCATGGTGCATCCCATGACCAAATTACCCACATCACAACAATAGAGCGAGCATAGCAGTCCGATTTAAATACCAAGTGGCAAAGGACAAGCCTTGGGCTAGGATGTAAAAATTTTAAAATTTAAAGAGGATCCAAAACCAGGAAAACCAAATGGAAAAATAGCCATAGTTAGTGCGGAAATCTGCATATTAGTACCACAAAAAAGGAAATTCCCAAAATATAAATCATGACAATTAAGAAAATTTTTGGCCCTTATAGAAAAAAATAAAAGTTCAATTTCTAAATAAAATACACCTATAAAAATATCACATTACGATTACTATGTTGCCTTATCTTACCACGAGGGGGTCCTCAACAATTTTTGGCACTCGAAACATCGATCCTCAGCTCATAAAATAACTTATCAATTATACAAATTTCATCATCTCTATCTAAATCATCATGCCACCACTTCGACAAGGCTAAAAATAGTCACAGCTTCACTTAGGTTAAATCCATATGAAAACCACAAGGAGAGAGAGAAAGAGGAGCACAAGTCGTCATATACCGAGACTATGTTCAACTCAAGTTCTTGGCTCATGGTATGCATTCTCTTTCTCCAAACATACACTTTTACCAATTTCCCTCAAGGTCGGTTAGTGTAAGGTTCACAACATAACATGTAACTACATCACTAATAAAAAGGTGGTTCACACAAATTAATCACAACATCTTATGCATGGTACCAATATAGGGTATATCAAATCCATTACATTCACATTTTATAACAAAGAAAATCACCACATGTTGCACCTAAAGTGTAATCATTGTATGATAAGTATCATATACACACCATATGTCCCTAAATCATGACGTGAATCATTACATATTAAATGAATTATAATTATGATTAGCACAATTACAAGATAGAGTTAAATTCCATATAGCATGGGGATACACACATTTCTACACAAATGACAATGACATCATTATGAAATCTAGTTCACTACAAGCCAACCTTTTTGTACAACACATCAGCACACCCACACATCAAAAATGCCAAAATGATCCAAATATCTGAAATCAAAAATCACATTCCTTTCACACATACAACAAGATAGTGTTTCACACTTGAATTATCATTGAATTCTTGAAAACGAGAGAGAATGCTATCATCTCTAACACATCAACATGCTAAAAGTTACGCACTAAGTGACATACACAACATGTGCACTCAAAATATCAAAATTATGACATAGTTCACATCAAAATTACTCTTCCAATATCTACAACCGTCACGTAACCACATCACAACTCCAATTTGTCCCAGAGGCTCAAGACCAAGAACCTCGCTCGATACAAGTGTAAAACTCGCAAAAATACACACACGAATGACATGGGAAATGTCGGGTATTTTTTGGAGTTTAAATAACACCTCAAGATATTAAAATGGGCCACAACTACTCATGATAGGTTGGGAAAACATTGACTACCTAGGCACGAGGGAGCATATGACACCCTTCACGAACAAGACACAACATAATGGCCCAACAACAGAACATACATGCAAATTTGGGCATCCCATGGTAATTTTTTTTTAAGGTTACTTATTTATCAAAACATCTTTCCATTCTTAACTTACATTTTAGAAGGTTCACGTTATGATTCATACAATTCTCATTATAGAGCTAGATTTCTTTTCTTTTATACTATTAACTAGCTTAAGATTATCTCTAATATGAAAATTACTTGTTTAATTCATTATATAACCAAGGAGGCATTCAAACCAAAAATGTTACATCCAAACTCATGCTAATGAAACTTGTTTTGAAGCTTCATTACACCAACAAGATGAGTGTGAGCTCCAAATAAGGTGGAGTTTCATTTCGGTTTGGAGCTATAACCTCCCTAAGCATGGGTCAATGTTTATTGATGTCAAGGGGAAATTTACAATGTTCCTTGGAAAAATTTAGGGAAAGAGAGTTATATAGAGTCCAACTTCAAGATCTTGTTAGTCAATAACTGATCTTTTAGTGAGGATTTAGGAATAACAGAAAGGATAAAAGATTCATTTAAGATTCTCTTGATTAAGTTTGACAAAAATAATATATATTAGGTGACAAATGGATGATTTAGATTTAATGATTTATTATTCAATTTCCCCTACTTACTAAGGCCTTCCCAATTTCCAAAATCCAAACATTGAATAAAACTTAATTACATTTTACATCACACAACAAGGAAAAAGGTTTATTATTACAGCTTAGAGTAGTAAGGATAAAATCTTTTTCTTTTTACACAGGTAAGAGTTTCCTTATCTTTCACTTTAAGAGTTTCGACTCCAACTAAGCATTGCAACATTATATTTCTTTTTGTATAACTTTTCTGAGAATTACCCTACATTTTATGATGCCTAAAATTGCATTATTTCCATAACCGAGAAATGGGGTTAAATACACGGGGCTATAACTCGAGAATTCACCATTGCCTTTATTATTAAAACTTAACAAGGTTACAAAATTTTCTAGCCAATTTGGCACACCAAACAAAGGTGACAACTGATTCAAAAGCACTTAGACTAGGAACAAAAGGAGATCAAACTTGGTCAACCCAAGTGAAGCTAACTGTCAAGATTCTACAATACAATAAAATACTCAAAACAAGTGCGATCAATCTACATCATTTACAAGAATGTTTTACAAGTTTTAGTTTCAGCTGGTTATGACAACCTCCTTCCAAAAATATAGAAAACCAAGGCAATGGACCCTTCAAAAATCTCTACAAACACCATTCCACATCTTGCAACACAATATAAATTCGATCAAAGAATTGCATAATAAAAACCAAAGTACTTTCAACAAGCCTTTCCTTTTTCTACCATGAAAACCATCTGCACATTTATTAGTCGAGTCCATTCCCCGAGAACCGAGCACAATAAGCACTATTTCATTAAGACATTGAGATTTTATCTAACTATTTTAAAAAATGAACACTGATGTTTATGACAATATTCCAAGTGTCCAAAATAAGAGTAATTAAAAGGCTTCCTAAAAACTACAATGTCGAATTAGAAGGTAGGCAATAATTTTATTTGAGTATCATTTTCTCACATAAGAAATTAAATAAACCATCAAAAATTAATTCCATATATACCACAATAATGGATATCATTTTCACATGATAACATTTCAAATTCCAACTAGTTATGAGAAAATAATTAGTTTAAGTCATGATCTATCTCAATTGATTCAATTTAATTTACCAAGCCAAGATCCGATATATCCACAATCGGTTCCTAATTAGTCAATCAAAAAAATGAATTGATCTAAAAGCACAATGACTTAATAATAATAGGATGTTGTCCCTATAACAATTAATTTTATATCAACACAAAATATATATTAGATGAAAATTACAATGGACCCAGCATGGGCATCATACAGTCCTAACAACCCTACTATCAAAATCCCTGCCTCTATTCCAAGAGGATGCCTTAAGCAAAGAACAAACTTGACAATACCGAAAATAACCACTATATATCCTACAAGAGGTTTACTCAATCATTCACAAGACAAACCAACATAGGATACAGAGCTTCTAAAGGATCCGTCATTAACAACAAGCTAAGATCAAACCTATTTGATCAAAACATAACCATTCAACCAATATGACAACTGAGAAGGTCATAACACAACATGCATCACAATAAACAATCAACAGCTGAATTCCCAAATACTCCCACATCCAAGCTACAGGAGAATGAAATTAAATAGTTCAAAGAGAAAAATGTAGAGTATTGTCTTACGCATAAGACCAAGATCCAAGTTTTAAGGATTGAAAACTTCCTTAACAATGATCAAGTAGATCTCGCATCTACCAACATATTTAAAATAGAAAAACAATATACGAACAAGATTCTATACTCGATAATTTAAGCTATCCCAAAGATACGAGTACATTCTCAAGAAGACATTTCATAGAATCAGATACATTTATCAAAACATACAATAGTCAACTAGGAAAAATCACAAGAATCCCCAAAAGATGAACAAGGAATGCTACCAAATCATGATGGTCGGGCATGATGCTTGAACACTAACAGCTTCTTCGAGGGGAAAAACATAAAAAGAAATAACCCTATCTCGAGAGTAATACCCACTTGGGTCCATTCAAAAATCAGTCAAGTTAAACAAAAATTTAAGTTGACACGAGAACGGAAGATAGACCATTAAACAAACTGAAAAATATATATGCGAAAACTCCATCATTCACCTATACACTATGGACTAACAATGCTCAAATACTATTTCATGAAGACCTTAGATGCGTTGAACAATATATCACATAAAAATAAAATCTCAAAAGATCAGATACCCAACATAAGCCAAAATGAAGGATTACAAACTAAAACAAGTTTCTTAAAAATAGCACTATAGAATTCGAGTCGACCAAAAATATTTGATAACACAACCGAATCATAATACCATCAAAATGAAACAATAATTCCATTACAAAACTCTTTTTTAACAAAGTCAACCCAACTTGTATTTATTAAAACCCATAAACAATTAAAGAGATATCAATTAACATAGTTGTTTGTAATACCGAAACTAATATCCTTCCAAAAACACAACGGAGTAATGGAAATAAAGACCGCTGAAGAAAACCATCATACGAGATATTTTCATGAAGAGAACGGTCATTTAATGAAAAATTAAATAAAAACACAACACTAAAGGGTTAATGGCTTATTGTGCTTGATTTAAGCTCCCATAAGTCGAGAATAACTCGAACATGGTCTCGCAAAAGCAAGTCCGATGAAACTCCACCATCCAAAAGATTGCTAGGTGTCCACAATCATCTCACAACAATGTTTTGGCATAGGTAAGGTACACAGCTAGGTCATGGTGTCCCAAAAATGGTGAGTTGCATTACTGGAAGGAATAGTGGTCTCAAATACGATATGATTGCTTTGTGTATACATAAAAAAAGGTTTATAGGAAAATCATAGGAACTGCAAATAAATGCAATGGACATGATGAAATCCAGAGACCACAAACCTTACTAACATCCTCCCGACTTGTGTCAAAATGGGACAATAAGGTACAATATGGACATCCATCGAAGCACAATGGAATTCGGATCTGTTTTCTCACTTGTAGTCATAAGTGCCTTAGGGGCCAAGTATGCAAAATATGGATGTCTACCCATGAGGTAGGTAAATTTCTTGACAAAAGCTTAAAAAAGATGAGGTTTCATGAGATTGCCAAGATTTTGGGAAAGTGTTCTCCTCAAGGAAGTATACGCAACCCACAAAAGTTTTGCCCCTTCACTCCCCAAAACTAAGAAATTCCTCCTCCCAAAGAAACCCATGTAGCCAATAATCAGCGCAAAATTGTATATGCATAAAAGGATCTTATACACAACCTTGCATCACCATCAACAACCAACATGGGTCTAATCTATTCATTCACCCTTTTCAAATACCTGCACGCAATGGTGATATATAAGATCTTAAAAGCAGTATGGATGTCCACCCCAACAAAAGGAGAGATATTTTTCCACATTTCGAGATGCAGGAGCCATTGGAGGAATGTATCCAGGGGCAAAGAAGCTCCGACAGGAGGGAAAAGATTCTAGCAAAAATCCTAACAAATTTCAATCCTTTACTTCCAGACCACCAAAACCACACGACCAACAACATTGGTAAGAGAAAAATAACAAGAAAAAAAGGTAGAGAAAGTATGAACTAGCTACACAAAAACAAGCGGCCAAAGGAGGAAGGTTTACGGTGAGAATTCACCAATAAATGCATTAAACAAAATTGGTAGGAGCTCAACCACTCCCACCAGCCAACAAGGATAAGCTTCTTCCCCATGCCAAAACAAAGAATGGCAGATTGGTGGAAGATATCTCTACAAAATTTACCAATAAATTGACATTAAATTTAAAGTATACGTGGAGCCGGGGGGGATGGTGGTTGAAGTTTTGAAGCAAACACTAGACAACAACCAACCACGGTGCCACAACAGGGTAACCTCTTTCTTTACGTGAATCAAGGCTCTCGGTCTATGTATACAATCAAAATACAATATAATATCTTAACGATAATTAATAATAACATTGATAACAATCGGTAATAAAATAATAATAATAATTAATTGTCATCGACAGTTAAAATAATAATATCATTTTTAGTAATATTATTATTTTACAACTTAAAATAATTATTAATCATAATAATAATGGTCGACAATCAAGCTTGATAAATAATAATTATAACCAATGATCAACAATTCATGATAATTATTATTATATAGATATTTCTTTTAAAAGGGCATGCCCTAACGTCCTTACAAAAATGGATATTCTAAAAGAGTTACAACACCAAATCGTCAATCAAGCCACCTCTTTGGATTCGAGAACATGATTTACCTTTGATAGGATAATCATAGAGGATGGTACAGAGGCCCACATGTAGAAGCATCGACCACAACATGAGAAGGCAAGACGAAGAGGAGAGATGCTAATTCTTCTCTGCAATAAGGTTGAAGGTAAATAACGAACCACGAGAGCACACACAAGCATTCAATGCTTAGCGACAATGTCACCGAAGCAAGAACTAGAGTAAACGTCGAACGACACATTACAAAACAAGAAAACGTAAATAATAAGATTAGAAGAATAACCCCTATAAAAGAGAAAACAATAGCTCCGTGATTAGTTCAAATTATTTTTCTAGATTAATTCCCTCTTTTTTGCAAACCACTCTTTTGTTGTTTATCTAGTTTTAAGATTTGATTATTTCATGTTGTTGGCATTTAGATTTCTTGAATTTATGTTTTAAGATTTCCAATAAGATAGGTGTTTTATAGAAACGGTTCTCAACTTTAAAGTTAGTAAGTAATTCAATGTTCAAGATTTTATCATCTTGCAATTTTAGAATTTGCATTTTACATTTTGAGGTTTTGAATTTTGAATTTACTTGCTCTCAACGTTAATTCTTTTCATGTCATATCTCGAAATAATACAACTATATGCTGTCTAACTCATTAATTTTAGTATCGTTACACATTGAATATAAATAACTTTTATATTTTGTATAATTGTGATGCCTTGTTTATATAAACAGTTCTCCATATTTATAGTTGCTAATGTAAATGAAAATAATTTTATTGAACTCCCTCTTAAATATTTACAAGTTGATTTTTTGACCCCATCTTATATATTTATTAAGATTTAGCATATTATTGGGTCTTAATAGATTCGACATTCAAAGATTTGATTTAATTTGTAAGAGATCAACCAAGTACACATACGAAAATAATAATTATATATGGGATCGGTTATCCGGTTGCTCACCCGTTTTAAAATTTTATCGATATGTTATTGAGTTTAAAAGTGTATAGTAAAGTCATCTACACGGAGTTTACACTTCATGTAGCCAATTGTTTACAAGTGACGAATATGCTATATGATTATGCTTATACTGAAAATAATAGCTTTATTTACTGCAGAGTAAATTATTCTGAAATGTAAATTGCTCGAGACACAACTAATGTGCGGCCGGAATATTCAGAAATATTCCGCACTCACGATATTTATGGCTGCAATACGAAGCACACGAGTCAGCAGCAATGGATGGGCACGTTCTCATTTGTATTTGATGAGAACCATGTTGGCATGTTGCCTGACATAAACTTCCTACAAACCTAAAATTGCCACAATGTCGAAATTTAAAATCTCGCCCATTGGTTTCTTTTTTAAAAGATATGTACAACTTGTAAGGTGCGCATGTGAGTATAATTTAAAATCTATTGGCGATCTTTATATCCTCTTTTTAAGTTAGTCATGTCACATATGTCCGAAGACTTTGTCAAACTGATTTGATACAGTGAAGAAGACAATAATCTACGGTTGGTGTTTGTTCAATACAAACGTTATAGAAAAATTCATCATTGTCCCACCAGCGCATGGGTTATTTTTCCATCGTTGAAAGGAAATGGTGACTTTTGGGTAAACTGAAAATCCAGCAGCGCATGGGTTATGTCATCCGAGAATGTCTATAACACACATCGTATTGATGGTTATTTATATATTGTAGCCGTTTACATTTTCTATTTAAATATTGTAGCCGTTTACATTTTTAAGTGTTTCTAGCCGTAAAATTATTCAAATCACTGTCTAAGCGTGTGACCCAATATGTTTGAGGAAGACTGAATGAAATTTAGCTTCATTAAAATCGATCATATATATGATATTTACACATAAAACCATCCGTTCACACTTAGCTAATCATATGAGGACAAGTATTCAGAAAAATTTATCCACCAACATCTAAAGAGTAGAAACTAGAAATCACACACAAGCAATGTGACATTAACCTCGAACGGGATGTGGTAGAGAAATGATATGTGGAAAGGGGAAGGAAATAGAGAAGTGGAGTAGTGTTGGTTAAGGTATTTGATTTTTCGGGTATAAGGAGGAAGTGATAGTGGAAAAGAAGCAAATATTAGTATGGTGGGTGGAGGTGTAATGGGTGGTAATGATATAGAGGAGTAACAATCGTTGGTAGTTATTTATATGAAAGTAGTTGAAATGTGAGTGAAGGGAAGGGAAAAACATACATGGAATATGGAGTTGACATGCAGAAAAGTTTTTTGCATAGTAGTTAAAGATATTGGTCTAGGATGTGGTAAATATTAATGAAGACAAAGTGAAAGGAGGGGTTCAATCTTGGTGAACATTGCTAGGATAAAAGCGAGACAGATGACATGAGGTGAAAAATGGTAGAAATCACTCTTACATTGATTGGTGCACTACATGAAACCTAAACGATAAACACCATTTTGGTGATTTAGCTGATGTAGTAAAAATGTCAAGCATTAGAGGACGAAACTTGCATAGCGACATATTTTGGCATTTAAAATGTTCAATGTTTGAAAAAATGTTCCCTATTTGTATAGAGCTTCAGCAAGCACTAACGATGAGTCCTACGTGAGCATCTCTGAGCCCTAAGTGAGCTTCACGAAGCGCTAACACTGCACCTACTTAGCATGCCAATAGCGGTATCCGCTCCTCCTCCTCGAAACCTAAGCCTAGACGGGCTCCTATTCTGCTCGATGGCACAGGTAATGACTAGGCGCTTAGTCAGGGAAGATTTCGTGGCTCTCTCTCACAGTTTCAGAACCTGGATGGGTGGGGCTACGACGATAGTGAGATCTTGTTAGCTCTACATGTACCCACATGGATCTTCATCCTGAAATCTCAGCGACCGTTGATACTAGAGTTTCCCGCAAAGATCCAAAGGACGGTGTTGACGGCGGCTCTGCTCCTTGCTTTGGAAAGACTCCATCCCCTGTTCGGTGTGGTATCTCGGGCCTGGATGTGGGTATGCCTTCTGCTGCATGCGTGAAGCTCGGCGTGCACCCTGAGTCGACCCTCCTGGTCTCGTCTCTTAAGCAACCTCATACAGATGGTTTTCCTCGTGGACATTCCTCAACTGTAGTTGGGGGCCAAAATAATGACTCGGCTTCATTCAAAGACATTTTGTAGAGTTTGATTTCCATGACCCTTACAGCCATTACTCCATGCATCACTTTCGGAGAAGAATTCCTTAACTCTGAGTGCTACTATTAGGATCATGGATTGATCGGAAGATTCAGTGGCTTATGGCCTATCCTAACAGATTTTTCATGAATGGATCTCCACACACTGAATCATGCTACTCTCGAGAAGGTAGATCTTTACCATTGTCCTACAGGAATATTTATTGTAGATTTTTCTTCACCAGCTTATAAAGACATCATAGCAAGTAAACTTTGGGTCTGTAAATCACGATACCTTATTTTAAAACCATGGTTCCCCTCCTTTAACCCACTCAGAGAATCATTCTCTCGCAAACCTGTTTGGATTAGGTTGCCGCATCTACCTCTGCATTTTTCTAGGAGGGAATATCTGATTTCCATTGGCAATGTTCTGGGCCACACTCTTTTCATTGACTCTCAAACCACCTATTTTTCCCATACAACATATGTCAGGATCCTGGTTGAACTTGATACTTCTACAAACCTTCCTACAAACATTGAGCTAAAAGTGAAAAATAGAACATGGTCTCAGCCATTAGACTATGAGGGTTTACTTTTCAGGTGTAGAAGGTGTTTCTCTTTAGGTCATACTACTTCTACTTGTCTGATGGAAAACGCAAAAAGGAGAAAATAATTGTGGAAAAATGCCTTCCCGAGCACTTGATTTTTGATGCTAAAGAATATTTGGATTCAAATATTGATTCAGATGATGTGGACGGATCGCTACTTGAAATGCCTCTTAGAGAAATTCTTATAGGATGTAAAATGAGGAATACAAAATATTAATCACTTATGTTTAAGGTGGCTAAGGAAAACATAGATCCTTTTTTTCCCGTGGAAACAGTACATATATGCCATTTGAAGCTATTGAAGTTATTCAACTTTTTGAGGATGTTTATGAAGGTTGGAAGACAATGCACAACAAGAATAAATCCACTCTCATGAATATTATTTCTCCAACCTAGCAGGTTCACCGTTGAGCAACTATTATTATTTTGTACAGCTCCAAAGTGTTTCTATTGTTTGGTCATGTTAACTCTTTTATCTAGTTGTTTCAGATTTTGATTCTCGGGGTGTGGTCCCCATAAGTCTTAAAACCACGGATGTACTCTTGTTAAATATGATTGTTGAGCCCTTTTGTACCACAGTATGGTTCCCTTTAAAACCATTTCTCAATAATTAAAAAACATTCACAATTTGTGACAATTGACAACAAATGGAGAATTCATAGTGAGGGGGTTTCAAAATTCATAAAAAGTAGTTGACCGAAATAGGTGCTATTGGTTTTTGGTGAAATGTTCCAACTGTCATATTTCCATAACTTTTTGATATTCTCAATCCATAACTAAAGAGCCCAATTTGTGACAAATTGAATTTTTTCAAAGTGGGAAGCATCAAATCCTGTCACTCTCACAAACCACAATTCATGGCATTTAAATGGTGTAATGCTTCCAAATATACAAAGTACATGTTAGCTACAAGTGGGAAACAAATACAAATGATAGTGGTCTATCTTTAAGATCATATTTTTGATGACATGTCAAATCCACATAGTGTAGAGTCACCACATGTTAGGAGGAAGTATAGATGGCAGTAATCAGGTCTTCCAAATTCAAAAATTAACCCTTCGGACAAGACAATTATCAATTAGAACCATTGTATTAAGCTTGAATGGAATCCAAACAATTGAAGTTCAACCCATATTAAATAAATCTCAGCATGGGTGCACTAAGTTGTCTTTAAGTGGACAACCTTGCCTCTGAAGAATAGACATATTAAAGGTGATGGAGGGAAGAAGTAAGTGTTGAGGAAGTGATAAAGAATCGAGGATAAGAGTTGATATAGAATATGTTTGAGTGAGGATAATTGTGTTGTCTTCCATATAACCTCTTCTATATTTCTTGTAATATTCAACTCATCCCAATATGGGCTTGTAGGGGACAATCTAAAAAATGGGGAAATTTGAAGAGGTTACCAAACTATCTTCATACAGAAATTTATACTCAACATTTACAATTATAATCTTAATTAAGTGAAATGAAGTGAAATTTTAGAGATGAGGGAAGTTTCCCTCATAGGGGTGAAAAAAAGGATAATCAAATAGGTTCCAAGGTTCAAATGATAGTGTAAACGATTTTAAGATTTTTATTGGGCAACATTCGATTATTTACATAAAGATAAAGTTAACAAAAGAAATTTTAAAATAAAAAGTGAAAATAAATTACATTAACTTTACAACCTTGATCTTGGTCTAATTATTCATGTGAGTGGAATTTATGGTTCAAAGGAATAAATAAATAATAGGAAAAATCTAGAAGTTTTGATGTTTAAAACTCAATTAAAATGAGTTTTTATCAAGAATGTATTAGCTCCCCTTTACAATTCAAATCTCAAGTAAGTACAAGAAAACAAATGATATGTTAAAAATAATTGATAAAAGTTTTTATTTTATTAACATTGTTGTATTATTTTCTTTATTATCAATTTGATGTGCACACTTTTTTGAAGGAAATCTATCTGACTTTTAATTAGGCTAGTACAATGTGATCTCCTTTGAGTTATGGGTGCCTTAGACTGAGGAGAACATGCAGACCGAGTTTCTTCCCTTTATAGATCACCAAAATGACATATCTAGGGGTTTAGGAGAGAAATCAACACAACATTTGTAGAAAGCATGAAAATTAGGTGATACAACAACATTTTGGTACCTATGGCTACACAAAAGCACACTAGGTTAATGGTAAATACCTGCAAGGTTCACTTCATTTTTTTTTTGATTAACTTTAACACTCAAAAAATTCATGTGTAAGATTTCATCAAGCATGGGAGGGCCTAATTCTACTTCCAAGTTGATTAATCCACTAAATGTGCACTTAATATGCCCCGTAAAAGATTCGAATAACTTAAAGAAGTTCTTGTAAAAACTAACAAGCATGCAAAGGAAATAAATATTCATTGAAACATAATAATACATAATTGTAACACATGTCAAAAAGTTACAAGTCGAGAAAACCAGTCTTTATTCATCAAATAGGTGTACAAGTACAAATTGACATGGCCTAAGAACATGACTAGAAAAAATATGTCCCCTTAACCGTTGCATAAGCAAGGTATAATTATACAAATCCATCCCCTAAATTAGCACATCCTTAAATTTAGGTAATTGAATAATTGGTGACAAGTACAATTTAATCCATTTGTATGCCTAATTATGATCCTTTATAGTAAATAAAATAACAAGAAGTGTAAGATTCAGTTGCATGTAGATCCTAGGCTAAAAATAACACTACGTGACTCAAACAACCTCCTAGTAAAACTACCTTGTCCGACCAACATTGGTGTAGAGCCCACAGTGCTTCAACACTATTATATAATGATGTTATTTCTTTTAACTGATACTTAGACATTTTGATTATGATACATTGATCAAAAGTAGATGTGAGATTATGCGATATTTAGAATATTGACATTATTTGATTTACATTGTTATTATGATGTACTATATGGTGATGATAGACAAGCTACACACACACACACACACACACACACACACACACACACACACACACACACACACACACACACACACACACACACACACACACACATTGATTTGTGATATTATGATTTTATACTAACATGTCATAATTTTTATCCATAGCCTATGTTGGATGTTTTGAGTAGAATTAGGATTTTATGGATTCGAAAATTGAATAAATTGTATGATGCTAGATGATAGAGTTTCTATTTTCAAATGATGATTATTTATTTTATATGTATATTGCCTCGATGTTGTTAATACAACCAAAAGGCTAGAGAGGTATTTTTTTGTATTGTAGGACATTTTATCGTATACATCGAAAGGGGATAGTCGGGACCAACCAAGCAAGGATTTTGGTGTTGAGAAACATGGCCAAAATTTGAAAAATTATGTCATGTTATGTTATGTTGTTGTTGCATGCCTAGCTAGGAGGTTTCCCATGGGGGGTGACCTCACATGTGTGGCCATGAAAGTAATGTTATCTTCTTTTAATTTTCTATGTTTTCTTTTTTTTTGTATTATGTTATAATGTTGGAAATTGTTGACACCTTTTTAAGATTTATAATTGTGTCTTAATTAGCTAATCCTACTTAAGTTGTTAACTAAATATAGTATGTGACAATTGGATAGTTATGAGGGTAGATAGTCCTTTAAATCTTATAGTTGTAAGTTGGATTTATGTTGGTTCAGTGTGTGATGTACTTCACCCCAACTTCAAAATTCGGATATTGACTCGGGAGGATTTTTTAGAGGGTTGTGGGACAACCTATGCTTGTCCCATGCCTCTAAAATACACCCATCAACGCTACCTATGGTTTGGGGAGTTAATTTATCACTTATTTATCCTTTTGGAGTGTAAAAGAGTTATAGGAAATGCACTTTCCTACTAACCTCAATAAATTTTATCCTTGGAAGGATTGGGTGCAAGTTTAAGTGTATTTTGTGTTGTCATAGTCTTACATGATCATTTATATTCTTAGGAATGATGTTTTGACTTGAGTATGAGAATCAAGGAATGATGAATTGGCATCCTACATGGAGCCACCTCATCATCTAGACATTCCATTTTTATGTATTGATGGAATTTAATGGAATGGGGGTTACTTGTTCATTTTCTTCCTTTTACATTTCTTTAATTAGGAGCTTGTTGGAGATACTTCTAGGAATTTTCTAGGCTTGGAGGTGTGAAAGAGTTATGGAGTGAATTTTTCTTGGAAGCTTTATTTAGAGGTTGGATCTCCATCCTTTTTTTTTTTTTCTTATTTAGGTTTGTAAATGTAAAAATGGTTTTTGTGTAATATAGTATGAGTTTTGTGAATGTGCGTTTGTGTGGTTGGGTAGTATGCCTTAAGGTAGGTGTGGGAAATGGACTTATGGGACCATTGGGGAGGGAAAACAGAGTTTATGAGGCATGTATTTGGTAAGAGTTTGATTGGGAGTTTCACCTATGGGGAGTGAAAAGGAAATCATGGTCATATTGTTCCATACTTGCAAGGGAGAGATAAATATATTGTGTTGTTTGTTTTTGAACTTGAGGATTAGGGTCAAACTCCCACTTTACTTGGTCGAAAAAGGAGGTAGTTTTCCATATTCCTTAATCCATTTTTTTGGTATTGTAGACACCTAAAACATGCTTGCACTTAGCATTTCATCCAATCTAGTCAATTAACAACACTTCGTTGATCAACCCTTCTTCGCTCCATTCTCGAATGCCCATTCACGACCCTATTTCAGTTGTATTCCTCATATAATCAGCTTATTTGGCTAATATCTCTCTTATTAGCTAAACATTCCTACTTTCAACCATTCGAACCTCCCTAGTTCTCTCTAGACCACTTTTATTGGCTTCGTAGGCTATCTATAAGTCACAATTTGTTATCCAGGCCTCTCCCAACTCTCAATGAGTCTCAGAATCACTTTATAATGAAGTTTAACTAGCCTAAACCAAGCTTAACTAAGCATTAAGCATGTTTATCCTAATCTAATTTAAAAGTATTTTTGAGATTTAGTCTCACATGCACCCAAATTCCAAATTATTCCAAAATGAGAACTATAAATACAAGGCTACGCCTACCCATTCAAACTCAAAAATTTACATAACTCAAATCCAAAAACAAGCCTAAGAAAGCTTGGATCTCATTTTTATTACCTTCAAGCTAATTGACATTTGATCTAAATCTTTTCTTCTTCCATTGTTGAGCTAACACCTCCATTTGCATCGATAATCCACGTTTTGAGTAATATGGATATAACCATTGGCCTTGAAGCCATTAATGGTGAGAAGCCATTCTTGAAAGCTTGAGTTTCATATCAAACATCACACCTTTGATTGCTAAGTTGATCTTTTTAGGTTCAATTTCTTAAATTAAGTAATCTAAAGAGTAGAGAGTAGCTTTATCATGTTAGTTTTTGATGTTTTTATCAAATTTATAATTTTTCATGTTTTTTGCCCTTTTTTATCTCTTATCTTATCCCGCATGGATGAGTTAGCAAATCTTTGAGGTTCTTTATCCTCATTCAAAAGCTTTCAACTTTTCATTGTATACATTCAGCACACCCGGTGGGACATGAAGTCCATCCTCCATTAATGGAGTCTTTTCAAGCTATTTATTTTCAGTTTTCTAACCACTTTCATGTTTTCTAGGATAAATAGCTTGTTATTTACATGATTTCATTTTTTAAGTAGGCTAAATCATCCTTGATCATGTATATTTTGTGGGTTTGAGCTAAAAATAGGCTTCTTTGGCTAACCTTTAACTCGTTTATTTTTTAAAAATTCAAATTACATGATTTTTGTAGATTTTATAGGAGGTGCAGGTAGTCATGTCATTCCGGGTGCATTTGCATTGATACAAGAATGCACATGTTAGTACTCAGGGCGCATTTGGGTCGAACTACATTCACCACCAATCTTGTGGAGGCCATAACTTTTGCTCCCGAGCTCAAACGACCGCATTTTTATTGCGTTGGAAAGGTATTGAAGATAACTACACAATGGAATCATAAAATTAGGATTTTAAATTACAGAAAATTTATGGAGGGCTTTAGTAAAAAGAATTTGATGTTGTCTCCACTTAAATGGAGGGATTTTGTAGAATCTTGAATTTTAAAGTTTCAACTTCATGTAAATGTATTATATAAGATTTATTTATATGGATTAGCCAAGAAATGTGTATTTTTGAAAGGAGTAATGTTAAGTTGTATATTTTTTTATTACATCTTCTTCAAGATTGTAAATTATATAAAGAGTGAATTTGAATTGTCAAAGGAAAATTATCCTTATTTGGAATGGAACAATTATTTTCAAATTTAAAATTTACCTCAAAATTTATATTATTTTTAATTTCAAAATAATAGCATTATTTTATAAAAAGTATATGTTTATTCTTTCAATTATTATTAACAAACTTGAATTAAAAATTAAAGATGTTCATTTTAGTATGCTACTATGGTTTCTACTTTTCACTCCTTATCGCAAACTAGATAATATAGACATTCCTATAATCTTTATCAACCAAAGAAATATATTCACCCATCTACTTGATCTTAGTTGAATGGAAGGACATTATAGGAATGATAAAATTTATATAGAAATATATAATTGTGTAATGCTTAAATAAACAACCCACTTGAGACCCAAGAACAACCTTGGATTAGTTAGGAAAAGTTATGGAAAAAAATTGTTTAAAAGAGTCTACAACCAAAGTTATAGGACAACAGCTTTCCACAAGCAAGTTTCAAAGCCAAAACTATTTATAGCTTATAGTTTTATTAATACAACAAATAAAAAGATCACAAGGTCCAAACTTAGGGATAGATTAGTCAATTAGGTTAAGAGGGTAATTTCTCACTATACCACTCTCTAACAGCTTAAAAGATTCAACTTGATCTTTCTCAAAATTAATGCACTCCAAACTTTCCAAACACATTACTATTAGATAGGAAATTTCCTCACCTTTCTAGTGTTATAAAGAAGTCCTCCTAACTCCTCATATTTTTCAAACTTATGGGCCAAAGGACATTGGAGGAAAATTTTCCCAAGAGTGGGTTTATGGGCTTGGGGAAGAAAATTTTCTTATGCACAAGCCATCGGAGCTGGGACAATTTTAGCGCATTTTCCTTTTGGAAAAAAAAAGCATGATCTACCTCCATGTTCCCGCAAGCCCGAAGTGGAAACTTGTTGGAATTTCTAAACTCTGGTGGAAAATTAAGGCATTGGAGGATTTTAAGACAAAAAACCTTTGTGGCAAAAAATCACTATAGAATCAAATGATCCACGCCTCCACCGATGCCCAAAGCGCCACATGTGAAATGCTGATTGGTCGCAGGAGAAACGAACTTGTGGGGAAAGTTAGAGATTTTAGACTTTAAGGTTTACAGCCGCAAAGGATTAAAATAGCCCGTGCCTCTAACTTCATCAAACGATGCCACATGTCAATCAATGATTGGTTACGCCCATCAAACCGCGAGCAATTCAACAAAATTTGACTTTTTGAGAAAAAGGTGTAAAGACTTAAAAGCTCCATGCCTCCACGAACATGTCAAGAAGACACATGTTAGCTATGCATTTGATGCAGATCGGTGGGCCAAAGGGGATAATTTAGACAAATTTTCCAAAATAAATTCAAGAGCTAAGCTAAAAGGGGATTCGCTCCTCCACCGACGCCTTGTGATGCCATGTGGCAACACATGATTGGATGAGTCGATGGGGTGGCAGAGGAACTTATTAAATTTTCCCAAATTATTTTAAAGGTTAAGTTAATTGTTGTGGGCTCACGGCTGTGAACAACAACAAAAATTACAAAAATAGGGTGGCGGATCCAAGGGGGAAAATTTTCAAAAATTTCTTTTTTGAACTTAGGTGATTTTTGACAAAAAGAAAGGCTTATGGGTCACCGAGCAATGTTGGGAAAATCGTGCCTTTGGCGTTTTTGAAAAAAAAGTGCTAAGGGAAAATTTAGGCCCGCGTGTCCATAAAGGAAATTTTTCCCAAATTTTTTTTTGATAGTTAGAATTATTTTTGACGCCAAATGAAGAAAAACTTCAAAAGGCCATAACTTTTGATTGGGAGATAATTTTGGGCAAACGAGGAATTTTTGGAAAGCTCTCAACATCTTACTACACAAGAATCATTAACTTTTTTATTTTGATAATGTATAAGAGGTCAATTTCACAAAATGATCTGCACGCTTTAAAAAGGCAAGTTTGGTAAATTTTAAGTTATGAAATTTTGATAAATTGATTTTCTTCATCTCTTGACATGTCAATTATACATGCATAATTGTTCTTAGATGGATTTAGGATGGATTTGGAAGGTAATTTTGTTTAATTGACTCCCAATTTAGAATAATACAAATTTGAGTAAAACGACAAAAAACGGTTTGAGCCCGATTTTGTTAAGTTTTCTAAGAAATTCCTTAAGTGTTTTTGTCTAATTGAATTCGTTTAGGGCATACTACTTCAATTTAATCGTTTAATTTGTTATTTCATTCTTGCAGGTTTAAACTGTGCATTTTTGGATAAAGTATTTTCCAGTTTGAAAATACAAATAGAGATCAAATTTTAAAGGATCTATTTGCCATTTTCATCTTCCAAGTATTAGAATTCATTCCAATTCTAATCTAATACATTTGGTTGATTCAAATAAAACTATTCGAACCACTAAAATAACCCAAATTTTACATTTCAAAAGATAGAGTTATGTATTTTCCTCACATGCATTTCTTCCTTTTGTAACGCCCGCTAAAATAACCCACTCGAGACCCAATAATAACCTAGGATTATTTAGGAAAATTATGGAGTAAATTTTATTTTTTAAATTTTTATTTGTTGTTTAAAAGAGTCTACAATCAAGTTGCATGAAAACAATTGTCACGCATGTTTCAAATCCAAATACTATTAAAAGATTATAATTTAATCAATACGAAAATTATAAAAGAACACAAGGTCCAAACCTAGGGTTAGATTAATCAATTAGGTTAAGAGGGTAATTTCTCACTATACCACTATGTAACAGTTTAAAACAATCAACTTATTTTTCTCGAAATTAATGTAATCAACTTCCCAAAAATATTCCCATTCGATAGGAAATTTTCTCACCTTTCTGTTGTTATAAAGAATTCCTCCTAACTCCTTATATTTCTCAAGTTATGGGCTAGCGGACCTTGGGAGGAAAATTTTCCAAAGATCAAGTTAGTAGGCCTAGCAGAAAAAAAAAAATTCATTCACGGCCTCATACATAGAGCAAATTTCTCCCATGAGTGGGCCGGTGGGCAATGCGAGATGAAATTTTTCATGTGCATTGGCTTGCGGGCCATAGGAGGAAATTTTTCCCATGCGTGGGCCTACTGGAAGACAAATTTCCCCAAGGGAATTTAGGTCAGTAGAGCTGGGAGGAAAGTTGGATTCTTGGCACTTGGGGTGAAAAGCGCACGTTACGCCCCACGCCCGCAAGTCATGCGGTGGGACTCCGCACCCAAAAAATTTGTAATACCCCGAGATGCAAGGGACATGTGGAACATTCTAAGCCAACATGGAGAAGAGGGTTAGTGGGGTAAAAGAAACACTTTTTCCTTAAACGCACATGGGATTAAAATCCACCCGCGCCTCACGCCGGTGCCTCGACGACGGTGACGTGTCGACGTTCATTAGTCTGCGGATCGGTGGGGCAGTGGGGAGATTTTGGAAAAGTTCACTTTTGAACCGTAAAGCTTTGAGAAACTACACACCTCCAACGATGTGTTGTGGGGGACTCATGTCATGCATTCATTGGTCATGCGGGTCATGGCCTATAATAGAAGTTAAGAAAAATTACAAAAAAATTCTTTTGAAGTGCTTTGAGGTAAAAAAAGATCCTCACCTCTCGCCAATGCCTCTCTAAGCCGCGTGTCACCAATGATTAGTCAGAGATGGTGGAGACATGGGGAAAACTTAGAAAATTTTCCCAAAATTTTATTAATTAAATTTAACAGTTAGAAAATTTTTGAAGCCAAAATGAAGTGAAAACTTCAGAAGGCCATAACTTTTGATTGGAAACTCATTTTTTGTCAAACGAGGACTTTTCAGAAATCTCTCAATGTCCTCTATACACAAGAATCATTAATATTTCATTTTATATTATGTTTAAGAGGTAAATTTCATGAAATTGATCTATAGGATTTTAAAAGGAAAACTGGTAAATTTTAACTTATGAAATTTTAATCAATTGATATTATTCCTCTCTCAACATGTCAATTAGACATGGGAAAATTTTTCTTAGATGGATTTAGGATGGATTTGGAAGGTAAGTTTGTTTGATTGAATCCCAATAACAAAAATACAACTTCGATAACAAAAACGACAAAGAAACGGTTTGAGCCCAATTTTGTTAAGTATTCTACAAAATTCCTTAAGTTTTTTTGTCCAATTGAATTCATTTAGGGAATACTAATTCAATTTAATTGTTTAATTTTATATTTCATTGTCGTAGGTTTGAACTATGAACTTTTGGATAAATTATTTGCCAGTTTGAAAATACAAAACAAAGATAAAATTTTAAAGGATCTATTTGCCATTTTCATCTTCCAAGCATTGGAGTTAATTCCAATTAGACTCTAATACATTTAGTTGATTCAAATCCAAAATACAATTCTGATTTCCAATTTTAAACTTTTCAAAAGATAGAGTTCTATATTTTCCTCACACGCATTTCTTCCTTTCAAATAGATATTTCAAATACATTTCAAACTCAGATTTTAAACAACAAGTAGTTCCAATCATGGAAAAGAATGCAACTTTTATTCAAAAGACAAGATTTCCTTCTTTTACAACTTCTCTTTTCTGTTGATTTTCACAATACAATATACAAAATACATCTCTTTCTTTCAAAATAGAAACAAAGTATATATCTCTCCTTTACATTTAAAAATTACAACTTTCATATTCAATACAACATATTTCTATTACAAAACATATACGAGCTCATCCACTTCAAGTGGGAAAGGTTACAATAAGATTTCTTTTCAACAAGGGACTGTCAAACTATTTTTCTTTTTTTTCTTCTTTGCTCTAGGACAACAACATGTACATTTATCATTCTTCCATTTCTGATCACAACAAGATCAGGGGAAAGGAAATTCTCTCTCCCCAACCAAGACATCCAATGACAAGAAGAAGCCATCCTTCTTCATTGGCCCCAAGCCCCAACCAAAATGTAATAAAATATGTGTTTCAACTCATGAAACAACAGATTCCTCAAACACACATGCAAATTTCACATTTAAAACACATAGTCCAAAATAGAATGTAGTTTGCAAACATATTAAAACATAGCAAACAAAACTTAGGTTTCATCAAGCAAGCTAAAGCAGCAAGAAACTATAGGGGATGCTACTTATAGCTCCCAAAGTGGAAATGGGTATCACCACCTGATTTCAAACCGCCAAAATATAGTATGTCAAATCCCCGACATTCCCTTATGCCCCCTAATCACCACTTATTTCTCACATTTCCTTATGCCTCCCTAACCTCTTATGGCACCTCATAACGAGTAAAGAAAAGCAAGCTATTTATTTGTAAGGTGGAACCCAAATCCAAACTTCCTCCTCAGTTATACCTCCCCAAGACACTTGTGCCTCCCACAGAATGAAACCCATAGTCTTCTCCTACACCATACCTAGGCCATCTACCCAACATCCCACAAACATGCCAAAGCATTCACAACAATAACAATTTCATAAACAAAAAGAAGCATTAGAACAGCAAAGCTCCTACCTCTCCATGATGGAGTTGTTTCGAGTTCCAAACCAGAAAGCTTTATCCCAATGCAAGCAACCCAAATCAGCCAAGCACAAGTATGCAACAATCTCCCAAAAAATCTCCAAAGAAAGAGCTCTAGAACAGCAAAATAATTCACCCCAAAAGGAGTTTCCCAAAATTGAACCAACCTAAAACAAGGAAAGCAATTAAAATTTTATAAAAGAGAGAATAAAAGAGGACGAAGTGGATCCATGTAAGATACCGCATCACACATCCTCAACATCAACACAAAATTCAATTTCATTCTCCAATACATAATAAACAAGTGGGTGAATAATATGATAGTTTGATACTCAAATCCAACCCACACCCCAAAGGAATGAAATTAAACCATGTAAGAAAAGTGCAATTAAAACTTACAATTTGTCTTCTCAAAAAGTATTATAAAAGTCTAATTTTAACCCCCAAACCATAGGTATGGTTGGTAAGTAAATTTAAGAGGTATGGGACAAGTTTAACTTGTCCCACAAGCCTCCAAAATCAGCCTCCAAGGACAATTTCGAATTTCCAAGAAGGTGGAGTGTTTCACACTCAAAATTTAACTTACACATCACTTACATATTACTTACACATTCTTACAACACTTTAAATCATAACCAACAACAATATTAATTACATTCTCATGATATATTTTAATTAATTAACTTAATAATATGATTACTCACAATATTAACACCACATTAATTAAATAATGAAATGGGTAAATGCACCACACAAAACACATGAAAACATTAAACAAAAGAACCAAATAAAATAAAAACATAAAATCCCTTGGTCACATTTAAAGGTGATTCCCCCATGGGAGTCCCTAACAAAAAAACCACACACAAACAATACAAGTTGCCATGGTGACTTTATTGAATTCATCTATAATTCTAATGTGGTTGGTCTCTAATCCCCCGATGCTTGTGATATTTTAACATGTAAAACACAAATACCTCCTTTGGTCTCGTGGCCATATTAGAACATCCAAAATAATATAAATAAAATTCCAAAATCATCTAGATATATGAATCACAAAAACATCCAACCAACCAACAAGATCATTTACAATTTTTACTCAACAACTATATCATCATAAAAAAATTCATTTCTAGGTCTACTCACAATATCAAAATATCACATGTCCGAACAAAATCCATAATATAACCATGTCAATCAAGATATCAACATAAATATCCAAAATATCTCTAATAATCATCATACATCATAACTGAATCAAGATCAACAATAATCTATGATCTAACATCTAACATCACACTATAATAAAGTTCATAATCATTTCCATAATATAATCATGTCAAACAGATCATGGTCATGGAAGATTAAAAGGTGTCAAAGGGAAGTGGGCACTACACCTTTCAATAAGAGATTTCAAATACATTTCAAACTCATATTTTAAACAATAGTAGTTCCAATTGTGGAAAAGAATGAAACTTTTATTCAAAAGACAAGATTTCCTTCTTTTACAACTTCTCTTTTCTATTGATTTTCACAATACAATATACAAAATACATCTCTTTCTTTCAAGACAAAAACAAAGTATATCTCTCCTTTACATTTCAAAATTACAACTTTCATATTCAATACAACATATTTCCATTACAAAACATATACAAGTTCATCCACTTCAAGTGGGAAAGGTTACAATAAGATTTATTTTCAACAATGGACTATCAAACCTTTTTTTTCTTTGTTCTAGAACAACAACATGTAGATTTATCATTGTTCCAATCCTGATCATAACAAGAGCAAGGGAAAGGAAATTCTCTCCACCCAACCAAGAAATCCAATGAAAATGAGAAGCCATCCTTCTTGTGATGCCCACTAAAACAACCCACATGAGACCCAAGAACAACCTAGGATTAGTCAAAAAAATTATGGGATAATTTTTTTAAGGTGAGACTACAAACAAGCCTCGAAGCAACAGTTGTCACAAAGAAATATATCAAGGTCAATTATGTTAAGAAGATAAATTTTTCCATTATAACAACATTAAAGATCACAATGTAATTAATGAGTATAATCAGCCAAGTAGAGATTAAATTTCATTTAGGTGTTGATTTTTCAGTTAATTAGGTTAACACTAAGATTAAACATTCCCTAATAAAATTTAGAGAGTTAAAGGGGTCAAAACAATTAAATACCCAAGGTATTTAATTCCACTACACATAAAAATAGACATTGTTCTCATTTACATGGGGTTAGGAAAACATTATCTTACCCCATGACATGACCCCTAAAAGGGTCAACCCATACTTTAGATGTAATGTTTTAAATTAATAGGGAATTATTTCCCACTAAACCACTCTCTAACAGGCTTAAAAGATTCAACTTGATTTTTCTAAAAATTAACAAACTCAAAACTTCTCAAAACACTCCCATTAGATAGGAAATTTCCTCATCCTTTTAGTGATATAAAGAAGTCCTCCTAACTCCTCATATTTCTCAAGTTATGGGTCGGTGGACCTTGGAAAGAAATTTTTTCCTAAGAGCGGGTCTCTGGGCTTGGGGAAGAAAATTTTCCCATGCACAGGCCGGTGGAGCGGGAGAGTTTTAGCACATTTTCCATTTTGGAAAAAAAGTGTGGTCTCACAATGCATGCCCGCGAGCTCAAAGAGGACACATGTCGGTATTTCTAAACTCTGGTGGAAAATCAAGCCGTTAGAGGATTTTAAGACAATGATCCTTTTTGGTCGAAAGGTGCTATGGAATTAAATGATCTCGCGCTCCACCTACACCTAAAGTTCCACATGTCAAGCGCTGATTTGTCATAGGGAAATGGACTTGCAGGAAACTTAGAGATTTTAGAATTTAGGGTTAAAAGCACAAAGGATTAAAATAGCCCGCACCTCCAACTTCCCTAACAATGCCACATGTTAATCAATTATTGGTTGTGGCCTGTCAGAGCAATTTAGAAAAATTTGAATTTTGTGAGAAAAAGGTTTAAAGACTAAAAATCTCCATGCCTTCGTGGACACGTCATGAAGACACTTGTTAGCCATCCATTGTATGTGGATCAAGAGGTCGGCCAAAGAATTTAGGAAAAATTTCCCCAAAAATTCTAAAGCACTAAGCTAAAAATGGGATCCACTACTCCACCGATGCCTTTTGATGCCATGTGGTAGTACCCGATTAGCTTTGGGCCAGCGGGGTGATGGAGGAAACTTAGAAAATTTTCTGAATTTTTTATTTTTTGAGAGTTGGAATTATTTTTTACACTAAATGAATAAAAATTTCAAAAGGCCATAAGTTTTGATTGGGAGATCATATTTGGGAAAACAGGAATTTTCGGAAAGCTCTCGATATCCTCTTTACACAAGAATTATTAATTTTTCATTTTTTAATGTTTAATGGGTAAATTAAACAAAAATGATTTGCAGAGCTTTAAAAAGGTAGGAAAGCTAAATTTTACCTTATGAAATTTTAATCAATTGATCTTTTTCCTCTCTCAACATGCCGATTAGACATGGAAAATTATTCTATGATGGATTTAGGATGGATTTGGAAGGTAAGTTTGATTAACTCCCAATTATAAAAATATACAATTTGATAAGAAACTATAGCAAAATGGTTTGAGCCCAATTTTTCTAAGTTTTCTAAGAAATTCCTTAAGTTTTTTTTTCCAATTGAATTCATTTAGGGCATACTACTTCAATTTAATCATTTAATTTTTTATTTCATTATTGCAGGTTTGAACTGTGCATTTTGGATAAAGTATTTGCCAGTTTGAAAATACAAAATAGAGATCAAATTTTAAAGGATCAATTTGTTATTTTCATCTTCCAAGTAATAGGAATCATTCCAATTCTAATATAATACATTTATTTGATTCAAATAAAATTATTCAAATCCAAAATGCAATTAAATTCCAATTTTGAATATTTCAAAAGACAGAGTTTTGTATTTTCCTCACACGCATTTCTTCCTTTCAAACAAAGATTTCAAATACATTTCAAACTCAGATTTTAAACAGCAGTAGTTCCAATCATGGAAAATAATGCAAATTTTATTCAAAAGACAAGATTTCCTTCTTTTACAACTCCTTTTTGTTGATTTTCACAATACAATATACAAAATACATCTCTTTCTTTCAAAACAGAAACCAGAGTATATCTCTCCTTTACATTTCAAAATTACAACTTTCATATTCAATACAACATATTTCCATTACAAAACATATACAAGTTCATCCACTTCAAGTGGGAAAGGTTACAATAAGATTTCATTTCAATAAGGGACTGTCAAACCGATTTCATTTTTTTCCCTTTGCTCTAGAACAACAACATGTAGATTTATCATTCTTCTATTTCTGATAACAACAAGATCAGGGGAAAGGCAATTCTTTCCACCCAACGAATAAATCCAATAAAAGGAGAAGTCATCCTTCTTCATTGGCCCCAGCCCCAACCACAATGCAATAAAATATGGGTTTCAACTCATGGCAACAACAAGATTTCACAAACACACATGCAAATTTCACATTTAAAACACATACCAAAACAAAATGTAGTTTGTAACCACATTAAAACATAGAAAATAAAACTCAAGCTTCATCAAGCAAGCCCAAGGAGCAAGAAACTATAGGGGATGCTACTTATGGTTCCCAAAGGAGAAATGGGTATCACCACCGAGAACAAATCGCCAATATATATATATATATATATATATATATATATATATATATATATTTAAATATTTTCAAATTCTTGACATGCCCTTATTCCTCCCATTTCCTCCCCAACCGCTTATGGCACCCCATAATGAGTAAAGAAATGAAAGTTATTTCTTTTAAGGTATAACCCAAATCCCAACTCCGTCAAATTTTGTACCTCCCAAAGCACTTATGCCTCCCATAGAAATACCTCGTAGTCTTCTCCTACACCATCCCACACACATGCCAAAACATTCACAACAATAAAATTTCAATGGATAAGAGAAGAACATTTCAAGAGCCAAGGTATTACTGCTCCATAATTGAGTTTTTTCCAAGTTCCAAAAATGAAGCTTTCCAATAAAAAATAGCCCAAGATCAACGAAACACGCACCTATAAAAAGTATATAAAAATTTCTCCAACAAGTAAGAGCTCCAAACAACAAAAGAATTCACCCCCAAACGAAGTATGCAAAAGTGAAGCAACCAAAAGGGTGTAACCCCAAACAATAAAATGAATTCGAATATATAGAAGGGGGAAGAGAGGAAGATGAGGTGGATATTTTTAGGATGCCACATCACACATCCTAAACTCTAACTCACCGATCAACTTCAATATCCAAGAATCAATAAATAACTAGGTGAATAATATGATAGTCTTACTTACACATTCAAATCAAGCCCATATCCTAAAGGACTGAAATTAATTTCAAGGAAGAAGAACAATTAAAACATTCATCTATACTTACAAAAATTCATAATGAAATCTATATTTAAACTCTCCAACCATAGGTAAGGTCGGTATGAAAATTTAAGAGGTATGCGACAAGTTTAACTTGTCCCACAAACCTCCAAAACAGTCTCCAAGGACAATTTTAAATTCCAAAGAAAATGAAGTGTTTCATACTTCAAATTTTACTTACATATCTCTTACACATCACTTACACATTACTTACACATATCTTACAATATTTAATACAAGAGTTAATGACATCAATAATTACTTTCTTATGACCCAAGTTGGTTAATTTATTTTAACAATATGATTACTCACATTATATACCGTAATTTATTAAAATAAAAGGGGTGAACAAATCAATTTACAAACACATACAAACATCAATAAAAAGAAACCAAATAGCTAATATCACATAACCCTTGGTCACATTTAAAGGTGATCCCCCATGGGAATCCCTAACACAATCAAACACACAATCAAATACAAGTTACCATGGTGACCTTGTTAAATTCATCTAGAATTCCAATGTGGTTGGTCTCCAATCCCCTGATATTTTTTGTGATATTTTAAACCTGCAAAATACAAATACCTCCTTCATCCTTGTGGCCATTTCAGAACATACAAATGAATATAAATATAATTTCAAGATCATCTAGATATATTAATCATAACAACATCCAAGCAACCAACAAAATCATTTACAATTTTACTCAACAATTATATCATCATCAAATAATATCCATTTCTAGGTCTACTCACAATATCTAGATATCACATGTCCTAACAACATCCATAATATAACCATGTTAAACAACATGTCATCATCAATATATTAAAATGTCTCTAATAATCAACATGCATCATAACTAAATCAAGGTCAAAAATAATCCATGATCTAACATCTAACATCATACTATAATATAGTCCATAATCATTCCTATGATATAATCAGTAGTATCATGATCGGTTTCAAAAGGTGTCAAAGTGATGTGGGCACTATACCCCTCCTCTTAGACTTGACTTCCTCCTGGAAGTCACTAAAACAAATTTGGAAATTAAACTCGTAGTAATGTAACATCCTCCCATGTAGCCACAGTCTCATCATATCTGTCCCACTACACCTGGACATGGTCAATCTCTTTGCCTCAAAGTCCCAGAGTCTTATGATCTATAATGTAAATGAGATCCACCGTCACCGCCCGATCTTGCACCTATAATGAGGTCCAATCCATTACATGAGAAGGATCTGTAATATAGCTCCTAATAATCTGAAACAAGAAACACATCATGTATGTGACACAAGCTAGGTGGTAATGCTAGATGGTAGGATAAAGGGCCAATACACTCCAAGATCTCAAAAGGACCCATGAATTAAGGAGATAATGTAGAACATTTTCCATAATATATGGGGCTCTTGTGTGGCTTCATGACATGAAGGACCATGTTCATGCCCACATATAAACTATGGTCCTTCCTATGTTGATCTACGTACTTCTTCTACCCGTCATGTGCCTCTTGTAGTCTTTACCTGATGATAACCACCTATTTTTCCATGTCCTACAACAAACTAGTCCAAGAGAAACCCTATCCTCTAACTCCTGTCTCGGCTAAGTGTTGTCCTGCACACTTTGCCATACAATGCCCGAAAAGGATCCCTTCCTATAGAACTCTAAAAACTCTTATTGTAGGAAAAATCCACAAAGTAAAATTAATCCTCCCATCTCACTTGATGATCCATCACATACATCCTAAGCATGTCCTCTAAAATCTGATTCACCCACTAAGTTTGTCCATTTGTCTGAGGGTGATATGTTGTGCTGAAGTTGATCCTTGTCCCCAGAGCACACTACATGATGGTCTAAAATGGGAAGTATAAAAAGGATCGCGGTCACAAATGAACTTCCACGGAATCTTGTGTAGCCTAACAATCTCCTCATGATATACCCGTGCCACTGCACTAGCTATATAAGTGGTCTTTACTAGAGAAAAATGAGCCACTTTTGTCAATTTATCCACTGTGACCATGATGGTGTCATGGTGGTATCTCGACATCGGTAGCCCAACAATGAAGTCCTTGGAAATGGTATCCCACTTCCATTCTAGTATAACATGAGGATAGAGAAGGCCAACTCGGTCTTGATGCTTGACTTTAACTTTCTCGACACTCTAAATAGTGTGACACAAACTAAGCCACATCTCTATGAAGTCCTCTCCAAAGATACAACTATCTCAAAGTAGCGTGCATCTTATTCACCACAGGATGGGCTGAATAGGGTGCACGATGTGCCTCTACTAATATGTCCTACCTCAATCCTCCACCTCTGGGAACATAAATCTATCCTCTCTGCCTAAGAATACCATCTACCTCTAGAGAAAAATAATCGAATTTCCCCTCAAGGGGTCTCCGAGAATCGATCTCTACTCTGGCTGCAATAGACAAGTCATTGCATGAGGAAGCTGCTTTGTAGAATCCTACTCCATGAATCCATGCTCACCGAGGTGGCCATATCCATATGTCTCCATCTACTAAGAGTTTCTACCACCATATTCTCCTTCCCATTCACATGCTCTATCTCCAAATCATACTCACAAAGCAACTCCATCCAACGCTACTCACAAGTGTTGAGTTCAGGATGCATGAAGAGGTGGTGAAGACTCAAGTGATCTATCTTGAGTGAGAATATGCAACCAAGAAGAAAATGCCTCCATCAAACCAAGGCATGCACAAGTGCTGCAAGCTCAAGATCATGGGTCGAATAATTAATCTTTGAGTTTGTGAGACTCAAAAGCCACTACTCAGCCCTCCCGCTTTAAAACACCTCCAAGTCCTACCAAAGAAGCATCTCATGCATACGAAAAACTCACCCTATGGATCCCTCACTCTAAGAATAGGTGTTTTAGTGAGGCATTCCTATAGTGTCCTCAAGGCCTGCTCACACCTTTCTAACTAAAAACACTACTTCCCTTTCCATTAAAGGGAAGTGATGGGATGCGTAATTCGGGAGAAGTCTTGAACAAATATCTTGTAGTAACCTCACTTAATCCCATAAAGTTGCGCACCTCGGTCACAAGAGCGGGTGCTTTGCCAATCCACGATAGCCCTAATGTTGGAAGGATCAACAAAGATACCTTCCCGAGAAATGATATGACCCAAATATTGCACCTCCATATGAAAGAATGCCCACTTCTCCAAGTTCCCGTAAAGTCGCTGCTTCTCGAAGACACTAAATAACCTAACAAAGGTGACCCTCCCGCTCCTCACACATTTGTGAGTAAACAAAAATTTCATCAAAGAATATGAGCACAAAGTGATGTAAGAAGGTTCTAAATACCCCATTCAACAAGCTCATAAACACTGTAGGGGCATTCGTCAACACAAAAGGTACCACTATGAACTCATAGTGGCCATATCTCATACGAAAGGTGGTCTTATGAATGTTCACCTCTCGAAATACTCAGCTGATGGTATCCTGAATTAAGGTCTATCTTTGAGAAAGTTGTGGCTCCGCTTCATCTAATTAAACAAATCATCGGCGCGGAAAGGGATAATGATTCTTGATCATTACCTTGTTCACTAGTGGTGATTAATACACAACCACAAGGATCCATCCTTCTTGTTTATAAATATCACTTTGGTGCACCTCAAGGGAATACACTTGGATGAATTAGGCCCTTCAGAGTAGAAGGCCATCAAGCTATAACTTGAGCTCACGAGCTCGGGGGTAGTTATTCGATAAGGTTTTCATGAGATAGGATCTACTCCCGAAAAAGATCTATAAGAAACCCTATCTCTCATGGAGGTGGTAACCCTAGAAGATCCCCTCAAAATACATCGAAAAACTCTCTCAAAATGTGATTGTCATTTAGTGATAGTCAAATAGACCCATCTTTTGATCGGTCACTAACTATGACAGTAAACATCTGACAACCCCATCGCACACACTTTGCTTAATTTACATAGTGGTGACGATGCAAAAGAAATAGGTCTCCTAACCCCGCTATCATTTCCTTAACTCCTAAATCATCTATACAAGATATGATCTTGTGGTAATAATCCACTCTAGATCTATGTGTAGATAAGTAGTCCATGCCTAAGATGAGTCCATAAGAGCCCAATGGAAGGATACAAAGATCTGAGGTAGTGGTGAAAGGTCCACAATCCACTAGACACTCCTTCACTAAGGATTATACAGAGATCTTGGCTACAAAATCCATCTCAACATCCCAACTATGACCCTTCCTAACTACCACTAGCCTACATTGCTCTACTAAATATCATGTAATAAAAGAATCGAGAATCAAACAAAATGGAGTTAGGAATACCACCAATGTTACCTCGTAGTCTCAACAACTATACTCGATGCTCCGCCTAGTAGTTCTTTACCACTGCGTACATCCTTTGACTGTACCCCATGTCAGCAATACTTGTCTCTAAGATCTATGGCTTACCCTTGTTATTAGGGTTCTATGGGTAGTCTCACAAAAATGTTCGATAATGCCACACCCAAAACAGCCACCGATCCTCTCCCTTAGTAGTAGCTCCATTTGGTACCCTAGAAGGGTGCACTATGGACCTTGATGACCATTTTATGGACTACCGAGCTATCTACTAGAGATCTCCTATTGACTAAGCTCTAGGTACTCCCTATGTCCAAATTGGACCCCAGGAGGAGGCCCCATACTCCAACCGCTATGTACATCAAATCTTTTTGGAGGTCTATCTGGTGGGAAAGATTGCTACTATTGCTGCTATAGTCTATAAGATGTTTGTGTTGAACCCTATCCACCTCATGGAGAGGCTACTGACCCTCTCAATCTATTGTCTTGCATCTGTTGTATATGGCTCAGGACTCGGTCTCTAGCTCGCCGGTCTTTCCCGAATCTCCTCTACTATATAGGCTTCTCAATGGCCTCATCCAATGTGTGTGGGCAATAGATCTGAACTGCACCTAAAATGTCCAGATTTAGGCCTCGGATGAACCTTTGGATCCACACCTTCTTGTCTTGCTTGTACTCAACATACTTGAGTAGGTCCAAATTTACTCTCATACTCACCTACCTGAAGAGATGCTTATCGAGGTCATGAAACTCATCAATCCTCTACTGTACGAACCTCCAAGCTAAATATCTACTCCTAAACCACTCCACAAAGAGCTCCTGTAATTATCTAAGAATCAACATGGAGCTTCTACTCCTCTTTCGCCCACTAAACGCCCGATCCATCCCTTTGAAGATGGATCACAACATGAGCTTTCATGTTGCTAGAACAAGGGTAGAGCTTGAAGCATCCACTCAACCTCACCAACCAGTCTCTACTTGAAATCCAATTATGTCGCCAAAATAATGAGTTGTCCGTAGCTTCAAGATCTCCTTGATATGGTCTCAGCGGTGGTCTTGCGACCCCTAGGCAACTCTACATGTACATCCATAAGCTTAGGGCTCTATGACCTATCTTTGTGTCCTAAAACTTGGTCTCCATGTCCCCTCTACGGGGACTCTACTCTGACTAAATCCTCATGGGATTTCTCTCCTCTATGCTCCTTGCTATGTCAAGGAGATGCATGAGCCTCAATGGATGTCACCCTATCATGTCCGAATGAATATGCTCCTACGGTCCCTCTTCTTAGAGTAACATTAACATCCCGAAGTGTCTGTAAAATCTGTGGTAGGATAGCTGCTACAACATGATCTGGTGGTGGTAAGTCTAGGTATATGTTAAAATACCCCTCGTCATGTCTGCACCTCCTACACAGATCAAGGTGAGAGTTAGTTCTTCTTTCTAAGTTTTATTCAGTTTTCCATGTTTACTAAGTATGTAATTTCAACAAGGTTATTCTCTAGATTTGAAAGTGTGCTAGGTTTAATATCGTACTAAGTTTAGAGTTCATGTCTCAAGTTTTCTAGTGTGCCCAAGGGTCCAAGATTTGAACCCACAGCTCTAATACCAAGTGTGATGCCCACTAAAACAACCCACTTGAGACCCAAGAACAACCTAGGATTAGTCAGAAAAATTATGGGATAATATTTCTTAAGGTGAGACTACAAACAAGCCTTAAAGCAACAATTGTCACAAAGAAATATATCAAGGTCAATTATGTTAAGAAGATAAATTTTTCCATTATAACAACATTAAATATCACAATACAATTAATGAGTATAATCAGCCAAGTAGAGATTAAATTTCCTTTAGGTGTTGATTTATCAATTAATTAGGTTAACACTAAGAATAAACATTCCCTAATAAAATTTAGAGAGCTAAGGGGGTCAAAACTATTAAATACCGAAGGTATTTAATTCCACTAGGTATAAAAATAGGCATGGTTCTCATTTACAAGGGGTTAGGAAAACATTCTCTTACCCCATGACATGACCCCTAAAAGTGTCAACCCATACTTTAGAATTAACGTTTTAAATTAATAGGTAGTTATTTCCCACAAAATGACTCTCTAACATGCTTAAAAGATTCAACTTGATTTTTCTCAAAATTAACGCACTCAAAACTTTCCAAAACATTTCCATTAGATAAGAAATTCCCTCACCCTTCCTGAGATATAAGGAAGTCCTCCTAAATCATCATATTTCTCAAATTATGGGTCGAGTGGACCTTGGGAGGAAAACTTTTCCGAAGAGCGAATCATGCGGGCTTGGGGAAGAAAATTTTTTTGATGCATGGGCCGATAGAGCGGGAGATTTTTCTCACATTTTCCCTTTTGGAACAAAAGTGTTGTATTCCTCCACGTGCTCGCGAGCCTGAAGAGGACATGTGTCGGCATTTCTAGACTTTGGCAAAATATCGGGCCGTCGGAGGATTTTAAGACAACGATCCTTTTTGGTCGAAAAATGCTATGGAATTAAACGATCTGCACCTCTACCGATGCCCAAAGTGCCACATGTAAAGTTCTGATTGGTCATGGGAAACTTAGATATTTTAGACTTTATAGTTAAAAGTGTAAAGGATTAAAATAGCACGTGCCTCCAAGTTCCCGAATGATGCCACATGTCAATCAATGATTGGTTGCAGCCCATCAATCCATCGAAGAAATTTAGAAAAAATTGAATTTTGTGAGAAATTTTTAAAGAATTAAAATCTCCGCGCCTCTGCGAACGTGTCGTGAAGACATGTGTTAGCCATCCATTAGATGCAGATTAGGCGGGCAGCCAACGAAAGAATTTACATATTTTTTCCCAAAAAATTCCAAAGTACTAAGCTAGAAACGGGATCCACTCCTCCGCCAACTCCTTGTGATATGACATGTTAGCACCTTAATTTCTACAAGCCGGTGGGGTGATGGCGAAAACTTAGAAAATTTTCCCAACTACTTTTTTTTACAAGCTTAGAATTATATTTGAAGCCAAATGAAGAAAATTTTTAGAAGGCCATAACTTTTGATTAGGAGATCACTTTTGGGAAAATGAGGAATTTTTAGAAATATCTTGACATCTTATTTTCACAAAAAAGCATTAATTTTTCATTTTGTTAATTTTTAAGGGGTCAATTTCATGAAAACAATCAAGGCTTTAAAACGGTAGGTTGGTAAATAATAGCTTATGAAAGTTTAATCAGGTTGATCTTCTTCCTCTCTCAATATAACTATTAGACATGGAGAATTGTTCTTAGATGGATTTAGGATGGATTTGGAAGGTACGATTTTTTTATTGAGTTCTAATTACAAAAAAATACAACTTTGACATCAAAACGACAGCAAAACGGTTTGATCCCGATTTTGCTAAGTTTTCTAAGAAATTCCTTAAGTATTTTTGTCCAATTGAATTCATTTAGGGAATAATACTTCAATTTAATCATTTAATTTGTTATTTCATTGTTGTAGGTTTGAATTGTGCATTTTGGATAAATTATTTTCTAGTTTGAAAATACAAAACAGAGATCAAATTTTAAAGGATTTGTTGGTGCTCATATTTCTTTCCCCCCATTTGCCATTATTTTCCTCTGATCTGCATGTTCTGAAACATTGTTTCTCTTGATGTGGGTGTTCTGAAAGCTTCTACCTTTGAAATTCATTGAATTTTTTGTAGAATCCATGGTCATTTCCCTCCTTGAAGGAGTCTTCGAGTTTTCCCTATTCTTGCCCTAATTTTTTCAAAATCCATGGGCTATGTTATTTTCCCTATCTTTCCCCAACCATGGGAGCTCAAGAATGATAAATTTACATTTTTATGCCTTTTAAAATAAAAACCCATGGTCAAAAGATGCTTGAAAACATGATTCACTTCGGTTTCTTTCAAAAAAAATCATCCTTAGCAAAAAATCAGGTTCTGGGCATGAATGATGAATTTCGGTGTTTTTGACGGTCTGATGGGTGTGCTTTTCCTGTCAAAACTATTCATCAACACTCATTGTTCACATTTATTCTTTTAGATTAGTCAGGGGATGGCGGTCAAATGCTTTAACTTATCACTTTTTTATTTTTTAGCAAAATGACAAATTTTGTCCTGTGGCTCCGCTCATTTATGATTGATTCTTTTGGTGCTTACATGGCTTCTTCTAATTGGATGGGGCATGGTGGGTTTAATTTTGAACTTGTTCATTTTTTATACTTCGTAAAAAGGTTTGAACTTTCCCCATTGCCCCGCCAGGCTTTGATTAAAGAAAATTTTAAGTGGCAGGGAAAAAGTGTTGCTTTGACCCCGCAGGAGGACATGTGGAAAAGCTAATGGCGGAGATGTGGGCCTTCGGAGGTAAGTTAGATGTTTTTACCTTTTTGAAAAATGGTATAAAATTATAGAATGAAAGCACATCCCTGCCAAATCATTTTAAACCTTAAGATTTTTGAAGTTGCGCCATAATGACACGTGGCGAGCCCGTGCTCATTCAAGGTCTCAAATTTTGGGGATCATCTCAAGATGCGCCATTGTGACACATGGCAGTTTGAAAAGTCAAAAGAGGCAGGGAAGCGGACCATCGGGGGAATCTTAAATTTTTTTCCTCTTATTCTCAAAATCGTTAAAATATCAAAAATGACCCGCATGTCCAATGAAGGATCACCAAGGTTTGTTTCAAAGTAAATGGTGGTGGTGTGGACCCTCGGGAAAATTTGGAAAATTTTCCTTTAGGAGATAAGAGTTAAAAGTGTAAAAGGAAGCGCGGTTTCGATGGGACCCACATTAGGACATGTTTCAGGCCCATTTTTCAAGAGCAGAGGCACAGAGAAAAATGTGAAAATTTTACATTTTTCCACATGTTGTAAAAGGAAAAAATGAACCTATAGGCCGACTCTAAAATTGAATCTTCCACATAGATGGCCTGAATTCAAAGTAAAGATCAACGAAATCTATGTGTTTGAATCTTAATTCCCCCATTTTTACTCAAAAGCTTCGGAAGTGTGAGTCTTCATTATTTCTTGGTATTTCCTACACGCCAAATGGAGAGGGGAGTTAATTTTGATATCTATGTTTGGTGGGGGAGATCTGGAGAAGTCTATTGCCATTAAAATGATCCGCTATTAGGCTCGATTTGATCTTCTGTTTTTCTTCTCCAAAGCACGTAAAGAGCCATATTTGATAGATTAATGGGGGAAGTGGTTGGCGAGTTGAATAAAATATGATCTACTAGAAGGAGGAGTTGAATGTGGGAGATATTTGAAAATATATGCCCCTTTGAAACTCCCCGTGGCCTTTTACGATATGATTCTAGGATTCACGATCATAATCATGGCAAGCACTAGTGCACTCAATGTTTTGGGTTTTGCCGGAAAACTCTATTGTAAAATGTTCTAAATGGCACATGATTTTTGTTGTGAAAGAGGTTGGAGTTTTAGGGGTCGGGATTGACTTTTGTAATCGAAAAAGATAGATAGAGCCCATCTGTTTTGAGAAGCTATTTAAGAATCTTGTATATATCTTTTATTTTGGATTTGATCATGTCAAGGTGGTTATGAGTGTACAACCATGGACAAGCTCTTAGATTGTTTTGGAAATTGTCCCCTGCTGATAAATTTAATCAAACTTGAGTTATTCTGTGTTGATCTTATGCAAAATGTGTTTGTTTTATTTTTGAATGTTTACAAGTATTTTTCTTGTTCATGTTGCAATATTGTAAAATGTCTCAATCACATAGGTATCAATCCTTGTGATAGTTTAGTGGTATCTATAATTTCATTTCTCAGAAGAGCTTTCATCTGGGAGTGAAGTAAACGATTTAAAATCACTTTTCTTTCATCTGTTGACAGAGATTTTCTGTAAGCCTCTGGGTGTACCTCAGGCATGATTGGGCTCATATCTTGATGCTTTTTTTGGTTTTCCAACTCAATCCTTCATGTTAGAATCTCATAGATTGTATGAAAAAGTGTTTTTTTGGGCCTCCATTGAAGCACATATTTTGGTTAAAGAAATATTTTAGCTGCTCTATGGCATTCTGTTGGTTTAGTTTTACATTTTGTAAAACCTCTCAAGGATCTAGTGAATCAAGTTCATCCTGCCTCACCTCCCACAAAATCCTATTTAAAAACATCCAATATTACATGTAATACCCACATTTGTCATCTCGTGTATACAAATGCATAGTTTTTATTACCAAAGCATGCGAAAAATCAAGATTTCAAATGTCTCTAGTGGCTTGAATTTTGTCTTAAAAATATATCCACTATCTACAAGTGACAACTCGGGAGAGTTAGATATTTTTGCATTGATCATATTTTATTTAATGTCTCTTTAAAAACTTCATAAGAAAGGATATCTCCATCTCCTCCATAAAAAGAGGCTATAAAAGGGTTCTCTTAACTTGGTTGAAAGGCACAACCTAAAATAGTGAGGATAGATTAAATCCTCTTGAGGGTGTTACCCATTTCTTCACATCTAAGTGACAAAAGGCCAGTTAGATCCCATGCCTGGCTAAAAAATGACTTATTATGATCTATCCATCTTTAAGCTTCATGTCAATACTTGTGATGCTACTCACACATTGAGGGAGAATCATTTTCGGTACCAACAAGATCTATTTTACATTTTCTTCTTCCAAGTATTAGGATTCATTACAATTCTAATCTAATACATTTATTTGATTGAAATCAAACTAATCAAAACCAAAATTCAATTTTCCTTTCCAATTTTACACATTTCAAAAGACAAAGTTCTATATTTTTCTCACACATTTCTTCCCTTCAAACAGAGATGTCAAATACAATTCAAACTCATATTTTAAATAGCAGAGTTCGAATCATGGAAAATAACGCAATCAAGTATTAAAAAGAAAATATTTCCTTCTTTTACGACTTCTCTTTCTATTGATTTTCACAATAAAATATACAAAATACATCTTTCTTTCAAAACAAAACCAGATTACAAATTTCATATTCAATATAACATATTTCCATTTCAAAACATAAACAATTTCATCCACTTGAAGTGGGAAAGGTTACAATAACATTTCATTTCAACAAGGGACTCACAAACTGTTTTTTTTTTTACTTTTCTCGTAACACAAACATGTAGATTTATCATTCTTCCAATTCTAATCACAACAAGAGTAGGGGAAAGGAAACGATCTCAACCAAATCAAGATATTGAATGAAGAGGATAAGCCATCCTTCTTCATTGACCCCGAGCCCCAACCATAATGCAATAAAAGATGTGTTTCAACTCATGACAACAACTGGCATCCAAAAACACACATGCAAATTTCACATTTAAATCACAGTCCAAAAAAAATGTAGTTCATAACCACATTAAAACATAGCAAACAAAACTTAAGATTTATCATGTAAGCCAAAGGAGAAAGAAAATATGGGGGATGCAGATTATGCCTCCCAAATGGGAAAAGGGTATCACCACTTGAGAACAAACCACCTTTATATATATATATATATATATATATATAATATCCCTATATATATATATAATTTCAAATCCCTAACATGCCCTTATGTACCCCCCAAGTTATTCCTTCAATTTCCTTATGCCTCCCCAACCTCTTATGGCACCCCATAATGAGTAAAGGAATGCAAGATATTTATTTATAAGGTGGAACTTAAATCCCAACTCCCTCCACACTTATACCTCCCCAAAACACTTATGCATCTCACGAAATACCCCATAGTATTGTCCTACAACATCCGTAGGCCATCTATCCAAACAACCCAAACACATGCAAAAACATTCACAACAATATCATTTTCACAAATAAGAGAAGAGCATTTCAAGATCCAAGCTCTTAGCTCTCCATTATGGAGTTTTTTCCAAGTTCCAAACAACATGCTTTCCAATACAAAACAGCCCAAGATCAACAAAACACAGCCCGGAACAAGTATGAAAAACTTTCTCCAAGATCAAGAGCTCCAAACAACAAAGGAATACACCCCCAAATGAAGTATGAAAAATTGAAGCAACCAAAAGGGTGTAACCCCAAAACAATAAAATGAATTCGAATATATAGAAGGGGGAAGAGAGGAGGATGAGGTGGATCTTTGTAGGATGCCACATCACACATCCTCAACTCCAACTCACAAGTCAACTTCAATCTCTAAGACACAATAAATAAGTAGGTGAATAATATGGTAGTCTTAATTACACACTCGAAATAAAGCCCATATCCCAAAGGACTAAAATTAATTTGAAGAAAGAAGTGCAATTAAAACATTCAGCTAGGCTTACAAAAAAATGCATAATGAAAGTCTAAATTCAACTCTCCAACCATAGGTATGGTTGGTAAATAAATTTAAGAGGTATGGGACAAGTTTAACTTGTCCCACAAACCTCCAAAAATAGTCTCCAAGGACAATTTCGAATTCCAAAGAAGATGAAGTGTTTCATACTCCAAATTTTACTTACATATCTCTTACACATCACTTACACATTTCTTACACATATCTTACAACATTTAATACAAGAGTCAACCACTCCAATAATTACTTTCTTATGACCCAAGTTGGTTAATTTATTTTAACAATATGATTACTCACATTATATACCACAATTTATTTAAATAAAAAGGGGTGAACACATCACTTAATAAACACATACAAACATCAATAAAAAGGAACCAAATAAATAAATTCACATAACCCTCAGTTGCATTTAAAGGTTATCCCCCCCCATGAAAATACCTAACACAATAAAATACAATCAAATACAAGTTTCCATGGTGACCTTGTTGAATTCATCTAGAATTCCAATGTGGTTGGTCTCCAATCCCCTGATGTTTGTTGTGATATTTGTAACTGCAAAATACATATACCTCTTTCACTGGGTGGCCATATTAGAACATCAAAATGAACACAAATATACAAGATCATCTAGATATTTGAATAACAACAACATCCAAGAAACCAACAAAATCATTAGTAATTTTACTCAACAACGATATCATCATCAAATAATTTATATTTCTAGGTCTACTCACAAAATCAAAATATCACATGTCCGAAAAACATCCATAATATAACCATGTCAAATATCATGTCACCATCAATATATAAAAATGTCTGTAATAATCATCATGAATCATAACTAAATCAAGGTCAACAATAATCCAGGATCTAACATCTAACATCATACTATAATAAATTCCATATTCATGCCTATGATATAATCGGTAGTATCATGATCAATATCAAAAGGTGTCAAAGGGTAGTGGGCACTAAACTTCTTCATTGGCCCCCGTGCCCTAATCGTAATGCAATAGAAGATGTGGTTTAACTCATGGAAACAACAAGCTTCCACAACAGAAGACAAATTTCTCATTCAAAATACAAATCCAAAATAGAATCCAGCTTTAGAACCACATTAAAAATAAAAAAAGAAAACTCAAGCTTCACCATGAAAACCAAAGGATCAAGAAACTATGGGGGATGTTTTTATTCCTCCCAAATGGAAATGGGTATCACCACCGAAGAACAACCACCAAAATATATATAGATATATATATCATTTAAAATTCCTTATGCCTCCCTAAAGTACCCCTTATTCCTCACATTTCCTTATGCCTCCCCAACCTCTTATGGCACCCCATAATGAGTAAATAAATGCAAGATATTTATTTGTGAGGTGGAATCCAAATCCTAACTTCCTACACACATAGATCTTCCTAAAACACTTATGCCTCCCACAGAAATACCTTATAGTCATCTCCTACACCATCCCTAGGCCATCTACCCAAACAACCCACACATGCCAAAACATTCACAATAATAACATTTATACAAAAATGAAGAGAATTTCAAGATCCAAGCTCTTACCTCTCCATAATGGAGTTTGTTTCAAGTTCCCAACCGCAAGCTTTCCAATGCAAAATAGCCCAAGATCAACAAAACACAGGTCTATAAAAATTCTGCAAATTTCTCCAAAAGCAAGAGATCCAAATAGAATAATAATTCACCCCAAAAGAAGTATGCAAAATTAAAGCAACCAAAAGAGTGTAACCCCAAACAATAAAATGAATTCGAATATATAGAAGGGGGAAGAGAGGAGGATGAGGTGGGTATTTGTAGGATTCCACGTCACATATCCTCAAATCCAACTCGCAGGTCAACTTCAATCTCTAAGGAACAATAAATAATTAGGTAAATAATATGACAGTCTTACTTACACACTCAAATCAAGCCCATATCACAAAGGACTGAAATTAATTTCAAGAAATAAGTGCAATTAAAACATTCAGCTAGGCTTACAAAAAAATTCATAATGAAAGTCAAAATTCAACTCTCCAATCATAGGTATGGTTAGTAAATAAATTTAAGAGGTATGAGACAAATTTAACTTGTCCCACAAGCCTCCAAAATCAGCCTCCAAGGAATATATTAAATTTCCAAGAAGGTGGATTGTTTCATACTCTAAAATCAACTTACACAAAGACATACACATCTCTTACAAAACTTAAACCAAGACAAACAACTATATCAATTACATTCTCATGATATCTTTTAATTAATTCACTTAACAACATTTTTTATTTTATTGATAAACACTTTTGACTCGGAGCTATGAACCGGTGGGGAGGGGACCCCAACCCAATAGCAAGAAGAAGTGAAAGGATACAACAGAGTGAAGAAAGGAAATGTGAAGAGGAGGAGGAAGAGGAAAACAAACGATTTAACAAAAATGTAAGTCAATCAAGAATGACAACACCCGAACCGGAAGAACAATTGAAACATGAACTAATTAACCCAGAGAGGAACCAACGTGTGAATTGGCCACCTGGAGCAAAAGATGGAAGGTAGAACTGGCTCGATCTTTTAATGCATTCAGATGATCAACCGCAGAGTGTACTGGGAAGAGAGCGCGTCAACATCGACCACCGGGAGGAAGCGCTGATCCAGAGTGGGGTGGAAATTTTGAGTGAATGTCACAAGATCTCGGTATTGTCCGCAAAGCCACCGAATGTCACGTCCAGAGCCGAGAGCAAGTTCATCGACTTCCTCCACCCACAAGAGGGGATCCGGGGGAGAGAAGTCGACCAGTTGGTCATGTAAACCGACCCAATGGACAGCGTAGATTTGGTCAATGGCAACCCACTCAACATCAGCAGATATCGAGTGAAGAAGAAGGTAGAAGGAGACAAATGTAGAGGTGATGTTGGATTCAGGTGAGGGAAACGGGTAATGGGAGTCTCCTAGAATCGCTTCAATAGCTTCTACTTCCTTCTACAAGGAGAATTTGAAAACCATAGCAAGGCGACATCGGTCGATAGCAGAGGAATCAACTGATTCCCAAAATTGACCGTGAAGCACCACAAAAGGAAAGCCAATGAAAGACATGATGGCTGAGAAGTTTTCACAGAGCTAGGAACTTGTCAAGAGATAGTGCCAAGATTGAAGTAAATAGTATAAATAGAACAAAACCATGCAAACAATGCGGGAAGCCAAGTCAAGAAGTAATGAAGAGGGAAAGAATTCGGTGAGCTAGTTGGAAGAGACATGAGCCATGTGAGAAAAAGAACACCTATGGAAGTGGTGCAGAGATTCACCACCGAGAAGGTAGGGAAAGGACAATTCACACAACAAGGACTTCCACACATGAGGGAGGCCCCGCTTGTGAGAGCTATGATGAGCTGGCCCGATCGTGAGAGAGGAAGATTTATAGTCCATGCCAATCGTGTGTAGATCCAAAAGAAATTTTGATGGAAGGATGATCAATGGTGAAGTTAGCAAGGAAGTCCGCCACATGATTAGCTTCTCAAAAATTGTGAGAGATATTCCAAGAGGGAATTTTATCCAGCCAAAAAAGAATCTGAGGTATGAAAAGATTAATTTTCCATGAAGGGGAGACACCACTAAATACTACGAAAATTATTATTTGGGAGTCCCCTTTGACTGAGAGAAATGAGAAATCAAGTTTCGAGAAGCCATCTTTACCCCTTCTAGTAAAGCATGGGCTTCGGCAGAATTACAGGTACCTTCTCGTGAGTGGTAATGAGACTACTCGATGACATTACTTTGCGATCATCTCGGAGAATTAAATTAGTGCCGATATATACCGGTTACCTCTAGACGCACTGTCGAAATTCAGTTTCCAATAACCCTCGTGGCGAGGATGCCATCTGGCTCTTTTTCTTAGAATTAATTTTTCAAGTTTTTAGAGATCTTTTTTACTATTGATCCTAGTCCGGGAGCTGATGAGGGGGCCAGGAGTGTGAAATTGAGAAATCCTTGGAGGAGAAGAAGGAAATGGAGTGACAGTTAGCGCTAACATGCTCCGAAATGGCCACTTCGAGCTTATTGAGAAAGGTGGGAAGATCAACAGCTTGCTCCCTAAAAAGGTAGAGATTACGTTCCCACCAGATATGCCAGAGCAAAAAGTAAGGCTGATGCGCCAAATAGAGCTGAACAAACTATTGGCATTAAAAGATGGCCATGAGGAAAGATTCACAACAATGCTCTTACAAGGAACCCAGGCAAGACTTAATTTGTTTAGAAGCCAATCCCAACAATGGGAAACAAAGGGGCAAAACAAAAAGAGGTGATCCAAATCTTCCTCTGCAGCTCCACACAAAGACACTTGGAGGGACCAGAAAAGCCCCAGGATCACCTTTTGACTTGAGTAAGAACCTTCTTATTCAAAACTAACCATCTGAAATAAGCTACTTTTGGGGTGATGCTTGGGTGCCAGCAACCAAGGGAACAAGGAGTCCCCTTTCCGAATGTGAAATGAGTGTATTATAGCCAACTTTAACCGTGTAGGAGCCAGAGGCATCCCCAAGCCAAAGTAAACTATCATCTTTGCTGAGATAAAGGACATTTTTGTCCCTCAAGGAATCCTTAAGGAGGGTGGATTCATTGATAGAGGCTCCTATAGAAGAGATATCTTTCCAAAGCCAAGAAGGTGAGCCGTCAGGGTGCTTGACTACCATAGTTAGAAACCAAAGTACCCCAGCCCGTTTAGTAGCATTCATAACACCATTAAGAGCAGGTAGAAAGATTAAGAGGGGGAAGCCATTCCAACTTTCATCCCAAAAAGAAGCAAGTTGACCATTGTTAATGTTCCATGTGACCGCCTCAGCAATTAGGGATTTAGAGTTACAAAGAAAATTCCAGATATGTGAACCTCTCGGGAGCTCGGAGCTGGATAATAAAATATCATGGCGATGTCCACCAAGATACTTATGAGAGAGAATTTGAAAGGCAAGTCTTTTAGCATTAGAGATGAAATTCCAAACCAGTTTAGCCCCAAGGGTAGTGTTTTGAAGAGCAAGATCCAGAATACCCATACCACCCAAACGCTTGGGAAGCTTGACCAAATCCCAATTAGCAAGATGAAATTTGCACTCAATACTATGACCTTGCCATAAAAAGGTGCGCACCACTTTTTCAATTTTGATCAGAACAGATTTTGGGATCTGTAAAACTGATAACATGTATATAGGAATTGAAAGGAGCACCGAATTGATTAAAAGAGTGCGGCCGGCCAAGAGAAAGCCATTTTCCTTTCCAAGAAAGAAGTTTGGTGGAAAGAGAATTTAAGAGCCTGTTCCAAAGATGCACCCTGCCATTTCCGTGAAAGAGTGGAATGCCCAAATAATTATGTGGAAGAGTTCCCATAGAGAAGCTGAGAATTGCTTTGATCCTGCACTGAAGTCTAGGAGCCACATTGAAGAAGAAAATAACTGATTTATGAAAGTTTAAAACCTGACCTGCAGAAAAGAATAAGAGTCAAGAATGGAAGAAATTCATTTAGCTTCAGGGATGGTCCCTTGACCAAAAAGAAAGGTGTCATCCACAAATTGTTGGTGAGAGAGTGGAGGAAGGTTGGAGGTGATATGAAGACCTTTAAGAGAACCATCCTGAATAGCGGATTTAATGCTGCGACTAAGAGCTTCCGCGACCAAAGTGAAAAGGAAAGAGGAGAGAGGATCACCCTGCCTTAATCCTCTGCTACTCTGAAAGAAACCTTCCGTAGAGCCATTAACCAAAATAGAGAAATGAGGGGAAGCAATGCAGTTGAAGATCCATTTACAAAATGATCACAAAAACCCATGGCTTGCAAAGATTTGAGGAGGAATCTCCAATTGACATGATCATAGGCCTTGCTGAAGTCTAGTTTCAACATCATACCCGCTCTAGAGGAGTTATGAAGAGTGTGAATCAATTCATGGGAGATAATGATCCCATCGGTAATAGACCTGCCAGGAATGAAACCACTTTGTTCATGGGCAACCAATTTGGACAGCAGAGGGCTTAATCTATTAGCGATAGCTTTGGAAATGATTTTGTAAGTAGTGTTGCAGAGAGAAATGGGTCTGAAATCATCCATTGTCTCAGCCGGAGACTTTTTGGGAAACATGCAAATGAGGGTATGATTGAGAGTACCTAAAATCTTTCCGGAAATCCTGGATTCCTCAACTACTTTCCAAACTGAAAAACTGACGACGTCCCAGAAGTTTTGAAAGAAGGATGCGGAAACTATCCGACCAGTGCTTTATCTCTCTTCATCAAAAAAACAATTTTTCGTACATCCTCCATGGAGAAGGGAGAAAGAAGTAGGTCATTGTCAACATCCGTAATGGCAACATGTGTCTTGAGAAGGAAGGGGCACTGCACTCCGAGGGTGGAAACTAAGTCATTCAAGAGCTTCTTAAAATAAGTCACCACTTCTGATTTGATTTGGGCTTGGGATGAAGCAAGAGTAGAATCATCAAGCTTAAGAGAGGAAATGTAGTTGAAATTTCTTCTGGCTTTAACAGAGGCATGAAAAAACTTGGTATTTTTGTCTCCATCATTCAGCCAAATTTCTCTGGATTTTTGACGCCAAAAAGTTTCCTCTTTCAGAAGGAGAGCACCCAATTCCTTTAGAAGATATTTTTCTTTGTGGAAATCAGCTTGGAACATCCCTTGGGCGAGGATAGACTCATTTAGAATACGAAGATCCTTCTCAACTCTTAGTTTTTCTTGGAAAATGTTTTTGAAACTTGAACAATTCCAACTTTGTAGTTTGTCTTTTAGCAAAGAAAGATTTTTGGAGAGTTGGAACATCCAAGTCCCTTTGAATTTGAAGGATTCCCACTAGAGGTAAGTGCACCACATAAAACACATGCAAACATTTAACAAAAGGGACCAAATAAAAAAAAACATAAAAGCCCTTGGTCACATTTAAAGGTGATTCCCCCTCCATGGGAATCCCTAACAAAACAACCACACACAAACAATACAAGTTGCCATTGTGACCTTGTTGAATTTATCTAGAACTCCAATGTGGTTGGTCTCCAATCCCCGATGTTTTTTGTGATATATTAACTTGAAAAAAATATACCTGGGCCATATTAGAACATCCAAATGAATATAAATATAATTTTAAGATCATTGACATATATGTGAATCATAACAATCATCAAGACAATCAGCAGTATCACTTACAATTTCATCCACAACTATCTCATCATCAATTTTAATTCAATTCTCATTTTCTAGGTCTACTCAAAATATCCAAATATCACAAGTCCGGTCAACATCTATAATATAACCATGTCAAACAATATATCCACATCAATATCTAAAATGTCTCTAATAGTCATCATGCACCATATTTGAATCAAAGTCCACAATAAACCATGATCTAACATCTAACATCATACTAAATTAAACTATAACAATGTCCATAATATAGTCAGCAGTATCAGAATCAATATCACAAGGTGTCAAAGGGAAGCGAACACTATAAATTGTATATAAATTATTTAGACTTTACATTTTTGTTATACAAATAAACTTGAGTAGTGGAATGTTTAAAATTAAGCAAAAACAAACAAGATAGTTATAAATATACATATTTATATAAATTTACTATAAATTTATATACTTATATATATCAAAACTTTATACGGAAATTGATCCATTTATAACTATAATTATATGTGTCTATTTAACAATCTATATATATATATAAGATTTACTAAGATATTCGTTGATTCCCATACTCAAGTCAAAATTTTCAAATTCTCGTGAATTTTTCAGATTTTATAGGAGGTGCACGTAGGTGTCATTCTAGACGCATCTGTGATGAAACAAGCATACACACGCGTTACTACTGGGGCACGTCTCGCATCGAACTACATTCACCACCAATCTTCCGAAGGCCATAACTTTTGCTCCCGAGCTCGAAACAAATCCATTTTTGTTGCATTGGAAATGTATTGAAGAGAACTACGCAATTGAATCATAAAATTAGGATTTTGACTTACAAAAAAATTGTGGAGGGATTTTGTAAAAAAAATTGATGTTGTCTCCACTTAAATGGAGGGCTTTTGTAACTTTAATTTTAAAGTTTCAACTTCTTTTAAATGTATTATATAAGATTTATTTGTATGGATTATCCAAGAAATGTGTATTTTTTAAAGAAGGAATGTGAAATTGTATCTTTTTGTTATTACATCTCCTTCAAGATTGTAAATTATACCAAGAGTGCATTTGAATTTTTAATGGAAAATTATTCTTATTTGGAATGGAAAAGTTATTTTCAAATTTAAAATTTACCTCAAAATTTGTATTAGGTTTAATTTTAAAATAATAGTGTCATTTTATGGAAATTATATGTTTATTCTTTTGAGTATTATCAACAAACTTGAATTAAAAAGAAAAGATATTCATTTTAGTATTCTACTATGGTTTCTACTTTTCGCTCCTTAGTGCAAACTAGATAATATAGACATTCCTATAATCTTAATCAACCAAAGAAATATATTCACCCATCTACTTGATCTTAGTTGAATGGAAGGATATTGAAGGAACTATCACATTTATATAGAAATATATAATTGTATATAAATTATTGAAACTTTAAATTTTTGTTATACAAATAAACTTGAGTAGTGGAATGTTTAAAAATAAGCAATAACAAATAGTATAGTTATAAATATACATATTTATATACATTTATTAAAAATTTATATAATTATATATATTATAACTTTATACAAAAATTGAGCCATTTATAACTATAACTATATGTGTCTATTTAACCAAATATATATACACACACACACACACACACACACACACACATATATAATATAATATTTACTAAGATATTCCTTGCTCCCCATACTCAAGTACAAATTTTCAAATTCCGTGATTTTTGCAAATTTTACAGGAGGTACATGCAGTGTCATTAAGGTGTGTCTCGCATTAAAAAGGCGCGCACATGTCAGTACTGGGGTGCATCTGCATCAAACTACATTCACCACCAATCTTCCAGAGGCCATAAATTTTGCTCCCGAGCTCAAAATGACTCTGTTTTTGTTGCGTTGGAAAGGTATTGAAGAGAAATACACAATGGAATCATAAAATTAGGATTTTTATTTACAAAAAAAAATAATGGAGGGATTTTGTAAAAAAATAGATGTTGTCTCCACTTAAATGGAGGGCTTTTGTAACTTTAATTTTAAAGTTTCAACTTCTTGAAATTTATTATATAATATTTATTTGTATGGATTGTCGAAGAAATGTTTATTTTTCAAAGGAGTAATGTGAAGTTGTATCCTTTTGTTATTACATCTCCTTCAAGATTGTAAATTATACCAAGAATGCATTTGAATTGTCAATGGAAAATTATCCTTATTTGGAATGGAAAAGTTATTTTCAAATTTAAAATTTACCTCAAAAGTTATATTATGTTTAATTTTAAAATAATAGCATTATTTTAAGGAAATTATATGTTTATTCATTTGAGTATTTTTAAGAAACTTGAATGAAAATGGAAAGATATTCATTTTTGTATTCAACTATGGTTTTTACTTTTCATTCCTTATTGCAAAACTAGATAATATAGGTATCCCTATAATATTTATCAACCAAAGAAATATATTCACCCATCTACTTGATCTTAATTGAATTGAAGGACATTGGAGGAACTATCGCATTTATATAGAAATATATAATTATATATAAACTATTTAGAATTTACATTTTTGTTGTACAAATAAACTTGAGTAGTGTTATTTATAAAATTAAGCAACAACAAATAGTATAGTTATAAATATACATATTTATATAAATTTACTATAAATTTATATAATTATATATGTTAGAACTTTATACCAAATTTGAGCCATTTATAATCAGTAACTATATGTGTCTATATAACCAAATATTTACTAAGATATTCCTTGATTCTCATACTCAAGTACAAATTTTAAAATTATGTGATTTTTACAAATTTTACAGGAGGTACACCTAGGTGTCATTCTGAAAAGTGCGTCTGCGTTGAAAAAGGTGGGCACATGTCAGTATTGGGGTGCGTTTGCATCGAACTACATTCACCACCAATCTTTCGGAGGCCATAAATTTTTCTCCCGAGCTCAAAACGATTGCGTTTTTGTTGCATTGGAAAGGTATTGAAGAGAACTACGCAATGGAATCATAAAATTGGGATTTTTATTTACAAAAAAATTATGGAGGGATTTTGTAAAAAAATTGATGTTGTCTACACTTAAATGGAGGGCTTTTGTAACTTGAATTTTAAAGTTTCAACTTCTTTTAAATTTATTATATAATATTTATTTGTATGGATTATCGAAGAAATGTTTATTTTTCAAAGGAGTAATGTGAAGTTGTATCTTTTCGGTATTACATCTCCTTCAAGATTGTAAATTATACCAAAAGTGCATTTGAATTGTCAATGGAAAATTATCCTTATTTGGAATGGAAAAGTTATTTTCAAATTTAAAATTTACCTCAAAAGTTATATTATGTTTAATTTTAAAATAATAACGTTATTTTATGGAAATTATATGTTTATTCTTTTGAGTATTTTTAAGAAACTTGAATTAAAGTGGAAAGAAATTCATTTTTGTATTCTACTATGGTTTTTACTTTTTATTCCTTATTGCAAACTAGATAACATAGGTATCCCTATAATCTTTACCAACCAAAGAAATATATTCACCCATCTACTTGATCTTAGTTGAATTGAAGGAAATTGGAGGAACTATCACATTTATATAGAAATATATAATTGTATATAAACTATTTAGAAATTACATTTTTTTATACAAATAAACATGAGTAGTGTTATTTATAAAATCAAGCAACAACAAATAGTATAGTTATAAATATACATATTTATTAAATTTATATTCTTATATATATTATATATTTAAACCAAAATTTAGCCATTTATAACTTGTTGGTCATCAAAAAGGACTTCAAGAAGAACAATAGTCAGGGGACAAGAAGTCCCTCCTCTTTAGTGGGAGAGGTTCCCTTATTCAAAAGCAAAACTTATTTACATATGTACAGAGCATAGTTTTACTACGGAACTTGGATATCATGAAAGCGTTTTTAATAGATCATCAATCACAAAAGTACAGAGGAATGAAGATGTGGAAATGAGCAGAAAAGCATTCTCCAGAATTATAGATGACAAAATAATTCCTTATGCGTGCCAGAATATAATGAATTGGAATGAGACCATTTGTACTCGAATTAATGAGATGCAATTTGAAAAGACACACAGTTCCATAAATAACATCTACAAGAATACAAAGCTTCTTAGCATAATGTAGACAAATGATCTAACAATATTCAACAGATAGCTTGTGAATAAAAGAATCAGATGAACAAAGAAAGAAGATCCTTTTGTATTGATTGCTTTACTATTTCTTACACTTTCAAAAATAAGCCAAGTTCCCCCTCAAAATGGCGAAGAGAGGCCACTATATAGTTTTACAAATCAGTTACTCTTGGTAACTACCTTTTAAATAATGTTTAGTTAAAGGGCTGCTTAACACAAAACCCCAACTAATTACAATAAATCCGAGATGAGGAAAGAAAGAAGGGAGAAAAGTCAGGAGAAGAAGACAAGTGTTCATGATTGAGAAGGGCCCACTGATTTGAGGATCCGCTGTCTAAACCTTTTTAACGCCTCTGCTATGTCTCTGCCACATGGGACCAATGTGTTGGCAGTGGACTGGGTCCAAAATCCGAGGCACTTCTCCATCTCTTTGTCAAATTTGATGTGTGTATGATAATATTTATTTGCTTCTTCAATAGCAAACTAGAGAGTAGATTTCCTTCATCTTTTCCTTGGAGACAGAATCCTCTTTGAACAAATTATCTTTGACAAAAGCTCTGAATTGAGCTTTGATTTCTTGCAAGGAGAGAGGCACACCAGAGGTCTCATCATGGAGGTGGCAATGTATATCCTTGAAAGCAGATACCACCAAAGTCTTGAAGGCCTCACCCTTCTGCCAGCTATTTCTCAATTCTCCCAAAGCTTCCTCCAGCACCTTGATTTTCCATTCCACACTATATACCCATGATTTTGACAAGTTATCTTTTGCATCATCGAAGACCTTGCTTGCCATTAAAATATTTTCATCAGCCTGTCCCATAAGGCAAAGGTCTACTATACAGATTGCTCCAGAGTTTGAGCTCTTTATCTATATTTCCAATGGTGGAGGAGAGTTTCTGTTGCAGATTAGTTACCTTCTCATTGAGTTTGAAGGCTTCACCAATGAAATTCAATCCTGCAATGAGCATATCATCCACCATGGCCTCCATAGCCCTTCCATAGATGGAATATCTGTGTATATCTTTGATACTCTGGACTTCTTCTTGGCTGAGGATCACAGGTGGTGGAAGAGTAGTCAATGGGGTGGGGTCTAAAACTTTATCTTTGGACAACAGTGACTTGATGAAACCTGCAAGAACCTGAGCCTGCTCTTCCAACTGCTCTATTGTTTGTTTCCCTTTTTCCACTCTTCCAATGACTCTGGTGACTGTTTCTTGAAGATTGTGAATCTCACCTTCAGGGGTGGATTCTCCCATGGGGATCCTTGAGAGCTCTAGATCAGATGCTTGCAAATCCTATTCTGGCTTGTCAACCTTGGGCTTGGCTATCTCCAGGAATTGCTGGCCCTGAGCATCGATACTATTCATGAGGTGGTCTTGGCCTTCTTGGTAGGAGTAGGAGGGGTAGTACCCAATAAGGCTGCCACAACATCAAAATTGGGTCCCGAGATTCGAGAGGAAGACTTTCTCTTCCTACTATCAACGAAAGGCTGTACCCATGCAAAAGAAGAGGAGGAAGAAGAAGGCAAGGCAAGAGGAGCAAGAGATAGAAAACTCATGGCACTTAGATTGTGCACTATTGTTGCCTCTAGTTGAGATATGAGTGGGGCACTCGGGGCTTCTGGTACAAAGGAGTCAATGGTGTTCGAAAGCTCAGTGCTTTGAACTTCTTTTTCTTTATCTGTTGGGGCTTCTGGAGTGCTTATAGAGACTGGCACTTCACTCTCCTCACTTTCACTAAGAACAATGATGTTCTCTAGTCCTGAGGGCAATTCTGAATGCTTCATCATGGGATCTTCTTCAACAGGCTCCTTCTTGACTTCTTTGATTTTCTTCTGATATACTTGGGTGGATGAGGAAGGAGTGGAGGATGTAGGACCTTTAGTTGACGAGGTAGGAGGGGTCTGTACAGGTGCTTCTGAACTAGGTGTCAATGCCTCCTTTCTTGGTGTTGAAGTATCCTTGGAGGAGGATTCTCCTGAATGCCTTCTAAGCTCACGAACTCTCCTGTCAAACCAGATTTTGGTTCTTACTAGGACAGGGGCTAAGATTTCAGCCAGATCATCCTTCTCCTTTTTGAACCAATCCAAATCCTCCAAGGGAGTGTGTTTGACCAAGTTGTCATATTCATATGAAAATAGGTCAGAATTATCATCCTGAAGCCCTTCAGGAACTTGGTACAAGTTAAGCTCTTGATCAGTTGGAGAGAAAACCTGCCATAGTGTCTCCTCCTTGCCTCAAAATCATCAGCATAATCAGCCCAATAGTCTTTTGTGTCTGCCATATGATGGTAATTGATTCTGAGGTTCTGCTCAATAAATTTCTTCAAGTCAAAACAAGTTCTTGGCCTGAAGAAATGGACAGTGATGGGAGCCAGGGCTCTCTCTATGTTTTGTGCATCTAGAGCCATCTTGCAGGTGTAGTTTCCCAAAGATATAGGGAAGTGCAGGCCAGTGATTTTCTTATCCCTATAGGTTCTATGTAACTTTTCCAATTGCCTACATATCTCAATCAAGGCCATTTTATCATTATAGAACATAGGAAGCTTGAGAGGGGTGCTCTCATAGCCTACAAGCCTGATATAGGAGAATTTTCTAAACTGAATGAAGTAGGCACTGTACTTTGATATTAGGTTCATGGCTTCATCAAAGAACCTCCTCGCCATGTCACTCTCTAGAAGTCTTACAATGTACATGGTGAAAGCATCATTCACCCTCCTAAAGTTGTGATTGCTAGTGTCTAAGGTGAATTGAGGACAGTAAGCATATATAGGGTCACCTTTATGAGCATCAATGTATGTGAATCCAAACCATTGCCTTGATGTTGCTAGGGTATACATCAGATATGAAGTCATGTAAAACTTCTTTGTTTGTTGTACATTGCACACCTGTTGTACTAGGTTTATCTTGATGATTTACGCCGAGTTGATATTGTGTGTTCCTTTGCACACCATGTTGATAAGTGGGCACATCCAAAAATGGAACTCATTGCTAGAGGGTAAGCCTATGACTCGAGCTAGTAGGATTATAAAATCTGACATCTGCTCATTAAAATCGGCACAAAACAGAGCTTTGGACAAATGGGACACCCCCTTTTTAGGGTTTTTAAGCCAAGACTTTGCCACCCTCGCCTTGTATTTTTCATTGTCTTGGTCGAAGAGGGCCTGCGCTTGGTTATGAGAGATTACTATAGAATTGTCCATTTCAAGAATCCTTAGGGCAGTGCCAATGGCGGCAACATCAAGCTTGGCAATGAGCTCCCCATGCACATTCGTTAGTTCACTTGAGTCAGGATTGAAATGAGTACCGCAGGTGAGTACCGTATCTACACATTGCATTGAGATTGGGAAACCAGTGGTGAATGCCAAGCCACTATCGTGAATCATTTGTGCCATAGGAGAGGGATTTGAGTCTGTCATCCTAGTCTAGAAATCTCCAAAGTCCAGGTGATGAACTTCACTGTCCCTATATTAGGAACGACAGACTCGAGTGGTGAAACTTGCTCCTGACCTTGGAATTTAATCTTCATGTTGATAGTGATTTGAAAAACAAAGTCACAGTCTGAACTCTTGATGGAATTGCAGGGGAATCGGGTATGTGCACAAAAATTTTGATTGCGAGGGTATGAGCAATTGATAGCAAGAAAGTAGTGCAAAAATGTGTAGGGAAGAGCTTATTAAATAGCCATTTAGGAGAGAGAAATATAATAAATGTGCATTAAATACGCATCTACCAACTTAAAAAGCAAGATATTAGGAAGAGCGGGAAAAATTAGCCCAGATGGCCTTTGGTTCATTTGGGACACGTGGGATGTGAAAGAGTGATTCGGCCGATGCAGTGACGTGGGGATAAGATGCACAAATGTTCACGGGACATCGGGGTGATGAAAGCACGTGAAGTGAGCAATGTGTCCGAAGCGAGTGAAAGGTGAACAACGAGTCCTGAGCGAACTTGGAACATTTGGAACAAAAAGTTCTGACGGGCCTGCAAGAGAATAGATTTTCAGGTAAAGCGGCCGATTGGCGAACAGGGAGCCCAAATGAACTTGGGACACATGGGACAAAAATGTCCGACAGACCCGTAAATCACACAAAATGACTCAAAAACGTATTTTTTCGACTTCTTGACTTTTCCCTTTACCAGAACAACAGAAAAGGCATTAACTCAAAAAAATTCAATTTTGAACTTCTCAAAAGAGGGGAATTTTGAGAGGACAACATAACTATAATTATATGTGTCTATTTAACGATATATATATATATATATATATATATCAAAACTTTCAAATTCCGTTATTTTTGTTTATTTTAGAGGAGGTGCACATAGGTGTCATTATGGGCATATCTGCGTTGAAACAGAGCTTGCACATGTCGATCTGGGTGTGTCCGCCTCACACTACATTCACCACCAATCTTCCAGAGGCCATAACATTTACTCCTAGCTCCAAATGACTCTGTTTTTGTTGCGTTGGAAAGGTATTGAAGAAAACTACGCAATGGAATCATAAAATTAGGATTTTGACTTACATAAAATTTATGAACAGCTTTCGTAACAAAAATTGATGTTGTCTCCACTTAAATGGAGGGCTATTGTAACTTGAATTTTAAATTTTCAACTTCTTATAAATGTAAAATATAATATTTATTTGTATGGATTTTCCAAGAAATGTGTATTTTTGATAGGATTAAATTGAAGTTGTATCTTTTTGTTATTACATCTCCTTCAAGATTGTAAATTATACCAAGAGTGCATTTGAATTGTTAATGGAAAATTATCCTTATTTGGAATGAAAAAGTTATTTTCATATTTAAAATTTACCTCAAAAGTTATATTATGTTTAATTTTAAAATAATAGCATTATTTTATGGAAAGTATATGTTTATTCTCTTCAATATTACTAACAAACTTGAATTAAAATGAAAAGATATTCATTTTAGTATGGTTCTTTGGTTTCTACTTTTCACTCCTTATTGCAAAATAGATAATATAGGAATTCCTATAATCTTTATCAACCAAAGAAATATATTCACCCATCCACTGATCTTAGTTGAATGGAAGGATATTGGAGGAACTATCACATTTATATAGAAATATATAATTGTATATAAACTATTTAGACTTCACATTTTTGTTCTACAAATAAAAGTGAGTAGTGCAATGTTTAAAATTAAGCAACAACAAATAATATAGTTATAAATATTTATATAAATTTACTATACATTTATATACTTATATATATTATAACTTTATGCCGAAATTGAGCCATTTATAACTATAATTATATGTGTCTATTTAATGAAATTTATATATACATATAATATTTAGTAAGTTTAATATTAATATTTTATATATTAACATTGGTGGGGAAAAAAGTAAATAAAAAAGTTTTATTGTTTATAAGAAAACAAGAGTCTTATTGTTTGGGTTGAATAACCCACATAGCTAGGCCTTTTAGTTTATAATAAACAAAAGGGGTGGGGTCGGTGCCCCACCCCAAACCATTTTACATTATGGAGTGGGGTGGGGGCGCCCCACCCAAAACTATACTCTGCATAATGGCCATGGCCATATTATCATATGCGCCATGTTCTTTTTGATCTGCCAATGAATCTTTATTTTCCTATATTACATACACACACAAACACACACACACACACACACACACACACACACACACACACACACACACACACACACACACACACACACACACACATACACACACACATATCTAGGCCGCCTTATTTAATCTAGTGTAATATATTAAATCGACATTTTTTCTAACCAACTATTTTTAAAAAAAAATTAAATCAAATGTAATATATAAATGGGTTTGTGTGTGTGTGTGTGTGTGTGTGTGTTTATACACACACACACACACACACACACACACACACACACACACCCTAGATCTGTAAAATTCCTCGTCTAAAACAAAAAATAAAATAAGGAAAAATGTCTCATTATGTTGTGGAGCCTATTTTCATGTGTGAAGTGTTGAAGACTATACACTAAGATATATCGAGAAATGTGATTTTATCATATGGGTGGGATTTTTGATGCATAGGTTTATGGGATGGTTTTGGCCCATGGTTTTGATACCAACTATTTTGTAAAACTACTTAAGCAGCTGTCTACTTATATGGTTTTATGCATATGGTAGGTGTATGTGTAACATTGAAGATGTGTTTTGAATTCGGGTGTGAATAATGTAGATTTTGTTGAGCATAGATCTTGTTATTGTATTGAGAGAAAAGTGGTTTGTAATCAAATCCGAGCAAGTGATTCTTGGTGTACGTAGCCCAAATTTGGTGAACCACGTTAAATACTATCTATTTGTGTTGTGTTATTTTATTCAACAATTGTACTTGAGATTTGTAATATTTTCTACATAATAGTTTCTCTTGTTGTGATTTTGTGATGGATTATTCCGCATATTTTATCTCTTATTTCTTAACAATCCCCATACCCAAATAGGTTAAATTCTCCATAATGATTCAAATAGTAAATAAATTGTGAAGTAAACCCTAGAATAGGGATGTAAATAAAATAAAAATCTAGATTGTGTGTATATCCTCACAAACCAAGAAAAATCCTTCACAATCTCTCCTTGGCTCCATGGCCTCCATTCTTCCTTAACCTCGAAATACAAAAATGTGGAGATGATATGAATAGGGTAAGAAAAGAATAAGAGGAGAGATCATAAGATTTATAGGGTTTTTATTCTAACCTAAGATCCAATGGCCAAGATATATCTAATCCAATGGTTTAGAATGAATCCTACATCACTTAAGTGATGTTATTTTTGTGGGAATGGGTATGTGCAAAATGTTATAAATCTAATTAACTAATAAGGCCCTAGGGTACCTACACTTAGTGGGTTAGACTATGTTATGACCCCCTCCCCTTCTACTTTGAATTAAAAAATAAGTAAATGATGTTTCTTCTAGCTATTAAAACTAAAGTGGCTAATGGGGCATTTTTAATAAAATTAATGAAGGGGTTAAAAAAGACAACTATTTGCATGAAAATTAATTAATTAGAATAAAGGTGTAATATGGGTATAAACGACATAGGTAAATGTGACTACGTTAACTTAAAAATTGTTTTATAAATTTTATTAGGAACCTAAGTGGTCTAATGAGATAAATAATTAATTGGAAGTTAATTAAATCATCACCAATGTTCTACTCTTGCAACGTTTTACACAAAATAAATATTTCTCACAATTTTTGCAAAATAAATTGATAGATTTTAGTATGGTTTTGAAAATCAAAAATTTTAGTGTTACATTTGTTATTCAAAATTCACCCCAAGGTAAATTTGATAACTTGAAGCTGGAGCAAAAAATGATGGTGAAAGGTGAAAATCTAGATTTTTGGTATCCCTTGGTTTTTTTATAAACCCCCTATCTATAGGAAAATGCAAGGAGTTACTAAAAATTTACAAAAATCTGAGAAATGAAGTCAAAGGCATGTTTTAGTGTAAATCAGGTCTTGGGGCTATAGATGGAACCAATGCGGATCATACCAGAGTTCATCGTACCAAGTTCAGGGTTGAAATGCTAAGGAGGAAGTAAAATGTGGTTAAGGTGGAAAAAAATTTACGGGACAGTCAGGCTCAAAAAAGCTAAAAAAGCCAAAACAAACTAAGGGAAATGTGGAAAAGGGGGAAGTTTTTATCCTTGCGATCTGCAGGACATTTGGGACAAAAGAATGTGCGGGACCCAAAATTTTGAATTCGCCACAACTCGGTGTATTATAGATATTGTAGAAAAATTATTTTGGGATAGCTAGGACACAAAAACAAGAAATCACTAATCGAAGTGCGGGCTTGGTGTCTACTGCAGGTTTTGAGAAAAATTGTCCCATGTCGCTTAGACACAAAATGGACATCCAAACCTGAAATCGCCGCATGAAGAAGGAATTAGAAAAGGTGGAGAAAAAAGGCTCGACAGGTCCAAGTACAAAAGGGACATGAGTTCCCTGTACCCGTAATACAAAGGAAAAGTCAATTCCCAACTCCCAAACTTAAAACAATCATAACTTTTGACCGAGAGCTCCGTTTTTCACAAAATTTTATATTTCGAAAGGGAACGATGTCCATACACAAGAATTTTTTTCTTAATTTTAATGAGGGTAGATATATGAAAATAAAATAAATATCTCCAGCTCCAACAAATTAAACTCCCAGTCCCGTAAAATGAAAGAAATGCCTGGTAGACCCAAAGTAGCTACTCTCACTCAAAATGGCATATGTTTTTCTTTCTTCAATGAAATCAAAGCAGAAATTGGTACCGTTGGGATTGTGGATCTAGGCCTGATGAAAAAATCAAGAAATCCATAATTGGATGAGGTCCCGATGGCAATTTTTCTTAAGACGTGGTTACATAACAAGGATTTTACTGGTGGTTGGGATGTATTTAATGAATCATGGGAAGACATTTTTCACTGCTACAAGTTATGGGACATCATGGGAACCTTTTGCAAGAAAAATACCATCATTTCACTCCATTTATGACATCTTAAAAGTGGTCAAAAGGTAGATTTCAGTTTTTCATCTCTCTCTCTCTCTCTCTCTGAAAATTCTATAAATTTGAGTGTTGGGCTCATTCATAATAGAGATAGTTTTTGTGTAAAAAAAATAAATCAATTTTTTTTGAAGTAAATATGTTTCATGCCATTGTATTGGACTCCTTGTAGGGTGATCCGGCCCTTATCTTGTAATAGATTGAATTGTACATATCTATGAAGCAATAGATGCAAGTTTGTTAATATATCTTCCCCTGTTGTCTTTATTTGCATTATTCTTGCCATTTCAAACTCATTCCAAATATATTGTGTCTATTTATTCTCTTGCAAGGATTCCTTATCATTATGTGTGTATGAAATATTGTTATGAATGCAGCTACTAGACTGTGAAGAAATTTTATCATCCTCTATAGTATGCACTTTGATTCCATTTTCACACATTGGATATTATTCTCACACCCTCCTTTTCTTGTGTATCACCACTTTAGTGTAGATTTTGTTTTCATGCATCTCTCTTCTTGGTCCCTTGGAAAGATAGATTAGGACAAGATAGTTTTTCCTGCATTAGAGTAGATTGGTGCAGGTAGTTAAGGAGTAGGAACGAACTTTCTCTCGGAGGTCTATCTCAAGTATCAAGTCCCATAGCTTGGAGATAGTACCCATGTTATCCATTCAAACCATGAGCTCAAGCACACACACTTGTGTAAACTGAAGGGTTTTGTGATTCAGCGATAACAATAGTTACACAACGTAACAAGTGTAATTCCAAAGGATGTGAAGTTCACATTTTTTAAAAATGGTATAGGGTCACATATATTTTAATCATTTGTAAATTCATAATTGATTTAGTACCCACTTATGATTACATATGAAATAGCTTCTTTATCCACAAAGAAGAGGGCTTAATCACATTACAAGTAAGGTCATATTTACTTCCTATGGAATAGCATCTCACGATTACACCTCCCAACACCTAGCGTCGCTTATAATTTTACTATAGTTATGCTCCAACAATTAGTTAAGGATTCAAAAGCACTTAACATGGCAACATACTTATTTTTTTCTAGATTAGGTTTCCTGAGTATCGTTTTACATCCAACTTAAGAGGGTTTTTCCATTACTATGTTCATATGCCTTTTACCTATTTATTAATTGGGACATTTGTATCCTCACAAGACTACTAGTCCTTGTCTTAGGGATTTTTCTCTAAGAACATGATCACATAGTTTCACATCATACATCCATTACATACTAGGAAAAGTGGGAGAGAAAGATGGAGTAGTCCATCATTTAAAGGTTTAAGGTTCACATTAGATTTTACACAATGTGGATCCAGTTTCTCACAACAATATAGTTTAACTAGATTATAAGAACGATCTAAATTTCACCTTTCTCCAAGCACATCATCTTATGGTAAAATTTTTGCAAACTAATCTTAAATTAAAATGTTGTTAAGATTCATAATTAACTCTTAGTATTGCTCCGTAGATCCCAAATGATAATTTATATTGTGTAGTGCCATCATTAAATATTAATAAAATGTAACGATTTTTTTTTAAATGGGGAAAGCGTTGGGGGGATTGATTAGGAATGGTTGGAAAGATTTAATTGAGGATGCATGGTAGGAGGTTGGCATGTAGAGGAACCTTGACAAGACACATGGGCATCTAAAACAATCATGCGACTGTCACATTCCTTACTTATTAATAATGAATGTAATTTAATTGAGATTCGAGAGGCTTTGACCATGCTGAAATAAGGTTAACATTGGAAATTTAGTAGTAATCAGTTAGTTGCTGCGAGAGAAGGACATGGAAAGGAATGGTGTAAAATTAAATAATGAAACAAATTGTCATAGATTATAGTTATGACAATGTACAAAAGACATGGGTTTTCTCACAAGATAGTCACACTTTTTCACTTAGGTAACAAATAAGTCTTCAACCCGATTAGTTTAACTTCTCCTACGTACTCCTGGCCTATGCCAAAATATGAGTTCTGGACCAAGGTATGGACATCCATCAAAGCATAAAAGATAGAGGAATTTTTTCAGATGGTGTAGTTGCAAATGCTATGCTAGATGTGTTTAGAAAATTGAACTCATACACAAAGCACATGAACTATTTGACACAGTCTCCTAAAAACCCGTATTATGGACAACTTTGACTGCAGGATATGCACAAATTGGGATTATTGAAAAGTCTTAGAAACTTTCACAAAAATGGAATTGGCAGGTGTAAATACAAATTCCACATGCTTTGTCAACGTATTTCATGTCTGTGTTAAAATGGGGAATCCCAAACAACAAATGGAAAGTAGTTAAGCATTTGGAAAGGTGATTTTTTCTCTTCGCTATGGTATATTCTTGCGTATGGTACCTATGAGACATTTAGTGGGTAAATTCTTATCCATACTCTATAATAATTGTTAGCATGCACCCATCCCATGTTACAATAGAGTTCATAAATCAATTAGAGAATTTTTGGAAATATCTTGGCCTGATATTAGAACATTTTCCTACAGACGCCTATATAAGGCAAGTGAATCATTTATCAAAATGTTGAAAAATATTGTGGTCTTTTAGGACATCAATGATTTTTTTGAGGCACCCAAGGGGGTTTTATGGTGGGAATAGGTGTGTGCAGTAGAGCTGCACTTTGGATAGCCTACTCTATAGGTGTGTTTGGGGTGCAAGATATGCTAGATGCATCAAAGGGGCATGTTTAAAAAGGCCATTGGTAAGGTTAAAAAAATTTGAACTGTTTCCAACATATCCACACTCGTGGCAAAGAATAGGAGATTGGGAATAGGCTATGGATATTCGATAATTTTGGAATTTGATATTAGCATTGCACAAATAAGAGAAACATGTAAACTATTTCAAAAAAATGTACCAAACAACTGCATCCCTGTGAAATTTCATGGTTTTGAGTTTATAAAAATGGTTTTATTAGGAATTCATTGATTGTAAGTTCATTTGGATACTTGAATAGAATGTCATTAGTAGTCCCAAAGCCAAATCTCACTGCTATTTAGAACCTTTTTGTTTACTCGTGTGAAAATGGAGGTTCTGTGATGAGGTGTGGTTGTAAATCAATCAACTTAGGGATGGAAAAATATTGGTTGAAGAAATGACATAAAATGAACTGTGGATTTGCAAAATGTTGAACTAGCCTCTACAATTTCATTGTTTCAAATAATCATTATCCAAAATTCACCCCTTGAGGCAAATTTTGATAACATGCATTCTATTCTTGGGTCCCGAGCAAGTAGATCAATTCAATGCCCAAAATTGTGTTTTGGGGTGCCCTTTATTCTCTCTAACTCTCCCATCCAAGGGGAAAATCCCAATGAGTTATAAAAAATTGGAAAAATGCAAAAATGAAGTTGTAGGATTGTTTTAAAGCATTGTGGGTCTGAAGGCTACAGTCATACTAGTGCGAGATCGTACTAAGGTTCATCATACAAATTTCATGGCCAAAATACAAAGAAAATTGGATAAGTGAGACATTTTTGTCCTAGATGGTCTCATGGGACAGTCAAAACGTCGGGACGCAAAAATACAAAATGGCTGTAGGAAATTAAAATCAGCAAAAGTGTTTTTTTTTGTTCTACGCAGTTTGGGACAACAGGGACAAAATTAGACGCAAGAGACGAATTGGTCGATTTTCCGTAAGTCGGTCTATTGTGGGTGGTTCGGGATAGTCGGGAAAAAAATTACGTGTGGGACATGAAAGGGATAAATGCCACGAAGGGGACACGGAATCTTGAATCGGCTAATGTGGAAGAATGTCTCCGGGACAGCCAGGACATGTGCACCTAATTTTACCGCAATATCTCAGTAACTCAAATGAAAAGTCAATGTTTGACTCCCAAAACTTCAAATGGCCATAACTTTTGACTCCGAGATCCTATTTTCTTTATTTTAATGAGGGTATATATATTTAAATAAAAGAAATATATTTGGCTCCCCTTAGTTAATACTCATTCCCGTCGAAATGATGAGAAAATGCCAGCAGACACAAAATAGCCTCGCTCGACTCGAAGGCCATAAATTTTGTATTTCTCAATGAAATCACACAAAATTAGTACCATTGGAATCATGGCTCTAATAAAAACACATATAAATCAATAAATTTTTAATTTGATGAGAAATAGATGGGTATTTTTTATAAAACGTGGCGATTTCATGACATTGTTTTATTTGGTAGTTGGGAGTGCAATTAAGAGGCATGGTCATCATTCCTTCTCTGTTGCAGCACCTGGGATAGTATGGGGAGCCTTTTTCAAGTAACATACAATCATTTCACTCCATTTAATGCCTCTTACAAGTGGTTGAAGGAAATATTTTGGGATTTCCATTTTCCCTTCTCTCTCTTCTTATTTTTCTATAAATTGGAGTGTTGGGCTCATTGTAAAGGGGGTAGTTTTTGTAGAAAATCTCTACCCAAATTTCTTTGTGAAGCCAATGTGTTGTAGGCCCTTGTTGTGGACTCCTTGCATGGTGATCTAGGCCCTTATCTTGTAACAGATTGAACTGTGCATATCATGAAGCAATAAAATATAAGTTTGTGGATGCATCTTCCCCTGCTATGTTTTCTTACATTCTTATTGCCCCTTCAACCTTGATTACAAGTGTATTGTGTCTATATTTATACTCTTGCAAGGATCCATTATTATTGTGCATGTATGAAACATTGTTGTGAATGCATTTTTAGATTGTGGAGAACTATTATCACCCCTTCTAGTATGCACTTTACTCCTAGTTTTCACACATTGGAAGGCTACTCTCACACCCTCTTTTTCGGTGTGTCACCGCTTTAGTGTAGGATTTCATTTTATGCATTCTCTCTCCTTGGTCCCTTGGAAAGTTAGATTAGAATAGTTAGTTTACCCTGCATTAGAGTAGATTGTGGCAGGTAGTTTAGGAGTAAGAACCAAATTTCTCTAGAGGTCTATCTCAAGTAGCAAGTCCCACAACTTGGAGATAGTACCCATGTTATCCAATCACATTGTGAGTTCAAGTATATGCACTTGTGTAAACATAAGGGTGTTGTGATTCGGTGATAACAATAACATGCAAAAATAATATTTTCAAAGTGACATTTCACCTCCTCCAAGTCCTGATACATGTAACCACCGCATGGTCAAGAAAATGCTATCATGAAATCAACCTAAATCCAGCATAATTATCATTTTTATTTTTACATTTACATTATATTAATAATACACACAAAACAAGAAAGGGTTAGGGCATACATTCATTTCATTTCTTAAGGGAAGAGAGAGAAAGAGATAGAGAAGCGAGTGAAATACTATAAACCTAAAAATAAAATTTTACACAAAAATCCACAAGATAGAGTTTCAGATAATTATTTACAAGTGTTAATATGTTTTTGCAATGGTTTGCTAACTTGAATAGGGTCTTACAACTTTCTTTTTACATTTTCCTACTAGTTGCAAAAACACCCAATTTAGGCTTAAAGGCTAAGAAACCACGTTCAAAAGTTACCTTCATTAGGTGATGCACAATGGGTATATTTATATGTGTCCTCCTATAAACTAGGAATTCACAATAACTGGCCGAATTTGAAACTGGTAAATGGTTTTCAATTGGTGGCTAGTTTTCTGGAGCCACCGGTCGTAATAGATCTAATTTAACTTAGTCAACAATGACTAGAGGCCTACAAAACTTGCTTGCCAAACTATCTAGGAATGTGTTTTTCCCCAAATTGAAGGTTCCATGTAATTTTCTAGTAAAAAAACTAGAGGTTTTCAAATTTGGAAAAACTTTTTTTTCTCATTGTCCAAACAACGAACAAATACGAAACCAAACTTTTTAGTTTCAATGGCTTCCTAAAAGTACAAAACGGGGTCACGGGCTCTTAGAGGAGTAGAAAATATAGTACAAACAGTTGATTGGGGTCAATATAAAGCTTGATCAGACTCAACACATGAAAAGGAACATATACGACACTTGAAATCTCTTTTATGGGGATCAATCGTTGTTTTTCACGTCTTTAAAAATTTTGTTTTCAAAATTTCCAAAGTATATAGAAATGGTTGTTGTAGTTGATGATTAGTCTAGCTCTTGCAAATAATAATGGACACAAGAACCAAATTTTGATACCATGGGTCTAACAATGCCTAAGTTTGTGGTCACAACCATAGTTCTTTGTCAACTTCTAACCGAGTTCTGAAACTCATAGGGTTGGGTTTTATTGTTTTGCACTAACGACTTGCTTAAAATATCTAATTATTTAAGTAACTAATGGTTTATTATTTATATTATATTTAAAATGAAGAAACAAATCATTCAAAAAGTATAAAATATTCAGGTAAGGAGACCATGACTGATAATATTAATATTTGTAGTACAAGAGGTACTCCAGGAGGGTTCACCAACATTCAAAAAATCTCCAACTCTCTCTCTCTCTAAGCTCTAAGCATACCGAAATAGTTCACGTGCATCCATGACTCCACCATTTTTCACTTGCTTGAAATCTTTGATAGCAGTTCCACAAAATAATTTGAGCATTCCCCACAATGACCATAGTTCGTGAGACCAAGTCATCTTCCCAAAGCCCACTTGGTACTAATTTTTTTGACAAGAGAGCATGAATTACAATAATATGTTTATCCTCCTCTTAAAGGTGTAATGCCCACTTCTCTTCAACACTAAATGAACCATGATTATCATTTATGAATTGTTTATAATTGTAAACCTTGTTGCTTTATTCTAGTTAGCATGCTAATAAGATGTGTGGGACATCATGACTCCATTGTGTTTTGGTTATTATTATTTTGATTGTATGTCGTACTGTGGACCCTGATGGGAATTTAAGGATAAGACAATTAGCTAGAATGGTTGCATTGTCATAAATTGATTGTGATAGCATTACTCTTCGATATTGTTTTGTTGTATTTAGTTTATCTCTATGACTGGACACATAGACACTATTATGCATTATTACTAGTAGATATTAATAGATGAATGAAATTAACACATTGTGATATGAAAATTGAAGGATAGACATTACTTATTACCGAACTGATTAACTTTTGATAGAAATTCAATATGGAAGAAAATGATGTGTTGTCAGATAGATATATGTCGATATTTTGAATCATTTTCGTATTGATTTTATTATGATGTTCAAAGTTATTTTTGTGATTTCTTTGATATTGGAGGATTGGAAAAATTGTGAATGAGTGAAATTATTTCTTAAATTAGATGATTCAGTTGGTTTATGATCTTAGTTGCAAACTGATGTATGAGTAGAATCGAAATGTTGAAAATTGGAGTAATTGTTGAATTACTTGGTCTTAGCAATAGTAGTTATGATATTTGATGTTGAAATTGATATTTAGATATAAGTTTTTATTACTTTGACATCGTTAATATGGCCACAAGTCCATAGGGGTATTGTGTGATTTTTTAGGTAATTATATCACAACAACAAACTATAGGGGATAGGAGACCAAAACTAAAGGAATGTGGGGTATTGAAAACCTGTAACCATGGCAACTTGTCTAATGTTTTGTTGTAGTGCCCACTTCCCTTTGACACCTTTTGATACTAATCATGATACTATTGGTTATATTATGGACATGATTATGGAATTATTATAGTATGATGTTAAATTGTAGATAATGGATTATTGCTTTGACTTTGATTAAGTTATGATGCATGATGATTATTAGAGACATTCGGATATTGATGTTTATATACAATTTGACATGGTTATATCATGGATGTTATTCGAACATGTGATATTTGGATGTTGTGATTAGACCTAGAAATGAAAACTATTTGATGATGATATAGTTGTTGAGTAAAATTACAAATGTTCTTGTTGGTTTCTTGGATGTTGTTGTGATTCATATATCGAGATGATTTTAGAATTTTATTTATATCATTTTAGATGTTCTGATATGGCCATGAGGCCAAAGGAGGTACCTTTTTTTGTAGTTTTAAAATTTCACAACAAACATTAGGAGATTGGAGACCAACCACATTGGAATTCTAGATGAATTCGACAAGGTCACCATGGTAACTTGTATTGTTTGTGTGTTGTTGTTTTGTTACAGATCCCCAAGGTGGGGATCACCTTTAAATGTGACTAAGATATTTTAATTATCTTCTTTTATTTAGACCCTTTTTTATGTTTGCATGTGTTTATTTTGCGGTGCATTGACACTTTCATTATTTGTTAAATGGTGTGTAAATACTATGAGAAATCATGTTGTTAAGTTAGTTAATTAAAAGATATCCTAAGAATGTAATTAATCTAGTTGTTGACTATGATTTGAAGTGTTGTAAGAATGAGTTCGTAATGTGTAAGTAATAGGTAAGTGATGTGTAAGTTAACTTTTGAGTGTGAAACACTCCACCTTTTCATAAATTCAAAGTTTCCTTGGAGGATGATTTTGGAGGCTTGTGGGACAAGCTACACTTGTCCCATACCTCTTAAATTTACCTACTAACCATACCTATGGTTTGGGGATTAAAATTAGACTTTTATAATACTTTTTGAGAAGACAAATTGTAAGCTTTAATTACACTTTTCTTACATGGTTTAATTTTAGTCCTTTGGGGTGTGGGTTGGATTTGAGTATGTAAGTAAGCTATCATATTTTCACCTATTTATTTATTATGCATTGGAGAATGAAGTTGACTTTTGGGATGAGGTTGAGGATGTGTGATGTGGCATCCTACATGGATCCACCTCATCCTCTTCTCTTCCCTCTTTTATAAAATTTGAATTTCTTGCCTTGTTTTGGGTTGCTTCACTTTTGGGGAAACTCTTTGGGGGTGAATTCTTTTGTTGTTTTGGAGCTCTTGCTTTGGAGGAATTTTCTTTGAAGATTGTTGCATGCTTGTGCTGGGCTGATTTGGATTACTTGCATTGAGATAAAGATTTTTGTTTTGGAACTTGGAACAACTCCATCATGGAGAGGTAGGAGTTTGGCTCTTGTAATGATTCTTTTCTATTTATGTAATTGATATTGTTGTAAATGTTTTGGCATGTTTGTGGGATGTTGGGTAGATGGCCTAGTAATGGTGTAGGAGAAGACTATGGGGTTCATTTTGTGGGAGGCACAAGTGTTTTGCAGAGGCATAAGTATGGAGGGAGTTCATATTTTTGTTCCACCTTACAAAAAAATAGCTTGCATTTCTTTACTCATTATGGGGTGCCATAATAGGTTGCGGAGGCATAAGGAAAGCTAAGGAATAAGGGGTACCTAGGGGAGGAACAAGGGAATGTTAGGGATTTCATATATTATAATTTGGCGGTTTGAAATCAGGTGGTGATACGAATTTTCCCTTTTGGGAGGCATAAGTAGCACCCCCATAGTTTCTTGCTCCTTTAGCTTGCTTGATGAAGCCTCGGTGTTTTTGTCATGATTTAATGTTGTTGCAAACTACATTATTTTTGGATTTTTATTTAAATGTGAAAATGTTGTTTGTGTGTTGTGGTAGCCTTTGTTCAAAGCCATGAGTTGAAATACATATCCTATTGCATTGTGGTTGGGACTTGGGGGCCAATGAAGAAGGATGGATTCTCCTTTTCATTTGATGTCTTGGTTGGGTGGAGAGTGTTGCCTTTCTAATACCTTTGTTGTGATCAAATTTAAATAAAGAAAATGGAAGATATTTAGGTTGTTGTTCGGAATTGAGAAAGGAGACAAAGTTTGGCAGTCCCTGTGAAACTTCTTTTGTAAACCTTTTCTCTTTCCCACTTCAAGTGGATGACAATGTAATATATTTTGTAGTGAAGAGTTATCCTATTTTGGAAATGAAGTCCCACTTGAATGTGAAAGAGATATACTCTGTATTTTGTATTGTAAAAGGGAATGTAAAGAGAAAGATCCATATCCTTGTAAATTGTATTTGATCATTGCAAAAGAGAAGTTGTAAAATAAATCATTCTAATTTGAATAGAAGTTGTTCTACCTTAACCAAATGAAGTTATTATTGTTGGAATCGGATTTGGAAATGTTGTGCAACTCTCTATTTGAATGTGGGAAATGTATCCAAAATTATTTCACCCTCTGTGCTTTTGAAGAGTACGTGTTTGAAAAGGAATTGAAACTGCATTCTTATTTTACTTTTGATTGAAGGAAGATAAATACGTTAAATTAGCAGGGAATGAATTCAAAAGTTGTTATAAGAAGGGAAAATGAAAATAGGAAACACGTGTGAAGGAAATATATTGAAATCTTTGTTTAAAAGGAAGAAATGCATGTGAGGAAAACACAAAGATCTATCTTTTGAAATGTTTAAAATTTGAAATCAGAAAGGCATTTTGGTTTTGAATAGTTTTATTTGAATCAAATAAATGTATTGGACTGGAATTGGAATGTATTCTTATACTTGGAAGTAGAAAATGGCAAATAGACCCTTTAAAATTTGATCTCTGGTTTGTATTGTTTAAACTAGCAATTATTAAACCTAAAATTGGCCGATTGAACATGCAACAATGAAATATTAAGCTTGACATAATAAGATCTAAAATAAATCATCTTTGAATTAATACTCAAGAAATTTATTTAAAAACTTAGCAAACTCGGGCTCAAACTCTTTCACTATCGTTTTGTCGTCAAAGTTGTAAATTTTCAAATTGGAACTCAATCAAACAAACTTACCTTCCAAATCCACTCTAAATCCATCTAAGAACAATTCCCCATGCCTAATTGACTTGTTGAGAGAGAAAGAAGATCAAATTGAGTAAAATTTTATAAGTCAAATTTTTGTTAGTCTGCCTTTTTAAAGCACGGAGGTTGTTTTCATAAAAATTTCCCCTTAAATATTATCAAAATGAATTATTAATGATTCTTGTACAAAGAGGACATGGAGATATTTCCAAAAATCCCTTGTTTATTAAACATTGAGTTCCCAATCAAAATTTATGGCCTTCTGAATTTTTCCTTCATTTGGTGTCCAAAAATAATTCTATCATGTCAAAAATAAAAATAAAAAATTAGAAAATTTTCTAAGTTTTCTTTACAATCCCACTGCCTACACCCAATAAAGTGCTTCCACATGCCTTAACAAGGCTCTGTGGAGGAATGGAGTCCCTTTTACCTTGGCACTTGCGAAATAAATTTTTGAATTTTTTTATTTTTTCTCCTGGGGCCTACCATCCCGCAACCAATCGGGATTGGCCACGTGGCATCACGAGGTGTCATCAAAGGTGTATTTGATTTTTATCCTTTTTCCCTTCTCGGATGTTTAAATTCACTTACCCATGCTGCCCCACTTCCCCATTTTTTTAAGAGGTGTCACATGTCGCTTGCAAACTTGCGGGTGCATAGGTGCAATGGTGGCATTTCGCCCCAAGTGGGAAAATATCCCCTATGTCTCCCTCACTTCACTAGCCCATACCAAGGAAGAAATTTCCCCACCAGGTCCCACCAAACCGACTCCTCAAAGAAATTTTTCTTCCCACGGCCCGTAGACTTTCTTACGGGAAAATTTTCTCTCCGCAGCCCGCAAACCCGCTTCTTGGGAAAATTTCCTCCCCTAGGCCTGTAGACCAACTCTTGGGAAAATTTCCTGCCCAGGTCCACCAGCTCATAACTTGAGAAATATGAGGAGTTAGGAGGACTTCTTTATATCACCAAAAAGGTGAGGAAATTTACTATCTAATGGGAAAGCTTTTGGGAAGTTTTGAGTGCATTAGTTTTGAGAAAAATCAACAAGAATATTTTAAGCATGTTAGACAGTGGTATAGTGAGAAATTACTCTCTTAACCTAATTGATTAATTCAACCCTAAGTTTGGACCTTGTGACCTTTTATAATTGTCGTATTAACAAAACTATAAGCTATTATTAGTGTTTGGCCTTGAAACTTGCTTGCGTCAACTGTTGTCTTGTAATCTAGTTGTAGACTCTTTTAAAACAACACAAAAAAGAAAATTATTCCATAATTTTCCCTACCAATCTTAGGTTATTCTTGGGTCTCAAGTGGGTTGTTTTATCTAGCATTTTAGTTATCTTGTTATTTTTGTTAGGGGTTTCCAATGGGGGGATGACCCCAATTGTGACCAAGGGGTTTGTGTGTAGCTCTTTTCCTTTCTTTTATTTAATTTTGGTGTATGTGATTTAATTGGTGATGTAATTCCCTTTTATCATTAATTGGTTTATGTGTCTTAATTAAATGAGCTAATCATATTAATAAGATAATTTTTGATGTGACAAAAGAGGTCAAGTATTAGAGTGGTTAGGTCTTTATTCTTAAGGTTATTAGTTGACTATATGTGATTTTGAGTGTTGTACACTCCACCCTACTTGGGAATTTATGATTTGGTCTTGAGGGCCAATTTTGGAAGCTTGTAGGATGAGCTAAGATTTTCCCACACCTCTTAGTTTCTTATACCAACCCTACCTATGGGTTAGGGGGTCAAAAATAAACCCCATTATGTGTTTTTGAAGGGAAAAGGTAAATTTTAATTGCACTTTATTTCTTTGTCCTTAAGGGTGTGGGTTGGAGTGGTGTGTGTAAGAGGTTTTTCATACCTCTCAACCACCCATTTATTATGCCTTGGGTTATGGGTTTTACTTGAGTGATGTGGGATGGAGAAGAAATGATGTGGCATCCTACATGGAACCACATCATCTCCCTCTCCCTCTTTTCTATTTATTGGAGGTTTTTTGGGAAGGATTGGTGGTTACTTTCTCTTTTTGGGGAATAATTGTAACTTTGGGATATTTATTGAGAATGGATCTTGGAGTGGATGGTGTTTGCTCCAAATTTTATAAGGATTGAAATTTTTTGTGTAATGATACTCTTCATTTGTGAGGTAGATCTCCACCCTTGTTTTTACCTTGTTATTTTTTTTTCTCTTATGATTAGATGTTGATTGCTACATTGGTTATGATTGTTGGAAATAGACTTGATTCTTAGGTTGTGGGAGAAATGGAAATGGGGTAAAACTTGATGGAGGCATAAGAGAAATTTTATTGGGTATCTTAGGAGGGCGTTGGGTTTGGATGTCCACCTAGGTGATAAATATGTTTTGCGTTTATCTTGTTATTTCTTCAGAGAGAGCATAAGAGTGATGGAGGCATAAGAGTAGGTCGATTTCTTGAGGGAGGCATAAAAGTGGTGTATCTTATTGGAGGGGGATTAATGGTTTTGTGTTTATGGTGATGGAGTTTTGGAGGCTCAGTAGTGGAAACCCCACACCATGTTTTTGGAAGCCATTTTGAGTTGTCATGGTTGTCTAAATAGCCCTCATTACTTCCTTGTTGGGGCTTGGGGGCCAATGAGGAAGAAGGCTTCTCTCCCTCATTGGATGTTTGGTTGGGTGGAGAGTGTTGCCTACTCCCCATTTTATTGTGTTTATGACTTAATAAAGATGGTAAACTGAATGCATGAAATTATCTCGTTGGAGAAATACATGGGAGTTGTAACTTGTGCTACTATGATTCTACAACTTGTAAATGGTACCAATAGTATATTGGATGTAATTTTATTCATTGGTTAAACCCTTGTAAATTGTTTATTTTGATTTACATTACTTCATATGAATGTGAACTTTGAAATAGTTCTGTAATGGAATTTAGGTTCTTTCAAATATTAAGTTCTTGCTTAGTAGTTGTATTGCAAATCTCTTTTAAAAGATCATGTTATTGTGTGGAAAGGGAATGTCGACCCTCTTACATTTGGCAATTTTGTTTGAATGTGAAAGGAATGTATGCCATTAACGTGTGTTTCACCTCCTCCATTCAAATAGTTTCACAAAAGGAATAGATATAATAAGTTTTACAATCTAGCCTTCCCTTCACTTTAATAATAGGAAATTAATTTTACAATGTACTTTTCCTTTACAATAATAGAAATTGTCTTAAGTAAATAAAGTAATTATAAATACTTATATTGTTATAATATTATATAAAAGGATTTAAAAGTGATAATATATTTCAATTTGATAACTATACAAACTAGTACATTAATATTTTTACCTTGATGCTTGTAAACTTTATTCATACAAATCTATAATTGCAAAAATAAAATTATCCTCTCACACAAATTTACAATATCCTATATTAATGGGAAATTTAATTGATTAACAAATACATCCTATTAATATAAAATAGATGTATATTAATAACCTACATTGACTTACTTCTAAAATGATAATACAAATATAAAAAAAGTTATTGATAACTATTAATAGCTACATCTTATTAATATATATATGTGTGTGTCTATATATATATATATATATATATATACACACTATATTTATATATGTATTAATACTTATTAATAATTAAAATTAATATGAAAATCTAAACCTTTGAAATCGACTAAGTTGCAAGTGGGTTTTATTAAGTATATATATATATATATATTTTTTACTTTAAGCCATTTAAATCGGCTAAATTTGAGTCCATGGCTTTATTGAGTAAATGTTTTTTTAAAAAAGACTAGTGGAGGTTTTTAATAAAAGAGATATTGTGAAGAATATTAATCCTCCCAACACTTTTACTCCCCACATTCTAATAATACGTAACAAATTCTTTTGCAGGTGGTCGAACCATTCAAAAATGTTCTAATACATTTTGATGCAATCGTATAACCTAGTATACTTGACTTTATACAAAAATGACACAGTAAAAATGAAATGCAGGGCCTTTTTGTTTCGGTTTTCTCATATATATATATATATATAATCTTTTTTTTTCCTTATATTTCTTTTTTTTCTTATATACATAAATATATTAGAAACTATTTGGTCTGAATAGTTTCTAAAATATTTATGTATGTAAGAAAAAAAGATGAAGGCTCTTCTCAAAATAAAATTGAAAACACCACTAAAGCATCACGGGGATAAGATCATGTGTGATTTCACAAAGATTTCAATGAAAGACTACAATAGGAACAAGAAAGACTACAATAGGAACAAGAAAAACTAAAATTTATCCATTCGGACACAATATATACATTCGGACCGAATAGTTTCTAAAATATTTATGTAAGATAAAAAGATGAAAAACAGACACAATATATACATTCGGACCGAATAGTTTCTAAAATATTTATGTAAGATAAAAAGATGAAGGCTGTTCACGAAATAAAATTGCAAATACCACTAAACTTTCATAGGGATGAGATCCTGTGTGATTTCACAAAGATTTCAATGAAAGACTACAATAGGAGACAGGAAAAACTACTTGAAAGCATTCTAAAGCAAAGAAAACACTAATTGCTCCAAGATTGACACAAATTAATTTCAAATTTTCTTAGATTCATCAGCATAGGAAATCTTCCACAAAAATCTCAGTGCTCATCAATGGCTATACATCTACAACCAACTTGACATGATAGAAAATCTAACATAGAAAGAATTAACAAGTTATCTCAGATTGGTCTCTCAGGAAGATGACTTTCTCAAATTTTCTCTTAAGAATTTAACCCCTAGACCTTTTCAAGAGTATTCTCATTGCATTTATACATTTTAATCACTCAATTTCCCCCAAAAGAGAAGAATATTTGAGGGACCTTTGCTTGTTACCAATTTTCCTCAAAAAGTGACATTTAACAAATTCGCATCCAAAAGCTGCCAGGTGGACCAATTGTGAACTGATCACATTTCTTGGGCCCTTGACTAATGACTAGGATGCCATGCCACAATGTTTTGGCAATATTTCTAATCATTCTGATTCTGTCATGTGAGAAATCCCCTTTTTAATCATTTTCTAGAGGCTCTGCACAGCTGGATATGACAGGTAATCCTTTTCGCTCTCAAGGCAACACCTTTTTCATATTTTGTGCCTATAACCTTCATCATTTCATCCTTTTCCCTTTCTTTCCTCTGTAACTTTGTCCCACATCTAGCTTCTCTAGTAATTCCCATTTTTGCAAGTGCCTGAGCAATTCCAACTTCAAAATATTGACCTTAACAATCCTTGGACTCACAAATTAAGTTCTGAATCCATTCAATGGCACTTTATAGATAGAGATGACAAGGAATTTCATCAAAAAATGATGAAAAACAGTGCGTATTCGCATCTCCAGGAGTCTTGGAGAAAAAATGGTGGAAAAACAGACGCCGCAATGCACATCAACCATTGATTCTGCCCCTTCTCCACTTTATTTTATAACCGTCCACATGTTTCCTTAGCCTTAAGAATGCAAAAGATAAGTAGAGGGGAAAGTTTCCAAACAAGTGTGTGCCTTCGACGTGCCCTGGGCCCAAGAAAAATGCCTTTTGGCCTTTGAAAAGTCTCAGCAAAAAAGGATCCAGTGGAATCCTCCACGTGTCTCAATGGCACACTCTAAGATGGTCCCCAATAGTGGAGACCCCAAATAAGTGTAGGCTCAAAGACGTGTCTCAATCTGGTAGAGTTGATAAAAATTTAAAGGATCGTGAGCGAAGGTGCCATGTGTCTAGGGTCTGAGACAATTTTCCTTTCCCGTTGAAAAGTTCAAGCAAGGGTAGAGTAATCGAAGCCTCCAGTGTCCTCTTGACTCTTCTTCAAAAATAAAATTTAGGGACAAGTCCCGAAACATGCACGGTCTGTCACATGTCCCGGCCTTTCAAAATTGCTTTGAAAAGTTTAAGTATAGAGCAGAGGCGAGAAGCCTCAACATGTCTCCCTATTGCAATTGTTAAGGTGGGACCTTGAGGCGGATCCTCAAATGAGCACCAACCCTCCATGTGTCCATGGTCTACCAAAGCTACACTGGCCACATGAAAAAATTGTCTAAGTCTGGCAAGGCAGTGGAAACCTCCACATGTCTCCCCGGCACAACTCCAAGGCCAAACCAAAAGGCAAATTTTCAGATGAGCGCCGGCCCTCCACGTGGACAAGCTTTGAGTTGAAGCGAGCCTTAGAGTTTTCAAAGTGCCCACTGAGCCGCATCCAACTAGAAAGGGCCATGTTTCCATAGATCTTTGAGATGAAAATTTGATGGGAAAAATACACCCGTCAAAATCTAAAATGTAGGAAAATCGCCATTTGAGCCTCGAAAATGAATCTTTCTTTCAAAACAAAGACTTTGGAAATGATATAAAGCCCAAATATGATCTTACAAGCCGCATCCAATCACGTTTCCATATATATTTGGAACAAAAATTACAGGGGACAACAAAATTCTAGAAGGAAGGAAAAAACTTGAGTTTTAACCCGAGTTACAAATTCTTTTCACATGGATAGAGGGATGAAAAAAAAATTCTAGATTTTAAGTGATCCTCGACCAAGGAAGGGACTGATCATGGCAACCAAATGGAGGATAGAGTTTTATGTATCAATAAGGGGAGATATAAAACCCGACAGAGCCCATAACTGAAGAATTTAAAGGACAAACGGGGCAAGACGAAATTGAGCACCAACGGGGTCATTCAATAAATAGATTTAATAAGACCCTTGGGGCTAAATAGTGAAGAATACAATGGATTAATATTAAATTTAAGCAATGAAACTTAATAAGGTTGGGCCAATAGTAACTAATTATTATTTTAGTCTCGATTGCCATTTAATAGTTTATAATTTTGTAATCTAGATTTAATTAAAATCCTAGCTAAGACCTTGGAACCTTTCAAAAAAAAATTATTCCATAATTTTTCATGTTTGCTTTCGAGTTTCTCGGGGTTGTATGTGGGAAAATTTTGGGCGTTACAAAAGGGGGGAATTTTGTGAATAAAATTAGCTCCAGATTCATTTGTGCTCTTCAAACACCGAGAAAATCCATTCACCCATTCCATCTCCAAACCCCAAGCACCAAACAAGCATATAAACAACTACCACATAGACAAGATAATTGCCATACATCCAATTATAAAGTCGCTATGGGTTAACAATTATAAAAAAGAAACTTACATGATAGGATCATGCCACACATCCTCTTCAACGAACCCATTTTTTGCATACCCTGCGAATCAATTCATTTCATGAAGCACCTCTCTTTGAGGCAACCTGTCAAATAGTTCACATGCCATGTGTATACTTCGACATTTTACATCCATGTCAACCAGGGAACTTGCAAATACAACATCTGACAAAAAAACCCCTTTTATTATGCTGCAATGGATATCCACGCCCTGTTCTAAGGATCTTATTTTGGCACAAGCGGGGAGTATGTTTGCTAAAAGGGCACTGACAGGAGAGTGGAAGAGAAAATCTTGCATGGACATACATGGGTTAGCAGGAAGGGAGATTTTTATGCCTTACACAATGCAACATCTACTCAAATCAAAGATAAAGAGCAGGAAAGGACAAATGATAACCGTTATTTGCCATGAGAATGGTGCAGTAAGGTTACATGCACAAAGCACAAATGCTTGGGAGTAGAGAAAGAAAGTTCCATATAGCCAGACGTTCCTCCCACATGAAGTGCCTCATTATCCACAATCCTCTTCTTCTGCATACCAAAACAAAACAATATCAGACAGTAGACCACTTCCCCTCGGAGACATTTCAATCCACATCAACTAAAATACAGATCCAGACAAATCAATTGTTAGAATAAAGATGAAGGGATTTTAGGGATACATATTTATCTCCTTGCCCAGAGTTATTTCACCCATATTTCCACAGATTTTAAGACGGATAGAGGTTGAGAGATCCATTTAACACAACCCCCTCACATTGCCCTCACTGCAACTATCCAATAACTTCTGAAATTTACACAGTTGACTTGGGTTTTAGCCTGATTAATGCCTCTAGATCCCAAGTAATCCCAAGTAAGGTGCTTGTATTATCATGCAAGGAATAATTACAGGTCTAGAGGTTAATTATTATACCCATGTGCTTTGATGGGCTTCCCATACCCACGCTGGTCCTCCCAACAACCCGCAATCAATTCTTCTAACACCAACTTCATTCCTCTAACACACAATTTCTCTACTATATTTATCATTATTGTTTAAAACCATACATTCCATTTTGTTTGCTTTGGACGTCAATCAAAATAATTTGATATATCCATTATTATCATTATTGGTATTAGTATTAGTTATTAAAACAATTTAAAAACTTCTTTCGTTTATTTTAATTTCCTTTCTGTCTAATTACGCCGAAAGGCGTTCCTTAAGTGAAATGAACCCGTCGATTTCTGATATACACAAACAATTGAACGTTTTTGTTTAATTCTGTAGAAAAGACGTTGATCAAATAAATCTGGGCCATTTATCTTCTGACATGCGTATTCAGTGTATTGCATTCTACAGGTTATGCGTGTTGTGTTTGCCTTGAGCGTGGGAACTGCAATAAGAAAAATAGGCACTAGGTGCGTACAGATGTTCACGTACGCGTGGGTGGTAGTCGTTGATGCACCTGGAAACCTAATCTGGTTGCACCAAAAGTTTATCTCTCACAACAACAAAGGGAGGAGGGCATGTGGTAGAAGACATGCAGAAGGGAGTACTACTTGTCTCGTATTGGAGGACTCCGAAGTTTTTACAGTGATAATGGGCATTGTTGTTTGGAGGCTCTAAGATAAGGATGCCCTCCTATAACATGTTGCAGCAATCTGAAAACAGGGGTTTTCAATTATGCCTGTCGTTTAATCGGTTGCTCGTGCATCGACCATTTGGGCAATGGCGGTGGTCGTCACAGACGCAGTGGTGAAAGTATTTTCCGTTAATGATGGTTACATGCAGCAGAGTGCATTTCTACAGTACTCTTTGTGGCGTGAGGAGTTGTGTGCTTGTGTACATTTGGGAAAACACGCTTTAAATCCCCTTCTCTGCGATGGGAAAGTGCTTTTCCTGTGTGTGTTTTTTTCTTGTGGTTTTCCAGGGTCTTGTTTTCGGTCGGTAGCTTTGTCTCTGTGTTGTGGTGGTTTGCGGGATTGCTGTCAAAGCATCTTGTTGGCTCTCTTTCGAAGGTGCGTTTGAGATTTACAGTTATTTTGTGTATATGCTGGCTGGACATGTGATTTATTTTAATGTGAATGATTTGTGTGTTTTTCCAATTTGTTTGATGCTTTCCATTACAAAATTTTCCTTTTACCCTTGAAATCGGGGCTCATGTTCCTTTTCTCCTGGTGTTCTTAGTTAGACGTGAGAGTTAGAGGAATTTATGTATCTGTGTGTAAAAGAAAGTGTTATAAAACTAGAAAAGTGAATTTTTTTTTAGATAATATTGATACCAGAGCTTCGTAAAAATTTGCGCAGCTTCAATTTGTCTTGTAGTATTGAAATTTTGAGAGTGGATACAATAAATATGTGCTAAAATTTATAAGAATGAATCAAATGAAATAATGTCTAAACTTCAAAATTGTTACAAATTAGGAAGCGGTGACTAGATTTATCTCACATCGAGTTCCTTGATTTAATGTGGTTCAAAAAATGCATTTAGTCTCTACTTTACCTGTTTGTTTCCCATGTAAAATTCTGAATCCTCAGGTTTATCTCACATCGAGTTCCTTCATTTAATGTGGTTCAAAAAATGCATTTAGTCTCTACTTTACCTGTTTGTTTCCCATGTAAAATTCTGAAGCCTCAGGTTTACTCTCTTGCATCTTTTAAAGTTGGTAGAGTGAATAGTGCTTCATTGTGCTCTTTTCTACGACCTTACTTTTTGGCCATGATATCTTGTTGTGGACTAATCAGACTAGCTGTTGCCCCCAAAAAACAACTGCAGAAAATCAAGTCAATACACACATAGAGAAACAGCTGGGCTGTTGAAGCAACGGAAGCATTTAAAAATAAACAAAGTAGTCCTACAAATGGACCGAAATTTCTCGTTATAAATTGTGCTTATAGGGGTAAAAAGATGGTTGAAATCCAAGAGGATATATGTTCAAATTTTCGAACACTTGAAAAATATAAGATTCTATTGGAGTCTGAATCCAATCTCCATATCATTTTTGTAAATTGGTGTGGATCGTTCCACTGCAGAACCAATCCCATGATAAACAGCACTTGTTGCAGCTTGGCAGAAGATTTGTCCACATATTTATTCATGCCTAAAACATTGAATGCATCCATTGAACCCTAGGACATGTCTTCTTAGTTATCATGCTGACGTGTTACTAGATCACGTTGCAGACTTAGGCAACCAACGCTTTAGAAGGTATGATGGTTACATGTTTAATGTATGTACATACCATTATTATTTAAAGAAAAATATGACAACATAGCTAAAGTGCATTTATTGTGCCCGTTATGAATAGCCGACCATAATTTTGCATAGCAAAATGAGGCCACCCACCAAAATTTGTGGCATGGGTTGTAGTTCGAAATGTCAATTGTAGTCTAATAGGTGCTTTTTAGCCATCCACCAAGGTGTAAATCTTAAGAAAAACTGAGTACCAAGGTATGATGTTCGATCTTCCAACAGGTGAATTAATGGGAACCCTTCAATTATTGGTAGTAATAAGCATAAGAATTATGTGTTGTTAACTTGTACAAGATTTAGATTTAATGACACTTATTTTGTTTTAGAATTTAAAATGTTGCTTATTTTTATATACATTTATAAACAAATTATATTGATATATGTATCTATTATATATTTGTAATGCCTCATATATCTAGCCTTGGCTAGATGCGTAGAAGAAGGAGACATTAGGAGGAGGCACAAGTTTTGAGGGGATTCCTTTTATCTCTCACCAAATCTTGGTTAAGCTTTGTTTGTGTGTAAGGAGGAGGATTTTAGGAGGTGCAAGTTTAGAGGGGACTGAATTTTTTTAATGTGTTTGACTACATATTAATGAGGAACAATATGAATTCTGCCTACTCCCCATCCTCCTTGTAGCGGTCTGTCCTAGCACATGGCCCCACCCACCAAAATTTATTTGACATGCTTGGCATGGGCTGTGGAAGGAATTTTTAAATATTTTTTTGGGGCCTTGTTCTGACTGGAATGTCCTTTCTAATGCTGGCCACCTATTGTTTCCCTGGTTTTTTCTTTTATGCCATGCTTGGACCACGACTTGGGCAGTTAGAATGCTTTTTTGGAGGATGGGTTTGGCTACGTCCATTCTAGAGGGAAGCAAACTATGTAGTTTGGAGACCTGTTGGTTGCATACGGTGAACATAGAGCCATTTAGTAGATCCTTCCTATGTGTATCCTACAATCATGGAGATCCCTTGAGGCCACACCTCTTTGAGGCATTTTTTCAAACAGTCTTCATGCCTCATGGATGCTTCCACTCTGTACATACGTGGCTTCTGAAGCTCATACTTCTGCATCTGACAAAAATATGATCTCCATTATGCTTTGATGGATGTCCATATTCTACCTTAGCGTCCCATTTTGACGTAGGCTGGAGGGCATTGGAAAGGTTGTGGGGTCTAGATTTTGCCCTGATAGTCGTGCTTATTTGAAGCATTTGTAGCTCAGTGTTCTGGAGCTCCTTCCTTGGCCGTGTATCCTTGCAGGTGCCAAAACGTAGCCATGAATGGGTAGGAGCAACCAACATGCTAAGCAAAGTGAATTTTCTAATGTGTTATAGCTGCTTGAGCCCGGATTCGATGTGGTTGCATTCAGGAAGCTCCAATTAGGCATGTTAAGTATAACCCCTGCAATATTCTGCTACTTTTTCATAATTTCTTGAAATGAATGTTTTATTTTCCCCCCGCAATAGTGTGTTGATTGGGTTATGTGCGTACCTCTGTTGCACAGTGTACGGAATAAGGAATAATAAATAAATAAATAAAACAATATTGTTATTTTCAATCCTCCTTGCCCAGCGATCTAGTTTCAATGTTTTGTCTTTGTGATCTATGGAGAAATGGCCTAGCCAAAGGGCATGGATCACATCTCCCTTACTCTGGGATTCATATCATAAGACATTTGAGTATTTATCTGATGTATATTCTTGGGTTTTCCTTATTCTTACAAAATAGATATTGAATAGTTATAGGCATTGTGTTTATTTGTATATATACTTTATTTCTTATATTGTCATTTCAAGTAGTGTATGTGGTTATGAATTTTCTTACTGTATACGCATTTAGGATATGATAGAATGACCTGGGTTGCAACAAAGTCCACTCTTTAATTAAAATGCTCTTCTGAGGTGAATATCTAGAAGTATATGGTTTTATTTGGGATTGTATGTACCGTATAAAAATATATTTAATATTTACATTATTTGTTGAAGGTTATTGTGAAGGATTAATGACTAGGGTACATACCTTCAGTTGTGCATACCTAGTTATTTTTTTCCCCTTGCATGGATTAGAGAAAACTCACATATCGGTGTAGTATATATCTACTGTATAAATCTTTTGTGGCTCAAATAGGTATTTTGAATACCCAGATAAGCAAAGGTAAATACATATATTTATGTAGTATCTGTTTATATAGATATTTTGTGTAGCTTCTTAGAGCTGTTAGCGGCTTTTGAATACCCAAAACATGCTTAAGCCTATAAGTGGCTTGGCATTCATGAATATTGTTTCCTAAGCTTGCCATGGATGTCGAATTTCTATATTCATGTCAAATGGATAAAACAGTTGCATACTGGTACGAACTCATCTGGGATTTTTCTTTAAAATAGATCACCATATTAATTGGTCACATGAGTTTTCTCTTCCCTTTTATTGTTACGTTATAAGCTGAGTAAATTAATAAATTGTATTTTTCCTTGTGTATTGTTCTTTTTATGAATTATGAGGAATTAGATAAGCAAATGTGAAAACTCGGTTCCTTTCCTTGGAAGCTAAATTGGGTTAACTATGAGTTCTTTTCTAAGTAAGGGTAACTTATTTGAATTTGTTTATAATACTGTGTAATAGTGTTATTCTTTAGTTATTCTTTTCTTTAGAGTTTCACCTCCATGGCACCCGTGACTGAAGCTATTCCAAGTCAGTGATTTTCACTCCAAGTTCGGAAGGCCTAGTAAATAGAAGCCATGGGTCGTAGCTCGAACCCTCCTGCTACTTATTTTGTTGGTTTCATTGAAGGGTCTTACTTGTGGAAATTTGTGTGGGGAGTTGTTCTTAAATGTTTTAAAATATATATCTTGGGTTTCTAGGACCTCTTGGAGTACCTGGATGAAGAGGAGTCTTCTTAAGTCAAACCCCAGTAAGGGTATTACCTTGTACTCAAAAAAATGTGTGGTTTATGGCCTTCATGAAAGAAATGATGGTGTTGGGTTGAAACCATGACCTGAGAGTGTCTATGTATATTCAGAGGTTGGTTTGGTTAGATTCAATCACTTTTTGTTTGTCACATAGAATGTGAGTATAAGCAATGTGTGAGGAGATGGATAGATTGTTTGGATGTGTACTATGGTTTGATTTTCCTGAGACCAATGAACACTAGTAGGTTATAGTCCATTAATGATTTCTTACTATTAAGTTGTGTTGTTATCATCTTCGAGACATAATCTTAGTGGTCATAACATCCTTTATTGATGAAGGAATGGGTTCAAAGGTATTGTTGTGTGTTTCATTCAAATGAAAATCTATTGATTGAGTGGTTTGGATCCTTATTAAATCTTGGGTTCTTCATTTAAAAGGAGGGTTTGGGTATTATATTTCAATCACATAATCCATAGGATTACATGATTGAAATCTCAATATTCTGAGCCCTTTTTGTTTTAATCTATAAGGTCTTGCCTTGATTATTTGAGATATCGTTCTTACTAGAATATTTGGCTTCCTTCTTGTTGGCTGGTGTAAATATTTATCTCGTGTGAAGAATTTTGATTAGTGGTTTGTGCTTGATCCATTCTTGAAATAGAATATTCCTTTCATGATATTGTTAAATGTTAGCTTAATGTTTCTTATACAAATGTCAAATTTGTTGTAAATCTTACAATGGTTCTTTTAAAGGAGTTTCAAAGGATGCTTGCCTTGGATTATTCGGTATTTGTGAAATAAATTTGTCTTGTTCTTTTGTAACTAGACTTGTCATTATTTTTGTGAGGAATAAAAATTGATCATCACCTTGTTATGTGTACTTTCTTTATGATTTTTTTATTTGTAAAATGTTGTAGCATGGTTGACCAATTTTTCACCTTCTTGTTCTCATCCAAATTCAATCGAATCTTTTGACACCTTTGGTTTGTGTGTCATGTTGAATAAAATTTTTATAAGCTGTGTTTAGTTCTCTTGATTTGCAATGGTAATTTCTTCTTTCGAGTATTAATTTTTTTGGTATATAAACCCCCAATGGTCTTGGCATCGGTGCAATTCTATGTATATTTTAGTGGGTGGTAATCATTTTTCTAAAGTTAATCAAAAATACAATAAAATGAACACATAGATGAATAACATAATAATGAACTTTTGTTTTTATAGGTAAATTTAGGAGTCCTTAATTGGAAAGAAAGGAGTTTTCTACCAGTGTAAAAGAATCCACCCTCACTAACCTTAAGCTACATATTAAACCTTATCCCCTTTGTCGAACCAAATCAAGAAAATGCTAAATGAGGCTGTTACCCAAATCTTGTTGAACTCTTAAGTCTCTTTAAAATACTGGTTAATAACTAAGGAGATCATGATGATGAAATAACTTGACATTTTCTCTCTAACCTTTTGCATGGTTCTGTGTAATCTTTTCTAACTTGACCTTTTCTCTATAACCTTTTTCATGGTTAATTTGTTGATCCTTGCACCAGGAGGTTGTATTTCCAAACCTTAATGGTATTCCACTCTAGTTGGATCTTGCGCTCGTCGCCTTGTGCAATGAAGGTTTGGATCAAGATTTTGTAGCTTGGGTATGATTAAGCAACCTTGTGAGAGATGGAAGGTGTCCCTTTTGATCAAACGATTTTAGCTAGTTTTTCCAGCCTTTAGATGAACCTCATTCCGAAAACTTGTTCTCAAGATAATTAGTCAATAGTATAAAATTAATAAGTTCACCTTTGTAAGAAGAAATGCTCAATTCAAACCTGAATCTTCTAGTTCATAAATTCAGGTCTTGAAAGATGTTTTTAGCAAAATGCATAACCTTAAAGGATTTTACACCATGGGGTGCACTTAACTGAGACTGTGTATTGTGGTTGGTCTTGTTTCATGGTGCCTTGTCAAAGAGAAAAGTGAACTATCCTTGATGGGTGTTGGATGTTCTGTGTTCCCTATGTGGTCATAGTTGTGTCAGGTTGTTTGAAGAGTTAGTTGTAACCTTTGTGTCCTCCTGTAATGTCATTCTATACTTCGAACAAGTCAAAAAAAATTATCTTGTATTTTTCTATGTTGTCTTGTGTGTTTTGAAAGTGGATGTTACACTTGGTATCAGAGTAGAGGTTCATGCTCTCGAACCTCTAGGATAGATTGGAGTGGTGATGGTGTTGTGTGATGGTGGTAGAAATTGCAAGATTAATTTTGTTTAAGTGTGATGTGATCCATGTAATAATTGTGATATTGTGAACGTACATGATGTGTATGTCACTTAGTGCATAATTGTTTTCCTATTATTGTGTTGGAGATGAGAGTATTATTCCTCCTTCCAGGAATTCTATTAGAATTTGAATGTGAAACACTACCTTGTTGTGTGTGTGGAGGAAATGTGCTTGTTGATTTCAGAGTGTTGAATCATTTTGATATTTCATGATATGTGGGTGTGCTTATATCTTGTGTGACCAAGGTTGGTTGTAGTGAATTGGATTTCTTAATGATGTCATTATCATTTGTATAGAAATGTGTGTATTTCCATGTATATGGTAGTTGACTCTATGTTGTAATTATGCTCATCATAAATATAATTCATATAACATGTAATGATTCATGTCATGATTTAGGGAAATATGGTGGGTATATGATCCCTATCGTATAGTGATTGCACTTTGGGTGCAGCATGGGGTGATGTGGTGTGTTGTAAACCATGAATGTTATGCATGTGATTTACCTTATTTATGTACCATGGAGATGCACTATGATATTATGCATGAACTACAATTTTGTAGTATTGTGCATAAGTGTTATGTTGTAAACCTTACGCTAACCGAATCTCGGGAAATTTGTAAAAGAGTATGTTTAGAGTGATGGAATGTGTACCATGGGCTAGTAACACGAGCTGAATTTAGGCTCGATGAAATGACGACTGTGCTCCTCTTTCTCTCTCTCCTTGTGGTTGTTGTATGGATGCAACCTAAGTGTAGCTATGACTATGTTTAGCCTTGTCAAAGTGGTGGTGGGATGATTTAGATAGAGATGATGAAAATTATACTATTGATATGTTATTTTGCGAGATGAGGCTCTGTTGGTACCCAAATTGATTCTCCCTCAGAAGCTAAGCAACATCACAGGTTTGGCAGGAAGCTTAGAGACAAGTAGAGCATGTAGTGTGTCATTTTGTAGCCGGGGATGAAATGCAACTTGCTCTTTGTCACTCAGATGTGGAGAAATGGGTAACACCCTTAAGAGGATTTGACCTATCCTAACGACTTCATGGTAGCACCTTTCAACTAGGTTGAGAGGAACCCTTTTTAGCCTATTGTTTGTGGAGGATATGGTGATATCCTTCCTTGTGAAATTATTAAGAAGACCTTGAAGAAAATATGATCAATGCAACAAAACCTAACTCACGAGTTGTCACTCTAGATAATGGAGATATTTTCTAGGCAAGGTTCAAAAACTAAAGACAATGAAAACTTGATTGTTTCTACATGTTTAAGTAGAAAAAATTATGCATTTGTATAATAAACAGGGGTAGTATGGGTATGATTGGTTGTTTTTAAATAAATTTATAGTGGGAGGTGAGATAGAAATGAACTTGATTCACCATATTCTTGAGAAATCTTACAAAATCGAGATCTTGAACAACAAAAAGATCTTTAGGATAGCTAGGATATTCCTTTAAGCAAGATATGTGCTTCAATAGAGGCCCGAGATCAACACTTTTCACACAAACATCAAGGATCCTAAATGAAGTCTCAAATTCGAAAACTTAACTAAACATTATCAACCTCTTTTTCAACATGTCTAATATACCTTCGAAGGCTAACAAACAATCTTATAGTCATGCTAGGAGTAATAATGATTTTAAATTTGTTTATTTCACTATCAAATGAAAGATCTTTTGATAAATGAAATTACAAATGCCACCAAAATATCACAAGGATAAGATCTTGTGTGGTTCACAAATATTTCAATGTAATATTGCAACAGGAATAAGAAAACTACTTTTAGACATTCGGGAATGAAGCAAACAAAAATTTTGCCAAAAAAATGTAGATTAACTCAAGTTTGATTAAACTTATCAACAGAACGTTTCTAGAACAATTGTAGAGCTTGTTAATGGTTGTACACTCATGCAACCACCTTGACATGATCAAATTTAGCACAAAGGATATAAATAGGTTTTTTCATATGATTTCTCAGAAGGATGGGTTCTATCAATATTTTATCTTATAAAAATCAGTGCCAACCTCTAACACTCCAACCATTTACATGATAAATTCATGCAATTTATAATACTTCATTTACAACAGAGTTTTCCCAAAAAACCGGAGACATTCAAACCACCATTGTGTGTTGAGATTCATAGAATCAGATTTGTGAAAAAAAATTCAAGTGTGTAGAGGAAAATCTCTCAAAATATTTCCAAGCATTTAATTCTTCACAGTAGGTTGTTCTTCATCTCGTGCACTAACTACTTCCTCCTCCAATCTATCAAATCTGGTTCTTTGTGTGCCAAGGAAAGAAAAACTAAAAATCAGATCGAAGCCAATGATCAGATCATGTCTTGATTGCAAAAGATGTCTTCATATTTTTCCCACCCAACCAGGATACCAAATTAATGTTCCTCTTCATTTTACGTGTAGGAGACTCCAAGAAATGATAAAAATCATAAAAATTCACATCCCCAGGAGCTTTGGAGTAGAAATGGTAGAAAATCAGATACAGATGCACAATTGTCATTGATCTCTCTTTAGAATTTTGAACATCCACGTGGGATATCTGAGCTAAGACATGCGCATGGGTTCCTTTTTACCTTTTACACCTTTTGGAAAAAAAATTAAAAATCTCTCAATTTGCTTCACCCCTCTGCCTTTGAAAAATGAGCCTAACACGTGTCCTAATGTGGGTCCCAAAGGAACCAAAACTAAATTATGCTATTTCACCTCTTTTTTGGAAAATGAATTTTTTTCCAACTTTTCCTCGCAACTCCTCCCTGCCATTTCTAGTTTCTGATGTGGATCCCAGTGGAACCACGCTTCCTTTTTCACTTTTATCTTATTTTTCCACAAAAGGAAAATTATTCACTTTACCCCCAAAATTCCACACCTCTTTCGTTGATCAGTAGAAAATTTTGACTTCTCTCTGTCAAGACCACAGGTCATTCGATGATTTTAGTCTTTTGAATATCAAGGGGCAAAAAAAATCCAAGTTTCCCCTGATTTCCCACCTCACCACCTCTTGAATTTTAAAACAACCATGTGTCTCAATGATGCATCTTGAGATGGTCCCCAAAAGTAGATATCCTAAATGAGCGCGGGCTCACCACATGTCTTAGGCCCTTTAGAAAGTTGCTGAAAAAACTAAGGAAAGAAGACCCGACGGAAACCTCCACATGTCTTTATGGTGTAACTTCCGTAACCTAATAAGGCTTCAATATGATCTCGGTGAGGGTGCACTTCCATTTTTATAATTTTTACTCATTTTTCCAGAAGGGAAAAATATCCAACTTGCCTCTGAAGTCCTGCTTCTCCACTTTTAACTTTGCCATGTGTCCTTCTGCGGGGTCAAAGTAAGACTTTTTCCCTGCCACTTAAATTTTTCTTTAATCAAAGTATGGCGGGGCCATGGGGAAGGTTCAATTTTTTTTCCAAAGTAGCAAAAAAGTAACAAGTTCAAAAAACAAACCCGCCGTGCCCCATCTAATTAGAACAAGCCACGTAAGTACCAAAAGAGCTAATCGAATTGAGCGAGCTAAGGGACCTAATTTGCTCTTTTGCCAAAAAAGCAAAAAGGGATAAATTAAAACATTTTCTCGCCATCCCCTCAGACTAACCAAAAGAAGTCACGTTCTTGCTGAATGCTGAGGTATAATTTTGATAGGAAAAAGACGCTCGCTAGACCGTCAAAAACACATAAATTCACCGTTAATGCCTAAAAACTGATTTTTCGCTAAGGATGAATTTTTTTAAACAAAACCAAGTGAATCATGGTTCCAAGAATCTTTCGACCATGGATTTGGATTTCAAAGGCATAAAAATATAAATTGATCATTCTTGAGCTTCCATGGTCGGGGAAAAATAGGAAAAATAGTAGATCCCGCATATTTTGAAGAAATTAGTGCAAAAACAGGGAAAACTCAGAGATTCCTTCAAAAAAGGGCATGACAATGGATTCTGTAAACAATTCGAGGCATTCAAATGGAGGTAAAAGCTTCAGAACATCCACATCGAGAGACAAAATGTTTCATAACATGCAGATCAGAGGAAAATCAGGGCAAATGGTGTGAGATTAAAATGTGCACCAACATTGGCTCCGACACGGGGTGGGAACTCCTATGAATTCCACAAGAACAACTAGCAAACCAAGTGCCAAGAACAGACCATTGGGCAATGGAGTCAAAGAAAAAGCTAGCATATCGGAACAACCACAACCATCCTCCAAATACCAAACTAAGAAAACAGCAAAACCAAAAACACAAAAGACGGAAAACAAATCAACAAACTATACACTGTACAGGTGATGCTCACCTTGATTTTGAGGAATCAATCAAGGAAATTCAAGAAATTCACCATCCAAATCTTTCAACAAGAAGGTATGCTCACCAATATGAATGTCAATGGAGTAAGGGCCCATCCATAATGCATCAAATTTACCATGCTTGCCCTTGTCTTCATGTTTTCTATCCCACAACAACACAAGATCTCCAATGTTGAAAGCTCTGGGAGTGACCTTCTTGTCAAATAACTTCTTCAATTTTTCTCTAAACTTGACATGCCTTTGGTGAGATTCTCTCCTTTCTTCATCAATTTCAACAATCTGGTTAATGCGAACCTCATATGGACTAACTTCTTGATCTTCTAGTTTTTGAATGAACTATTACGAGGATAATTGAATATGTAGGGGTAGCAGGACTTGAGTTCCATACTCCAACTCAAATGGACTCTTTCCAGTGGCTCTCTTAACAGTAATTTGGTCATCCCAGATAGAAAAATTCAACTGCTCACCCTATTTTCTCTTGTTCAGCTACAAGGTTCTTCGATAATCTTGAACAAGTCTTTATTACTGGACTCAGCTTATCCATTTTCTTGGGGATTGTAATTAGAGGCATATGTAAAAATGATCCCGTATTCTTTTCACATTGCCACCAAAGGTTTAACTCTGAAGCTCATGGCATTGTCAGCAAAAATTTTAACTAGCACTCCAAACTTGCAAATGATATGGTTCAACATAAAATCCATGACAATTTGGTGTGTTTCTCTTTTGGTGGGGATTGCCTCCACCCACTTGGTGAAGTAATTAGTGGCTACAAGAATCCACTTATGGCCAGCACTTGAAGGGTCTAGAAATCTCACCAATGAAATCCATTCCCCATTGCTTGAATGGGGCTTCAATTGATACAGGCTGCAAAGGTAGGGAGCCTGAAGCTTTCAATCTTCCAGAGAAGCACTTGCAACTCTCACATCTTCTAACCAAAAGATTTGTATCCTTGAAGAGAGTTGGCCACCAATAACTAGACCTCAAGATCTTGTGTACTGTGACTCTTCCAGCATAATACCCCCAAAACTCGTCCATGAAAATCAACAATTATCTTGGGGGCTTCATCTTGATAATGAACCTTAAGAAAACGCCCTCAGGGTTCTTCAAAGATAACCCATGATTAGTAATGACATATTTTTGGGAATCCAACTTAAGGGCTCTTTTCTGGTTCTTAATCAAATGCTCAAGGAAGTATAGATATCTAAGATACAAAATTACATCTTTTTACAACTCAAAACTCATTAATTTTTCAAAAATATCTACCCTTCCTTCTTCTACTTCATTTACCTCAATAGTTTGCAAGTTGCTCTCATCCATAAGATTACCTAAGCCCAAACCTCTCACAAACTTTGTGGATTGGATATCCATGTCATATTCTTGCAACTTGTTCACCCATCTGCATATTTTTCTTGAGACTTCCATCTCTGATAAGATGTATTTCATGATAGTTAGGGAACATTAGATACAATTTTAGATCTCAAAATGTAATGCCTAAAAACCTTTGTTGCTTTTACCAAGCCAAATGCTTATTTCTCCATAGTAGTTTATTTCAGCTCGGCCCCCTACAATGCCTCAATAAAAAAGGAAATTGGCCTCTTAGCCCCTTCATCATCTTCCTGCAACAACACAAATGAAATAATTTTCTCTGAAGCAAAAGAAAATAGTTGGAAAGGATTCTTATAATTTGGAGCTGCTAAAACAGGGCATGCTTTAATGCCTCCTTGATCCCATTGAAAGCTTGAATGACATCCTCCTCCCATTTGATGGCCTGGTCCTTCTTCAACATGCCAGTGATTGGAATGGTCAACTCAGCAAAGTTTGATATGAATCTCCTAATAAAGTTTATCTACCTAAAGAAGGACTGAATCCCCTTCTTGGTTCTTGGAATTGGGACCTTGTTGATGGCCTCTACCCTTTCCGGATCAATCATTACCCCTTCTTGTGACATAATGTGACCAAGCAATTTTTCCTTCTGTACTCCGAAATGGCACTTCTTTGGATTGAGTGAAATGCCATATTCTCTACATCTTATTAGCATTTTCTCCAAGTGCTACAAATGATCACCTATATTTCTGGAGAACATAGCTACATCATCTTGGTAGACATCAATAAAATCATTGATATAACTAGAAAAAGCAACATACATTGTTCTTTGAAAGGTTACTCCAATATCCATCAATCCAAAGGGAGTCCTGACATATATATATGTTCCCCAAGGGGTGGTAAAGGTTGTCTTTATTCTTTTTGATTCCTTAACAACAACTTGGTTATAACTAGAGAACCCATCTAAGGTAGATAGTAGCTCGTAAACAGTCCACTAACTACAACATATTTTCCATGTTTAGTAAAGGATGATTATCCTTCATTGATGCTTTTTCATATTTTTGAAGTCCACATACATCTTGATGTCACCATTCTTGTTTCTGACTAGTACTAGGTTTGTAACCCAAGAAGAATACCTTGTAGGCTGAATAATCCCTCCATCCCTCAATTTCTTGAGTTCCTCTTGCATTTTAAGTGATAGGAGTGGATTGATTGGTCTTTATTTCTTCTTGAATATTTTTCCATTTGATTCCAAGGGAATATCATGTTGAAACAAATCCTCTCTGTATGCCTTTAATTAAGATTAAATCCCATGTATGCAATCTTGATATTTTTTCAGCAATTAGACATAAGGTGCTTTTCCTCCTTACTAAGATTGCTTCCCAGCCAGATCTTTCTTGGTTTCTCCTTTGTGCCAGGTCATTATCCTCAATATCCCTTGAGGTTTCTATACATCTATTAATAATGTGATCAATATTGTTAAAGTTAGATTCAAGAGCAACCATCCCTCTAGGAATGGTATTAGTCTTTAGTTGGATGATCCCTTCACTAAACGAGGTTTCTTTACCCTCAACTACGCACACAATTGGCTCCCAATCAATATTTTGATTATAAAACTCCCATTTGTTCTACAGAAATCTTCTGACCTTAGAATCATCATCAAAAACTTGCCAATGTTTAATGTTTTGAAGTAGAGATGGCCTAGTTAACACCTCAACATCATAGTCACATATGGGGATACTTGTATAAATTATCAAACCAAGATCCCAATACTATAATTTTTATGCCAAATCATTGAACCTCCTATCATGACACACAATATTAAATGAATCAAACATCTCAATGAGATCCAAACGCATGCTTGTACTATTTCATTCCCTCATTTTTTGTGGCATAAATTTTTTTAACTTACTTTACAATTAATTTTGAATCTCCTCTAACAATGATTTATTTAACACCATATTTTCCAAGCACTCCTTAGACCTAAGAAAATTGCATCATACTCATAATGTTATTAGTGCACTCAAATTTGAATTTGAAGGAAAATAAAAACTCTTCCACATGGAGAGATCAAAACAACACCAACATCATTTCTAAAGTTGGAGCAAGCTCCATCGAACAATAAATTCCAAGGAGATCCTACCTATTCAAGACACATGCATTTTTCAATCTTTTGTTATTTTCCATTAGTAAATCCTACAAAGTTATCAACATAAACACTTATGTACAATACTTCATAAGATGCATTGTTGGGATCTTCAATAAGGTGCAACATCATCTTTTCTCTATACAACCTGACAAGGTTTCCATCAATTAGGATGGTACCATAGGGCATGTCCATTTGAACACTCCCACCAACACTTGAAACCCATTTTATAGATAACAAAACACCCCACTTGGCTTGGCAATCAAATTTTTACCTAGGTAAGCTTCAAGCTGCAACACTAGACCTTTCACACATCCCACCACTAGCACTTTTCTGGAGTCCATAGTAGTACACTTCCCATATGCTATTGTTACTTTGATATCTATCTCATTCATGACTTCTAGAGGCATATTGTTTCATGATGCCCCTTAGTAAAACATACAGTTGTGAAACAATCAGTCTTTAATGATCAGACTAGTGAAGAATGGATCCACATTTAGCTGAGACTCCACCAAGGATGTCTCCAAATAAACCTCAGGTGGTTCACCTAGTTCTTCCAACAATGGTGGTGTCTCTAACTCTTTAATGACTAGTGGAGTCTCCAGAATGTTTATATTTCTACATAGGGAAGTCTTCTCCTCTTTCAGATCCCAAATACTCAAAAGCCCTTTTTTGTGCTCAAGAATCGTAAGAAACTCAACAATTGGAATTGAGATCTTCATCTCACTCAATACTTGGGCAATATCATAAGGGACAAAATTTGGAAAGGCTACATTGGAAGTTAGGTTGATACACTCATTAGATGGCATATGATTTTTGATAGCTTGGGCATGAGGGGTATGAGTTTTATTTGGGATAGTAAGGCCCTTGGCAGATGCATCTTTCTTAGGAGCCTCTTTAGGAATATTTGAAAGCAATGGAGTTTTTGGCTTGGCCTAAGGCCCTATACCTTTGAAAACCCTACTTCTTGTGTTATATTCCTTCTCTTGGGCAACAACAACATTCATCAACAACTTCATATCCTCCTCAGATGGGATTCCTCCATCTAACTTATTTATCATTAAAGCTCTTAAATATTTAAATTCACTATTGAGCAATTAAAAATATTGTACAATATCCACTTCTAAAGTGTGAGAGGTAGGAAGAATGGGTACATGGTGGATGCAATCCCAAAAATCAGCAACATTTCTAGCACTTATTACCTTAGTTGAAGTTTCCCCTTGTTATGAGCTCGTGGAGCAACCCATCATGAAAACATCATCATCATTATCATCATCATCTTCTTCTTATTCCTACTGATCTTCCTATCATGGAGAATGGGGCATGAAACATCTATCACACCAATCAATGACATTTGTCTCCTCCACAACATCAACTCTGGCAGCTAAAGGATCATGTACCATTTTGTTTTCCCTGGCCTGGGACTATTTATTTCCAAATCCAATAGGTCTGATGCCTCTATCATTAGATCTTTAATCATTTCTATAATGATTTGTAATCCTTTCTTGGCCTTATTGCTTGTACTGACCTTATGAACTCGCCCAATCCCTTTTTCTATCCGAGCTAATTTGTATGATATCTTTTTAAATTCCCTGCCAAAGTTTTCACAAATTCCTCCAAATCAGCAACCTTACTTGTTTGAGGATTTTCCAAATTAATTAGTTTGACAACCTCCCTTTTTTGAGGCTTTCCAATTTCCTTGATGTTATTCTCAATTTGTAGAGCCATGGTGAAGGCCTGCCTCAAATTAGTAGGGTTTTGTCCCTCAAGTAGTAAGCAACTTTTTTATCAAATGCATCTGAATATTTGATCAAACATGATTCATCACATGGCCTTAAGCTAACATGCAATCTCCTCAAGGTCTTATTAAAATTTGTGTTGAAATCATGTACTGACTCATCAGGATTCTTCTTGATGTTTTCAAATTCTGATAGAGGAAACCTAGGTTCAGTTCTATCATCATACTGCAATCTAAATGCATTGTTCATCTATGTCCAAGAATCAATGGAATTATTTGGTAAAGCTTTATACCAGTCCCTTACATCCTCTTCCAAAGTATGGATAAACAATTTGATATATACATCTTCATATTCAATCTCAAAGTCCTCCATCATATAGATAAAAACATTTAAATCTTGATCACAAGTTATAGTGTTATTTCCTTGGAACTTTGGTAATTTATTTCTTACATCTTGGCAAACTTCATTTGGATAACCAGCCATCCTGTAAAATTTATAGGACCAAAGGTGTTTACAATAAAAGGAAATCAGGTGGGGCCTAGGCCATGTTGTTTTGAGGAGGTGACCCAGAGGGGAGACAAATTGATAAGGGGTAGATGGTCTTTGAAACACAAGATTATAACTTTAAAAATGGATATCCCCTAAAGGCCTTATTTCTTGGAAAACCCTATCAAATTCTGACAAGATAGGGGTAGAATGAGAAGAAAACTTTTCAAAATAAAATGAAGGCCCCTCTCTAGTTGGAGAATTCAATTCCACAAAGAGGTTACCTGATTCAAAAGTACTTGAATTACAGTCTTCAATGATAGGCTGATCAATTTCATCAATGGAGATCCCTTTTCTTGTCTGCTGATCTCCAACAAATCTCCAGGATTTTATTCCTTCTGACTTTGTTTTTCCTATCTCTAGAAATAATGTCCTAGAAGGATCTCTAGAAAATAAATACCTTCTTCCTTCCAACTTTGCAAATATTAGTAACAAAACTCACTTGACAAAGGTGAAGACACTAATACTCATCAAGAATTGGATCAACAGGGAGTTGCCACTAAGGAATTCCACCTTAGTTGTGAAAATGGACAAAAATATGATCATCACAAATGTCTATCAATACTAAAAACTACAAATGGGATGATCTAACTTTTCTTGTACCTAGATTTATCAATGAAAGCTAGTGCACTAGGTGTGAAACCGAAAGAATTGGACACAACACTTGAGACTTTGAACACTTTTTACATGTCCGAATAGAAGATGATGTTTGAAAAAAGAATTAGAACTTAGAGCATATAAGAAGTGTTTACCAGGGTTTGAATATGAACTGTAACCAAAATTTCCCAAAGAACGGCGCCTAATCGAGTGTCTACCCAAATTGATTCTCCCTCGAAGTTAAGAAGCATCATAGGTTTGGCAGAATCTCGAGAAAAGTAGAGCATGTAGTGTGTCATTTAGTAGCTAGGGATGAAATACAATTTTCTCTTTATCACTCAGATGTGGAGAATTGGGTAGCACCCTCAATAGGATTGGACCTATCCTCACTAGTTTATGGTTATTCCTTTCAACCAGGGTGAGAGGACCCTTTTTGTAGCATGTTGTTTATGGAGGAGATGGAGATATCCTTCCTTGTGAAATTATTAAGAAGACCTTGAAGAAAATATGATCAATGCAACAAAACCTAACTCTCATGAGTTGTCACAAAAGATAATGGAGATATTTTCTAAACAAGGTTTAGTCCACTAAAGACAATGAAAACCTAATTTTTTCTACATGTTTTCATAGTTAAAAATATTTATTTGTATACACACATGACAAACAGGGGTAGTATGGGTATGATTGGTTGTTTTTAAATGAATTTTGGTGGGAGGTGAGGTAGAAATGAACTTGATTCACAAGATTATTGAGAAATTTTATAAAATGGAGAGCTTGAAAAACATAATGCTTCGAGATAGCTAGGATGTTCCTTTAACCAGAATATGTGCTTTAATGGAGGCCTAGATCAACACTTTTCACACAAACTTCAAGGATCCAAAATGAAGGCTCAAATTGGAAAAATTAACTAAACATTATCAACCTCTGTTTCATCACACCTAAGATACCCTCAAAGGCTAATAAACAATCTTATAGTCATGCTAGGAGTCACAAGTGATTTTAAATTTGTTTATTTCACTATCAAATGAAAGCTCTTTTGATAAATGAAATTAAAAATGCCACAAAACTATCCCAATGATAATATCTTGTACGATTCACAAATATTTCAATGTAAGATTGTAACAGGAATAAGGAAACTACTTGCAGACATTTAGGAATGAAGCAAACACAACTTGTGCCAAAAATAACAATGATTAACTCAAGTTTGATTAAATTTATCAGCTAGGGGAAAGTTTCTAGAACAATCTTAGAGATTTTCAATGGCTATACACTCGCAACCACCTTGACATGATCAAATTTAACACAAAGGAGATAAACAAGTTTCTTCAGATGATTTCTCAGAAGGACGGGTTCTATTAATATTTTCTCTTAGAAAAATTAGTCTTGACCTCTAACACTCCAACCATTTGCATGAAAAATTCATGTAATTTATAATACTTCATTTACAACAGAGTTTTCCCACTAAAACTAGAGACATTCAAAGCACCATTAAGTTTTGAGATTCATAGAATTAGATTTACAAAAAAATTTAGGTGTGCAGAGGGAAAATCTATCCAAATATTTCCAGTATTGAATTCTTCACTTGGTAAGTCATTCTTCATCTCCTGTGCCAACTACTTCCTCCTCCAATCTATCAAATATGGTTCTTTGTATGTTGAGGAAAGAAAAACTAAAATTTAGATCGAAGCCAATGATTAGATCACGTATTGATTACAAAAGATGTCTTAAGATTTTTCCAACACAACCAGGATACCATATTAATGTTCCTCTTCATTTTACATGCAGGAGACTCTATGAAATGATTAAAAAAACCATAAACTTTCACATACCCGGGAGATTTGGAGTGGAAATGGTAGAAAATAAGATACAGATGCATAGTTTCCATTGATCTCTCTTTTGATTTTGGACCGTCCACATGGGATATTTGAGCTAAGACAGGCACGGGGTTTGTTTTTACCTTTTACACCTTTTGGAAAAAAAATATAAAATTTATCAATTTTCTCTACCCCTCGCCTTTGAAAAATGGGTCTAACATGTGACGCCTGCTAAAAGAACCCATTTGAGACCCAAGAACAACCTAGGATTAGTTATGAAAATTATGGAATAATTTTTTTGTTCAAAGGAGTCTACAACTAGGTTACATGACAACAATTTTCATTAACAAGTTCTTGATCAATTCTAATCCACTAGAATGCACTTCTCTTTTTTAACATATATTAGAGCTCACAAGGTCCAAAATTTAGGGTTAGAAGGTTCAATTAGGTTCGAGGGTAATTCCTCACCATACCCACTCTCTACAAAGCTTAAAGGTTCAATAGATTTTTTTCAAACTTAATGCATTCAAAACTTCCCTAAATCATTCCCATTGGATAGGAAATTTCCTCACCTTTGAAATGATATAAATGTTGTAAATATCTCCCCCCAGGTAGATATAGACAAGCAGAAGAATATGGAAATCAAAGAAACTCAAAGCCCGATGTTTATTGTGCCAAGGCACAGGTTAAGGGCGCACAACAAAGGATGTCAACACAAAAATGGATGTGCCAAGGCGTAGGTTAAGGGCGCACAACAAAGGATGTTGACATGAAAATGGATGCGCCAAGGCACAGGTTAAGGGCGCACAACAAAGGATGTCGACACGAAAATGGATGTGCCAAGGCATAGGTCAAGGGCACACAACGCAAATGATGTTGACATGAAAATGGATGCACCAAGGTGCAAATTATGGGCACACAACAAAGGATGTCAACATGAAAATGGATGCGCCAAGGCATAGGTTAAGGGCGCACAACAAAGGATGTCGACATGAAAATGGATGTGCCAAGGCACAGGTTAGGGGCGCACAACAAAGGATTTCGACACGAAAATGGATACACCAAGGCACGAGTTAAGGGAGCACAACAAAGGATGCTCTAAGGTGTAGGAAAAAGAGTGTCGACATGTAATTTTTAGTGCCTATTGCACATCTTTGTGAGGCACAAAATTTTGAGCGCTAACAAAAAGTAAACCCTGGCGCAGATATTCAAATGGCCATAAATTTTCACAGGGAGCTCGATTCATGCAAGGTTGGACTTTTCGGAAAGCTTACAAGGTCATCTATCCAACTGGATATCTTTAATTGGGTGGGAACAAATTCTTAAAAATGCAAAATGCAGTTTGCATCTTTTTGGGTTTGCTTTAGGGTTCTCACCTACAACCATAATGAGATGAATTAAATGCAACATGGAGGTGGTTGGGGTAGATTTGGATTTCCTCTCTCTTACCTCTCTCATTCTTCCTATAAATTGTAAGGAGGGGATTCTTTCTAAAGGTTGAAAATTCTTGTTTTTCCCCTCCTTCTTCTCTTTGACAAGTGAGTTTGTGGAGTTCAAACCTCCCATTTGAAGGCTATAATGCAACTTTGCCTCTTTGCGTTTTGTAGTGTATTGTATCAATCTTTGGAGAAGATAATGCATGTAATCATGTGGATGATTCTCAACCCTCTTTATGTTTATTTTCATCCTCCAAATCTTTCACTACAATTTTAGTTATCTCATGCGTGATCTTGCATTGCATTTTAATGGTTTGTGTTTATTGGCAAGACAGTGTTCTTCATTCCTCGATGCATCACCTTTGTTAGTTTAGGTTTATTTTTATGCATTTTCTTACCCTGTCTCCTTGGCAAGTTAGATTAGGTTTTTGAGTAAACCCACTGCATTTTTATGTGTGCATCTAAACAGAGGAATAGGAACCAGCCTTCATCCGAAGAGCTTTCTTGATTCACAAGGTCCCACACTTGGGAAAAGCTCCATGTTATGCAATCGCACTAAAATTCTCAACCCATCGAGTTGCAGACACTCAGGGGTGCTGTGATTCACCATCAACAATAAAAATTTCAACCTAACTCCTCATATTTTTTAAGTTATGGGCCGGTGGGCCTTGGGGTGAAAATTTTCCCCAGAGTGGGCTTGCGAGGTCTAGGGGAGAAAATTTTACCAAAGAGTGGGTCTGTTGGGCCGCGGGAGACATTTAGAAAATTTCAAGTGCGAAGGCAACGTGGCACCTCCCAAGCCAATGCGGCGAAGGCGAGGCAACGGGAAATTTTTGCTAAAATTTCAAAGGAAAAAAGGAACCCACTCCTCCCTTGAAGCATCGTGACACCACATGGTAGATCTTGATTGGATGGGGTAATTGAGGCAGCAGGGAAAATTTGAATAATTTTCCCAAAAAAAAATTGAAGCACTAAGTTAAAAAGTGATCTGCCCCTCCACCAACACCTCATGGTGTGACATGGCAATCTCAGGTTGGGCTGTGGGGTGGAGGGGCAACGGGAAAATTTGGAAAATTTTCCCAAATGTTTTCTCAAGTTTTAAGGAAAAAAATTTAAGCTCATGGGCATGCCAAGGAAATGTTTTCCCAAAAAATTTACTTTTGACGTCAAGTGAAGAAAAACTTCAGAAGGCCATAACTTTTGATAGAGAGCTCAGTTTTAGGAATACGAGGATATTATATAAATCTCTCATTGTCCTCTTTACAAAAGATTCACTAGTTTTAAACTTTGGTAGAGTTTAAACTAGTAAATGACAAGTTAATATTTTACAAAGAGGACAACGAGAGCTTTCTATAATGTCCTCGTTGTCCTGTAGGCTTTTACAATGTAAACTAGTAAAAATGAAGTTATTAAATTTGTTAAATTTGTTCTTGTCCCTCTCTCAACATGTCAAAAAGACATGGAGAATTGTTCTTAGGTGGATTTAAGAAAGATTTCAAGATTCAATTTGTCTGATTGATTTTCAATTTGAACATTTACATTTCTTGACGAAAAATGACAAAAAAAAGGTTTGAGCCCGATTTTTCTAAGTTTTCTAAGAAATTCCTTAAGTGTTAATGTCTAGATGAATTTGATTGGATCTTATTATGCCCAAATTAATGTTTCATTTGTTATTTCTTTGTTGTAGATTCGGTCTGTGCATTTGGGATTAAATAATTGTCAATTTGAAAATGCAAGACAGAGATCAAATTTTAAAAGGTCTATTTGCCATTTTCTTCTTCCAAGCATTATAATGTGTTCCAATCCTAATTTGATACATTTTGTTGATATAAACCAACTATTCAAATTAAGATATATCTTTGATTTCAAATTTTCATATATTTCAAAAGACAGTATTACACATTCCTTTATACACATTTCTTCCTTACAAACAGGGATTTCAATTACATTTAAGAGATAAGATTCAATACCAAAAATTAATTTGAGGAAGGGAATACATCATTCATTGATTCCAAAAGACAACTTTGTAACATCCTTCTTTTATTTTTTCCAAAATCATATATTATATACAGGACAAAATAATACATTTTCTTCTCACGTATTTCACTTTTCCACTTTCTAAACAGGGATTTCATAGTGCATGTTAAACACAGATTTCCAATGGAAATAATATCATATGAACAAGGAAAACACTTCCATTAATTCAATGAAACTCCTACAACCTCCTTTCCATTTGATTTCAAAATACAACATACAAATTATGTATCATTCTTTCCAAAACAAAATACAAAGTATAACTCTTTTACATTTCAAATTTCAACTTTCATTGTCAATACAAAGTATCTTTCCATTACAATTAATACACAGATCATCCACTTCAAGTGGGAAAGGGGCTACAATAAGATTTCATTTCATAATAGATCACAAACCGTCTTTTTCCTTGCTCCGTAATAACAACATGAGCATCACAACAAGAGTAGGGAAAAGCAATGCTCTCTACCCAAACAAAATATCCAATGAAGAGGAGAAGCCATCCTTCGAACGGCCCCCAAGCCGCACCATAATGTAATTAAAGTTGTGATCCAACTCATGGCAACAACAGGCTTTCAAAAACACAACCAACATTTTTACAATAAAACATAGTCCAAAATAGAATGTAGTTTACAACTACATTAAAACATGATAAATAATACTAAGGCTTAATCCAACAAGCCAAAGGAGTAAGATACTATGGGGATGCTTCTTATGCCTCCCAAAGGGAAAATGGGTATCACCACTTAAGAGCAAACCACCTATATATATATAATTTCAAATCCTCGACATGCCTTTATGCCTCCCCAAGTACCCATAATTCCTCATATTTCCTAAGAATTGAGTACCCCCTTGGTGGCCGATAAGGTCACATAGTCATCATAATATGTTATTCTTACATATTTATTTTATTCATAAATTAAAATTTTTATGTTATTTCTACAAGGGCCAACAATTTTCTTGATTGCCATGTTTTACATTTTGGAATTTCCTTTGTTTGCCCTACTAACATGCCGATTTTTGCACTAACAATGGCTATTTGGCCATTTGTTTTTCTTGGTTTTGGATCTTTTTTTTTAATTTTAAGATTTTACCACCTTTCCCAAGGCTTGTACTTTTCCACTTGGCATTTGGATTGGATTGCTATGCTAGTTCTATTGTCCTGATGTGTGGAATAGGGTCATGAGATGCACCATGGAATGGTTGGACCTATGGACCCACTTCATTGTATGGGGGTACACCCCAAGGAGTCACATATAACTAGTGGGTTGTTGAACCATAAGTTATTATGTCACTTGGGTTAGGGGTGTCGGGACTCTATGTGCCTAGGGCCATAGGGAAACCAACCTCCTTGAGGGAGGCATAAGAGACTTGAGGGAGGCATAAGAGATTGAGGGAGGCATAAGAGATTTGTGTGTGTGTGATTGATGCTTTGGCAGGTATACAAAGTTGTTATGATGTTTTGGTTTTGGTCTTAGGATGTACAAGTTACTCATGGTAGTTGGATATGTTTTATGATGTTGTGGATATGGCATTGATGCCCTTGTTGACCCTATGTACATGTAGCTATTTCCTGAGTTATGTAAAATCTTCATATGTGAAATTGTGGAAAATGTTTGGTTGTCGTAGTACACTTTGTTCAAGTATTCTATATGTCAGTCATAGATGTGTGACAAGTACTATGTTATGTGGACCATGCATGTTCCCTTCCGTAAATTGACTAATCTCTTGTGGTGTGGTACCATCATGAAGTATCTACTTGTATGCTTGTGAATCTATAGTGTTTTGTATGACCCTGGTAGGGTGTTGTGATAGCAGTTCATGTCGAGCACCCAAAAGAAGGAATAAACTAAAACTCTACAACAATGAAATTTTAAAGAACATGAATTAAAAATAATGTAAATGGAAAGATTCTAATTAACCAAACTTCACAAAACTACCAATCTTCACAGAACTTGACAGTTAAAATTATGCCAAATGTTTTTAAGGATTCTTCGTGGTCGTGCATTAATGACTAGGTTGTACCTTCATCTTTATCAGTTCTTTGATGCTTACCCCTCCTCTCTCCTTCAGTGTTATGTTGCATCGGGATGATGATTTCTTAAGGGGAGGAGAATGTAATGCCTCATATAACTAGCCTTTGTTAGATGCGTAGAAGAAGGAGACGTTAGGAGGAGGCACAAGTTTTGAGGGATTTTTTTATCTCTCACCTAAATTAAATCATTGCCAAATCATGGTTAAGCTTTCTTTGTGTGTAAGGAGGAGGATTTTGGGTGTTGCCATTTCAGAGGGGACTAAATTTTTCTTAATGTGTTTGACTGCATATTAATGAGGAACAATATGAATACTACCTACTCCCCCATCCTACCCGGTAGTGTCCTAATGTAGCACATGGCCCCACCCAAAAAAATTATTTGACATGCTTCGTGTGGGGTGTGGAATGCATTTTTTTATATTTTTGGGGGCCTTCTTCCGACTGGAACATCCTTTCTAATGCTGGCCACCTATTGTTTCTATATTTTTTTATTTCATGCCATACTTGGAAAATGAATTGGACAGTTAGAATGCTTTTTTGTAGGACGGGTTTGGCTATGTTCATTCTAGATGGCGTGAAGTATGCATTTTGGAGACCTATTGGTTGCATACGGTAAACACAGGGCCATTTTGAAGATCCTTCTTGTGTGTATCCTACAATCATGGAGATCCCTTGAGGCCACACCTCTTTGAGGCACATTTTCAAATAGTCTTCATGCCTCGTGGATGCTTCCACTCTATACATACGTGGCTTCTGAGGCTTATCCTTCTGCATCAGACAAAAATGTGATCTACATTGTGCTTCAATTGATGTCCATATTCTACCTTAGCATCCCATTTTTACATAGGCTAGAAGGGTGATGGAAAGGTTGTGGGGTCCGGCTTTTGCTCTAATAATCATGTTTATTTGAGGAATTTGTAGCTTACTATTTGGTATCTCCTTCCCTAGATGTGTATCCCTATAGGTACCAAAAAATATCCATGAAGGGGTAGGAGTGACCAACATACTAAGGACAGTGAGTTTTAGAATGTGTTGCAACTGCTTGAGCCCAAATTCAATGTGGTTGTATTGAGGATGCTCTAATTAAGCGGTTATCTATAACCCCGTAATATTCTACTACTTTTTCATAATTTCTTGAAATGAATGTTTTTATTTTCCTACAATGGTGTCTTGAATGGGTTATGTGGGTACCTTTGTTTCCTACTATGGGAATAAGGAATAATAAATAAATAAAACAATATAGTTCTTTTCAATCCTCTTTCCAAAGGGCATGGATCACATCTCCCTTACTCTTGGATTCATATCATAAGACATTTGAGTATTTATTTGATGTATATTCTTGGGTTTTCATTATTCTTACAAAATATATATTGAACAATTATAGGCATTGTGTTTATTTGTATATATAATTTATTTCTTATACTTTGTAGTTGGCGAGCAAATTTGTCATGTGGACAAACTTTTGGATTTCTTGCAAATGCTTTGGGAATCTAAGTCCCTCTACTTAACCGGTGCAGTGTTGTATATGCATGCACTTGAAAAGGTGGATTTATATGGTGGCCTTTCAAAGGGGGATCCAACAGGGGCACTCTAATGACCCTGTGGCAAAGCTAGCAATCTCTTACTAGAGAAGACTTTGTCTAAAAGTGGGGAAGGGAGTGAGAAAAGAGGTAGGAGAACTAATCCGTAGGTCGATAATGAGATTCCTACACACACGGTAGTTAGAAACTTAACCACATGCATTCATGAGAAGAAACAACTTTGTAAATAACAACAAGACCAAATAGAATTTATCAATCACAAAGTATCAAGAAATCCCTTAGTCAAAGAAACCTAGAAACTCCTTCTTGTATTGATTTCTCAAACCAAAGTTGTACATAGTGGAGAAATAGAGGAAATTTGAGAATGAGGGGAATGGAATAATTTGGCTATCTCCTTTGTTCTCTCAAGGTAAAATATACCCTTGAATTTACAAGATCAATCACCAACCCTTTGAAAAGGGAATGTCGTTACACCTTAAAGAATAGAATATGACTCTTCATCTACCTCATGACCTTTCGAATACCTTAATATGACTTAAGATTATTCATATTCCACTTTAAATATTTAAGTCCCTTTTATAATAGTAAGGCAAATTAATTTACATTATATTTCTAAAGTCACTTAAGTCGATTAAAAGTACAAACCTTAACGTGAAATTAGAATATTGAAAAGTGAGAGAAAGTTGGGGGGAAGAGGAGAGAGAAATAGAGGGAGAAGAAGAAGAGGAGATGTCATTCTGATGAATTTTGTTGATCCTCACCGATGGAAATCTCTCGATGCGATGAATTTCTTAATGTCCCATCATCCCAAAGCTGCTCTTTGAGTGTGGCTTAGTATTTTTAGTAAATGCCTAGATGGGGAGTTACTATTTTTAGTAAGTGGCCATTTTCACTGCTTTCCTACTTCGGATAATCATTCGCATTTTGCAGATCTTCAATATACCCTACCTTTATCTTAATCGCTTTTGATGAAGATTTATCATAAATAACAAGCATGTGTAGGAAAACTTGCTATTTTTAGAAAGGGTGTTTCTAGTACTCGATTTGCGATGAACATAATTTTTGGACTCTTCTTGTTGTTACGATCACACCCTTTTAATTTCAATTAGTTTTTCCCACTAGAATTCTTGGAAATAAATTTTGAAATTTTGACCTGGCAGGGCTTCAGGCTCATAGCTACCGCGGCGGCACCATTAATGGAGCTCAATATTTGCAGTCTAGTTTTTGTCTCCGTTTTCAATGAAAAAAACTCCATTGTTATAGGTTTTTATTTTGAGCTCATGTGCATGTTTTTATCTCGTTTCCATTTCTAGAATGACGGAAATCCAACAAATGTGAGCCGGTGCACAAAGAGAGGGTTTTGTTGGAGAAAATAATTGGCACCATTTGACCTCTTTTCTATTACATCTTGATCACCTTGAAAAATGAATAATTTTTAAAAAAATCCATCTCGATCCGACTTGTATCTTGTGAGATATGAAGTTTTTTCGATCGAGTGACTTCATGGTTATCTTGCAAAACCCTTCATTTTGTCCCCGCTCTTCGTCATTTCACTCCATTTTTATCCAATACCTACATATTTTTGTGTATTCATGGTGTGGAGAGTTTATGTAGCCATGGTAGAGCTGGTTTGGGGAAAAAATCATTGACTCGGTGTCTAGACAATCATGCACGGAGCCATGGTAGGGTATGAAGTCATGAAGGAGAAATGAGGAAGAAGAAACAACAAAGTGTTGGATTTAAAATTTCAAAACATGCAAATGGAGGGACTGGGAACATTTGTATGTCCTTTATGTCCTTGACCTTGATGACTTGAAGGAAATCAATTTCTATGTTTGTCAAGGCGATGTCATGTGTCCTCGATCTGACAACATGGGATTTGCTTGAAAAATGCACCTAGGGGCTGAATGTCAGTCACGTGGGTGTCAAAATGACTCCCCATAGGGTATTGGTACATTTTTCAAGGTCCGATGTCCCCCACCTTAGGTGCATAAGGGACATCAGTTTTCATAGTGGTCCTGGAGCTAATACATGGCACCCGATCCAACTGCAGTAGGAATGGATGCTCCAAAAATGCACCTGGGATGAACTGTTAAGTTTGGAGGTCACATGAGGGTACAAGAGGTAATATGAGGGTTAAGAGGGCTTTAAGGGGGCTAGACACACTTTTCCAACCTTTATTTCCCGACCATGGGGGACGTGAGGGACACAAAGTCTCGCCTCCTGGTGTTGACACATGTCCTCAAAAAAATATTTCTAAGTCCTGAACTTGTGACAGTGGTAACTTGAGCTCCTGATGGAATTTTTTGAAAAATTTTATATGATACTGACTAAAAATTTCCTTCTTAATCCAATGAATGGGGTATAATGTATTTATTATTACATTTGATCCTTGAAAAATTGGATTTTTGATTTTGTACTCCACTTATGCCTAAGAAAAACTATCTACAGACCTGATGCATTAAAGTGTTGTGAAAACTATTATTTCACCATTATGTAGGTCTTTGAATCCTCTTTCTGGAGATATTTTGTTTTCCTGCTAACTCCATCCATATCTCCCGAATCTTCTTCTGAAGCTCAGCAATTGTTTTAGGCCTGTGTACCGCCTAGGATTGTGAACCCTATTTTTTACTCAGACTACTCCAAGTCTTGAAAAACTTCCCCAAACCTTCAAAAATCAGTTCTATTATGTTTTAAGGTCTTCATTTCATCTCTGTGTTTAATTTTTACCTTTTGTTTTGCTCCAGGGAGTTGAATCTAGTCCTAGGAAGGCTAGTGATAACCCTTCCCTATACTCTCAGAAGATAGTGTCTTTTTAGAACTCCCTAAAATCACCTAGGTGGAATGAATAGAATTTCATAAATCAGATAAGGGACTAAATTGACATAAAATAGAGGATGATCAAACTGACGGATTTGACCTGGGGTGCCTAAGAATGATAAAACATGAAAATTTTGCCATAGGGGTATAGTTGTCGTGCTTGGAAACTTCCAATTTCCCTGTTGCACATTTTCATGACAATAGTGGCTCTAGCTTGGGGACATGACATGGACTGAGCACAATTAATACATAAAATGGGAATCTAGAATCTCAATTTTAGACCATATAGTTCATTGACTAGTGCCTTATCCATTGGGCCTTGTGGAGTCATGTACAACTTATAAGAGAGAGAGAGAGAGAAGAAGGAACACACACACACAAAACAAATGAAAGGAAATAAAAACACACAACAGAAGGGAAAAACACACAACAAAAAGGGAAACACACCTAGAAATCACCTATGGTATAGGGTGGGGGACAACCCGCTTTCACTAAAGCACTTTCTATTTCTCAAAAGTTACCCGTGAGTGGGCAACACTGAGTGATGATGTTCTATAAAGCTGTTAACGGGTTCTAAAAAGTAGCCTCCCCTCCTCAGCTACTTATGAAAGCCATGTGCTTTCACAATTGTCTGTGTACTTTGTAGGAGTGATTCCATTTGAGGTTCTTGATGCTTAGGTCCTTGCTTGGAAATTCCACTTCCTTCGTCCCTTATGAAATCAATTTCATCATGCCAGTTTCCTTCCATGTTTATCCATATAGATGATTCTCCATTGAGCATCTCATTGCTGCCCCAAAGCTGATTTTTACCATGTTCTGAAAAACTATCTTCAATGCAAATCAGCTCAATGTTTTCCCTGTTATCTTCTTCTATAGCAGATGTGTTGTCTTCAAGAATGGATATGTCCAAAGGAGATACATAAACTTTTCTTCCGTTGGACTCATGAAATTCTTCACACAATGTGGAAGAAAAGGCATATTTTCATGTTTATTCTCGTCAACCAAAGTATTAGAGAAGTCATCAAGCTTATCCCACTGCTCCATTTCAACATCAAAAATTGGTGCACCAAAATAGGAAGCACAAATTGACTCATACTTTTCTTGTATCTCCATGGCCTAGGTTAGGAGTTCAAGACTGATTTGAGGATCCTCAGTTTCTTCTACAACCTTCAAGATATCTTGTATAGATAGTTCTTCTGAAATTTCCATAGGATCATTTTTATCTTCATTGGAAGAATATTCTTGTTGTGCCTCAAGGAGATGGCTAAAAATATGATCCATACAGGCCCATGATTCATTTGAAACATCCTCATTCACCTCTTCCATGCTTTGCATTGCCAAAGATTCACTTTCTTGCAAATACGGGCATACTTGATTCATGACACCTACTGACAAGGAGAAGATATCCAAGCTTCATGGGAAGGGTGCTCCTTCAAGCTCAAAATCCATATCATCTTCTTCTTGGTAAGAAGCAGAGAACCATGTTGGGACAACAGTATGAGAAGAATTTTCTGCTATATCTTGACCATCCATTATCGAATCTTCTTTCTCATGTGAAAGATGAAAGGCTATGTTTTCACCATGATGATGATTCTTCTCCTCGAGTGAGTAGAGGTTGTGTTTAAATTTCTCATTCTCCTTAGATTTGAAAATAGAGTGGGATTCTTCCATTTTATCATCCATGATTGCATCGGGGAGAGAGTTTGATTCTTTGAATTCCTTCATTTCTTCATGCAACATTTTTACGTCACTTGAGGAATCATGAGGATTATCTATGACCATATTGAATTCATCATTTTTGGGCCACGATGTCGGCTAAGTTTCTTGCACTTCTTCACATCTCTCTATTTCATCATTAATTGAAAGATAAAAACTTGAAAAGAGATCATCCATGCCTACATTGAATCAACCATCTTATTCATCATTGGTGGAGTCTTCAGAGAGCATTTGATAATCCATGATGCAAGTAAGGATCTTCCTTTACTAAGTATATTATTCTCCCCATGGGTTGTGAATTGACCCAAATGGAATTACTGAATGATGATCCTATATTTGTCTCTTCAACTTATTTCTCCATGACATTTCTTTGGCTTTCATTGGGAGATTCCACGACAAGATCTTCTTCAGAAGCATACAAGAATATTTTTGGAATGAAAACCTCATAGTACGGGTAGAAATCCAAGTCTTCTTGTATAGGGTACATCTCATCTTCTTCCTCCATTTTTGCATAGTTTTAAAATGTTCATATCTTCTCTCAGAACTAAAGCATACCTCCAAATTTCATTAAAGACTTTGGGTTCAAAAATGACTTTTATTATGCTTTGAATTATTTTAACATATTCTATTGTCAACATGTTCATTTATTCATCACCATATGCAATGAATTCATCTAGAGAACGATGGAATAAGGACAATGTTCTCAATTTTGTAGTGAGTTGTGCGAGATTGCAAAAATCTTCTTCAGTGGATCTTGCACCATCCTGCCTTTCGTCATCTTCTTGAATGCTGATTTTATCTTCATCGGAAGGCTCAAGGATATGATTTTCTTCAGTGGCATTCAAGAACCTTTCAGGTATGAAAACCCTATGGTACGAATGATCTTCAGGGGTTTCCTCTATAGGATAATTATCCTCTTCTTCTTTCTTGCTATGGGCTGCTTCAAGTTGCTCATTCATCTCTTGCAAGAATTTCACATATTCTCGAGCTTCACACCTTATCTTATGTCTCCTTTGAATCCATTCTTCTTCATCAATGACATGCTATTTCTTCTTTCCTTTGTCAACACTATTATGGAACCATGGCTGATCAATGATCTTCTTTTCTGGGAAGACATCTTCTTCTTCTTCTTCACTTTGTCACTCATTGGTACTTCAATCCAATCTAGAAATCTCTTAATGATTTTCCTTTCAAATCTGATTTTTATTTTTTATTTTCAGACCTTGCGGTCATATGTTGGGTGGAGATGTTGCTAAATCTACCTCACGGTGGCGCCAAAAATTGTTGGCGGGAAAATTTGTTGGGTGGACAACTTATGGATTTCTTGCCAATTCTTTGGGAATCTGAGTCCCTCTATGTAACCGGTGCAGCTACCTTATGTGCATGTGCGTTAAAAGGTAGATTTCTGTGGTGGCCTTTTGATCGAGGATCCAACAGGGGCACTCCACCGACCTGCTGCAACAAAGCTAGCAATCTCTTGGTAGAGAAGATTTTTTTGAAAGTGGGGAAGGGAGTGAGAAAATAGGTAGGAGAACTAATGCTACGGGTAGATAATCGATTCCTGCACACACACTAGTTAGAAACTTCAACACATCCATTCATGAGAAGAAATAAATTTGTAAATAACAATAAGACCAAATAGAATTTATCGATGACAAAGTATCAAGAAACCCCTTAGTAAAAGAAACCTAGAAACTCCTTCTTCTTGTATTGATTGCTCAAACCAAAGTTGTAAATATTAGAGAAATAGAGCAAATTTGAGAATGAGGGGAATGGAAGAATTTGGCTATCTCCTTTTTCTCTTAAGGTAAAATATATTCTTGAGTTTAAAAGATTAATCACCAACCCTTTGAAATGGGAATGGCGTTATAATTTATAGAATAAAATATGACTCTTCATCTACCTCATGACCTTTCAAATACCTTAATATGACTTAAGACTATTGATATTCCACTTTAAATATTGAACTCCCTTTTTTATATTAGTAAGGCGACTTAATCTAAATTATATTTGTAAAGTAACTTAAGTCATATTAAAAAGTACAAAGCCCAACGTGAAATTAGAATATTGGAAAGTGAGAGAAAGTTGGGGGCAAGAGGAGAGAGAAAGAGTGGGAGAAGAAGAATAGGAAATTTCATTCCTAATGAAATCCGTTGATCTTCATTGATGGAAAGCTCTGATGCGACGAAGTTTTGAATGTCCCATTTTGCCAAAGCTACTCTTTGAGTGTGGCTTACTATTTGTAGTAAATACCCAGATGTGGGACTTACTATTTTTAGTAAGTGGCTATTTTCACTATTTTTTGCTTCAGATAATCATTCTATCCTTTTGGATATCTTCATATGCGTTGTCTTTGTATTATCTACTTTTGATGAAGACTTACCAAATATAGCATGCATGTGTAGGAAAACTTACTATTTTTAAAAAGGGTGTTTCTTGTGTTAAATTTGTGACAGAACATACTTTATTGGACTCTTATTTTCATCACACCCTTCAAATTTCACATAGTTTTGCACATTAGAATGCCTGAAAATAAATTTTGAAATTTTTACCTGGCAATGGCTTTGCGCATGGAGCTTCTGTGGCGCGGCCATTAATGGAGCTCAAAATTTGCAGGTCTAGTTTTTGTCTCCGTTTCCAATAAAAAAAAATCCATTGTGATAGGCTTTTTATTTCGAGCTTGTGTGCAAGTTTTTAGCTCGTTTCCATTTCCACAATGATGGAAAATACAACGAATGTGAGCCGGTTCATGAAGAGATGGTTTTGTTGGAGAAAATGATTCTGGGCACCATTTTACCTATTTTTATTGAATCTTGATCACCTTGAAAAATGAATAATTCTAAAAAAATGGCATCTTGATCCAACTCTTATCTTGTGAGATATGAAGATTTTTCGATCGGGTGACTTCATGGTTATCTAGCAAAACCCTTCATTTTCTCCATGTTCTTTGTCATTTCATTCCATTTTTCTCCGATACCTAAATATTTCTATATATTCATGTTGTGGAGATTTTATTTGGCCATGTTGGATTTGTTTCAGAGCAACAACGGTGGACCGGGTGTCGGACAATCATGCACGGGCCATGACAAGGTATGAAGTCAAGGAGAAATGAGGAGGAAAAAACAACTAAGTCTTGGATTTAAAATTTCAAAACATGCACATGGAGTGGTTGGGTGGATTTTTATGTCCCTTATGTCTCTTACCTTTGGGATGTGAGGGACATAAATTTCCACAGTGGTCAAGGGATGTCATGTTTCCTCGATCCTGGTGGCGGGGGATTTGTTTGAAAAATGCACTTGGGGGCTGAAAGTTTGTCATGTGGGTGTCCACATGACTCCCCATAGGGTCTGGGTGCATTTTTCAAGGTTTTATGTCCCCCACCTTAGGTTTATAAGGGACATCAGTTTCCATGGTGGTCTTAGAGCTGACACATAGCGTCCAATCCAATGGTAGGGAATGGATGCTCCAAAAATGCACCTGGGGGCTGAACTGTCAAGTTTGAAGGTCACATGAGGGTATAAGAGGTCATATGAGGGCTGAGAGGGATTGAAGAGGGTTGGGTAATATTTTCCAACCTTGATGTCCCTAACCTTGGGGGACGTGAGGGACACAAAATATTGCCAGGCTCCTGGTGCTGACACGTGTCCTCCCAAACATTTTGCTAAGTCTTGAACTTGTGACAGTGATAACTTGTGCTCCAAATGGAATTTTTTGGAAACATTTTATATTATCCTAACTAAAAATGGCCTTCTTAATTCAATGGTTGGGTTATAATGTCTTTATTATTCCATTTGACCCCGAAAATTAGATTTTTGATTTTGTACTCCACTTGTGCTCGAGAAAAAGCTGCTGCAGCACCTTATGCGCCAAAGTTTTATGAAAATTATTATTTCACCATCATGCAGGTCTTGGAACCCTCTTTCTATAGATTTTTTTTTCTCCTAATTCCATCCGTAGCTCCCGAGAATCTTCTTTTGAAGCCCATCGCTTGTTTTAGGCCTTGTACCGCTTAGGCTTGTGAACCCTATTTTTGCTCAGCTGCTCCAATTGTTGTAAAACTTCCCAAACCTTCAAAAATCATTTCTATTATATTTTAAGATATTCATTTCATCTCTTTGTTGAAGTTTTACCTTATGTTCCACTCCAGGAGTTGAATACAATCATGAGAAGGCTAACGATAGCCCTTCCCCATACTTCTTTAGAAGATAGTGTCTTTTTAGAACCCCTAAAATCACCTAGGTGGAATGAATATAATTTCCTAGATAAACTAGGGGAATAAGTTGAAATAAAATAAGGGGTGATTAGATAGATGGATTTGACCGAGGTGCCTAGGAATGATAAAACATGAAAAATTCACCATAGGGGTATAATTGTCATGCTTGGAAACTTCCAATTTCCCTGTTGCACATTTTCACGACAAAAACTGTAATTTCAAGAAGTAGTGTATGTGGTTATGAATTTTTATATTGTATACGCATTTAGCATATGATAGAATGGCACAGGTAGTAGCAAAGTCCACTCTTTCATTATAATGCTCTTCGAGATGATTGTTCTGAAGTATATGGTTTCTTGTGGGATTATATGTACCGTATAAAAATATATTTAATATTTACTTACTTCTTGAAGGTTATTGGAAAGGATTAATGACTAGGTACATACCTTCATTGTGCGTACTGGATATTTATTTTCTCCTTGCAAGGATTAATGACTAGACTCACGTATCAATGTAGTATATATCTATTGTATAAATCTTTTGTGGCTCGAATAGGTATTTGAATACCCAGATAAGAAAAGGTAAATACATATATTTATGTAGTATCTGTTTATATAGATATTTATGTAGATGCTTAGAGCTATTAGCGGATTTTGAATTCTCGAACATGCTTAAGCCTATAAGTGGCTCGGCATTCATGAAATATTGTTTCATAAGCTTCTCATGGATGTCTAATATCTATATTTGTGTCAAATGGGTAAAACAAGGTTGCATACTAGTACAAACTCATCTCGTGATTTGTCTTAAAAATAGATCACCATATTAATTGGTCACATGAGTTTTATCTTTCCTTTTATTGTTACGTTATAAGCTGAGTAAATTAATAAGTTCTATTTTTCCTTATGTATTGTTCTTTTTATGAATTATGAGGAATTTGATAAGCAAATGATAAAACTTGGTTCCTTTCCTTGGAAGGTAAACTAGGTTGATTGTGAGTTATTTTCTAAGTCAGGGTAACTTTGTTCCAATTCATTTATAATACTTTGCGTAATAGTGTTATTCTTTAGTTATTCATTTTTAAAAGTTTCACCTCCATGACACCCATGATTGAAGTTGTTCCAAGTTAGTGATTTGCACTCCAAGTTCAAAAGGCCTAGTAAATAGAAGCCATGGGTCGTAAGCTCGAACCCTCATGCTACTTATTTTGTTGTTTTCATTGAAGGGTCTTACTAGCGTTTGTGTGGGGATTTGTTCTTAAATGTTTTAAAATATATATCTTGGGTTTTCGGGACCTCTTGGAGTACCTAGATGAAGAGGAGTCTTCTTAAGTCAAACCCCGTAAGGGTATTACCTTGTACTCAAAAACAAATGTGTGGTTTATGGCCTTCATGAAAGAAATGATGGTGTTGGGTTGAAACCGTGACCTGAGAGTGTCTATGTATATTCAGAGGTTGGTTCGGTTAGATTCAATCACTTTTTGTCTATCACATATAATGTGAGTATAAGAAATGTGTGAGGAGATGGATAGATTGTTTGGATGTGTACTATGGTTTGATTTGCCTAAGACCAATGAACACTAGTAGGTTATAGTCCATTAATTATTTCTTAATATTAAGTTGTGTTGTTATCATCTTCGAGATGTAATCTTAGTGGTCATAGCATTCTTTATTGATGAAGGAATGGGTTCAAAGGTATTGTTGTGTGTTTCATTCAAATGAAAATCATTGATTGAGTGGTTTGGATCCTTATTAAATCTTGGGTTCTTCATTTAAAAGGAGGGTTTGGGTATTATATTTCAATCACGTAATCCATAGGATCACATGATTGAAATCTCAATATTTTGATCCCTTTTTGTTTTAATCTATAAGGTCTTGCCTTGATTATTCGACATATAATTCTTACTAGAATATTGGGCTTCTTTCATGTTGAATGGTGTTAATATTTATCTTGTGTTAAGAATTTTTATTAGTGGTTTCTACTTGATCCATTCTTGAAATAGAATATTCCTTTCATGATATTGTTAAATGTTAGCTTACTATTGCATTGGGTAGTCTTAACATGCTCAGTTCTTACAAACTGACTCGAGTTAATACTTGTGCAGATGGATTATGCGAGTAGATAAAAGGAAAGAGTTCTAAAGGTTTCATCGGTTTGATTTATGAAGTTCCTTGTACGAATGTCAAATGTGTTGTAAATCTTGCAATGGTGCTTGTAAAGGAGTTTTGAAGGCCTCTTGCCTTGGATTTTTCAGTATTTGTGAAATAAAGTTGTCTTGTCCTTTTGTAGCAAGACTTGTAATTATTTTTGTGAGGAATAAAACTCGATCATCACCTTGTTATGTGTACTTTATTTATGATATTATTTCATTCGTAAAAATGTTGTAGCATGGTTGACCAATTTTGTTACCTTCTTGTTCTCATCCAAATTCAATCAAATCTTTTGACACCTTTGGTTTGTGTGCCACATTGAATAGAAATTTTATAACCGTGTTTAGTTCTCTCGATTCATAATGGTAGTTTCTTCTTTCGAGTCTTAAAACTTTCTGGTATATAACCCCCCTAATGGTCTTAGCATCAGTGAAATTCTATGTATATTTTAGTGGGTGGTAATCATTTTTCTAAAGTTAATAAAAAATACAATAAAATGAATACATAGATGAATAAATGAATAAGATAATAATGAAGTTGTGATTTTATAGGTAAATTTAGGAGTCCTTAATTGGAAAGAAAGGATTTTTCTACCAGTGTAAAAGAATCCACCCTCACTAACCTTAAGATATACATTAAACCTTATGCCCTTTTTCAAGCCAAATAAAGAAAATGCTAAATGAGGTTGTTACCCAAATCCTGTTGAACTCTTAAGTCTCTTTAAAAGACCGGTTAATAACTAAGGAGATCATGATGATGAAATAACTTGACCTTTTCTCTCTAACCTTTTCCATGGTTCTTTGTAATCTTCTCTTAAGCATGGTTAATTGTTGATCCTTGCACCAGGAGGTTGTATTTCCAAACCTTAATGGTATTCCACTCTAGTTGGATCTTGTGCTCATCGCCTTGTGCAATGAAGGTCTGGATCAAGATTTTGTAGCTTGGGTATGATTAAGCAACCTTGTGAGAGATGGAAGGTTTCCCTTTTGATCAAACAATTTTATCCAGTTTTGATATCCTTTAGATGAACCTCATTCCGAAAACTTGTTCTCAAGCTAATTAGTCAATAGTATAAAATTAATAAGTTCACCTTTGTAAGAAGAAATGCTCAATTCAAACTGAATCGTATAGTTCGTAAAGTTAGGTATTGAAAGATATTTTTTAGAAAAATGGATAACCTTAAAGGATTTTACACCGTGGGGTGCACTTAACTTAGACTGTGTACTGTGGTTGGTCCTGTTTCATGGTGCCTTGTTAAAGAGAAAAGTGAATTGTCCTTGATTGGTGTTGGATGTTCCGTGTTCTCTATGTGGTCATAGTTGTGTCAGGTTGTTTAAAGAGTTAGTTGTAACCTTTGTGTCCTCCTGTAATGTCATTCTATACTTCAAACAAGTCAAAAAAATTATCCTGTATTTTTCTATGCTGTCTTGTGTGTTTTGAAAGTGGATATTACAATATTAATATTTACAACACTTTACCATGTGCTCATTTCGAATTGGCACTTATTGATTTTATGAAAAAACAATTTACACTAGATATTCCTAAATTACGACATTCAGAAAAATAATTAGGTCAAATGCAAATCCTTGCATTTGAAGCACACACAATGCTAACAAACTATTTCATTTCAACAAATTTTCTCGCCTATGTCTATTTTTGTCCACTTTTGTCTTGACGGATATGATCGAGGAGGAGGATGTGTTCTATTATCTTTGGGATCGAGTACTACATATTTTTTAATCTCTCTTTATAATTTTTATTTTCATTGTACTTGGTGGGGAATTAATTTATGTTTATCACTTTCGAGAATGAAGGTTCAAGATGAGCTAGATATAGTCGTAGCAAAGGGAAACAAGCTTCCCTATCTACATGTGGCGGTGAAGGAGACTGTGATTTCGTCCACTTGGTCCTCTCTTATTGTGGACACCAATGTGGTTATGTGGGGCACATTCAACCATATCCAATCTTTATGTTAATAGCTAGTGATGTTAGAGACACTGCAAAGCCTTCGAGTGTGAGAAGAAACTAGAAAAAATGTGAATTCCTCGACTCTTTCCCCCTTAGGCATGGATCGTCACAATTTCTCAATAGCCTATAAGGAGTTAAATTTTAGCATCGTGTATGCCATTTAATTGTGTTACCTCGTCTACTAGGTATGTGCATTGTGTGCACCTTTATGCTTTCTAGTCGCAATATTGGTGAGCCAATTTAATAACATCACGTGGCTTTGATTTATGTCTTTCATTTCTCTTGGAAGATATCATTCCTTTGTTTTGCATGCCACTATTGGAAAATAGAAATTGTTGTCAATATTCCTACTAATTTCCTGCTAGCAACCATGCCAAAATAGTTGGGGATGGCAATGTCAAGGTTCATGGGCTTGCACTTCCACATATCTTCTACATAGGTTAAATCCCGCACTAAAATTACACCTCACATAACACCGCACTCATTGTTGAGAGAGCATACTTTGCCCCTCCCACTTGAACAAAATTGCATCGACATGATATTTTATGTCGTGAGCTCCTTTAACAATGCACACCTTCTCCATTCAATTTTTTGAATTAATTTAATTGTTTCTTCGATTTAAAAAAATACACATTAGAACTTTTTGAATTCTAAATCAAGATAATTTAACACAGTTGACGATATGGTTAAAAAAGACATTTGCAAGCTCCCCTGTCTGCAAGCTTCACCTTCTCATTTTTGTTCGTATCCATCTATCCCCCTACTAGAAGTTATCATTTATCAAATTCCACTAACAAATTTATTTCCTTCAAATTAAAACATTCACACCTCCTCCACTCTTCACTCCTCCGCACAATCCCTTTTGGCATTCACATTACATTTCTCACGTGCAATTGTTAGTTTAAAATTTATAATTTCTTTCCATTTGTTTAATGTAGTTATTTGATTAATGTTAGTGTTATTCCAAAAAGAGGAACTCATGGGTTTACACCTTTCATCAAAGAAATTCAAACTCGCGTTCTGCAGGGAGGATTCGACAAACCGGAAAAGGAGGGTGTTACATCCAACCTCCTCAACTTTCTGTTTATTCAATACTATCAGTTTTTAAAATTTGTTTATCTTATTTCACTTTGAAAATGTATTAAAACGATTTAGTATATATCTAATTATTATTATAATTATTTTGTTTATTTGTTTAATAATTTAAATTCTTTCGTAGTACACAATTACACCTTATTCAGACTCATTAGTTGTTTCCCATTCTATTTCGTATGATGATCAATCAAATTGATCGACGACAATTACATTGTTATCCTAACAAAGAACTCTCCGAGAGGATTCCGTCATGAGTTGATGACCCTCAAGGATGCATACAGAAAGGGTACGCGGGGCAGGGCACTACAGATGGCATATGCTATCTTTATTTTCAATTTGTCTCGTATCTCAAATTCGGTGATAGTTTCCTCGTATTTATGTTTCATTTATTAAATAGTGTCCAGAGTGCTTATGGAAGACTAAACTTGCATATAAATTACATTCTCAAGATGTTAAGCCTAATCTCTATTCGAAACGCGTTTTCTCTAAAACGAATTCTAAAACAATCTTCTGTGGTGACAAATTCCACCATTTCCTAGTCACCGTGAATAAATGGAAAATAATAATTCTATGTATTCAAATGTTACTACAGCAGTAAATTATTTTGAATAAGTAACTTGTTCGAGATACAACTAGTGAAGCTAATGATGTGCGGCTGGAATATTCAGAAATGCTCCGCATTTCCGATATTTATGGCTGCAATAAGAAGCTCTCGAGTCAGCAGCAATGCATGGGCACGCTCGCATTTGTATTTGATGAGAACCATGTTGGCATGTTGCCTAACATAAATTTACGACAATCCTGAAAATGCCACAATGTCGAAATTTAAATCTCGCCCATTGGTTTCTTTTTAAAAGATATGTACAACTTGTAAGGTGCGCGAGTGAGTATAATTTAAAATCTATTGGAGATCTTTATATCCTTTTTTGAAGTTAGTCATGTCACATGTGTCCGAAGACTTTGCCAAACTGATTTGACACAGTGAAGAAGAAACTAATCTACGATTGGTGTCTATTCAATACAAGCGTTGTGGAAATATTCATCAGTTTTACATAGTGATACATTGCAGTTAATTTTCCATTGTTGAAAGGAAATGGTGACTATTGGGGAAAATGAAAATCCACCATAGCATGGGTTATGTGGTGCAGTATGTCCATAACATTTATCATATTGATGGTCATTTATATATTTTAGCCATTTACATTTTTACGCCGAAGGCGTTCTTGTAGTGGAGTGTGACCAATTTATTCTGACAAAATTCAGAAATCGTACGGATGACCTTCCTCCTCGCAGTGTCGTTGAAATCCAACGGCGGATACACCCTAACAATCTCACCGCTAATCTTGCCAGTTTCGCGGGATTGTAAAGCTGGGAGTGATGAAATTCGCCTTCCGTTCCACCTACTGTTCCACCTACAAGAGGAACTTCAGCCCAATACATTCACCACACTGTTCCACCTACGACACGCATTGTACCGCTTTAAATCTGAAGCTTGTATGTAAATGTATTTCGCGCTCTACTCAAAACCTTCTGCAGACCAGAGACCTCTGTTCACCATTTTTTTAACACCAAAACGATCCGTATACATCGAAAACGCAGTGTATTCCCAGCCTCTCCGTCTCAACGCTGATAAATTAAAGTCACTCCATTAGACCTACAAATGCTATTCGCCCACTATATTCAGAAAGGTCTCCTCTACAAAACCCATCCCAACAATTTCTCCTTTCAAGTAGACCGTCTTGCCGAAACCCTGTCTCAACTGCTGGTACAATTTCTTCCGATGGAGCCATTTACATCGACTGCAATGATTCCGGCGTAGAATTCATCGAAGCCGGAGCAGAACACCTCAGCATTGCAGATCTGGCCACGCCAGACGTTACGCCAGCCGTGGAAGAACTATTTGTGCTCCACGGTGCCGTTACCTTAGACAACCATCGCCTTTCGTTGCTTGTTGTGCAGGTAGGAAGTCCTCAAATTTGAAGCCTTATATGTTTTAAAATTTACCAATTTAACGGAGAAAGTGAAGAGTTCTGCAAATTTGATGACGGAAGGTAACTAAACTGAAAGACGGGATATCAGTCTGTTGCACGGTGAACCACGCAGTCGCCAACGGGGCTTCCTTCTGGCATTTGTTTAATTCTTGGTTGCACCTTTGTAGAACAAACGGATTTTTTTTTCCGTTAGTCCCATCCATGACCGTTCTCTTATAAACCCAGTGGCTCCGCTATTAGGCTAGGCCTCTACCCGGACGGTCACATCCCACGCTTTTCCCTGCCTCTGCTGCAGGTAAAAATGATCCTTTTCAACGCCCACATGGTTAGGTGCTTAAAGGATCGGGCCAACTGCGATTCAGCCACTACGATCTCCTCATTCTAGGCGCTGTGCGGTCACACGTGCCGGATGAGCCCACGATATTCCGGCTGTCCATCAACTGCCGCTCTCGCTTTCTTCCTCCGCTGCCCACTTGGTATTTCGGCAACGCTATTCAGAGCATATTCTCTACCACTACTACCCGGGAGGTTAACGATTCTCCTCTCTCCTTCCCGACCGTTTTGTTGAACGGTATAATTACGGGTCACAAGGATGCGGTTATCAGACAAAGCATTGATATATGAGAATGATTTTTGGCGGTTAGGAGTGGGACGACAAATCGTTTCGAGAAATGTGGAATTGGAGATTTTTTTGCCTCCACAGGGGATGGATGCTTTGGAAACGGATACACAATTCTTTCTCCGTCCTAGTCCATTCCCCTCGTAGCAAGAAAAAGAGTAAGGGAGACCGAGACTGAAAAGAGAGAGAGAACATTTTGGTTGCAGTTGTCATAAAATTAATATAATATTTAAGCTTATATCATTATTTACAGAAAAGGTTTTTATAAAGTCAAATGTTTACTCAACGCGTTACAGACAATGATTCAATTATATTTAAATGTTTACTCAACATGTTAGGTATATAATTCAACTATGTTTAAATGTTTGCTCAATATGCTAGGTATATGATGTAACTATAAATTTTTATTTCACTAATATTTCTCGATTACAATTTTTTGGTTTTACCTTTTTTCCAACTAATTTTAAATAATGCAAACTTTTAACATCCAACAATTTTTATTGTTTGTTAGAGAGGTGTTGCGCTCTTTTGATTGGATGGAGAATACCTTCATTTTTACGCCGAAGGCGTTCTTGTAGTGGAGTGCGACCGATTTATTCTGACAAAATTCAGAAATCGTACGGATGACCTTCCTCCTCGCAGTGTCGTTGAAATCCAACGGCGGATACACCCTCACAATCTCACCGCTAATCTTGCCAGTTTCGCGGGATTGTCAACACATTGTCTGTTTTAGCCCGCACGCAAAACGCGTATTTTTTGTTTCCTGACACAAACAAAATCGATTTTTTCTCCCCCTGCGAGACATGGCGCCGTCTGGGTAGATTTCTTGTTGCAGAGAATGAACGATACTGAGCGGGATTTGTGAAGATATCAATGGCCGAGTGCAGTGCAGAAAAAAAAATAGTTGAAAAGATGTTGCAGTAAGTACCTACACAGTAGCAATGTGTATTGGGATCGCTATGATGAGTGGAGTGCATATGGAGCAGGAGCTCCCGTAGTTTTGAACAATGGGGAAACTGTGGTTCAGTATTATGTAGAAACTTAGGTTAGACTTAAAACTTTAAGGTTCAGTCATCTTCTTTACCTAATCAAAGGCATATAAGCTTTTGAATGTATAACTGTTGTTTTTGGGGAAAATTTGTAGTGGGGATAAATCGGTTGTGGTTTGGGTTCTCAGGAATGTGAGAGATGAGAGCGATGGGGACTTTGAGCAGTGACTCGCACAGTGATAGCGAAAGTGGGAATTTCAGTGAAAGATCCTGAAGTTTTAGAAGTGAATCTTGCAATTCCAGCGAAAGATTAGGATTGTGGGATGTCGCCACTGAAGATTCTTCTGCCCTTGGTCATGATAATGTGTCGAATCTTTGTGACCGACTTGGTTACCTGTGCCTTGAATATTTTGAGCGAGTTGTGCCCAATGCAAGAGTCCCTCTAATGGAGAAGATACTGCCATTGCTAATACTCTGTTTCTTGGTAAACCAATTTTTCATATTGGATTTTCAATGTTGGGTCTATCAAAACATAACAATCAAATACCCTGAGATGTGATTGTTCAGTGTTCTGACTAATTATAAAATAAAATTTCCAAGTGTGAAAAGTTTTAACAAAAGATAAGATTTGGCAAGGTGCTTCTATTAGCTTCTTTTTTCAACTGCCCATTCTTCTTCAGTTCTTTTAAGTATCAATATGTTTGAAATGACTCACATTTTTTATCTCTTTTCCTGCACAGTTTAATCAGCTGGCTACGGAATTTCCAGAATTAATGTCTTTAAAAAGCATTGATCTTTCTCCGGCAAGCTGGATGTCAGTTGCATGGTCAATACACTATTGTTGAAATGATTTTGTGATTAAGTACACATATGGTTTAATGATACAAGCTGAAGCATAATTTTGAGTGAATATTACTGTATATGATTGTTGCTAGAAATATTATAATTTGTCTGTGTGGCCTTTGATTCTAGGTATCCTATTTATCACATCCCAACAGGGCGTACTCTTTGTGATCTATAAGCCTTCTTTTTAACGTATCATACCTTGTCTATCTCCTTCCAAGGTTTGTATGTCATGATTTAAAACAATTTTATAGCGATTGAATTTTCTTCTGATACTGCTCAGATAAATCATATGGTAGAAACAAGTTAAGTTGTTTACTTGGCTTTCAACTGCCTTGCAGAGAATGAGATTGGAGAAGACAATGTTAGGACAGAATCGGGAAAAATCTAAAGAGTGCATTTCTCTTCCATCATTTGGACTTTCTACTTACAAATTGCAAGGACTTTTGCTGGCTGTGTTGATCAACAGCAAATTATCTCACTACTGAGCTCTGCTGATTCTTGGTTGAAACAGCTAAGGGTACGCCATCCAGATTTTGAGTTTTTAACCTCTCACAACTTGTGATTACAAGCCAAACTGGTTTTGATTTTGCTAATAAACTGAGGTTTTGGATCCCTGTGCTGGTTTTGGGCGGAATCATATGAAAATTAAACAGTGAATAGAAGATTCACTTTTTGGGGGGTGCAGAGAAGAGAAACGAACTTGTAGGATATAGAGATTTTGATTTCTTGAAAAATTTCTGCATCTTCGTGAAAAAGAGGAGGTAACTATTGCGATTAGAGTTTGATGTGGTTTTGTAGATCTTATGACAATGGGAATGAGCTGTAAAAAGATTTTATAAATTGGGTTGCTTTGGGTTCTCTGTAGTTTTAGGATCTCTGCATCGATTCTAACAGTACTCTGCACATTGATCAACTTTATTCTAATGGAAGAAAAAAATTCTCCTCATTAGCCTTCGTAATTACAATATATTTGTCATGTTATGTGTTCTTTCATGTTAAGCACTTATGAACTTGTGTTTTTTAAATTGCTGGTGAAACACAAATACATTATTCAGTTATTCCCACATTGGTAAGAACTGTGAGACAAGGAAGACTTTAACAGTATAACATTATCCAAAAGCTTTGCCAAAAGGAGATGCTAGAGGGTGAGAAGCCCAAAGGAGTGACTTACATTCACCATTTCTCAGGACTATTTACGTGTTATGATTGGAGAGTGACTACTTATGTAGGTTATCTTGAGATGACTTACAACACAAACAAGTAAAATCCTATGAAATTTAATAACATAGATAACTCAGAATGTACTTTGACTTTAGGTACATATGTAAATTCTCTTCATTGGGGTTAGGTTAAAAATAAATGGGGAAAAATATTTGAGTAGTGACTATTCATGGAGGTTATCTTGAGACCACGAGAAAAAATGTCATTTGGATAGTGACTACTCATAGAGCTTATCTTGAGATGACATACATTGGGAAAAATGTCATTTGGATAGTGGCTACTCACTAGGGACCAATGTTGTTTGGATAGTGTCTATTCATGAAGGTTATCTTGAGATAACACATATGGGAGAAAATGGTATTTTTGTAATGACTACTAATAGAGGTTATATTGAAATGCCCGTCAGTTTGGAAGGAGACAACTCCTTGTGGAAAACGTTTATGGCAGCGTACAAAAGACGTGAGTTCCCTCTCGAGATAGTCACATAGTTTAAGCGTATGCAACAAACAAGTCTCCAACCCAATCAGTTTACATTTGCCAGCGCACTCTTGCTCTGTGTCAAAATATGAGCTAGGTTTATAGATTTATTTGTGTGTGTAGGTCTCATTTAGCCCTTAATAAATGAGAGCCCAGTTTAGCATGGTCGCCCTTAACGGCATACACTTCATGAGGATTTTTTTCCCAAAAATGTTTTATATGGAGCCAAAAATCTTCAAAAATGGCAATGTATTGGTGGATCTATAACCCTACGAACCCTTAAAACCCTAAGGGAAGAGGGTTTTCTTTATTTTTTAGGTTTTGGATTGTTATGGAGCAGGGTATTTCATCTACGACTGCTCTCGATGAAGGTTTCAGTCGCTAGCGCCTCTCTTTGAATGCGCGGGCTGATATATCGATGGCAATCCCTGGACTGTTCAATAGATTTGACCATATTAGTGTTGGTACGTCGGTCTTGCTTTGAAACTTTCTATTTGTATTGATGTCTTTAGTGTTGGAGTATTGTTTTGAAAATATTAGTGGTGGACAGACCATTCAATATTTTGGCTTACGATTTCCACCATTCAAATACTGCTTCGATTTCCACCATTCAAATATTGCTTATCCGAGTGTGCAATAGAGATAGTTGGGTAAATGTTTTATTCTTTGTTCATTTGTAACTTAAAGGTGAACTTTTTTCTTTTTTTTTGGGGTAAAGATAGGATTGTGCAGAATTTGAGGGGAAATGCATTTTTGCAAGGACCGTGGGGATGCAAGTGATGCGCATTGTGTTATTGTTGTGTGCATTTGTGGGAAGTAGCCAGGAAAGAAGCATGGGCAGCCATGAGACAGAGCAGAACTTACTGTTCACAGAGACCTTCCGGTGACAACTGTGTTCGCGTTTGGGATATCTAAATTTGGAGCCACTATGCCAGGGCCTACGATGAAAGCCCTGCAAGGCGTAGAAACGTTTGTGATGTGTGAAAATCATCTTCCTTCTCGACATATTCTGCCATGGGATCCTTCGATTATGACCTCCATTCCTAAACATGGCTGAATTTTGACAGTGATGCATATTCACGGCGGAATACACGAGCCTCAGAGCGACATACCATTACCATTACAATAATATGCAGCACCCAGGTAACATGTGGTACCATGACCATGCCTTTGGTCTAACCAGAGTTAACATCTTTGCCGACCTCTATGGTGCTTATGTTCTGTCGAGTCCCTAAGTAGAGAAGTACCTCATGTTGCCCTCTAGTCGTGCATATGACCGCCCTCTTGTCATCTTCGACGACATTCCCCTTCCCTTTTTTGCAACCCTCACACTTCTCCACACTCTAACCCCTTCTTCTTCACCCCTCTTCCCCTCCCTTTCTTTCTCTACCTCTAATTTGACTCATTTAAAAGATCCCCTTCGGCGTTTCCATCGTACATTTCACGTACGATTGCTAGTATTAGTGTTTGTAGCCGTAAAATGATTGAAATGACTGTGTACGTGTATGACCCAATGTGTGTGGGGAAGACTGAACGAAATTTAGCTTCTTTAAGATCGACTAAATATATGATGATTTAATCATAAAACCACCCCTTCACACTTAGCTTATCATATGACGACCCGGTATTCACGAAAAATTTATACACCAACATCTAAAGAGTAGAAATTACCCAACATAATAGGTATTGTCCTAGATTTATGCACCCACAACATATTTATCAAATTGTAGTAGAAACTACACGGTAAAATTAGTAATCTATATTGTCGTGTTTTAATATATTATAACAAACTAAAAATAATAAGAACTTGTTTTCAATGATTTTTTAGCTCATGGGTTTATATTAGATAGACATGTAAGTGATATATAGTTTTGTATAATTAAGGAAGTAGATAAATATTGATGTGGAAATAAATAATGAGTTGTGGAATGAGGAGCTAGGGTCACAACTTGTTGATTGCCATATGTTACTGATATTAAACAAGAGAATGTTGAACAAGGCATATTGTAAGACATATTATGTATCTTGCATTATTATGATTTAAACGGTGAGAAAGAACCTTAGATGATATTATTGTCCACATAATAGGGTAAATTCTAGTGGGAATTATTAGCTAATTCTTGAATATTTATACTTTCAAAATTGTATGTGGTGATTTTGAGGAGTCGTATGGAACACCATTTGGCCTAAAATTTCAAGATGTTAGTTATTTTTGCGGGACACCTCACCTAGTGTTTAAAATAAATGTCATACTTGTACATGTTTATCGCCACTACCTCGAAACTATTGAAATAATTATCATTGATGTTGAAGGAAGTTGAAGGAGATAACATATTCATTGAACTCATCGATGTTGCAAGATTTGGCTAGCAAAAAGAGAATTGTTTATTGTTCAGGAAGAGAGAATTGTTTATTGCTTGAGTCTCATTTTATTTCTTCAAGTTCTAACTTGGATGCTTTGGATTCTCCCTAAAGATTGTTTGAATCCTTCGAGTCTATCCAAAGTCCATTTTAATCCTTTCGAGTCCATCTGTAGTGCCCACTACCCTTTCATCTTTTTTTATACTAATCATGATCTTTTGTTGCTTATATTATGGACATGATTATGGGCCTTATTATAGTATGATGTTAGATGTTAGATCATTGATTATTGTTGACTTCATTCAGTTATGATGCATGATGATTATTACGACATTTTAGATATTGATGATCATATATTGTTTGACATGGTTATATTATGGATGTTGTGCGGACTTGTGATATTGGATATTTTGAGTAGACCTAGAAATGGAAATTATTGGATGATGATATAGTTGTTGATAAAACCATAAATGATTTTATTAAATTGCTTTGATGTTGTTGTGATTCATACATCTAAATGATATTAGGAATTATATTTATATTATTTTTGATGTTCTGATATGGCCACAAGGCCAAAGGAGGTATTTGTGTTTTGTAAGTTAAAATATCACAACAAACATTGGGGGATTGGAGACAAACCACATTACAATTCTAGATGAATTCAACAAGATCACCATGGAAGCTCGTATTCATTTGTGTTTGTTAGGGATTCCCTTGGGGGAATCACCTTTAATTGTGACCAAGGGGTTTTATGTATTATCTTTTATTTTGGTCCCTTTGTTTATGTTTGCATGTGTATATTTTGTGATGCTTTTACTGCTTTCATTAAGTATTAAATGGTGTGTAAATATAGTGAGTAATCGTATTGTTAAAATAAATAAATAAAATATGTTATAAGAAGGAAATTAATGAGATTTGTTGGTCATGATTTAAAGTGATATAAGTATGTGTAAGAGATATGTAAGTGATGTGTAAGTTAACTTTTGAGTGTGAAACACTCCACCCTCTCGAAATTTGAATTTCTCCTTGGAAGCTATTTTGGAGGCTTGTGGGACAAGTTAAACTTGTCCCATACCCCTTAAATTTAATTACCAACCATAATTACGGTTGGAGAGTTGAAATTAGACTTTTATAATAATTTTTGAGAAGGGAAATTGTAGGTTTTAATTTCACTTTTCCTACATGATTTAATTTCAGTCCTTTGGGGGAGTGGGTTGGATTTGAGTGTGCAAGTAAATTGTCATATTATTCACCCACCTAGCTATTGTGCTTTGGAGAATGAAGTTGAATTTTGGGTTGCAGTTGAAGATGTGTGATATGGCATCCTATGTTGATCTGCCTCATCCTCTTCCCTTTCCTCTTCTATAAAATTCGAATGGCTTGCCTTGTTTTGGGGTTGCTTCATTTTGGAGACTTTTTCTTGGGTGAATTCTTTTGCTATTTTGGGAGCTCTTGTTTGTAAGAAAGTTTTTGGGAAGATTGTTGCATGCTTGTGCTTGGCTATTCTTGGATTGCTTGCATTGGGACAAAGCTTGCTGATTTAGAACTGGAACAACTCCATCATGGAGAGGTAGGAGCTTGGCTCTTGAAATGCTCTTATTTTATGAATGTATATGTTAATGTATGAATGTTTTGGCATGTTTGTGGGTTGTTGGGTAGATGGCCTAGGAATGGTGTAGGAGAAACTATGGGGTTATCTTGTGGGAAACACATGTGTGTTTTAGGGAGATATAAGGGTGGAGGGAGTTGGGATTTAAGTTCCACCTTACAAATAAATACCTTGCATTTCTTTACTCGTTATGGGGTGCTATAAGAGGTTTGGGAGGCATAACGAAATATGAGGAATAAGGGGTACTTGAGGGAGGCATAAGGGCATCTAAGGGATTTGAAATGATATATATATATATCTTGGTGGTTTTTCTCGAGGTGGTGATACCCTTATTTCCCCTTGGGAGGCATAAGAAGCATCCCCATAGTTTCTTGCTCCTTGGGGCTTACTTAATGCCTCGTAATGTTTTTCATGCTCTATTGTAGTTTTAAACTACATTCTCTTTTGGATTATATTTTATTGTGAAAGTGTTGTTGTGTGTTTGTGGAAGCTTGTTGTTTCCTTGAGTTGGATCACATCCTAAATTACATTGTGGTTGGGGTTTGGGGGCAATGAAGAAGGATGGATCCTCTTATATTCTTGGTTGGGTGGAGAGCATTGTCTTTCCCTACTGTTGTTGTGATCAAATTAGAAGAATAAGAAATCTACATGTTGTTGTTCTGGAGCTGAGATAAGACAGTTTGACAATCCCTTGTGAAATGAAATCTTATTATAGCCCCTTTCCCACTTGAAGTGGATGATCTATGTATTCATTATAATGGAAAGATACTTTGTATTGGCAATGAAAGTGGAAATTTGAAATGTAAAAGAGTTATACTCTGTATTCTGTTTTGGAAAGAATGTGAAAGAATGATATGTGTTTTGTATGTTGTATTTTGAAATAAAATGGAAAGGAGGTTGTAAGAGTTTCATTTGAATTAATGGAAGTGTTTTCCTTGTTCATATGATATTATTTCCATTGGAAATTTGTATTTAACATGCACTATGAAATCCCTATTTAGAAAGTGGAAAAGTGAAATACATGAGAAAAAAATGTATTATTTTGTCATGTATATAACATGTGATTCTTAGAAATATTAAAAGAAGGATGTTACAAAGTTTTCTTTTGGAATCAATGAATGATGTATTACCTTCCTTAAATTTCCTTGTGGTATTGAATCTGGTCTCTTAAATGTAATTGAAATCTCTGTTTGTAAAGAAGAAATCCGTATAAAGGAATGTGTAATACTATGTCCTTTGAAATATGTAAAAATTAGAAATCAGAGATGTATTATAGTTTTTGAATAATTTGAATTAAATCAACTAAATGCATTAGATTAGGTTTGGAACACATTATAATACTTGGAAGAAGAAAATGGCAAATAGACCTTTTTAAAATTTGAACTTTGTCTTGTTTTTTTTTCAATTGACAATTATTTAATCCCAAATGCTCGATCAATCTGCACAAAAAGGAATAACAAATGAAACATTAATTTGGGCATAATAAGATCTAATCTGAATTCATCTAGACATTAACACTTAAGGAAATTCTTATAAAACTTAGCAAAATCGGGCTCAACCGTTTTGTAGTCATGCTGCTATCAAGAAATGTAAATGTTCAAATTGCAAATCAATCAGACAAATTGAATCTTGAAATCTCTCTTAAATACACCTAAGAACAATTTTCCATGTCTATTTGACATGTTGAGAGAGGGACAAGAACAAATTGAACAAATTTAACAAGTTAAAATTTACTAGTTTGCACTATAAAAGCCTACAAGATCATTTTCTTAAAATTGACCCCTAAACTTTATCAAGATTTGAAACTAATCAATCTTGTTGGAAGAGGACATCTAGATATTTCTAGAAATTCCTTGTTTTCCCAAAACCAAGCTCTCTATCAAAATTTATGGCCTTTTGAAGTTTTTCCTTCACTTGGCGTAAAAAAAAATTGGGAAAAATTTCCTTGGTTGGCCCGCATGCCCAAATTTTTCGCTTAGAACTTTAGAATTTTTTTGGGAAATTTTTCATAATTTTCCCCGCTAACCTACAGCCAATCAGACACTACCACGTGTAACAACGAGGTGTTGGTGGAGGGGGGACCCTTTTAAGCTTAATGCTCCTGGAAAATTTTGGGAAATTTTTCTAAATTTTCCCTACCACCCCGTTGGGCTGCAATCAATCGGGTCATGCGACGTGCTCACACGAGGCATTGGCGGAGGCACAAAGGTCCCTTTTTTCCTTTGTACATTCTCAGAAAAATTTAGGAAAATTTTCCAAATTTTCCGCCACCGTCCGCTGGTTCGTAGCCAATTAGGAGCCACCACGTGGCATCGCGAGGTGTTAGTTGAGGCACGGTGAAAGCTACCATCTTATCCATTCAGAGAATTAAACTAATTTTCTTTGCAGCACCCCACCTTCCCCATGTTAGGTTAGGAGACATCAAGTGTCCCTTGCGGACTCGCGGGAGAGCGAGTGTAAAGTTGGCTTTCACCCCACGCTGGAAGTTTTTTCAAAATGTCTTCTGCCGCCACACTTTCCCTCCACATACTTGGTGGGCACCACGTGTCCCTAGTGGACTTGCAGAATTGTGGGTGTAGGGGTGCAAAGTTGTTTTTCTATCCCCGCGCACGAAAATTTCTAAAAGTTTCCCTATAGCCCACCGACACGCTCTTGGGGTAAATTTTCACCCCTGGGCCTACAGGCCCGCTCTTGGGCAAAATGTTCACCCCAAGGCCTGGCGGCCCATATAACTCAAAAAAGTATAAGGAGTTAGGAGGACTTATTTATATCAATGGAAAGGTGAGGAAATTTTCTTTTCAATGGGAATAATTAAGGGAATTTTTGAATGCATTAAGTTTCGAGAAAATCAGGTTGAACCTTTAATCCTATTAGTTAGTGGATATGGTTAGGAATTACCCTCTCGAACCTTATTGTACCTTCTAACCCTAAATTCTTGAGATTATGACCTCTAATAATTGTTATTAAAGGAAAAGTATGTTCTAGTGAATTAGTATTGTTTTCAAACTTGTTAGTGATAGTTGTTGCCTTGTAATCTGTTTAGACTCTTTTAAACAAAAAAATTTATTCCATAATTTTCCTAATTAATCCTAGGTTGTTATTGGGTGTCAAGTGGGTTGTTTTAGCACACGTTACACTTGGTATCAGAGCATTGGTTTAAAAACTTGGGCCATTCGGAACATTAAAAAACTTTAGACATGAATCTTAATTCTAGCACACTTTTAAATCTAGAAAACAACTTTGTTTAGAAGTTACATATTTTAGTAACACACGGAAAATGAATAAAACTTAGAAAGGTGAACTAACTCTCACCTTGGTCTGTGTAGGAGGTGCAGATGGGACGAGGGTTATTTTTACATAGACCTAGACTTCCCACAACCAAATCATGTTGTAGCAACGATCCTACCCCATATTTTCTATGCTCTTCGGGATGTTAATGTCACTCTACATGGAGGATCAGTAGGAGGGCATACAGCCAAACATGATAGAGTCCCTTCCATTGAGTGTCATGTATCACCTCGACCTAGTGAGGAGCATGGAGGAGAGAAATCCCATACAGAGTTAGCCAGAGCTGAGTCACCAAAGAGGGATCAGGGTGACCAAGTTTTAGGAAATAGAGAGAGGTGTCGGAGCCCTAGGCTTATGGATGAGCATGTAGAGAGACCTAGAGGTTGTCAGACCACAACTTCAAATCACATCGGGAGATCCTTAAGATTTTTCCATCACATTATTCTAGTGACATAGGAGGATTTTAGGTAGAGGTTTGGTTAGTGAGCTTGAGTGGGTACCTCAAGTTTTGTCCTTGTTCTAGAAACAAGAAAGCTCATGTTGTGATCCATCTACTAAAGGATGGAGCTGGTGTTTGGTGGCAGATAGAGGAGCAAAAGCTCCATGTTGATTCTGAGACAGTTACCTAGGAGCTCTTTGAGGAGCATTTCCGACAAGATAATTTTCATGGAGATTCATTTAGCGGATATAAATGAGTTCGATGACCTCGAGAGGAATCTCTCATAGTGGCTAAGTGTGAGAGTAGATTTATGGATCTACTCCAGTATGTTGGCTATATGCAAGATGAGCTGGTGTGGATTCACAGTTTCATCCGAGGCCTAAATCTAGACATTAGAGGTGTAGTGCAGATACATTATCCACATACATTAGCTGAGGCCGTCGAGAAGGCCTATATAGGAGAGGAGACTTAGGGAAAGACCCAATAGGCTAGAGACCGAGTCCGGAGTAGCATCGATCAAATTTAGGACATCAGATTGAGGGGGTCATTTCCTCTTCCTCGTACTAGATAGGGTTCAACATAGTCATCTTTTACACCATAGTAGCAACAACAGTCCTGCACACCTCATAGACCTCCATAGAGATTTGATGCACAGAGAGGTCGAAGTATGGGGCCTCCTCCTAGGGGTCCCATTAGGACACAGGGTGCCCAGAGAGCTCACTTAGTAGGAGCTTGCTAGTAGAGACCTTAATAGACCATAGCTGAATAATCGGATCCACGCCATAGACCTCTAGAGTACTAGCCGGACTTGCTACACAAGGGAGAGGATCATGCAGTTGTTGTTTGGCATGTGGTGTAACTAGAATTTTTAGAGAGACTTCCCACATAACCCTAATAACAAGGGTAAGACACAGATCTCGAGATTATTGTTGGTGATATGGGGTGTAATCATAAGATGTATGTAGCGGCGAGAAATGTCGGGAAGAGCATCAAAGTACATTTATTGAGGCTACAAGTAACATTGGTGGTATTCCTACCTCCATTTTGTTTGATTCTGGTTCTTCTAATTCTTTTATTACACCATATTTAGCAGAGTGATGCAAGTTGGTGGCAGTTATGTAGGGTAATTGTTGGGATTTTGATATGGCTTCTGTAGCTAAGATCTCTGTAGACTCCTTAGTTAAGGAGTGTGTGGTAGATTTTGGACCTTCCACCACTACCTCGGATCTCCGTATCCTTCCTTTGGGCTCATATGGAGTCATCTTGGGTATGGATTGGTTTTCTACACATAGGGCTAGAGTGGACTGTTACCACAAGATTATATCTTGTGCGAGATGATTTGGAGTTGACTCGGTGATATGAGGGGCTAGGGAGACCCGTTTATATTCACACCATCTTTATAATGCATCTTAAGTGGTGTGTGTGACTAGGTATTCAGTTGTATGTTATTACGATCAAAGTGATGATCGAGAGGATATAACTAGTGGACCATCGCAAGATGATCACGCCATTTTGAGAGAGTTTTCGATGTAATTTTTGGGAGCTACCGGGGTTACCACCCCCATGTGAGATTGATTTTCATTTATATTTGGTTCTAGGAGAAGATCCTATCTAACGAGCACCTTATCGGATGACCACACCAGAGCTCTATGAGCTCAAGTTGCAGCTTGAGGGCCTTTTGGAGAAAGGCCTAATCCATCCTAGTGTATCCCCTTGGGGTGCACCGGTGATCTTTGTAAAGAAGAAGGATGGATCCTTGTGTTTGTGTATTGATTACTGCCCGAATGAATAAGGTAATGATCAATAATAGTTATCCCATTCCACGCATTAATAATTTATTTGATCAGATGAAGGGATCCATAGTTTTCTCTAAGATAGACCTTAAGTCTCAGGCTATCATCAATCGGAGATTTCAAAGGTGGAAATTCATAAGACCGCCTTCCAGTATGAGATATTCCCACTATGAGTTCACGGTGTGTGCCTTTTAGTGTGACGAATGCCTCCATATTTTTTATGAGTTTGATGAATGGGGTATTTAGGAAATTATTAGATATATTCATGCTCATCTTCTATGATGACATTTTGATTTACTCATGTATGCGTGAGGAGCATGAGGGGCACCTTCACCAGGTTCATCAGTGTCTCTGAGAGAAGAAACTTTACGAGAACTTGGAGAAGTGTGCATTATTTCATATGGAGGTGCAGTATTTGGGTTATATCATTTTTGGGGAAGGTATCACCATCGATCCTTCCAAGATTAGAGTTATTATGGATTCAAAGCACCCACTACTATGACTGAGGTGCGTAGCTTCATGGGATTAGCAGGTTACTACTAAATATTTGTTCAAGACTTCTCTTGGATTACACACCCCATCACTTCCCTTAAGAGGAAAGGGGAGAAGTTTGTTTGGTTAGATAGGTGTGAGAAATCCTTCAGTACATTGAAGGAATGTCTCACAACAACACCTATTCTTATGTTGCAAGATCCATACGATGTTTTTTTAATTTTCACAGGATGCTTCTTTAGCATGACTTGGAGGTGTGCTGATGCGGGAGGGTAGAGTAGTGGATTTTGAGTCTCACAAAAAAATATTACGAGATTAATTATCGACTCATGATATTGAGTGTGTAACGTTTTACACATTTTGGTTTGATGGAGGCACCTTATTCTCGGTTGAAGATTCACACTTAGGACAAATCACTTGAGTCTTCGCCACCTCTTCACGTAACCCAATCTTAATGCTCGTCGGTGGCGTTGGATGGAGTTACTTTGTGAGTGTGATATGGATATAAATCATGTGAAAGGGAAAGTTAATGTGGTGGAAGAGTCTCTCAGTAGAAAGAGACATGTGGCTTAAGCCACCTCCATGAGTAAAGATTTATGGAGTAGGATTCTTCAAAGCAACTTCCTCTTGACAACTTCTACATTGCGAGTTCGGGTAGATATCGAGTCTCGAGACCCCTCGAGGTGAAATTTTATGGTATTTATTTAGAGTTAGATGGCATTCTCAGGCATAGAGGCTGGATTTATGTTCCCAGAGAGGGAGGTTTGAGGTAGGAAATTTTGATAGAGGCACATTGTGTAACCTATTCATCCCACCCTGGGGTGAAGAAGATGCACGCCACCTTGAGAAAATTGTATAATTGGAGAGTACTTCATGAGACGTGGCCCAGTTTGTGTAACGATGTTTAGAGTGCCAAAACTTAAGGCTAAGCATCAACATCCAGCTAGCCTTTTCTTTCCTCATGTTATGCCGAAATGGAAGTGCGAAACCATTTCCATGGACTTGATTTTGGGCTACCATGTCGAGATATCACCATGACGCCATCATGGCCATGGTTGAAAAATTGATAAAAGTGGATCAATTTTATTGGTGAAGACAAATTTTACATCTAGTGTAGTGGCATGGTTGTATCTTGATGAGATTGTCGGGTTGCACAGGATTCTACGGAAGATCATTAGTGACCATGATCCTTTGTAGACTTCCCATTTCTGGACCACCATGTAGCATTCCCTCGGGATGAAGATAAATTTCAGCACAACATATCACCTTGAGACAGATGGACAGATTGAGTGGGTGAATCAGATTTTAGAGGAAATGCTCAAGATGTATGTGATGGATCAGTAGTCTAGATGGGAGGAGTACCTTTAATTGGTGGAGTTCTCTTCAATTATAGTTTTCAGATTTATATAAGCATGAATCCTTTTCAGTCTTTGTATGGCGAGAGAGTACATGACACCTCTTAGTTGGGACAGGCTAGAGGATAGGGTTTCTCTTGGACCATATTTGTTGTAGGACATGGAGCAGCAGGTGGTTTTGATCAGAAATAGACTATAGGAGGCATAGGACGAGATAGAAGAAGTACATAGATTAGCATAGGATCGACCATAGTTTTGAAGTGGGCATGAAGGTGTTCCTTTGTGTCATGCCACATAATATCCCTATCCATTATGGAAAAGGTTCTAAGTTAGCTCCTAGATTCATGGGTCCTTTTGAGATCTTGGAGCATATTGTTCCTTTGACCTAAAATGTAGCATTGCCACCCAACTTATCTCAAGTACATGATGTGTTTCATGTTTCAGTTCTTAGGATATATTTTGCAAATCCTTCTCATGTGTTAGATTGGACATCATTGTAGGTGCAAGATCAGGGGTAGGTAATTGTGGATATCATTTGCATTATAGATCTCAAGAAACTTGGCCTTCGAGTTAGAGAGGTTGATCCAAGTCCGGGTGCGGTGGGACATATATGATGAGACTGTAGCTATATGGGATGATGCTACTTTGCTACAAGTTCAGTTTCCACACTTGTTCGAGTGACTTCTAGGAGGAAGTGGAGTCTAAGGGAAGGGGGATGTAGTGCCCACCACCCTTTAACTCCTTTTTTATACTAATCATGATACTACTGATTATATTATGGACATGATTAGGGACACTTATTATAGTATGATGTTAGATGTTAGATCATGGATTATTGTTGACTTGATTTAGTTATGATGAATGAATTTTTATTAGAGACATTTTGGATATTCATGATGATATACTGTTTGACATGGTTATATTATGGAAGTTGTGTTGACTTGTGATATTTGGATATTGTGAGTAGACCTAGAAATGGAAATTATTGGATGATGATATAGTTGTTGATAAAACCATAAATGATATTGTTAAATTGCTTTGATGTTGTTGTGATTCATACATCTAAATGATTTTGGGAATTATATTTGTATTACTTTTGGTGTTATGATATGGCCACGAGGCCAAAGAAGGTATTAGTGTTTTTCAGGTTAAACTATCACAACAAACATTAGGGGATTGGAGACCAACCACATTGGAATTCTAGATGAATTCAACAAGGTCACCATGGAAACTAGTATTTGTTTGTGTGTGTTAGAGATTCCCATGGGGGGAATCACCTTTAATTGTGACCAAAGAGTTTTATGTATTTTCTTTTATTTTGGTCCCTTTGTTTATGTTTGCATGTGTTTATTTTGTGATGCTTTTACCCCTTTCATTAATTATTAAATGGTGTGTAAATATTGTGAGTAATCATATTGTTAAAATAAATAAATCGAATATGTCATAGGAAGGAAATTAATGAGATTTATTGGTCATGATTTAAAGTGATAAAAATATGTGTAGGAGATATGTAAGTGATGTGTGAAGTTAATTTTTGAGTGTGAAACACTCCACCTTCTTAGAAATTTGAATTTGTCATTGAAGGCTATTTTAGAGGCTTGTGGGACAAGTTAAACTTATCCCATACGCCTTAAATTTAATTACCAACCATACCTACGGTTGGAGAGTTTAAATTATAATTTTATAATACTTTTAGATCAGGAAAATTGTAGGTTTTAATTGCACTTTTCTTACATGATTTAATTCCAGTCCTTTGGAGGAGTGGGTTGCATTTGAATGTGTAAGTAAACTCTCATATTATTCACCCACCTAGTTATTTTGCTTTGGAGAATGAAGTTGAATTTTGGGTTGGGATTGAGGATGTGTGATATGGCATCCTATCTGGATATACCTCATCCACTTCCCTTCCCTCTTATATAAAATTTGAATGGCTTACCTTGTTTTGAGGTTGCTTCATTTTTGGAGACTTTATTCTTGGTTGAATTATTTTTCTATTTTAGGAGCTCTTGTTTTAAAGAAATTTTTGGGAAGATTTTTGCTTGCTTGTGCTTGGTTGTTATTGGATTGATTGCATTGGGACAAATCTTGTTGATTTAGAACTCAAACAACTCCATCATGGAGAGGTAGGAGCTTGGCTCTTGAAATCCTCTTATTTTATGAATGTATATGTTAATGTATGAATGTTTTGGCATGTTTGTGGATTGTTGGATAGATTGCCTAGGAATGGTGTAGGAGGAGACTATGGGGTTATTTTCTAGGCATCATAAGTGTGTTTTAGGGAGGTATAAGGGTGTAAGGAGTTAGTATTTGGGTTCCACCTTACAAAGAAATAGGTTTCATTTATTTACTCATTATGGGGTGCCTTAAGTTGTTGGGAGGCATAAAGAAATTTGAGAAATAAGGGGTACTTGGGGGAGGCATAATGGCATGGAAGGGATTTGAAATGATAAATATACATATCTTGGTGGTTTGTTCTCAAGTGGTGATACCCATTTCCCCTTGGGAGGAATAAGAAGCATCCCCCATAGTTTCTTGCTCCTTGGTCTTGCTTGATGAATCCTCAATAGTTTTTTCATGCTCTATGTAGTTATAAACTACATTCTGTTTTGGAATGTGTTTTATTGTGAAAGTGTTGCTTGTGTGTTTGTGGAAGCTTGTTGTTTCCATGAGTTGGATCACATCTTTAATTGCATTGTGGTTGTGGCTCGAGGTCCAATTAAGAAGGATGTATTCTCCTCTTCATTGGATGTCTTGGATGGGTGGAGAGTGTTTCCTTTCTTCTACTCTTGTTGTGATGAAATTGGAAGAATGAAAAATCTGCATGTTATTGTTATGGAGTTGAGATAAAGATAGTTTGACAATCCCTTCTGAAATGAAATCTTATTGTAGCCCCTTTCCCAATTGAATTGAATGATCTTGTATTCATTATAATCGAGAGGTAATTTTTATTGGCAATAAAAGTTGAAATTTGAAATGTAAAAGAGTTATACTTTGTGTATTTAGTTTTGAAAGGAATGTGAAAGAATGATATGTGTTTTGTATGTTGTATTTTGAAATCAAATGGAAAGGAAGTTGTAATTATTTCATTTGAATTAATGGAAGTGTTTTCCTTGTTCATATGATATTATTTCCATTGAAAATTTGTGTTTAACAAGCACTATGAAATCCTGTTTAGAAAGTGAAAAAAGTTAAATATGTGAGAAGAAAATGTATTATTATTTTCTCGTATATAACATATAATTCTTGGAAAGAATAAATGAAGTATGTTACAAATTTGTCTTTTGGAATCAATGAATAATGTATTACCTTCATCAAATTACCCTTTGGTATTGAATATTAACTCTTAAATGTAATTGAAATCTCTGTTTGTAAGGAAGAAATGAGTTTAAAGGAATGTGTATTACTTTGTCCTCTGAAATATGTATAAATTGGAAATCAGAGATGTATTATAGTTTTTGAATAAGTTGAATTAAATAAACTGAATGCATTAGATTAGGTTTGAAACACATTATAATACTTGGAAGAAGAAAATGACAAATAGACCTTTTTAAAATTTGAACTTTGTCTTGTTTTTTTTCCAATTGACAATTATTTAATCCCAAATACTCAGACCGAATCTACAACAAAGGAATACCAAATTAAACATTAATTTGGGTAGAATAATATCTAACTGAATTCATCTAGACTTTAACACTTAAGGAAATTCTTAGAAAATCATAGGAAAATTGGGCTCAACCATTTTGTAGTCGTGCTACTGTCCAGAAACGTAAATGTTCAAATTTTAAATCAATCAGAAAAATTGAATCTTGAAATATCTCTTAAATACACCTAAGAACAATTTTTCATGTCTATTTGACATGTTAAGAGAGAGACAAGAATAAATTGAACAAATTTAAAAAGTTAAAATTTACCGGTTTACACTATAAAAGCTCTAGAGCCTCTTTCTTAAAATACTCCCCTTATACTTTATCACGATGAGAAAAAAATGATGTTTTTGCAAATCATATGTCGAGATATTTCTAGAAAGTCCTTTTTTTCCCAAAACCAAGCTCTCAATCAAAAGTTGTGGCTTTTTGAAATTTTTCCTTCACTTGGCGTGAAAAAAAAATTGGGGAAAAATTTCCTTGGGGCCACGGGCCTAAACATTTTACTTAAAAGTTTAGAAAATGTTTGGGTAAATTTTCCTACATTTCCCCACTGACCTACTTCCAATTAGAGGCTACCACATGGCACCATGAGGTGTCGGTGGAGGGGTGAACCCCTTTCTAAGCTTAGTGCTCATAGAATTTTTTTCCAAATTTTCCAAATTTTCCCCACCACCCCACCGGCCACAACTAATCATGTGATGCCACGTGATGTCACAAGGCATCAGTGGTTGAGTGGGTCCCTTTTTGAATTTTTACATTTTCATAAAATTTTGGGAAAATTTTCAAAGTTTTCCCCACCGCCCGCCGGCCCATGCATCAATCGGGGGCCGCCACGTGGTATTGTGAGGTACCGGCGGAGGCGCGGGTGAATGCTACCCTCTTAGCCCTTCGGGGTGTTAAACTAATTTTCTCCCCACTACCCTACCTTCCCCATGTTGGCTTAGGAGATGCCACATGTCCCTTGTAGACTTGTGGGAGTGTGGGCACAAAGTTGGCTTTCACCCCGCACGGAAGATTTTTCAAAATGTTTTCGCCGCCCCCACTCTCCTCGTGCTTTGACTTGGGAGGCGTGACATGTCCATAGTGGACTTACGGACTCATGTGTGTGTGGGCACAATTTTTTTTTTTCTTGCCACACGCAAGATAGTTTCCAAAGTTTCCCCATGGCCCACCGACCCGCTCTTGTGATAAATTTTCACCCCTAGGCCCGCAGAGAGCCCACTCTTGGGTAAAAGTTTCATCCCGAGGTCCACCGGTCCATAACTCAAATAATATAAAGAGTTAGAAGGACTTATTTATATAAATGGAAAGGTGAGGAAATTTCCTATCCAATGGGAATAATTTAGGGAATTTTTTAATGTGTTAAGTTTGAGAAAAATCAAGTTGAATCTTTAAGCCTGTTAGTGAGTGGGTATGGTGAGGAATTACCCTCTGAACCTTATTGTACCTTCTAACCCTAAATTTTGACATTATGACCTCTAATAATTGTTAATAAAGGAAAAGTATGTTCTAGTGAATTAGAATTGTTCTAGAACTTGTTAGTGACAACTGTTGCCTTGTAATCCGGTTGTAGACTCTTTTAAACAAAAAAATTATTCCATAATTTTTCTAATTAATCCTAGGTTGTTCTTAGGTCTCAAGTGGGTTTTTTTAGTGGGGTGTTACTTGTCCCAAGTTTGTGTTATGTGTTGGTTTAGGACCGAGAAGTTGTGATGTATCCTCGGAATCTAACTAGATTGTTTCAAAGTTTCTTTGAAGAATGTTCTATTTTCTTTAGAGTATGAACCAAATGCTTCGAGGTTGTCTAAAATATTTGGTGTGTTTTTGTTTGGGACCAAGAGTTTGGGCCAACCATTGCAATGTATTTATGATTTTTCCGGATCTTATTTTATAACTATTGCTGACCTTCATCTTGTTTAAATGCCAATGATAAGAATGTGCATTGGTATAAAAGTAAATGGAGACTCATTATATGAGGTGTGATTGAGAGGAAAAAAATGAATTGTAATGTTGGATTTGTGGATAAAATAATGTAATATGTGAAGAGAGTATGCTGCATGGGAAAAATGGATACTTGGAAAGTGTGAAATGCTAAGTAGAAGATTAGAGTGATTACTAGAGACCATTATTTATATCTCAAGTTGATCACTAAGTCTGGAGAAATAAAAACTTATTGAAGAAGAGAAAAATAAAACTCAAGTAGAATGGAATAGAAGAGTCTTGAAGGAAAAGGAAGAGTGTGTAGTATAGAACTATGACAGCTAATAGAAGAAGTGAAGAACATGTGTGAGAAGAGAAAGTAAGTAATGGTGTAATAGAATGTGGATGTGAATCCAAAAGTTTTTTTCTATTAAAAATGAGGAAATGTGAATGGAAATGTAGATTTGTGTGAGAGGATGCATTTGAGAGAAGAAATAGTGAACTAATGAGTGAATAATGTTAGAACAACAAATGGTAAGTAAATACGCAATAAATACTAAGAAAATGTGTAGCTACTGCACAACTATAACACAAAAATATGCAACACATGCATTTCATGTGTATGAAGTGATGAGGGAAATGCAAATGGTTATAATTAAGAGATTTCTATTTGAACATGAAAGCCCGAAGCTCATTAAGAAATGAATATTTATAATCATTAATGATTGTTTGTACTTATTTTCGTTTGGAACTTTTTAATTCAAATATGGAAGAATTCTAAATCATTAGCAACCAGAATTATGATGATTCATGAGAAGGTCTAAAAGAATATAAACTTGAAAAGTAAGCAAAACAAGGGAGTGAGAAATCTTATAAAGTATTATGATTTCATTAAAAAGTGTCTTTGTGTTGAGTATAAAATATATATCATTAAATATAGAGAGATGGTTGAAGAATCATAATATATAGCTGAAAGAGTATTAGATTTGGAAGCTGACATTTATCTTAAAAGAGAATTCAAATAAGCCTTCTAAAAATATCACACCAGAGAGGAAAATAAGGGGAGAATTAATGTATGTACAAAAGAGACGATAAGAAAGATAAAGTGATATGATTTCATTAATTGGACCATCTTCCATGGTGAAAGAATGATTTGATTTTTGGGTATAAAGTGAATGCTTCAATTGCGATCATCGGTTGAAGAAGGAACTACAAAAGGTAAAAATTTATATTGTGTAATGTCAAATTCTCTATGACACTTATTTTACAACGATATTTATTATTATTGATTGAGACATGGACTTTACTATTATATCATTGGTAGCTATAGATAGACACGTAGGATATTATAATTGTTATTATTATAATTGTTATTATGTTCGACAAAAATATTTGGATTATTGAACTAACCCCGTTAATTCTTTGATGTTGAGAGTTTTTAATGATAGAAGGACATTAGGGATCAATAATATGTTGTTGAGTGCATCTAGTAGATATGAGTTACAATATATGCATAAATTCAATATTTTTCATAAAAATATGAATTCTTATAGTGGGTAAATGTCAGGTGGATAGGGAAGAATTTTATTTGTAAATAACTAATAATTTAAGTATGTGTTTTAATGTTTGACGTATTGATTATGTCTAGATGATCAGTATAGTCTTCTGATCTCATCGATGTTAGTAAAATGCTAGAATCAAATTAATTAGAAATTTTAGACAGTGATAAAATTGCTTAAATTTTGATGATGATTATTGATCGATGTGTATGTGGTATTTCTCGATGTTATTGATGCGTACTTGACACCATAGAGGTATTGTTTTTGTGATGGCATGAAAATGATAGCACTATAAACTGAAATGCGATAGGGGAGAAACATTGGAATAATGTTGGGTGTTTGCAACAAGGCCAATTTGACAAGTTGTGTTCTATTTGTGTGTGTGTTTGAGTATAATCCTTTATTAGGATGTTTTTCCATGGGGGTGACCTCATGTGTGTGGCCATGGGTTGTGATGTTTCCCTCTTTTAATTTTGGTTATTTATTTTGTGGTGCATGTATGTAATTCTTTCTAAAATCTAGTCACTTTATGAGTAATTGTTAATATGTTTTAATTATTTAATTTAACTTATTAGCAAACTAAAATAAATATGTTACAAATGGGAATTTAATAGGGTAGATGGTCCTTGATATTTTCTTTATGTTGAATGGAATTAATTACATTTTGAGGTGTGTAGTCTTCTTCCTTTCCCAATTTCTAATTTTTCCTTAGAGGCCACTTTTTGAGACTATTGGGAAAAATTAACCTTGTCCCTTGGTTCACAAAGTCATCCACCAACCATACTTATGAAGTATGGAGTTGATTTTAAATTTTTAATACATTTTTGAGTGAAAAAGAGTAAATAAAATCATTTTATAATTACCCCATTTAACATGTCCTTGGAAGGTATGGAGTGAATGTTGGAGTATACACTTGGGCATGTAAGAGCCTTACTTATTCATTTATTAGCATTAATATTTGTGTTTTTACCTATTGAGTTGGAACTAAGGAATGATCAAGTGGCATCCTACATGGAGCGACCTCATCATCTGCATCTCCTTTTCTATTTATTAATGTGAAGTTGTGGTAATTGGGGTTACTTGTTCTCATTCCTACCCTTGCATTTTAAATTTTTTTGCTTTTGTTCTTGTATGGAACTTTTTGGAGTTGTCTATTTGGTGATTTTTCTTGGATTAAAGCTTGTTGTGTGAAGATTGGAATCTTACAATAGAAACGCAGTGGTCTTACCCTTTTGATATATTACTGCATATGTTTTGATTGAGAAATATGAGATTGTTTGAGTGTATTCTTGTGTGTTGTGAATGGATGTATGTGTTATTGCATGGGATTGGGTAGATTTTGACCCTAAGAATGGTGTGGGAGATGGAAAATGGGACCATTGGGGAGGGAAAAGGGAGTTGTGAGGCATGCATTTTTGAGGGAATGTTATTAGGGTGTTCCACCTATGGGGAGAGAAAAGGAAAACATTGCCACATTTTGCATATTTGCAAGGGGAGAAAAAAGAATGTAATTGAGTGTGTTGTGACGTACACATGGACATTTTGGGTGGAACCCCTATTTTACTTAGGATATAAACGGAGGTGGTTCCCATATTTCCTTGCTCCTTTGGCTTGTTTTCAAGCCTATGTGTTTATTGGAAAATTGTAAATCTTGTTTGTGTGTGTTTATTTGAATGAGGTGTTATTTGTGGATTGTATATTTTGTGGAATCCATTATAATTGTGAAGTTGTAAAATTAAAAAAATCTCCCCATTGTTATATGGTTGGGGATCGGGGCTAATAGGAAGGATCGGTTCTCCTTTTATTGGAATAAAGGTTGGGTGAAGAGTGTCACTTATTCCCCTTTTCTTGTATTGTGATTTGAAATTGAAGAGATGAAAGATTGAAAAGTTGAAGATATTAAGTTGGAAGATGATATTGATATGAATACTTATGTATATGAGCATATGAAAGAATTACTATGTCAGAAATTTGGCCATCTTGTTTCCACATAGTGTGGAAGACTTGTAACTCTTGTATTTTAATGGAATACTTTCATGTTATTGTATTTATCAACATTGTATCATTATAGTTGAATGAAGTACTTTGATGTAGTATTGTAATTGAAATAAAGTTCTTTCTAAATTAAAATTTTATTTAAAATTTGTACTATGTATTCATTTAAAAAGAATGATGTTTTTTTATAATAAGTATATGATGATTTTCCCTTTTTGTATTTTTGGAAAATTTGATTTGAAAAGAGAAAGGCGTAAGTTTCATTTAAGTATGTTATACTATGTTTTTCTTCAAATTATAATGTAAAATGGAGTGATTTAGGTTTTTGTGTGTTGTATTCAAATCTTATAAAATGTTATAAAGGGAAAATTTTACATCTAGTTTTTTTCAACCATGAAACATGTTCTCTTCTTTACTTACATTTGGATTGATTAGAAATGTTATTAGTTAAATTATCCCTCATAAATGAATATATGTGTGTGTGTGTGTGTGTGTGTGTGTGTGTGTGTGTGTGTGTGTGTGTGTGTGTGTGTGTGTGTGTGTGTGTGTGTAACCACATCACCCTTATAGTTGTTATATAAATGAGTTTGAATTGATGGATTTGTTAAAATTGAAAAAAAAAAAAAAATAGAAATATATATATATTATGGATATTATATAAAATAAATTTTACTATAGAAATACTATATTTGAAATCAAAGGTGGAAGGTTAACATAACAAAGTTTATATTAATAAAAAAGTGGTGTGGTTTATTGTTTAAGTCACATAGGCCTACACATCCATAAGGGAAATATATGATGGGTAGGGTGGGTCAATGTGCCACCCATATATACAAACATCACCCCAAACAAACCATGACAACCGTGTTATTTTATATGCATTGTTTTTATTTTGTCGGTTCAACCCTATTTACGTGTATATATCTATATCAGGTTGTACTTATTATTCTATATTTATTTTTTTAATATATTTAAAATAAATGCAAAATAAAATAAAAAGTATATGTATCTATATATAAACTCACACACAAAACCCTATATCCATGAATATATCTCTTTGTAACAAAAATAAAATGGGGAAAACAATACCCATAATAGAAATGAAATAGATTTCCCATTTAACACAAAATATTACAAAAATAAAGTTGTGCAAACCCTCCTAAGCTTTAATGGCTCGCATGGACTCCACTCCTTCTCTTTCTCCCAAACCCGCACAAATAAATTATGCAAATGAAAGATTAGGGAAAGAAAAAGTGAATAAAATAAAACTCATAAGGAATTTTAGGGCAACTAAGATCTAAAGGCTCAAAATGAATCAATCTAAGGGTAGAGAATCAATCCTACAATCTTGAGTTTTGGCATTTTATGGGAATATATTTTAATTAAACTGTATGGGTATTTGTGATTGGGGCCATTTAGTGCCCTAGTGTGTTAGGATAAAATGTGACCATTTTAGCATGGATTATTAAATGAATAAATGAAATTAGACTATAGGAATTAAATTAGGATATTGTGTATGGATCCTATAGATAATGACCAAAAGGGATTAATTTAACTAAAGGTAAAATGTTTAAAAAATAAATATAATAATGTGGGGTGTGGCTGCTAAGTGATTAAGGGAAATAAATTTAGGAAATAACATTTGATCAAATTAAGAGAAATCAAATGGATAAAATAAGGAGGCTAGTTTAGTCAATATATAACAAAAAAAATTAATGGATACCATAGTACGAGATTAAATCCCAAAATTACTTTAGAAATAGATTAATAACATTTAATTAGTAATTTGGTTTTGATTTAACCCTTGGGTGAGTAGAAGTTATCAGACATGAATGAATTTGTGGAGTTTACTTTAGTTTTGGTGCGTCAAATTTGTGGGCGTTACACTTAGTATCGAGTGGAGTTTTAGACACTTGAACCTCTATGATTAAAATAATAATAAAGATAATAATTTTTTTGATATGTTTGTTTTCAGTAATGTGGAAGGTCATCAACCCCAAGGAAGCTAAAGTGATTAAACTTCCATGCACCGCCTAAGCAGAGATTTCATGAAATTGATATTTCTAGAAATTACTATTTTTAGACAGCATTGTGAAAATTACATTTTGCAGATTTTCCAAGAGGTTTTCGAGCATCAAATTTGTTGAAAAAATATCTACACCCATTCACCACATCCTACACATTATAATTTTTTCGACTCATCTTGAATGGAGTCAATCGGAGCTACAGTGCAAAATTTATGGCTCCTGGAAGTTTCCTCACCTATTGAAGTGGAAATGCTACTTAGATCAAGTTTGTCAAGGTAGCAGGTTGGGTGTTGTCTCTTTGAGGACTTAATTCCCATATGGGAGAGTAGATATCATGACATGATGTCATAACAAATATAGTTATATATTTATTCGAGATGTGAGCTCAATGTTGAGTACCCCTACTGGTGGCCCACGAAAGGATGTGAAGTGATTGTGATGTTGATATTTCATGTGTTTTATATGTGTAAACTTAAATTCTTTTATCAAGGACCAAAATTTTATTTTAATGATTTGATTGAGAAGTTTTGAGGCTCGATTATTATTTTGTCTTATTACGATATTTTTTTGAGGATTGAAATACAACTACTTAGCCATTTTCTTTGATTTTTGATATTTCTTGTATTTTACCTTTGATTGGTATCTCACATCTTGTTTGTCTATAGGTTTAGTTGGCTAAATTTCCTCAATAAAGTTACATGGTTTTCTTCTTATCTGCTGATGAGCTGGTTCTATTTCTTATTTCATTGTGTTCTCTAATTATATGGGGTGCACCCTAGGTGTCTTGATGGTATCTGGCATGTTTTATAGCATGCCTTTGGTTTTGGAGTGATGGAATTTTTGTGCCTAGGTTCTTTGAGTAACCCTTTTATTACTCATATTTTCCTAAGGAGAGGAATCTTTGGGTCAAGCATGATACTTTGTAGATTTGGAAGATATTATGCCCATTCTTGCACCATACTATGAGTTTTATTCCTTGTTAGGATAGATGTGACACTCGGTGTGAGAAGATGGTTTATGTTAGGGATGGAGTATCTGTAGGATAATTAAAGGTTTCTATTTGTAGTGTATTATTCGGATATTATGGTTCACCAATGGGTAAACCGGGGTCCTAACTAATTTACTTTGTGTTATCTAAGGAAATATCGACTATTGGACTACAAATACCTTGGATATATTATTATAATTTAGATCCTTTGAGATTTGTACTTAAGTAAGTATGATTGTATTAATCTTGAAGAACATAGATAGATATACCCATACCTAAATCTATTGATTTATTTTTAATACATCACTTTATGAGCCATTAGTATCTAGTTATGATTAAGAAGATATGGGTGCATTCAGATATTATTGTTATTTTTTCTTAGAGATTTTGGTTTTACAGATCTTAAACTTCTAACCTTGGTTGTGTGTACGTCATATTATTTCATCCGAGGATATAAACCTTGGCCTTAGAGGCTATGTTTTGAGTAAATCATTTGATTTCCCTCTTGATATTTTGATGTCCTCTTGGTGAGGAAGTGTGGTGTCTATGAGGTAATTTCCCCTTGTTTCCTTGATTGTTTGTTGATAATATATTGTCTAGGTAGAAGTTTTGTATGGAAAATCTCTCATGTATAGTGAACCTATTTTGAGTTTGAACCAAATACATTGTTTTCTTCTCATACATATCTAAAGCCCTTGAAATCATTAAAAAAATCAAATTTGTAACTTCTTAATGTTCACCTTTATCGTAACTCTTATCTAAACTTGTGGAGACTCGCTTGGAATGCATCGGGGATGTATGTAACTTTTGAGAAATATCTTAAAAACTTGGTGTGTTGCATCTTGGTTAATGATCTCTTGTTCTATGAACATATTAATGTGATAAGCGTGTCCCTTCATACTCACTAAAATTCAATTGGGAATGTGTCAAATATGAACATATTGGATATTTAATTAGGAGGCTTGGAATTTCAAAACTTAATAAGTAAATTGGGACATTAGGAATATGGTTCCCTACTCTAACCTTGTAATTTAATAGAAGAAATAAAACTATGAGAAAAATAACAAAGAAACCACTTATACTTCCCCTAGAAGTAGAATTAATAACTTTTTTTCCTATACAGAATGGCGAGATAATCTGCCAACATTGGTGATGATCCTTAATGACACAAGATATGGGATATTAAAATATAAGGAGTGCATTAATTAGAAAACCAACAAGAAATATTCTTAGCAAACATAACTATAACTTGTGTTTTATAATTTGGAATGTGGAACAAATAATTTTATGGGATTGAAAACAAGTAAAATGTGTAAATATATAACCCTGATTAGATAAAAATTTTATTGTGTGCCCTAATATTGCAAAGGACATAATCTAAAATATTTAACTAATTGACAATTTTTCACTTGTGTAAAAATTGACAACTTGAAACTTTGTTTCAGATGGAAAACATTAATGAGATGGACCTTGCTATAGGAAATTCATATAATATTAATTGTGTTTTCAATTCTAGTAATTGATTAATAACATGCAATATGCATTTATGTGTGTTGTTATAGAATGTAACACCTCACATATTTTTCATTGCATGTTTGTCTATAAAGAAGGAAACACAAAAGCTCAAGGACCAATGATTTTCCTTGATGAAGGTGGATATCATAGGATATGTGGGATTTTACATCCCATAGCAGTGAGCATATAGTTGCTTATTGCTAGATGCGATGTTCATTATTAAGTTAAAGGTATTTTCAATTTGATTGTTTCTATGATTAAGTGTTATTAAGTATGTTATTGAGTTTTTAGTTCATTTTACAATCCTTAAATATCATAAGAGCTGAAAGTAAAAGAAAGTACAAAACTCGCTTAAAGAAATAATATCATTTATTTATGAGGAAATTCAATTTTTCCCACAAAATTCATGGGATGTAACTTATAACTAATGAAATAAGAGATACATGTGCATGATACTAAAGAAAATTTATATAGATGAAATCCATCATTTAATTTGATGGGTTTTTGTCTTTGTATTTGTTGCTCTAGATCCATCTCCTCCATATTCATCTCTACATCATCCAAAACTACAATGTACCATTTAAAGAAAGATAAAATAATGTCAAACTTGAGCTAAAGGTATAATCTATATTCATGTGCTACTAGCTTCAGAAAAATAAATCTCCTATAATAAAGAGGCACAATGTAAATCAAAGTAATAGATGCAGAATTGAGGAAGTAGTATTTTCCAAAATCTCCTAGCATTAACATAAACCATGATAGATAGAAAATAAAGAAAATAATATCACTATGGAACAAACGAGAAGATAAATCCTATTGTTTTCTAACTATTTTTTGAAGTGTGGAGGTACATGTTGCATGAAAAAGAACAAAATTCATGATTTGAATTATGTAACATCAAATGCAAATTGCATTGAATTCACAAAACAAGATTCAAGATTGTAAAAGATAAAGCTCATTACGATTAGATCAAGGAAATCAAAACAGATTAGAGTAAAGAGATTTGCTTTTTGCAATTGAAAGGGATTTCCACTACCATATGGTGATACAAAAAGTAACCATCATGCCTCATAACATAGTTTTCATTGAAAATAATTACATGGTTAAAAGGAAATGTATTACTGAATGTTTCCATGTTTACTCAAACATAAAATTAAAAAAAAAGTGTCTATGAGTTCACAGTGTAGAGATTCACACTATATGCCTAAATAAAAGGAAATGTTACGTTGTACAAGGAAATGAAGTAATATCTTTGTGTTATGGTATTATAAACAACTTGCAAATGAAGTAACAAGTACTTTTGAACAAAATTTTAGAAAATGATACAAGGATCAACTTGTTTTCAGAAATAATAAGTCATAAATCGAGATCAAATTACACTCATTAAATGCATGTATAGGTTGTAGAACAATGGTAAGATGTTCAAAGTATATTCATTCATTAAGTAGTTTTCATAAATAATAGTCACAAATCCAGTCCAAGCTTAGAGGAATGTCTACAAGTTTTCAGTCACGAATCGAATGAAATCAAGAAGACTTAGGAAAGATTCTAAGAATCTCAAAGAAATTTTCATCAAAGTAGAGTAAAATACCTAACCCATCTTGGGTACGAATAAGAGTGCAGTTATAGATTTATAATGAAGTAAACCAGTGACCCAATGTTGGGCATGAAAATGAACTTTCTATAATTTTCAAATCAACTTATGGAAAATTTTAGTCACTGCGGAAAATATGAAAACACTCTCGATGGTTTAACAACATGGTTTCAAAGAATGAAAAATAGAAAATTCCTATGTAAGCATTATATGCATAAAATGAAGACTATTATTTAAGTTCAAAGCAAACAAATGATAAAATACAGACTATCACAGTATTTATTCATCAAAACACCTTATGTTTTTGAGCCATTCATGGATTTCATATAATTTTTACAAAGATGGACATAACGATCAATGAACTCACCATAGAAATGTTTCTATTATCTCTCAAAAATGCACCTAGTAGAGAGATGGCAGTAGGTGTTCTAAGTCTGCAAAATATCTCTCTCTCTCGTAGATACAATGGGGACACCTCAGGTCTATGGGTATACCTATTTTGAGGTGAACCTCTAGGGTTAAAAGGCCGGTTCCTTATTGGTGTTCACTAGACTACTTTCTGGGAGTTTTAGGGTTAGGAGGTGACTAAAAATGAAATAATTACTAAGGTGATACACCAAATTTGAATAAAGAACTTGACTTGAGTGGAATACACAACTGACTTGTGAATAATTCTTTGTGTGCATGAACCAATTTGTACTTTCTATAGAATGTAAGGAAAAAACACTTAATTTTTACTGAGGGAAAATCACAATAGTACTAGTAAGCTAACATGCACAATGAAATTTAGCAGAAAATAGTAGATCTGCAGCAGGGTAAAGTGACTAATCAAGGAATATTGATTCACAAGATTAATACTAGCATACACAAGACTTCAGAATAACTTGGAAAGGCAAGAGTAATTCAACATTCAGAGGGTAAAAATAACAAAAATTTCTTCAAGATACTCATATCAAAAGTTCTTATGGGAAAAATATCTGAAAAATATCCCCTATGCTTTACAAGAGCACACAATATATAGCAAAAGTTCACCCCCTTCCTAAAAATAGCTTAAAAGTTGTACTCACCCATGCATCCTAATTTTACCCTTTATTTAATAATAATTAAAGAAATAAAATAATATAAACTAAAGCATGTGATAAAAATAGGAACTATCAGCCTTAGATACAATATAGTCAAATTGAAGTGACTATTCTATTTTTAAGAAAGAAAGGTGAACAATTGCTAATTTTAAAATTTACTTGCTAGGCAAGTCTTCTCTCTTTGCACATGCAAGTTTGTCATCTTCTCTATTTTGTCATGTTGTGAAGGCATGCAAAAATCATCTCCTATGTATAGGCAAAAGGATGCAACCTTAGCCATATTTGTAAAAATAAAGTGAAGTGGGGACCACCTCCAAGGTATACATGTTTTCTGATTTCCTTCACTGATCTGGATAGTCACAAAAGTGACATTTGCAAATTTGTTTGAAAACCCCATGTGGGGACCACCTTTGGTTTGGAATGCTGCCACATTGTAGATTTTAGCATGTATAAAAAATTAAGGGGTTTACCCTTTTGGCTAGCCCACCATGCATAATTGGTTCACCACCTTTGGGCCTTGGCATGTAATACCACTTTTCACCTTTTCGGTGATCATGGCATATGATATTATTTGTTTCATTCTTTTTTTTTTTGCGGCTGGACTATAGTTTAGACTTTACAAAGTCTTGGCAATTGATTATGTTGACCATCCACATGGGCTGGCCCTTCTCCACGATGACTCACCCTTCGCTTAACCTTGGTCTATGGAACCCGACCATGGCAGTTTTAACTTGGATTTTGTGAAGCATTTTGGGACCCTTGATCTGTGCTTTGGTATTTTCTCCACCGTAGATCTTATAACCCTGATTAGGGTTCTGGCTTGGGTAATTAATGTAGTCGGTGGCATTTAATTGGGCCTTATCGCCAGGACCCTGTGAGGAATGACCACCATTTGATCTTCCACTTGGCGTTTGATGGGTCGTTGATCTCGACCATGAGTTAGGGTTTGGAACCCTAGTTTCGAATGTGAGTTTATACCTTCGAGCTTGGAATTTGGTCATTTCATTTACATCTTCACTCTGGGTAAAGCCCTGCAAAATTTTTACCACTCTGTGATTTTTTGATGAATGCTTGGAGACTTGGTGGTTTTCAAGCTTGCATTTTGTTTCTGAACTCTCGACGCCATTATTGCTCAACTGTTGCACGCATTTTCTGAAGAATCTCAAGGTATTTTTGTTGTTTTTTGGTTCTATGTTTGGTTTCCCTCCTGTATATGATCAGAAGATCATTTATCGATTAAACTGCTTTGTTCTTCCTCATAGATTGATAAATCTTTGTTTGGCATCTGGTTTTCTATCTAGTTTTGGTAGTCGATAGATAATGAACTCGGGACGAGCCTGTAGAGAGAAGTCACCACCATTTTTTTTTTTGCTCATTTGATTGCTTCGTTCTCGAAATGGTGAGTTCCAACACTGTTTTCCCCTTTTGAGCTCAAGTTTCGTTCTTGTAACTCTGAACCCATTGCAAATACCAGTAAAATATTTGTAAATCGAAAGCATTTTGTGGGTTCGCTCCTTTTAATTCTGAAGTGAACTTTTAAACTCTGACTCGTCATTTAAAACTTGTTGAAACTTCATTCTATGCATTTTGATGAATTGTCTGTGGGCTTGGCTCGGTGCTTGGAAATATTAACTATTTTCATTTCTCAACTCGATACTCGAACTCTGTTTCACATTTGGTAGATGCATATTGTTTGTTCTCCATCTGAAACATGAGCTCTTTTCATTTTACCTTACCATGGAAGATGCACACCTGATTGTTTGTCATTTACTTCTTTGCATCTGTAGATGTATATTTGATCTTTCCTGCTACTTTCTTTAGTAGACCTATATCTTCTTCAAGTGGGCATTTGTAAGCTTGGAAATAAGTCATCCATTTGATTACAGACCTGTTGCCTTTCCTTCTTCTCTTTGTAGATGTAATATTTGTAACTGTTGGACTCATTCTAGAAAGTGTAGCGAGGGCACATCACTCCATAGCATTGTTTCTAATAATACTTCCCGTAGACTTGGCATAGTATCCAGAATTGTTGGTATGCTCGGTTTTTATCCTGTGTGTGAGCTCCTTTTGTTTTACTTTCTATAGATAGATGTCTACTTGGAGTTTTATGCAGATCTTCTCCATTCTGTACATGCATGTTTGCAGTTTGCAATCCTTCTTTCATTCTGTAGATGCATTCTTCTCTTTGTAGATGTAGTTCAAACTGCTTTTATGAACCCTGTGCATGTGTACTTGTAGTTTATCCTTTTCTGGAAGGCATGCTTTGATTTGAAAACTTGCTTGGGCTTTGTAGTTTTACTCCTTCAGTTGGAAGCTGAATGCTACTTGTGTATTATGTAGCTTGATATTTGCATTCAGAATGATGAATCTGGAAGTTGTATGTTGTTTATTTTCAATCAATGTTGCAACCTGTTCCTACAAAATTCAGAAATGAGTTAGAAATAAATAGGATTTTTGGCCTCTCTTGTATCCATGTGGTTTATTTATTCTTCTCTCCTTGTTCTGCAATTGTTTTCCAACTTTCTACATGTGTCATTCTTCAAATCTGTTTCTCTCACAAGCTGCTTCAGATTCTACCTTTCTAAATCAATCCTTAGCTTCTTTGATCTTCTCTTTTCAGATTCACTTTATGGACTCTGCCTCTTCCTTGCTGCCAGCTCATCTGTATTTCTTTCTTTCAAGTACCATTAGATGCATTGAATTCAGAATATGTATTTTCTTTTAGAACATGAGTATTGGAATAACATTGTACCCTGAGCTCAATTTTGACAGATACTTCTCTTGTCTTGCAGGTGTTAAGAAATGGAGATGGAAGTGGAAGATGGAAGAGTTGAGATGGAGATGGAAAGGTTGAGGAGTGGAGATAGAAGACAGAAAAGGCAATGATGGGTTCCTTTTTACTCCTCTACTCTTGTTCTTTAGCACATGCAGTATTCTCATTTCCATGTATATGATGAGTCACTTAGTCATATCCCATAGCTTGTGTGGGAAATATTATGATCTCTTATGAATAAAGCATTAAATTGAAATAATGAGTTGATTATCTCTTTCTCGCATTAAATTTTCCTTTGATTGTACAATGATGCAGAGCAACTCAATGTCCCAAAAAAATGAATTAACATAAGGGATAACTTCAAGTGAATACATGTAACTCCAAAGTGGATAATCATTGAATGAAATGTGTCTCTTTGTATGTCATGTGATTTTCTTAGCTTCCATTATTCGTTTTGACTCCTTTCTGCTATCTCCATTTGGACATTATTGTCACTGTTTGTTTGTCAATATTTTCTTGATGGAAGTAGCAGGAAAGGAGTCAATTGTAATCTTTTATGGCAGCATAGATAAATGCAAACTCATTAATCATGACAACTTTAATGAATACAGAGCAATAAATCTGATAGGCACACAGATAATAACCGTGAATCTGATTACTTGAAAATTGCCACTATGTCTAGTTGTTCCAAAACTATACACCTTACATACTCTGTAATCCGGTGTCTTCATCAAGATAACACAAATGTCCTTCGGGGCTTGTGTTCTTTTGCCGAGGATATTCGTGAAATTGCAGACTATGTGAGTTGTTACATTTTGTAACAACACACATAGCCACAGATTTCACTTAATCTCTTTCACAAATCAGCAATAACAAGATAATATGATATAATTCCCTTAGCTTAGGTATACTTCACCAAAGCTATCCATCGTAACAAAGTTTTGAGTTGCCCATTTTTACACAAGTGCAAAAATTGTCAACATTTATGGCGATCCTATAGGGAAAGTTGCTGCTAGCTTGTAGACTAGTGCCTTACTTTTGTCCATTGGGTATGGAGTCCAAATCTGTAACCAAAATCTACCCTTTTCTGAAAGGTCCAACCCTTTCAAAACAACTAAAGTTGGGAAAAGATCTGGAAAACCAGACCATGTGCATGAATGCACTTATTGAAAGGGAAATCCTACTCTAACCAATCACTATAATATTTTCAATAACAGAGTTTGAGAAACATACCATTCACAGGAATGGGGAGTTCCTTTCCATTCAGCTTGGAAAGCTGAAAAGCATTGTGTTCTTTGCAAGCTGATATCATGTAAGGACCACTCTAGAGTGTATTAAACTTTGAGTGTCTTCTCGGCTTAGGATGCTCAAAGATCCCATTTCAACACAATATCTCCTTCATTTAAGATTCTGAATTTGGATTTCTTGTCAAAATTCTTCTTCATCTATTTCTGATTTTTCTCCATATTCAAATGAGCTTGATCTCTTAGCTCTTGTAATTCCATCAATTCTACATAATGGACCTGCAATGGTTCATTCTCAAGTAATTCCATTTGATGCAGTAAATCCAATGTAGGTAACTCAACTGAAATTGGCATTCTAACTTCTTTCCCATACACAAGTTTGTACAGTGAGTTTCCAACTGATCTCTTAGGGGTCACCCTATCAGCCCAAAGTGTTGAATTCAACATTAGATGCCAAGCTCTTTGATTATCCTTGAGTGTTCTTCTGATGATCCTTAACAGATTCTTGTTAGTGCTTTCAGCTAAGCCATTACCTTGTGGGTAATAATTAGATGAAGAGATCAAGTAGATTCCATGGCTAACATCCCAATCTGTTACTTTAGCACCGAGAAATGCTAAAGCATTATCTGATATGATAGTTGCTGGAACACCAAATCAGCAGACTATACCTTCATAGAAAGCTAGTATTGAAGCTTCATTAGCATCCTTCAAGGCTACTACTTCAGTCCATCGTGTAAAGTAATCTGTAGCAGTTAGAATCCATTTGTGTCCTTGTGAAGAAGGTGGGTTAATCATCCCAATAAATTCAAGACCCCACTGCATAAAGGGCTGATCAACTGAAATAGGTTGTAAAGGCAGTGAAGCTAAACGTTCTTTTCTGACAAAGAAAGCACATTTCTTGCACTTTCTGATCCATTCGAAATAGTCCTTAAATATGCTAGGCCAATAGTAACCTGCTTTCATGATCTTCAAAGCTGTAGTACGTGCTGAGAAGTGACCTCCTATAGGTCCTTCATGGAATTCTGATAATATCTTCTGAATCTTGTCATAATTGACACATCACGAAAGATTCCATTTATATCTCTTCTGAACAATACACCATCAATGAAGAGATAAGGAATAGCCTGTAATCTGAAATATCTTCGTTTATTCTTATCCATACCTTCTGGATAAGTGCCATGTTGTAAATAGTCAACCAAATCAGTCATCCATCTTGATTCCTGAATTTCTTGAGAAGGTTTAGGTTTTTGCACAACATAACTTTTGATTGTTGATACGTGGTTTTAGCATGGTGTTCTGAAACTTCAGGTTTTACATCCTATTGTTTCTCCATATCAGCAATTAGATGCTCACATAAACCTTTAGCTCGAACTATCTTGGCAACTTGGGTATCAACATCATATTCCATAACCTTCGTTATCCAGCCTTATTCTTTTCTCATTCAACTCTTTGTTCAACAAGAACATGAATTCTATTGTTTGAAAGAATGTACTTAAAATTCTTTAGTCATCTGACTACAGAAAGTACTTGTTTTTCAAGGAATGTGTACCTTGTTTGGTAATCGTGCAAGCTCTATGCAAAGAAAGTAATTGGCTGTTCGATACTCTTGTCATTGATCTGAGTTAGAATAGTTGAGATTGTTTAAGCTACGTAAGTGCATACATTGTAAAATCTTTGTCAAAATTTGAATTTGCAAGATTAGGAGCCCGAGAAATATTTGTTTTAATAGCCTCAAAGACTTCTCTCCCTTTGCTAGTCCAAGAGAATGTTTTCTCTTTCCTTAGCATGGATTTCAATGGCTTAACCAATGCTACAAAATCTAGGACAAATCTTCTGACAAAGTTGATTTTTCCCAGAAAGCTCTGTAATGCCTTCTTGTGATGAGGTAATGATAGCTATGATATGGTTTCAATTTTTAAGGGATCAATTGCTAAACCCTGTTTGGAAACAATATGGCCGAGTAGCTTACCTTCATGTACTGAAAAGATAGACTTTTTGGGATTCAAATATATTCCAAACTGCCTGCATATCTAAAAAGTCTATCTCAAATTCATTAGATGTTCATCAATTTTTTTTGAGAATACAATGACATCATCTAAATAAATAAGTATACATTTATTTAGTAGGCTATGAAAATCCAAGTCCATTACACGTTGAAACGTTGCACCTAGGCATTTGAAAGACCAAAAGACATTTTTTTATAAGCGCGTATCCCACTTGGTAGTAAAAGTTGTTTTATATCTATCTTCTCCTTAGACTAAAATATGATTATATCCACCGTAACCATCTAAAAGGGATAGTCTATCTAATCCATGTTCGGTAGTGGATAATGAGTTTTTAATAATGCTTTGTTAAGATCTCTAAAATCCACACATAATCTGATTTCTCCATTCTTTTCCTAACTAGAACAAGATTTGCTACCCAACTTGAATGCTTAACTGGGAAAATAATTCTTGATTCAATCAATTTTGATAATTCTTTCCTCATAAAAGGTTCTATTTTGGGATTTATAGGCCTTTGTTTCTACCTAACTCGTTTAGAATTTGGCTTTAATTCAATCATATGTTGTGCTTTAGATCGGGGTCAAACCCTCTCAAGTCTTGGTATCTCCAACTCGAAAACATCTTTAAATTTAGTGCAAAGCTTAATAAACGACTATTTTTCGGATAAGGAACATACCTTTCCAAGAAATAAGTTCTTTGCTTCGTAAATTGAAACCTCTTTGTAATTATCGGCATGAGTAGAAAACTTAGCTTTGTCATTTTTTAACTGGTCATCAAGTGCTGAAAATGTCTTCAAATGTGACAAGTCCTCAAGGAAAATTGTTTGTCATTGATCAACAAGTTGGTCACCATATATATGCTGTAATTTATCGTGATTTACTATAGAAAATTCAGCTTCTTGCTGCAAAACCTGTAGATTTGATCATCACTCTCAAACATCTCGCAATTAGATTCATTATCGGGTATAGAAGGTCCGACAATCAACTTAACATGAGGCTAAACTTTGCTACTTTCTATTTGTTCCAGTTCTTTGAAACTAACACCAACTACTACCACTATCAACATGTCTATTTTCAGCTCTAGGAATAGATTTAATATTAATGGCATCAAAATCTTCTATTAAGTCTAAAACTCTATGGTTGTAAGACTTCATTAATAGATTCTTGCATACATTGAAGTTTTTTACCTGATTTATTACTAACTCAAAATCACCAAAGACTTGTAATGTGTTGATTCCTCTTTTTCTAGCCCAAAGTAAGCCATGAATTAACGCTTCGTACTCAGCTACATTACAAGTGCATGAAAATTGAAGACTTAGAGTTGTAAAATACCTTTCATTTTTGGGAAGTGCGTGTCGACTTGCTCTCTACCCCTTCTTATTGTCAAACTTCATCAAAATAAAGCTTCCAAATCCCTTCTATTATATTTTCTATTTTGGACAACAAGGGAACTGCTGCACTTTCTTCATGCATGCAATAAACACCGAAAATATTTTCTTCAACTTCCTTAAAAGGATCATGAGCATGTTCTTCAACTATTTTCTCATCCATGAACATGTTAGAAACACCTTCTAGTGCTGAAATCTAAGCTACATCATCAAAATTAGATTGATCTAAAGCTGAATAATTCGCTACTACATTTGGTGAATGAGGCTCAATAGCCAATGGCTTAGAATTTACTAAACCTTAGTGCCATAACGTGTAGTGAAAAATAAGAAAGACCAATCAGAAGAGAGGTGGCCTCCTATTTTTGCTGTAAAGTCTCTAGATAGGCATAAATAAAAATATGGAGGTAAATCCACAACAGTAACATCTTGTAAAATGGAAACATTTGGGCAATCATGTAACGTTACCTCCAAATTTATGATTACTCCAATCATTGGTTGCAGTCCCATCAAGATGTAAAACACTCCTTTCTATAGGTTCATATTGCAGGCCTAATTTTTCAGCAATTGACTTAGGCATGACTGTATTTACTTGCGTTGCTGTCCACCAAAACGTTATGAACTAAATTTTCTCCAATGATCAAAGATAGGTAAAATGGTGGTGGCTTCTTTATGCCATGAGAATTTAGAAACTTCTGAACCATCCATCTAACATCCTTTACATGATCTTGGTCAAGTGTTCCAAGGACCATATCTATATTTGAGAATTCCTTTACTATTGTTTTTGAAGAAATCTGCAGTTTAGCTAGTTCATGAGAGAGTAAATCCTGTCCCTGGAATACCTAAGGCATCACACATCAAGATGTTAACATTGTGCTTCTTCATCACATCAACAATATTAAAAGAAGCAACAATCTTAGAGATAGACTCGACCATTTTAGCATAAGCTTTAGCAAAAATTGATTCTGCTTCGGTAGCCTTGGATATCTGAGGGATAAACAATCTTCTTGGATCAGGCTGAAGTTGTTTTTGTTGCTCTTTACCAGCTGCAACACTTGTCTGTTTTCTGAGGGACAGCAGGACTGTTGGCTAGTTTCGAGACTATAGATGTTGATATATCAGTAATAGTGGGTAGCATAGGTCTGTTTTGTTGTTTTTTATTTTCAGTAGCTTTCTCTTGAGATCTAGTGGTAACAGCAATGAATCCTCCTCATTAAATCTGATCAAATTTTGTTTAGGTGTTTTCGAACATGACTTTCTTGCTGCCCACCTTCCATTTGAGGTATGAAAAATGCTTGATTGAGGTTGCATAATAAGATCTCAGTTCAAGAATGCATTTGGATAATTTGTAGTTTGATAAGGTTGATTACAAGGTTAGCACCACTCTTCTATAGCCATATTAATTGGAACCAAAGTGTTAGATGCACTAGGAGCATTACAATCAAACCGCCTTTGCTTTGATAAGGTTGCCTATAATTTTGATTTTGTTGCTAAGGCTGCCTATTCTACTAGTTTTTTTATAAGGAGCTTGATATGGCCTATTAGGCAATGTAAGCTTATTTTCAATTAATGTCACTTATTTTCCATGGTTTGCAAGGATTTAAACATTACTTTGGGGATGGGGCTGCCAACAGAGGCTCTACGATTGTAATAATCTATGGGATAGGAGCTAAATCTACAAAAATGGCATTGTAGGCCTTGCTGCTAATTTTCTAGCCCGAATAAGTCTATTTTAAACTTTTATAGCGAGTGTCATAGGCCCTCAAGAGTAAAATCTCCCATGGATTGAATCATAGTTGCAATAACACTATTCAATGCTCTGAGGTAATAAAGGAAAGCGTGATCGGTTGTGGCTTAACACTTTATGGGATTATTTCCCAAGTTCTAGCAAAATGAATGTTGAAACTAAACAAAATTCATGAGGGGCTCTCTTGATAGTAGATAGTTGTTTTATTAGGGACAAATGATCTCGAATTGTCATGGAACTATTTGAGTAATTTCTCTCCTAATTCATCCCAAGTTATTATGCTTCCAATCTCTAGGTTCCTATACCATTGCAAGGATTTTCCTTTAAAAGATGTAGCTAAAATTCTTAAAGCTATGTCTTCATGAGTAATATTGTGGACTGCACATATGGTCGCAACATCTTTGATGTGTTCAGGTTGTGTAACTTGATTTTCACCGGTAAATGATGGCAGAATTTTTATAGAAGAATTAGGAATGTCATGATACACTGTAATTACTAATGGGCTTCCATTAGTAAAGGTTTTAAAATTTTTGGGTGGTTGAATAGCCATTGGAAAAACTGGGATATTGATTGAAAATTTTATTCGTGATGAAGGAATATGAGGAGGTTTTTCAAAACCATGTTTTTATTAGTTAAAGTATTACCAACCATTCTTCTTCTATCATATTTCAAAGGTAAATAAACAAACTAAGGAGGAATACCTCTTACCGATGATCTTGTAGTCACTTTAGGCATGGAACATGCTACAACACTCGGTCTAAAATCAGCTTCACTTGGAGTCGCTAAAAGATCATAGAATCTTTAGAATTAACTTACCGTAGCTTTGCTCCCAAAGTAACTTTTATCTGTAAAATCTACTTTTGATCTGCTCTAGAATCTGAAATTTGCATGCAAATCTGATTGGTGGTCCCATCGGGCATGCCAAATACTATTATATCTCGAAAATGCACTCGGAAAAGAGATGGCGGGAAGGTGTTCTAAGTCTGCAAAATATCTCTCTCTCTCTCGTAGATACAATAGGGACACCTCAGGTCTATGGGTATACTTATTTTGAGGTGAACCTCTTGGGTTAAAAGGCCGGTTCATTATTGGTGTTCGGTGAGACTACTTTCTGGGAGTTTTAGTGTCGGTAGGTGATTGAAACTGAAATAATTACTATGGTGATACACCAAATTTGAATAAAGAACTTGACTTGAGGGAATACACAACCGACTTGTGAAGAATTCTTTTTGTGCACCAACCAATTTGTAATTTCAGCGGAGAATGTAAGGGTAAAAAAACTTAATTTGTACTAAGGGAAAATCACAACAAGATTAGTAAGTTAACATGCGAGAATGAAATTTAGTAGAAAATAGTAGATCTGCAGTAGGGTAAAGTGACTAATTAGGAATATTGATTCACAAGATTAATACTTGGCATATACAAGACTACAAAATAACTTGGATAGGCAAGAGTAATTCACCACTCAAAGGGTAAAACTAGCAAAAATTGCTTCACTTTGCTCATATGAAAAGTTCTTCTAGGAAAATCTCTGAAAAATCCCCCGTATTTTGCTTTGCAAAGAAGCATGACAATATATAACAAAAGTTCACCCCTTCCTAAAAATAGCTTAAAAGTCAGTACTCACCCACGCATCCTAATTTTACCCTTTATTTAATAATAAATAAAGGAATAAAATAATACAAACTAAAGCATGTGGTAAAAATAAGCATTATCATCCTTAGATACAATATAGTCAAACTGAAGTTGACTATTCTATTTTTAAGAAATAAAGGTGAACAATTGCTAATTTTAAAATTTACTTGCTAGGCAAGTCTTCTCTCTTACACATGCAAGTTTGTGATCTTCTCTGTTTTTTCATGTTGTGAAGGCATGCAAAATCATCTTCTATGATAGCAAAAGGATGCAACCTTAGCCATATTTGCAAAAATAAAGTGAAGTGGGGACCACCTCTAAGGTATACATGTTTTCTGATTTCCTTCACTGATCTGGATAGTCACAAAAGTGACATTTGCAAATTTGTTTGAAAACCCCATGTGGGGACCACCTTTGGTTTGGAATGCTGCCACATTGTAGATTTTAGCATGTATAAAAAATTAAGGGGTTTACCCTTTTGGCTAGCCCACCATGCATAATTGGTTCGCCACCTTTGGGCCTTGGCATGTAATACCACTTTTCACCTTTTCGGTGATCATGGCATATGATATTATTTGTTTGATTTTTTTTTGTGGCGTGGACTATAGTTTAGACTTTACAAAGTCTTGAAATTGATTATGTTGACCATCCATGTGGGCTGGCCCCTTCTCCACGATGACTCACCCTTCGCTTAACCTTGGTCTGTGGAACCCGACCGTGGCGGTTTTAACTTGGATTTTGTGAAGCGTTTTGGGACCCTTGATCTATGCTTTGGTATTTTCTCCACCATAGATCTTCTAACCCTAATTAGGGTTCTAGCTTGAGTAATTAATGCGGTTGGTGGCATTTAATTGGGCCTTATCACCTAGGACCCTGTGAGGAATGACCACCGTTTGATCTTCCACTTGGTGTTTGATGGGTCATTGATCTCGACCATGAGTTAGGGTTTGGAACCCTAGTTTTGAATGTGAGTTTATACCTTTGAGCTTGGAATTTGGTCATTTCATTTGCATCTTCACTCTGCGGGCGAAGCCCTGGAAATTTTTACCGCTCTGTGATTTTTCGATGAATGCTTAGAGACTTGGTGGTTTTTGAGCTTGCATTTTGTTTCTGAACTCTTGACACCATTATTTCTCAACTGTTGCACGTATTTTCTAAAGAATCTCGAAGGTATTTTTGTTTTTTTGGTTTGGTGTTCTGTTTCCCTCCTGTATATGATCTGAAGATCATTTATCGATTAAACTACTCTGTTCTTCCTCATAGATTGATAAATCTTTGTTTGGCATCTGGTTTTCTATCCGGGTTTTGTAGTAGATAGATAATGAACTTGGGACGAGCACAGCCGTAGAGAGAAGTCGCCACCATTTTTTTTTTTCTCATCTAATTTCTTCGTTCTAGGAAATGGTGAGTTCTAACACTTTGTTTTCCCCTTTTGAGCTCAAGTTTTGTTCTTGTAACTCTGAACCCATTGCAAATACCAAGAAAAATTTGTAAATTGAAAGCATTTTTGGGTTCACTCCTTTTAATTCTGAAGTGAACTTTTAAACTCTGACTCATCATTTAAAACTTGTTGAAACTTCATTCTATGCATTTTGATGAATTGTCTATGGGCTTGGCTCGGTGCTTGGAAATATTAACTATTTTTGTTTCCCAACTCGATACTCGAACTCTGTTTCGCATTTGGTAGATGCATACTATTGTTCTCCATCTGAAACATGAGCTCTTTTCGTTTTACCTTACCGTGGAATATGCACACCGATTGTTTTTGATTTAGTTCTTTACATCTGTAGATGTATATTTGATCTTTCCTACTACTTTCTTTATTAGACCTGTATCTTCTTCTCGGGCTTTGCCCCAAATTTCAAATTGTGAATTCATGAAATAGTTAGGGTTGAGTTGTTTTTACTAACTCAACTCAACCTCCCTATTTTCCTAAATCACTAGGAGTTAACAATCGATGGCCAAAATTAAAGTAGTGCAACAATTAAATATCAAGAATGTTAACTTCCTTACAACCACCTTAATCAACAAAGTCAAGTAGATCGACAATGGAGATCAAGTCAATACAATGATCTATAGATAATATCGGATCATCAAAATCAATGTGACCCTAGTACGTATATTTAGAAAATATTCACGATTGATGGTGAAGATAAAAAAGGATAAAAAGTAATGGCTTATATTAGAGGCATCCAAAATCCCATGATAACCACAAGGTCGATCAAACCTTACCATGGTTCAAAAGTACATGCATGGAACATAAATACCAAAACCTAACCTTACAATAGTTAGTACAACCCGACATCACATTACAAGGGTCTATCCATCGTCAAAAGGGGGAAAAGAATATTTAAAGCACAATAATTAAGGTTTAAAAACCTTATTTTATCTTATCTTATGCAATGATTAGATCAAAAAGGAGCTTAAAACTATTATATGCCATGATTATAGTCAAAATGGAACAAAAATAATAATTTATGCCACGATTATGCAAAATCGACACCATTATGGGTGGAATGAAAATCAAAAGAAGGTGGCCTATTGTAATCAAATGGTCATTGTCTTGCACCAAAACATTAGTCTATGCCATGATTACTATCGAGAGAGAATAATAGTAATCTATACCCATGTGTAAGTAAAAAGGGGTTTAATAATAAAGTATATGCAAAGAAGGTCAACATCATGTGCCACATGCGCTTAACTTACTTTTAACAAAAGATCTTATTATCTACAATAGAGGAGGATATTATTTTGCACATGCCTAGAGGTGGTCCCCATAAGGAGTGGATTATTGAGTGAAATATTTTCTAACTATTCGAACAAAAAGTATTACTTTTTCTTGCACAAGAATATTTTTGCATGCCTTCACAAGATGAAAAAAAATAAAAAATACATATTTATTATTACAAGTGGATAAAAATTGTAGGCGTCACATCATGGAGAAGAAGACAAAGATCATGCACTTGAAAAATAATACTTCCAAATCAAGAAATGGCTATTGTTAGCTACGTGTTCACCCAAGTTATTTATTTTATTAAAAGTAGAGCAATCAACTGCACTTTAACTAAGTGTATTTTTGGAACTTAGGCTATGTTGGCCTCATTCTAAAAGCATGGGTATTTTTATTCCTTTATTTATTCATGATAAAGGATTAACATGAATGGACGAGTTTTGATTGCAGTCTATTTTTGGGAGGGGTTGAGTGAACTATTTTTTTCTATATATTTTTTACATAAGCAAGGAAAAAAGCAGGAATTTTTAGATGTAGGAGTGTTAAAGCAATTTTTACTAGTTTTTCCCTTAAATTAGAACTAGTTATTACCTTTCCAATTATTTACAAAGTAGTTTGTAAATTTCTATTACCTCTTGTGAATGTTCATTCCCTAAATTAATTATCTTAACTTGCTAAGAATTTGGTCTTTTTCTACATAGTCTTAGTGTGCATGTTATCTTGTTGTGTTGTTGTGATTTATCCCTCATACATTTTTTTTTAACTTAGGATTCAAATAAAACCCATTGGTTTGTGCTTATGTAATATGTTTCTCAATATATTGTGCATGTACTTAGTTAAAGATCTCAATCATTTTAGATTATCATCAAATTTTAATTTAAGTTACAGCCATGTTTTTACCCTTAAAAGTTTCATAAATTAGTTTAGGATACATGAATAAGGAACTGACATTATAATCCCGAAACTCAAGTCAACAATAGAGAGACCCACAACCCTTAGTTGTTTCCATTATATATGTATAAGTGAGGGAAGAGAAAGCTTAGAACTCAATCTATCATCCTTCAACCAAGGTGCACTTCGAAAGATAACTATTTTCAGCATGCCTGACAGTGCGACATCCTAGAGATTAATATTTTACTTTTTAAAGGTATTCCATCATTCAATAAAATCAGCCACCATACATACTATTTTTTGACACGCCTTGTGCGATCCGAACTACTATTAATGCATTCTGAAGTTCAAAAATCCAAAGCATAACTCATCCGAGAAATGCATAAATATCATTTCATACCACTACAACATATTTCATCATCAAATTATTTAGTTACTATTTTAAGGTATTTTTCAAGAATATAAAGATTTTTTTTGTTGTTATCAACTATTTTCATGAACAACCGACCTGTTTCACATATTTCTTTATTTTATGAGGTCCCACAACTATGAATCATCATTTTCAGCAGCATTACCATTCAGATTAATAACCTTTCTATCCATTTTCCCTTCGAGATCAATATTATGATCCCTACCAGAATAAATATCCCTATAGTTGGAATCTTGCAAGTCAATATAATTATCAATATGAAAATGGTTATGTTGTCCAAAACAAATATTATCCATATTTGAAGGTGACATGCATGAAATAGAGTAGATCATGGAAGTATTGAAAGAACAAATATAAATATTGCCTAGTTTTAGGCAACCCTATCAATGGGGAGGTTCTACAACTAGTTAGCTTAGCCTACAACAAAGGCTTGGGGTAATGAGACAATATTTTAACAAGATGTTGCAAGCATTTGAAAATGATAAGCATCAAGTTGAGGAACCCAATCAATGGGATTTTACCACTTACCTTCCCTGTCATAATCTAGTACCTACATATATTCCTTTTTAGCTAATGTAGCCCATTCATCCGCTTTCAAATTATCAAGTTGGTGAAATTTCTACTCCTTTTGTTCCAAAATCATTTACTGAATCAAAATTGAAGTATCCAATCTTTTGTTCTACTACTATTTAAATATAGATCTTATACCCAAATCTTTTACTCAAAAATTACAAGTTCAAGCTGAAATCAAGTCCACCCCCTCCTCTTTCATCCACGATATCAATTCATGAAGGTGGAGATCAGAAAACTATCTAGGAGGGGCAGCAAACTAAAGAAAAAAATAAGTTTGGAATTCTTTAAAAAAATTCAAGGATGGGTGTTAAAGTTTCAATTTGATAAAATTCAAGAGTTAGATAAAGAACCCATGCAAAAGGTATAGTCTAATTTTGTAGCATATCAAAAGGTGTTGGAAATGACCAAAAATCTACATATTCTCGAGTGTAGTGTGCAAAGGCACCATAATCATACCAGCTTACTTATTCGTCACAAAAATGCAAAGTCATTTGAAGAGGAAGAAACAATTTGAAAAGAGGATTTGTAGAACAAGTTTGAAGATAAATCAACAAATTTAGGTAATGAGTAACATGTTACCATCTTATCGATATCATGCTTGATGAGGAAAATGAGAAAGAATAGTTTCAAGATAACCAAGAAGGTGCATCGAGTGTGAGGAACCTCATTGTGTAGCACACATGGATATTATTGCATTATTAGAGAATTGTAGTTACTCATGAGGATTATCAAAAGATACTGCAAGTAGTAATGAGCAATAATATTTCATTGAAGAGGAAACTGAATTTTCAAGAGGGATAGTGGATCTGAATAGTGTAAAAGAGCTTAACAATATTGCTAGAAAATCGTCGTAGCAGTAATGGAACATTAACTTGAAGGTGATAAACAACATCTTGAAAAGGCTTAAAATATCGGTTCTCATGAGAAGAAAAAGGAGGATCCATTTAATGAATTACAATAGATTGAAGAATCAAAACAACACCAAAAATAGTCTTAAAATGTGCTTAGTGTTTGCAAAGAGGTCATATAATCAAATCATATCATGCTTGTCTCAGAGCCCAACAAATGAGCATCATACTTTTGAGAATTAGTCCCAAAACATTGCGAGAATAGTTTACGAGATCAACTAGAAAGGTTCATTGTGTTTTGGGGCTATTTATCAAAAAATATTAAGGTACACATCTCATTTTCAGCTCTGTCATGTTACTTATTTTACATGCTAAATTCATTGCCTCCATTTTGGAGAGAAGGAATCTACTTTTTGCAGCCTATTTCAGGCTTCTTTTAGCCTCAATTTGATCCTATTTAGAGTAGGGTAGATTACGGTTTCCATTTTAATAAGTGCAATTCATGGACATTGCAAATTTTAATTTCAATAAGTACACTCATACACGTGATCTAGTTTAGCGGATCTTCTCCCATATTTAGTTTTATTTTTAGAAAGGTCGGGTTTTTAAGAAAAGGGAATATTTTGATTATATGATTTTGACTCCATACCTAATGGATAATATAATGACACTAGTATTATACCTAGTAGGAAGATTTCCCCACAACATCAGCAAAAATATTGACAATTTTGGCACTCATCCAAAAATAGGAAACTTGAAACTTCATTTCAAACAGTGAAGCCATTGATGAGATGGACTTAACTATGGGAAGTCATACATTTTTTATTTTGTTTTAAGTTGTAGTAATTAATTAACAACATGTAATCTAAAATTATGTGTGTTGTCACGGATGTAACACCTCCGATATGTTGTCATTACATGTTTATAGTGCCCACTTCCCTTTGACACCTTTTGATACACGATCATGATAATGCTGATTATATTATGGACATGATTATGGACCTTATTATGGTATGATGTTATATGTTGGATCATGGATTGTTTTTTACTTGATTCAGGTTATGATGCATGATGATTATTAGAGACATTTTTTATATTGATGTTGATATACTATTTTACATGGTTATATTACGGATGTTGTTCGGATATGTGATATTTGGATATCGAGTAGACCTAGAAATGGAATTTATTTGATGATGATATAGTCATTGAGTAAAATTGCAAATGATCTTATTGGTTACTTAAATGTTGTTGTGATTCATATATCTAAATGATCTTGGAATTTTATTTATGTGATTTTGGATGTTCGATACGACCACACGGCCGAACGAGGTATTTGGGTTTTGGTTTGCCATGATTTTGGTGTTGCTTCTCTTCTTATCTACCTCTACATTGGAGGATTGGAGACCAATTACATTGGAATTCTAGATGAATTCAACAAGGTCATTGTTGACAATTTTTGCATTTGTGCAAAAATGGGCAACTTGAAACTTGGTTACGATGGATAGCATTGGTGAAGTATATCGAAAGTAAGGGAGATTATATGAGATTATGTCCTTAGTACTGATTTAGTTAAAAGATTACATGAAATCAGAGCTATGTGTGCTATTACACAATGTAACGATGACATAGTCTGTAATTTCATGATCATCCTCAAAGAAAAGAACAAGTCCCAAAGGATAGTTGTGTTGTCTTGATGAGGACATCCAATTGCATAATACATGAAATGTAAAGTTTTGGATTAGAAAACATAAGTACAGATCACAAAAAATCAAAGTTCATTATTTGAATGTTACAGTTCTTATTGATGTTTTTTCCTTTATGATTAAAACTTTCAATTATGTTCTGAGTTGTTTAGTTCATCATATAATCCATACGGAAAAACTAGAATGCACAAGAAATACACAACTCATTTTCAGAATTTAATGTTTTATTCAAAAGGAGAGTGAAATGTTTCCCACACAAGCCATGGGATGTAACTAAAAAGTAAAGTACAGGTACTGAAAATAAAGACACACATGCATGAAAGAGAAAGAAAAGGAGTATGAGTGAACCTATCATTGTCTTGGGGATTTATTTCTTTGATCGAAGCATCTCTACTCTATCCTTTTCTTCATCTCTAATTAAGAGGCCCTTGTACCTGAAAATAAAAGAGCTTACCATTAGTTACAAGCTCGGGATCAAACCATATTCGTACATGATCATACTTCGTGCATAGGAATCTTTCCCTAACATGATATGTATTCTACTTAAAGAAAAAGGTGAAAAGAAAGAATAAAAATAAAAACATAGACCATAAGAGAGCCAAAAATCCTAATTATTTTCTAACTATTTTCCCAAGTGTGTAGGTATGGGTTGCATAAAGAAAATAGACAAGTCATAAGTGCATGTAATAAAAGGAAGAATGTAACTAAAAGTTCCAATAACTATTCTAAATTGGAAAAGGTTATAGTGAAAAAGGTAGAGTGGATGATAGAAACACTTGTTTTAGTTGTAACAAAAGAGGGAGAATCAGATTTCAAGAAGCTAAAGCTAAATGGAAAGAAGGGATTATAGCTGAATTAGATTGATAGAGAAGATTCTAAGAAAATTTTAACAAGGCTTCGCCATGTAAAATAGACATTTACAAATTTTCATCATGTGGTTTTCAATTACTACATGATTTAAGGAACTATGCAAATCAAATAAGTAATACAGAAGTAGAAAAGCATCACATGATCAAAATAAACAACTAGCATGTTTTTAGTTTTCAATTGCTATATCAGTTCAACAAAAAAGGTGTTACTTTCTGTATTCTAGATCAGAAAATATAACTACTATTTCTAGAAAAGGCATTATGGAAATGATTATGGAAAAAAATTCCGGGGCTTTGCCATAAAAAATCAACATTTCAAATTTTCCAGCAAGCATCTAAGTAAGAAACAATTGCAGAAAGGAAATAAAGCATCTGAATCAAGGTATATGCCCTGAAAATAATATCTGAAATAGTTAAAATATTGCTTCTATTTTTCAGAAAAGCACTTACAGATTACAAGTTCATAGAATAGAAATAATGCAACCACTATTATACTTTCATAGTCAAGTATTTTAGAAATGAAGCAAATATGAGAGCACAAAAATACTACAATGTCAATGAAGTACATTCATTCAAGCAAAGTAGTACTCATCTATGACATGATCAGAAGCCATTACAGGTAAACAAAGGAGCTATCTCATGATGCCATTAGAAGTGAGAAGTAATTCAAGTAAAATCTACAGTTATAAAGGGCTTCAGAAAGAGATAATAACCTAGATTTAAGGTATAACTATCTTTTTAGAATAGGTATATCAATTCAAGATCAGAGTAAAGGATGAAGATCTCTAAAAGGATAAACAATGAATCCAGGTTCTATTGTTCCACTCAGTCAAACAATCAATAGAAACTCATACAGAGAGGAGGTAGAGGTAGATAAGAAGAGAAGCAACACCAAAATCATGGTGGCCCAAGCCACCCTTCCATTCTTTAAGCCTTCAGGGAAGATAATTTGTAGCTACAAAGATAAAAGAGTCTGAATGTACAATAATGGTCACTAAGGATAATACACCATCCAAACAAAAGGTTGGAAATTTATTGACTTAGCTTCATCCTCCATAAAATACTCAAATCATGGCCATAGGATAGAGCTCAGTAATCACATAAAATTGTAATTTGAGAAGATCAGAACCCATATATGTGTTAGCTTAATACATCCCACACATCATATGGTTACACGGTTACTCCTTAACCATCCCTACCTTGTGTAACTGTTTCATTGCTTTATATTCTTCTTCCGTTGTTTTGTTCAAACACACATTGAAATACATTGAATATTATTTTGTCTTGTGTTGTCTTGTGCTATCATTGGTATCAGAGCATCTCAGATCAGAGCGATGCGTGGAAATTAGAGTCTGGCTAGTGTTTAGCATGTGCAGATCTTGGGACATGTGGTAGCTTGCAAATCTAAACATTGGCTATGTAGACCTATTTGGAAAGTGTTAGATTGGCAATTTGTTATCCTTTAGCATTTTCCTAAAAATTGAAATGTCACAGTTTGTGATCTATTGAAGTCGTGGAGCAGGCACTTCCTAGCGCAACCTGTCTTGAAATCAGAAACTTTCCTGTTCCTAGGAAATGGTATGTCCAAGCGTATGTTTTATTGTAACTGATTGGTAGATAGTTTGGATCAAAATCTTTTTAGAAAGCTCCCCGAGATTGATTGATCTCTACTCACATTGCGTTGGCAAGTTACAGTTAGGAAATCAGGATCATTTTCATTGTGATACTCCAATCTTGAAATTTGAAGGTTATCAATAACCGTCTGAATAGTTGCTTGCAAAGATATACAGACCTGCTTGAGTGGGAAAAGCCGTGACAGGAGTCCTGCATTAGAATCAAAGCCAACTTCAACTTGTTGCTTGTCCATCAACAAGGTCTCAGTTCAATCCTTCATTATGAGAATCCATACACTGAAGATAGATTGGAGATCAATTTTTCTTGGTGTAAAAGTATGAAGAAGAGGAAATGAGACCTCCCCACAAACCAGTGACCAGCCAGCAGCGAGCATTCAAAAGATCAAGAGATGTGAAGTAGTGAGCCTCAAAGTTATATCCGCTGATTAAGTAGCAACATACAGGAGGATGGAGGAAAATGGAGGTGGGAATTCCAATGACCTCGTACATGCCGCAAGAAATGAGGTCATTGATAGATATTGTGGTAGAATAAGGTATTGAGGACCTATTAATTTTTGGTTTGTGTTTATTTTAGTTTCTATTTTGTTCCGTGTTCTGTTGTTTTGTGATCGGATGCTGAAAATGGATTACTCTGGAGCATAGTTTTTTGCCAATGGTTCTTCATTTTGAATTGATCCTCTGAGTTTTGTGCTTTGAAAAGAAGATGGTTCACTTGTGAATACATTCACTTGCAACATGAACCATGTGCAATAAGGTCTAAGTGGTGAGATCCAGTCAATAGCATGTTTCTTGATGCAGTCTCTTTCTCAGTATTCACATTTCACATTATGGGCGAAAATGACTTAGTCAAGGGCAACATCCAGTGGTAGTGATTTGTTCCCTTTTTTGTTAAAGATTGGCTAAATGAAAATCGACATTAGTGGCTATAACTAAGAACATGATTGCTATGATTCTTAGAAGTGAATGTGGAATATTTGTTAGTATTGTCTGTTTTTTTCCTATGTTGGTTTGTTGTTTAATAAAGTGCAGAAGGTGCATAGTTTCCTATTTGGGACCTCTTAATTAAAGAGCATCATGGGGAGTAGAAAAGCACTGAAAGTAGTGCATGGTACTCAAAGTTGGGTTCATGGTAAATCTGTAAAACCACCGAGGTATCATCCTTTTGGGTTCATGGTATGCTTGTAAAACCATCGAGGTGAATAGTTGAATATTGTTCTTGTCCCTCTAGGTTTATAATCAACCTTAGAAAAACCATGTTAATCGAGACCATGCGGGCATGTTCATGTGAAGACCCTCTTTGTGTGTTCTCATTAAGGGGGTGGGAATCTCTATCTGGAAATGTATGTTTGTACGAACAATGTATTAAGGGGGGAATGTTAGCTTAATACATCCCACACATCATATGGTTACACGGACGCATCATATGGTTACACGGTTACTCCTTAACCATCCCTGCCTTGTGTAACTGTTTCATTGCTTTATATTCTTCTTCCACTTTTTTGTTCAAACACACATTGAAATACATTGAATATTATTTTGTCTTGTGCTATCAATATGGGTAATCTATTAAAGTCGAGCTTGAAAATAAACAGATAGAGAAAACCCAAAAAGAACAAGAATCAAATCGACCACAAGAACAAGAAGTTTCTATTTCATATTTCATATAATAATTTCCATGAGAAATATCAGCCTAGGTAAAGCTTAGCATGAACTGAACTCATTTTCAGGGAATCCCATAAAAGAAAGTTGCAATGCCCGAAACAAAATAGAGAAGAATGGCAGTATAACAAACAACTACTCATTTTGTATGAAATAGAGCTTGAGACTCATATTATGGTAAAACAAAAGCTCAAGATGCACTCACCTTCCTTAATGGTGGCTTTAAAATCGAGAACATCCAAAACAATTTCGAGCTTGGATATTAGAATGTAATTAAAATACGAGACACACAAGGTTTGTGAGGTGTTAATGCCAATAAAGATAAAACCGACTGAGATAAATAAATTACAAACTAGGGAAGCAAAGTATCACCTTTCAAAAATAATCACAAAACTTACGGACCGGAGAAGGTATAATTTTGAGAATCGATGATCAAGTAAATGGCAGCTTGAAACAATAAAAGGTGAGTTTAAATCTTGCTCGAAAGAAGAAAAAAACCCAAGATCAGAAAATTCAATGATGGCGGAGAAGATTTGTAAGTAACGTAAAAAGGAGTACATATGCGATACCCATTTACAGAGGAAAACTAAGTTGCAATGATGACACGTATATCCTAAAGAGGAAGAATGACAGAGTGAACATAGAATCAAATCAATGGCATCCAAGAAAATTTTTCCAGGGCTTCACCCGCACAACCAAAAAACAAATGAAATGTGCTTGAGGGTCGAATACACTATTTACTATGCAAACTTGAGAGAGAGTCAACAAAACCCTAACTAAGGTTCAGGAGATCAACGATCAAGCTTCAGCCAAGTACAAAGATCAATGGCTAAGGATCGAGCTCGAGGCTCAAAGAAACTAACTACAGTTAAAACCCACCGACCACATTCAATGCAGACTGAAAGCAATCAACCACAGGTCACAGATCAATAGCCACAATGAAAAAGGACAAAGATCGATGATCATCAGCAAAAGAAGAGTTCCAATGCAAACCAAAGGAGTCAACGAAACCCTAACCACAGTTAGGTCAGCATTAAACAAGAGCCACCGACAATATTTCCAAGGGGTGAGTCACCGTGAAGAAGGGGACAGCCCACGTGTCCATCAAACAAATAATCATTACAAATGACTTTCAAAAGTCCCACCTTAGTGTATGCCTTCAATTCAAAAATGCCGACCAAATTATACCCAATAATCACCTAAAAGGTAAATTTCAAACTATACACTTCCAAATGCAAAGGCCGAATAACATACATGCAAGTATTAACCAAAAGGTGGTGGAGAGATATGTCTATTAATCAAAATGGTCGACCCTTTTATATTGCTAAATCCACCAAGGTGGCCAAACCAAGCAGATTGGAGGTGGTCCCCACTTCAAGGAGGTAATTGGCATTATGTCACTTTTGTGACATTTCGGAGCCAAAAGAGATGTCGGCATCGAATATGTACGCTTGCGGTGGCACCACATTGGGTTTTACTTTGCAAATATTTTGATTTATTTACTCATAGGAAGAGAGTTGATTTTTTGCATGCCTTCACAATAGGACAAAATAGAGAAGAAGACAGAGTTGCATGCCAAGGAGAGAGACTTTCCTAGCAAGCAATCTATTTTTGGTAAAATTATTCACCCAAACTTTTTAAAAATAAAAACAGTCAATTTTAGTTGACTGAGATGTAATCAAAGGCTATTAATGCCTCTTGTACTACTTTGTATTATATTATCCTTTTACTTATTATTAAATAAAGGATAAAACTAGGATGCATGGGTGAGTACACCTTTAGGCTATTTTTAGGAAGGGTGGGAAATATTTTACTATATATTGTGTGCCTTTGTAAGAGGAATTTTGGATATAGGAGTACTGAAGCAATTTTGAAAGTTTTTCCTTCTCTGTGTGAAGTATTTTCTATCTTTCCAATTACTTACACTCTTGTGTATGTTTATATTAGTCTTGTGAATGAAAATTTCCTCACCAATAATCTTACCCTCACTCAGAAATTCAGTATTTTCCGCTTAATTTTAATGTGCATATTAACTTATCGATCTTGTTGTGATTCTCCCTTAGTACAACCAAGTGTTTGCCCTTAAAATTTTTGCAGAAAACTTTTGGCTTGGGCATCGAAATTATTCCCATAGAAATTGTGAATATACTCAATCAAATCCCTCATATAAATTTGGTGTATCACCCCAATCCAGTTATTTCACACCATCTTTTCCTTTAATCCCAAAAAAACAATTTAGGATACATCAACAAGGAACTGACCTTTGAATCCGGAGACTCACCTCAAAATAGGTATACCCACAAACCTGAGGTGTTTCCATTGTATCTATGAAAGAGAGAGATTAATTTTGCAAGCTTAGAAAACCTACAGCCATCTCTCTATAGGGTGCACTTTTGAGAGATAATAGTCACCATGGAAACTAGTATTTATTTGTGCATGTATGTGTGTGTTAGGGATTCCCATGGGGGATCACCTTTAAATGTGACCAAGGGGTTAAAGGGGTTATTTGACCCTTTTTTTTATGTTGCATGTGTTTATTTTTGATGCATTTTCCCCTTTCTTTATTTATTAAATGTTTTATTAATATTGTCGGTAAGCGTGTTGTTAATATTAATTAAATAAAATATGTTATAAGAAAGTAATTAATCGAGTTGTTGGCCTTGAATTAAAGTGTTGTAAGAGATGTGTAAGTGATGTGTTAATTAACTTTAGAGTGTGAAACACTTCATCTTCTTGGAAATTTGAATTTTTCCTTGAAGGCTAATTTTTGAGGCTTGTCGGACAAGTTAAACTTGTCCCATACCTATTAAATTTATTTACCAACCATAGAGTTGAAATTTTTCTTTTATTATGTTTTTTGGGAAGGTAATTTCTAGGTTTTAATAGCACTTTTCTTACATGATTTAATTTCAGTCCTTTGGGGTGTGGGTTGGATTTGAGTGTGTAAGTAAACTGTCATTTTATTCACCCACCTATTTATTATGCATTGGAGAATGAAGTTGAATTTCGGGGTTGGCGTTGAGGATGTGTGATGTGGCATCCTACATGGATCCATCTCATCCTTTTCCCTTCCCTCTTCTATAAAATTTGAATTCCTTTCCTTATTTTGGGTTGCTTCAATTTGGAGACTTCATTCTTGGGTGAATTCTTTTTCTGTTTTGGAGCTCTTTCTTTGAAGATTTTTTTTGAAGATTGTTGCATACTTGTGCTTAGTTGTTTTGGATTACTTGTTGTTTTCAAACTTGCTATTTTAATTGAACTTTTCTTACATGATTTAATTTCATTCCTTTGGGTTGTGGGTTGGATTTGAGTGTGTAAGTAAACTATCATTTTATTCACCCATATTTTTATTATGCATTGAAGAATGAAGTTGAATTTTGGGGTTAGGGTTAAGGATGTGTGATGTGGCATCCTACATGGATCCACCTCATCCTTATCCCTTCCCTCTTCTATAAAATTTGAATTCCTTTCCTTGTTTTGGGTTGCTTCACTTTTGACACTTCATTATTGTGTGAATTCTTTTTCCGTTTTGGAACTCTTGCTCTTGGAGATCTTGTTTTAGATCTTTTTTTATCCCAATGGATTGCTTACCTTGGGAGAAAGCTTGTTGTTTTGGAACTTGGAACAAGTCCATCATAGATACGTAGGATCTTGGCTCTTGCAATGCTTTTTTTAATGAAAATGTTAATGAGTCAATGTTTTGGCATGTTTGTGGGCTATTGGGTAGATGGCCTAGGAATGGTGTAGGAGAAGACTATGGGTTTTATTTTGTGGGAGGCACAAGTGTGTTTTAGGGAGGTATAAGGGAGGAGGGTGTTGGGATTTGGGTTCCACCTTATAAAGAAATAGCTTGCATTTATTTACTCGTTATAGGGTGCCATAAGAGGCTGGGAGGCATAAGAAAATGTGAAGAATAGGGAGTACTTGGGAGCCATAAGGAATGTCGTGGTTTTGATATACTATATTTTGGCACTTTTTATTTCAGGTGGTGATGCCCATTTCCCCTTTTTTGAAGAATAATAAGCATCCCCCATAGTTTCTTACTCCTTTGGCTTACTTGATAAAGCCTTAGTCTTGTTTGTCATATTTTAATGTAGTTGTAAACTACATTCTATTTTGGGACTGTGTTTTATTGTGAAAATGCTACTTGTGTGTTTTTGGAAGCTTGTTGTTGCCATGAGTTGGATCAAACCTTTTATTGGACTATGGTTGGGGCTCGGGGCCAATGAAGAAGGATAGTTTATCCTCTTCATTTGATGTCTTGGTTGGGTGGAGAGCATTTCCTTTCCCTACTCTTGTTGTCATCATAATTTGGAAGAATGAGAAATACACATGTTGTTGTTCGAGTTGAGAAAAAGATAGATTGATAGTCCCTTGTGAAATGAATTCTTATTGTAGCGCTTTCTCACTTTAAATTGCATGATCTATATATTTATTTTAATGGAAAGATACTTTGTATTGATAATGAAAGTTGAAATTCAAAATGTAAAAGAGTTATCCCTTGTATTCTGTTTTTGGAAAGAATGTTAAAGAATGATATGTATTTTGTATGTTGTATTTTGAAATAAAATTGAAAAGAAGTTGTCATATTTTCATTTGAATTAATGGAAGTTGTTTCCTTGTTCATATAATATTATTTCCATTGAAATCATGTGTTTAACATGCACTATGAAATCCCTATTTGGAAAGTCAAAAAGTGAAACACGTGAGGAGAAAATGTATTATTTTGCCTTGTTTATAATATATCATTTTGGAAAGAATAGAAACTACATTCTTCTTTTAATATGTGATTGAATGAAAGAAAACTATTTATTACCAACATGGAATAAATTCAATGTTTTATTTCAAGGCAAAAAGATAGTAATTTTTGTTACGTAAATTTATACACTTCTTTCAATTCATTGTATACTTTGTAAAATTTCTTTATCAAATGTTCAAATAACCTTAAAAATAGATAAGAGGAAAATGAAATAATCAATTATACTTAATGAGGACAAAATGATCCTAGAACAAACTAAAAGCACTTAAGGAAATGTCTTGAAAATCTTCCAATCAACGAAAGAAAAATTTGCAGGCTTTTTGCTAAAAAAATGAAACTTGTAATTTCAAAATGCAGATAAAACCAACAATTTTACACTTTTTATATATCCTTAAAATTTCCTAATGGAAACCTCCATGTTTGTTTGACATGTTGAAGGAGAAAGAATGACAAATTTGAACAAAAAATTATAAGTTAAAATTTACTACGCCTTGCACCGTAAAAGCACATAAACGTTTTCACAAAATTGAATCCTTAAATTTTATCAAAACTAGAATTTATTGTTTCTTGTGGAAAGAGGATGTCAAGATATTTCTAGAAAGTCCTTGTTTGCCAAAAAACAAGCTCTCTATCAAATTTTATGGCCTTTTGATGTTTTTCTTCACTTTAGGTCAAAAAAAATAGAGAAAATTTTTCTTGGCTGGTTCGCTGGCCCAAATTTTTCCCTTAGCACTTCGGAAAAGTTTTGGGAAAAATTTCCTAATTTTCCCCAGCACCCCGCTAACCTAAAGCCAATAAGAGGCTTCCATGTGGCACCACAAGGCATCAGTGGAGGGGCAGATCCCTCTTTAACTTAGCGCTCAAAAAGAAATTTAGGAAAGTTTTCTAAATTTTCCCCATCGCCCGCCAACCTACAACCAATCAAGAGATGCAACGTGGTGTCATGAGGCATTGATAGAGGAGTGGGTCCATTTTTTCCCTTCGAGGCGTTAAAATTTTTTTTCTCCCCATCACCTCGCTATCCCCATGTTTGCTTAGGAGACACCATGTGTCCCTCGTGGACTCATGAGAGTGCGGGTGCAAAGGTGGCTCTCCGCCTGTTGAGAAATTTTTCACCCCACGGCCGCAAGCCTACCCTCATGGAAAATTTTAAACGAAATGCCCACTGGCCCACCCTTGGTGAAACTTTTTTCCCCTATGCCCATAGGCCTACTATTGGGAAAAGTTTTCACCCCAAGGCCCGCCAATCCATAACTTGAAAAATATGAGTTAGGAGGAATTATTTATATCACTGGAAAGGTGAGAAAATTTCCTATCCAATGGGAGTGATTTTGGGTAAAATCTAGTTGAATCTTTAAATCATGTTAGAGAGTGGGTAAGGTTTGGAATTACCCTCTTAACCTAATTGAATCTTCTAACCCTAGATATTGGGGCTTGTAACCTATATTAAATGTTAAGAAACAAAAATTATATTCTATTAGATTAGAATTGATCTAGAATCTTGTATGTGATTATTGTTGTCTTGTAACTCAGTTGAAAACTCTTTTAAATAAAAAAAAATTATTCCATAATTTTCCTAACTAATCCTAGGTTGTTCTTGGGTCTCAAGTGGGTTGTTTTAGTGGGCATCACACTTGGTATCAAAGCAAAGTGGTTCAAAATCTTGGGCTATTGGGAACACTAGAAAACTTAAGGCATGAACCTTAAACCTAGCACACTTTTAAAATTAGAAGACAACTTTGTTTAGAAATTACATATTTTAGTAAACATGGAATGTAAGTAAAACCTAGAATAAGGAACCAACTCTCGTCTTGATCTGTAGAGAGGCACAGACAAGATGAGGAGCCTTTTCACATAGACCTAGGCATACCACCTCTAAACCATTCCGTAATAGCTATCCTACCATAGATCTTGTAAAATCTTCATGATGTTAATGCCACTCTACGCGGACTATCGGTACGAGGGCATATAGCCAGACATGGTAGAGTCACTTCCATTGAGGGTCATTTAACTCCCGACCTAGCGAGGATCATGGAGGAGAGAACTTCCATATAGAATCATCTGAGAATAGAGTCACCAAAGAGGGGACAAGGTGACCAAGTTTTAGGACATAGGGAGATGTCTATGAGCCCTAGGCTTAGGGATGAGCATACAGGGAAGCCTAAAGGCTATCATACCATAGCTACAGATCACATCTGGGAGATCCTGAAGCTTCAACCATCACATTATTATTTTGATGAAGGTGGATTTTAGGCAGAGGCATAGTTAGTGAGCTTGAGCGGGTGCTTCAATCTCTATCCTTTTTCTAGCAATACGAAAGTTTTTGTTGCGATCCATCTAATGAGGGATGGAGCTAGTGTCTGGTGGTAGACAGAGGACCAGAAGCTCCATGTTGATTCTAAGATAATTACCTAGGATCTCTTTAAGGAGTGATTCAGGAATAGATATTTGTCACAAAGGTTCATATAGCAACAGATAGATGATTTCCATGACCTCCGATACATGCATCTTTTGTAGTGGCTGAGTATGAGAGTATATTTATGGATCTACTCCAAAGATGTTGATTACATGTAGGATGAGTAGGTATGGATCTATAGGTTCATCTTGGACCTAAATCTAGACATTAGAGGTGCAAAGGTGCGAGATTCATTATCCACAAGCATTAGTTGATGCCATCAAGAAGGCCTTTATAACAGAGGAGACTAGGGGAAAGACCCAACAGGCTAGAGACCGAGTCCGGAGCCGCATACAACAGATGAAGGATAGTAGATCGATGGGGTCGGCCCTCTCCCTCATGGTGGAAAGGGTTCATCATAATAATCTTTTAGACCACAAATTGCGTGTGCCCACCCACCTTATAGACCTCCCGCATGTTTCATGCATAGAGAGGTCGGAATATGGGGCCTCCCCCTAGGGGTACCATCAGACATAGGTACCCAGAGAGCTCACTCAGAAGAAGCTTGATAGTAGAGACCTCGGTGACTACATCCAGATCATCGGGATCCATGACATAACTTTAGAGTATAGGCTAGACCTGCTACACACAGGGAAAGTATCGTGGTTGTTTTGGCTTTGGTGTTACTAGATATTTTAGAGAGACTACCCACATAGCCCTAATAACAAGGGTAAGAAATAGATATTAGAGTGTACTATTAGTGATATGGGGTATAATAATAGAATGTACATAGCGGGCGAGAACTAATAGGCGAGCATCAAAGTACAATTATTGAGACTACAGGTAACATTGGAGGCATTCCTACCTCCATTTTTTTATTCTGGTTGTTTTGATTCTTTTATCGCACCATCTTTAATAGATAAATGGAGGTTAGTTATAGTTAGGTAGGGTCATAGTTGGCATGTTGAGATGGCTTTTGAGCCAAGATCTCTGTAGACTCCTTAGTTAAGGAGTGTGTGGTGGATTTGGGACATTTCGCCACTACCTGAGATGTTTGTATCCTTTTGTTGGGCTCTTATGGAGTCATCTTAGGCATGTAATGGTTGTCTACTCATAGGGATAGGATGGATTGTTACCACAAGATTATATCTTGTTCGAGATGATTTGGGAGTTGAGTTAATAATTTCAAGGATCGGAGACCCATTTCTATTTACACCATTTCCGCTATGCAGCTTAAGCGGTGTGTGCGAAGAGGTTGTCGTATGTTTGTTGTCATAGTCAAGGTGATATGTTAGAGGATGGGTCTAGTGTGCCATCACTATATGATCATCCCATCTTGAGAGATTTTGCAGATGTCTTTCTTGGGAGCCTCCATGGTTACCACCCCCACGTGAGATTGATTTTCATATAGATCTTGCTTTGGGAGCAGAGACTATCTCATGGGAACCTTATCGATGATGACCCCACTGAGAGCTCTATGAGCTCAAGTTGTAGCTTAAGGGCCTGATAGAGAAGGGCCTAATCCATCCTAGTGTATCCCCTTGGGGTGCAATAGTGAGTTTTGTGAAAAATAAGGATGGATCCTTGTGGTTGTGTATTGATTACCGCTAGCTGAATAAGGTAACAATCAAGAATCGTTATCCCCTTCCACGCATTGATGATTTATTTGATCAGATGAAGGGAGCCACAGTTTTCTCTAAGATACACCTTAAGTCAGGCTACCATCACTGATTATTTCAGAGGAAGACATTCATAAGACTGCCTTCCATATGAGCTATGGCCACTATGAGTTCACAATGGTGTCTTTTGGTTTAAGTAATTCCCCCATAGTATTTATGAGTTTGATGAATGGGGTATTCAGGAATTTCTTAGATCGCTTCATGCTCATCTTCCTTGATGACATTTTGATTTACTCACATATGCATAAGGAGCACAAGGGGCACCTTTGCGAGGTTCTTTAGTGTCTTCGAGAGTAGTAGCTTAACGAGAACATGGAGAAATGTGCATTCTTTAAGAAAAAGGTACAAAGATTTGGGGCATATCATTTCTAGGGAAGGTATCACCATCAATCCTTCCAATATTAGAGATATCATGGACTGGATAGTGCCCACTACTATGACTCAAGTGTGTAGCTTCATGGGATTGATAGGTTACTTGTAGGATATTTGTTTAAGACTTCGGCATATTGCACACCTCATCACTTCCCTTAAACGGAAAGAAAAGAAGTTTGTTTGGTCTGAAAAGTGTGAGAAAGCCTTTAGGACACTGAATGAATGTCTCACTACAAAACCTACTCTTATAGTGTTAGATCCTCAGGGTGAGTTTTTCATTTGCACGGATGTTTATTTAGCAGGACTTGGAGGTTTGTTGATGTAGGAGAGAAAAGTAGTGACTTTTGAGTCTCGCAAACTCAAATATTATGAGTTTAATTATCTAACTCATGATCTTGAGCTTACGTTAGTTATGCATGCTTTTGTTTGATGGAGGCACTTTCTTCTTGGTCAGATATTTACACCCTAGACTGATCATTTGTGTCTTCACCACCTCTTCATGCAACCCAATGTTAATGCTCATCACCGATGATTGATGGAGTTTCTTTGTGAGTATTATATGGAGATTGAGCATGTGAAGGGGAAGGAGAATGTGATGGAAGATGCTCTTAGTAGACGGAGACATGTGGCTACAACCACCTAAATGGGCACAGATTTATGGAGCAGGATTCTTCAAGAGCCTTCCTCTTGACAACTTCTACATTACTGATTCGAGCATAGATCGAGTCTCGTGAGACCCTTCGAGGGGAAGTATGATGGTTTCTCACTAGAGGCGATGACCTTATCATGCAAAGAGGTTGGATTTATGTTCCTAGAGAGGGAGGCTTGAGGTAGGAAATTTTTATAGAGGTACATCATACACCTTATTCATCCCACCCCGGGGTGAAGAAGATGCATGCGACCTTGAGAAAATTGTATAATTAGAGAGGACTTCATGAGGACGTGGTCCATCTCATGTCACGATGTTTAGAGTGCCGCGAACCGAAGGCCGAGCATAAACATCCAGTTGGCCTTCTCTTTCCTCATGTTGCACCAGATAGAAGTGGGAAACCATTTCCATGGACTTCATTGTTGGGATACCGATGTCGATATATAAACCACGATGCCATCATGGTCACGGTTGACAAATTGACCAAGGTGGATCAATTTTCTCGTGAAAATCACTTATACAACTAGTACAATGTGTGACACGGTGTATCTTAATAAGATTGTCGAGTTACAAAACATATCACAAAATATCATTAGTGACTCGCAATCATTTGTAGACTTCCCATTTCGGACCACCATGCAACATGTAATTGGGATGAAGATCAATTTCAACACAACATATCACCCTGAGATAGATGGAAAGATTGAGTGGGTGAATTAGATTTTAGGGGACATGCTTAGGATGTATGTGATGGATCAATGGTTTAGATGGGAGGAGTACCTTTACTTGGTGGAGTTTTCCTAGAATAATAGTTTTCAAATTTTTGTAGGCATGGCTCCTTTTCAGGCTTTGTATGGCGAGAGTGAAGGACACCTCTTAGTTGGGACAGTTAGAGGAAAAGGTTTCTCTTGAACCATCTTTGTTGCGGGACAGGAGCAGAGGGTGGTTTTGACCAGATAGAGATTGTAGAAGGCACATGACAAACCGAAGAATTACACATATAAGCATAGGACCAACCATAGTTTTGATGTGGGCATGAAGGTGTTCCTTTGTGTCAGGCCACATAAGAGCCATATCCGTTATGGAAAAAGTTTCTAAGTTAGCTCCTAGATTCGTGGGTCCTTTTGAGATCTTGGAGCGTATTGGCCCTTTGACAGACTGTCTAACATTACCACCTAGCTTGTCTCACATACATGATGTGTTTCATGTTTCAGTTTTTAGGATATAGGTTTCAGATCCTTTTCATGTGTCATATTGGACCTCATTATAGGTACAAGATTAGGTGTAGGTGATAGTGGATCCCATTTGCATCATAGATCATAGGACCCTGGGCCTTCAAGGTAGAGAGATTGATTAGGTCCAGTAGTGGAACATATATGATGAGACTACATCTACATGGTAGGATGCTACTTTGCTATGAGTTTAGTTTCCACAGCTTGTTCCAGTGACTTCCAGGAGGAAGTTCATTCTAAGGGAAGGGGGATGTAGTGTTTTCTTCCTTTGACACCTTTTTGATACCGAACATGATACTACTAATTATATTATGGACAAGATTATGGACCTTATTATAGTATGATGTTAGATGTTGGATCATGGATTATTGTTGCCTTTATTCATTTATGATGCATGATAATTATTAGAGACATTTTGGATATTGATGTTGATATACTATTTTACATGGTTATATTATGGATGTTGTTCGATATGTGATATTTGGATATTGTGAGTAGACCTAGAAATGGAAATTATTTGATGATGATATAGTCGTTGAGTAAAATTGTAAATGATCTTGTTGGTTGCTTAGATGATGTTCGATTCATATATCTAGATGATCTTGGAATGTTATTTATGTTATTTTAGATGTTCTGATATGACCATGAGGTTGAAGGAGGTATTTTTATTTTGAGGTTAAAATATCACAACAAACATCGTGGATTGGAGGCCCATCACAATGGAATTCTAGATGAATTCAACAAGGTCACCATGGTAAATAGTATTTTTTTCTGCATGTTTGTGTGCGTTAGGGATTTCCATGGGGGATCACCTTTAAATGTAACCAAGGGGTTATGTGTTTTTAATTATTTGACCCTTTTGTTTTATGTTGCATATGTTTATTTTGTGATGCATTTGCCCCTTTCTTTAGTTACTAACTTTTGTATTAATATTGTGGGTAAGCATGTTGTTAATATTAATTAAATAAAATATGTCATAAGAAAGTAATTAATAGAGTTTTTTTCCTTGAATTAAAGTGTTGTAAGAGATGTGTAATTTAATTTTTCAGTGTGAAACACTTCATCTTCTTGGAAATTCAAATTTTTCCTTGAAGGCTGATTTTGGAGGCTTGTGAGACAAGTTAAACTTGTCCCATACCTATGGTTGGAGAGTTTAAATATGACTTTTATTATGCTTTATGAGAAGGAAATTTGTAGGTTTTAGTTACACTTTTCTTACATTATTTAATTTCAGTCCTTTGGGGTGTGGGTTGGATTTGAGTGTGTAATTAAATAGTCATTTTATTCACCCACTTATTTATTATGCATTGGAGAATTAAGTTGACTTTTGGGGTTGGGGTTGATGATGTGTGATTTGGCATCCTACATTAATCCACCTCATCCTCTTCCTTTCCCTATTCTATGAAATTCAAATTCCATTCCCTGTTTTGGGTTGCTTCACTTTGGAGACTTCATTCTTGGGAGAATTCTTTTGTTGTTTGGGAGCTCTTGCTTTGAAGGAGTTTTTGGAAGATTGTTGCATGCTTGTGCTTGGCTATTTTTGATTGCTTGCATTGGGAAAATACTTGATATTTTGGAACTTGGAACAAATCCATCATGGAGAGGTATGAGCGTGGCTCTTGTAATGCTTCTTTCTGGTTTATGAAAATGTTAATGTGTGAATGCTTTGGCAGGTTTGTGGGTTGTTGGGTAGATGGCCTAGAAATGGTGTAGGAGAAGACTATGGGGTTTATATTGTGGGAGGTACAAGTGTGTTTTAGGGAGGTATAAGGTAGGAGGGATTTAGGATTTGGGTTCTACCTTACAAAAGAAATATCCTGCATTTCTTTACTCGTTATGGGCTGCCTTAAGAGGTTGGGGAGGCATAAGGAAATGTGAGGAATAAGGGGTACTTGGGGAGGCATAAGAAATGTTAGGGTTTTGATATATTATATTTTGGCGTTTTGTATTTCAGGTGTTGATACCCATTTCCCCTTTTGGGAAAGATAAGAAGCATCCCCCATAGTTTCTTTCTCCTTTGGATTACTTGATAAAGCCTTAGTATTGTTTTTCATTTTTTAATGTAGTTGTAAACTACATTCTGTTTTGGGACTGTGTTTTATTGTGAAAATTTTGCTTGTGTGTTTTTGGAAGCCTGTTGTTGCCATGATTTAGATCACATCTTTTATTGCACTATGGTAAGGGCCTCGGGGCTAATTAAGAAGGAAGGATTCTCCTATTCATTGGATGTCTTGGTTGGGTGGAGAGCATTGCCTTTCCCCTACTCTTGTGGTGATCACAATTTTGAAGAATGATAAATACACATGTTTTTGTTCTCGAGCTGCGAAAAAGATAGTTTTACAGTCCCTTGTGAAATGAATTATTATTGTAGCCCTTTCCTACTTTAAAGTGGATGATCTATATATTGATTGTAATGGAAAGATACTTTGTATGGATAGTGAAAGTTGAAATTCAGAATTTGAAAGAGTTATACTCTATATTCTCTTTTTGGAAAGAATGTGAAAGAATGATACATATTTTGTATGTTGTATTTTGAAATCAAATGGAAAGGAATTAGTAAGAGTTTCATTTGAATTAATGGAAGTGGTTGCCTTGTTCATATGATATTATTTCCATTGGAAATATTTGTTTGACATGCGCTATGAAATCCCTTTTGGGAAAGTGGAAAAGTGAAACACATGAGGAGAAAATGTATTATTTTGCCTTGTTTATAATATATGATTTTGGAAAGAATATAAAATGCATTCTTGTTTTAATATTTGATTGAAAGAAAGAAAACTATTTATGACCAGCATAGAATGAATTCAATGTTTAATTTCATGGCACAAAAAATAGTAATTTTTTTCTCGTAAATGTATACACTTTCTTTCAATTCATTCTATACTTTGTAAAATTCCTTTATAAAATGTTCAAATAACCCTGCAAAAAGATAAGAGGAAAATAAAATAACTAATTGGAATTAATGAGGAAAAAATGATCCAAGAACAAACTAAAAACACTTAAGGAATTGTTTTGAAAATATTCCAATCTAGCCGAGGCAAATCTATAGGCTTTTACTTTAAAAAAAAAAAGAAACTTGTAATTTTGAAATGCAGATCAAACCAACATTTTTACAAAAGAAAAAAATCAGAACACTTTCCCAATGGAAACCTCCATTTCTTTGACATGTTTAAGGAGAAATAATCACAAATTTTAACAAAATTTTATAAGTTAAAATTTACCAGTTCGCACAATAAAATCCTACAAAACGTTTTCATGATATTGACTACTTAAATTTTATCAAAACTAGAATTTACTGAATCTTGTGCAAAGAGGACATCTAGAGATTTTCAGAAAGTCCTCATTTTCCCAAAAATTTAGTTTTCTATCAAAGGTTATGTCCTTCTGAAGATTTTCTTCACTTGGCGTCAGAAAAATAAAATTGGGAAAATTTTCCTTGGCGGGCTGTGGGCACGAATCTTTCCCTTAGCACTTCAGAATTTTTTTGGGAAATTTTCCTAATTTTCCCCACCTCCTCACTAACCCATGGCCAATAAAAGGGTGACATGTGGCACCACAAGGCATCGGCAGTGGGGCGGATCCTCTTTAACTTAGTGCTCAATTTTTTTGGGAAAATCTTCTAAATTTTTCCTACCTCCCTACCTACCCGCAACTAATCGAGATGCAACGTAGCATCACAAGGAAATGAAAAAGGAGTGGGTCCTTTTTTTACCCTTCAGGGTGATAAACAAATTTTCTCCCGGTCACCCCGTTATCCCCACGTTGGCTTAGGATATGCCACGTCTCCTTCATGGACTCGTGGTGCAAAGGTGGGTTTCCACCCCTTGGAAATTTTTTTCTCCCCATGGCCTATAGGCCCGCTCTTGGGGAAATTTTTCACCCCATGGCCTACCGATCTGCCTTGGGGAAACATTTCTCTGTTTGGGTAGTAGGCCTCCTCTTGGGGAAAAAAAAATTCCAAGGCCGGCTGCCCATAACTTGAAAAATATGAGGAGTTAGGAGGACTTATTTATATCATTGGAAAGGTGAGGAAATTTCCTATCTAATGGGAATGATTTAGGGATTTTGAATATACTAATTTTGGGTAAAATCAATTTGAATCTTTAAATCCTGTTAGAGAGTGGGTATGGTGAGGAATTACCCTCTTAACCTAATTGAATCTTCTAACCCTAGATTTTGGACCTTGTAACCTCTAATAAATGTTAAAAAAGAAAATTATATTCTAGTAGATTAGAATTGATCTAGAACCTTGTCTATGACAACTGTTGTCTTGTAACCTAGTTGAAGACTCTTTTAAACAAAAAAATTATTCCATAATTTTCCTAACTAATCCTAGGTTGTTCTTGGGTGTCAAGTGAGTTATTTTTAGCGGGCATCACAATGTTCATCTTAGGCAAGGAAATACAAAATCCCCGAAGGACCAATGCATTGCCTTGATGAAGGAAGGAATCATAGGATATGTTGGATTTTACATCCCATAACAAGAAAAAATGTTTTCTTAAATTGTAGGTTGCAAATGTTCATTATTAAGTTACAGGTATATTTTCAATCTAATCATTTCTTATGATTAAGTTATCTAGTTGTTTAATTTATTGTACAATCATTACATATCATAAGATCTGAAAGTAAAAGGATGTACACAACTCAATTATAGAAATAATATCATTTATTCACGAGGAAATTCAATGTTTCCCATACAAGCCATGGGATATAACTTATAATTACTTAAATACGATATACGAGATACATGAAACTAAAAAAAAAAAAGAATATAGAAGAAAACCATCACTTCCTTTGGGTTTTTCTCTTTGTCTTTGTTTCTCATGTTCCATCTCCTTCATCTTCATCTCTACATCATCCAACAACTATAGTGTACCTAAAAAGAAAGATAAAAGGATGCTAGACTTAAGCTTAATCTGTATTCATGTGCTACTAGCTTCAGGAAAATGAAGCTCCTAACATAAAGAGGCATAAGGTAAATCAAAGTAACAAATGTAGAATTGAGAAAGAATTATTTTTTAGAACCTCATGGCAATCATAGAAATTATGACATACAAAAATTAAAGAAAATAAAATCACTATGGAACACAAGGGAGGCTAAATCCTATTGTTTTCTAAGTATTTTTATAAGTGTTAAGGTACAAGTTGTAGTATAAAAGAATGCAATTCATTATTTGAATTTTGTAACATCAAATTTAGATTGCATTAAATTCACAAAATAGGATTTAGGATTGTAAAATACCAAGTTCATTACAGTCCACTAAAGGAAATCAAAATAGATTATAGTAAACAACATTGATTTTTCAAACCGAAAGGGATTGCACTTCCATAAGGTGATACAAAAAGTAACCATCATACCTCATAACATAGTTTTCATTGAAAATAATTACATGGTCAAAAGGAAATATATTGCAATGTTTCCAAGTTCACTCAAACAGCTTAAAGATAAACTTAAAAAAAAGAGGCTATTAGTTCACAAAGGTCAGAGTTTCACATTACATGAGTAAATAAAACGAAAAAATACATATATACAAGCAAACTAAGTAATATCTTTGTGTTATGATCTTATCAACAACTTGCAAAATAAGCAAAAATTACTTTTGAGACAAATTACAGAAAATGATACAAGGATAAACTTATTTTCGTAAAGAATAAGTCATAAAACAAGATCACATTGCGAGTCATTAAGTGTATGAACATATTGCGTAGAAAAATGATAAGATGATCAATGTACATTCATTCATTCAATAGTTTTTAGAAATGAATGTCACAAACCTAGTCCAAGCTTAGAGGAATGTCTCGTAAGTTTTCAAATCAAGAATGGGCTCAAATCAAGCAGACTTAGGCAATATTCTCATAATATCAAATAAATTTTCATCAAAGCAGAGTAAAAGAGAAAACCCATCTTGGGTATGAATCGAGTGCAATTATAGATTTATAATGTAGAAAACCAAGTGATCCAAGTGTTGGGTATGAAAATAAAATTTATAATATTTTGAGATCCACTTATACAAAATTTCAGTCACAACAAAAGCTTACAAAATTTTGATTGTTTGAAAAGATGGTTTCAAAGAACAAAAATACCATTCCTATTTAAGCATTGTAGGAAAAAATGAGGACCATTATTATAGTTCAAAGAAAGGAAACGATAAAATATAGACTATAACAATATTTATCGATCAAAAAGCATTATGTTTTGGAGCCATTCATAGCTTTCATAATTTTTTTATAAATATGGACATAAAGATCAAGGAAACGACTATTCAAATATTTTTAAACACTTAAAATATCTTCAATGACATAGACTCATAGCATGCCCGAACAAGTTTTGAAATCATAGGGCAAAGCAAACATACAAAATTCAAGAAATCATGCTCGAAGGTTTGATTCATGATGAAATAGAAATTTTTTACAGGGATTCACCTAAAATATCCAAGTGTGAATGAAGGAAATGGTTATGGTGAAGTTTTCTACTAAATCAACTAAACATCCCGCTTTTCCTAACTCACCAATACTTAGCAATCAATGGAAAATATTAAAGCAATGCAATGAGCAATGATAAATAATTATAACTTCCTTTCAACCACCTTAATCACTAGGTGCCAAGAAAATCAATGATGGAGATCAAGTTGGTACAATGATCGAAGGATAATATTGGATCATCAAAAATAATGTGACCCGATAAAAGAGATTTAGAAAAGAGTCACGATCAATGATGAAGATCAAAAATGACAGAAACGAATGGCCCAAATTATAGGTATCCAAAATCCCATGCAAATTATAGGGTTGGAAAAACCTCACCATGGTTTGAAAGTTCATACATGGCACATAAAGATCAAAACCCTAACCTTACTATGGTTATTGCAACTGACAACACATTGCAAGGGTGTATCCATTGTCAAAAGGGGGAAAATAATATTAGAATAACAACAATTAAGGTTTGAAAACCTTTTTTTATCTTATCTTATGCAATGATCAGATCCAAAAGGAGCTCGAAACTATTATATGCCATGATTATAGTAAAATAGCCCAAAAACAATAATTTATTCCATAGACTATGCAAAAGTTGCTACCATTATGGATGTAATGATAAATCAAAAGAAGGTGGCCTATTATAATCAAATGATTATTGTATTTCACAAAAATTTAGTCTATGCCATGATTTATGTAGTGCCCACTTCACTTTGACACATTTTAATATTGATACTAATACCGGTGACTATATTATGGACATTGTTATAGTTTTGATTTAGTATGATGTTAGATGTTTGATCATGGATTATTGTTGATTTTTATTCTTATATGATGTGTAATGATTATTAGAGACAATTTAGATATTGATGTTGATATATTGTTTGACATGGTTATATTTATGGATGTTGATAGGACATGTGACATTTTGGATATATTGAGTAGAACCAAGGAAAATTGAATTAAAATTGATGATGATATACTTGTGGATGAAATTTCAAGTTATATTTCTGATTGTCTTGATGATTGTTATGATTCACATATACATTGATGATCTTGCAATTATATTTTTATTCATTTGGATGTTATGATATGTCCACACGGCCGAAGGAGGTATGTGTATTTTACAAGTTTAAAATATCACAACAAACATCGAGGGATTAGAGACTAACCACTTTGTAATTATAGATGATTTCAACAAGGTCACCATGGCAACTGTATTTGTTTGTGTTAGGGATTCCCATGGGGTGATCACCTTTAAATATGATCAAGGGTTTCTATGTATTTTCTTTTATTTGGTTACTTTGTTAATTTTTGTATGTGTTTATTTTGTGGTGCATTGACCGCTTTCTTTATTTGCCAAATGGTGTGTTAATATTGTGAGTAATCATGTTGTGAAGTTAATTAATTAAAATGTTTCATAAGAAAGTAATTAATAGAGTTTTTGGCCTTGAATTAAAGTGTTGTAAGAAATGTGTAAGTGATGTGTAAGTTAATTTTGGAGTTAGAAACACTTCATCTTCTTTGAAATTCGAATTTTTCCTTAGAGGCACATTTAGGAGACTTGTGGGACAAGTTAAACTTGTCCCATGCCTCTGAAATTTCTCTATCAACCTTACCTATGGTTGGAGAGTTACATTTAGACTTCCTTTATGCATTTTTGTAAGTCTTGTTGAATGTTGTATCTGCACTTTTCTTACATGTTTTAATTTCAGTCCTTATGGGGTGTGGGCTTGTTTGAGTGTGTAAATAAAAATTTCTTATTATTTACCCACTTATTGATTATGCATTGGAAAATGAAGTTGAATTCTATGTTGGGGTTGAGGATGTGTGATGTGGCATCCTACATGGATCCACCTCATCCTCTTCTCTTCCCTCTTCTATTTATTAGAATTCCTTAGATTATTTTCGAGTTGCTTCAGTTTTATCACTTCATTATGGGAGACTTCTTTATGTCTTTGAGAGCTATTGCTTTTGGAGAATATTGGAGATTTTTACATGCTTGTGGATTGTTGATCTTGGACTATTTTGCATTGGAAATATTGTTTTTTTGAACCTTGGAACAAACTCCAACATGGAGAGGTAGGAGCTTGGCTCTTGAAATGCTCTCCTTTTATTTTATGCATATGTAAATGGTTTAATGTTTGAATGTGTTATTTTATTTGTTGGCTAGTTGGATAAATGGCTTATAAATGGTGTAGTAGAAGGCTATGGGCTTTATTTTGTGGGAGGCATAAGTGTGGAGGGAGTTGGGATTTGGATTCCACCTTACAAAGAAATAGCTTGCATTTTTTACTTGTTATGGGGTTCTAGAAGAGGTTGGGGAGGAATAAGGAAATGTGAGGTGTAAGGGGTACTATGGGGAGGCATAAGGGCATGTCAAGGAATTTAAATTTTATATTTTGGTGGTTTGTTCTTAGGTGGTGATACTCATTTCCCCTTTGGGAGGCATAAGTACCATCCCTCATAGTTTCTTGCTCCTTTGGCTTGCATGATGAAGCCTGAGTTTTGTTTGTTGTCTTTCATGTGGTTGTAAAACTATTGTTTTGTTTTGGACTATGTTTTAATATGAAATGTGCATGTTGAAAGATTGCCTTTGTGATGTGGAAGCCTGTTGTTTCCATGAGTTGAGTCACATTTCTTATTGCATTGTGGTTGGGGCTCGGGGCCAATGAAGAAGGATGGATTCTCCTTTCATTGGATGTCTTGGTTGGGTGGAGAGCATTGCCTTTCCCCTACCTTTGTTGTGATCAATAGTGTGAAATTGGAGGGTCTTCATGTTGATGTTCTAGAGCAAAGGAAAAAGATATTTTTTGATAGTCCCTTGTGAGAGTTCTATTTGTAAATCCTTTTTCCCACTTGAAGTGGATGACAATGTAATATATTTTGTGATGGAAAGATGTTTTTGTATTGGCTATGAAATTTAAAATTCGAAATGTGAAAGAGATGTATTCTGTTTTCTATTTTTGAATGTATGAGAAAGAAATTGTATTCTGTATATTGAAATTGAGAATGAAATCGAAAGATGCAAAGAAATCATTTTTGAATTAATGGAAGTTGTTTACCTTGTTCGAATAATTTGGTGTTCTTTGGAAGTCTGTGTTTGAAATGTATTTTGAAATCTCTGTTGAAAAGATGAAAAGTGAATATGTATGATGAAATGTCATGATGCTCTGTTCTGTAGAAATGAATGTTTGGGAAAATCTGAAGTTGTATTTTGGCATTTGAATACCTTTTTTGAATCAACTTTATAGATTTGAGTTGGAAATGAATGCATATATTAAATTTGGTAAAATACAAAATAGATCTGTTTGTGTTCAAGTATAGATTCTACTTGATGTCACTGTAAACTCTGTAAATATTCTATTTAAAATGTACAGAATGACCCCTGCAACAATGAATAAGAAAATGAATCATATTTAGTGAACTTAGTATGATTAAAATGACCCCAAACAAACTGAAACACTTAAGAAATTTTTATAGAACCTTTCAAAATAGGGCATAAAATTTCTCATAGTCATTTTGCTGTCAAATTAAGAAATTTTGAATTGATCATCAATCAAAAAAATTAACCCTTGAAATCCATCCTAAATTTACCCAAGTGCAACCCTCCATGTCTATTTGGCATGTTGAGAAAGGAAGGAGGTGGAATTGAACACAATTTTATAAGTCGAATGTTACTAGTTTTCATTTTATAAACCTCGACAACGTTTTCTCATAATTAACCATTAAAACTTTATCAAAATTAAATTCTTAAGGTTTCTATGCAAAGAGGACATTGATAGATTTTGAAAATTCCTTAGTTTCCAAAAATAGAGTTCCCTATCAAAGGTTATGACCTTCTAAAGTTTACGTAAGAGGAAAAGCCTCATACGTGCCCAGAGCCTCTTGCACACTCATCTTGCATGCCTAGATCTTCTTGCACACCCTTCTTACGCACCCATGATAAAATGAGTCTCTTGCATGCCCATCTTGCATGCCCATGAGAAAATGAGTCTCTTCTGTGCCCGTCTTGCACGCCCGGGAGAGAATGAGTCTCTTTAGCACTGGGGATAAAAAGGATTTTCTTCGGCACCTATCTTGCACACCTGGAGAAAAGAGTTTCTCTCATGCCTCTGCACTCGAAGAAATTTTTTCTTCCATGCCCAAGGGAATTTCTTTCATGCCCCCATGAAGAAAATCTATTTGTGCTAGTGATGAATTTCACTCTCTTAGTGTTTTGTAGGATGATTTGATAACTATTGAAATGAACTTTGGAATTTTGTTGGGAACATTTTTAAAAATAACAAATAAAAAATAATTCCTTAATTCTTCTAAGGAAACCTAGGTTGTTATTGGGTCTCGAGTGGTTGTTTTAGATGGGTGCTACAATTTCTATCAAAGGAAAATAATAGTAATATGTACCCATGTGCAAGTCAAAAAGGGGGTCAATAATAAAGTATATATCAAGAAGGTCAACATCATGTGCCACATGAAATTACCTTGATTTTAACAAAAAGACCTTATTATCTCAAAAGTGAAGGATATTATTGTTCACATGACTACTATTGGCCCCCACAAGGAGTGGATTACTGAGTGAATTATTTTATAACTATTGGAACCAAAAGTGTTATTTTTATTGCACAATAATATTTTTGTATGCCTTCACACGAGGAAAAAATTGTAAAAAATACAAATTTATCATCGTGCAAGTGGTTAAAAATTGTAGGTGTCGATCATGCTAAAGAAAACCAAGATCATGCACTTGCAAAAGAATACTTGCACATTAATTAAGGGATATTTTTAGCTAAATTATTAACCCAAGTTATTTATTTTAATAAAAATAGAGTAGTCAACTACACTTAGTGTGAGTGTATTTTTGGAACTACGTATATTTTTATGTCATTGTAAAAAGCATGGTTATTTTTATTCCTTTATTTATTCATGATAAAGGCCAAAATTAACATACATGGGTGAGTTTAGACTGCATCTTATTTTTTGGAGGGGTTGGGTGAATTTTTTTTGGCATATATTGTGTACATTAGCAAGGAAAAAAGGAGGGACTTTTTGGATGTAGGACTGCTAAAGCAATTTTTTACCATTTTTGCCCTGGAATGAGAACTAATTATTGTGTTTCCAATTATTTGCAGTGGTGTGTATCTCTCTATTAGATCTTGTTAATGTTAATTCCCAGAATTAATTATCTTAATTTGTTGCAAATTTGATATTAATGATGGTGGGTCCTACGTCCATCTTTCCAACAATGGAAACTATTTGAACATTTAAATATATCCACCTACCTTGAAAAATGGAGTTCCTTTTTGATAGTGATGTGTTTTAGCCATATTTACTTCGTTGAACATAAATGTGTATAACCCTCCTTGATGGATCCTTTAGGAATGTCTCACCACCTTTTCCTCTTAGAAATGATAGATGTGTGTTTTTGGTCTTTAGGAGTGATTATATATCTCCAATTTCATGCAAGGCACCTTTCTTTTGTTTTGAATAGGTAATTGGTGAGCTAGGCGTAGTGGGAAGCTTAGGAAACATATGTTAAGGATTTAGAGGGATTTTTTAATCCTCCTTGCTTTTGTAAACTATGATGTTGTCCCCTTGTCCTTGGGGATAAGAATGGTTGGGTTATTTTCGTAAGTGTCTATAGGAATGTTTGGTGTGTTTCTCTCATGAATTGTTAGCTGGAACTCTCTTGTTTCCTATTTATTCTAGCTCTCTTGAATGTTCTTGTGTGTTATAATAATAAGATTGTGTTCATTTTAAGAACACTCAGAACTAGGGTGAATATAAAATTAATAAATTTAATTATTATATAAAGTGAATGACATTTCGTGTGTCAATATGATAGTATTGGCTAAGATTGCATATAAAAAAAGAGAGTGGAAATGTGATCTATGTGTTTGGGGTTTCTAAATCAGGATTAGTGTTTGTGTGTTCAATATTCATGTACAAATTAAAGTTATAGAAATATTGTGGCCTAGACTATGTTAGTATTACCATGAAAATTTAATTGAGTCCTTTTGAATTATAAAAAGTCTTTTTAATGAATAGTGATCATGTTTGTGAAACCTTATGTTAAAATTAGTTTTTCCTTGTTAAGTTTCATTTTGTGTGGCCCTAGAAAATGTTATCCTATAAGAAGGTGTGACTTTTCAAGTAAAATTGAGGGTCATGGTTGGTAATGGTTGATTTTTGTTTAAATAAAGAACATTGAAGTATAATTCAACCTAAATGGAGGTTTTATCCTCCCTTTTATCCTGTGTTGCACCCATATGTGACTATGTAGACACCTTATGTGTGTAACCCGTCCTATTATTTATGTACCTTGGTAGTTATTCATTAGGATTCCATTGGTGTTTTCCTAATTCATTGCTCGTGTTGTAACTTGGTTAACATCGTAGATATTATTATGAAGGTTTGTATGATTTGTTTCCCTACCTATTTTTGTGACTTCATGGATGAAGTAAAGTGTATAAGGAGAGGGAGATGAAATGCCAACTTCTCTTCGACACTTATTTTTAAAATATTTTTATTATTGTTGATTGATAAACAAACTTTATTATTATATCTTGGATAACTATAGATAGACACGATGGAAATTATGATTTTATCATGTTCTAATGACTATATACTTGGATCAATTGTATGTTGATGAGTGAATCTAGTAGATATGTGTTATAATAGATGTGTGGAATTCAATATTTTCCTTAAAAATATGAATTGTTATAGCTGGTAAATGTCAATGGATAGGAAAGAATTGTAATTGTAAATAATTTCTAAGTGAAGTATGTGTTTTATCCTTTAATGTATTGATTTTTTCTAAATGATCGACTAGTCTTTTGATCTCATTGACGTTAGTAAAATGGTAGAATCAAATTAATTAGAAATTTTAAGAAATGATATAATTTTTTGAATTTTGATGATGATTTTTGATTGATATGTATGTTTTATTTCTCAATGATTTTAATTCATCCTTGATGCCGGGGAGGTATTTTTATTTGTGATTGCAAGAAAATGATATCACTATACATAGAAAGGGGATAGGGACTAACCCTAGAAGAATGATGGGTGTTTGTAGCAAGGCCAATTTGATAACTAGTTTTTATGTGTGTGTTGTTTAATTATTATGCTTGGTTAGGAGGTTTCCCCATGGGGGTGACCTCATGTGTTTGGCCATGGATTGTGATGTTTCCCTATTTTAATTTTTTTTTTTTTTTGGTGCATGTATCAAATTATAAGTAAAATCTAGGCACTTTATTAGTACTTGTTATATGATTTAATTTTTAGTTTAACTTATTACCAAACTAAAATCAAAATGTGACAAATGGGAATTTAATAGTGTATATGGTCCTTCATATTTTTCTTATGTTTAATGAAATTAATTGCAATTTGAAGTGTGTACTCTTCTTCCTTTTCCAATCTCGAATTTTTCCAAAGAGGCCAATTTTTAAGTTTTATGGGACAAATTAACCATGTTCGTTGCTTCTCAAAGTCATCCAAACACCATACTTATGAAATATGGATTTTAATTTAGAAATTTTAATGCATTTTTGAGTGAAAAAGAGTAAATAAAGTCATTTTTCTAATTACCTCATTTAATATGTCCTTGGAAGGTATGGAGTGCATGTTGGAGTGTACACTTTTGCATGTCATATCCTTACTTATTCATTTATTAGCATTGGTATTTGTGTGTTTACATGTTGCATTGGAATTGAGGAATGATGAAATGAAATTCTACAAGGAACCAAATCATCATCACCTCCTTTTCTATTTATTGATGTGAATTTGGAGTAATTGGGTTTACTTGTTCTCATTCCTACTTTTGCAATTTAAATTTTTTGGCTTTGGTTCTAGGGCTGAATTATGGTTTCTTAGTGCCCTAGGTAGTACTCGGAGCGTGTGTCCCCTTCCCACATGGGACCAATGACCCACCTATCTCCAATACAAAGTCAGGCGGGCTCCTTTAGCTTGAACAACTGAGTTATATTCAATGACAATGAAGATTTCAAATTTCGTCCAAATAATTTATGTATATAGGATTTTATTTTCATAAAGATATTGGATTAAGGTGTTAGGATTCATCATTTCTGCCTCATTCACATGGGTGTTCCATTCAACTCAGATCTGTTTGAAAATTCCTTGACTGAACATCCACAAGAATCCTTGTATCAGGCACCATTACCATAGATTTATAGATATCCTCTCAACAATGGCAATGGTGACCCCTGTAGCTCCTATTCTACATTGGATGGCGATCTCTTTGTGAATCATTTCCTTATTTGCTCGCTGCACAAGCCACAAATTATTCATTTTAGATCTGGATTGACTGCTCCTATGCGATCTTCATGGCTCGTGATATGTAAACAATTCATAATTCAATGATAAGATGATATCATGATTCATTGATTCGATTGGGGAGATAAGAGATTCTCATTTAGTCAGAACTGAAGTCTTTCAGATATTGAGATATACAAGTTGTTTCAGACAGTAGACTTTCAGTTTGGTCCTTGGATTCACTTTGGAATAGATGAAGATCAGTGACAATCTATATGATTCATGAAGTATCACTCGATGCAGCCGCAGGAGATTTAGAGAACAAAAAGTTGAAAAAATGAACTTGACACTCGTACTTACTACAGCGTCCCCATGTACTATCAACTCTCATTGTGATCATGCTGCGCCTCAGAATTTTTTAAACTAAAACAGTGTTGTTAGTTGAGAAATTGAGATTTGTGAATCATGAATTTATTATTTGAAACTGTAGTGGGGACTGTCACTGGGAGTGGGCATTTAATATCATTTTTTTGGTAAAAATTTAAACAAACCTTAGCCAACTCGGATTGCCTAGCCGACCTGGAAACTAGAATTTTTTTTGGAAAATGTGGCGCCTCTTTTTTTTTTTTTTCTAGGAAACTACCTAGGTTTCCTAGGGTGAGACACGTCCCTATGTGATTCTTACATGGATATTTTGGGATATTCTTTTTGGGGATTTTTCTTGGGTTAAAGCTTGTGATGTGAATATTGGAATCTTGTAATGGAAAGGTATCATCTTACACATTTGATTTATTATTGCATATGTTTTGATTGAGAAACATGGTATTGTTTCAGTGTAGGATTGTGTGTTGTGAATTGATTTATGTGTTTTTGCATGGGATTAGGTATATTTTGACCCTAAGAATGGTGTGAGATATGTAAAATGGGTCCATTGGGGAGGGAAAAGGGATTTTTGAGGCATGCATTTTGGAGGAGAGTGATTAAGGTGTTCCAACTATGGGGAGAGAAAAGGGAAACATTGCCACATTTTGCATATTTGCATGTGAGAGATATGGATGTAATTGAGTATTTTTTTATGCTCACATGGAGGTTTTTGGGTGGAACCCATATTTCAATTGGGAGCTAAAAGGAGGTGGTTACCATAATTCCTTGCTCCTTTGGATTTTTGTCAAGCCTATGTGTTTATTGGAAAATTAAAAAACTTTTATCTATTTTTTAATTTGAATTTGTGGATTGTATGTTTTGTGGAAGCCACTATAATTGTGAAGTTGTAAAACTTGCAAACTCACCCTATTGTTTTATGGTTGGGTCTCACGTTCCTATAAGAAGGATGAATTTTCCTTTTATTGGAATAAAGGTTGGGCGGAGAGTGTCACCTACTCCCCTTTCTTTGTATTGTGATTAAAATTTGAAGAGATGAAAGAGTAAAAAGTTGAAGATATGAAGTTGGAAGATGATATTGATATGAAGACTTGTGTATTTGATCCTATGGAAGAATTCCTATGTTGTAAATTTGGCCATGTTGTTTCCACTTAGAGTGGAAGACTTGTAACTCTTGCATTTTAATGGAGTAGTTTCTTGTAAATGTATTTATCAACCTTGTATCATTATAGTTGAAAGAAGGACTTTGAAGTAGTATTGTAATTGAAATGAAGTTCTTTCAAATTTGGACTTTTATTTAAAAGTTGTATTATGTATTCATTTTAAAAGTATTGTTTTTGTATGGAAAGTATATGATGATTTTCCCTTTTTGTATTGTTGGGAAATTTGATTTAAAAGAGGAAGGAATAAGTTTCATTTAATTATGTTATACTTTGTTTTTCTTCAAAATAGAATGTAAAATGGAGTGAGTTAGATTGTTGTGTTGTAGTCAAATCTTATACAATGTTATAAAGAGAAAATTTTACATATTGTGTTTTTCAACCATAACATGTTATCTTCTTTACTTACATGTGGATTGATTATACGGGTTATCAGTTCAACTATCCCTCATAAATGAATATATATATATATATATATATATATATATAACAACCACATTGGTCCTTATAGTTGTTATATAAATAACTTTGAATTGATAGATTTGTTAAACTAGAAATAAAATTAAAAGAAAAATACAAATTTAAATATATCTATTTTAAGAAATTTATCTATAAACTTATATATGTATGTATGTATGTATGTATGTATGTATGTATGTATCTTATTAAATTAATTTTAGTATAGAAAGACTATGTTTGGAATCGGTGTAAGGTTAATATAAAAATATTTATATTAATAGAAAAAAGTTCTTTTTTATTGTTTAAGCCACATAGGCATGCATATTCATAAGGGAAATAAAATGTGGGTAGGGTGGGGTGGAAAACCACCTTTATAGACAAACCTCTCTCCAAACAACTGTGACCACTTTTTTATTTCCTCCGTGTTGTGCTTCTTTTTCCGATGAAACCCCTATTAGAACTTATACACACACACACACACACACACACACCCTATGTTATATATATATATATATATATATATATATATATAGGCATACACAAATGTAAGGGAAATACAATGTGGGTAGGGTGGGGTGGAAAACCACCTATATATGTAAACCTCACTCCAAACAACCGGCGACCACTATTTTATTTCCTCCGCGTTGTGCTTCTTTTTCCAATAAAACCCCTATAGCCATACACACACACACACACACACACACACACACACACACGCGCGCACACACACACACACACACACACACACACACACACACACACACACACACACACACACACACACACACAAACAAACCTTTTCAAAACATTTTGTCTACATTGTTTTTGTGGTTATAAGGAATTGTAAGAATTAAAAATGTGGATTTGAATTTGTAGGTCATCTACAATTTCATCTATTAATGTTACTTGGTCCACAATTTGTTAGATTGTTGATGCTCCATAATATAAAAAATTGTAGCTAGCCTACACTCTTTCTACATCAGTATATTAACCACATTTTTTACCAAATGTAAATGTTCCATAATTTTTATGATTTTAAATAATGCACAATTATTTAAAATGCTAGTTTCTCTATATATTTGAACATTAGAGATTTTATACAAATTTTTGTTCCAAATCAATATAAAAATATGGCAATATCTATGTAACGCCCACTAAAATGACCACTCGAGACCCAAGAACAACTTAGGTTTTGATAGAAAATTTATGGAATAATGCTTTTTTATTTCCTTTGAAAAGCATGACCACTACCAAGATTTAAGCAACGGTTGTCACAACAAACATTCAAAGTCAATTATAATTAATAAATAAAAATTTCCCATTATAACAAATATTAAATCCACATCACAAAATTAAAGAGTGAAATTAATCCAATATAGTTAAATTTCTCTTAGGTGTTAATTTAATAAATAATTAAATTAACACTCTATTTAAATGTTCCTTAATTAATTTTAGAGTGTCAAAAGGAAAAAACAATTAAATGCCCAAGGTATTTAATTCTACTACGTCTAAACAAAAACCAAGGTCCTATTTACATGGGTTATGAAAAAAAAAATCTTGTCCCCTAGCGTGACCCTTAAAAAAGGGAAACCCATGCTCTAGAGTTACTGATGTAAGTTAAAAAGGGGTAATTTCAACTTACCCACTCTCAAACTCATCTTTGTACTTCAACTTGATTTTTCACATATTTAATGCACTTAAGGTTTCCAGAAAATATTTCCATTAGATAGGAAATTTCTTCTCCTTTCCAATGATATAAACAAGTCCTCCTAGCTCTTCATATTTCTTAAGTTACAGTAGGTGGATGTGGGGAGGAAATTTTTTCCAAAGGTGGGCCTGTGGACTCGAGGGAGAAAATATTTCCAAATGTGGGCCAACAGGCCTAGGGAAGACAATTTTCCCAAAGGCGGGCTGGTAGGGAGACTTAAGATTTTTTCGCCCTTTTTCAAAAAGGTAGAGTTTGAAGGTGTGGGCCCATGAACCCGTGGAAGTATAATTTTTTTTTCAAAAGTGAAGGATGTGGGGATGTGGGGCCGGAAAGGAACTTGTGACTTTTTCCATTTTTACAAAAAGTACCCTAAGTAATTTTCGGGCCCATGGATCCGATTTGCAAAAATTTCCTCTTTTTTTTACATTTAGATTTTTTTAAAACCAATCGATGTAAGAAACTTTAGAAGGCCATAACTTTCAACTGGAATATCGGATTTGGGAAAATAAGGAATTTTTGGAAAGGTCTAGAACTCCACATTACATGGGAAGTTCACAATTCATTTTCATCAAACTTAGATGGGTGAATTTTAAGAAAAAGTCTTTCATGGCATAAAAATATGAACTGAACTTTTTCTCTTGCCAAAATTAGTCTAATTCACTATTTTTTCTCCTTCAACATCCCAAATAGTCATGGATAAATGTACTTGAAATATTTATAATGGATTAATGATTAATTGATTACTCGTTTAGATTTTAATACGAATTTCTTTTCTTTTCTGTGAAATTGCATTATTTTTCCTTTTTCCCAATTACTAGAGTTCTGAATAAATTAATAGGGAAATGCAGTTGTTTTATGATGTGCTTTAATCATCCTTAGTTCATTCCAAGGTTTCATTTTATCTTTCAAGTTGCAGACTACATCTATATTTTCTATTATTGATTTGCAGGATTTACAAATAATCTAAATGGAAAAACATAATTAAGCCTGAATTGATCTACTTTTCATTATCATACTTTATATATTTAAGTTCATTCCATTCCAATTTTACAATGCTTAACTTTAATTCAATCCATGCAAGAAAACCCAAAATATAGTTCTACTTTCAAAACATTCATTTCGAATGAAATAGAGAATCTCGTATTTCTTCATATGTATTTCCTTTTATTTTTTTCATTTTCAAATAGAGATTTCACAATATATATATATATAAAATATATTTCAAATGAAAACCATACCATTTGTGGTAGTTAAAACAACTTCTATTGAAATCCAATCATTCCTTTGCATAAATTCATTTTTCATTCATCAAATACAACTTATAGAATATACATCTCCCACATTCAAATGTAGATTCTATTTTAAAAATAGAGAAAATTTCCACCACAAGTAATGTTACAATGCCATCCACATGAAGTGGGAAATTTCACAATAAGAAAACCAAGGAGAAATCAGAAACTTATCTTCATCCTCTCCGTAACATCAATAAGAAGATACACCATATATATTTTGATCACAATAAAAATGAGGATAGATAGCAACGCTCTCCACCTGACCAAGAATTCCAATGAAGAGGAGAATCCATTCTCCTCATTGGCCCTCAAGCCCTAACCACAAAGCAATAAGAATTAAACTCAAGGTAAAAACTGGATTCCATTACACAAAAATAGATTACACAAATAGAACACAGGTCCAAATACATACCGTAGTTTACAATCACAAGGAAGGTCCGAATGGGCCCAAGAAAACCCTATCCTCTAACCTATCACAACTAAGAGGTTTCGTACACCCTCTACTATACAAATCACGAAAAGAATCCATGCCTATCAAACTTTGAAAACTGTTATTGTAGGCAAACTCCACCAAGTACAAATACTCCTCCCATCTCGACTGGTGATCCATAACATACATCCTAAGCATGTCCTCTAGGATCTTATTCACTGCTCAATTTTTCCATCTTTCTCTGGGGTGATACGCCATGCTGAAATTGAGATTGGGTTGTGTGAAGAGGTGGAAAATACTCAAGTGATCAGTCCCTAAGTGTGAATCTTCATCCAAGAAGGAAATGTCTGCATCGAACCAAGGAACGCACAATCTGCTGCAAGGTCAAGATCATGAGTTAGATAATTGAGCTCATAATCCTTGAGTTTGTGACACTCAAAAGCAAATAATATACCCTCCTCCATCAGCACACCTTTAACTACTACCAAACAAGCATCCGTGCATATGAAAAACACACCACGCAGATCTGGTACTACAAGAACAGGTGCTATCACAAGGCATTCCTTCATTGTCTTGAAGGCCTGCTCACATCTATCTAACCAAACAAAATTCTTGCGTTTTACATTGAAGGGAAACGATGGGGTGTGAAACTTTGAGAGAATTCTTCAATAATCTCCTGTAATAACCTACTAAACCCATGAAGTTGCATGCACCTCTATCACACTAGTGGGTGCTGGCCAATCCATAATAGCTTGAATCTTCAAGGATCAACTATGATACCTTCCCCATAAATGATGTGGCCCAAATACTGCACCTTTATCTAATAGAATGCACACTTCTCCAGGTTCCTGTAAAGCTAATACTCACAAAGAAACTGAAGGACATGGTGAACGTAACCCTCGTACTCCTCACACGTACGTGAGTAAATGAAAATTTCATCAAGAAATATGATCACAAAGTGATCCAAGAATATTCTAAAAACACTTGTGGGGCATTCATCAAACCAAAAGGCACCACTGTGAACTCGTAGTGGCCATATCTCATAGGAAAGATGGTCTTATGAATGTATCCCTCCGTAATCCTCAACTAATGATAAAGTTATTTAAGTTCTATTTTGGAGAAAATAGTTTCCCCCTTCATTTGATTAAACAAATCATCAATGCACGAAGGGGATAACGATTCTTGATCATTACTTTTTCACCTAGTGGTAATCATTAGACAACCGCAGAGATCCATCCTTTTTATTTACAAATATTTCTGGTGCACCTCAAGGGGATACACTAGGTAGCATTAGGTCTTTATCTAAGAGGCCCTCTAGCTATAACTTGAGATCACAGAGCTCGGGGTGCTCATCCGGTAAGGTGCTTTTGAGATAGGCTCTGCTCCTGGAACAAGATCTATGTGAAAATTTATCTCACGTGGGGGTGGTAACCCCGGTATCTCCTCTGGAAAGAAATTAGAAAACTCTCTCAAGATGGTATGTTTATCAAGTGATGGTCCACTAAACGCATCCTCTAATTTGTCACTAAATGTGAGAGTATACAACTGATAACCCTGTTGCACACACTACTTAAGCTGCATGGTAGATATGGTGTGAATGGAAATGGGTTTCCTAACCCCTACTATCAATGACTCAACTCCTAGATCATCTATACATTTTATAATCTTATGGTAACAATCCACTGTTCTATTTTTGTAGGCAACTAGTCCATGCCCAAGATGACTCCATATGAACCCAACAAAAGGATATGAAGATCGAGGTAGTGGTGAAGGATCCCAAATCCACTGCAAACTCCTTAACTAAGGAGTATACAGAGATCTTGGCTCCAGAAGCCATCTCAACATCCCAACTAATATCCTACCTAATTGCCACTAGCACCGCACCACTCTACCAAAGATGGTGCAATAAAAGAATCAGAAGAACCAAATGAAATAGAATGGAGGTAGGAACACCACCAATGCTACCTAACGTCTCAATCACGGTACTTAGGTTCTCATCCTCGTGGCTCTCGACCACTTGCATAGATCCGATGACTATACCCCATGTCACCAATAAGAGCCTCTAAGATATTCTCCTTACCCTTGTTATTAGGGTTTTGTGGGAATTCTCTCTAATAATGTGTAGGAACACCATAACCAAAACAACCACCCGATCCTATGCTATGAGTAGCGAGGTTGAGTCACTATTTTGGAGGTCTGTGTTGTGGATCCTTATGATCAGGGTCCGGATTATTGAGGTCTCTGCTGATGAGCTCTTGCTGACTAAGCTCTCGGTGGAACTTTGTTGCCAGTAATGGGCCCCCAGGAGGAGGCCCCATACTCCGACCCCACATTGCATCAAATATATGTGGAGGTCTATACAAAGGAAAAGACTATTGCTACTCTGCGGTGGTCTACAAGATAACTGTGATGAACCCTATCCACCACGAGGAGGAGGAGACAACCCCTCGATCTGATATCCTACATCTTCTAGATGTGGCTCCGTACTCCATCTCTCGGCTCGCTATGTCTTTCCTTGAGTCTCCTCTACTATTTATTCCTTCTTAATGGCCTTAGCTAATGTCTGTGGAAAATGGATATGCATCGCACCACCCACATCTACGTTAAGGCCAAGAATAAAATTGGAAATCCATACATATTCATCCTACGTGTATTCGACATACTGGAGAAGATCCAAAACTCGACTCTCATACTCACCTACTATCAAAGATGCATGTCAGAGGTCATGAAACAAGTATATCCTCTACTTCTAAACCACCGAGATAAGTACCTACTCCTAAATTTCTCCTCAAAAATCTCCCATCTAACCATCTCTCAAATAATATGGATATTCTACTCCTCGATCTTACACCAGCCACCTACTCCATCTGTTAGAATATGGATAAAAACATGATCTTTCATGTTACTAGTACAATCCCGAGCTTGAAGCACCCGCTCAAGGTCACTAACTAGGCATCTGCTTGAAATCCACCCGTATCCCTAGAATAGTGATATGGTTGACATTCCCGTGACTAAAATCTGGTCTCCCAGTCCCTTTGCGATTACTCTCTTCTTTCTAATCGCACATGGGATTTCTCTCTCCTCTATTCTCTTTCTTTATGTCGAGGAGATGCATGAGCTTGAATGGCTGGCTCCCTATCATTTCTAGCTAACCTTCCTCCTATGGACCCTCCGTGTAAAGTGACATTAACATCCTGAAGCAACTATAAAATCTGAGGTAGGAAGGTTGCTATAGTATGATCTAGAGGTGGTAAGTCTAGATCTATGCTAAAGGACCCTTGTCTTGTCTGCTCCTCCCAAGACAAACCAATGCAATAGTTAGTTCATTATTCTAGGTTTTGTTCATTTTTCCATGTTTACTAAAATATGTAATTTTTGAACAAGGTTGTTTTCTATGTTTAAAAGTGTGCTAGGTTTAATATTCATAGCTTAAGTTTTCTAGTGTGCCCAAGGGTCCAAGCTTTGAATCCACGACTCTAATACCAAGTTATAACTCCCGTTAAAAAGACCACTTAAGACCCAAGAACATCCAAAGTTTAGATAGAAAAATTATGCAATTTTTTTTTCTTTCCTTTGAAAAGTGTGACCATTTCTAGGCTTTAAGCAACAGTTGTCAAAAAAAAAAGATTCAAATTCAATTATATTTAATAAATAAAATTTTCTTGTTATAACAAATATAAAATCCACATCACAAAATTAATGAGTGTAATTAATCCAATATAGTTCAATTTCTCTTAGGTGTTAATTTAATAAATAATAAAATTAACACTATATTTAAATGTTTCTTAATTAATTTTAGAGTGTCAAAGGGGCCAAAAATTAAATGCCCAAGCTATTTAATTTTACTAGGTCAAATTAATAAACAAGGTCCAATTCACATGGGTTACAAAAAAAAGATTCTTATCCCCTAGCGTTACCCTTCAAAAAGGTCAACCCATGATCTAGAGTTACTCATCTAAGTGAAAAAGGGGTAATTTCCCACTTACCCACTCTCAGACTCATATTTTTACTTCAACCTGATTTTTCACATATTTAACACACTTAAGGTTTCAGAAAATATTTCCATTAGATAGGAAATTTCTTCCCCTTTCCACTAATATAAAGAAGTCCTCCTAACTCGTCATATTTCTTAAGTTATAGGCTAATAGACTTGGGGAGGAAATTTTTCCCAAAGGCGGGGCTATGGGCCCGGGGAGAAAACTTCCCCAAAGGTGGGCCAACGAGCCTAGGGAAGAAAATTTTCCCAAAGACAGGCCGGCGAGAGACTTAATATTTTTTTTTGAAATTTTTCAAAAAGTTAAGAGTTTGAAGGTGTGGTCCAACGAACCCCCAGAAGTTTTTTTTTTTTCAAAAGAGAAGGATGTAGGGCTTTGGTTCTATATAGGAACTTGTGACTTTTTGCATTCTTGCAAAAAGTACCCTAAGTAATTTTCGGGCCCACGGATCCGGTTTGCAAAAGTTTCCTCTTTTTTTTTATAGTTAGTTTTTTTTTTTTTTAAACCAACCAAAGTAAAAAAATTCATAAGGCCATAAATTTCGACTGGAAGCTCAGATTTGGGAAAATGAGGACTTTTTGGATGCGGTTGGAACTCTAATTTGCATGGGAACTTCAAAATTCATTTTCATTAAATTTATATGGTTGAATTTTTAGAAAACATCTTTCCTGCCATAAAAATATGAAATGCACATTTCAACTACTAGAATTTGTCTAATTCGCTATTATTTTTCCTTCAACACCCCAAACAAGTGTGGAAAAACATAATTGAAAAATTTCTAATGGATTTCAAGGATTAGTTGATTACCGTCGAGATTTCATTATTAATTGCTTTTCTTTTCTATGAAATTGCATTATTATGCCTCTTGCCTGATTACTGGAGTTTTGAATAAATTACTAGGGCAATGTAATTGTTTTATGATGTGATTTGTTTATCCTTAGTTCATTCCAAGGTTTCATTTTGTCTTTCAAGTTGGAGAGTACTCTGTATATTTTCTAATATTTATTTGCATTCTTTACAATGAATCCAAATGGAAAAACATACTTAAGCCTAAATTAATCTACTTTTCATTATCATACTTTAGATATTTAAGTTCATTTCATTCAAATTTTACAATGCTTAACTTTACTTCAATCCATGCATGAAAACCTAAAATATAGTTCTACTTTAAAAACATGAATTTTGAATGAAACAAGGAATGCAATATATCTTCATACAAATTTCTTTTTTTTTGAATTTTCAAATAGAGATTTCACAATATATTTCAAATACAGATTTCAAATGAAAACTATACCATTTTTGGTAATTAAAACAACTTCTATTGAACTCCAATAATTCTTTTGCAACATCATTTTTCATTCATCAAATACAACTTACGTAATATACATCTCTCACATTCAAATGTTGGTTCCATTTAAAAACAAAGAAACTTTCCACCATAAATAATGTTACAATGCCATCAAATTGAAGTGGGAAATTTCACAATAAGGAACCCAAAGAAAAACTACAAAATTTGTTTTCATCCTTAGCTCGACAAAAACAACAAAAAGATCCACTATATATCTTTTGATCACAACAGAAAACGAGGAGAGGCAACACTCTCCACCCAACGAAGAATTCCAATGAAGAGGAGAAGTCATCCTCCTCATTGGCCCTCAATTCCCAACCAAAAACATTAAGAAATGTATTTCAAATCATGGAAACAAATTAGCTTCCATAACACAAGAAAAAATGCACAAATAAACAACAGTCCAAATACATCTAAAATTTACAACCACGAAAAGAAAGCCAACCAATACTCGGGTTTCAACATGCACAAGCCAAAGAAGTAAGACCTATGGGGAAGTCTGCTTATACCTACCAATGGGCAAATGAGTGTCCACCTTAAAATAAAATCACCAATACACACACACACACACACACACACACACACACACACACACACACACACACACACCATTTCAAAACCCCTACTTGCCTCGTATGCCTTCCCTAAGAACCCCTAATACCTCCCATTCTCTTATGCCTTCCCACGGTCTTACGGCACCCCATAACGAGTAAAAGAAATGCAAGCTATTTATTTTACAAGGTGGAACCCAATCCGAAACTCCTCCACAATAACAGCTTATACCTCTCCAAAACTCTTATGTATCCCCACAAGAGATCCCCATAGTCTTCTCCTACACCATACCTAGGCAATCTATCCAACCAACTAACAACATACAAAAATATTCAAGTATTCACATATGCATAAATCAAAAGAGAAAATTATAAAGATCCAAGATCCTACCTCTCCATGGTAAATTTTTCTCAAAAGGTTCAAGAGGAAGCTTTTTCCAATCCAAACAGTCCAAAAGCTTCAGCAATCCACAAGCATTCAACAAAAATCTCTAACTCTCTTCCAAATTACAAGAGTTCAAAACCAAAAGAAGTAACCAAATGAAGTAACCCTCTCCAGTCAGCCCAAAAATAGAAAAAGAACTTGAATAAATAGAAAAGGGAGGGAGGAGGATGAGGTGGCTCCATGTAGGATGCCACATCACTCATCCCCCACTCAACCTCCAAAGTCAACTTCAAACTCCAAAGTACAATTAAAAAGGTGGGTGAATGAATGACATTTTACTTACACACACACAATCCAAGTCCACACCCCAAGGACAAAAATTAATTTCATGCAAGAAGGTGTAATAAATACTTACAACTTACCTTCTTAAAATACATAATAAGGCTTAGTTTTGACTCCTCAACTCATAGGTAGTGTTGGTGTATCAATTTAAGAGGTGTCGACAAGTTTAACTTGTTCCACAAGCCTTCAAATTCAGCCCCTTAGGACATATCTTACTTTCAAAGGAAGGTGGAGTGTTTCACACTCAAAGCTACTTACACATTACTTACAACACATAATCCAAGAGCCATCATCTCTAATAAATGCATTCTTTTGACCCATTTTAATTTATTTAAAAACATGATTACTCACTAATCTAAACACATAAAATAAATAATAAAGGGGAAAATACATCACTAAAATCCACATACTAAATTTAAACAAAGGAACTAAATAACAAAATACACATAACCCCTTGGTCACATTCGAAAGTGATTCCCCCATGGGGACCCCTAACATCAATTCAAACACACACACATAACAAATACACATTACCATGGCAACCCTTGTTGAATTCATCAAGGATTTCAATGTGGTTAGTCTCCAATCCCCGATGTTTTTATGACATGTTTACCTACAAAACACATATACCTCCTTCGTCCTTGTGGCTGCATCGGATCATCCAAAATAATTATGCAATAATCTCCAAGGTCATATATATATATATATATATCGAAACATCATCAAGCAAGTAAAGATATCGTTTACAATTTCCTCAATAACCATATGATCATAAAATTAGTTCAATTTTTTAGGTTCACTCAATATGACAACATATCACATGTACGAAGCAGACACACACACACACACACACACACACACACACACATATATATGTGTGTGTGTGTGTGTGTGTGTGTGTGTGTGTGTGTGTGTGTGTGTGTGTGTGTGTGTATACATACATCTACATAACCATACCAAGCATTATATCGAGATCAATATAGAATGTCTCTAATAATGAACATGTATTATATATGAATCAAATCAACCATAGTCCATGATCTCTAATGTCTAACATCATACCAATTAAAAAGCTACAATAATTTCTATAAGTATAGTCCACGGTATCATAATCAATAACAAAAGGTGTTGAAGGGAAGAGGGCACTACGATCTACAAAAAAATTCTATAGTAATGATTACCACATAAAACTTATAGGTGGAAGCTACAATTTGATTGCCACAATAATAATTTGTGGAAAATCCTGCAATAATGTAGAAATACAATTATTAATGTTCTATCAATTTCACATTCTTTTAAATAATTATATATATATATATATATATATATATATATATATATATGAATTTTCTATATTTTAAGCACACATTAACTAATTATCAATATCTCGCATAAAATTAAGATAATAAATACAATTTCCTAATTTTTGAAAAAGTAGTAAATTTATTCTTAATATTACCACTAAATTTCTATTCAAACACGATTATATACATTTAATTATATACATTAAATTCAAGTAAATTTTAAATACATGATTATTTTGTAATGTAAATATAAAAGATGCTATATTAATTTTAGAAAATAATATAAACTCAAGGTAAACAATTGAATCCTATAAAATGAAAAATAAAAGAAATGGAGATACACATTAAAACATCAATAGTAAGAGGAAAACAATATAATTATAGGTAAAACGTTGGATAATAATAATTTTCAAGGACTTCAAAAAATTGAAGATCCATGTATGAAATATTTAGTTATTATGAAACCCATTATCAAATGTTATGGTATACTCTCTCACAAAGTACAATATGAACACCGTTTTGATAAAATTGACATAAATAAATTATATTCAATAGTATTTGAATGGATGTAATCAACAAAATAAACAACACAATGAAATTAAATCTATTAACATTGGTTGGAAGATCCAAAAGATTCCCGAATGATTTGTTGAAGTAGTGCAATGGTTTTTATGTTAAATGGCCTCCTTATGCCTGTCAAAATAGTCCGAGTTTATGTTAATTGTGTTTAAATCCATCTCTTTGGGGCCCGCACTAAGGTCCATAAAATCGGACCTAGATAATAATACCGGAGAGAATAAATATATATGTTGTTTTTATGAATTTACACCAACTGTATAGAATCTTCAAGTTTTCTTTGATTTTACTTGTTTACAAATCGTCTGAGTAACAATTGATTATGCCATATTGATCTTCCAATACATTGGAAATAGACAACTTGACCTGATTAAGAATGTGTTAACATGTACCAAAATCATACGTGGATGCGAATAATGCTTAAGATGATGAGCATGATCTTATCGCACTGGAACTACAGATCTGCAAAAACACTCTTATAGGAATGTTACAAATCATTATTGACCACACGCATTTAATAAATTATTCTTACAAATATCTCCGTTAAAACCACATTATCTTTTTAAATTCAAATCCTTGACATCAAATCTGTATAGTGATGTATCAAAACTATGAGAAGGTACACTTGATTGCAGTATCGCAATAGAATGATAAACATCTCTCTATAAACTAATAGAAATCCTGAAAATAATGCTTCAAGATCTCCGATATTTAAGAGGCCTCCAATATTTTTGATATTCTTTTTATGGAGTAAATCACATCCAATGCTTATCATAATATTTTTAACTTAATCGACATAATCTAAGGTGCCAAATATCCATCTGCCCTATCTAAGATAAATATAAATGAAATAGATTACTTTCTCAAATAACATGGATTACGAACAATTTAAATTAAAAATTTATTGTACAAAATCACGCTCTAATATTTCAATCTTTTATAACTTTTTTTTCTTTGTCATTACTATCCCGTATGTTAGTATCATTTATAATTTTTTTTTGTAAAATTATGGTAAATGTATAATTTTTTAAATATCATAGTGATGCATATTAGAAACAACTCATAACTCTCATTTGGACTCTATGCGGTAATTATTTTATTAATTTTATAAATAAAAATATTAATAAGTATAATTTGAATTTTAGATTTGGAATATAAATATTGAATGTTTGATATATAATATTTCATTTTTCACTCATACTTAATATTCATTTTATTATAAAAACGGTTACTTATTTTTTTTTTTGAAACATATCATGTTAAATTTTGGAAACCAAACACCATAACTTCTGGAAATATTTATGGGATGTTCCAAAATTTATGTTAAATCTTTTAATTGAGACCAGAGAGCTGGAATTGCTTGTTGTAGTTGTAGTTGAGTGGACAAATATTTATTTTAATATTAATAAACTAATAAAACCAAATTAGATATTTATACATGATAATATTAATAAAAATTTAATAAATAGAAATAAAAATTTAATATGGTAATTACATGTTAAGTCAAAGATATATTTAAAAATCAAAAACATTATTTCGATACATAATATATGTAAAAATCATATGAAAAATATAATAAATATATATTGATTAGTATGGTGTGTATGCATATTCTTGGAACTCGTTAATATATTATATAATTTATTAAAATAATATGTACACAATAAAACATAATAAATAGTTTGTTCTAAGTGATTTTTTTTTATTTTCCAAAAAATTGTAGAGTTTCTCTTTTAATATTTATTAATGTAGGCTTCCTACATTTTTTGGAAGTATTATTAAATTTTAGAACATAAACACAATTTATATTGATTGTATAAATTTTCAAGAGTTATTGTTTTTCATGTTTGGTAAAGAACTTGGAATTTCAAAAAGAAAAGTTCTAAAAGAAGGAAAGCAGCAATAATCCACCTTTTGTGTAAATGCCTCACTCAACTTACTGTAGTTAAATAATGAATCAAACAAATGACCTAGACCCCTTAGAAGAATAATAAAGACATGTCAGTGATCCCAAGCCTATTCATCACCTGTAAATAATGAGACACGTAACGATACAACACCTGAATGATTATAAAAAAGAATACTCATATATATTTTGTGTAATGATTAGTTTACTCAAGTGTTATAATCCTATTTTTGTTCTCAAAATGTACTAAAATTCTAAATATCTAGTTATGTGACATTTCCGTAAAAAAATTAACATGTAACATTGAAGCACTATTTATTGTGGCATCTCTCCAAACTCCTATTATAAATTATATTAATTTTGAAAAATACCATTTAAAATATAAATGTAGTGGATATTATTTAAATCTTATTTATAAATACTCTAATAAATGTAGATTTTCCACTATCAATATTTATAAATGTGGTATTTCTCCAAGTTTTTACGATTATATTGTAATTTTGGAAAATCTACACAACCTAAAAAATAAGTTATGAAATTATTATAGAGATACCACAAATATTCTGCAATTCTATTAAATTGTTGAAATGTTGTGGAATAATTGTGGTTAAAAAAGCTTGTTTTCTATAGTGGTTGTGAAAACTCTCCTAATCTTCAATGGATCCCATGGATTCCACTCCTTCTCTTTCTCCCAAACCTGCAAAACAAAATGGTGCAAATGAGAGATTAGGGAAAGAAAAAGTGAATAAAAGAAAAATCATAAGGATATTTAGGGAAAATAAGACCTAAATGCTAAAATGAATCAATCTAAGGGCGGAGAATCAATCCTACAATTGTAATGCCCACTAAAACGACCAATCGAGACTCAAGAACAACCTACATTTGGATAGAAAAATTATAGAATAATTTATTTTTCTTTCGTTTGAAAAGCGTGACCATTACCAAAGCTTAAAGAAACAATTGTCACAACAAAGATTCAAAGTCAATTATAATTAATAAATAAAATTTTCCCATTATAAAAATATTAAATCCACATCACAAAATTAATGAGTGTAATTAATCCAATATAGTTAAATTTCTCTTAGGTGTTAATTTAATACCTAATTAAATTAACACTATATTTAAATTTTCCTTAATTAATTTTAGAGAGTCGAGGGGCCAAAACAATTAAATGCCCAAGGTATTGAATTTTACTAGGTCTAAACGATAACCAAGGTCCTATTAACATGGGTTAAAAAAATATTCTCTTATCTCTAAAGACGACCCTTCAAAAAGGTCAACCCATGCTCTAGAGTTATTCATGTATGTTAAAAAGGGGTAATTTCTCACTTACCCACTCTCGGACTCGTCTTTTCACTTTAACCTAATTTTTCAAATATTTAACGCACTTAAGGTTTCCAAAAACATTTCCATTAGATAGGAAATTTCTTCCCCTTTCTCGATGATACAAATAAGACACTCGCTAACTGCTCATATTTCTTAAGTTACAGTCGATTGCACTGCAAAGAAATTTTTCCCAAAGGCGGGCAATGGGGAGACTTAAAATATTTTGTTTCTTTTCCCTTTTTCAAAAAGGTAGAGTTTTAAGGTGCAGGCCCGCAACCAACGAAAGTATTTTTTCCCAAAAATAAAGAATACTGGCTATGGGCCCATAGAGGAACTTGTGATTTTTTTCACTCTTTCCAAAAAGTAGCCTAAGTAATATTTGGGCTCATGCGGATCCGATTTGCAAAAATTTCCTCTTTTTTTTATAGTTAGTTTTGTTTTTGAAACCAACCGACATAAACAAATTTCAGAAGGCCATAATTTTGGGTGGAAGCTCGATTTTGGAAAATGAGGACCTTTTGGAAAGGGATCGAACTCCACTTTGCATGGGAAATGTCAAAATATATTTTCATCAAATTTAGATTGGTGAATTTTAAGAAAAAATCATTCATGCCACAAAAATATGAACCGAACTTTTTCAACCGCTGAAATTGGTCTAATTCATTATTCTTTCTCCTTCAACACCCCAAACAAGTGTGGAAAAATGTACTTCAAAATATTTTTAATGGATTAAGGATTAATTTATTACTGTTGAGATTTCAATATGAATTTCTTTTCTTTTCAATGTGAAATGGCATTATTATGCCTCTTGCCCGATTACTAGAGTTCTAAATAAATTACTAGGGCAATGCAATTATTTTATGATGTGATTTGTTCATCCTTAGTTCAATCCAAGGATTCATTTTATCTTTCAAGTTGTAGAGTACTCTGTATATTTTCTAATATTTATTTCCAGGCTTTACAAAGAATCCAAATGGAAAAACATACTTAAGCCTGAATTGATCTACTTTTTGTTATCATACTTTAGATATTTAAGTTCATTCCATTCCAATTTTAGAATGCCTAACTTTACTTGAATCCATGCGTGAAAACCTAAAATATATTTCTACTTTCAAAACATGCATTTCGAATGAAACAAAGAATGTAATATTTCTTCATACGTTTATTTTTTTTCAAACAAAGATTTCACAATATATTTCAAACACAAATTTAATGAAAACCATACCATTTGTGGTGATTAAAACAACTTCTATTAAAATCTAATAATTCTTTTACAACTTCCTTTTTTGTTCATCAAATAAAACTTACAGAATATACATCTCTCACATTCAAATGTAGGTTCCATTTCCTAAACCAAGCAACTTTCCACCACAAGTAATGTTACAATTCCATCCAATTGAAGTGGGAAATATCATAATATGAAACCCAAGGAGAAACTGTAAAATTTTACTTGATCCTTAGCTCTAGAACAAGAATAAGAAGATCCACCATAAATGTGTTGGTCACAACAAAAAAAGAAGGACAGTGCAATGTTCTCAACCCACCAAGAATTCCAATGAAGAGGAAAATTGTCCCATTCATTGGCCCCGAACCCCAACAACAAAGCAATAAGAAATGTATTTCAACTCACGAAACAAACTAGATTTCACAACATAAAAATAGTTCACACAAATAAAATACAGGTCCAAATACATACAACATTCTACAACCATAGGAAGAACAAAAAAAAAAAAACTCAATCTTAATCATGCACAAGCCGAAGGAATAATGCCTATAGGGGAAGATGATTATACCTCCCAATGGGAAATGGGTTTCCAAATTAAAATAAACCCACCAAGTATATGTGTGTGTGTGTGTGTGTGTGTGTGTGTGTATCATTTCAAAACCCCTACTTTCCCTTATGCCTCTCCACACTCTTATGCTACCCCATAATGAGTGAAGAAATGCAAGCTATTTATTTTATAAGGTGGAACCCAATCCCAAACTCCCTTCAAAATAACACTTATACCTCCCCAAAACTCTTATGCCTCCCCACAAGAGATCCCCATATTCTTCTACTAAACTATACCTAGGCAATCTACGTAACTGCAGACAACAACATACCAAAATATTGAAGCATTCACATATGCATAAATAAAAGCGGAACATTATAAAGATCCAAGCTCCTCTTGCTCCATGGTAGAGTTTTTTTCAAAGGTTCAACAACAAGATTTTTCCATTCCAAATAGTCCAAAAGCTATAGCAATCCACAAGCATTCAACAAAATCTCTAACTCTCTTCAAAATTGCAAGAGCTCAAAACCAAAAGAACTAACCAAAAATAAAGTCACCAAATGAAGTAACCCCTCCAGGTCACCCTTAAAACAACAAAATAATTTGAATAGATAGAAAAGGGAGGGAGGACGATGAGGTGGCTCCATGTAGGATGCCAAGCCACTCATCCTCCACTCCACCTCACAAGTCAACCGAGAACTCCAAATCACAATTAAAAGGTGGGTGAATCAATGACCTTTTACTTACACACACACACATCTAAGTACACACCCCAAGGAAAAAATCATTTTCATGCAAGAAGGTGCAATAAAGACTTATAAATTACATTCCCAAAATACATAATAAGGCCTAGTTTTGACTACCCAACTCATAGGTAGGGTTGGTGTATCAATTTAAGAGGTGTGGGACAAATTTATCTTGTCGCAAAAGCCTCCGAAATTAGTCCAGTAAAAGACATATTAGAATTTCAAAGGAAGGTGGAGTGTTTCACACTCAACATTACTTACACATTACTTACAACAGATAATCCAAGATTCATCAGATCTACTAAATACATTCTTTTCACCCATTTTAATTTATTTAACCAAATTATTACTTAGTAATCTAGACACAAATAAAATAAATAATAAAGGGAAAAATACATCACTAAAATCCACATACTAAATTTAAACAAAGGAACTAAATAAAAGAATACACATAACCCCTTGGTCACATTCGAAGGTGATTCCCCTTTGTTAGACTCCGTAACATCAATTCAAACACACAAACATAATAGATACACGTTGCCATGGTGACCCTTGTTGAATTCATTTAGGATTCCAATGTGGTTGGTCTCTAATCCCCTCATGTTTGTTGTAATATGTTTACTCGCAAAACATAAATACCTCCTTCATCCTCAGGCCACATCAAATCATCCAAAATAATTATACAATAATTTCCAAGGATATATATATATATATATCCAAACATCATCAAGCAAGTAACGTGACATCATTTACAATTTCCTCAACAACCATATGATCATAAAATTAGTTCAATTTTCTAGCTTTACTCAATATGAAAACATATCACTTGTACGAAAGACATATATATATCTATATAACCATGTTAAGCATTGTATCAGATCAACATCAATATAAAATATATCTAATAATCCACATGCATCATATATGAATCAAAATAAACTATAGTCCATGATCTCTAATGTTTGACATCATACTGACTGGAAAGCTACAATATTGTCCATAAGTATAGTCAACAATATCATAATCAATAACAAAAGGTGTCAAAGGGAAGTGGGCACTACATCCCCCTCCCCTTAGACTCAAATTCCTCCTAGAAGTCACTAGAATAGGTGTGAAAATGAACTCGTAGCAAAGTAGCATCCTCTCATGTACCTGCAGTCTCATCATATATGTCCCATTACACTCAAACCTGGTTAATATTTCTACCTTGAAGGCCTAGGGTCCTGCACTCTATAATGCGAATGAGCGCCACCATCACCTTCCCGATGTTGCAGCTACAATGAGGTCCAATCTAGTACATGAGAACGATATGCAATATATCTTCTAAATACGAAACATGAAACACATCATGGATGCGAGAGATAAGTTTGGTGGAAATGCTAGACGGTAGGATAAATGACCAATAGGCTCCAAAATCTCAAAGGGGCCTATGAATCTAGGATATAACTTAGAACCTTTTCTGTAACAGATAGGGATCTTATGTGGTTTGACACGAAGGAAAAATTTCATGCCCACATAAAAATTACGGTCGGTCCTATGATGATCTCCATACTTCTTCTATTTTTCCTGTGCCTCTTCCAGTATCTATCTAATCATAACCACTTGTCACTCCATGTCCTGCAATAAAGTGGCCAAAGAGAAACCTTGTCTTCTAACCTATCCTAACTAAGAGGTGTCCTGCGCTTTCTGTCATACAAATCCTAAAAAGAGGCATGCCTATCAAACTCTAAAAATAGTTATTGTAGCCAAACCGCACAAAGTACAAATACTCATCGCAACTTGACTAGTGATCCATAACATACATCCTAAGCATGTCCTCTAGTATTTGATTCACCCACTCAATATGTCTATCTATCTTAGGGTGATACACCATGCTCAAATTGATCATCGCTCCAAGGGCATGTTGCATGGTAGTCCAAAAGTGGGAAGTATATAAAGGATCATGGTCACAAATGGTCTTCCATGGAATCTTGTGCCATCTTAAAATATCATCTAGATACACTCATGCCATTGCACTAGTTGTATAGGTAGTATTCACTAGAGAAAAATAAGCCACTTTTGTAAAATTATCCACCGTGATCTTGATGGTGTCATGGTTGTATCTTGACATCGGTATCCCAACAATGAATTCCATGGAAATGGTGTTCCATTTCCATTCCATCTAGCATGTGGAAAGAGAAGGCCAACCGGATGATGATGTCCAACCTTCAATCTCCAACACTCTAAATAGTGTGACACAAACCGAGCCACGTCTTTATGAAGTCCCCTCCAAAGTGATACAACTGTCTCTCAAGGTGGCGTGCATCTTCTTCACCCTAGCATGGGCTGAATAGGGTATAAAATGTGCCTTTGTCAACATGTCTTGCCTCAATACTTCATCTCTAGGAACATAAATCCAGCCTCTCAGTGACTGATAAGACCATTTTCCTCTACTGAAAACTCATCAAAATTCTCCTCTAGGGGTCTCGAGACTTGATCTTTTCTTTAGCTGCAATGTAGAAACTATTGTGAGGAAGGCTGCTATAGGAGCCTCGCTCACCAAATCTATGCTCTTTGAGGTGGCCATAACCACATGTCTCCATCTGCTGAGAGTTTCTGTAACCAAATTATCCTTACCCTTCACATGCTCTATCTCCATATCATACTCACAAATAAAATCCATCCAACGCCACTGACGAGCGTTGAGATTGGGTTACGTGAAGAGGTGGTGAAGACTCAAGTGATCAGTCCTGAGTGTGAATCTATAGCCAAGAAGGAAATTTCTCCATCAAACCAAGGAATGCAAAACTACCACAATTTTAATATCATGAGATAGATAATTGAGATCATAATCCTTGAGTTTGCAAGACTCAAAATAAACTACTCTTCTCACCTACATCAACATCCATGCGAACAAATAAACTTCTTCCCTTTCCACTAAAGGGATGTGATGGGGTGTGCAACCCGAGAGAAGTCCTAAATGAATCTCCTATAATAACTTCGTTAAACCCATGAAGCACGCCAACCTTTGTCACACTAGTGGGTGCTGGCTAATCCATAATAGCTCGAATCTTTGATGGATCAACTGTGATACCTTCCCCATAAATTATCTCACCCAAATAGTGCACCTTTATTTAAAATAACACACACTTCTCCAGGTTCCCGTAAAGATGCTGCTCATGAAGACACTGTCAAGGATGTAGTGAAGGTGCCCTCATGCTCATCATGTGTATGTGAGTAAATAAAACTTTCATCAAGGAATATGAGCATGAAGCGATCTAAGAATGTGCTTAACACCCCGTTCATTATTAATTTTGGTAGAGCTTTGCAGATTAAAAAGCACCAAATAGAATGATAATATAATTGAATTACAAACATCCGGGATATATTATTCACAGGTAGAGGTTACATATATAGAGTTTGATCTCCTCGATTCTAGGAGTCAACACTCATCCCACTAATCACTCAGCATCCCACAAATCTCTCCCAATACCTATTCTCACTCAACAAACCTAGAATCTCTCTAAGAGATCTCTACGAGTTGTCACCAACTCATTATTTGCACAATAATAATAATGTTCACAATATTAAAATATTCCTAACATTCACTCCCCTATTGTTAACATTATTATTTCCACACATACACTCCCCTAATGTGAACAATGTAGAAAAGAATAGTTACACTTTCTCTGCAGCTTGCACACCCCTGTTTGCTCATGATCTTGGTAAACATATGGACCTCAGTCCAAGGTAAGAACCCCTGTTCATGAACCTCTGTTCATCAATACGAACCCCTGTTCGACAATAACGGACCTCTGTCCTAGGTACGAGCCCCTGCTCATGAACCTCTGTTCATCCTCTTCAAGTATCATAATGCCGACTTTGTACTTGTGTTTTCTTCTTTCTACTATAACATATTTACATCAGGAGGTTATAAAAGGAAATACAATTCTGAACAGGAATGTGACATCTGTTCTTATTATAAAACACACAATAATGGAATCAAACACACAACTGAAATACTTGGCCACCAAATCAATACCGCGGCCTCATCGATGGTGCCTGACGAGAGGTCACCGATTGCCCTCCTGCCTCCATTGCCTCCAGCATCCATCTGAAAGTTATCTAAAGAAGGAAGTCTTCATATTCATAACCATCACCCAAAGGTTCTTCTTTATCACTATCTTCTTCTTCATTAGCAACCATGGCACTTTCTTCTATTTTTCCATCAAGTAAATCTCGTGCTCTTTTCTTGCAGTTTATAGATAGATGTCCATCTTGTTTACAATAGTAACAAGTGATATGTTTCTTTGTATCTCTGAAATTTGATCTTTGTTTAAAAGAAGATTTAAATCTCCCTTTATCATATGACTTGTTTTTACCATACATTGCAGTTTCTTCTGGTGTAACATTCTTATTTTCTTCATCTATCAGTGAATAAATTAGATCTTCTAGGATGGGATTGATCTTGCTCAAAGTAAAAACAATGTTTGAATAGCGAGATGGCATACTATTCAACAAAATAGCTTTTGCATCATCATCCTCTACTTTAAGTTTTATCCCTGATAATTGATTCAAAATTGACCGAAACTTACTTATATGTTGTACCATGTTTTCTCCTTCATCCATCTTGTGTCCAAACACCTTCTCGCTTCAAAGTCATCACTGCGCTTCGGTTTGGGATCCAAACAACTTGTTCAATGTTTTCCAAATGAAATTTGAACTTTTTGAAGGTCTATATGATGCAAATATGCATCAGAAAATCCAAGTCCAATGATTGTTGTTGCTTTACGATCTCTACTCTCCCATTTGGTTGCTTCATCAGCATCGGTTTGTTTCTTGAATGTTCCATCTACAACTTCCCACAAATCTTTGTTAATGAGTGTCAACTGAGTTCATACTTGCCAAGTGTGAAAATCCTTTCCATCAAATTTTTCAACATAACCCAATTTATCCATTATGACTCTCCACAATTTGACACAAATAGGTGTCAGTTTCAACCGAAAATACACCCTTTTTACAAACAATTTAAAATTTTGACACTTTATTAAAATTCTTTTAACGTCTTGACGATACTGACTAGATTGACGCTTTGACTTACTACACTAGACAAAACGACAATAACATTTAAAAAGTAATTAGATATTACTTTTTACTATGACACACATAAAATGACTTAGACCAATTAGATCCAATTTTGACTTGGTATTTTTGAAGACTATATTAACTATGATTAATATAGCTAAAGGACAAAAAAATAAACCATCAAATAGACTCACTATTACATCACTCAAACTATACTAATACCTAAACATAAGGAAATTATAAACTTTATTTGAACTCAACCATAAACTTGATGGAAGGAAGACACGTAGAAACAGATTGATCCCATAAAGAATGAAAAAATCCTTACGCTGGTGTTAGGAGGCGGTCTTTGGTGCTGGCCGTGGTTGGTAGGCTTCTAGTGAGTGAGCTCCAATGAGCGTGCATGCATGGATCAGTCCTCAGATGGCTATGACGTAACCCGTGTGGATCTAGCTTTTGATATAGTGCAGAGATCACAAAATAACAGATCCATGCGCATAGGCAGGGAAAAAATATTGCACAGGAACAGATTTGTAAGAACTCGTGGCTAGGTTAACACCATTGAAGGATATGTTAACTATTGGGGTGAGCTCTTTGGATCAGGTCGTGGATGCCATTCGGAAACCTCCACGTACCTTTTCTAACCAGAATCCAAATCAGAATTAAACTGCAAATTGCCTGGAAACGATTGGGAGTGGAATCATGCCAGATAGACAAGGAGACAACTCGTGAGGTCTGCAGTCATTGGGACGTGAGCACAGCAGATCCAAGAATGATATAAGGCAAATGACGTTACATCTACAGACTTGGACGCAAGCATATGTAAGAAATGGATCCGTTGAAGTCAATGATAATGCGCAGTAATATTGACATCCTCTGATACACAAAGAATCAAACCATAAATTTGTAATAACAAATAAAATCCTATCTCAGTCGCAATGAATATACTCACGCAGGAATAATCCAATCCATTTTCACCATTGAAGAACTAGCACATGACTCACATGGCTAATGGTTGACCTGCTCTGATACCAGATATTAATTTTGGTAGAGCTTTGCAGATTAAAAAGCACCGAATAGAATGATAATATAATTGAATTACAAACATCCGGGATATATTATTCACAGGTAGAGGTTACATATATAGAGTTTGATCTCCTCAATTCTAGGAGTCAACACTCATCCCACTAATCACTCAGCATCCCACAAATCTCTCCCAATACCTATTCTCACTCAACAAACCTAGAATCTCTCTAAGAGATCTCTACGAGTTGTCACCAACTCATTATTTGCACAATAATAATAATGTTCACAATATTAAAATATTCCTAACATTCATCAAGCTCATAAACATTGTGGGAGCATTCGTCAAACTAAAAGGCACCACTATGAACCCGTAGTGGGCATATCTCGTATGGAAGGTGTTCTTATGAATTTCTACCTCTGTAATCCTCAACCGATGATATCCTGAATTAATGTCTATCATAGAGAAAACTATGGCCCCCTTCATTTGATCAAACAAATCATCAATGCATGGAAGGGGTTAATGATTCTTGATCGTTACTTTGTTCAGTTGGTGGTAATTAATACACAACCGTAGAGATCTGTCTTTTTTCTTTACAAATATCACTGGTCCACTCCAAGGGGATACACCAGATGGATTAGGCCTTTCTCCAAAAGGCCTTCTAGCTATAACTTGAGGTCACAAAGCTTAGTGGTAGTCATTAGATAAGGTGCTCCTGAGATAGGCTCTGCTCCCTAACAAGATCTATGTGAAAATATATTACACATGGGGATTATAACCTTGTATCTCCCCTAGAAAGACATCAAAAAGCTTTCTCAAGATTGGATGGTCATCAAGCGATGGTCCACTAGACTCATCCTCCGATCTGCTTTCTAACCGTGATAACATACGATGATAACCCCATCACACACACCACTTAAGTTACATGGTGGAGATTTTGTGAATGGAAACGGGTCTCCTAACCTCTACTATCACCGACTCAACTCCTAGATCATCTCTATAATATATAATATTATGGTAACAATCCACTCGCTATGTGTGTAGATAACCATTCCATGTCCAAGATGTCTCCATACGAACCCAACGAAATGATATGAAGATCCGAGGTAGAGGTGAAGGGTCCCAAATCCACTAAACACTCCTTAACTAAGGATTCTATAGAGATCTTTGCTCCGTAAGCCATCTCAACTTCCCAAATAAAACCCTACCTAATTGTCACTACCCCGCATCACTCTAGAAATGATGGTGTAATAAAATAATTAAGAAGAACCATAATCAAATATAATAGAGGTAGAACACCACCAATTATACTTGTCATCTAAATCACGATACTCTAGTGCTCACCTGATGTCTCTCGAATGCTATATAGATCTAATGACCGTGCCCCATTTCATGAATAGTAGGCTCTAAGATCTATGTTTTTACTTGTTACTAGGGTTCTCGTGGGTAGTCCTTCTAAAAATTTGTAGCAACACATCAACCAACAAAACCACATGATCCTCTCCCATGAGTAGCAGGTCTAACCTGCACTGGAGGTTTGTACTATGGATACCGATGATCCAGATGTGGATTATTGAGGTCTCTACTGATGAGATCCCGTTAAATGATCTCTTGGTGCACCCTCTGTCCTAATGGGACCCCTAGGAGGAGGCCCCATACTCTGACCCCTCGGTGCATCAAATCTCTATGGAGGTCTCAGATTAGGCGAGACTACTACTTTTGTTGTTGTGGTCTAAACGATGACCGTAACGAACTCTTTCCACAACAAGGAGGAGGAGTTGACCCCCTCGATCTATTGTCCTACATCTCCTGGATGTGGCTCTATACTCTATCTCTAGCATGCTATGTCTTTCCTTGAGTCTCCTATGCTATGTAGGCCATTTCATCAACCTCATCTAATGTCCGTAGCAAATGGATACGCATCACACCACCCAAATCTACGTTGCCTTGGATGAACTATTGAATCCATACCTATTCATCCTACATGTAGTCAACATATTGGAGTAGATACAAAAATTGAATCTCATACTCAGCTACTTTCAAAGGTTCTTATCGGAGGTTGTGAAACTCGCCTATCCTCTACTAAATAAACCCTTAAGACAAGTACCTACTCCCGAGCCACTCCCCGAAGAGCTCCTGTGAATGTCTTTGAATCAACATGGAGCTTCTCCTCCTTGGTCCTTGACCAGACACTTGCTCCATCCCTAAGAATATGGATAGCTACATGAAATTTCATGTTGCTAGTACAAGGGCAGAGTTTGAAGCACTCACTCAAGCTCACTAACTAGGCCTCTACCTAAAATCCACCTATATCCCTCGAATAGTGAGATGGTTGTAGCTTCAAAATCTCCCTGATATGGTTTGCAGCTATAGTCTGGTGACCCCTAGGCCTCTTTGCATGCTCATCTCTAAGCCTAGGGCTCTGAGACCTATCCCTGTGTCCAAAAATATGGTCTCCCTGTCCCCTCTGCGGTCAATTTTCTCTTCCTGAATCCATGCATGAGTTCTCTCCTCTATGCTCCTTGCTATGTTGAGGAGATACATGAGCCTCAATGGATGGCTCCCTATCATGTCTAGCTAACCGTCCTCCTACGGACCCTCCGCGTAAAGCGGCATTAACATCCTGAAGTGTCTATAAAATCTGAGGTAGGATGGATGCTACAATATGATTTGGAGGTGGTAAGTCTAGATCTATGTGAAAGGACCCCTCATCTTTTCCACACCTCCTACACAAACCAAGGCGAGAGTTAGTTCATTATATCAACATTGTATCGACATCAATACAAAATGTCTCTAATAATTCACATGCATCATATATGAATCAAAATCAACCAAATTCCATGATCTCTAATGTCTAACATCATACCAATTTGAAACCTAAAGTAATGTCCATAAGTATATTCGAAAAATCATAATCAATACCAAAAAGTGTCAAAGGGAAGTGGGCACCACAACAATCTTAAGTTGTTGTATTTTATGGGAATGTGTTTTAATTAAATGTATAGGTATTTGTGAATGGGGCCATTTAGTGCCTTAGTTTGGTAAGATAAAATTTTACCCTTATTGCATGGATTATTAAATGAATAGATGTCATTCGACTATAGATATTAAATTAGGATATTGTGTATGGATTCTATAAATAATGAGTAGACAAGACTTATTTAACTAAATGTTTATTTACTTTTTCTTAAATGAAATAATGTGGGGTATGGATGTTAAGTGATTAAGTGAAATAAATTTAGGAAATAACATTTAATGAACTTAAGAGGAATTAAATTAACAAAATAATGAGGTCGATTAAGCCAATATCTAACAAAAAAATTAATGGATACCATAATAGCATATTAATCTGTTATTAATTAACCCTTCACTAAGTAAAAGTTATTAGACGTGAATTAATTAAAATTAGATGCATATTATCATCTTTCAATATTTTAAACAAAAAAAAATCCTATAATTTTCCTAAGTAATTGTTGGCGTTTACTTTGGTTTTGGTGTGCCAAATTTTTTTGGCGTTATGTATTGTTCGTGTTGATACCTCAAAATTTGGGGATTAGTGTTTCCATTAGGTTTTTTCATACAAAGTAGATGGGTTAGTGCTTATCATATGGGATTAGTGTCTCCTGTGGGTTGGTGCTCATTAAATGGCTTAGTTGGTGACCATGATTGGTAATTTGAGACTCTAGTATGTTGGTGCCTAAAAATGTATATTGAGAGATTTTGGGTTGGATATAGACAATAGATCCAATTAGTCTTTTTCTCTATGATTTTTTCTAGAAAGGGTTTCCACAAAAATATTTTGTTGAATAATTAATATCTCTTATGTGATAACTTCCATTATGGATGAAAATATTTTAAATCGGTGAGAAAAAAATTAATACTAATCCACCCCCTCCGAGTATTATTGTATGCAAAACAATTTGTATAAAACAAGGTTTTTTCTAAATAATTTGAACACTAGAAGGTATATCTTAATAAGCATACATGGAGTGTCAAGAAGGATGATTTTCAAACATGGATTTATTATTTTAGTGAACTAATTATGATTTTTTTAATATTATAAGTTTTATTTACTAGAATCCTACCCAGAACAATGAAATATAATGAAATGAGCACAAAAGACATAAAAGAAGAAAAGCGCCTAGTAGTACAACAACCGACAAGAATCACAACGATATTTGGAAAAAGAAAAGATCATGACAAGAACAACAAGATAGAAGAAAGATAGACAACATAACTAGAAGGTGGTAGTAGTTTTGTAATGAGTAGATTTATTCTTATTATGACCAGTTTACACCCATTAGAAACTTCCCTTGTAAGAAAAACAATTCCAATACCTTTAATTGGCTGATATGTTAATTTTATACAAGGAGAAATAGGAGGTAAATTATAATTTTCTGCTTCATACACATGTGGTTCAATTAGTTTGATTCTTTTATTTTCAGCAATGGATAACCCCTTAGGGCTAAATGGAACAATGGGTTAGGGGTCTTAACAACCATCTCGGTTCTAACATCTTGTGAGGGGATCAATTCTAAGGAGGGTGATGAAGGATATAAAACTGAATTAGAGGGGGTGAACAATGTGTAATTATAAGGTAGAGAGTTTATCCACCAGGTGGGTTTAGTTCTAATGTTCTTAGGTCATGAACAATCAATAATCAATAGTCTAGTTTTAAAGCATCTATGGTAATTTAAAATACCCACCTTCAAAGTCAAGATTTTGGACACATATTTCATGTCACTTACTAATAGATTTATCTCAAGGGAAAGGTCTTGATTTGAGGTCCATGTTAACAAGAATGTGAGAAAAGGTAGTATGAAAGTGTTGAGAAGTGTTGTCATTTAGATTAACATAAAACTGTTATCACCGAATCACAGCACCCCTGTGCATGTATTTGAACTCACAGTGTGATTGGATAACATGGGTACTATCTCCAAGTTGTGGGACTTGCTACTTGAGATAGACCTCTAGAGAAAGCTGGTTCTTGCTCCTAAACTACCTGCCACAATCTACTCTAATGTAGGATAAGCTAACTGTTCTAATCTAAATTTCCAAGGGACCAGGGAAAGAGAGTACATAAAATGAAAGCCTACACTAAAGCGGTGATACACCAGAAAAGGAGGATGGGAGAGTAGTCTCCAAATGTGTGAAATACAGAGGCAAAGTGCACACTAGAAGAGGTGATGACAGTTCTCCATAATCTAGCAAAATGCATTCACAGTAATATTTCAAGCACACACAATGATAATGAATTCCTGCAAGAACATAATAATAGACACAATATTCTTGTAGAAAGATAAAAGGGGCAAGAAGAATGCAAGAAAACACAGCAGGGGAAGATACATCCACAAACTTGTATTTTATTGCTTCCTGGTATGCACAATTCAGTCTATTACAAGATAAGGGCCTGGATCACCATGCAAGGAGTCCACTACAAGGGCCTGCAACACATTGGCTTCACAAAGAAATTTTGACAGAGCTTTGTTACCCAAAAACTCTCCTCCTTTATAATGAGCCCAACACTCCAATTTATAGAAAAGAGAAGGAAAAGAGAAGGGAAAATGGAAATCCCGAAATCTGTCCTTCAACCACCTGTAAGAGGCATTAAATTGAGTGGAATGGGTATACATTACTTGCAAAAGGCTCCCCATACTGTCCCATGTGCTGCAGCAGAGAAGGAATGATGACCATGCCTCTTAATTGCACTCCCAGCTACCAAATAAAACACTGTTCTGAACCCGACCACGTTTCCTTAAAAAAATCAAAAAAATTCTGATCAAATCTGGAATTTCTTGATTTATATGCATCAGGCTCGGAACCACGATTCCAACGGTACCAATTTTGTGTGATTTCGTTGAGAAATGCAAAAGTTATGGGCTTCTGAGTGTGGGCAGCAATTTTGGGTCCTAAGGCGTTTTCACGTCATTTGACGGGAATGAGCATTGACTGACTGGAGCCGAATATGTTTCTTTTATTTAAATATATCTACACTCATTAAAATTAAGAAATCCAGTTTTTGTGGCATAGAGGACGTCGTGCTCGTTCCAGAAAGTCCAATTTTGTGAAAATCGGAGCTCGGAGTCAAAAGTTATGGCCGTTTGAAGTTTCCGGACCAAACGTTGACTTTTCTTCCCTGCCTTCGGCCATTTCGGCTTTTCACGTCCCACGCGTCCCTTTGTCCCATTTGGTTTCGGTGCTGAAATTTCCCATTTCGGCCGAACCGCCGGTTCGCGTACTCGCAGCTCATATGTCCCATTTGGTTTCGGACCGTCTGGGACAAATTCACCCGGTTCGGCCGGTTCGCGCCCTTTTGTCCCAACTGTTCCGGGACAAAAGTTCTCATTTCGGCCGGTTCGGTGGTTCGCGTACTTTTGGCCCGCTTGTCCCAAATGCTTCTAGGACTAGGACTTAGCCATTTTTCGTGATTTTTCCTGGCCCGGGCTTGTTTTTGCAATTTTTTTCACATTTTCTCAGAACTTGCTCTCTTCTACTTGGACAGGGGAGTTAGAAAAATATGAGGGGACCCTAGAAACATGAATTTTTTTCCCTGACTCAATCTATTTGCCTGGGACTAAAGAATTTGATGCATGTTATCAAAATTACCTTGAGGGTGAATTTTGGATAACAAAACCCTAAATGATTAGCTATGGGTTCAAAATAATGTTCATTTCAGAGTTGCATAGGAAATCTTGGAAGTATAACCCAAATAGGATGAGAATCAAAGAAGGATTTTGATGGATCAAAATCAGGGCAGTCTGAGGTTTTCATCATGATACCATGGACACCCCATACCAAGTATTTTCTATTAATGATATTATTATCTTCAACAAATTCAAAAAAACAATGAAAAAGCTATAGAGAAAGGGTAGAGCTTGATCTTACAATTAATTTTGGGGCTCCATCTTTGGGATATCCAATCATTTAGCTGAGAAATTTTCAGCCAAAAGTTCTTGACGTGACAAATGAGGGCATTTCTAGCAAGGTATTCCTCATATTCACGCACCATGTTAAGAATTTTCTCATCAATGGTGCATGAAGGGGAAAGATGAATATTTTGTTTAGGATATCTTAGAATATTCCATTTAAAATAACCTTATAAAAATATCTTCGCCTTTCACCCATAGATTGATGAGGTGACCCATCCTTCCTTAGTTAAGTGACCCCTACCCCAATGTCTTCAACAACCTTGATATTGGAACTGTTCTCAAGCATAACCCTATTTCTCCTTAATATCTTCTCCTCTACCATGGTTAGTGTTGAATTTTTTTGCACTAACGCAAAATGGAAAACTCAAAACTTTGTTATGATGGAAGGCATTGATGAAATGGACGTAACTAGGCGTAATCATTACAATTCTATTATGTTTTCAGTTGCGATAATTGATTAACTACATGTAATCCGGAGCTATGTTTGTTGTTGCAAAATGTAGCATCTCACACAACCTACCATTCCATGTTTGTCTTCAACAAGGAAATAAAAATTCCTCGAAGACTAATGCGTTGCCTAGATGAAGGAAAGAATCGTAGTTTAGATGAAATGCTAAATTTGGTAACAACAAGTTGAGTTACTCATTATTTATGCATGTTAAATACATTTAATTATGTGATTGATTTGTTTATTCCATTATAGAATAAATATCCATCAATAAATCTAAATTCAAAATGAAGTATACAAGTCATTACAAAAAACTAATGTTATTTATTCACGAAGAAATACAATGTTTCCCACACAAGCTATGGGATGTAACTTATAACTACTGAAAAAATAAGTACATATGCATGAAGTTAGAAGTAAAAGAGCATAGAAGAAAACAATCATTTCCTTGGGCTTTCTTCCTAACTTCTTATCTCCAGTTCCATCTCTATCTTTCTTTCATGCTCAAAACAACTACAAGTATACAAGAAAAAGTGAAAGAAAAGACATCAATTTTGAGCTCATGGTTCAAGTTGTACTCATGTACTATATAACTACATGTAGATGGATTTTTAAAGATCAAAAGCATAAGGCAAATAAAAAATAGATAAAAATCGATAAGAGAAGTATTATACAATAGCACATATGATTGCTAAAATCATTTAAAAAAGAATGAGAAAAGAAGAAAAATTGTGCAACATAAGAGAGGCCAAAAAGCCTAAGTATTTTCTAATTATTTTCTTAAAGTGTGGAGGTACAAGTAGCAAACGAAGAAAATAAATAAAAATTACATAGATAATTATTGTACTAAAGAAATACTTTCTGAAAGAAATTAGATAATACAAGTTCATGAGCTGGTCCAAGAAAGAAAGGAAAATTCGAGAAAAGAAAAATCTTTGATCAAGTCCAATCATGAATATAATCAAGAATAAAGTACAATGAGTGGCAAAACCTATAACAAACTACTAAAATAAATTATGATACACAAGAAAATTACAGGATGCTCAATTTCAATATTTACCACGTTTCACAAGGAAAGAATTCATTCATGTCTTTCACAAGGGCCCAGTTAAAATAATGTTTAGGAAATAAAGAAGTGATGAAAAGGTTTAGTTATATGCTTACTGAAATGGGGCAGCTCATCAAGTAAGCCACATATTTTTCAATACATGAAAGCTGGTTAATCAATCATAGCAGTACTAATGCTTTAAGTCCATTTTGCATAAATCAAAGTTCAGTAGAAAACCATAATTTAACTACAATCGTATACCAAGAATTGGTTATCCATGAGAGCGAAGTACAATTGCAAAGGAACCAACTACATTATAGGATTCATAGATTGATAAAAAAATATACAGGAATACATCAAAGATCATTCATAAGGAAGCTATGAGATACAAACATTTACAAATGTCAAAATCCATCGATGCTTTGGAATGTATTCACTGCTAAAAAAATTTCTAGGCCCATAAAGAGACACATATCAATTGATCCAGTGAGTTAAAATAAAAATTACAGGTTTCATTAATGTAAATGTGAGAAGCACATTTTCATATGGGGAAAGATAGCAATGGTCTAAACATGACAAGTACCTAGAAGAATACATCATAAGAAGACAAAAACACAAACATCTCGATTCATTTTCTCTCTCTTTTTTGTTTCCGAGATAACTAGAAAATAAAGGAGGAGTAATGTTTATCTAGCCACATGGACAAGGAGGAGGATAATAATTCATTTAGCCTTCAGTGCCAAATAAAAACCTAGTTAAGCATCAAATGGCACGAAGAGAATACTCATTATTCATGAAACATATAGTGAACCTACCAAGTATGAACAAAGGAAGAACTCTCTAAGCATTCAAGGTTATAAAGCTCAATAAAATTCAATGGAGACTTCAGTGGGTAAATACCCACACTCAAATCTCCATTCAAGATCAACAAACAAAGAAAAAAGCACTAAAAATTACAAATTGCAATACCAAAAATGAACATCGGGAAAATGAGGGTCTTCAAGATAAGTGAATATTCAAAATTAGACAAACACAAAGTTCAAAACTATGTTCTACCTCCAGATTTAAAGCGTAACTCAACAGAGAAAATGAGCTTGCCCAAAAAGAATGGAATTTACAAAGACACAAATATGTACCTGATCTCATCGACAATGTAGAAAATTGAGATTTCAAAACCTCAATCTATAAAATGAAAATAAATTAATGAAACCTAGAAATTTTCAATCTTGTAATGTAATAATACAAGAAAACATGGGAAAAATAAAATATTCCAAGGTATAAATGCATTTTGAAACAAAAAGGACTAAGGCGATAATTTGCGTGCTTGAAGATGGTAATAACTTAGTTTTTCTTCATCAAATAGTGTCAAGAAAATCACAGATGTTAATAAGAAAACACATGCTAGAAATTCACAGAGACCAGCTTCGAGCTTCGTAGCATAGTAATGGTGGCCAAATTTTTGAAGTGAGCTCCAAAGATGACACAAGAAATTATACATAATAAGTTAAGTATATCTAGCAAAACCTAAGTAGAAACTATGGCATTTTATAAATGAAAAGTATTCATCTCAAAACAAAGATCCATAGTGAGTAACATATAAGAGAATGCAAGATGGAATCCGAAATTTTTCCCAAAACAGTTGAAAAATATGCGTGAAAAGAAATCATACCCAACACAATGCCACATCAAACTCTTTCAATGTTAAAATAAATTTCAGTAAAGGTGAATGATCAGAGGATCATTTTAACAATTTCCCTAAACAACCCTAAATGGTGTCAGTGTAGAAGATCATCTTGAGATCTTTCCAATGATTGTGAGAATGTTACAAACAAACATTGGGAGCCCTAGATATGTTCTGTGAAAGTTCAGACAATGGGAAATTCAACTCTGCTCAACTGGTCAATATTGGACCAATCGCACTGTGACACATGGCTTGCCACCACGAATCGAATTTGTTTGATTTTCCAATTGCGGGTCGACAGGTAGTCTTATTCGCCATATTCCATGTGGGTCAAATTTCAAATTACCTTGTAATTATTTACCACGCATTATTCCCAAATGCCACAAACCCCATATATTAATTTTTATACATTAGTATTAAACCCACTATAACTCTCCTAAGCGCCCACCCCATTAACCATACATTATGCTAAGTCCCTTTGTAAAGCGGTTGTATTGGAGTCTTCCACGTGGAGGAGAGAAGGTGGTGAAGCGGTTGAGATGGGGGTGGTTAAGCCTAAGGTGGTCCTTTGACCACTATAAAAATGTGTGGAAAGGCTTAATAAAGCCTAAACTATTATCCCACTTTGCACTATTTGGGATATTTATCCCATTAAACATGTTTCTCCACCAACATGGGTATTTAGCCCATTAAAATATGCAAATCTACCCAAATGGAGATAAGCCTATCCCATTTTTCATGTACGGGCTAGGTTAAAAATAGCCTAAGGATAATTTGTAATGCATTATTCAAGGTCCCTAATTTTGTATAAATAGGGAACCCGTTCTTTATAATGGACACACACAAACTTGGAGACAAGCTCATTCCTAGAGCTCTGGAGGTGAAGTCTCGAGCCAAGAGGAGGATGAGAATTTGTAATTGTGTGAAGACCTAATTTATTTAGGCATTGATATTTTAATTATTATTGACCTATTATATATAGGCAATAGTAAATTAAATTATTATGGGTAGGAGTTATTCAAACTACGTAGTCGGCCCATAACACCACAAGATAAATTATTTTGAAGCCTAGTATATCAACCGGAGAGCCATAAGGCATTGTATTAGCATCTAGAAGGCCGATCGAGAACTAGAGGTTTCCAAACAATGGAGTTGAAGCCATAGAGCTTGCCGAATATGCCAGGAAAGTGGAATTCATGTGTTATCTTTCACCCTTGTCGTCTAAAGGTCTTGATATTCTTCTAAGAAAGTTCTTAATAGTTTCCATTAGGTTTTCTTGTGAAAGTAGTATTGTAACTTACAATTTTGACTAGTGTAATGGTTCGATAAGAACCCGGAGGCGTAGGCAATTGCCGAACTTCGTAATCAATCTTTGTGCGAAAGGAGCAAATTGTTGGTAAATAATTTAAGCCTACAAGGGTCTCGAGATTAGTTAGTAATAACTTGATTATTTTCGATCAAGCTAATATCGGAGCTGGTAATCAACACCGCAAACTTGCTAATCTCTGAAGCAAGTTGGTATCAAAGAAAAAGCATTGGCAAAATTGAAGGGGTTTTATCCACTGGTCTTTGACAATCGTGAAATGGTTGGTTCGATTTTCCAATCGCGGGTCGACAGGTGGTCTTATTCACCATATTTCATGTGGGTCAAATTTCAAATTACCTTGTAATTATTTGCCACGCATTATTCCCAAATTCCACATACCACGCATTATGCCACAAACTATACATATTAATGTTTATACATTAGTATTAAACCGCCAAACTCAATGCTATGACCACGTAGTGGTAAGCGGTGGAAGTGTCCACGTGGAAGGGAGGTGATGAAGCGGTTGTTTGGGGGCTTAAGCCATGCGTGGAAATCCACGTGGTGAACAAGGTGGGGCGGTTAGTCTCAAAGTGGTCCCATGACCACATAAACCTACGTGGAAAGGCTTAATAAAGCCTAAGGTATTATCAACCCACAAAATGTGGGATATACATCCACTTACCTTGCGTGGAAAATGGTGGAGGAGCCGCTAACATGGGGATGTTAATCCCATTTCATATGAAAATGTGCCAAATTGGGATTGTTCATCCCATTAAAAATGCAAACTGCCCTATATGGGTATGTAATCCCATTAATTTTGCAAGAGGCTTAGCATCATGCATTGAAGGCATTGAGGTCTGTAACATAATTAGCATAATACATTGGAGGCTTTAGGTCTTGAAAGAGGCTTAGCATCGTGCAAGCACCGAGGCGATGAGGTCTATAGAGACTTAACATCATGCATTGTAGGCGTTGAAGTCTCAGAGACTTAGCATCATGCATCGGAGGCGTTGAGGTCTGAAAAGGGACAAGTCATTGTCCATCATTGACATCGAGATCAATTAAAGCTCTACGTAACATGGAGTTCCTTCAAACCAGTTTGGATTCTATGAAATCAACTCGAGCCAGGAGTTGTGTTATAGAGTCAAAGAAGATCCTTGTTGTTAGATATCAAGAAGCTTAGCACCGCATAGAAGGAGCGTTGAGGTCTACACGAGATACTTAGCATCATGCATTGGAGGCTGGAGGTCTTGAAAGAGGCTTAGCATCATGCATTAGAGGCATTGAGGTCTGAAAAGGACAAGTCATTGTCCATCAATGACATCGGATCGATCATAGCTCTATGGAACATGGAGTTCCTTAAAACTAGTTTGGATTTTGCGGAATCAACTCGAAGCCAGGACCTATGTTATAGAGTAAAAGAAGATCCTTGTTGTCATATATCAAGAATCTTAGCACCGTATGGAAGGAGTGTTGAGGTTTCATTCAGAAACTTATCACCATACAACTGAGGCATGGAGGTCTTTTTTTCGGATATCGAGTGGCACATCGGAAGCGCGTGGGCCCATAACCAATAGGTCCTAGGACCGAGCAGAGTTTTCAAAGTGAGAAGGTTGGAGGAGAAGACCCAAGGGTCTGCTGCACAACACTTTTGACGTGACATCAGATTTTTTAGATTCATGACAAGTATATAAGCTTTTGGGACAAAAATCCTTTCTCGGTGGGGAAGTGTGATCGGGATATTTTTAACAATTTCCTAAACATCCATAAATGGTGTCAGTGTAGAAGATCATCTTGAGATCTTTCCATTAACTATGAGAACATGACAAACGGACATTATGAGCTCTAGATATGTTCGGTCAAAGTTCAGACAATGGGAAAGTCAAATCTGGTCAACTGGTCAATATTGGACCAATCACACCGTGACACGTGGCTTTCCACCATGAATCGAATTTGTTCAATTTTCCAATTGCGGGTTGTGACAGTAGTCTTATTCCCCATATTCCATATGGGTTGAATTTCAAATTACCTTGTAATTATTTACCACGCATTATTCCCAAATGCCACAAACCCCATATATTAATTTTTATACATTAGTATTAAACCCACTATAACTCTCCTAAGCGCCAACCCCATTAACCATACATTATGCTAAGTCCCTTTGTAAAGCGGTTGTATTGGAGTCTTCCACGTGGAGGAGAGAAGGTGGTGAAGCGGTTGAGATGGGGGTGGTTAAGCCTAAGGTGGTCCTTTGACCACTATAAAAATGTGTGGAAAGGCTTAATAAAGCCTAAACTATTATCCCATTGCACTATTTGGGATATTTATCCCATTAAACATGTTTCTCCACCAACATGGGTATTTAGCCCATTAAAATATGCAAATCTACCCAAATGGAGATAAGCCTATCCCATTTTTAATGTACGGGCTAGGTTAAAAATAGCCTAAGGATAATTTGTAATGCATTATTCAAGGTCCCTAATTTTGTATAAATAGGGAACCCGTTCTTTATAATGGACACACACAAACTTGAAGACAAGCTCATTCCTAGAGCTCTGGAGGTGAAGTCTGAGCCAAGAGGAGAATGAGAATTTGTAATTGTGTGAAGACCTAATTTATTTAGGCATTGATATTTTAATTATTATTGACCTATTATATTTAGGCAATATTAAATTAAATTATTGTGGCTAGGAGTTATTCAAACTATGTAGTCAGCCCATAGCGCCAAAGTAAATTATTGTGAAGCCTAGTATATCAACTAGAGAGCCATAGGGCATTGTATTAGCATCTAGAAGGCTGATCAAGAACCATAGGTTTCCAAATAGTGGAGCTGGAGCCATAGAGCTTGTCGAATATGCCGGAAAGTGGAAGTCATGTGTCATCTTTCACCCTTGTCGTCCAAGAAGTCTGGATACTCTTCTATACGAGGTTCTTAATAGTTTCCATTAAGTTTTCTTGTGAAAGTACTATTGTAACTTACAAGTTTTGACTAGTGGAATGGTTCGATAAGAACCTGGAGATGTAGGCAATTACCGAACTCCGTAATCAATCTTTGTGCAGATTGTCTTTAATGTATTGCATTTATTTTAAATTGATTACTTAAAAGGAGTAAATCGGCAAATAATTTTAGCCTACAAGGGTCCGAGATTAGGTAGTAATAACTTGATTATTTTCAGATTATTGAATCAAGGTTTCAAAGGAACGAACTTCATCAAAAGGAATAAGATCTTACCGGTCAAGTTAAAATTTTCCATACCTTTAAGATGATCAATTTTTAGAGTAAAATGATGACCACCCGAAAATTGTAAAGCTCGGGGATCATATTCATACCACAAATGTAAATAAATACAAAGATTTCAAAGTATAAATATTTACCATAAGGTCGAAATGATGACACAAAATAGTTACAACTTACGTAATCATAGAACTCACCTTTAGGATATCCACCATGACAGTTTTCTCAACTTTTGAAAACCCGATTGCGAGAAAAGTAGTGATCAAGGAAAGAATAGAAATTTAAGAAAACTTAAAATCTCACAAACTTATTAACAATGTTAAAGACCAGAAATTTTCATGATTTACATTACAAATGGTGAGCACAAATTCACATAAATAGAGTATATACAAGAAAAAAATTAAAGAATGCTTCTAAATGGTGGTCGTCTCAAGGTAAATAAGCTCTACAAATCTACGAGAATTTGCAAATGCTTGAAGATCACAAATCATGATTTCACAGAGCTTCAAAATGAAAAAATTCGTCATATGTGAGTAAATATAGTTAAAAAAATATCTCAACTGAAGTAAAATATAAAAATTTAGAGACTCATAAGATATCTTCACGAGTAATTGAGCTTTCATATAATAAAAATTACGGGCACACAAAAAATTTTCCAGGGGTTTCACTAGGAAAAAGTACCAAGTGAAATGATTAGGGTTGAGTTCGGTTTTACTCAACAAAGATTAACCGAAATGAAAACCTAACTCTATCAATGAATTAAGGATCAACATATCATATCACGGAGTATAAAGATCAATATTACAAATAAAATCACCAACTCAAATGTCAACCATAGGTTTACCAAAGGTCCATCTAACTCATCTCAGAAAAAATGGATGAAGAATCAACATATGAGATGCAATAATACCAATATAAAATGCTAAGGAATGAGCCTGAAATCAATAAAAAACCCAACTAACTCATTCATAGTTAATCATCAATTTTCAAGATCATAAGTATAAAAAAACAATGGATCACAATGCAAAGTCGATGTTTACCATAGTCGAACAAGATACAAATCCAACAGTTGAGATCACAATGTAACAATCAACGATGAATAGTAAACTCTACCAACTTGACTATGGTTTGAAAAACTAAGCCATATATCAAAAATATTGCATGTGTTAGAGTATGGTGAAACCCTAACTCCACCATGGTTAAGCATAGCCACCAAAAAATTTACAATGGGTCGAGTCATTATGGGAGAGGTACCACTTTGAAATAAATAATGATTTGCTTATTAGACCTTATCCAAGGTAAAAGGAGCATGATAAAATTTAAGTAAACTGACAACCACTTAGTAATGCCATGATTATCCAAAAAGGGATCAAATTATATTATCCAAATAAAGGTGGTCCACACTATATGTTAAATTCCAAAGATAAAGGATGATCCATGTCATTTGCAAATAGAGGTGATCAAATAATATATGGCCAAGATAGATGCTAGATGCCAAAGTTGGGAATGATTACCTTAAATTCCTCAAATATACCTTAATTTTAAAGGAAACTTCATACAAGGAGGAAAGGGAAGTATTTATGCATGCAATCACAAAGAGATAAAGGAGTATTATTCTTGCATATCCATAGGTGGCCCCACAGACTGCAGAGAAGAGAAAACTAGGGCATATACACATCAAGGGTGGTCCCCACATTAGGAGGATGAATATTATACCAAGTAAGAATACAAGGTTATTATTTTTCTTGCACAAGGATAATTAATTGCATATGATAAAAAAGGTGATAAAGAGGATTATTTCTTCATGCAAATAAAGACAAAACAGAGATATCAATGTAAGAGCTTGCGGTGGTCCTCACAAAGGTGGATAAAATACATGGGTGAATAATTTGCAAAGTAATTAAAGGAAAAGGAATTATTTTTTCTCACACAGGGAGATTAATTTTTGCGTGTACATCTAAGGTGGAAGAATTCAAGAATTCCTAAAATATCATTGCAAGTGTATAAATTTGCAAGTGTCACATTGTTGGGTTTCAAATTTGCAGTTGGAATGAAACCACGATCAGAGGACAAGCAAGTCCCTCCTCTTTAATGGGAGAGGTTCCCTTATTTAAAGAAGGGAAAAACCTATGTACAAAAGCATATTATTTCATTAAATGGCAGTTTTCGATATCCTAAAATGTGTTTTTGCCTAGAAAGTTATCAATACATGAGGATATAAGATTTTGAAGAGAGGAGGGAGGAGGCAAAAGAAGACAATAATTTCAGGAAAAGAGATGGCAGAGAAAACCCTTATATTTATTTTGTAAATGAGATACATAATAGAACCATCCACATTTATAACAGACACAATTCACAGACTCAAAGTTCTAGAAATTGTAAAAACTTGAACACAAAGTTTCCAAGCACGCACGGATTAGAATATTCATAGATCGTAAACCAAAAGAAAGTGAAAGAATAAGAAAAGTGGAAAAACCTTTGTATTGATTTCTTCCAATTCGAAATTACAGTTCCAGAATAATCAAAATTCCAACCCATATAATGGCTTTGAAATCCCATGATATAGCTCACAAGAGACGGTTATAACTTCCTCAAACAAGAAAGAAACAATTACAACTTATTCTAATCATTCATGCCCCTTCAAATTATTGATTCATAGAGAAAAGTTAATGTTACAAGAACAAGTTCAAAAATATATGGCTGTTATATTAGTTTTCTAGTTAAAATATAGGCCGTTTGATTTGATTTTACAACTTCAAATTTGGGCCACCCACGTGGGAGAAATTGACTGGAGCGGACCTACGAACACCTATTGTATTCTTTTCCTTTGAAGTAGTGCTAGGCTTCCACATAGAGAGCTCCGCTAGTCCCTTTATACTTAGCCTGTTCAAGCTTGTTCCATGCTTGAATTATGTTGACCCCAAAATATGTTGAGGGTGACGCTCATTTGTGTTTATGTTTTAAAAGTACCCCTTAAAATTACATTGAGTGACACATGTCTCCTTCTATCGTGGGTTAGAATTTTCAGCTACCAACTCGTCCTTCTATTAACCACTGAAATGTGGTGATCTAGCACTCATTTTGAAACCGTCCTTTTGGTTTTACTTTTGAAATTGCATCATTGAGGCACGTGGAGGCCTCTGTGAACCCTCCCATACTTAGTCAATTTTAAGGATTATCTTTGTCCCTTTTGGACCTTGGACACGTGGAGGACTGGTGCAATATTGAGAACTGCCCTCATCTTTGACCCTTGAAGATGTGCCGATGAGGCACATGTCACTATATGTTTGAAACATCAATACTTAGCTGATTTTAGCTTGTTTTACCTTCATTTTTATTTTAGGACACGCAGTGAAACTAGCCCTTATTTGAGGATTGTCCTTGGAACCTACCCTGAGTCTAACATGTGGAGGCTTTCGTTAAACCTCCAAATATGGCCGATGAATCCAATCAAAGATATACACGTATTATCTGTGGACTATGGGGAAAAACTTAATGGGGAAAATACACCTGTCATTCCTGACTGCAGGAAGAAAATTAAAAAAGGAAAATACTCCATTGTTATGCCCGATTTTAAATTATTCTCCATGAATGGGAAAACTGCAAATAATGCTAGGCTCGATGTGATTCGATACTCCAAGGCACGAGAATCATTTTTTTAAAATTAACTATAAAAGAGAGTAAATTTGGGGCCGAAAATAGTTGGCTCTTTTTGGGGATGACTTGTCTTCGAAGAAGGACACAAGGCAAGATCAAGAACTAAAAATAACTCTAGGGAAAAAGGAGCAGTGCCTTATCCAATGGGAAAAGGATTCGAAAGCAAAACCAATACAAGGCAACATACACAATAGGGAATAGGAAAGAAAACAAGCCAAAATTGGAAAGACCAAAAAAAACACGAAAGAACGGCGAAAGCCAAAACACTATACAAAATATACAAAAGGACTTCCTAGTCACCTAGGACTAGAACAACTTAATATACTACCCACTATAAGGAAGTGGGAGAGGAGAACCATCCATGTAATCCAAATAAAAAGTGTTCTCTCCAGTAAAATGTTTGATTCTAAAAGGACCAAGCCAAAGAGAATAAAACTTACCATGTATTCCTCGTGGCTCATGTCTTTTGTCCCAAAGTAGCACAATCTCTCCCACTTGGAAGACTATGGGTTTGATTTTTTTTGTCAAACAAATCTTTCACTTTAAATTAATGATCTGCTATCTTATCCACCACTTGAAGTTTGTCTTCATCAAGCTTCAAGGTACAAAATTCTCTTATCCAAAGAGTCATTGAAACTTTCATCTTCAATTGTTTTCATCGAGATGCAAGATAGGAAATTCCACCGTGATCGGTAGTTGAGCTTCTATACCATACCCCACTTGGAAAGGGGAAATTCAAATATCTCTCTTGGGTGTAATACTCTTAGCCCAAAGTGCATCATATAGCCTCTTATGCCAATTCCTCTTAGAATCATTTGAAAGCTTTCTAACTCTAGTTATTAGATTCATGTTTTTCGATTTTTCCTATCCATTCCCTTGGGGGTAGTAATCTGAAGAGTGAGCAAGGGAGATCCCATATTCATAGCAGAATTCGATCATCTTAGTAGAAGAAAAGTTAGAAGCATTATCCGTCACAATCTTATTTGGAATCCCAAATCCTATCAATATGTTTTCCTTAATGAAGTTGCAAAAACTACCTCGAGGTAGTGTTCTTAACTAGGATGACTTCCCCCACCCGGTGAAGTAATATATGGCAGTCAACACATGAGTATGTCCAACACTAGAAGATGGATTGAGTTCTCCAATGAAGTCTAAACCCCATTGTTGAAATGGCTCTTCAATCACTATAGGCTTGAGAGGCAAACCAACCAACTTAGGTCTTCCAATAAACGTTTGGCATGCTTCAAATTTACCAACTCATTTTGATGCATCTTTAAATAGAATGGGAAAATAATAACCAACACGAAGTATTTAATGAGCTGTTATAGCAGAGGAAAAATGACCTCCACAATCTTGGTCATGAAAAGTAGAGAACAACTTCTTTTGTTGTTCCTTGTCTACACACTTCAAAAACCTTCCATCTATGCCTCATTTGAACAAAGAATTTTCCCATAGCACATATTGTGTAGACCTCAGTTTGATGGCTCTCTTCTCTTTGGCACTCAAGTGAGATGGACATTATCCATAGGTCATAAAGTGAGCAATGTTAGCATACCATACATCCGTCGAGATGAGGAACAAAACAACATGGACATCAACTTCATCTTCAGACAACTCTTTGGCAGCTCCACGAGAAATGAGTTCACCACAGGACCTTTACCCCAAACTAGCTTTGTTGGCCGATATCAATATCATACTCTTTCACCTTTGAAACCTAATTACCTCTCTTGGTTCCAAATTCTTGCTGAGTAAGAATGGATTCAATTGTTGTATCAGGCACTAGCAATACAGAATGAGAATTAAGAATGTAAAACCTAAATTGATTGACAACTTTGAAAACTACAAAAGCATGTTTATCCATCATGGTGTACTTCAACTCATGGTTTTTCAAGAAATAACTCATAAATGTAATTTGGAGTTCATCATCTTCAATTCTTTTGGGCTAACACAACAACTAGGGTATTTTAAGTGGGATAATAGTAGATAATGAAATATCTATTAAAATCGGGCACGCCAAGATTGGAGTCTTCGCAATAGCCTGTTTCATGTCTTCAAATGATTTCTTCCCTTCAGAGGACCAACCAAAAGTTTTCCTCCCTTGCATCATGTGAGAAATACTCATAGTAAGTTCTACAAAATCGGGGATGAATCTCCTCACAAAATTGATCTTACCAAATAAAGAATGGACACCTTTCTTACTTGATGGAAGAGAAATTTTCTTGATGTCTTGAACCCTTTCTAAATCAATGTTGATCCCTTCCTTTGAAACAACGTGTCCCTAAAGCTTTCCTTCTATAACACAAAACACGAGAATTCTTAGGATTTAAATAAATACCATGCTCCCTACACTTCTCCAGATCTTGTTTGAAGGTGTTGGATGTGATCTTTTCTTGTTTCAAAGATACCTTAATTTGTAAAGAAACTTCATACAAGGAGGAAAGGGAAGTATTTACGCATGCGATCACAAAGAGATAAAAGGAGTATTATTCTTATATATCCATAGGTGGCCCCATAGACGCACAAGACAAAACTAGGTCATATGCACATTGAAGTTGTTCCCCACATTAGGAGGATGAATATTATACCAAGTAAGAATACAAGGTTATTATTTTCCTTGGATAATGATAATTATATGCATACGATAAAAAAGATGATAAAGAGGATTATTTCACCATGGAAATAAAGAAAAACAATTGTCAACGTCAGAGCTTGCAGGTGGTCGCCACAGTGGATGAAATACATGGGTGAATATTTTACAAAGTAATTAAAGGAAAAGGATTTTTTTTTCTCACACAGGGAGATTAATTTTTGTGTGTACATCCAAGAGGGAAGAATTTAAGAATTATTAATGATATCAAGTTACAAATGTCACATTATTGGGTTTTGATTTGCACTTGTAATGAAACCACGATCGGGGGACAAGCAAGTCCCTTGTCTTTAATGGGAGAGGTTCCTTAGTGAAAGTAGGGGAAACCAATGTACAAATGCACAATCTTTCATTCAATGGTGGTTTCTGATATCCCGAAATGTGTTTTGTGTCTAGAAAGTTATCAATATGTGAGGATAGATGACTTTAAAGAGAGGAGGGAGGTAGAATAAGACAATAATTTTAGGGAAAAGAGATGGCAAAGAAAACCCTTATAATTATTGGGCAAATGAGATACAAAATAGAACCGTCTGCATTTATAAAAGACACAATATGTAAACTCAAAGTTCTAGAAATTGTAAAAACTAGCACACAAAGTTTCCAAGCACGCAAGGACTACATGAGTCATAGATCATAACCAAAAAGAAATAAAAAGCATAAAAAGGGGGAAAAAACTTTGTATTGATTTCTTCCAATCTGAAATTACAGTTCTAGAAAAATAAAAATTCCAACCCGTACAATGGCTTTGAAAGCCCATGATATAGCTCACAAGAGATGGTTACAACTTCCTCAAACAAGAAAGAAACAATTACAACTCATTATAATTATTCATGCCCCTTCAAATTCTTGATTCACAGAGAAACATTAATGGGAAAATAACAGGTTCAAAAATATACAACCATTACATTAGTTTTTTAGTTAAAACATGGGTCGTTTGATTTGATTTTACAACATCAAATTTGGGCCACCCACATGGGATAAATTGACTAGAGTGGGCCTGTGAACACCTATTGCATTCTTTGCCTTTGAAGCGGTGCCGAGGGTAACACATGGAGATATCTGTCAATCCCTTTATAGTTAGCCTGTTCAGGCTTGTTCTACACTTGAATTATGTTTACCCCAAGACACGTGGAGGGATGGCGCTCATTTGAGTTTCTATTTTGGAAGTGCCCCTTAAAATTACACCAAGCTGACGCATATCTCCTTCCACTAGGGTTAGAATTTTAAGTGACCAACTCTATCTCTCTATTGATCCTATACACGTGGAGATCTGGCAATCATTTTGAAATCATACTTTTGTTTTACTTCTTAAATTGTTCCGTTGAGGCACGTGGAGGCCTCCACCAACCCGCCCATACTTAGTCAATTTTAACAATCAACTATGTACCTTTTAGACTGGGACACATGTAGGACTAGAACAAGCTTGAGAACTACCCTCATCTCTGAACCTTGAAGCTACTTTGATGAGGCACGTGTCATTGTACACTGAAACTTCAATACTTAGCTGATATTAGCTTGTTTTAACTTCATTTTTAACCCTAGACATGCGGTGAGCTAGTGCTTATTTGTGAATGTCCCTTGGACCCTGCCTCCGGAGTTACCTCATTTAGACATGTCAAGGATTCTATTGAGCCTTGAAATATGGCGAGACCGCATCCAATCAGATATATACACGTATTACCCATGGACTATGGGGAAAAAATTAATGGGGAAAATATGCTTACCATTCCCAACTCGCTAGAATAAAATAAAAAGAAGAGAAAAGACTCCACCGTTACGCTTGATTTTAAAATGTTCTCCATGAATGGGAAAACTACAAACAATGAAAATCTCAACATGATTCTATAACCCAAAGCACAGACTCAATTTTTTTAAACTGACTCAAAGAGGGTACTTTTGCGGCGAGAAAACACACATCAAGCACTAGAAGAATTAGATTACATGCACATTGGAGGAGACTTACATAGTAAGAAAGGTTATTGTTAACCAAATTATTGATCCTATTTTATTAAAAATAGATCAGTCAAATGCACTTGGACTAGGTTTTATTTTTCTAACTAAGGCTATTAATGACTCGTTTTAATCAACATGTCTATTTTTATTCTTTTATTTATTCATGATAAAGGGGTAAAATTAGCATGCATGGGAAAGTACAATTTTAGCCTATTTTTAGGATGGGATGGGTGAATAATATTGCTATATATTGTGTACAAATGCAAGGCACAAAGGAGGTATTTTTAGACATAGGAGTGCAAGAGTAAATTTTGCCTATTTTTCCACTTAAATGAGAACTAATTTCTACCTCTCAAATTATTTCCATGGTGTGTACATCTCATTAATTATTATGAATGTAAAAATCCCTGATTAATCACCTTACCTTTCTGAAAATTTAGTAATTTATGCATAATATTAGTGTGAATGTTTAACTTATTGTGTAGTTGTGACTCATTCCCTCAATACACAAAGTGTTTTGCCTTATTATTCTACTTGAAAAATATTCATTTCTACATCCAAAATTCATTCTCAATTTGACTTTGTGCATGTACAAAGTCAAAGGCCTCAAGAATTTTGGTGTATCACCCCATTTTTAATTGATTTAAAGTCATCTTTTTACCCTCAAAACCACTAAAAAATAAGTTTAGGATACATCAAAAAGAAACCGGCCTTGATATGGAAGACTCACCTCAGTAATAGGTATACCCATAGACCTGAGGTGTTTCCATTATATCTACAAAAGTGAGAGATTCAAAGAAAGCTTAGAACCCATGAAGTCGTCTCTCAAAAAGGGTGCACTTTCCGGACATAATTTTTTTGCACACCCATTGGGACCGCAAATCAGATCTGCAGTGGATTATAGGAGATTATAGAAGATTTAAAATAGTTGAAAGTCAATTTTGTAGCAACAAGCTGTAATAATTTATTCTAAAGATCAAAATATTTTTTTATCGCAACTTCGTAAGGATGATTTCAGCCCAGTTTTGCAACATGTTCCATTCCTAAAGTGACTACAAGATCATCATTAAGACAAATTCCTGCTCATTTTATTTCTTTACCTTTGAATTTTTTAAGAAGAAGAAGAGTTTACAATGCCTCACCTTATAATAGTCCTTGTTACCGAAACCCTTCTCCTAATCTTCCATCATCACGTATTAATCTTGTTGTTCAAATTCTAGTTATTCCAATGGCTATTAAACCACCTAGGAATTTTGTGACCATTATTAATGGAAACCCTTTAGTAATTCTAGTTTATCATGATATTCCTAATGCTTTCATGAAAATATTACCTTTAGATTACTCCTACATAGCACATGAAATATGTTGCACCCCTTTGTGTTATCCATAACATAACTCATAAAGATGTAGCCTTCAAACTTCTAGCTACATCATTTAAAGCACAAGCCTTGCAATGGTTTACAACCTTAGAAATTGGGAGCATAAGAACTTGGGATGAGTTAGGAGAGAAATTACTTAAGTAATTTCAAGACAATCATGATCATTTATCCCTCATTGAGCTCCTGTCTAAAATTAAAATATCCCCTCACAAATTTTTGACTAGCTTTAAGATTTGTTTTGCTATAAATTAGGAAATAATTCAAGCTAGTGCTAAGCCTCAAGTTGATCATGTTTTTCTATACTACCTTAGATCCTTCAATAGTGATATTTAAACCATGATTTAGTCTATGGGATGAGATACTCTCCTAGAAGCTTATGCCATTTCTATTAGGGCTAAAAGCAACCTTATTCAAGATGGGAAATTATCACCAAGAATTTCAATCTGTCTTATAGCAGATTTGTCACCTATTCCGCAACCTATTACCATTATAGAGCCTACTGTTTTAGCTCCATTAGATGATGTGTTTAAGGCTTTATAGACTATGGGTAATAAATTGAATTCAACTAAGAACAAATTAGCCCAACCTAGCAGGCTTTATCAAGCTCCTTATCAGTAAAATTAGTATAATAGGTAGCCTTATCAACAAAATCAGAACTATAGATAGCCATATCAGCCACGGAAATTTGACCCAAAATATCCTAGTTAATCTAGCACTCTTTTTCTAGTTAACATGGTTTCAGAAGAATGGTATCAACCTTGTAATAAACCTCATTCAACCGTCAATTGTCCAAATGCATTCTTGAATATAAGCCTTAATGGAGGGTGGGCACCAAGAAGTTCATAGTCGAAACCACCAAAACACAATCTTGTTAGCTTTGTAGATGAATATTTTATCACAATCACCACTAAATCTCAAGAATAATACAAACAACAAAACATACCTATTCTTCCCACACTCACTGATAAAATAGAAAGTGCAAGTCAAAAAACAACAAACAATTATGTTGTTCCTAAAAAAATAGCAAGAAGTGCAGCTCAAAAATAGCAACAAAAACAATTATAGCCTGATCCTATAAGAATCTTCATACGTCATATTTCAAAAGCTATTAAAGCACAATTATATTTTCCTAAAGATTATGCTAAAATGATAAAAGTTGTTTCAAAATGGTTGCTTCTTTTAATATTTTTGAGGAAAAAAATCATAATATTAATATTTCACTATGGGATAATCTAAGTATTCCTAGAAAGTAAGAGTTACTTTCTCATGAGCTTTTCAAGCTGTAGATTTCATCAAAACCAATAGAAAAGGAAACTCAGAAATATGACATGGTCCTTGGAACAATGGAGTAAGACCGCATGAAGGAGATTAAATGTACGGTTGAAAAGGAATTTATTGTTCATGATATCAAGAAGCCACCACCATTTTATCTATCTCTAATTATAAGAGATAATGTATTGCAGAATTGCATGGTTGATAGTGGTGCAAGTAGCACAATTATGCAAAAATCAATTGCAAAAAAAAAGGGCTATAGTATGAGCCTACGAGAGAAAAGGGTGTTGCAGAGATAGAAAAAACAACCAACACAATTGGCATTATCAAATTTTTGAGGTAACCTTACATGCTTGTCCTAATGTCACTATCTTACAAGATCTTACTAGTGTATATTTAACTCCCTACTTTTCATTATGTTTATCAAGAGATTTTACAGCAAATATAGGAGGTTATCTTTCTTTATATTGGTCATTTTTTTCTTTACTACAAGATATGGAACTAAAGTTACCATAAATTCAGAGCCTCTGGCTAGATTTCATATTGAGCCTCATGCTTCAAATGTTGCAACAAATTATGCAGCTTTAGATCAATCTAATTTTGATGTTACAACACATGTTTCTGCACTAGACAGTGTTTCTAATCTTTTTATGGATGAAAAGACTCAAGAAGAACATGCTTATGATCCTTTCAAAGAAGTAGAAGAATATTTTTTTGGTGTCTATTGCTTGCATGAAGAAAATGCACAAATCCCTTGCTTTCTAAAACAAAAAAATAACAAAAAAGGTCTATGGAAGCTTCACTTTGATGGAGCTAAAAACAAGAAAGGAAAAGGTACATGTTTAATGCTTACTTCCCCTTCAAATGAAAGGTAATTTTCAGCTTTAAGTCTGCAGTTCTCTTGTACTTGTAATGTAGCTAAATACAAAGCATTAATTCATGGCTTGTAATGGGCCAGAAAAAGTGGTATCATGTACTTTACATGTTTTTGGTGATTCAAATTTAGTTATTAATCAAGTGAAAAACTTTAATGTGTGTAAGAATTCATTGTTGAAATATTACAAACATAGATTTTCAAACTTCATGGATGATTTTGATGCTATTAACATACAATTTATTCCAATATCTTAAAATAAACATGCAAAATGACTTACAGTAGTTAGTGCTAGCTTTGATGTGTTAGAACAAATCGAAAAAATAAGTTACAAACACAAATTAAGTTGTTTATCATACCTTGAATACCTGATAATGAAGAAAATTGGAAATTTTTTGAAGACGACAATCAAATCTCCAAATTTATGTAGCAAGAAGTTGAATTTTCTATAGTAAATCAGAAAATCTCCAACACTTATATTGTGACCAAATTTTTCAGTTGAAGACAGAAAAATTACCTCAAGGATTGGTCACACTAGAAGATAATTTCACTTTTGATGATCAGTTAAGAAAAGACAAATGCAAGATTTCAATGCATGCAAATAACTATGAGGAGATTTTGGTGGATGATGAAAAGAAACTATTTATCGAAAACTATGTTCCTCACCTAAAACCCATCATTTATCAATTTATGTAATGAATTAGAGATTTTTTTCTTTGAAGTACCAAGATCGAGAGGTTTTGATCCCATTTTAGCTCAACATATAATAGAATTACAACCAAATTCTAATCCTATCAGGTAGAACCAAAGGCCTATTAATATGAAGATTGAGCCATTAATTAGGTAAGAGTTATCAGAATAGATTGAATAAAGTATTATCTTCCCACTTAAGAATTTAAAATGGGTAGCTAATCATGTTCTGTTTGGAAAAGTAATGGAGAAATTAGGCTATGCGTGGATTTTAGAGGTCTTAATAAAGCTTCATTAAAGGATCATTATCCACTACCAAATTTGGATCATATTTTAAGAATAATTTCAGGTTTAGACTGATTGTCTCTTTTGGATGGTTACATTCGATACAATAAGTTCCTTGTGAGTGAATAAGATGTATACAAAACAACCTTCACCAAAAGTGGGGTACTTATGCTTACAAAATAATGCCTTTTTGAATTTTGAATGTCGGTGCAATGTTTAAATGTGCAATGGACATGTCCTTTCAAAGATTATTAAATAAATGCATATTGGTTTACCTAGATGATGTCACCATATTTTTGAAGAATTATGATGAACAAATGATTCATTTAAGGCAAAATTTTAAGCTTTGCAGAAATTTTGAAATATCTTTGAATCCCAAAAATTCCATTTTCTCACTATATCAAGGTGAATTTCTTGGTCATATTGTTTCCGCAGACCAGGTTTAGCTATTGATCCTTTCAGAATTAAAGATATTTAACATTTATCCTCTCCTCATCATAAGAAATAACTACAAAGTTTTCTTAGGAAAATCAACTTTTTTAGAATATTTTTTTCACATTTTGTAGTGTTAGTCAAGCCATTAACAACCTTATTAAAGAAAGATAAGACCTTATGTTGGACCAGAGAATGGAGAAAAGGATTTGAGGCCATCAAGTCATGTATTTCACAAGATCTTACTCTTGCAAATCAATATTTTGATAAATATTTTACAATGTATGGACTTATGAAGCATTGAGACTATTTAAACTATATTAACTCGGGTTAGTGATGAAAACACTTTGAGCAGTCAATTGCCTTCTTTGCATAGAGTTTGTATGACTACGAGACAAAGTACACCTTTCTTGAGAAATAAGTACTTTCAATACTTAGAGGATTAACAAATTTCAAGTACTTGTTTTCCAATAATAAGATACAAGTCTTAGTCTCACATCTAAGTGTTCTGACATTCTTCTTAAATAAAGAGCTGAATTAGAAGAGAGAAGGTTAGATTACAAAGATTTGTTTAAACATTAATTACTGATATGAAAAAACAACAAGTTGAAGAATCAAAAGGTCAAGTAAAACATGCTGAATTTACGTATTAATAGTCAAATGTCATGGTGCAACCCAAAAATCAGCAACCTTAACTTACTTAAGAAATTCATGAATGAAGATGGATAACTAATTTGGTTAACTACTTGCAACAGTACGCTTATCCTAAGGCATGGACAAGAATAAATGAAGATACTTTAGATTAAAGGTTGGACCTTATGATTTCAATGATGGTGTGTTGTTTAAAAGAGATATAAATGGAATTTTTATGTGATGTATTGATTATAATAGAATACAACTATTATGTGAAGTTCATTAAGTACTGCAAGGGATGTCATTTTTACCATGTAATAGAGCCTTAGAAATTATGAAATCTAGTTACTATTAGACCAACATATTCAAGGAATGCTTCGACTAGATTAGAAAGTGTAAGAAATGCACTTTCTTTGTTGGAAAGGAATGTTTCGTTTCACTGCCCTTGCAACATATTTCAGTGGATCATCCATTCATAAAGTGAGGTCTTGACATGATTGGCATGATAAATCCACCATCGTCATAAGGAAACAAGTGGATCTTGACTAATGAAGATTACTTTACATGCTAGAATGAAGCAATATCCTTGAGAGAAGCTAACGAGACATCAATCTTATCATTTTACGAAGGTATAGTTTGCATATTTTGTGTTCCAGGAACTATCATTTTAGATAATGCCTTAGCATTTCTTGGTGCAAAGTTAACAAATTGGGCTATTAAACATGAAATTTATTTAAGTACCTCATCTAATTATTACCCACAACATAATAGATTAGTAGAAAGCACTAATAAGAATCGTTTGAGGATCATTAAAAGAAAACTCAAGGACAACCAAAGAGCTTGGCATCTGATGTTAAATTCAGCACTTTGGGCTAACAGAGTGACTCCTAAAAAAATAGTTAGCGAGTTCACCATATAATCTTGTTTATGTAATAGAGGAAAGAATGCTCATCTCGGTTGAGTTTCCTGCATTATATTGACTGCACCAAATGGAATTAGTTGAGAATGAACCGTTGTAGGTTTGTTCTATAGAATTAATGGAGCTGAAAAATTAAAGAGATCAAGCTCATCTAGACATGCAAAAGAATCAAAATAGATCAATAAAACATTTGATAAGAAGGCTAAGTTTAGAGTCTTCAATGAAATTGACATTATCTTCAAATGGGATGCTAATCGTGTAAATCTAGGAAACCTAATGAAGTTTGATAAAATCTAGAGTGGTCCCTACATTATTTCAGCTTACAAAGAACAAAATGTATTTCATATTTCAAGGCTGAATGAAGAAAAATTCCCATTCCTATGAATGATATCTTTCTTAAACAACTTTGTATTGGAAATCCTATAGTGTTTGGTTAGAGTAGGATTTTCCTTTCACTAAGTGTAGTTCATGCACATTGTAATGTTTTTAATTCAATAAATGGAATTCGTGTACTTGTATTGGTTTCCAAATCCTTTTCCAGCTTTAGTTTATTTTTGGGAAAGGCATTTTTGGATATATTCTTTTACTCCATGGCCAATGCAAAAGGGAAAGGCACTAGTCTACAAGCTAGCAGGTAGGTTTCCTGTCGGATCTCCATAATTGTTGACAATTTTTTACACTCATGCAAAAATGGGAAACTCAAAACATTGTTATGATGGAAGTCATTGATGAAACAAACCTAACTAGGGGGAATAAGTACACTTCTATTATGTTTTTAGTTGTAACAATTGATTAAATACATGTAATATGTGATTATGTGTGTTGTTATAAAATGAAACATCTGACATAGATTGCCATTCCATTTTCATCTTCATGAGGAAATACAAAATCTACTTAGGTCTCTCCTAAAGAAAGATCTTCTTCCTTCCACATTTGCAGATTTTATGTGACAAACTTCACTTAATGTATGATAAGGTACTGGTATTTATCAAAAATATAACTGCAAGGAGTCGCCACTAAGGAATTTCACCCTAGTTTGTGTAAATGCACTATGAAGATCTATCAAATGACTCCAAATATCAGCACTCTGCAAAGCTTTAACAAATCTGATCTTCTTTCATTCAATTTCTCAACTATGGTGCAAAGTTTGAAACAATCAAGTTGGAGACACTTGAAAATATTAAACTCAACACTATACTCTTCATTATAGCCTTATAAATATGATTAGAAAATGATGTTTAGCAACATACTTGCACATAAATCACATAAAATGTATTACCAGGATTTGAAATACTAAAATACTCCTCAATGAAAATGGTGCCAGAAGCATGTTGGTACCCAGATTTAATCTCCTTCACAACTTGAGCAACATCATGGATTTTACAAGACACTCAGAGGTAGATAAATTATTTATATGTCATTTTGTAGCCAGGGAATCAATTTATCTAACTTATTAGCACTTAGGCTTTGATGAAGTGGGTGACACCTTGAAAGGATTTGACCTTATCCTCACTATTTAGGTTGTGCCTCTCAACCAAGGTAAGAGAACCTATATTGTAGCCTATGTTTTGTGAAGGGGGTGAAGATGTCCTTGTATTATGTAGATTGGATGGAGATGGCTTTGAGAAATCATGATCAATTTCCCATCATTCAAAATCAACATTTGTCACTACTAAATGATGGAAATGCTTTGAGACATGGCTAAGGTTACTAGAGACATGGTGTGATCCTGATTGCTTTGTGCATTTTTGTAAATGGATTTTTTTTTTTGTTGATGCACAATGTAACACACGGGTAGTTTAGGTCGGATTAGGTGATTTAAATGAATTTTGGGGTGGGATATTTTTATACAAGACTAACCAAAATTTTCCAACTTCTTTAAGGATCTTTCCAAAACATGAAAAACAAAACCCAAACAACGAGAATGCTTCAAAGAGGTTAAGGTATTCCTTCAACCGGGATATGTGCACCAAATGGAATCCTATATATGCACTCTTCCACATAATATCTGATTTTCTATCACAAAATATTGAGTTAGATGCATCGCTTAAGCATTTAGAAATTTCTATTTTATCATACCTAAGGTGCATCCATAGGTTTACAAACAACCTTTGTATCAAGGAAGGCGAGTGAATTTAAATTTGTTTATCCCTTCATCGAGATGGAAGATCTTTTGATCTTGGGATTGCAAATACCAGTAAGATATTAAAATAATGAGACATGCATGATAATAGAAAATCTAAACACTAGATTGCAATAGGATTAAGAAACACAAATTGAAAGCATTCTGAAATATAAGCATATACAAATTTTTCCTAGAGACAACACAAAATAATCCATAAATGAAAAAAATTATCAAGTAACATAATGTTACAAGAATAATCTTAGAGCTTGTTAGTGGTGTACATCTACAACTAACCTAACATGATACAAATTTGATGCAAAAAGAAATTAAAATGGTTCTCATGTGCTTTCTCAAACAATGGGCTTTTTCCCAGATTTTTCCATGAAAATTCTAAGTTTCTCTAACCATTTGCATGAAAAATTCATGCAATATATAAATTTCACTCACTCACTTACTTTTCCCCTCAAATCTTCCCTCCAAGATTGGAATATTTGAAGAACCTTTGCTTAACAATATTTCTAATAAATTACATTTAACAAACTCACAAAAAGTTGCAGTTGTTCTTTCAAAAGGTGAATCATTACAAAAATTTCATCATTCTTCAAAGTGGAAGAACATTTTCACTTCCCACACATGTAGATCCCTTTCATTTCATCATTTCAATTTTTCCCTTCCCGATTTATACTCTATAACTTTTGATCTCGGTTATTCACATTTTTCATGAACTAGAGTAAAAATTCATTTGAAAAATACCTTAGATTCACACATTAAACCCCAAATTGATTAATTTGGCCCAGTAAACCAAAACAACATGAATTAGAAAAACATTCGATGAAGATTGATGAAAAAATCCATCTCCAAACTTCACGGATCTCGAATCATGGCCAAATTGGTTAAATGCATAGCTATTGTTGATTTGTTCCTTAACTTCAAAATTGAGCCTTACATGTGGCGAGATCCGAGGTAAAAATAGGCCTCGAGACGTCTTTTTACTAATTTTGGAATTTTTCACAATTTCTTGATTTCCTCCGCCGCTTCACGGATGATGAGATTTGGTCCGACACGTTGCATAATATGATTGGATACAAAGTCACGGCTCAAACTTACACATTTTCCATATTTCGGAAAAAGGAAAAAGTTCATTTTTCCTCTGCGAATCCTCCCTTCCGCTCAAGTTTCTAAAGTGGGTTCCAAGTGGAACCCCGGGTCCCTTTATGCCTTTAACTCCGTTTTCCCTAAAGGGAAAAGTTTTCACTTTTCCTCTGCCAACCCACAACTCTACTATTGACTTCTCAAATGAATTTTGACTTTTAACCTCGGGCTTGCAGGTTAGTTTGATACTTTGAATAATTTGAATACAAGAGGCAAAATTTCCAAGTTTCCCTTGATGGTCTACCTCCCCACCTCTTTGAATTTTCAAACTACCATGTGTCACCACGACACACCTTGAGGTGGTCGCAAAAATTTGATACCTTGAACGAGTGCGGGCTCGCCATGTGTCTTGTTCTGGTGAGATTTGTCTACGAATGCTTAAAACTCAATGAGAGGTACCATGTGTCATGCTTTGAGGTAGTCTCCTTTTGGCCACCGAAAAGTCTAAGTAAAATTCAAAGCAAGCGAGATTCCTCCATGTGTCCCCATCTCACCAAGCCTCCACAAGTTCTCCGGTGCTACTTCAAAGCTAGACCTAAAATTTGATTCTCAAGCGAGTGTCGTTCACCCATCTGGACATATTTACGAGATGAGGCTTTTATATAATTTTTGAATTATTTAGTTGACACGCGTCCAACCAAAAGTTTCCACATCCCCTATAGATGCAAGGATACAAGTTTGACCTAGAGAAACACTTCTTAAACCATAAAATATAGAAACATAAACATTTGAGCCTGAAAATGAATTTTTCTTCAATGACAGAGAGTTTAGACTATTACAAGGCTCAAACATGATCCTTAGGGACACATCAATTCATTCTTCTTCAAGTATTTCAAGGAAGAAACATCAAGAACAAAAATTTTGATTGTAGCAATAGAGGGAATGGGAAAATGTGAGTTTTTGAAAGGACAGAGCTGAGGAACTCAAAATACAAACCTTTTCACAGGAACAAAGAAACTATGAGACAAATATGGCACCATACATGATATTTTACCTAGAGGCGATGAAAAATGGCAACAAAGACCAGCCAAGCACAACATGGGGAAGGATTTATGATAGATTCCATAAATCAATAAATTTCCAAGGGCACAAATGGGGCGAGACAATTTTGAGCACGAACACATGTTTCACAAGGGCCCAACTACAATAATGTTTAGGAAATAAATAAGTCATGCAAAGGTTCAATTATATGCGTACTAAAATGGGGCACCTCATCAAGTAAGCCACATGTTTATGAATACATGAAACTATTGTAATCACTCATAGTAGTGCTAAGGATTCAATTACATTTTACATAAATCAAAGTTTAGTATCAAGCCCTCATTTAATTAGAATTGTATACCAATAATTGGTTATCCATGAGAGGAAGTTTAAGTGTAAAGTAATCAGCTACATTACAGGATTTACAGATTGATAAAAATAAGATACAAGAATACAATAAAGATCATTCATCAAGGAAGGCATGAGCTAAAAACAATTATAAATGTTGAAACCTATCGACGCTGCAATGTATTCATAGCTACAATAAATTTCCAAGCCCATAAAGTGAAACATGTCAATTGATCCCGAACTTATAATCAAAATTACAGGTTTCATTTTTCCAAATTTGAGAAGCAGATTTTCGGATGGGAAAAGATATCGGTGGTCTAAGAATGACAATTACGAAAGAATACATCACAAGAAGACAGAAACACATAAACATCTAATTCATTTTCTCTATTTTCTTTTTTTTTTGAGACAACTAGTAAATAAATAAGGAGCAATGTTTATCATGCCACATGGACTATGAATGGATAATAATGAACTTAACCTCTAGTGCCAAATCTAAACCTAGTTGAGCAACATATTTCCTCAAGCAAATATTCATTATTGACTAAACATACGGTGAACTTACCAAGTACGAATTAAGAAAGAAATCTCTAAGCGTTCAAGGTTGTAAAGCTCAATGAAACTCAATGATGGCTACAATGAGTAAATACTCACACTTAGATCTCCATTAAATATCAACACTTAGATATTTGACATAAATGCAGATGAAAAATGGCAACAAAGACTAGCCAAGCACAACATGGGGAAGGATTTATGATAGAGGCCGTAAATCAATAAATTTCCAAGGGCACAAATGGGGCGAGAGAATTTTGAACACGAACACATGTTTCACAAGGAACAAATTCATTCAAACCTTTCACAAGGGCCCAACTACAATAATGTTTAGGAAATAAATAAGTGATGCAAAGGTTCAATTATATGCTTACTAAAATGGGGCACCTCATCAAGTAAGCCACATGTTTATGAATACATGAAACTATTGTAATCACTCATAGTAGTGCTAAGGATTCAATTCCATTTTACATAAATCAAATTTTAGTATCAATCCCTCATTTAATTAGAATTGTATACCAATAAGTGGTTATCCATTAGAGGGAAGTTCAAGTGTAAAGTAATCAGCTACATTACAAGATTTACTGATTGATAAAAATAAGATACGGAATACAATAAAGATCATTCATCAAGGAAGGCATGAGCTAAAAACAATTATAAATGTTGAAACCCATCGACGCTACAATGTATTCACAACTACAATAAATTTCCAAGCCCATAAAGTGAAACATGTCAATTGATCCAAAACTTACAATCAAAATTACAGGTTTCATTTTTCCAAATGTGAGAAGTAGATTTTCAAATGGGCAAAGATAGCAGTGGTTTAAGAATGACAATTATGGAAGAATACATCACAAGAAGACAGAAACACATAAACATCTAATTCATTTTCTCTATTTTCTTTTTTTTGAGACAACTAGTAAATAAATTATGAGCAATGTTTATCATGCCACATGGACAATGAATGGATAATAATGAATTTAACCTATAGTGCCAAATCTAAACCTAGTTGAGCAACAAATTTCCTCAAGCAAATATTCATTATTGACTAAACATATAGTGAACTTACCAAGTACGAATGAAGAAAGAACTCTCTAAGCGTTCAAGGTTGTAAAGCTCAATGAAACTCAATGATGGCTACAATGAGTAAATACTCACACTTAGATCTCCATTCAATATCAACAACTGAAGCACAAAGTACTAAAAATTTCTAATGTTAATACCCAAAACAAACAACAAGGAGAGGAGGGTCTTGAAAAGAAAAGATTCAAAATTGGACAAACACAGAGTTCAAAAGCTATATGTTCTACCTCGAGTTCAAAGTATAACTCAAAAAATAAAATGAGCTCACCTGTAAAGAATGGTGTTCACAAGGATACAAATTTGTCACTAATCTAATCAACAATGCAGAAATAGAGCTTTCAAAACCTCGAGTCTATTAAATAAAATGAAAATAGTGACACAGAGAAAGTTTCAAACTCCTAATGCCATAATACAAGAAAATGTGGGAAAAGGATAATATTCCAAGGTATAAGTGCATTTCAAAACCAAATGGACTCAAGCGATAATTTACTTAGCTTGGATATGGTAATAACTTACTTTTTCTTCATCAAATGGTGTCAAGAAAATCATAGATGGTAATAAGAAAACGCATACTTGAAATTCATTAAGACCAAGTTTGAGATTTGTAGCACGATAATGGTGTCCAAATGATTACATTGAGCTTGAAACAATGAAAAAGAAATCATGCATAATAAGTTAAGTATATCTAGAAAACCCCAAGTAGAAACCATGTCATTTTATAAATGCAAAGTCAAGATCTCAAAATATAGAGCCATAACGACTAAAAAATAGCAAAATGAAAGATCGGATACTAAATCGATCCCACAATAGTAGAAAATATGGATGAAAATAAATTAGACCTAGTATAGAGTATATCACCTTAAATTAATAGAAATCTGAATCAAACTCTTTCAATATTCAAATAAATTCTATAAAGGTGAATCGGGATTTCAAAAGGAACCAAATTCAATAAAAGGAACAATATCTTACAATCAAGCTTGAAACATTTAGACCTTTAACATGATCACGTTTTAGAGAAAAACAATGTGCACCTAGAAAATTTTGAAGCTCGGGATCAAATCCATACCGAAATCCAAATAAGTATAAAGATTTCTAAGCATCAATATTTATCATAAGGCCAAAATGATCATAAAAATAGTTACAACTTACACAATCAAATAACTCACCTTCGGGATAATCGCTATGAGATTTTTCTAAACTATTGAAAACCCAGTTGCAGAAAAATGGTTATCATACAAATAATAGAAGTTGAAGAAATATCAAAAGCTCAAAAACTTATTAATAGTGTCATAGACCAATTAATTTTCTCAATTTAAACTTACAAATGGCAAGCACGACTTCATAGAAAGCTAGTATATACAATACATAAATTCAAGAATTTTTCTAAATAGCAGGTATCAAGGAAATAAGCCCTACAAATCTACGAGAACTTTTAAAATGCTCAGAGACCACAAATCATATGTTCACGAGCTTCAAAATGCAAAACCTCCTCAAATGACGAAAAATACGGTTAAAAAGACTGAACTAAAGGAAAATCTCAAAATTGAAAGCCTCATACGATATATTCATAGAGGAATTGAGCTTTTAGATAGTAAAAATTTAGGCCATGATTTTTTTAAGGAATTTTCCCATAGACCAAATGCCAAGTGAAATGATTAGGGTTGAGTTCATTTTTACTCAATAATGATTAACCACAACGAAAACCTAACTCTATCAATGAGTTAAGGATCAATGGATCATACCACAAACCGTAAAGATCAAAATTTAAAATCAAATCACTACCTCCAATACCAACCATGGACTTAGAGGACAGCTATATAACTCATCACAAAACAAAAGGATGAAGAATGAATGGATGAGATGCAATAGTAGGAAGATCGGAGGCCGAGGACTAATCCCAAAATCAATGCAAACCCCAACCTAACTCATTCAGAGTTAACTATCAATGATCAAGATCAGAAGAACAAAATCCAATGGATCAAAATGCAAAATCCATGTTTACCACAGTCATAACAAGGTACAAATCCAATGGTGGAGATCACAAAGTAACAATCAACGATGCACAGTAAAATCTACCAACTCGACTACGGTTTGCAAAACTCAACCATATGTCAAAAATAGAGCACATGTCGGATGATGGTGAAACCCTAAATCCACCATGGTTAAACACAACCATCGAAAAGTACAATGGATCAAGTCATCATGGGAGAGGGGCCACTTTCAAATAAACAATGATTTGCATATTAGACCTTATCCAAGGTCAAAGCAACATGATAAAATTTGACTAAACCGACAACCAAGTAGTAATTCCATGATTATCTAAAAAGGGATCAAATTATATTATCCAAATAAAGGTGGTCCACACTATGTTAAATTCCAAAGACAGTATGATCCATGTCTTTTAAAAATGGAGGCGACCAAATAATATATGGCCAAGATAGATGCTAGATATGAAAGTTTGGAATTATTACCTTAAATTCCTACAAGATACCTTAAAATTTGTAAGGAAACTTCATACACAGGAAATGGAACTATTTATGCATGTAATCACAAAGAGATAAAATGAGCATTATTCTTGCATATCCATAGGTGGCCCCACAGACTGCAGAAGACAAAACGAGGGCATGTGCACATCAAGGGTTGTCCCCACATTAGAAAGATGATTATTATACCAAGTAAGAATACAAGGTTATTTTTTTGCTTACATAATGATAAGTAATTGCATATGATCGAAAGGTGATAAAGATGATTATTTCATGATGCAAATAAATACAAATAAATGTCAATAGTAGAGCATGTAGGTGGTCCCCATAATGAATGAAATACATGGGCGAATATTTTGTAAAGTAATTAAAGGCAAAGGAATTATTTTTGTAGACACAAGGAGATTAATTTTTGCATGTGCATCCAGGGGAAAAATTAAAGAATTCCTAAAATATCATTACAAGTGTATCAAATTGCAAGTGTCACATCAATCACTAGAGGACGAGATTGCATGCACATTGGAGGAGACTTTCACAGAAAGCAAGTTTTGTTATTAGCCAAATTATTCATCCTATTATATTAAAAATAGATTAGTCAGCTTGTGTTTAGACTAGGTTTTATTTTTGTAACCAAGGCTATAAATACCTCATTGTAATCAGCATGTCTATTTTTATTCCTTTATTTATTCATGGTAAAGGGATAATATTAGCATCCATGGGAGAGTACAATTGTAGCCTATTTTAAGGATGGAATGGATGAAAAATCTTGCTATATATTGTGTGTAATTACGGAATAGAGGATGAGGTTTTTAACATAGGAGTGCTGAATTTTTTTCGCTAACTTTGCCCCTTGAAAAAAACATATTTTTGCCTCTCCAATTATTTACAATGATGTGAATATCTCATTAATTCTTGTGAATTTCGAATTCCTTGATTAATCAACTTACCTTGCTTCAAATTTACTAATTTATCCATAATATTAGTGTGCATGTTTATCTTGTTGTGTTGTTATCACTCATTCTTTCAATACACAAAGTGATTTTCCTTAATATTCTATTGAAAACTATTTTTTTGTGCATAAAAAAATTCATGGTCAATTTGATTGTGCATGTACTTAGTCAAATTCCTAAACAATTTTTGTGTATCAAACTCATTTTAAATCCATATACAATCATATTTTTACCCTCAAAACCCCTAAAAATTAGTTTAGGATACATCAAAGAGGAAATGGAATTTATACCAGAGACACACCTCAACAATAGATATACACATAAACCTAAGGTGTTTCCATTATATCTATGAAATTGAGAGATTCATAGTAAGTTTAGAACCCATGTATTTAACTCTCAACAATGGTACACTTTTGAGGGACAACAACTAGGGCTCACCTTAGGCTTTGCAACACCTGATTTTCTACCACCACCATCTCCACCACATGGGGATAGATGACCATTGCAAAAACCATGACAACCTCCTTTATTATTTGCATAGAAGAATTAAGGAGAATCCCTATTTTGTTAATTTTATAGACTAGGGATCGAGAAGATCCATACCTACTCCAATATGGATACTCTACAAATTTAATTTTTTGTGGCCACAAGTCTATTCCATGGTTGAGATGAATTATAAACAAGCATACCGGAAGAGAAGCATGTGTAGTAGCAGCTAGGAAATGAAACCTAACCTATAACAAGATAATGTGCATACACACTTTGAGAAATTGAAAACCTAGGCTAATATTTACAAGTGTGAGGAAGTTTCCTTTCAATAGTAGTGTTTGAGGTAGATCCCATTGACTGGAATCTATAAATTCTTCACCATCCAACTTAGCCACTAAAAGGCATTGCTACTTTTACATTTTGTGACCATGTAGGGGCCACTCCAAATGGCATCAAACTTGGAATGCCTTCTTGGTTTTTCCCGATCTGCATCCCACTTTAGAACCAAGTCCCCCTCTTGAAAGGTCCTCATTTTTGCTTTCTTATCAAAGTTCTTCTTGATCAATGCTTGATCTCTCTACATGATCTGCATTGCATTTTCTCTTTTTTCTTCTACTCCCATTAGCTCTGCATACCTGATTTCCATAGGTTCAAACTCATCCAGTTCCAACTATTTCATGAGCTCCAAAGTGGGCAGTTCCAATGATATGGGTAATACTACCTCTTTTTCGTATACAAGATTGTATGGGAGCTTCTGCCAGACCTTTTGGATGCGATCCTAATATCCCTTGGAGTTGATTTTAGTTTAGTGTGCCAATTTCTCTTATTTTCATCAAGAGTCCTTTTGATAATCCTTAGTAGGTTCTTGTTTGAGAACTCTGCTTGCCATTACCTTGAGGGTAATTTTTTGATTACGTCTTTGAGGTATACAACATTCTTAATATCCCATTTGGTGATCCTTAGACCATGGAATTTTTATCCCTCAAAAGTGCACCGGGTAGAGATGGTTGCAGGTTTTCTAAGCTTGAAAAATTTGATCTCTCTCTATCGTAGATACAATGGAAACACCTTAGGTCTATGGGTATACCTATTTTGGGGTGAGTCTCTAGTATCAAGGTCGGTTCCTTATTAATGTATCCTAAACTACTTATGGGTTTTAATGGTAAGAGATGACTATAAAGTAATTAAAACTAAGGTGATACACCAAGTTTATATGAGGGCTTTGACTGAGTATATGCACAATTGATATGTGAAGGATTTTGGTGCACAAACCAACAGTTATTTTGTAGAATATTAAGGGAAAAACACTTGGAGGTATTGAGTGAATTTATCACAACAATACTTGCTAAGATAAACATGCACATTAATATCATGTAGAAACTACTAAATTTTGCAACAGGGTAAGATGATTAATCAGGGAATTTACATTCACAAGACTAATATAAACATACACAAGACTGCAAATAATTGGGAAGGCAAAAATTATTCACACTCAGAAGGAAAAAATTTCAAAAATTCACTTTAATACTCCTATAACCAAAAAATTCCTCCAAAAATTATCCCTTTGTGCTTTGCAAAGGCACACAATATATAGCAAAAAAAGTTCACCTTCTTCCTAAAAATAGCCTAAGGCTTGTACTTGCCCATGCATCCTATTTTTATCCTTTATTTAATAATAGATAAAGGAATAAAAATAGATCATGCAATTACAAATAGGAATTTAATAACTTTGATTACAATTGGTCAATTGAAGTTGACTGATCTATTTTAAGAAAGCAAGAGTAAATAATTTGCTAAAAATAAGCTTGCTTGCAAGGCAAGTCTTTCCTATTTTTAAACATGCCACTTTGTCTTCTTGTTTTATCTTCTTGTGGAACATGCAAAAATTCAACTCCCTGTTTGTGAGAAAAATAATTACAACACTTGCAAAATTCACAAAATAATCCAGCCACTATGGGGACCACTTCTGATTCGTACACTTGTCTTCAACTGAGTTTTGCCATTCTTGTGGACTTAGCATAATACTATGGTTTTAAAATAATACAAGGGAACTTTGGAAAAGTGTCACCATATTAAATTCAGCCACACAAGGTATATCATAATCTCTGTCACCTTTTGATTAAACATGACCATGTAATACTTGTCAGCTTTTGCATTTGAGAGTGTATAGTTTGAAATTTCACCTTTTTGGTGATTATTGATGGCATAATTTGGTCGGCCCCTTTGAATCACTTGAAACATATACTATAATTCAAATTTTTGAAAGTCAAAACTCGAAATGATAGCTTGGATGGCACGTAAACTCTTCTCCCTTTGCTTTCATGGGATTGTAGGAATTTTTTTTGACATTTTAAGTCTTTTGTGGACTTTTGGACTTTTTAAGCCCTTTGTCGATTCTTGGGCCTACGTAAAAATTTGGCATTTAAACTTTCTTAGTGGGCATGCGGACTAATCTAAAGTTTTAGGCCTATTTGTATTAAGTCTCAAAACTTTGAGAAATCCCTCTTCTCCGCCAATACTATGTGGAATCGATTTTTGACTTTTCTCCCCATGGCTTTGACTTTCTCATCGTGGAGGCTCGAGCTTGCGGGAAATTTTTGGAACTTTTAACTTTTACATTTTTAAAGTTTGAAAACTTAAGTGAACCCCGACCTCCATTTCTCCGCTTCCACTGTGGTGATGACATGTGTCCTTCTCGGGCTTGCAGATGAAAGTTTTACAATTTGAAATTTTGGTAAATTGGTCAACCGACCGCCATTTTGATTGGACAACTTTTTCCTTGATTTTGATGAACCATTTGGGAACGTTGATCTCTGTACCTGTTAATTTTTGATCATTGATCTATGAAGCATGATTTTAGGGTTTTTGACATGTGATAAATGTGTTTTATTGGCTTGAAGCATGGTTTGCTTCAAACTTGGAGATTGATTTTCAAGTGTTGATCTGTGTCCTTGTTGATTTTCAATCGTTGATCCATTGACCAAGGTTGACTTCGGTTAAGGAACGGTTGAGGTAGGTGAGTTAAAATAACTCAAACACTATCCATTTTCCATTTTGCATCTAGTTTTGTGGGTGAATCCTCGGAAAAAAACATTTCACGATGTCATTGATATTGTTTCTCAAGCGTCGGTTCTCAATAGAAACGTTTCTCTATGAAGGAATTATTTATCCTGTTAGAGCTTTCATGGAAGTTTCTTTGAGCTCGAGTTTATCTCGAATGTAAATATAAAGATTTATTGCATCTGTATTTCATAGTTGTTTAATATGTTAAGATTGACCTTTCGAGCCACAAACGACACCATCATGAAGATTTGGGCTCTTTTTACGAATCTGTGTTCTCTACATTTTTAGCATGAAATTCACATTCTGTTGGGCTCTGAAATATCTACACTTTTATATCTTTCTCTCCTTAGAGCTTCTGAGCGAGACCATCGTGATCATGGATGCTATAGCTATGAATCCTGGTTTGGTTCTTATGAGATCCGTAGTCGTAATCACATAACCTGGGTAAGCTTTGCTCTGTAGTTGTAATCTTGACAATTTCTTAAACTCTGTTTAGAAAACATCTATAGAAATTGAGGCATCAATTTTCTTTATGTATTTATATTTAGATTTCCCTATATGAATTGTATTTTCATGCTTGGTCATTGATAAAAAGAGATCAAAAGCCTCTATGGTTATTGTGTTTGCTTTTGCATGCTACCTGAAATGAGGTTTTCAGCAATGCCATTCTGTATAAGGTGAGTTCTTTCTGGTCTTCTGCAACCTCTTTGTTTGACCACTGTAATTGTGATTGTTTGTTAGCAAATGTGAATTCATTCTTGATTGTATGTCACCATTATTTTGATTTCAAAACTCTGATTCCTCAGATCTGGGCCATGAAATTGATTCTTGAAATAATTTGAATCTCGACCATCTATTAGGTTTTGATCTCTGCCTGGGATTTTTTGTTCTGATCTTGCTATATAATTGTCCAATGTTGTGTTGAAACACCACTTTAACGAGGTTTTGACCTTGGATCCTGTCTGTAGTATAGATTTAGACACCATTATCATTCTCCTCAAAATGAGTTGCAAAATCTTTGGTATTTGATATTCTGGTATTGTTATTCTTCACCATAGAGTTCTTCCTCCATCCATATTTGATTTCTCTGACTGGAAACTATTCATTGGAATGAGAAAAACTATAAGTATCCCTATAAGTATCTCTTTTATTTAATGATTCTAAGCTATATGCCTCATTTAATCATCTTTGAGGATTTCCATATTGCATCCTGCTAATATTTGGTGAAGCTTTCAAATCTGGGGTTGACATCTCAAGCTTGATTCATGGCTGAATTTTCAATAATCTACCTTGTCCTGCTCAGATCTACTTATTAACCTCATGTGAGTTTTGCAAGGTTGAATGATGTTGATAAAAATGTAAATGAAGTGGTTGCTTATACATCTCTTTCTTCAGTTCACTTTTGAAATGCCTATTTGTAACCTATAGTTGCACTTATACTCTTTGATCCCTGCAATAGTTTTCAAGCAATTCTTTACCTATTTTTGATACCATTATCAGGCATAAGCCTTGATTTAGATACTTCATTGAAATATTGTAATTTATTACTTTTCTTGCATTACCCGTTATTTCATCTTGACATGGATACTGGAAAAATCGTAAATTTCCATTTTACATGATGAAGCCTTGTCAAAATTCTCCCAAAATCCTCTCTTCCTTGACTGAAATATGGTAAGTGTACATTGTATGCATGCATCTTCTTTGTTTTGTATTGTAACCTCCTTTTACAGTAGATATCTCAGTTCTAAGTTACATTAACCCTTCTTTCCAACTTGTACATGGTCCTCTCCTTCTTGTCTACAACTTGTACCTGCACACTTAAGAAAATAGTTAGAAAATAATTAGACTCTTGGCCTCTATTGTATCCATTCTCCTTATTTTATTTTCTATTTCTTCTTTTGAGTAAGTTATGTAGTTTGATTTTCAGGTACTATATATCTTACATTGGTTATAGATCCATATGCATGAATTAGGATAGTGTAGGAATATGGATTAATCTGTGAGCTCTTTATTGATGATTCCTTTATTTTACTTTTCGGTACCATGCTTTGAATTGTGAAGACAAAGATGGAACAAGCTAGAAGGGGGACAATCTGTACAACAAATAATATACAAAGGCAATGATGGGTTCACTCATATTCCTTTGCTTTATATTTCATGCATGTGTACCTCTTTCTTTAGTAGATGTACTTTTCTTTTTAGTCACATCCCACACTTGTGTGGGAAACATTTGACCTTCCTTGAGAATAAAACATTGAATTCTGAAAAATGAGTTGTGTATTTCCTTCTGCATTTCAAGATTTTGAATGGAGTGTATGATGAACTAAACAACACATTCATATAATTGAATGTATTAAACATGAAGGAAAGAAATTAATGAGAACCTATAACATTTAGTAATGAACTCTAATTTCGTGATGTGCACCTATGTTTTTGTCCCAAAACTCAACACTTTACCTACTTTGTAATTCAATGTCTTCATCAAGACAATATAGTTGTCCTTTGGGGCCTTTGTGATTTTGTTGAATGTATCATGAAATTATAGACTATGTGATCTGTTACATTTTGTAACAACACAAATAGTTGTACATTTCACTTAATCATTAATTAATTCAACAATAACTAATAACATCATAACTTCCTTAGCTTAGGTATACTTTACCCATGACTTTCATCATAATGACAACGTTTCAAGTTACCCATTTTTGCACAAGTGAAACAATTGTCAACATTTGTGGTTATCCTATAGGGAAATTTTCCTGCTAGCTTAAAGACTAGTGCCTTGCTCTTGTCCATTGGGCATGGAGTCCAAAGCATATAACCAAAATATTCCTTTTTGAAAGTTTCAACCCTTTCCTAAACAAACTAAAACTGGGAATGGATCTCGTAAACAATATCATATGCATGAATGCACTTAATTAAAAATGATGCAATGTGCAGAAACTACACTTATTGAAGGGAAAGTTCTACTCTAACAATCACCGTAAGAGTTTTCAATAACAATGTTTGAGAAACATACCATTCACGGGATGAGAAGTTCCTCTCCATTCAGCTTCAAAGCTGAAAAGAATTGTGTTCCTTACAATATGAAATCATGTAAGGACCACTCCAAAGTGTATCAAACTTTGAGTCTCTTCTTGGCTTTGCACGATCAGCATCCCATTCTAACACAATATCTCCTTCATTGAAGATTTTGAACTTAGCTTTCTTATCAAAAGTCTTCTTCATCTGTTTCGGATTCTTTTCCATATTCAAATGAGCTTGATCTCTTGGCTCTTGTAATTCCATTAAATTTGCATAATGAACTGTAATGGTTCATTCTCAAGAAATCCATTTGATGTAGCAAATCAAATGCAGGGTAACTCAACCGAAATAGGAATTATCACTTCCTTTCGTACACATGTTTGTATGGTGAATTGCTAACCGATATTTTAGGATTCACTCTATTAGCCCAAAGTGTTGAATTCAACATCGATGCCAAGCTCTTTGATTATCTTTAAGTGTTATTTTGATGATCCTTAACTTATTCTTATTAGTACTCTCACTAAGCCATTACCTTGTGGGTAATAATTAGATGAAGAACTTAGATAGATTCCATGGTTGACAACCCAATATGTTATCTTTGCACCAAGGAATCCTAAATCATTATTTGATATGATAGTTGCTGGAACACCAAATCTGTAAACTATACCTTCATAATAGGATAGTATCCAATTTTCATTAGCATCCTTCATGGCTATTTCTTCATCCATCTTGTAAAATAATCAGAAAGCGATTAAGATCGACTTATGTCATTGTGAAGAAGGATATTTTATCATGCCGATAAAGTAAAGACACCACTACATAAAAGGTTGATCAAGTGAAATAGGTCAGTAAAGGTAGCAAAGCTAGATGTTCTTTACCAAAAAAGAAAGAACATTTTTCACATTCTCTAATCTATTCAAAATAGTATTTAAATATGCTAGGCCAATAGTAACTAGATTTCATAATTTTTAAGGTTGTGGTATGTGATGAGAAGTGACCTCCTGCAGTCCTTTATGAAATTTTGATAGTATTTTCTGAACTTTATCATAATCAACACATTGCAAGAAAATCCCATTTATATCTGTTTTGAACAACACACCATTAATAAAGATATAATTTACAACCCGTAACCTAAAATATCTTCATTTATTTTTGTCCATACCTTCCAGATAGGTCCCATAATGCAAGTAGTTTATCAAATCATCCATCCATCTTGATTCCTAAAACTCTTGAACTGACTTAGGTTTCTGATTTTCTTGTTGAACCATAATTTTTGATTGCTGATACATAATTTCAGCATGCTATTTTGAATCACCTAGTTTTGTAGCTTGTTGTTTTTCCATATCAGCAATTATATGTTCACATAATCCTTTCCCTCGAACCATCTTAGCAACCTAGATACCAATAGCATATTCGATCACCTTTTGTTAGGAAATTAAATATTAATGTTTACATTATAGTTTGTTAGTTAATATTTAATATTGTTATATATTAAATATTAAGTTTGTTTGTATATTGTTATAATATATTGTTTCAACAATATATTATTCTTAGATTTTGTTATACCCGTGAATAACATTCTGGGTTAATTGTTGTGACTCCTTCCTATTTTATAGGAGGTTGTTTAGTTGTTATTATGGCTATATATTAGCCTAATGTATTGCACAAAAAGATGGTAAATAATATATAAAATATTTTTGTGTTCAACCTGTGTATTATTTTCAGTTGGCATCAGAGCAGGTTTTGTGTATGGCATGGAGTCTTAAAATTGGAGAGGGGCAAATTGATTATTCTATTGCCCTGGCATATGAAGTCTATTGATTTGATAAGTTCAGATTAATTAGTTTTTTAAGTTTGTATATTTGCAGAGGGCGCTGCATATTGGAGCACATGACCAGATCTATCTACTACTACATTGTGTCGAGATCCTTCTTACATTGCAATAATAGTGAAGGCTTTTAGTGACTGTGGCGTATTCATTCATAAAGGGTAGCGTCGTAGGAGTGAAGGTTTCACATCAGGTAATTGTGCATAGTTAATCCAAAAGCACAGGCCATTGATCTTCCCAAGGCCGAGGTCTTCTCATAAGAGACGTCTACAGTAGAGGATCTACAATCATCCGAAGGAGGTGCAAACCATGAGATCTATTGGCATTCGGGTCCTATTGTGAGGTTGTATTGGTATTTTGGATTTAAGATATGAGATATTACATTCCTATTCCATATCTTTTTTGAGCGCCATCATCTGTTAGATTGGTTCAATAGTTTCCCCATGTGTTGTGCTGTGTAATTTGAAGATTCTATCAATTGTTAATGCCATTACTACTACACATAACAAGATCTACACCGAACGGCCCTGGCTACAAACTACTCTCAGACGCATGTATTGATTTGCATCTACAACCTACATTCTTGTCGAGATCCCTTCACAAGATTTTCTGAGATCTACAATCCAGTGTGGAGCAATTGAAGGATTTAGGCTGTGATTGGGTTATTCTTGGGCATTCAAAGTAGAGACATGTTATTGGAGAGGATAATCAGTTTATCGGAAAAAAAACTGCATATGCATTGAGTCAGAATCTCAAGGTGATTGCATGCATAGGAGAAAAATTAGAAGAACGAGAAGCACCTATCTACAGCCAACACAAATTCAAGATTTATGGTTTCGTGCTAAGTGCCGTTAAAAGTCCACATCATTTGGGTGCCACGTTGCAGATCTAGATGGGGTGCATTATTTAGATAGTTATCCACCTCGTGTAACATGAGAATCATTGCCTTGCGGAACATGATCCTCTCCAAACTCCAAGACGCCCTCCTCAAGATTGACACGATCCACACTTAGACAACTGGCATGCATCGCTGTCAAGGTTCGATGGTTATTATTTTTGGTAACAGTTGTAGCACAAGTCGTGTCACTAAGTCTAGACGTGTTATGTATTAAACGTCTTTTCTAGTTAGTTGTGTTAAGCTTGTTTTATAGTCGATGCCTTTATATAAAAATTTAGTGTTTAAGTCATTTCCTTGTATTTCATTATTTTAATAGTGTATTGTTTATTGTTGAATTCTATAGAGGTCCAATGGTCTTATAAGTCGTTTGAGTGTTTTGAAGTATAAATTCAATTTGTTTTAGTGGTCATATTCCATCCTTACAAATCACATTTGTATGTTGTATTTTGGTGAGTCTAGCAAGTAAGACCATTGTATACCATCTAGGGTATGTTATTTAAAAAAAAAAATTAGTTTCATTTAGAGCTAAGTGTCGTAATAAATAATTCCATATAGGTGATTTTAGGATTTTTTAATTCTCATTTTCATTTAAAAAGTAATCTCGTTTTATTACTTTTTAAAAGTTAGTCGAGTCTTCTTGTCCGATTCAAAATAGTCTTTGTCAAATCTGTGAGTTGTCGTCAAATGTCGTATAATTGTAAAAAGTCTGAAAAATAAAATAAAAAATAAAAAAATTTGCCTTACGGACGCATTTTCGGTGTTACCCGACGTCCGTGAAAATAAAGTGTTTCACATTGCGGGAGGGAAGATATAATAAACAATGTGGAAACAGTTGAGCTTCATATCCAAATCAGGCTGAGTTAGCAGCATGTTAAATGGAGGATGGAGGCATCGGAGGCTGGAGGTCAGACAATGACCTCTCATCAGTCACCAACGATGGGGCCACACAGAATGATTTGGTTGCATAGTTTGTGGTGTGAGTTTTCTTTCATTTTAGAATTACAGTTTGTTGTGTGCAGTATGATTTCAGATTTTTGTTTTGGATTGATTAAGTGAAATGTTCACATTGAGGGGGGAACATGATCAGCATGATCCAATGTTCCATTTTCAGTTTTTCAGTTGAGTATGTGGCTTTTCCTATTTCCCCAAATGCAAAAAACATAGTACAGAACAAATAACACAGTGAAACGCAACATCATGAGGCTTGATGAGGTAGAACAGTCAGATGTGTTCCTGTTCGTACCTAGGTTTGTGGTTAGCCTCTTGAAAACCATTGAAGGTCGCATTCAGATGTGTTCCTGCTTGAGTTCCCACACTGCTAGGTCAGATGTGTTCCCTAGAGTGACCGGTTGATAAGCGAGATGATTCTGAGTGTGTTCCCATCCTCGTCGGTCGACGTGTTCCCACAAAGGTGCTTGGTCGATAAGAAGTTGATGTGTTCCTTCTTCTACCTTCAGTTCGAGTGTGTGCCAAGATCATGAGCGCGCAGAGGCGGCAGGCTGCAAAGGAAGTGTGAAAGTTCTTTTGTTACCATGTAAACATTAAGGGGGGGAATGTTAGGAAATTAAATATTAATGTTTACATTATAGTTTGTTAGTTAATATTTAATATTGTTATATATTAAATATTAAGTTTGTTTGTATATTGTTATAATATATTGTTTCAACAATATATTATTCTTAGATTTTGTTATACCCATGAATAACATTCCGGGTTAATTGTTGTGACTCCTTCCTATTTTATAGGAGGTTGTTTAGCTGTTATTATGGCTATATATTAGCCTAATGTATTACACAGAAAAGATGGTAAATAATATATAAAATATTTTTGTGTTCAACTTGTGTATTATTTTCACCTTCCTTATCCAGTTTACTCTTTTATCATTCAATTATTTATTTAGCAAGAATGCTTTCACACTTGGATGAGAAACAAGAAGATGGATTTTATTGTTTGAAAGTATATACTTGAATTCTTTATTCCTCTCACTCTAAAGTACTTATTTTTCAAGAAATGTATACCTCGTTTCATAATCATGCAAGATCTATCCAAAGAAAGCAATAGGTTGCTCAATATTTTCATCATTCACTTGAGTTAATATAGTTGAGATTTTTTTGGCTCCTGTAAGTGCATACATTGTAAAATATTTATCAAAATTTGGATTCGCAAGAGTAGGATCTCGAGAGATATCTTCTTTGATTGATTCAAATCCTTCTCTCCCTTCACTGGTCCAAGAGAAAATTTTCTCTTTCCCTAGAATAGCTGTGAGTGGTTTAACCAATGCTGCAAAATATGGAACAAATCTTCTAAAAATGTTGATTTTTCCAAGAAAACTTCTGTAATGTCTTCTTATAATGGGGTAATGACAGCTATGATATGGCTTTGATCCTAAAAGGATCAATTGCTAAACCTTTCTTAGAAACAATATGACCAAGTAGCTTGCCTTGATGTATGGAAAAGATAGACTTGAGCAGATTCAAAGATATTGCAAATTGCCTACACAATTGAGAAGTCCACCTTAAATGGATTAAATGTTCTTCAGAATCTTTTGAAAATATAGTAACCTCATCTAAATAAACAATGATGCATTTATTTAACAAGCTGCGAAAAGCCATGTCCATTGCACATTGAAATGTTGCACCCACATTTGAAAGACCAACAGGCATTATCATAGGTACCCCACTTGGTGGTAAAGGTTCTTTTATTTATATCTTCTTCCCAGACTAAAACCTAATTATATCCACTATAACCGTCTAGAAGAGATGCTCTATCTGAACCTAAGACTGTTCTTAAAATCTAATCCATTTTTGGGAGTGGGTAATGATCTTTTAATGAAGCCTTATTAAGATCTCTGAAATCTACACATAGTGTGACTTCACCCTTCTTCTTCCTAAAAGGAACAAGATTGGCTAACCAACTTGAATGTTTAACTAGAAATATAATACCCAATTCAATAAATTTTGATAATTCGTTTCCTCATCGAGGCTCTATTTTGGGATTTACAGGCATCTGTTTCTATCTAACAGTTTAGAATTTTCTTTGTAACTCGATTTTATGTTCTGCTAAAATCGGGATAAAATCATTTCATGTCTTGGTATTTCCAATCGAAAACATCTTTAAATTCCTTACAAAGATCAATGAATGACTACTTTTAAATGAGGAACATACCTTTCCAAGAAATAGCTTTTTCCCTTCATCGATCGAGATCTCTTCGTAATTATCAACGTGCGTTGACATTTTAGTCTTGAATTTTCTTAAATGATCATCGAGTGTTGAAGATGTCTTCCAATGTGACCAGACCTTGAGGTAGTTTATTTTTCTTCAACTAAATGATCTGGTCACCATATAACTATTGTAATTTATCTTGATTAATTATGAAAACTTAGCTTCTTCTTTGTGTAAAAACCTGAAGATTTTATCATCATTTCAAAAACTTGCCAATTTAAATCATTATCGGTATTGAGAGCTTGAAAATTGACTTTATATGAGGTTGGATTGTGCTATTTTCAATTTGTTCCCAAAACTTCAAAACTAGCCCCAACTACTGCAAGTCTGTCTACATGCTTGTTTTCAACTCTAGGAATAGACTCAATATTAATAGCATCAAAATATTCCATTAAGTCTAAAACTCTTTCTGTAAGACTTCATTAATGGATTCTTACAAACATTGAAATCTCTTACTTTATTTATAACCAACTCAAAGTCACCAAAAATTTGTAGCATGTTGATACCAATCTCTTTGGCCCAAAGCAATCCATGAATTAAAGCTTCATACTCGGCTACACTACAAGTACATAAAAATTAGAGATTCAACGCTGAGAAATACCTTTCATTTGTTGCAGAAGTGAGCATCAAACTTGCTCCTTGTCCTTTCTTGTTCTTATCTCCATCAAAATGAAGCTTCCAAATCCCTTTTGATGAATCTTCTATTTTGGACAACAAGGAAAGTGGTGTATTTCCTTTATGCATATAATACACACAAAATAGATGTTCTTCAAATTCCTTAAAAGGATCATGAGAATGTTCTTTCACCGTCTTTTCATCCATGAACATGTTAGAAACAACATCTAATACTAAAACTTGAGCTACCTCATCAAAGTAAGACTGATCTAAGGTTGAATAATTAACCATTGCATTTGGAGAGTGAGACTCAATATGAAATCTAGCCAATGGATCTGAATTGATAGTAACTTTGGTGCTATAACGAGTAGTAAAAAATAAGGACCAATCTAAAGAGAGATAACCTCCTATTTTTGTTATGAAGTCTCTAGATAAGCATAGAGAAAAGTATGAAGGTATATCCACAACAAGTAACATCTAATAGAATAGAAACATTTGGGTGACCATGTAACATCACTTATAAATTTTTGATTATACCAACCGTATTAGTTTCAGTTCCATCAAGTTGTAAGACACTCCTTTCTGTAGGCTCATACTATAAACCCAATTTTAAAGCAATCACTTTTGGAATAATTGTAATACTTGCACCACTGTCCACCATTCAATTATGGACAAGATGTTCCCAATAATCAATGATAAATAAAATGGTGGTGGTTTCTTGATGTCATGAGCATTGAGAAAATTCTAAACCATGCACTTAACTTCTTTAATGCGGTCTTGTTCAAACGTTCCAAGGACCATGTCTGTCTTATGAACTTCATTTTCTGTTGTATTTGAATAAATTTACATCTTAGCTAGTTCATGAGAAAGTAAATATTATTGTCCAAGAATACATAGAGCATCCCACATTGAGATGTTAACGTTATGCTTTTTCATTACATGAACAATGTTGAAAGAATCGGATTCAACTATCTTAGAGTAGGCCTTAGTGAAAACTGATTCTACTTTAGTTGCCTTGGATATCTGAGGTATAAACAGTCTTCTTGGATCAGGTTGTAGCTATTTTTGATGGCCTTTATCAACTAGAACACTTGTTGTTTTTTGAGGAACAACAGGGTTGTTGGTTGAATTTGGAATTGTAGATGTTGTCTTATCAGTGACAGTAGGCAAGATAGGCCTATTTTGTTGTTTTTGACTTTTAGCAGCTTTCCCTTGAGCCCTAGTAGTGACTGCAATGAAATCCTCCTCATTAAAAATGACTAAATTATGTTCAGGTGCTTTCTGAACATGAGTTTCTTGCTGCCCACCCTCCATTTGAGGAATGAAAAATGTTTCATATTGAGGTTGTGCAACAAGATTCAGATTTAGAAAAGCATTTGGGCATCTTACAACTATATGAGGTTGATTGCAAGGTTGACACCACACTTACGTAGCCATATTAACCGGGACTAAAGCATTTGATGAACTAGGTGCCTTTGGGTTAAATCGCTTTTTCGGTAAGGCTACCTATAATTTTGATTCTGTTGATAGGGCTGCCTATTTTGTTGATTTTGTTGATTTTGCTGATAAGGAGCCTGATAGGATCTACTTTGTAATGCAATTATGTTTTCAATCGAATTCAATTTATTTCCCATAGTTTACAAAGCTTTAAATACATCATCTGATGGAGCTACAACAATAGGTTCTATGATTGTAATAGGCTAAGGAATGGGTACTAGATTTGTCAAAAATGGCATTGAAGGCCTTGGTGCCAATTTTCCAACTTGAATAAGACTATTTTCAGCTCGGATAGCGATATCATAGGCTGTTGGGAGTGTCTCTCCCCCCATTGACTTAATCATAGTTGAGATATCACTATTTAATGCTCTAAGATAATAAAGGAAAGCATGATCAGCTTGAGGCTTGACACTTGTTGCAATTGTCTCCCAAGTTCTGGCGAAACGGATATTGAAACTAGACATAAAATCATTGAGAGATCTTTTAATAGTAGACAATTGTTTAGTGAGAGACAAATGATATAAATTATCTTGGAATTGTTTCAACAATTTTTCACGTAAGTTATCCCAAGTTTTTATGCTTCCAATTTCTAGGTTTCTATACCTTTGCAAGGCCTGCCCTTTAAAATATGCATCTAATGTCTTAAAGCTACCTATTCATGAGTGATATTACGGACTACAAATAGGGCTACAACATCTTTGATATGACCAGCAGTGTGACCTAATTTTCACCCGTGAATGATGACAAACTTTTCATGGTAGACGGGGATTAGTAATGCACTACCATTAGTAAAGGTCAAAAAATTTCTTGGTGGTTGAATGGCCATTTTAAAAGCTGGGATGTTAAAAGATAAATTGATACATGGTGAAGGAATATCGGGAGGGTTATCAAAACCATGTCTATTATAAGGTAAAATATTACAAACTCTTCTACTTGTAACAAAATACAAGGGTAAAGAAACAAACTCAGGATGAATTCATCTTACCGATGATCTTGTAGTCACTTTAGGCATGGAACATGCTACAATACTAGTATGATATCAACTTAACAGAGTCAACAAATTTTTTAAAAATATTTAGAATAAATTGTTGCAACTTTCTCTTGAAAGTGAATTTGTAACTATTGTAGATCTGTTGTAGAATTTGTAACTTGCATGCATATATGATTCGTTGTCCCACTGGGTGTGCCAAAAACTATCATCTCTCAAAATTGCACCTGTAGAGAGATGGATGTAGGTTTTCTATGCTTGCAAGATTTAATCTCTCTTTTGTAGATATAATGGAAACACCCAGTGTCAGTGGGTATACCTATTTTGAGGTGAGTCTCTAGTATAAAGGCCGGTTCCTTTTTGATGTATCTTAAACAACTTACGGGGTTTAAGGCTAAGATATGATTGTAAAATAATTAAAACTAAGGTGATACACCAAATTTATATGTGGGTTTTCACCGAGTATATGCATAGTTGATATGTGAAGGATTTTGGTGCACGAACCAACAATTCTTTTGCTGACGAATATTAAGGGCAAAAACATGGACGTATTGAGGGATATTATCACAACAATATTAGTGTTATCACCAATCACAGCACCCTTGTGTTTATACAAGTGCATATACTTGAACTTACAGGTGTGATTGGATAACATGAGTACTATCTCCAAGTTGTAGGACTTGTTACTTGAGATAGACCTCCGAGAAAAAGCTGGTTCTTGCTCCTAAACTACCACCACAATCTACTCTAATGCGGGATAAGCTAACTGTTCTAATCTAAATTTCCAGGGACCAGGGAGAGAGAATGCATAGAATGAAATCCTACAATAAAGCGGTGATACACCAGAAAAGGAGGGTGGGAGAGTAGTCTCCAAATGTGTGAAATACAGAGGCAAAGTGCACACTAGAAGAGGTGATGACAGTTCACCATAATCTAGCAAAATGCATTCAAAACAATATTCCAAGCATACACAATGATAATGAATCCCTGCAAGAACATAATAAATAGACACAATATTCTTATAGAAAGATTAAAGGGGCAAGAAGAATGCAAGAAAACACAGCAGGGGAAGATACATCCACAAACTGGTATTTTATTGCTTCATGATATGCAGCATTCAATCTATTACAAGATAAGGGCCTAGATCACCATGCAAGGAGTCCACTACAAGGGCCTGCAATACATCAAGCTTCATAAAGCAATTTTGGCAGATCTTTTCTACCAAAAACTCTCTTCTTTACAATGAGCCCAACACTCCAATTTATAGAAAAATGAGAAGGAAAAGAGAAGGGAAAATGGAAATCCCAAAATCTATCCTTCAACCACCTATAAGATGCTTTAAATTGAGTGAAATGGTTATAAATTACTTGCAAAAGGCTCCCCATACTGTCCCATGTGCTGCAGCAGAGAAAGAATGATGACCATGCCTCTTAATTGCACTCCCAGCTACCAAATAAAACACTGTTCTAAACCCGGCCACGTTTTCTTTAAAATCTCAATCAATTTCTGATCAATTACTGAATTTCTTGATTTTTTTGCATCGGGATTGGAACCATAATTCCAACGGTACCAATTTTGTGTGATTTTGTTGAGAAATGCAAAAGTTATGGCCTTCTGAGTGCGGGCAGCTATTTTGGGCCTGGCAGGCGTTTTCTGTTATTTGACGGGAATGAGCATTTACTGACTGGAGCTGAATATGTTTCCTTTCATCAAACATATCTACCCTCATTTTTTTGGCGTAGAGGACATCGTGCTTGTTCCAGTAAGTCTAATTTTGTGAAAATCGGACTCGGAGTCAAAAGTTATGGCCGTTTGAAGTTTCACGGGCCAAACGCGTTGACTATTCTTCTCTGCCTTCGGCCGCTTCGGCTTTTCGCGTCCCGCACGTCCCTTTCTCCCACTTGACCCAGTGCTGAAGTTTCCCATTCCAGCTGAACCAGCTGGTTCGCGTACTCTTGTCCCAACTGTCCCGAACTGTTTGGGAAAAATTTTCCCGATTCGCCTGGTTCGGCCGGTTCGCGCTTTTGTCCCAACTATCCCAAAAGGTGCGAAAGTTCTCATTTCAGCTGATTTGGCAGTTCACATACTTCACGTACCTTCAGATCCAACTGTTCTAGGCTGCCTTAAGTCTTTTCGGCCGACTTGGGTCCTCCGCGTACTAAGCTGTCCGAGATGTCCCCAGTTGCTGCTTTAACAGATTAGTCAAATTTTTCCATTTTTCGGCCGATTCGGATTTCCGCGTCCGCGCCTCTCTTTGGCCCGATGTCCCAAATGTTGCATAGACCACTGGCGGCCTTTCGGCCGTTCACACTCACGATGTCCCTCATGTCCCGACTATTGCGAGGACTAGGACTTAGCCATTTTCATGATTTTTCTCGCCCGAGCCTCTTTTTTGCAATTTTTCACCTTTCCTCAGAACTTTCTCTCTTCTACTTGGACAGGGGAGTTAGAAAAATATGAGGGGACCCTAGAAACATGACCTTTTGCTCTGACTCAATCTATTTTCCTAGGACTTGAGAATTTAATGCATGTTATCAAAATTTACTCTGGGGGGGCAAATTTTGGATAACAATTAGTAAGCTAAACATGCACATCAATATCATGCAGAAACTACTAAATTTTACAACAAGGTAAGATGATTAAACAGGGAATTTCCATTCACAAGACTAATAGAAACATACACAAGACTGTAAAAAATTGGGAAGGCAAATATTCTTCACACTCAAAAGGAAAAACTGTCAAAAATTTGCTTCAGTACTCCTATATCCAAAAAATCCCTCCATAATTTCTCCTTTGTGCTTTGGAAAGGCACATAATATATATCAAAAAAATGTTTACCTTCTTCCTAAAAATAGGCTAAGGCTTGTACTCGCCCATGCATCATATTTTTATCCTTTATTTAATAATAGATAAAGGAATAAAAATAGAGCATGAAATTACAAATAGGAATTTAATAGCCTTGATTACAATTGGTCAACTAAAGTTGACTGATCTATTTTAAGAAATCAAGAGTAAATAATTTTATGAAAATAAGCTTGCTTGCAAGGCAAGTCTTTCCTATTTTTAAACATGCCACTTTATCTTCTTGTGGAACATGCAAAAATTAAACTCCTGTTTGTGAGAAAATAATTACAACACTTGCAAAATTCACAAAATAATCTAGCCACTGTGGGGACCACTTCTGATTTGTACACTTGTCTTCAATTGAGTTTTGCCATTCTTGTGGACTTAGCATAATACTATGGTTTTAAAATAATACAAGGGCACTTTGGAAAAGTGTCACCATATTACATTCAGCCACACATGGTATATCATAGTCTCTGCCACCTTTTAATTAAACATGACCATGTAATACTTGTCGGCTTTTGCATTTGAGAGTGTATAGTTTGAAATTTCACCTTTTTGGTGATTATTGATGGCATAATTTGGTTGGCCCCTTTACATCAATTGAAAATTACAATAATTCAAATTTTTTAAAGTCAACACTTGAAGTGATAGCTTGGATAGCATGTAAATTATTCTCCCTTTGCTTTCATGGGCCTTCGTGTAAAATTTTAAGTCTTTTGTGGACTTTTGGACTTTTTGAGCCCTTTGTCACTTCTCGGGCCTACACAAAAATTTGGCATTTAAACTTTTTTAGGCGGGCATGTGGACTAATCTAAAGTTTATAGGCCTATTTGTATTAAGTGTCAAAACTTTGAGAAAGCTCGCCGCTTTTCCGATACTATGTGGAATCAACTTTTGACTTTTCTCTCTGTAGCTTTGACTTTCTCATCATGGAGGCCCAAGATTGCGGGAAAATTTTTGAACTTTTAACTTTTGTATTGTTAAAGTTTGAAAACTTAAGTGAACCTTGACCTCCATTTCTCTGCTTCCACTATGGTGACGACACGTGTCCTTCTCGGGCCTGTGGATGAAAGTTTTACAATTTGAAATTTTGGTAAATTGGTCAACCGATGCCATTTTGATTAGATGACTTTTGCCTTGATTTTGATGAACCATTTGGGAACGTCGATCTCTGTACCTATTAATTTTCGATTGTTGATCTATGAAGCATGATTTTAGGGTTTCTTGACATGTGATAAATGCATTTTAATGGCTTGAACCATGGTTTGCTTCAAACTTGGAGATCAATTCTCGAGCGTTGATCTGTGTCCTTGTTGATTTTCAATCATTGATCCATTGACCAAGGTTGAGCTCTGTTAAGCCACGGTTGAGGTAGGTGAGTTAAAACAACTCGAACACTATTCATTTTTCCACTTTGCATCTAGTTTTGTGGGTGAAGCCCTGGCAAAAAAATTTCTTGACACCATTGATAGTGTTTCTCAAGCTTCGGTTTCTCATTAGAAATGTCTCTCTGTGAATGAATTATTTATCCCTGTTAGAGCCTTTGTGGAAGTTTCTTTGAGCTCAGGTTCATCTCAGAATGGTAATATCAAGCTTTCTTGCATCTGTATTTCGTGGTTGTTTACTCTGTTAAGCTCGACCTTTCTGAGCCCTAAAAGGACACCATCATGAAGATTTGGGCTCTTTTTACGAATATGTGTTCTCTACATTTTTAGCATGAAATTCACATTCTGTTGGGCTCTGAAATATCTACACTTTTATATCTTTCTCTCCTTAGAGATTCTGAGTGAGACCATTGTGATCATGGCCGCTATAGCTATGAATCCTGGCTTGGTTCTTATGAGATCTGTAGTTGTAATCACATAACCTAGGTAAGCTTTTCTCTGTAGTTGTAATCTTGACAATTTCTTAAACTCTGTTTAGAAAACATCTATAGAAATTGAGGCATTAGTTTTCTTCGTGCACTGATACTTGCATTTCCTGGTTTGAATTGTATTTTCATGCTTGGCCGTTAATAAAAAGAGATCAAAAGCCTCTATGGTTATTGTGTTTGCTTTTGCATGCTACCTGAAATGAGGTTTTCGGAAATGCCATTTTGTATAAGGTGAGTTCTTTCTGGTCTTCTGCAACCTCTTTGTTTGACCACTGTAATTGTGATTGTTCATTAGCAAATGTGAATTCATTCTTGATTGTATGTCACCATTATTTTGATTTCAAAACTTTGATTCCTCATATTTGGGCCATGAAATTGATTCTTGAAATAATTTGAAGCTCTGACCATCTATTAGGTTTTGATCTCTGCCTGGGATTTTCTATTCTGATCTTGCTATATAACTTTCCAATGTTGTGTTGAAACACCACTTTAAAAGGGTTTTAACCTTGGATCCTTTCTGGATAGATGTAGACTCCATTATCATTCTCCTCCAAAACTAAGTTGCAAAATATTTGGTATTTGATATTTTGGTATTTTTATTCTTCACCATAGAGTTCTTCCTCCATCCATATTTGATTTCTCTGACTGGAAACTGTTCATTGGAATGAGAAAACCTATAAGTATCCCTATAAGTATCTCTTTTATTTAATGATTCTAAGCTATATGCCTCATTCAATCATCTTTGAGGATTTCCATATTGCATCCTGCTAATATTTGGTGAAGCTTTCAAATCTAGGGTTGACATCTCAAGCTTGATTCATGGCTGAATTTTCAATAATCTACCTTGTCCTGCTCAGATCCGCTTATTGACCTCATGTGAGTTTTGCAAGGTTGAATGATGTTGATAAAATCTATAAATGAAGTGGTTTCTTATACATCTCTTTCTTCAGTTCACTTTTGAAATGCCTATTTGTAACCTGTAGTTGCACTTATACTCTTTGATCCTGCAATAGTTTTCAATTAATTATTTACCTATTTTTGATACCATTATCAGGCATAAGCCTTAATTCGAGATAATTCATTGATATATTGTAATCATGTACTTTTACTGCATTTCTCTTTATTTCAACTTGATATGGATATTGGAAAAGTTGTAAATGTCCATTTTACATGGTGAAGCCCTGTCAAAATTTTCCCAGAATTCTCTCTTCCTTGACTGAAATATGGAAAGTGTACATTGTCTGTATGCATCTTCTTTGTTTTGTACTGTAACCTTTTCCTTTTATAGAAGATATCTAGTTATTGAATTACATTAACCCTTCTTTCTATCATGTACATGGTCCTTTTTTGCTTGTCTACAACCTATACCTGCACACTTGAGAAAATAGTTAGAAAATAATTAGGCTCTTTGCCTCTCTTGTATCCATTTTCCTTATTTTATTTTCTATTTATTATTTTGAGTAAGCTATGCAATTTGATTTTTAGGAATTATATATCTTATGTTGGTTAGAGATCCATATGCAAAAATTAGGACAATGTAGGAATATGGATTAACCATAAGCTCTTTATTGATGATTCCTTTTTTTTACTTTTCAGATACCATGCTTTGAATTGTGAATAAAAAGATGGAACAAGCTGGAAGGGGGACAATCTGCACAACAAATAATATACAAAGGAAATGATGGGTCCACTCATATTCATTTTCCTTCTATTTCATACATGTGTACCTCTTTCTTTAGTAGATGTACTTTAGTTTTTATTCACATCCCACGGCTTGTGTGGGAAACATTTGAACTTCCTTGTGAATAAAGCATTGTATCAGTAAAATGAGCTATGTATTTCCTTCTGCATTTCAAGATTTTGAATGGAGTGTATGATGAACTAAAAACTCAATAATATAATTGAATTTCTTAAACATGAACGAAAGAAATTAATGAGAACTTTTAACATTCATAATAAACTCGTATTTTTGTAATATGCACTTATATTTACTTGTCCCAAAACTCAACACTTCACCTACTCTATAATTTGGTGTCTTCATCAAGACAACATAACTGTCCTTCGGGGCCTTTGTGTTCTTTTGCTGAAGGTATCATGAAATTGTAGACTATGTGATCTATTATGTTTTGTAACAGCACACATAGCTGCAGATTTCACTTAATCATTAATTAATTCAGTAGTAACTAATAGCATCAACAAATCCTTAACTTAGGTATACTTCACCCATGACTTTCATCGCAACGATGAATTTTGAGTTTCCCATTTTTGCACAAGTGTAAATATTGTCAACAAGAATTTAAAAGCGTTATCTCGATATGATAGTGGCAAGGACTCCAAACCTAGTGACTATCCCTTCATATAAATCTAATATACTATATTCATTTCCCTCTTTAAGTTCCACCGTTTAGTCCACTTGGTGAAATAGTTTGTTTCCATAAGTATCCACTTGTGGCATTGGCTTGAATTTGGGTTGATTAATCCAATGAAGTCTATTCCCCATTGCATGAATGGTTGATCCACTTAAATTGGATGAAGGGGTAGGGAAGCTAAGTTTTCCTTCCACTGTGAAGATTGTACACTTCTTACACTTCTTGATCAATGAGGAATAATCACTAAACACCGTAAGCCAATAATAACTAGATTTCATGATTTTGAGATTTGTTACTCGAGGAGTGAAGTGGCATCCTACTTCTCCATCATGGAACTCATGTAACACCCTCTCAATTTTTCTGGTCCTAATACACATTAATAGAACAATATTGATATCCTTCTCGAACAATACACCACCAATAAGCACATATGGAATGGATTGTAATCTGAAATGTATCCTCTTTGCTTTGTTCCATTCTCGTGGGCACAAATCTATTTGGAGGTAATGCACCAAGTCTTGTGTCCAACATGGAATAGGTGCATCATTAGTTGGCTGCTCTTGATCATTCTGTAGTAGTAGGAAAACCTTTTCTTCATCCATTGACTTAGCTTGTTGCTTGGAAGTGATCTACTCGAGATGCACCCTTGCCACAAACCAGCTTGTTCACTTTGATTTCAATATCATACTCCATTACACTAGTGATCAAACCTGCTCTCTTCTCATTCAAGTACTTTTTTAGGAGAAAATATTTTACACCAACATGAGAAACTAGTAGTTCACACCAGCGTGAGACACTAATATTTGACACCAACATGAGACAGTAGTAGTTGTTTGAGACCAAGTGTCTCAACTTCTTTAAAATCCTAATGACAAGAGGACATGCTTTTCAATGAAAGAATAATTTACCTAGCAATCCTTTAGGATATGACTCAAGAAGACTATGGGTTTTTCAGAACCTTCCTTATTTGGTTGAACCAAGATAACGAGATGGTTTTGACCCTCCAAATGCATAAAACATGAATTCCTTTGAAATTTTTGGTTAATAAGAGTTATGGCCTCAAAACTCTCTTTGCCTTTTACTGTTCATTTAAATGCAAGACTCTTCTTCAACATCATTGTGAAAGTCTTCACAAGAGTAGAAAAATTAGGCACAAACCTACAAACAAATTTCATTCTCCCAAGAAGCTTTGGAGACACTTCTTGTGTTATGGAAATGGAAGTATTTGGATGGCTTCAACCCTTTCATGATCAATTATTAACCCTTGTCTTGAGACAATGTGGCCCAAAAAGTTTCCCTCATGTGCCAAGAATACACACTTCTTTGGATTCAAAGACACTCTTAACCTTCTACACCTCTAACATACATGCCTAAGGTAGAAGAGATGGTCTACAACATTCTTAGAGAAGACAAAGTGATATCATCTAGATATACCGAACCATATTGTTGATTAAGCCTTTGAATCACATTTTCCATAGCTCACTAAAATGTTGCTCCAGCATTTGACAGTCCAAATGACATCTTCTTATAAGCATATGTACCCCATTTGGTGGTGAAAGTTGTCTTCTATTGATCTTCCTCTTTCACCATTTTCTCGGTTATAGCCTTGATTATCTATATAGCAATGAAAACCTCTCGAGACTCAACTACAACCTAAAATAATTTCTCCATTGATGGAAGTGGGTAGTGATCTTTGAGTGATGCTCTTTTTAGATCATGAAAGTCTACACACAATCTAATTTCCCCATTTATTTTCCTCACAGGAACCAAGTTTGCAACCCAACTTGAATTCTTGATAGAGAAGATAATGTTGTCCTTAATTAGCTTGTTAAGCTCCTTTCTCATGAGAGGTTCAATGTGAGGATTCATTGGCCTCTTCTTCTATCTAAAAGGCTTACATCTTGGATTGAGCTCACTTTGGTATCTTTGTGCCAACTTTGGGTTAAAACCTCTTAAATATTTGTAAGTCCAGAAATGGCATCTAGGAATTCTTGACAAAGTTAAACAAACTCAGATTTTTCTTGCTGCGTACTTACCTTTTCGATTCGTGACGTTTTCCTCCATCTATGGAAATTGGCTCGAATATTCACCCTTTACTTGAATATTTACCTTCTCCTTCCGAATTGGTCATTTGGGTGTACGATTGACTCCAAAGTTACAAGACCCTTTGGTAGTTTGTTGGTTCTCAGCTACCCCACGTAGTTGCTTATAATGTTGTTCTAAATTTTCTTGGTTTCTAGTAGAGAACTCAACTTCTTCTTGTAAAAAATTGACAATTTGTTGATCATTCTCAAAGAATTTCCAAATTGTGTTGTTATCTAGGACAAATATTCTTACAACCACTTTGAAATGGGGATGAGACTTATAACTTTTGATACTCACATGTACTACATGAAATTCCACCCCAATTGCCACCAATATGTCCGTTGCTTCATTATTCTTCCTTGGGATGGAATTGATGCCGAATGCTTCAAAATCTTTGATGAGATCCCATACCCGATTCTTTTAGTTCTTTAACGAGATCATTCTTCAAAGAATTTTGTCTTGGAATTTATTCACAACCAACTCACTATCGCCAAACACTTGCAAGTTTTTAATCCCTATTTTCATTTTCCAATGCTATCCATGGATCAACGCATCATACTCTGTTGTGTTGTTTGAGAAAGAAAATTGGAAATGGAAGGATGAGTAATATTTCATACCTTGAGGTGAAAAAATCATAGCTCCTCCTCCAGCTCCTTGTCTACTTCTTGAGCCATCAAATAATAACTACCATACCTCATTATCATCCTTGTGGTCTGGCTTAGTGATATCAGGGAGAGGATAATTCTCCTCATGTAAACAATATACTCCTAGATCAAATTCCTCCATTTCCTTGTAAGGGTCAAAAACATACCTCTTGTTCACCCACTCGTCAAGGGTCAAGTCTAGAATACACCCAACCTTGGTATTTGCCTCATAAGTGCTTCATAGGTCTTCATGATCGAAGGATGAACAATTCACATTGATTGGGTTGGGTACATGAGGCTTAATATAGAAATCTGCAATGGGCTCGGATATGATCATAACCTTACCTCATTACCTTGTTCTAGAAAGCATGTGTGACCAATTATTAGACAAATAACCTTCAATTTTAGAGGTGATGTCTCTTGACAAACACAACGGAAAGTGTATTGGTAAGTCTATGAATGATACTTTTGCAATACAAGTAACATTGGGGCATGCGTGTAATGTGACAGTCAAATTCTTGATGACTCCAACCATTGTTACCTCTGTCCCATCTAATTACACTACGCACTTAGAGATGACTTTGTATTGAAGACCCAGGTTGATTGGCTATTTGCTTTGACATGATGGAGCTACTCACTCTAGAATCAATCATATGATTATTTACCAATTTATTTGTAATGATCAATGAAACATAGAACAAAGGGGCTTCAAATTATTTCCTTGTTGTCTTCCATTGTTTCCTTCGGATGAGACACATAGGTAAGAACTTTCTCTTGTTGGTTTGGGGGCTTGTTTGAGTCTTACCAATTGGCCATAGTAGCCTACAATATGTCCCTTTCTCCTAGGATAGCCAATGACTCCCACATTAATATGTTTTCATTTTTATTCTTCATTTGTTCAATGATGTTAAATATTGATGAGCTATCTTTTTCTACCCCTTTCTGGTAAATTCTTGTTTGGCACATGTGTTGTTATAATCGGTGCTTGAGCAAGTCTGAAAGGTGGCTTGGGTTGGCTATACACATTAGGAATTGCACTTTGTGGGGTGATAGAGGGCTATGGATTGCTTGAATTAGAGGATTTTCCCTCTCTAATATTACTCTTCTTAGACCATGTATTTTCTACCACATATGAGGAGGTACTTGATTTATACCATAGAAATATTCAACCTTCCAATTGACAAGCATGGTCTCACTTGGGGGTGCCTCTTTATGGGTTTCTTGCTACTTATTTTCCTCTTGAATGGGCTCTTAGGACACACCTATAGTCTATACCATCAAGGCCTTGTTTAGCGCACCATTGAAACACATTCTCTAGTTATGGGGATGACTGCATGGGAAACACCAATCATATTCTTGTTCCATGTTGTTATGTGTTGGAACCAAGGCCCTCAATGTTGAAGCTATGTTTGGATCGTATGGTCAGAAAGGCTTAGTAGCTTGAGGTTGTCCTTGGTTTTTGTTGTGATTTGTGGCCAGTTTGAGCTGGTTGTCTATTTTGTTGTTGTGGGGTCCTAGCCTGATACTGAGTGTGAGGTTGATATGGCCTAGAACTTTGAGCATGTTGCCTCTTAATAGTCACTAGTTCATTTCGTTGGTTTTGCATTTGTTTCATAACCTCTTATAGTTGTTTCAAAGTACTAGAAGATGAGGTGGAAGCATCACCTAAACATTGATTCCTTGGGGTAGGTATGGGAGCTAATGTGTGTGTTTGACTAGTGCTTGCAACTTGTAGTTACGGATATAGAGGCATACGTGGCCTAGGTGTGAGTTTGCCAACTGGATTAAACAATTTTCATCTCTAATGGAAATGTTATAGGTTGCAGGTAAGGCTACACCTCCCATGGATTGAATCATTAAGGAAATAACATAATTTAAAGCTCTAAGGAAGTATATTAAAGCACCTTCGTCTATTAGTCTTACGGCCAATGGAATCCTATCCCAAGTCTCTTTGGAATCAAGTTGAAATCAATCAACTACTTGTTAGGATCCCTCTTGATGGTTGTCAAATGTTCCAACAAGGATAGATTATCTCCCTTCTCTCCAAATTGGTTAGATACCTACACCATTGTGACGCTTTCCCCTTGAATGAAGAGGCCACAAATTTTAATGTAATATCAATCTCATTGATTTAATGAATTACGCAGACATTTGCAATGTCTTGAATGTGGTCACTAGGAGTAGTCTGGTTCTCTCTAGTAAAATATGGAATGCTCTTCAATGCTGCAACTAGGACTAGATTTTGTGCATTGATAGTGAGTGGGTTCTTTACCAGTGAAGTTGACATAGGGGTTGGGTGGTGGATGTGCCATTATGATTGGCCTAAGAACCCTTGTTGATTGGATGAAAGGATTACCGGGGGAGGTGTTGATAAGGTTCTATTTTGTGGAGATGGAGACCTTTGAGCTCTTCTCCCCCTTCTCCCTCTATCTAGGGACAAGTGTAGATAGACAAAAATCCTTCTTCTCTAGTTCTTGATTTGGTCTGAATCCTTCTCATGAATTTGTCGAGCCTTGGGTATTAAAAAAGTTGAATCTACCTCTTTTAGAGTTGTGAGATGTGTAACTTTAGAGATTCTTAAGAGTTGAAAACTTACAACAAGTGCACATCAATCTTACTTTGTGATAAAATGAAGACCTCTTGGTCCCACCGGCGTGCCAAAACTATTAGTGAAAAATCACAAGCACCTCCGAATGTCTGCAACTTGGTGGGTTGAGACTCTCTCTTTCATTGCATAACATGTATCATCTCTCAAAGTGTGGACTTTAAAATTCAAGAGATCTCTCCGAGATAAAGGTCAGTTCCTATTCCTCTGCATTCGGTGCACACAAATAAATGGCAAGGATCTACACTAAAACCTACTCTTTCTTGCCAAGGGGGCATGGTTGAGAAGATGAGAGAAAATAAACCAAAGCTATCAAGGTGATGCACTAAAGGAATGTTAAACACTCATTTTGTAATATAACATAGACCATAGAAATGCAATACAACCACCATGCATAGATAACTAGACTATAATGAGAGATCAGAAGACAAAAATGAATACATGAGAGGGTTGAGAATCATCCACAGACATATATTATTACTCCAGAATTGATACAATACATTACAATAGCCAAGAGGCAAAAACTTTGTATTACAACTTGAATAGGAGGTTTGGAAAACTCCACAAATTCACTTGCAGACAAGGGAAGAAGGGAGGGTGCAAAACAAAAACATTCAACCTTTTTCAACAAGTGAAGCTCTAACCTTCATAGATGCAGCAAAGAGAGGAGAAGAAAAGAGGTGTAAAACCTGATTTGGAGCTCATCTGGTGGCCATCAATGCCCTTGCAAATCTTCCCACAATTTTTCGAGTCCGCCACTATATGTCCTCTCGGCGTGTCGAAGAAGGAAGAATGAAAGATCAAATTGATTCTGATCTGGTTGTTGAAGGAATCAGATCACATATTAATGGTATGAATACATTTTCCTAATTATCACCCACCTAACATTGTCAAAATTAGAATCTCAATATTTCATGGCGTAGACGAGGTCGAGACCTTTCTAATGGGGTCAAATTTGTTACATTTTGAGCACTAGGATTGAAAGATATGTCCACTTGAATGTTTGAGTTGGATCCGTACAAAAATGGTAAAAATAATTTAGTAGAATGTGTCTACGGACCCAAAATTCACCTTGGGAATTTTGCACAAAAAAACAAAAATGTTAAAAATACCCCACAGCCCCGTAATTCACTTTTTCCAAAAAACCATCTTTGGGCTGCCGTCCACATTTTCCATTTGGGTGAAAAGTCCTTCCAAGACCCATATAAAATTTAGGCCTTACATGTGGCTCCTCTAGGCATCGGTGGAGGTGTAACTTATTTTTACACTTTACACCTTCTTAGGACAAAAATTTCAAATTGCCTCCGTCAACTTATTTTCCCACCTTGACTTGAAACATGGCCACGTGTAGAGATGGTGCACATTTGGGGATGACTTTTGGATTTTGTTTATTGAATTTGGGCCAAAGAGACACGTGGCTCCTCTGTGGATTTTCTTTGTTTCCTTTTGTTTTGCCTAAGTCCCATTTGTTCGACGAGGCCACATGTTTGACCTGGGACACATGGAGGGATGGTGCACATTTAGAACCTACTTTTATATTTTACCATTTAAGTTGGTGAGGGGATGACAAGTGGAGGCCTCTAGCATCCCTTTCATAGTTAGGCAATTTAAGTGGCCATCTTTGTCCCACTTTATTTATTTTGACAACATTGAAGCCTCATGCTCATTTGAGTCTTCACTTTGGGTCATGCCTTTGAATATGTACTAGTGAGACATGTGGAGACTTCTACCGGTTCTTTATACTTAACTAATTTGGGCCCGCTGCCATTTTACTTATGTTGGACCCTGACCACATGGAGAGCTAGCGCTAATTTGAGTCTTTGCCTTGGGCTCTTACTTTTGAAATTTCACCGAGCTTACACGTGGTTCTTTCCACCTTTTTGGAATTTTCAACATCTGACTCTGTCCCTTTTCGGGTTTGGGATATGTGGAAGATTCGTGCTTGTTTGGGGAACCTCCCTTGGATTCAACCCTTGAAGGTGCACCATTGAGATACTTGGAAGCCTCCACCATCTCTTTATACTTAACTGATTTGGGCCCATTTCCATTTGAATTATGTTAGACCCTGACAATGTGGAGGGATAGTTCTAGTTTGAGTCTCCACCTTGGGATCTTACTTTTGTATTTACGTTGTTTGGACGTGTGGAGGCTATGCGTAAATTTGGGACCTACCTTTTGATGCACCTTTTGGAATTTTAATGAGTTGACACATGGCATCTCCCATGAGTCTCATTATTTGGCCCCAAGTCGACTCGCATGTGGTTAAGTTTGAAAACTTTGAGCTTTTCCCTGTTTTCCTCCTTTGAGCCCATGTTTTTTATGTTGTTTTCCCCCTTTGCCGACCCTACTCATCCATTTTTGTGACCGCGTGCAACCTAATCTGTTGGATTTCAAACTCAAGCTCCTACAACAAAACTCACACTTAGATTTCTTCCTGTGTAGGGTCAGGTTTGATCAATTTTGCTAGGGGAAAATGTGGATAACAATATCCTAAATAAGAAAAAAAATTACAAGGATGTAGGCTATTCATTGGAAGAACTTTTATAACTAGAAAGGACTCAATCAAATTTTCATGGTAAAACTAAGTGTAATATTGAATAAGAGGTTTTCTATAACTTTAATTTGTACTAAAAAACAAACACACCACTCTAATTTTGGGTTTTATTATCCTAATTGATTCACCTAAAAGGGCTAAGTAGCATCATGAAACTAGCATGATGCTTAGAGACAAACAAATCATTATAATTAGTTTCGTAGATGGGGTGGAGATTTAGCTGAATATTTGTAACTCATGAATTAGAGAAATGGATATCACCTTACTAAGGGTTTGATATACCCTCACTACTTTTTGTTGTCCCTTCAACCAGGTGAGATGACCTATTCAGAACCCTTGTTGGTGAAGGATATCAAGAGATCCTTATCTCAACCATTATTATGAAAACCGTGAGAAAATATGATCAATACAACACAATCTAACTCTCATAAGTTGTCACACTTTGGAGAGTGGTGATGTTTCCTAGACAAGGTTTGGGTTACTATCGAAAATAATTAAAACCCGAATGTCTCTGCATTATTTTCACGGTGAAATTTGTTAAATCTTTGTGGATATAGGGTATATACGAGAGGTAGTTCATGTAGGATTTTTCATTTGAGAATTTTTTTCGGGAATTTAATCAAGATAAAGTTGATTATACTAGATATTTCAGATCCTTTATAGATATTTGAAAACTCACGGAAAAAAATGCTTCAAAATTGCCAAAATATCCCTTGAACCGAGAAGGTGTGTATCAATGCAGGCCCAAAGATGCACGATTTCATACACTCTTGAAGAATCCAACATAAAGGCTCGTGTTAAAGACTCAATTAAACATTGGAAATCCTCGATTAGCATGCCTAGGATACAATCATAGGCTAAAAACAATCTTTGTAAACACAATGAAAGTAAAGTGATTTTAAATTGTTTATTTCATTACAAGATGAAAGCAATCCTCACAATAAAATTGTAAATGCCACAATACTACCACATGGATAAGATATTGTGTGATTAACAGGATTTTGACATAAGATTATAACAGGAACATGAAAAAATATTTGAAAACATTTTGAAATAAAAGCAAACATAATTATGCTCATCATCAACACAAATTCATTCAAGGTTCACTAGATTCATCAGGAGGGGAAAGTTTTTTCAACAATCTCAGAGCTTGTCAATGGCTGTACACTTGCAACCATCTTGACATGACTAAATATACAATCATAGGGAAATAAACAGCTTTCTCAAATGGTTTCACGGGAATATGGCTTTTCTCAAAATTTCTCAAAAAAATTAACCCCATTATGCAAGAATATTCTCATTACATTTATACAATTTCACTCACTCACTCATCCTAAATTTTCCCCAAAAAGTCTAAATCTTCAAGAGAATATTACTCTTTACAACATACCATTTAATCTTGTTTATTCCTTTGAAAATATATTAGTTTTTGTTGCTAGGTGGATAAATCATGAACTCGATCACATTTATCAGGTTCCTCAAATATGATTGGGATGCCATGTCATAACTTTTACCAGTATTTTTAATCAATCTTTTATTTTGTCACACAAGAAATCCCCTTTTAATAATTTTAAGGTGGCTCCATATGGCTTGATCGACAAGAAATCCGTTTAACTTTCGAGAATACACGTTGAGGAATAAATACCTGCATTCATGCCTCTCAAAAATGAGTGTCCTTGCATGGATTATACCACATATATGTGGTGTAAGTCTAAGTTGGCCAAGCATAAAGTGGTGTCGGTAGAATCCTCCATGTGTCTCCTTGGCGTAAATGTAAAGGTGAAGTCCGAGGCAAGTTCCCAAATGAGCGTGGGCCTTCCACATGTTCGAACTTGAGAGACTTACACTATTTGCTAAAAATTCTAAGCATGGGAATGTCCAAAAAAGCTTCCACATGTCAATTCGGCGTAACTTAAAATATGGATTCTAGAGGTGGGACCTCAAACAAGTGCGGGATCTCCATGTGCCTAGGCCAAAGAAATTTTCCTTGGCCATTAAAAAAATTTCATTATAAAGAGGAGCTAGCGCAAGCCTCCACGTGTTTCTTTGGCACACTTTTGATATCATGCCCAAAAGCGGAGACCCTAAACAAGTTTCAGATCTCCACATGTATCGGGCCTAGAAAAGTTATACGGGCCGTTGAAAATGTTTAAGAACTAGAGGAAGGTGCCACATGTCTAGGGTCTGAGAAAGTTTCATCGGCTGCTTGAAAATTCTTGACATGGGAAGATCCAATGGAAACCTCCACGTGTCTCTTTGGCACTCTTTCAAAAGTAAAATTTAGGGGCAAGTCCCCAACGAGGATTAGGCCCTCTGTGTGTCCTAAGCCCAAGAAAGTCACTTCACCATTAAGAAGTCTCAATATAAAGAGGAGCCAATGGAAGCCTCCACATGTCTCAATAGCAAAACTCCAAAGGTAAGACCCAGAGGAGGATCCTCAAATGATCATAGGCCCTCCACGTTTCCTTTTGTGGGTCTTAGTCATTTACCTTATACTTTCAAGCCCTTCACCATAATGCATCAAAATATCAAATAGACCCACCATGATGCATCTAATAAAAAAGACCACGTATCCATGGATGTTGGGACATGATTCATAGAGGATATAAAATCATGGAAGATTCCCAACAACAAATATTTTCCCCACAGAGAAAACACCGTAAATAATAAGCAAGACTCAATGTGATCCATGACCCAAGGAAATGACAACTAAATGAGGAAGAAATTTTTCACGCATCCATACAAGAAGATAGAAAATACTTCTAACCATGTGAAATGAGAAATTTTAAATTAAAGAAGGGGTGAAATTACAATTGAGCACCCACACCGCTCGACTCGGGATGGGCTCTCCTAGCGAATGCCACACGAACAACGTAATAGACCATGTGTAAAAATCCATTGGAAAATGGAGTCAAGAAAAATATTGCAAAGCGAGAAACAATTTTGGACCTCCCAAGAACAAACTTAGAAACAGAGACAAAACTAGCCGCTAAAGACCGGATGAACAAAACCAGAAAAACACGAAACAAAAAAAAAAAAACTATACACTACATAAATGAGACATGCCTTTATTATGAGAAATAAATCAAGTAAAATTTTCAAGTACCTGCCATTAAAAACAAACTCAAGAAATTCCCCGTCTAGATCTTTTAGGAAGAAGTTGTGCTAACCGATCCTAATATCAATAGAATAAGGGCCCATCCATAATAAGTTGAACTTTCCATGTTTTCCCTTATCCTCATGTGTCTGCTATCCCATAGTAGCACTAGATCTCCTACACTAAAAATCTTGGGATAACCTTTTTGTCAAAACAATTCTTCATTTTCTCCCTAAACTTCACATTTCTTTGATGGGATTCTCTTGTCTCTTCATCTAGTTCAACAATTTGATTGATCTGTGCATCATAAGAACTAACCTCCTGGTCCTCCAACTTTTAGATGAACTGATATGAAGATAATTACATATGCAGGGGAAGTAGAGCTTGATTTTTGTACACTAACTCAAATGGGATCTTTCGAGTAGCTCTTTTAATAGTAATTATGTTAGGTCAAACAATAAACTTCAATTTCTCACCCCCTTTCCTTTATTTAACTCCAAAGTTCTTCCGATTATTTTCAATAATTTTTTTACTCGAATCATCTTGTCAATTACCTTGGGTATTATAACTGGATGCATATGCTAAATTTATCCCATACTCCTAACACATAACTTGCCAAAGGTTTAGCTTGAAACATCATGGCATTGTCAACAATTATTTTTGTAGGTACTCCAAACTTTGTAAATGATATGATTAAGAATGAAATCCATGACAATTTGGTGGATTTCCTTCTTAGTGGGGATTCCTTCCACCCATTTGGTGAAGTAATCAATGGTCACCAATATACACTTTTGGCTTGGCCTTGAAGAATTTAAAATTTCCCCAACAAATTCCATTACCCACTTCTTAAAATGGGCTTCAATTAGCACTTGGCTGCAAAGGAGGGATCCTAAAGCTTTCAATATTCTGAAAATGTTGACAACTCTCACACTTTCTTACCAACAAAGTTGTATCCTTAAAAGTGTTGGCCACCATGAAACAACCCTTAATATCTTATGATTTGTTACTCTCACAGTAAATGCCCCCACAAACTCCTCCATGGAAATAAGCGATTTCTTTTTGGGGCTTCGTCCTCGGTGATACACCTTAAGAGAACTCCCTCAGGGTTTTTCCAAGCCAAATCATAATCAATGATGATATATTTTTTTAAAACCAATCTATGTTATCTGTTTTTATTTATTTTCAAATACTCGAGGATTTCATATGCTTGAGATAAAAAAATAATATCCTTATACCATTCGAATTTCTCAATTTCTCAAGAATATTCGCACTTTCTTCTTCAATCTCATTTATCTCAACTGTATGTAGATCATTTTATTTCATTAGCTTTTCCAAGCCCAAATCTTTGACCAATTTTGTAGTTTGGATTTCCATATCATATTCTTGTAACTTATTTTCCCATCGGCATCTTTTCTGGAAATTTCCATCTCTAAAAGGATATCCTTTACCGTAGTATGAGGGACATAAGCTATGAATTTAGAACTTAAAATACTTAGCCTAAACATCTTTGTGGATTTGACCAAAGAAAAGGCCTACTTCTCCATGATAGTATACTTCAGTTCTACCCCTTGTAATGCTTTACTAAAGAAAGCAATTGGCCTTTCATATCCTTCATCATCCTTTTGTAACAGGATAGATGCAATGGTATTCTCTAAAGCAAAGGAAAACATTTGGAAAGCCTTTTTATAATAAGGGGCTGCTAAAACAGGGGCATTTTTCAACGTTTCCTTTATCCCGGTAAAGGATTGAATAGATGCTTCTTCCCATTTGATACTCTGATCCTTCTTCAATATACTAGTCATTGAGATAGTCAATTAAGTTAGAAATAAATCTCCTCGTAAAATTTATCTTACCAAAAAGGATTGAACTCCCTTCTTTTTCTTGGAACAAGAACTTTGCTAATGGCTTCCACTCTCTCTGGATCAATCATGACTCCTTCTTTTGATACAATATGTCCAATTAACTTAGACTTTTGAACCCCAAAATGACATTTCTTAGGGTTCAAAGGTGAGATATCATATTCCACCATGTACCTTATTAACATCTTTTCTAAATGTTGCAGTTATCACTTCTCTTCCTTGAAAAAATGGTCACATCATCCTGATACATAGCAATGAAGTCATTTATATATCCTAAGAATGCTACACCCATTGCTCTTTGAAATGTGGCTCCAACATTAATAAGGTAAAATAGAATTATTATGTACATGAAGGTACCCCATGGAGTAGTGAAAGTGGTTTTGATTCTCTCTGGTTGCTTCACAATGACTTAGTTATACCCTGAAAAATCATCCATAGTAGATAACAATTCTAAACCTGTAATGAATTGCAACATGTTGTCCATATTTTGCAAGGGATAGTTGTCTTTTATTGATGCCTTATTTAAATTTATAAAGTCGACACATAATCTTATGTCTCTGTTCTTCTTTCGGATATGAACTAGGTTTGTAACCCATGAAGAATACCTTGTAGGTTATATGATTCCTCCATCCCTTATATTTTTCAACCCTTCTTGAATTTTTAGAGAAAGGAGTGGATTACTTAGTATTTTATTCTTCCTAAACATCTTGGCATTATCTTTCAGGGGTATTTCATGTTGAAAAATGAATTCCATGTACACTTTTAGTTCTAAATATGACCAAGACAAGCAGTCTTGGTACTTTTTTAGCAATTGGACATATGACTTTTTTTCTTCTATGTTCAAGTTGTTTCTTAGCCATATTCTCCTAGGTTTATTCTTTGTGCCCAGGTTATATTCTTCATTATCTCTCGAGGATGACATATGTATGTTAACAATGTGGTCAACAATATCAAAATCTAATACCAATACAACCAAACCTCTCGGAATAGTATTGGTTTTTAGTTGGATAATGTCTTTACTAAACATGGTCTCTTTTCCTTCATTTACACAAACCATTGGTTCCCAATCCATACTTTTATTAGAAAATTCTCCTTTATTTTTCCAAAACCTTTGGACCTTGGCATCATCTCCAAAACTTGCCAATGCTTGATATTATCGAATGAGCAATTTGCTGGTCAATATTTCAATATCATATCCATAATAGGAAGACATTATACAATTTTCAAACCTAGAGCCAAATACTACCAATTTTTCTACTACAATATTATATTTCCTATCATGATAAATTATATTGAAACAATCAAACATTTGAATTAAGTCCCATACTACATGCTTGTATTGGTTCATTATTTGATACTTTGTAGCATATAAATTTCGACTTGTTTGAATATCAATTTTGAATATCCTTTAACAAAAATGTCTCTAACACCATATTTCCATGCAATCCTTAGACCGAAGAGCAAGATGACTTAATACTCAACAATATTTTTGTGCACTCAAAATTGACTTTAAAATAAAATTTAAACTCCTATTGGCTTAGAGTTATCGAGACAACACCAACTCGATTACCAAATATAGAAGAAGCCCCATCAAACGTTAAGGTAAAAGGAGAATGAAGCAGCTCAAGATACTTGCACTCATCAATTTTATGCTCCTTACAATCAGCATAGCCCAAAACTTATCAACATCGACATCTGTGTACAATACTTCATAAGAAACATTTTTGGGTCCTCAATGATATGCAACATTTTATTCTTACCGTAAAGCTTCACAAGGTTCCCTTCAACTAGTATGGTTTCATATTACATGTACATTTGTATGCTTCCACCCACACTAGCTACCCATTTTCTAGACAACAACATCTCCTACTTGGCGGGATGAGTCCACAATAACTACATTCATGGTTAACACTTTTCCTAGATAAGTTGCTAATTACCTTTGCTAATACCTTGACATATCCAATTCTTGGAAATTCTCTTGAATCCATAGTAGTACATTTCCTGAAAGTTGTTGTTACCTTTATCTCAGTAACTCATTCATTACCTCAGAGCGGCATTACACTACATGAGGATATTGAATCGGGTATGCGATTATGTACCAGCCTATCTTTATTAATCAAAGTGGTGAAAAATGGATCGACATGCAACTAAGAATGAACCAGAGAAGTTCCCAATTACACCATAGATGATTCACCCAGTTCCTTCAATACTTGTGGTATTTTTTATTCTACAATAATGGGAGGAACCTCTATATTATTAACACTTTTTCCTTGAGTAATGTTTCTTCCTTAAATCCCAAATATTCGAATGACCTTTTCCTATGCTCAGGGATCGTAAGTAATTAAAAATGGGAATAGTGACCTTGATCTGGCTCAATATTTGGGCTATGTCACAAGGAACATATTTGGGTAGGGCAGTATTAGGAGGGATATTCACCACTTCCTCTAATAGTATAGGAGTTTTCAGAGTCTAGGCATGGGCAGGAGCACAAGTTTTATTTGGGGTAGTTAGGATTTTACCAGATGTATCTTTCTTAGGGGTTTCCTTTGGGATATTGGTAAGAACTAGAACTTTTGGATTGGTTTGTGGCCCTCCCCCTTTAACAACCTTACTTCTGGTGTTATATTCTTTCTCCTGAGCAACTACTACATTCATCCACAGTTTCTTGTCCTCTTGAAGGGAACCCTCCATCATACTTTCTAATCATCAAGGCGTTTAAGTATTGAAAATCATGATTAGGAATATTTAATGTTTGCGCCATATAAATTTCAAATGTATTAATAGGAGGAAGAGGTAATACCCAGTGAACATAATCCAAGAAGTTTTCAACAGTTTTGGCACTTATCAATTTATATGAGGTTGGTCCCTACCGTGAGTTCGTAGGGAATTACATCATGCATACATTATCATAAATCTCATCATCATCTGCTTCCTCAAATTCTCTATCTAGATCACATGGGGAATGTGGTAAGAAACACCTATCACACCACTTGATAACATTGGCATACTCCACAGTGAGCAACCACCGGTAGTAAAAGGATCGGGAACAAATATATTCTCCCTGGGTTAAGGTTGTTTATTTCCTGATTGCTTGAGCCCTTTTCCTCTATCATTTGGTGTGTGATCACCTTTGGGATGATTTACAAATCTCTCCTGACCATGTGGCTTGTGCTAAAACTTGGAAATTTGTCCTATCCCTTTTTCTACTTTGTGGCCAATTTATAAGATATTTCTCTAACTCCTCTAGCAAAAGTTTCTACAACCTCTTCCGATCCATAGATTTGTTTGATTGAGGACTCTCCGGATTGATTAACTTGACACCCTCTTTCATAGGATGATTTCCAACTACTTTGATTTTATTTTCTATTTGTAAGCTCATGGTGAAATCCTTCCTTAATGTTCATGGGTTCTTATCTCTTAAGTAATAAGTAGCCTTTTTTCAAAAGTATCAGAATATTTTATGAAACATGACTCATCACTTGGCCTTTGGATTATATGTAGCCTATCAAAGTTCTTATTGAACCGAGTATTAAAATCATGGACAACTTCATTTGGATTTTTCTTTATATTTTCAAATTCGGATAAAAGGAAACTAGGATATGTCTTATCCCCATATTGCAATCTAAACTCATTTTTCATCTCGGTCCATGAGTCTATTGAATTATCTAGTAAATCCTTGTACAGTCATGTGCATCCTCCTCAAGAGTATGAATAAACATATTTATATACACGTCTTCAAACTCGGTTTAAAAATCTTCCATCCTATGGACAAAGATTCTTAAATGCTGGTCACCAAGATGATGCCATTATTCCCTTAAAATTTTGGTAACCTATTTCGACATCCGGTGGCAACATATTAGGATATCGAACCATGCCTATGAAATTTATTGGTCCAAAAGTATTATCCCGATGAAAAGGAGGACTAGGTGGAGGGTGAGCGATATTGCCTTGAGGAGGTGATCTTGTAGGAGAATGAAAATGATAAGGGATGAGGGGTCTCTGGGCACATGAGTATAATGTCAAAGTAAATATCCTCTAATGACTCAATTTCTTTGAAAACCCTATTCAACCTTGGAACAAACATGGGAAAACTTAGAGGCATGCTTTTGGAGACACAAATAATGGCCCCTCTCTAGTTGGATAACTCAAATTTATATAAATATTACTTCATTCGAATCACTTGAAGACATATACCAATCTTGAACCACAGATTGATCACCTTTTAGAACTGATATATCCTTTCTTGATTCTTGATTTCCAATGACTTTCCGAGTTGTTTCCTTCTGAATTTTTCTTTCCTAGTTTTGGAAATAAATTTTTAGTAGGATCCCTACTTGAAGAATGACCTTCTTCCCTCGAGCATGGTAAATATGGATGAAAAATTTCACTTGACACAGGTTAAGACACTAGTAATCATGATAATTTCAATTCAACATGGAGTCACCACTAACGATTTTCACCTTAGTTGTGTAGATGCACTATAAGTAACTTTCCAAGTGTCTATCAATGCTTAATTTCTACAAAGATTAATAGATCGACATTCCTTTACCCACATTTATCACTATTTATGAAAATTTAGTGCAATAACCACTATAAACCTGAAAAATTACAAAATTAAGTTATAATCTTGCACAAATCTTACAAATCTCAACAAAGGATAACGTTTAAACAACTTTTTATACTTAAACCATGTAAAGAAGCATTACAAGGGTCGGCATGAATATGCATTTATAAAAATAGTCCCCGGGAGTGAGTCCACTTGGTTGTTGTTATCCAAATTGATTCTTCCTACAAGGGCTCGACAAAGACATCAAAAAAAAGTTGCATGATGTTTAGAGATATAAAAATCATTATAAGTCATTTTGTAGTCGGGAGGGATTCAATGAGACTCTTTGTCACTCGGGCATTCAAGAAATGGATATCACCTTACTAAGTGTTTGATCTACCCTCACTACTTTAGGTTGTGCCTTTAACTAGGGTGAGAGGACCTGTTTTGTAACTTTGTGTTGGTGAAGGATATCAAGAGATCCTTCTTTGCACAATTTTATTTAAATCCTTGAGAAAAAATTATCAATACAACACAATATAACTCTCATGAGTTGTCACTAGAGAGTGGAGATGTTTCCTACACAAGGTTTGGGTTACTAAAGACAATAATTGAAACTTAATTGTCTTTGCATATTTTAGCAGTGACATTTCTTAAATCTTTGTGGATACACAATACAAACAGGGTTAGTTCATGTAGGATTTATCATTTAAGAAGTTTTTGGTGGGAATGTAAGCAAGATAAAGTTTATTATACCAGATATTTGAGATCCTTTACAAATATTGGAACACTCACATATAAAATGGTTCAAAATAGCCAAAATATTCCTTCAACCGAAGGTGTGTGTCAATGGAGGCCCAAAGATGCACGATTTCATACACTTTGTTCAAGAATCCAACACAAAGGCTTGTGTTAAATACTCAATTAAACATTTGAAATCCTTAATTATTTAGGCCTAGGATACACTCATTGGATAACAAAAATATTTGTCAACACAATGAGAATAAAATTATTTTAAATTGTTTATTTCATTACAAAATGAAAGCTCTCCTCACAATGAAATTGTAAATGCCACAATACTACCACGTGGATAAGATCTTGTGTGATTCGGAGGATTTTAACATAAGATTGCAACAGGAACATGCGACACTATTTGAAAACATTGAATAAAAGAAAACACAATTATTCTCATAATCAACACAAATTCATTCAAGGTTCACTAGATTCATCAAAGATGGGAAAGTTTTTTAGACAATCTCGAGATCTTGTCAATGGATTTATTGGTACCCAGATTGATTCTCCTATGATGGCTAAGCAACATCAAAAACTTGCATGATGCTTAGAGATAGAAAAATCATTATAAGTCATTTTGTAGCTAGGGAGGGGATTCAATTGACTCTTTATCACTCAGGCATTGGAGAAATGGATATCACCTTACTAAGGGTTTGATCTACCCTCACTACTTTAGGTTGTGCCTTCAACCAGGGTGAGAGGACCCATTCTATAACTCATATTGGTGAAGGATATCAAGAGATCCTTCTTTGCACAATTTTCATGAAAACCTTGAGAAAATATGATCAATACAACACAATCTAACTCTCACAAGTTGTCACACTAGAGGGTGGAGATGTTTCCTAGATAAGGTTTGGGATACTAAAGAAATTAATTGAATCCTAATTGTCTCTAACATTTTGGAATTAAAATTTATTAAATATTTGTGGATACACAATACAAATAGGGTTAGTTCATGTAGGATTTATCATTTGAGAAGTTTTTAATGGGAATTTAAGCAAGATAAAGTTTATTATACCGGATATTTGAGAGCCTTTGCAAATATTCGAACACTCACAAAAAAAATGCTTTAAAATATCTCAATTATTCCTTAAACATGAAAGTGTGTATCAATGGAGGCCTAGATCCACAATTTCATAGACTCTTCAATAATCCAACACAAAGTCTCATGTTAAAGGCTGAATTAAACGTTTGAAATCCCTAATTAGCCACACCTAGGATACACTCATAGGATAACAAACAATCTTCATCAACATAGTGAAAGTAAAATTATATTAAATTACTTATTTCATTACAAGATGAAAGCTCCCCGACAATGAAATTGTAAATTCCACAATATTAGCACGCGGATAAGATATTGTGTGATTAAGAGAGATTTTAACATAGGATTGAGATAGGAGCATGGAAACCTATTTGAAAACATTATGAAATAAAAGTAAAAACAATTATGCTCATGATAAGAACATTTCATTCAAGGTTCACTAGATTCATCAGTTGGGGAATGTTTATTCAAAACATTTAGAGCTTGTCAATGGCCATATTGGTACCCAAATTTATTCTTGTGCGAGGGTTGAGAAACATCACGAAACTTACAGGATGCTTAGAGAAATATTAATCATGATATGTGTCATTTTGTAGCAAGAGGTGGGATTTAGTTGACTCTTTATCACTCGGGCATTGGAGAAATGGATAACACCTCATTGAGGGTTTGATCTACCCTCACTATTTTGGGTGTGCATTCAACCAAAGGTGAGAGGACCCATTTTGTAATCCATTTTGGTGAAAGATATCAATATATCCTTCTCTCGCACATTCTTAGTGAGAACCTTAAGAAAAGGTTTAGCTTACTAAAGGCAATAATTGAATCGTGATTGTCTCTACATATTTTTGTAGCGGAAATTGTTAAACCTTTGTGGATACATAGTAAAAACAAGGGTAGTTCATGTAGGATTTATCATTTGAGAAAATTTTGGTGGGAAGTTAAGTAAGATAAAGCTGATTATACCAGATCTTTGAGATCCTTTACAAATATTGGAACACAAATAGAAAAAATGATTCAAAATAAACAAAATATTCCTTTAACAAGAACGTGTGTATCAATGGAGGCCCAGAGAGAAGCATGATTTCATACACTCTTCAATAATTCAAGACAATGGCTCATGCTAAATACTCAATTAAACGTTGAAAGTACTTTATTTGTCATGCCTAAGATACACTCATAGGCTTATAAATAATCTTTATCAACATAGTGAAAGTAAAGTGATTTTAAAATGTTTATTTCATTACCAGATGAAATCTATTCTCATAATGAAATTGTTAATGGCACAATACTAACACACGAATGATATATTGTGTGATTAAGAGGGATTTCAACTTAAGATTGCAACAGAACAAAAAAACTATTTGAAAACCTCTTGAAATGAGAGCTTACACAATTGTGCTCACGATCAACACAATTTCATTTCAAGGTTTGTTAGATTCATCGAGTAGGGAGAGTTTCTTGAAAATTATTAGAGCTTGTTAATGGTTGTACACTTGCAACCATCTTGACACAATTAAATCTAAAACACAAGAAAACAAATTGGTTTCTCAAACGGTCTCTCGAGAAAATGGTTTCTCTCAAGCTTTCACCGAAAAATTACCCCCTTATATAAGAGTATTCTCATTGCATTTATACAATTTAACTCACTCACTCATCCCAAATTTTCCCCAAAAGAAGATTATTCGAGAATCCTTTATTTGTTATAAGTTTTTTCCAGAAAGTGATGTTTCATAAATGTACACCCAAAAGATGCTAGGAGGATAAATCATGAATTGATCATGTTTCTCAATCCCTCAACTATCATTGGGATGACATATCATAAATTTTGATAGACTTAATAATCATTCATTTATTCTTTCATACAAGAAATCCTCTTTTAATAATTCCCAGGTGGCTCCATATGGCTTGATTTGACAAGCAATCCTTTTCACCTTTGAGAAAAAACCTTGAGAAATGAGTTCCTTTGCATGATTACTGTTGTATATATCTTTCCCCCCAGGTAGATATAGACAAGAAGAAGAATATGTAAAGTAAAGAAACTCAGAGCCCAATATTTATTGTGTCACCAATAGCGCCAAGGCGTAGGTAAGATGCGCACAGTAAGAGGTGTCAACATGCAAAAAGTCACGCCAAGGCGCAGGTAAGAGGCGCACAGCAAGAGGTGTCAACATGAAAAAATTTGCACCAAGGCGTAGGCAAGAGACGCACGAAGAGAGGTGTCGACATGAAAATGGATGCGCTAAGGTGCGGTAAAAGGTGCACAACAAGGGATGTCGACACGAAAATGGATGCACCAAGGTGCAGGTAAGAGGCACACAACAAGAGGTGTCGACATGCAAAAAGTCATGGCAAGGTACAGGTAAGAGGCACATAACAAGAGGTGTCAACATGAAAATGGATGCGCCAAGGCATAGGTAAAAGTCACACAACAAGGGATGTCGACACGAAAATGGATGCGCCAAGGCGTAGGTAAGAGGCGCACAACAAGAGGTGTCGACATGCAAAAGTCGCCAAGGCGTAGGTAAGAGGCACACATTAAGAGGTGTTGACATGAAAATGGATGCGCCAAGGCGCAGGTAAGAGGCACACAACAAGAGGTGTTGACATGCAAAAAGTCGCGCCAAGGCACAGGTAAGAGGTGTACAAAGAAGAGGTGTCGACACAAAAATGGATGCGCCAAGGTACAGGTAAAAGGCACACAACAAGGGATTTTGACATGCAAAAGTCACGCCAGCGCGCGAGTAAGAGGTGTACAGCAAGAGGTGTCGACACAAAAATGGATGCGCCAAGGCGCAGGTAAAAGGCACACAACAAGGGATGTCGACACGAAAAAGGATGCGCCAAGGCACATGTAAGAGGCACAAAAAAAGAGGTGTCAACATGAAAAAAATTGTGCCTATGGCATAGGTAAGAGGATGTCAACACAAATATGGATGTGCCTATGGTGCACCTTCAGGAGGCGCAACATCTAAGCGCCGGAAGTAGACCACACTCCCGCGCGAGATATTCGAGATGGCCATAACTTTTCACGGGAGCTTAGATTCATGCAAGGTTGGACTTTTCGGAAATATTATGAGGTCCTCTATCCAGCTACGAGTGGATATCTTTAATTAGGTGGGAACAAGTTCTTAAAAATGCAAAATACAGTTTGCCACTTTTTGGGTTTGTTAGGGTCCTCACCTACCACCATAATGAAATGAATTAAATATAACCTCGGGTGGTTGGGGTATATTTGGAATTCCTCTCTCTTTTCTCTCTCATTCTTCCTATAAATTGTAAGGAGGGGCTTCTTTCTAAAGGTTGGACATTCTTGTTTTGCCCCTCCCTTCTTCTCTTTGGCAGGTGAATTTGTGGAGTAAAAACCTCCCATTTAAAGCTGTAATGCAACTTGACCTCTTGACATTTTGTCGTGTGTTGTATCAATATTTGGAGTAAATAATGCATTTTTGTGGATGATTCTCAAACACTCTCTGTGTTCATTTACATCCTCTTGATCTTTCACTGCAAATCTAGTTATCTGTGCATGATCTTGCATTGCATTTTTATGGTTTGTGTTTATTGGCAAGACAAGTGTTCTTCATTCTTCAGTGCATCACCTTTGTTAGTTTAGGTTTATTTTTATGCATCTTCTTACCCTATCTCCTTGGAAGTTAGTTTAGGTTTTGAGTAAACCCTCTGCATTTTTTACGTGTGCATCTAAACAGAGGAATAGGAACCGGCCTTTATCCAGAGAGCTTTCCCGATTCGCAAGGTCCCACACTTGGAAAAAGCTCCATGTTATGCAATTGCACTGAGAGTCTCAACCCATCAAGTTGCGCATATTCGGGGTCTTGTGATTAGCCATCAACAATTACCTACATTCATGCCTCTCAAAAATGAGTTTCCTCTCATGGATTATACTACATACATGCATGCGCTGCAAGTCTGAGGTGGCCATGTGCAAAGATGAGCCAATGAAAACCTCCATGTGTCTCCTTGGAGCAACTATAAAGGTGAAGTCCAGAAGTAGGTTCCCAAACGAGTGTAGGACTTCCACGTGTTAATAACCATAGAGAGTTGCACTTTGGTTGCTAAAAATTCAAACTATGGGAAGGTTCAACAGAAGTTTCCACACGTCCTGCTCGATGCAAATTCAAAGATGAAGTCTAGAGGCGGAACCTCAAATGAGCGCAGGCTCTCCACATGCCTTGGGCCCAAGAAAATTTCCTTGGCCATTGAAAAGTATAAGTATAAATAGGCATCAACAAAATCCTCCACGTATTTCTTCAATGCACTTTTGATATGGTGCCCAAAATTGGAGACCCCAAACAAGCATAGGATCTCCATGTGTCTTGGCCTAGAAATGTTGTTCACAAATTATAAGAACCAGTGGAAGGTGCCACATGCCTAGGGTCTAGAAAAGTTACATCAGATGCTTGAAAAGTATAAGTATGCGTAGATCCAGTGGAAGCCTCCACATGACTCCTTAGCGTAACTCCAAAGGTAATAACCAGAGGTAGATCCTCAAATGAGCATAGGTTCGCTGGGTATCCTTTGGTCTAACAAAGCTACATTGGCCTTTAAAAGTATGAGCATGGGTAGAGCCAGTGGAAACATCCATGTGTCTCTTCGGTGTTGCTTCGTTATGAAGCTCAAAAGTAGGACTTCGAACAAGCACGGGACTTTCACATGTCCCGGGTCCGACAAAGTTGGATCAAACAGGTTGAAAATTCTAAGTATGGGAATATGTAGTGGAATCCTCCATGTGTCTCCTTGGCATAACTCTAAAGGTAAGACCTAGAGGAGGGACCTCAAATGAGCGCAGCTCTTCACATGGAAAATATTTGATTTGAAGTGGGCCGAGAATCTCAAAATGCCCTGACCCATGTCTCTTCTTTTAAATTTTGATGTGGGCCCAGTGAGTCACAAATCACTTTTATACTATTACTTCATATCAAAACAGAGATTAAAAACTCCAAAGTGCTTAGGCGACCTGCCTCCCCACTTTTGATGAAAACTTGACATGTGGCTTTACTTGGGCATTAGCGGGGTCACACTTCACTTATATAATTTATTCTTTTTCATAAAAAAATCCAAAATACTTCAACGTGCTTTGATATCCCGCCTTCCCGATTTTGAATTTTAATCGCTAAATCAAACATGTGACATTAATTTGTCCCTGCGGGCTCCATATTAGTTTATAACTTTATTCATTTTCACAAAAAGGAAAAAAATCTTCAAAATTCTCTGACGATCCACCTCTCCACCTTTGAATTTTCAAATTGCCACGTATTCATCTTTGGGGTCAAATTAAGAAATTTTCCTTACAGACTTCATATTGTTTGAATAGCAAATTAGAAACTATCGGGTCTCTGGGACCAATTTAGCATTTTTACAAATGTGAAAAAGTGAGAAGTTCATGAAATAGACCCACTATGTCGGTCCAATTAGAAAATACGATGTATCCATAGATGTCGAAAAAATATTTACGAAGGAGACATAGTCGTGGAAGATTCCCAAAAAAAAAAAAAAAAATTCCCCATGGAGACAACATTGTAAATGAAACCAAGACTCAATGTAAGCCACGACCCAAGGAAAGGATCACAATGACAAAAATGAAGGAAAAATCTTTTACGCATCCATATAGGGACACAAAGAATACTTCAAACCATGCGAATTGAGAAATTTTGAAAAAACAGGTGAGATTAAATTGTGCACTAACATTGGATCCAAATCGGGAAGGGCACTCCTGTGAGTTCCGCAAGAACAACATATCATGTGCCAAAAATACGGTTGGAAACAGAGCGAAGAACAAGCTTGTAAAACTGAAAAACAATAACCAACCCTCCCGAGATCCAAACGAAAACCTATAAGAACTTGTCACTAGGGACCGGGAGAAACCGAAATAGAAAAACATGAAAATAGAAAAACAACTAAAATATTATACACTCTATAATGACGTGCACCTTGATTCTTAGAAATCAATCAAGTAAATGTATCAAGTGCCTACCATTAATAGGAAACTCAAGGAATTTTCCATTTAAGTCTTCCAGGAAAGAGTGTGCTCACCAATCTAAATTTCAATAGAATAAGGGCCCATCCATAATGCATTAAACTTTCCATGCTTTCCCTTACCCTCGTGTCTGCTATCCCACAATAGTACAAGATCTCCCACACTAAAATCTCTTGAGTTACCTTTTTAACAAATAATTTATTCAATTTTCCCCTTAATTTCACATGTCTTTGGTGGGATTCTCTTTTTTTTCATCTAATTAAATAATTCGATTAATACGAGCATCATAGGGACTAACCTCCAATTTTTGAATAAATTGATAAGAATATAATTGCATATGCAGGGGAAAATAATTGTTGAATAAATGGATGTTTTCTAGTAGAACTTTTAATAGTGATTCTATCATCCCAAACAACAAACTTCAATTGCTCACCCCACGTCTATTTGTTTACTTGCAAGGTCCTTCGATTATCTTTAACAAATTCTTATTGCTTGATTCTGCTTGTCCATTACCTAGGGGATTATAATTTGAATAATATGCTAAATTGATTCCATACTCATGACACATGACAACCAAAGGTTTTACTCAAAAATCATAGCATTGTCGATAATTATCTTAGTACGCACTCAAAACCTACGAGTTATATGATTCAAAATGAAGTCTATAACAATTTGGTGGGTATATTTCTTGGTAGATATTGCCTCCACCCACTTGGTGAAGTAATCAGTGGCCACTAATATCCACTTGCAACCTACACTTGAAGAATCTGAAATCTCACCAATGAAATCCATTCCCGACTACTTAAATGGGGTTTAATTAATACAGTTGCAAATGGAGGGAGCACAAAGCTTTCAATCTTCTGAAAAAGTTGACAACTCTCACACTTTCTTACCAATAGAGTTGTTTCTATAAAAATATTTTGCCATCGATAACCAACCCTTAAGATTTTATGAGCTATGACTTTTCCAACAAAATTCCCTCCAAAAACTCGTCCATGGATATAATCAATTATTTTTGGGGCTTCATCTTAGGTGATACATCTCAAAATAACTCCTGGTTCTTCCAAATTAACCCATAATCATTAATGATGTATTTCTAGGAGACTAACTTAAGTGATTTTTTTATTCTGCTTAAATATTTAGGGCATTGTAGATGTTTGAGATAAAAATAATATCCTTGTACCATTCAATTTATCAATTTTTCAAGGATATTAAACCTTTCTTCTTCAACTTCATTTACCTCAACTATTTTTAGGTTTCTCTTTGCCATAAGATTTACTAGGTACAATCCTCTAACCAATTTTTTAGTTTAGATATCCATATCATATTCTTGTACAAAAATTTCCATCAACATCTTTTACTTTAAATTTCCATCTCTCGATAGGATATCCTTAACCATGGTATGGGGAACATAACATAAGAATTTATAGCTCAAACTATATAGCCTAAATATTTGTGTGGATTTGACCAAATAAAATGCATTTTTCTCCATCATAGTATACTTCAACTCCGCCTTTTGTAAGGATTTACTAAAGAAAGTAATTGGCCTTTCAGCTCCTTCATAATCCTTTTCTAACAACACAAATGTAATAGTATTCTCTGAAGCAAAGAAAATTATTTGGAAAGCCTTTTTATAATTAGGAGCTGCTAAAAGAGGGGCATTCTTCAATGATTCCTTAATCCCATTAAAGGCTTGAATAACTACTTCTTCCCATATGATACTCGATCTTTCTTTAACATACAGTGATTGGGATACTTAATTCTGCAAATTTGGAAATAAATCTCGTAATATAATTTATCTACCCAAAAAAGGATTGAATTCCCTTTTTCGTTCTTGGGATAGGAACTTTTCTAATGGCTTCCACTCTCTCAAGATCAAACATGACCCCTTATTTTGACACAATATGTCCAAACAAATTTTCCTTTTGAACCCCAAAATGACATTTCCTTTTGTTCAGTGAGATACCATATTCCCTACATCTTAACAACATCCTTTCTAAATGTTGCAGGTGATCACTTCTTTTCCTGGAGAAAATTATCACATCATCCTGATACACAACAATGAAGTCATTTATATATCCTAAGAATGCTACATCCATTTCTCTTTGAAAAGTAGCTCCAACATTCATCAAGCTAAACGACATCCTTACATACACATAGGTACCCCATGGAGTAGTGAAATAAGTTTTGATTCTCTCTGATTGCTTCAAAAATACCTAGTATTACTTAGAGAAACCATCCAAAGTAGATAAAAACTAAGAGATAGTAACCAATTACAATATGTCATCCATATTTGGAAAGGGATATTTAGCTTTGATTGATGCCTTATTTAAGTTTATGAAGTTAACAAATAATCTTATATCCCTATTTTTCTTTCGAATAGCTACCAGGTTTACTACCCATGAGGAGTATCTTGTAGACTATATAATTCCTCCATCCCTTAACTTTTTCAACTCTTCTTGCATTTTTGAGGAAAGGAGGGGATTAATTGGTATTTGTTTCTACCTAAACGGCTTGGAATTTTCTTCTAGGGGTATTTCATGTTGAAAAGGTCTTCCTATATGCTTTCAGGTTCAAAATATAACCAAGCCAAGTTGTCCTGGAACTTTTTTAGAAATTGGAAATATGACTAATTTTCTTCTCTTTTCAAGAAGCTACCTAGCCATATTCTCCTATGTTTATCCTTTGTGCCCAGGTTATATTTTTCAACATCTCTCCAGGCTGACATGTATCTATTAATAATGTAATCGGTGTTATCAAAATTTTATTCTAGGGCCACCAAACGTCATTAATAGTATTGGTTTTCAATTAAATAATGTCTTTACCAAACATGGTCTCTTATCCATCATTTACACAAAACATTGGTTCCAAATCCATACTTTGATTGGAAAATTCACCTTGATTCTGTAGAAACCTTTGGACACAGGAATATTCTACAAAAACCTACCAAAGCTTGATATTATCGGGACGATGACATGGTCAATATTTCAATATCATATTCACAATAGGGAGACATTGTATAATTTTCAAACCTTGATCCTAATACTACCAATTTTTCTACTACAATATTATAGCTCCTATAATTATGTAGTATAGTGAAATAATCAAACATTTCAATGAAGTTACAAACTTCATGCTTATATTGTTTCATTCTTTGATTCTTTGTTGCATACAATTTTCTAACTTTCTTAATTATCAGCTCTAAATCCCCTTTAACAATAATATCGTTCACACCATATTTCGAAGAAATCCTTAAACCCAACAACAAAGATGCTTCATACTCTGAATATTGTTTGTACACTCAAAATTGAGTTTAAAAGAAAATTAAAACTCCTTTTGGCTTGGAGATATCAAGACAACACCAATATAATTACCAAATCAAGAACAAGCTCCATCAAACATTAGATTCCAAGGAGAACCTACCTACTACGGATACTTGCACTCATTAATTTTATGCTCCTTATAATCATCATATCCCATAAAGTTATCAACATCAACATGTGTGTACAATACTTCTTAAGAAGCATTGTTAAGGTCCTCAATGAGATATAACATTTTCTTCTCACAATATAACTTCACAAGGCTGCCTTCCATTGGTATGGTTGCATAAGACATGTCCATTTATAGAATTCTACCCACACTAGCTACCCAGGTTTATGGATAAAAACATCCCCCATTTGGCAAGAAAATCCACAATAACTACATTCAAGGTTAAGTACTTACCTAGATAAGCTGCCACCTGCACTACTAATCCTTTGACATATCCAATTATTGGCACTTCTATTGAATCCATGGTAGTACATTTCCCAAAAGTTGTTGTTACCTTGATATTTAACTCATTCATTACTGCTAGAGGCATTACATTACATGAGGCTCCTGAATCAAGCATGCAATTATGTACCAGCCTATTTTTAATAATCAAAGTGGTAAAAAATGGATTGACATCCAACTGAGATTCAACCAGAGAATTTCCCAAATATACCTCAAATGATTCACCCAATTCCTCCAATACTTGTGGTATTTTTGATTCTACAAAAATAGGAGGAATCTCTACATTATTAACACTTTTTCCCTGAGTAATCTTTTCTTCCTTGAATCCCAAATATTCAAATTCCCTTTTCCTATGCTCAGGATTCTAAGTAATTCAACAATAGGAACAGTAACCTTGATCTGACTCAAGATTTGGGCTATGTCACAAGGAACATATTTGGGTAGGGCAGTGTTAGAAGGGAGATTCACAACTTCATCTGATAATATGGGAGTCTTCATAGTTTGGGCATGGGAGGAGAAAAAGTTTTATTTGGGGTAGTTAGGCCTTTCCTAGATGTATCTTTCTTAGGCATTTTCCTCGGGATATTGGTAAGAACTGGAAATTTTTTCTTGGTTTACGGCCCTCCCCCTTTGACAACCTTACTTCTAGTATTATATTATTTCTTTTGAGTAACTACTGCATTCATAATAGTTTCCTATCATTTGCAGAGTAATTCCCCCATCACACTTTTTAATCATCAAATCCCTCAAGTATTTGAAATCATGGTTAGGAAAATCAAATGCTTGTATGATATAAATTTCAAAATCATTAATGGGAGGAAGAGGTAATACACAATGGACAAAATTATAGAAATCTTCAGTAGTTCTAAAACTTATCAATTCGATTAAGGTTGCCCCCTATTGTGAGTTCGTAGGGCTCTCTATCATGCACACATCATCATACGTCTCATGATCATATGTTTCCTTAACTTCTTGATCTACATCAGATGGGGAGTGTGGTAATAATCACCTATCACACCACTTGAAAACATTGGCCTCCTTCACAGTACAAACCTTGGTAGTCAAAGGATCGAAACCAATCTATTTTCAAGGGTTAACTATTTTTTATTTCCTAACCCCATGCACCCTTTCCCTCTGTTATTTGGTTTGTGATCACCTATGGGATGATTTAAAAATCTCTCTTGACTATGTGGCTTGTGTTGACCCTAGGAACTTTGTCTTATCCCTTTTTCTACTCTGGCTAATTTATAGGATATCTCTTTAACTACTCCAGCCAAAGTTTTTACAACCTCTTCTAGATCCACAACCTTGTTTGATTGAGGCTTTTCAGGATTGATAAACTTAACACCTTCTCTCTTAGGAGGCTTTCCAACTACTTTGATGATATTTTCTATTTGTAAGACCATGGTGAAAGCTTGCCTCATTATTCGTGGGTTCTTATGTCTCAAGTAATAAGAATATTTTTATCAAAAGAATCAAAATATTTTATAAAACATGACTCATCACTTGGCCTTAGGATTCTAGGTAGCTTATTCAAAGTCTTATAAAATTGAGTACTAAAATCATGGACAAATTTATTTTGAATTTTCTTTATATTTTCAAATTTAGATAAAAGGAACCTAGGATCTTTCTTATCCCTATATTGTAATCTAAATAAATTTTTCATCTCGGTCCATGACTTTATTGAATTATCTAGTAAGTCCTTGTACCAATCATGTGCATCCTCCTTAAGAGTATGAATAAACAACTTTACATACACATATAAAAATCAATTTCAAAATATTTCATCATATTCACAAAGAGTCTTAAATTGTGGTAACAAGTGATGGAATTATTCCCTTATAATTTTGGCAACCTATTTGTGACATCTTGTGGCACCATATTAGGATATCCATCCATACATTTGAAATCTATAGGTCTAAAAGTGTTGATAACAAAAGGAGGTCTAGATCGAGGTTGGGCCATATTGCCTTGAGGAGGTGATCTTATAGGAGAATCAAAATGATAAGGGATGATAGGTCTCTAGGGCACATGAGTATAAATACCAAAGTAAATATCCTCCAATGAATCAATTTCTTGGAAAACCCTATCAACCTTGGAAGAAACAGGGGAAAAATAAGAGGCACGCTTTTCATAAATAAATGATGGCCCCTCCCTCATTGGAGAAATCAAATTTATATAAAGATTACTTGGTTCAAAATAAATTGAAGATATATGGTAATATTCAACCACCGATTGATCACCTTTCGAACCGATATCTCCTTTTTTGACTCGTGATCTCCTATTACTTTCCATATTCATGTTCCTTCTGAATTTTCCTTTCTTAGCTCTAGAAATAAATTTTTAGTAGGATCCATAGTGAAGAAAGATCTTATTCCCTCAAGATTTTCATAGATTAATAATAAATTTCACTTGACACGAGTTAAGACACTTTGGTAGTCATTAAATTTTAAATTCAACACGGAGTCGCCACTAAGGAGTTTCACCTTAGTTGTGCGGATGCACTATAAGTAACTTGCCAACTATCTATCAATGCTTAATTTATGAAAAGCTTAACATATCCGACCTTCTTATACCCACATTTATCACTATTAAAGAAAATTTAGTGCAATAACCAATGGTAAATGGAAATAGTACACAATGAGCTTGTAATCTAGCACAATTCTTACAAATATCAACAAATGATGACATTTAAATAACGTATTTACAATTAAAATTTGTAAGAAACATTACTAGGGTTAGCATTTGCATGCATTTTTGTAAATAAGTCCCTGATAAAGGTGCCACCGAGGTTTTGGTACAAGAATTTATTCTCCTGCAATCTTTGAGCAATATCATGAAACTAGCAGGATGCTTAGATATAGGTGAATCATGATATCAGTCATTTTCTAGCCTGGGATGGGATTCAACTGACTCTTTCTCACTCAAGAATTGGATAAATGGATAAAACCTCACTTAGGGTTTGATCTACCTTCACTACTTTAGGTTGTGCGTTTAACTAGGGTGAGAGGACCCATTTTGTAACCCATTTTGGTGAAGGATATTAGTAGATCCTTCTCTACACAATGTTAATGAGAACCTTAAGAAAATATGATCAATAACACACGGACTAACTCTCACGATTTGTCACACTAGAGAGTGGAGATTTTCTTTGGACAAGGTTTGGGTTACTAAAGACAATAATTGAGTCTTGATTGTCTCTACATATTTTGGTAGTGTAAATTGGTAAACCTTTGTGGATACAAAGTAAAAACATGGGTAGTTCATGTATGATTTTTCGTTTGAGAAGTTTTTGGTGGGAAGTTAAGGAAGATAAATTTGATTATACTAGATCTTTGAGATCCTTTACAAATATTGAAACACTCATAGACAAAATGATTCAAAATAGCCAAAATATTCCTTCAACTAGAAGGTGTGTATCAATGGAGGCCCAAAGATGCACAATTTCATACACTCTTCAATAATTCAACACAAATACTCACGATAAAGACTCAATTAAATGTTGAAATTCCCCAATTCATCACACCTAAGATATACTCATAGGCATAGAAACAATATTTATCAACATAGTGAAAGTAAAGTGATTTTAAATTGTTTATTTCATTACCAGATGAAAGCTCTTCTCATAATGAAATTTCTAATGCCACAATACTAACACACAAATGAGATCTTGTGTGATTCAGAGGGATTTCAACATAAGATTGCAACAAGAACATGAAAAACTATTTAAAAACATTATGAAATAAGATCAAACACAATTGTGCTCATGATCAACACAAATTCATTTCAAGATTCATTAGATTCATCAGTAGGGGATAGTTTCTTAAATAATCTCGGAGCTTGCCAATGGGTGTACACTTAGAACCATCTTGACATGATTAAATATGAAGCACATGAAAACACACAGTTTCTTGAACGTCTCTTGGGAAAATAGTTTCTCTCAAACTTTCTCATAAAAAGTAACCCCCCTTATGCAAGAGTATTCTCATTGTATTTATACAATTTCAATTTCTCACTCATCCCAAAGTTTCCCCCCAAAATAATAATATTCAAGGAATCCTTTGTTTATTACAAGTTTTTTTGATAAAGTGTTGTTTAACAAATTTACACCCAAAAGATGCCATGTGGATAAATCATGAACTGATCACGTTTCTCAATCCCTCAATTATGAATGGGATGCCATATCATAACTTTTGATAGTCTTCTTAATCATTCTTTTATTCTCATGCAAGAAACGATCTTTTTAATAATTCTTAGGTTGCTCCATATGGCTTCATCGACAAGAAATCCTATTAACCTTTGATAATAAACCTTGAGAAATGGGTTCCCTCACATGGATACCTTCATTTGTGCTTCTCGAAATGATTTTCCTCGCATGGGTTATACCACATACTTGTGCTATGATTTAAAGTCGGCCAACTATAAAGAGGAGCCAAAAAAAACTTCTACGCGTCTCCTTGGCACAATTACAAAGGTGAATTCTAGAGGCAAGTTCCCAAACAAGCGTGCACCCTCCACATGTTTAGAACCCTAGAGAGTTGCACCGGTCGCTGAAAATTTAGAGTATGGGAAGGTCCATTGGAAGCTTTTACATGTCTATTCTGCGCAACTTCAAAGATGAAGTCTAAAGGTAGGACTTCAAATGAGAACAATCTCTCCATGTGCCTTGGGCCCAAGAAAATTTCCTTGATTGTTGAAAAGTATAAGTATAAATAGTTGCTAGCGAAACATCCACATGTTTCTTAGTAACAATTTTGATATGGTGCCCAAAATTAGAGACCCCAAACAAGCATGGGCTCTCCATGTGTCTCATCTTGGAAAAGCTTTTGACATTTTTTAGAACCAACGGAAGGTGCCACATGCCTAGGGTGCAGAAAAAGTTACATCGGATGCTTGAAAAGTATAAGTATGGGCGAGATCCAGCAGAAGCCTCCACGTGGCTCTTGAGCGTAACTCAAAAGTTAAGACCCGGAGGTGGATCCTCAAATGAGGGTAGACCCTCCATGCATCCTTTGGTCGAACAAATCTACACGGTTGTTGCAAAGTCCAGCATGTGAAGAGCCAACGTGAAACCTCCACTTGTCACTTTGGCACTCCTTTGGTATGAAGCTCAAAATAAGGAATACCAAAAAAGCACGGGCCTTCGACATGTCCACGGTGCAACAAAGTTGCACGGACACTTGAAAATTCTAAATATGGGAAGATCTACCAGAAGCCTCCATGTGTCTCTTTGGCACAAATCCAAAGGTAAGACCCCAAGGTAGGACCTCAAATGAGTGCGTGCTCTCCATGTGGAAAATATTTGAGTTGAAGTGGGCATGAGAACCTAAAATGCCCACAAGCTGCCTCTCCACTTTTAAATTTTAATGTTGGCCCCAAAGCTGATCACGACTCACTTTTATACTTTTACTTCATTTCAAAATAGATCTGAAAAACTCCAAAGTGTTTTGTGAACTACCTCCTCACTTTTGATGTAGACTCGACACATGGCTTTACTTGGGCATTAATGGGGATGCGCTTCAATTTTATACTTTATTCCTTTTTCACAAAGCAAAGCCGAAAAACTTCAAAGTTCTCTGATACCCCACCTTCCCGCTTTTGACATTTCAATTCTGACTCAAACATGTGACACTAACTTGTCCTCGCAGCAAGTCGTGGATCATTTTATAACTTTTCTCCTTTTCACAAAAAGGAAAAAATATTTAAAATTCTCTTACAATCCAACTCTTTACCTTTAACTTTTCAAACTACCACGTGTCCATCTTTGGGGTAAGAGTAAGAAATATTCCTTGCCACTTCATATTTTTTGAATAGCAAATTAGAAACTATCGGGGCCAGGACCAATTTGGCATTTTTAGAATTGTGAAAAAAGTTACATGTTTACCAAATAAACTCATTGGGCCATGTCTAATTAGAAAATACGACGTATCCACGGATGTTGGGATAGGTTTTATAAAGGAGACACAATTGTAGAAGACGCCCAACAACAAAAATTTTCCCTATGTAGAGAAGACTGTAAATGAAACCAAGAGTTAAAGTGATCCATGACCCAAGGAAAGGACTATCAATGGAAATGAAATTAAGGAGAAACCTTTAATGCATACAAACAGGGAGATAGAGAATACGTCAAACCATGCAAAGCGAAATTTTTACTAAAAAGGGTGAGATTAAATTGAGGACCAATAGCTTTGTACACTTGCAACCATCTTGACATGACCAAATCTACAAACACAAGGAAATAAACAAGTTTCTCGGGTAAATGGTTTTTCTTAAAATTTCTTAGAAAACTTAACCCCCTTATGCAAGAGTATTCTCATTGCATTTATACAATTTCACTCACTCACTCATCCTAAATTTTCCCTATAAGTCTAAATCTTCAAGAGAATATTCCTCTTTAAAACATCCAAAATAATCATGTTTATTCCCTTGAGAATATCTTATTTTATGTTGCTAGGTGGATAAATCATGAACTGATCACATTTCTCAGTTCCTCAACTATGACTAGGATTCCATGTCATAACTTTTGTGATATTTTTAAAAATTCTTTTATTTTGTCATGCAATAAATCCCCTTTTTAATAATTCTTAGGTTGCTCCATATGGCTTGATCTGATGAGAAATCCTTTTCACCTTCGAGAATACACCTCGAGGAATTGATACATGCATTCATTCCTCTTAGAATGAGTTTCCTCCCATGGAATATATCACATATATGCAATGTGAGTCCGATTCACCCAAGTCTAAGAGGAGCCAGGTGAAGCCTCCACGTGTCTCCTTAGTGAAATTATACAGGTTAAGTCAAGAGGAAGGTTCCCAAATGAGCACGGGCCCTCCACATTTTTAGAACCTAAGAGAGTTGCACCGGTCATTGAAATTTCGAGCATGGGAAGGTCCAAAGTGGAAGCTTCCACGTGTCTCATTTAGTGTAACTTCAAAGATGGAGTCTATAGGTAGGACTTCAAATGAGAATAGACTCTCCACGTGCTCTGGGCCTAAGAAATTTTCCTTGGCCATTGAAAAAAATCAATATAAAGAGAAGCCAACGAGAATCCTCCACGTGTTTCTTCAAATACTCTTGATATGGTTCCCAAAAGAGGAGATCCCAAACAAGCGTGGGCTCTCAATGTGTCTCAATCCTAGAAAAGTTGTACCAGCCTTTGAAAATGTTTAAGAACCAATGGAAGGTGCCATTTTCCTAGGATCTAATAAATTTTCATCGGCCGCTTGAAAACTATAAGCATGGGAAGATCCAATGGAAACCTTCGCATGTCTCTTTGGTGCTCTTTCAAAAGTAAAATTCGGGGGGTCCTAATCAGTGTAGGCCCTCCATGTATCCCAGGCCCAATAAATTTTCCTCATCTTTTGAGAAGTGTCGGTATAAACTGGAGCCAATGGAAGCCTCCATGTGTCTCCTCGGCACAACTCTAAAGGTAAGACCCAGCTGGAGGATCCTCAAATGAGTACAGGCCTTCCACATGTCCTTTTGCGGGTCTTAGGCATTTACCTTATTCTTTCAAGCCCTTCACCGTAATGCATCAAAATATCAAATAAACCCAACACACCACATCTAATCAGAAAATACCATGTATCCACAGATGTTGGGATAAGATTTACTGAGAGGAGACACAATCACGGAAGATGCCCAACAAAATTTTTTTCCATCTAGAAAAGACTATAAATAATACCAAGACTCAAAGTGATCCATTACCCAAGGAAAGGACTAACAATGACATCTAAATGAGGGACAAGGTTTTAACACATCCATATAGGGAGATAAAAATATTTCTAACCATGCGAGACTCAAAAATTTAAACAAAAAAGGGGCAAGATTACAATTAAGCACCAACAAACTCAATTAAATTTTCATGGTAATACTAAGCGTAATATTAGACACAAGGTTTTCTATAACTTGAATTTGCACTCAAAATCAAACACACCACTCTAACCTTTATTTAGAAACTTCAAACACTTAGATAATATTTCCACTTTGAAAGATAACAATCTTTTCCCAACTAGCATATCAACACAAGAGATGCCAATTAACCTGTATAACACAAATTTATTTATTTATTTTAAGTATTGCCCAAGCTCAAAATAATCATAAAGAGAGCACATGCTTAAATCGTAACACAAAAGAACACTCAAGGGAGCTAGGAAAATAAATAGGCAACAAGAGGGGGTTCCAACTACAATCTACTAGCACATCACACCAATACTTGAGTAACAAATTACGAAAACAATTTTCACTTTCCTTTCCCAAGGACAAAAGGGGATGAGAAACATTAGAGTTTCCCAAGAAAAGAAAAGAGAACTTCCCAAAATTATTTCATATCCTTAACATATGTTTCCTAGATTTACCAATAAACCTAGGTCACCAAGGACTTAATCCACACACAAGGAGGGTGCCTTTCTTAAAACAAGAGATAAAGAACCGCTCCTAAAAGACCACAATTCACACTCTTTGAGCTACAAGGAAACAAGTATATGACAAGCTGAAAAAATCTTACAAGGGGGAAAAACACATATCTATGTTGAAGGGAGTCTAACGCAACAACAAAAATGACCATCAACAAGGTGTTTCATTAATCTGGGTAGGTGGATAGACTTAAAGGTTCAATTAGTTACCACCCTTGGCATGATGAGATGTAGGACCCATTAGCACAAACATATCAATTAATTCATACTAACAGAGGGATAAATTATTTATGTATTTGTAAAACTTTGCACTACTCAAAGAGAGGTCCAAAAATGAACTGACATATATTGATAGTAGAAGATAAACTGATAGCGAGAAGACAAAAATGATATTCAATGTATTCAATGTATGAAAAAAATGAGCAGAGCCTCAAATATAAAGCCCGTGGGAGGAAGAAGGATAGTTATAATTGTCCATCAAATACATAACAAACAAAAATGTATTAAAACTAACCAATGCTAACATTCCCCCCCTTATTACATTGTTTCTACAAACATACATTTCCTAATACTAGATGTCCCCCCCTTAATGAAAACACTGCAAAGAGGGTCTTCACACGAGCATGTGCCTACATGGTCTTGATACACATGGTTTTTCTAAGGTTGACCATAAACCTAGAGGGACAGGAGCACTTTCCGACTATTCACCTTGGTGGTTTTATAGGCTTACCACGAACCAAGAGGATTTTACCTCGGTGGTTTTACGGTGTACCACGAACCCAAGAGGATGATACCTCGGTGGTTTTACAGGTTTACCATGAACCTAGTGTGAGTACCATGCACTGCTTTTAGTGCTTTTCTGTTCCCCATGACACTTTTGAATTTAGGAGGTCCCAAATAGAAAACTGTGAAACATCTGCACTTTATTGAAAACCAACATAACAGCCAACATAAGAACTGAAATAAACAAACAAAAACGAGAGGAATTGGTCCTCAATACCTTATTTGCCACAATATCTATTGGTGGCCTCATCACTTGCGGCTTGTAATAGGTCACTAGATTTCCTCCATCCTCCTATGTTGCTGCTTATAATACTAGAGATGATGTGAAGCCAAACTCATCAACATCTTCCTCACTCTCGTCTAGGAATCTTGTGGATCTTCTATATGAGCAGTATTAGCTCCATTGTGTTTTATATTTCCTTGTAGAACATCTCTTTCTTGGCTATGACAGTTCCACATTGTATGACCTTTCTTCTAACAATAGTGGCATTCAATCTCTTGTTTAGGCCCTTGTTTATTTTTATTTGATTTCCTATGAAATTTTCTATTTGTGGAATAAAGTGCACTTTCTTTATTAGTATCACCTTCTACAGCATTGTCAGTTATGCATTTTTCCTCTACGAGAAGATCCGTGATCATGTCATCTAAATATTTAGACTCAATTTGACTGAGAGTAAAAACAACATTGCTATATTTGGAAGATAGATTGTTTAATAGGATAGCTTTGGCATCCTCGTCTTCTATCACAACTTTGAATTCTGCTAGTTGTCGGAGTAGAGACCAAAGATTATTAATGTGGCTAGACATAGAAATGCTTTCTTCCATTTTGAATCTATATAATTGAAGTTTTAAGGAAAACTTCACATTCATTGCTTTCGCTCCAAATAATTGATTTAAATTATCCCACATGTCCTTGGAAGATTTATTGAGATCAACATGATGGAGTTTCAAATTGGAGAGAGCAAGGCCAATAATGGATTTTGCTTTATCATCTCTGCACTTTGTTGTTCTACTAATTTGGCGGCGTCTGTGGGTGTTTTCTCTTTCCCATCTACTATACCCCATAAGTTTTTATGCATAAGTTGCATTTGGATCTTCACCTTCCATGTATGAAAGTTTAACCCCGAGTATTTTTCAAGTGAATGTCCATAATAACTATTGAAGAAATGAAAAAAATGGTGAAGTAGGAAGTAAATTACTTGTGAAGTCGGAAGTCAATTCTCTTGCTTTATGGAAATAGTAGAAATCGATTAAAAAAACCTTTTCAATCGAATGCAAGTAAACACACTAAATGCTTTACCAAATTACAAAAACAATAGACAAAACATTTTCAGCCATGTATTTTTGTTTCATCCACGCAGAGATAAGTTTCAAATCCAAACAGGTAACAACATCCTTCAAACAGTGAGATAGGTCATCCCAGCCGCCAATACTAATTCACCATGCTCTTGAATCCTTCTTCACGTGGGTCTATGCAGGTTGATGCCCAAAATAGGTCACTTCTGTTGAGCCAATGATTATTCTCCACATAAAAAACTAACTCTAGATTCCACGCACACCGAGGGAAGAAAGAGAGGCTCTGATACCACGAGATAGCGAGAAGATAGAATGATAGTAGAAGACAACAATGATATTCAATGTATTCAATGTATGAAACAAATGAACAGAGCCTCAAATATAAATCATATGAGAGGAAGGAGGGCAGTTATATAATCTTTGTCCATCAAATACATAACAAACAACAATGTATTAAAACTAACTAATGCTAACATATACTTGTTTCATAACCATTTTACATATGTTTATTGTTTTATATAACAAGGGGTATGGAAAGTACTCAACCATATCACAACCCAAAATCTTAGGCCATAAAAGATTTTATTAATCCTGATAGTTCAAGGAAACCTTTCAATTAGCTCAAACTTCTTAGATTATGTATTTTATAATTTTAGGGTGTGCAATAGCCATTTATACAATCAGGGTTGTTTAATTATACATTTGTGCTCAAACTCATAAAATTACTCATTCCATAATCCAACTATAAGTCACAAGTTATAGTTACACTTGTTAAGCACATTTCTTATAAGTTTTCTTAATTAATGCATTCCTTTTATTATGATATCACATATTTTGCGTCATTAAGGCACACCACCAATGTTGGCATGATATCTCGCCATTCTATATAGGCAGAAAGATAATTTATCTTACTTCTAGGGAATGTAAAAGAACAAAGTTCTTGCTATTTTCACATAGTTTTATTTCTTCTATTAATCCACTAGGATTAGAGTAAGGAACCATTTTCCTTTTCCTAATGTTCTAGTTTACTTGTTAAGTTTCAAAGTCCAAGCCCCTCAATTAGAGTTTTATTATGTTCAGGTTAATCATATTACCAATTATATTTTAATGAGTAGGAAGATTCAAACATATCACATTATTACTTTTATAGGAATAAGATATCAATCAACATATCACATTTTTAATTCTATAGGAACAAGAGACCAATCAACATATCACATCATTAATTTTATAGGAACTAGAGATCAATCAACCAATATGCAACACACCAAGATTTCAAGAGTTTATCAAAGAATTACAAACATCACCGATGCACTCCAAGGGCACCACATTTCCCATATGGAAGAAATCAAATACAAGAGGAAAATCAGCTAATTTACCCAAAAATGCCCTCTATGGCCAAGAGTTATAGCTTTAAAATAAAGGGCATGACATACACACAACTAAGATTAAAATATTAAGATCTACAAAACCAAAATCTCTAAAAGCAAGGTAAAAATACTGTAAGGAATCCATGCGCATCTCAACATAACCTAACACTTAATAGATTATAGAGTGGTATACATAAACAATTTAAAATGTTAAGGCAAGGGTAGATCTATTTATGGGTCATCAAGAGAAAAAAAAGTACACTTAATTAAGCACATTGCCCGAATGGGCTTAAATATAACCATATTTACCAAGATATATATAGTCCAATTGTCAATCCTTTCTAAAATGAAACAAGGAAACCATGTTAAAACTTAGCATGTCATCGTGGAACATCACATCCAAACAAAACACTATCCACTAAAACCTATAATCATCCAAGAGTTAATCCGATCCTAACACAATCCATAAGCCCATAACCAAAACACATCTCATCTCGATAAGGAAAAATCTCTTACCATGGTCCAAGATAATCATAATGAATACTATCAAAACTTCCAAGTAGACCTCACACACACATAACTCTCCTCTCTCAACAAAGCTTGAGTAATGAAAGAGTCACTCGTAGATCCTAGACACACAGATTTTTGTTCGTCCAAAATCAGTGCATAACTTGAAGCACATAAAAATAAAATCAAGGAACCTAGGGTGTAGTCCCACATATGATGAAGGTGTAGAGATAGCTCATTAGTAGACTAGAAATAATCACGTAACATTCTTGATAACATTTTCCCAAGTAGCAAACAAGATAAACGAGCTATGAGTCGCGAGTCAAAAGTAAAATATAAAAATATCAGAAATGAATAGAATGGCTAGGTAGATGCATTTCAATCCTTGAAAATCCCATAGTAAGATAAACCATAGAAAAATCCTCAGAGCTTCTCAATTGAATCATAAACTAAAATGTTCATCTTTGATTAAATAATATTAATTTTATGAATATAAAATTATACGAAACATCCATATCACATTCACTTTGCAACCCTTCATTGGATGCCAGTAGGGGTACTATACATCCATACTAGATCTAAGAACACAAATAAAAAACTAGATCAAATGCAACACCAAGTCCTAATATCTACTCTCCCATATAGGATTTGAGTCAATAAAGGGACAACAAAAACCAAATCATCTAACCATTGAAGGAAAGTGAGATTTTCTAAACTAACCAAATTCTAATTTCCTCAAACTTACCCTTGAATGCAACAACTAGCACTAATCAACAAGAGTCACACCATAAAAATTAGCATTCAAAACAAGGAGGAGTTTTTATGGGGCCAACACATCACACAAATAAAAGAAAGAGATACGAGATCATCAAATAACATCTCTGCAAGGAAACCAAGTTCTTGATACACCAAAAGTTCACAAGAATATCAATCTAATTAAAAATATCCCATTACTCGTGTTCGTCAAAAATGCCACTAGGTGAGTACAACAATCCAAACAATTTTATTATTTTATATTTTAATCATATATATTAAAGTTTTGCTAACTAGTTGTTGGGTTCCCATGTTTTCCTAGGGTCCAAGCATTGAACCTATGAATCATATACCAAGTATGAAGCCCACAAATTTCACGCACAAAACCAAAGATTAGTTAGGAAAATAAATTACAAACTAATATTTTTGTTTAAACCAAGTTATAACAAGAATACCTTCAACTAGAGTTTATTTAATTCATGATCAAAATTCCTTCGTTTTAAATAAGAAATAGTTAATATTATTTTGATCCAACATTACGGCTTAAATCCCCTTCCATTTTTCTTGTCAAATTTTGTTAATTGAACCTTACAAGGGAGCCATTAGCTAAAGAACCCTTATTATAATATTTATTTAATATTCTAGGGCTAAGTCTAAACTTACCCTCCCATTAAATTAAGCACAATTAAATTTAATCCCTAATATATAAAAATGTTGTCTAATTACCATTGAATTTTTTTGATTTAACTAAATATAAGATTCAAAGGCCTTTTAATTTTAAAAGTCACCAACTAATATTAAGGTTACAATTTAATTTTACCTTCTAACACTCCTTAAGTGGCCCCATTTCTAAGGTACACATGTTTTTTTATTTAAGACATATCCCCACCACATTCTCACCTAAATTTTTGATGGTTGAACCACAACCCTTAGATGGATTCAATATGGTCCCTAGGATCTTAAGGATTTCAAACTAACCCTAATCATCTCTATGGAGTGTTCTTATTCTTTTCCTTAGGCTAATTTTCTCATTATTGATTTGGATTTTTTTTGGAAAAGGAGAAGGAGGAGGAGGCATGAGGGACAGAAGAGAAACCATTACAAAATTATCATGGTTTTAGGTGTAAATATTATTGTATTGTATTATTTCCCATTTTCTAATGTAGAGATCTTACAATGTATCTATTTCTTATTTAGTGAAAACATTTTCTTTTTTGTGTTTGACCATTGGGGAAAACCCCATTTCCTTTAATATAATAAATTTTACACATTTGGGTCCCATACAAAGGTTGGAGAGCTTAAACACTTAATTTCATTTCATTTCTAGTTGTTGGAAGTTATATTTTATTTTTTTTTAGGCGTAGGTTTTCTTAAATTTTAATATGGGTTATTGACAGATGGATTTTTTCTTCTATGGAAAGTAACAAAAATGCTTCCCTATGTAGGTAGGTGCTCTTGTGACCACCACTCTTCCTAGGGGGTAGTTCATTAACAACATCTCTATGATGGGTGGCGTTCTGAAACCACCACTCTGCACAGGGCGATAGTTCTTTTCTCCGAAAACATAACCTTAAAATAATGCATTTTTATAATAGTTTTCAACTTGAGTTGTTTTTTTTGCAATAATATATTGGAATAAGGTGACTTTTATTCATTGGTTTCTAATATGATAGCATTTCTAGTTTCATACTCAAATTCAAAAACATCAAATCAATCTCTATTCTTTCTTTCAATATAACTAAAAATAATAATTATGATTTCAATACTTCTATATGCCTTTTTTTTTTAATAGAAACAATCAATTATTTCCTTTCTTGCAAAATAACTAAATAACAACCCATTTTAAGAAACAAGTATATTTTAACAAGATCGTCAATATTTTTGAAACGATAGAAATCCCACTTTAGAGACAATAATGTAACTTAGGTTGAAAATAACTTCATTTCCATTTCGAGTCCACTTCTAAGTTTCTACTTCCTCTAGACAATGCAAATCTTTCTCAAGAACTTGGTTCATTCTTACAATATAATAGTCTCTCTTTTCAAAAAATACAAGGGAATAAATTTCAAGCTCTCCACTTTCATTTACAACAAGGGCTAACATCACAAATTTGATAAACAAAATAACCAAGAGCTTCACTTTTTAAAATGCAAGTTTACAAGCCTTCCACTTTAAGTGGAAACAACATGACCACAAATTTACAAGGTAGGATATTTCTTCATTTTATTCCAATGCAACTATGAACCAATCTTCACTTGAACTCCACCATCTTCATCAAAATAAAGCACAACATAATAGTGGAGTAGCCAACACTCTCCACCCATCTAATAATCCAATGAGGGAGAGAATCCTTCTTCCTCATTGGCCCCCAAGCCCCAACAAAGAAGTAATGGGGGGTATGAAAGAACCATTAGAAAATCTACATGGCTTTCATATTGACATTCAACAAAGCATTTAACACAATAACCACAAATTCAAGATCACTTAAACATGAAAGTTCCCATGTATAAAAGCCTTAATACACAAGACAAGAATGAGAAAAGAACATGGGGAGAATTATTATGTCTCCCAAGGGTTTAGGTGTCCACCTTTTAGCTTCCAGTAACTCCATCATAATACCCACAACAACTCTTATTCCTCCCTCACTTTATATCTCCCTCAAACAAAATACAACTCTGATGCCTCCCTTACACTTATGCCTCCCTCAAAGAAATAAAAATATAATCAAAAATCTTATTTATCAAGAATGTGGAACATCCCAACCCAACTCCCTACTAAACTACCCAATCACACTCTTATGCCTCCCTCCAATTTATCCCCATTTCCATTTTCTCTTGCAACCTAAAACCCATTCTATTTCCCACAACCATAAGCATTCAACAATCATCATTCACACACATGAGCACAACAAAATAGCAAAGGAAAACAAGGGTGAATATCTACCTTTCCATTTCAAGATTTTCCAATCCACAAGCAAGATTCCAACCTTTCCAAGTCCAAGAAATTGCAAGCTATCTCCAACTCGAATAAGAACTACAAAATCAAGTACTCCATCAAAAGCAAGAGTCAAAAAACAAAAAAAAGTAAACCCCAATTCATCAAAAAAATTAGAATAAATAGAAAGAGAGGTGATGTGAATCTATGTAGGATGCCACATCATTTATCCTTCATTCCACATCACAAGATCAAACCCAATCTCCAAAGCACAATAAATTAGTGGTTGATGGAATGAAAACCATATTCCACACTCGACTCAAACCCACACCCCTAAAGGACAAAATTAAATATTCTTGTAAGAAAAGTGTAATTAATTGCTCTTTTTCTCTATTAAAACACACAAAAGGCGTAAAATATTCCCCTCACATTATAGGAATAGTGTCTAGGTTACTTTAAGAGGTGTGGGACAACATTAACTTGTCCCACAAGCCTCTAAAATTGGATTGAAATTCAAAATACAAAATTTTGATGCAAGGTTGATTTCACCACACTAAAAGTAATTAAATTCTTTCAAGTCCAACACAAACCTAGACTACCAACTCAAATTAATTGCCCCATTTTTTGCATCCTAAAATACACTAATTGATCAAATATAATTTACGTAAATGGAGTACTTAAAAACATATTTTAAAAGTGACTCACAATAGTAACAAAAATATAATTACTCAAAAATAAATAAAACTAAAAAGGAAAAGCACTATTTTCCCAAGGTCACATTTGAGGCCAACCCCAATGGGGACCTCTTAACAAAGTAAAAACAATAAAATCATACATTTAAACTCATTTATAAGGTGAACTATTGCCAATACCCCAAATTCCTTAATTGTTAGTCTCTTATCTCCTTTTGTTTGTTGTGTTGCAAATGCCTACAAAAATAAAAAACAATGCATCCTCGCGGCCATATTATCGACATCGAGATAATGAAATGCACACATACACATATAAATTCACATTCTCAATAATCCTAACTAAACCGTCTCTAAATTACGTAATTCACCAATTATTCACAATTCCAACATTTGGATTCTAGTAATTCATCAATTTGCAATATGATCACAAAACCAACTAAATCATCTAGCAACATCTATATATAAATTCCAATGTGTCAGTATAGTAGTAGCACTAGATCATAAAATATTTTCCATCAAATAGTCTAATCAAGTCATCCACGATGAATGTACATCAAATTCCACACTACAACTATACAGTCAAAATAACAATCATAACACAATAGTAATCATGATGTCTCATGTATCTTATCAGTATGCTAACTAGAATACAACAACAAGGTTCAAGATTATAATCAACCGAAATTGAAATCATAGTTCAATCAGTGTTGAATAGGTGCACGCATTACATAACGTCACTCTTCATCGGCTCATCTAAACAAGAAAACCAATCTATATTACCTTTCATATGATTACTACAACAAAATTTAAAATACCATACATCACATGGAATATTTTTTGATAGATTACAATCAATAAGAGATAAAGAAGGTATTTTTTTGGCTATTGTTATGCATGTTATATACATAGATCTAGAAATAGAACTTCCAACCTAATTTTGACTTTTCTGCGTCTAATCATATTGATTTTTTTGCAATCATACTTATAGTGCCCATACTTCTTACAATAATGGAACCGAACATGAAATTTATCTTGTATCTGACCATAACTTTGTTCTTGACTCTATCCTCTTCCACTCAAGTTTTAAGAACTGGTGTTGTATCCTCTAATTGAACTTCATCCTCTTCCTCTTCCTCTTCCGTGAATTCCTAAATTTTGATATGGAAAAGGTTGATCTACAAGTTCATGATAGATTAGTGATGCATGTAACTCATCAATTGAAAACTCGACTCGAGATCCTTCTTTTTTCAATAACCACAACAAGAGGATCAAATTTCATAGGAAAAACCCGAAGAAAAAAAAATCAATAATCCTTCACGTATTCAATAATTTCTCGGTTTTTAATTTGATTAACTAGGACAACTACATAAGTAAAGAACAATTCTATGTAATCTGAATCTTTGATTAATAAATTCATAAAATCTCTACGAAGTAACTTTGCTTGGCGGTTTTTACTTTCTTCTTACCTTGATATGTAACATAAAGTGTGTCCCATGTGGTCTTTGATTGAATGGTTTTTTCACTTTCGGAAGAATTATTTTATGCATTGCATGATAAATATGGAAAAGAGTTTTTCTATCTTTCTTCCTTAATTATTTTAAAGTATCATTTTTTTCCTCGAAAGTGCATTATACACTCGTTGCATTTGTGGGATATGTATACCCATTCTAAACAATATCCCACACATCTTGAGATCTTAATAGTTCCTTCATGGTCAATGATTAGTACTCATAATTCTTTCCATTATGTTGTGGTGTCTACATACCCGATGTAGAAGCCATCACTTGTTACCAATTTAATAACCCACTACAAAAGCATATTCGATACTAATTTATAAAAAAATCTGCAATATTAAACAATGAACAATGTAAAAAGAACAATAAAATGTCTCACAAATAAAAATAGAGTAATTTGAAATCAAACCAACACTGCACAAGCATAAACGATTTTATTAATTCACTGTCAAATTCATAGGTTCATCTCATACAAAAAAAATGTGTGCAACACTTTCTTTTACATCTACAACTTTAGTTGTGTGCATACAAATAAAATACAATTATTTTTATTAAATAAAAATAACTCCCTCTAAACACATCTATGAACTAATCTTAAACCAGTCTTTCTAAATCTGAATTGTTGCTTTAAATCCACCTACATCCTGTGCATGCGAAAAAAAATATTTTTATTCTATTTTTATTTATTTAATTCCTAAACATAGACATAAACTAAATGGTATGGATTCCATAACAACAAACTATTGTTTGATAAATTTAACTTCCTAAAAAAACACGAGAAATTACATTCTCCATATGCATGCATATTTCCAACAGAAGAAAATCTCTCTCTTTTAATAAAACCCCAAAGATGATTAAGAAAGTTATACAACATAAAATAAAGCATTTATTTCCTAAAGAACATATCAAGGAATGACTTCAGAAGAATGTCAATTATTATTATTTTCTAGATTTTTGTATTCTTCATAACCATCCCTCCGGTATGGATTTTTAAGGATTCTCTTGGAATCCTGTGAAGGAGAAAGGGACCTTCGTAACAAAATTTAAACACACATGATTTGAATTAAAATGTCATTTTACAATAATCAACCATTTTAATTAAAAAATAAGCAAGGGCATGCATGAGAATCATGGACTTCAAGAGGAATCATTTGTGAATTTTTCAATATTCCGTAAAAGGTTAGATGAGGAGCGGGTAACGAATCATCGTTCTAGGATTTTCAAGGAAGCACTAACATGAAATACAAAATGACGTGATAAGGGAACATAATTTTTTGTAGAAAATGATGAAATATGTTACAATGTGAAATTGTTTCAATTTCCAAAAAAAAAGTTATATATATATATATATATATAGAAAAAAAGAAGACGATGATAGCCCCAAAAGAAAAAAACACAAACAAATTTCGTTATTTATTAACTGTCGGTCAAAAAAAATAAAAAAATTCATATGATTGTTACATTCATGTGTGACACTTAAATAAATTAATCATTTAAGGAAAAAATGAAATGTTACAAAGTTGTGTGACATGGATATTAAAAATTCTAAACAAATTTTAGAGAATTTTTTTTTAATAGTGGTAGCTTAGTGCAAGGAAATATTTAGTATGGAGTGATTAGTTACATCTAATTAAGTACAAATGTTTGTGCCAGTTTTTGAGTTGTAGACTCTTATAGAGGTTTTCTTAACAAAATATAAATATCCAATATGTATATAATTTTACTTTTTTTAAAACAATAAAAATATGGATATTCACCCTTCCAAAACCAATACCCAAACCATGCGTTTCCTTACATTATTTTAACATTGTAAAATTCCAACCCAATTGAAATTAAACAAATTTTTTAATCAATGGTCACAGACTAAATAAAGGTCATAAATTATCACACTTTGGGTAGTCATTTGACCCACATTCAAAATAAATTACTATATAAATATAGTATTTAAAACCAAAATGCACATAATTGATTGTAATTTTTTTAATGATGTAATCATGTATTGAGAAGAATTCTACTAACTTTTTTCATGAGTATTGTTGTGACAAATTCTTGGGCTATTCCCTAATGGCTTGATAGACATATCACTACTCTTATCTTCTTCCAATAGTGCCCCCATATTTCTCACAACGCAATATCCTAGTGGAAAGTTTGACTCCACTAACTTTGTTAGCATCCCTTTCCCATAGCCATGTCAAATAGGAGTTTTTAAATAGTGTATGGTCATCCATCATAGCATAGGAAGGGGGCTATCAGGTTAGTAGCGTATGGGGCACATTTTTCAGTAGAACATGGAGAGTGGCATATCTTAAATAACTTTTCGGACTTGTAATTTTCCATGCATAAAAATAAACACTTTATTCAAGATCCGGAGAAACCACGCCAAAACCAAGTTAACATTTTAATTTAGCAAGAATTGGATAGTTAGTGAGTGAAAACAATTATAATAACATAAAAAAACATTATGGGAACTCTTCTAAATAGAGCTCTAGCTGCCCTAAAATCTGTCCCATCGTGAGTTAAATCAGCTCTACGCATAGAGATAAACATGTAAACCACTACCTCCTCATATCACTATATTAAAATTATTTTATTTCGATCTACATCTGTATCTAAATGGGTTAAAATTCATCCAAGGGGGAAATCCTATCTTCTACTTAGCTGAGGAAAAAGGATATTTAAGTTGAAGGGGCACTTCGGGCATGCGTAGGGCTTAGTTTTATTGATTTTTATTTTTTTACGTTTGTGCACATATGATGTTTGCCTTTGTAACCTTGGTAGCACCATTCTCACTATAAATGACAAATATAACTTCCTTATTTCCTTCTCTTTTATCTTTTATCCCGAGTAGTTATTGTTTTGATTAAGGTGTTGAAAGTTCCCTTTCCTACCTTTCCACTTATTCTTTACAAGTTTGTCTCTTTCACTCTTCCTATACATAAAAACTCTCTATTTTTCCTTTACAATTCATCCTTGTTAGCATTTCGTTCAATTACGCCAAACAAGATCTTGCAAACGAGATCTATATTCTTCCAATCCATTACAGTTCAAGTGATCTTGTTGATGGGTATGGAAATGTGAAAGATAACTCAAGTGACGTGAAATGTTTTACTTATTACCAAAAAAACAAAACATGGTCTCTGAAAATGCGTTGCTTACTTAATATGCTTAGAATGGTGTTTATGAGGAGGTGGAAGGCTTTGCAAAGAAACACTACAACTATATGTCATCTCATGGAGTGTTATTATAGTAGGTGTCATCTCATGGAGTGTTGTTATAGTAGGGTATCCACAAAATTGTCCATTTTTGTTTAAATGCCATAAAAGCTTCCAAGAAAATACAATTAGTAGGGGGAAACCATTTTCCAAGGCCATTTCTAGTATCCTCAATATTTTGTATCGGTTCGGGGATGGTGGAATAGTTCAATGGACCATATAAGCATATCACCTGATGGTTATTTGGCTACTTCATTGTCTTGGGACCGAATAAGCACTAATGTTGGTAAGTTGGGGCTTCGGTCACACCTTGAAAGTGTTTGCGGCCACATTGGCTTTATTTTTTTGGCAAGATGTATTGTATTTTGAATATGGCATGCACTATGTTCATAGGGGATAATTTATTTGAATGATGACATGTTTTATGTGGCTAGAAGCTTTGATTGGAATTATAGCTACTTGGTTTATTTTATGGATGTTCATTGGTTTAGTAGAGCTCCTTGTGCTTAGTGGGTTAGTGCAAAAGGGCCTTCGATATTTTCTTGAATGGTAAAAATGTATGGGGACTATTTGATTGAATGCTAAAAGAGAATTAGAGCCTTTTGGAATGCAGATGAAACCACATGGAGCACCACTTGCACTATGAATGCTAGTATTGCCATGCATGGTCTGCTTACCTTAATATTTTATAATTTTTTAATAATTTGGTTATTAATTTGCAATATAATAGAAATACCAAACCATTAGATGATTACACAATTGGATATTTAACATAACTTATATAGTGTAAAACAACACAATTCCACCTTGTGAATTACGTATCTAATCTACAACTTGTCCATTAACTACGTTCGCTACCACAATCTTATACGTTGCTAACCAAAGGTATTAGAAATAGGTGATCGTGTCCATGGGTAATATTTTGATTTAAATGATTCTTAAATTAAACAAGTTATTTTTTGTTTTACTTGTAAAGTTAAAAAAACACCAAATTCATAGATTTGTAAAACAACATTATGAACTCCATAAAAGAGATGTTAGGTATTGTATGTTTTCCTTGTTATGTAGAGACTCGCCTCAAGCACTAGATCGACCTTCATTTACCTCTTTTTTTCTCTTTTACTCGCCCTCTAAGAGCCCTGTTATCCCATTTTGTAGTTTTAGGGAGCTGGTAAAAGTGAAAAGTTGGTGTCTATTTCACCTCCATATTTGGACCTTGAGTGAATGAATGATTTTATGCCTTTGTAAACCTTTATTATTTCAACTTGAAAATTTCTTACAAATTTCAGTTTGGGGAAAGAAATTTTTTTCTAGTTTAGCAGAGGGGTTTTGCAGGCCTTCGGTCACGGTTTGAATAGGTCATAGAGGATCGATTACAATCGGTGGCCCAGAAAGTATTTCGTTGTTTTTAACTCATTTTTGAGTTATTAGTTATATTGACTCTAGTGAATTCTCCACAAATAAAATATCATGTAGAAAAATTTGTATTGCGCGTTCATCCATTAAAATTTATTTTCAAACATAGTTTCCAAGCCCTCGGGAAAATATTTGGTCTATTTGCAACTTGCCCACTTACGACTGATGGACCCAAAAACTAGCTGCAAATTATAAACTATTTGTTAGTTCCGATTCTCAGTAAAGTTCATGTAATTTCTTGGTATATAAGAGTACACAATGGAACTTAACTTTTGTGTGATTTCCTAGAGGAAGACATTTTTTTAATGTGGTTCCTCAACTTCTAAGACAAATTTAGACATTTTATAGCTATTATAAAAATGTAAAATAAGGTTGCAGGATCCTAGTCAAGATAATAAACTATCGTGAAAACTTTTTAAAACTTAGAAATAGTTGTATGAAAACTCTCTCTTGTGGTTTGTTGTGTGAAATCTTACTTTTGGAAAAATAGTGTTTCTCTTTCTTCCCTATCTCTTTCCATCTCCTCCTTAGATAGGAAATAAAATGAAATGAAATGAATATATGTACCTAACCCTCTCTTGTTGTGTGTGCATTATTATTATTATTATTTAAATGGAAATCTAAATATGATAATTATACTAGATTTAGGTGGATGTTAAGCCAAAAATTATTCTCTTACTCATGCTCACATTGTTTTATAGGGAATAATTAGATGGTGAAATGGTGTGGTTATAACTCATTTGTGTATTGTTGTAATATATATGCGATGATAATATGTGTGTGTGTGTGTGCGTATTATTACGTTTGCATTAAAGTTCCATTTTCGTATTTTCTTTCAAATAAAATATTGTCCTTGTCATATAAAGTTTAAATAAACTTGTAATTTTTCCTTATTATCAAGTTTTACGTGTTATGAAAATATTACTTAATGCTCTTCTTGACTTCATTTATAGCTATGTTATGAAACTTACATCATTAATGGAAGCAAGAACTATATCTTTATAAATGAAAATGCAATTGTGCTTTAAAATCCTTCAATCTTTCATCTTCCCTCGATTATTACATGACTAGTAGGTTAGCTTTGACATTATAAAGTTGAGAGCAACTTGATATATCCATCTAGATTGATTGATCCGTACTTTGACCATGACCATCCTAGTTACGGGTGCAAGAGTTTACAAACTAATATTTCTTATCTCGGTGTCGTGTTTCAAGAAAATCACGTGATGCTAGGTTGTGCCCTTGTGTTTTTCTCTCTCTGCAAATCTTGTATCTAGAATAAACCATAACAAATGATCCTAATAATGTGTTGAACCTAATGTAAATTAAATCTCATGATTCATCCCATAGACGTAGTAATAAGCATTTTATGTAATTATGTAATTATGTTTTAGAAAATGAGTGGAATCGAAATTGTAAGATACTTGGGTATGAGACTGTGAATTACAATCCCATTCTCTTCACAAATAGGGGTGTTATCATGGCAGGAGTGTTCTAGTTTTGTATAAGTTATGGGGTAAGCATAATTGTTTTATCTAGTTTTTCCTATTTGAGGGTTTATGCCCTTTTAGGTGATAATGGAAATTAATGAAAAATGGACCTCTTATGAGAATTAGGAAAACTACACATGAATATAATTTGTCAAGTGAGAAGGTAGTCATCAGAGGATCATATGGTGTACAAGAATTATAATATCATATCACCTTGTAATACACATATAACTCTTAAATTTGTTATGAATTATCAAAAATTTCTTAAGTGTGAAAGCATAATCCTTAGGATATTAGTGATTAAGTAAAGGAAAAAAGTATATGAACCATATTTGAGATAAGAATAAGTCATCATGAGGTCAACGTAATGATGTAAGGGTTATAGGACACGACAGATATTTTGGAACTGATTTATCGTCAAATACACTTGAATGATGTCAACAATCTAAGAGGACTAAGATGATTTTTATAACAAATACAAAGTATAATAATTTTTCCTTGGTGATACTTTAACACATTAAATGGGGAAAATTATGATATGTAAGGGATGAACATAATCACGACACCCCTAAATGTGGGTTTAAACAATATTAAAAAAATAAATTGTAGGACTCACCCTTTTAACTTGAGACAAATCTTCTACTACGTATCATGATCATCATTGCGAACTAACTATATAAGGGAAGTAGTAAAAATGTATGATTAGTCATTAAAACTTAAAGAAAAATAGTGTAACTCTAGGGCTTAAATGCTATTATTAAATGAACACGTAATCTATTTACTCTTAAAGTAGTAAACTTCCTTTGCTTCATGTGAACCTTCCATGATATAACTAAGACAAATTGCAAAACCAAAAAGCATGAAACTTAGAAAAAAATCCTAAGAAAAACACTAGTAGTCTCATATGGGAAAATATGTTAATATAAACAATTAGGCTACATCATTCTATTGCGATAAGGGAAACAAACAAAATTAGAGGGAATAATTATAAGTGAAATTTCAAGCAAAATAAGGATAATGTACTCTAGTTTAAATAAGAAATAAGGACTGCATGATAAGTGATTTTCAAATAATTAAGGTCAATAACAAAATATGAAAGTAATAAATATGTAAATTGGGTATGTGTTGTGTCATGGATAGTGCCTCTACGGGAGTTCTACTGTAGTTAAATTTTTATGTTGTGCCTTATCTTTTGGTGAAAGGTGGATTGGATGTGCATCATGTATTTTTCTTGTTATCTATGCGGGATAGTTTTTTTCAAGTGTATCATGTGTTATGTGATTTCCTAATAAATCCCTTGTGTTGTCATGTATAAAACAATGTAAGTAAAAAAAAAATTATTCCGTTATTTTTACTTGTTGTATTTATTTGTCACATTTGTTAGTGTTGTATTGGTATTAGAGCAGAGGTTCATGCTATTGGTATTGGTGTCACATTTTTATGGTTATGCATGGTGGTGGAGGAGATGGGAAGTGTGATGTGATAACTTGTAATTTTGATCATTTGAATGTCTTTGTTTTTTTCCACTTGGTGTGCACAATCTTTGTTGTCGATGTGTATGGTGATGAGAGTTGTCTCTTTCTCATGGATTAAATGTGTAATACCTGTATGATCCCACCTTGTTGGGTGAAAAAAAAACTAATGTGAATGGTTAAATTTTGGTGGTGTTTCTTAATTTTGTGATATGTGTATTTGTATCAAGGTGTTTTGTACCAAGGGTTGGTTCCTAATATTTTTTATCATATTGTATTGTGGCCACCGTCTTTTTATGTATCATGATGTATTTCATGATAGCTATTTTGTAACTGTGTATATGTACTGGAATTAACCACTATATTCTTCATTTCTATATATTCATGTGTTATGTGATAAAATGTGTGTCTTGAAATACGGGCATACAATGATCATATGTCCCCAATTGTATGGTAATTTCCCTTTTGGTGCATTGTCTTGAAATATTATGTGTTTTAAGTTGTAGAACATTGTGGTGTTATAGCCTATAATTGCACATGGTGGAAAGACATTGTGGTTATTGTTTGTAAAAAACATTATGTTAGTAATGTAGTTATGTGTTATGTTTTGTACCTTACATTAGACAACCCTAAGGGAAGTAATCGTTAAGAGTGTATGTGTGGAGAGAGGAGGCATGGACCAGGTTTTCATAACCTTGAGCCGATTACAAGTTAGGAAGTGGAGTCTCATGTAGACTTAAAACCCACTTCTATCTATTTAGTCTACTTTGATCTTGCTCAGTATATTGTGGATGCACACCACCTTAGGATCAACTTATGCAAGCTAGAGTTTCCTTATCTTTCATATGTGATTTTGACTATCTAGATCCCCATATATGTGATTGTGAGATATGTGGAGATATTATCATTTTTTGTTACATGTATTTTTATGAGATAAGGCTTGATATACAAGTGCCAACTACTCGATGACTACCCATTTGGTGTCCGCGGAAGGGCCATGTAGTGATTGTAATGTGATATTTCTAAACTCATATTTTTATTCGTAATTGACATTCTTCTCTTTTCTTGAAAAAACTAATACTTTTATTGATTGATATATTCTTAAATTTTTGGAATATAATTGATGTGTGCTTAACAAAGGACTTTTCATTAATGTTTATATTTAGCCACTTGTTTTGAATAGTTTGAAAATTGATTTTCTAGTTAAAATGTTTTCTAGCCTAGCACGAGGCTTACGATTTTTTGCACTTGGCATTTTAAATGGATGATCATGTTGGTTCTAATATCATTATGAGTTGGAATAGGGTCATTGGATTCATGGAGTGGTTAGACCTATGGACATGCTTTGTTGTATAGGGTACGCCTAAGGGGATCATAGGGTTGTGTATTTTTCGAACTATAGGTTCTTATGTCACTTGGGTTGGGTGATGGAGATCTATGTCCCTAAGGCCATAAGGTTACCTGAACTCATTAAATGGAGAAATAAGGAGATGGGGATCTATGGTTGAGTGACCCAATAGGGAGAAATATGGAGATGGGGATCTATTGTTGAGTGACCCGATATGGAGAAATAAGGAGACAAGGCTCTATGGTGAGTGACCCGGCTTGGTTTTGGCACTATGATTATTTACCTTCAGGAGGTATATAGAGTTTTTTTTTAATTCTTTGGGAGGTATATGGGGTTGTTTTGTGATGATTTAAAAGATATATATAGTTGTTTTGTTATGTTTTAGGAGGTTTTGGGAGATTGTATTATGAATTAACTACTTATGAGTATTGTTAGGCATTGTTATAATTGAGGTTTGATGCTCCTCTTTGTTAGTTTGTACTATTGGATATTGTCATGGGAATGTGTTGGTATATCCATTGTCTTTAGGTCATGTGATACCATTTGTATATGTATCAACATGTTGATTCTATTTTTAGTCACATGTGTGTTGGATTTATTCCTATGATATAATTGTTGGAAATTATTTTTATGTGGACTATTTGTTGTTTTCCATTGTGGAATTAGAGGTCTTGTGAAGTGATATAATCATTAAAGTATGTAGCAAGATGTCTCATGCATCATTTTTGTTGTGTTGAGTTTTGTGTGACATATTGAGGACAATTACTATCGGGTACCCAAACATAAGACAATTGAAATGTTAAAGAATGAAATATTAAGATCTTGAGATTAAGAAATAATTTAAAGGAAAATTTGTGAGTAATAAAGTAAAAGGGAAGTACTAATCTTCACGTAAACATTAAAATTTTAGATAGTGCCAAAATTAGTTTGTTCCCTTGTGGTCACATTATACTTGACAAGTTGTTTCATTAAATGATGCGTGTCATTCTTAAATTTCTCACCAACATAGCCTTTGATCTTCAAGTGTTGTTTTACATCAAGGACAATTTTCTTATAAGGTGAAGGAGATGTAGTGCCCCCACATTTCTTACATTCCAATTTCGATGTGTAAAGTCTAATTCCACTAACTTTTTCAATGTCCCTTTCCCCAAGCTATGCCAAATAAGATTTTGGGAAAAGGTATGCTCATCCATCATAGCATAGGAAGGGGGTTTTCAGGTTAGTAGTGTATGGGGAACCTTTTTAGTATAACATGGAGAAGGACATATCCTAAATGCATTTTAAGACTTGTCATTTTTGTTGCATAATAAAAAAATAATTTTTTTCAAGATCCAAAGGACCAACCATGATAAAATCCAAGTTAACATTGTAATCTAGATGTAATTGGATAGTTGTCTGAGTATAAACACTAATAATCAAATAAAACAAATGTTATGGGAAATTTGCTAAAAATATCTCTATCCTTCCTAAAACTCAGTCCCATCATGAGTTAAACCAGATTCATGCATAGAGATAAACGTGTTAATAATTACCTCCTCATCTCAATAGATTAATTTTTTTATTTTATATCTACATCTGTATCTAAAATAACTTCAAAATCCTTCGAGGGGGAAATACTATCTACCACTTAGCTGAGGAAGAAGAATATTGAATCTAAGGGGGCACTTCAAGCATGCCTAGTGTTTAGTTGTATTGATTTTGTTTCTTTTGCTTCATGCACATATGATGTGTGCATTGTATCCTAGGTAGCACCATTTTTGGTGTAAATGAAAACTATCACTTCTTTATTTCATACTCTTTTATCTTTTATCGGAAGTAGTTATTGTTTTGATTAAGGCATTAAAAGTTCCCTTTCCTTCCTTTCCACTTATTTCTCTACAATTTTGTAGTGCCACCATATATTTTCTTAAAATGTAGTTAAAGAAAAGAAAGGAGAGAAATTTATTGAGAGTGGTTGCAAAGGTTGACGGATTAATAGAGGGTGATGGGGTGTGGCTGGTGAAAGCATTGCTGAGAAATTTATTGATATTGTTTGAAAAGGTTGAGGGGATTAATAGATGGTGTTGGAGTGTGGAAGGTGGGCTGACGGGGAACATGGGCATCTGTCACCATACGACTGTCATTTTCCTTGCATATTAGGAAAAACCTTTTTGATATCCGCATGATTTTACCATGCTGAAACCTAATTTCACATTCTAAATTTTATTAGTTTTGGATAGTTTCAGCGATGAAGGATGTGAGGGGATGGTTAAATGAACTCTTTCTATGCTAAAATTTGTGGAAATATGTTCAACCACTTTATGCAAGGAGATAAATTTGTATTACTCGTATTCCCTCATCTCGCTTTATGCAAATCCATTATCTAGATGTGTTTTTTTAGTAAAGTGGTTTCTTTTTTTAAATGACCCATGGCTTGATGCTATTTTAATTTCTGTTTACAAATTGATTAATTTGGTTACGTATATGTATCTATATCTAAAGTAGTTTTACTCTCTGAGGAAATGTCTTGTTCTTTGTTATCTCTATTTTTGAGTAGTCGTTGTATTGATTAAGAAGTTGAAATTGCTTTGCCTACTATCCTACACAAATGGCTATGCAATATTTGTCTCTTTCACTCTCTCTTGGGTGTCTCCTTTTTAGGCATCCTCAACCACATGTCTGTGCAAAAATCAGAGATCTGAAATAGGGCGTAAACATCCATTTTAGCATAATAAGAAGTTCATTTTGTCATATCTATAGTTGCTAATGATCTGGTAGTGGTGGATGCAAAACATGGGTGTATATATATACATGGCATGTGGATTGTTTGAAAATATTTCAAAAAATAAATGTGTTCCTGTGGAATACAACTCTTGTAGGATAAACACAAAATGGGTTTGTTGAAAAGGCTTAGAAACTTTCAAGAAAATGCAACCGGTAGGTGTAAATCCATATTCCTCATGATTTGCTTGCATACTCTGATCTTGTGTCAAAATGGGAGCTTTAAATAGGGTAAGAAATCCACATAAAATAATAATAATAATAATTGAAATCCATTTTTTTACTTTATTATTGTGTGTTGTAGCTGGAAATTCCACGATAGACATGTATGTAAAATGTTGAAGCATTCATATGGCTCGCTTGTTGGGGTTATCATACCCATTATATAGATAATATATCATATCTAAGCATACATGAAAATAAAAGAAGATATTGTACTAGAATAGATACACCAAACAAGAGATATAAATCAAAAGTAGATTTAACGTGGCTCACCCGAAAGTGTGGGCTACAACCACCAAGAAACATTCAAATCTATTATCCAAATCTTTCACAAGATATGCAATGAAGATTTACAATCTTCCACACCTCGAGAGATATACAATAGTATCTTTCACTCAAGGTTTTTCTTCTTCTCCAATAATTTTCTCTCTCATAATTATTCTCACAATAATAATAAACTTTTGCAAGTTCTTATAAATTCTTACTTATAAAACCTAGATTTCATGATTATATAGGTATATCAAACTCGGGTCACTTAGCCGGCAATTAAAATAAATAGATCTACTTTAACACTAAAAATAGATCTAATTCCCATGAGTTAATTAAAACACCCAAACATAGGTAACTTACACCAGTTAGCCCTAACTGATGCCTATTCCTCCTTGCCTGAAAAATTCCAGTCATAGTTGACCAATGTTGGTACCTCCATAACCGATGTCGGTTACTATTTTTTTGAAAAAGTTTCGTATTACATGCTAATCCGAAGTAATTGAGTTCCATAACTCAACAATCTCCCACTTGGAGATTAATTATTATACCTTGCATGTACAACATCAATCTTGGATCCTTCCTTATCTTTGTTTCTTCCTCCTCAAGTCTGAAACTTGAAGAAAAACATAATTGGATTGTAGCTCCAACTTCTCCTTTGCTAATGAATTTGTTAGGATATCCGCATGGTTCTCACTAATATGAGTTTATTCCAGATTCAAATTACCATCCTCCAATAGCTGCCATATAAAGCGATACCTCAACTAAATGTTATTCGGTCTTGAATGAAATGATGATTTATTTTTCAAATGAATTCCACTTTGACTGTCACTAAACAATTTGTAATCATCTTATTTCATTCCCAACTCTTTCATGAACCTAATCATCCATATCATCTCCTTTCTAGGCTCTGTGCTGCAACATACTCTTCCTCTGTAGTAGAAAAAGTCACAACCTTCTGCGCAATCTTGAAATCTAGTCAATTATTGTCCAACCTACTATGAAAATATATCCAGGAGGTATCAAGATCTCCATCCATATCTAAATCACTATAGCAAAATAATGAAATATCCAAACCTCCATAGCATAACTACATGCTACATGTTCCTCTAAAATACACGAGTATCCAAAAACTACTTTCCAATTCTCTTTACCTGGATTGGCCATATGTCTACTCATAACTCCCACTACCTTTGTAATGTTTGGTTTGGTACAAACCACAACATATATGAGACTCAAACTGTTAAAGCATATGGTACTTGTGTCATGTATTATACATCCTCTTTTGATGAAGGACACTAATCTTTTCTCAATTTGAAGTGTCCATATAGGTGTACTAATAGGTTTTTCATTCTACATCTTGAACCTTTCTAACACCCTCTAGATATAATTATCTTGAGAAAATACAATTTCTTGTTATTCCTTTCCTTTTGTCTTGACATGCCAAGGATTCTATTTCTAGCTCCTAAATCCTTGCTAGAAAATGTGTGAGACAACTTTCCCTTAAGCTCACCAATGTTCTCGCATACTAGACCTCACAATAAGAATATCATCCACATACAATAACAAAATAATATAGCTCCCATTTTAAATATTCATTAAATAAACAAAATGGTCGATTCACATCTCAAGTAACCATGCTCATGCATAAATCTATCAAACCTCATGTACCATTTATTTTGAGCTTGTATGAGTCCATATAGAGTCTTTTTCAACCCGCACACTAATTTCTCCTTACCTTTGAGTTCATACACAAGTAATTGCTACATATAAAATCTCTTCATCCAAATCACCATAAACAAAATTTGTCTTCACATCTAATTGTTCTAAATGAAAATCCTCTCTACCGTAACTAAAATCAATATAGTATGAATAGAATTCATCTTTACAACAAGAAAAATATTTCACCAAAATCAATACCGCTTTATGTGGAAATCCCTTTACTATAAGCCTTTCCTTGTACCTGTTTTGTCCACCCTCTTCTTCATTGATCCTATAAAATCACTTGTTCTATAATGTCCTATTTCCTACTAGAAACTTAATCAAATCCCAACTCTGGTTTTGTTCTAAGGAGTCCATCTCTTCATCCATGCCATGCTCACATTGCACGTGAGTCTTATCCTACATTTCCTCTTCAAAACTATCTGGTTCACCATTATCAATCAATAATAAATAAAACAGAGACGGTGTAAATGTTTTTAGAGGTTTACGTACCCTTTATGACCTTCTCACAAGAGTTTGGGGTACCGCAGGGCTCATTCTCGGACCTCCTGGACATTTTTATAAAAAAATTCAGTGATTGACACTATTCATCTATAACCGACATCGCTTATGCTAACTGATGTTGGTTTGGATCTTCTATAATAGATACCGGTTCTATTAACCAATGTTAGTTAGGGGTTAATCGACATCGTTATTGTGTAACCCTATCGGTATTACTTTAATATCTGAGATTCATTTTCATTAACAAACTTCTCAACTGGTTCACTCTTGGGTACCAAAATTTCATCCCTCTGTAGATTCTCTTTTCATTCCATTAAATATCATGAATCGTAATAATTTTTGAATTCTCTAAATCCCAAAAATGGAATACAAAATCACTAGATCCATGACCAATGAAAATACATATCTTGTATTTTGCATCCAACTTTTTCATATTTTCCTTATCAATATGCACGAAAATCTTTTGAACCAAAAAAATTAATAAAATAAATAACTACCTCTTTTCCTCCAATATTCCTCTGGTATTCCTCCATCTAGTGAACTTGAAGGCACACAACTAATCATATAAACCGTTGTATTAACAATTTTTTTCCAAAACTGTTAGGGAAATACAAAATGTATCCTAAAACTTCTAGTAGGGTCCATGATTGTCATGTTTATTGTCTCTGCAACACCATTCTCATGTGGTGTTCTTAGAACCATTGTTTGTCTACATATCCCATTCAATGAAAAATAATCATTGAAATCATTGCTATAATATTCACCTCCATTGTTAGATGTAAGACACTTTAACTTTGAATTTGATTCCTTCTCAACAAGGTATTTCCATCTTTTAAAATTTTAAAAAACATCATATTTATGTTAAATACAATAAACCCATACCTTTCTTGTAGCATCATCAATGAAAGTAACATAATATGGGGATCCTCCATGAGAATCTACCTCATCTGGTCCCCACACATCGAGTGTAAAAACTCCAATTTTTTATTCTTCTTAGTTGCCCCAAATTTGAGAAATATCAGTCTCTTTTACTTTTCAAAAAAGAAATGCTCACAAAAATCAAGATCTAAATGTTTCAAAAATTGTAACTTACCTTTATCCTTTAAGATTTGCATTCCTTTTTACTCATATGGCCAAACCAATTATGCAACATACATGCATCAAAATCTGAAGTAGACAATGCATAAAAGGAATTTGTAATATGGGTAGATAAATATAATGTTCGTACCTTCTTACCTATTTCCAAAACAAAAACACCCTTGGTGAGTTTCCAAGAGTCTCCTATAAAATTAACCATGCAACTAGCTTCACCTAGTTACCCTACAAAAATAAGGTTTGGCACATGCCTCACATCTTTCAATACCCATGTATTTCCATTCTACGAGTTTTGTTGAACTTCCCTTTACAAGTAATACTACAAGGTTTGTCCTCACCCAAATAAAAATTCCCAAAATTGTCTTAGATATAGTTTATGAAATAACCCTTATTAGGGTTGCATGGAAAGAAGCTCCTGAATCTAAAACCCATGATTCAATTCTATTTTCTAAAGAAATAATAAGAGAATCTCGCATTACCTCTATTGTAGCAAGATTTGTTTCTTTACCTTTATCTAGTTGTTGGTTTTGTTTATCCTCCGACCCAAAACCTTTCTTTGCATGTCATTTCTTTCCACATTTCCAACAAGTAATTCACTTACCTCTTCATTTAGATCTATTATCCCATGAGTTTGATTTCCCATTACTCTTACTCTTGGATCTCTCCTTCTTCCTACCCCTACTTTCTACATTCAAAGCATTCCCGGATGATGATTCCTCTGTACTCTTCCCGTGAATTTTCCATTCAATATTATAGCAACCACATCATCAAACTTCAAAATATTATTAGCATATTTTGTATTACTAAAAACCATTACCAAGTTATCCCAACTATCATGTAAAGAACATAAGAATAAAAGTGCTTTCACTTCATCATGAAGCGGTATGTCAACCGATTTTAATAGATTTACAATCAATCTAAAATCATTCAAATGAATAGATGCAAATCCACCTTCATGCATATTTGAACTAAATAGTTTCTTCACCAAATAAACTTTATTTGAAGAACTATGTTTTTCATATAAATTAGCAAGATATTTCGTTAACCCTACCATAAAAGTCACTACGTAATATTGGAAGCCACGAGATACTACTAGGATCAATATTATAGATCCTAAATCCTTTCTGTCAAGAATCTTCCATTCTTCATCAGTCATCTTCATAGGTCTAGACTTCTCATCCAATGGTAAATACAAATCTCTTTGATATAGATAATCCTCAATCTGCATCTTCCATAATTGATAATTTTGGCCATCAAATTTCTCTACCTTGTATTTGTTTTCTTCTTCCATTGCTGTAGCTCCCACTCAATCAAAAAACCCTCAAACAAAGCTCTAATACCAATTGTTGGGGTTAGCACACTGGTTGTATAGATAATATATCATATCTAAGCATACATGCAAATAAAAGTGAATATTCTACCAGAAGAAATACATAAAACAAGAGATATAAATCAACACTAGATTTAACGTGGTTCACCCAGTGTGGGCTACATCCACCAAGAAACAAGCCAATCTATTATCCAAAGCTTTCACAAGATATACAATAAATATTTACAATCTTCCACACCTCTTAGATGTATAGTATTGTCTTTCACTCAAGGTTTTGATTCTTCTATGAGAATTTTATCTCTCACAATTATTCTCACAATAATCAACAATTTTTAGAATTTCTTCTTAATTTTTACTTCTAAACCCTATCTTTCATGTTTATATAGGCGTATACAATTTTAGGGCACTTATTCATGTCATTACAATCAATAGATCTACTTTAATATTAGAAATAGATCTAATTCTAGTGAGTTAATTAAAACACCCAAATACGGGTAACCAATTTAGGTTCCTCTTGCTTGACCGATGCGGTGATAGGCCGATGATGTCGTTCTCACCATAACCGATATCGGTTCTTGTGTAAATTCCAACAAGTTTCATATTGTATGCTAATATGACGTAATTGAGCTCCACAAATCAACATCTCCCATTATTGGACATATAGCATAATGAAAATGTGGTCTCATGGAGAGGGAAGACTACTTGAAAAAAAAAATGGTGTTTTTAAGAGGCATTTGTGTATAATGAATGGCTTTGGTTTTCATGTGACTATTTGGCATCATGTGACAAAAATGCTTTTGGTTTCAATGGATTGCGAGTGTAAACCACTTGGAGCCCCACATACCCACTTTGGTCATCATTTGCATTTTTTATCTCACCTTGTCCTTTATAATTATTGTAATTTAGTTTTAAATTTGTAGATTAATAAATTTAAAACACTTGGATTATCGAGACATTCAAACATTTTCTAAAAAAATTTGGCAAAAAGTAAAATGTCATCTAGCACTTATGTAACCCGAATAACACTTGGTAGTCAAGCACAAACTTAAACCCTCCTTCAAACATGATTTGGAAAACTTTGTAACCATATTAGATAGTTGTGACACCCTTTTATTGACAAGTTGAGTTTGTTCCCTTGTAAACCCACTAATTGTTCCATTGTAAAAGCTAGTAAATCATGATATTCATAGACCTACAAAGAAACCTTCAAAACTGAAAAAGGGATGTAAAGTCTCATTTATGTTCCTTGTTATGAGGATAGTTTCCTCAAGCTTTAAGTTTAACCCCATTGGCCATTTATACTCTCTTTTTCTTCCCGAAGCCTTGCTACTTTATTTGTGGTTGGAAGTTGTTAAAATTGGAAAGTTGGATTTCGTATCGGCTCACTGTTTGAACACTAGACATCAAAATGTTTATCTGCCTTTGTAAACCTCTATTATTTTTACGAGAAAATTTCCTATATTTTTCGATTCGGGAAAATCACATTCCTAGTTAGTTTGACTAAGGTATTTTATAGGCATCCATCCAATTTGACTAGCTCAAACTGTACCAATTACATGCAACTAGTGGCTCTAGAAATCACAACATATAACAAACGATTGCCAATTTTCAGTCCTCTTGACTCTGGTGAATTCACCATATATAGGGGAACTTTTAAAAATTTCTCATTGCGTGTTCACGTAATGAACTTCAGTTTTATACATGGTTTTCTCGAGCCCTCGAGCTAACTTTTGATCATTTACAACTAGGTCGAGTTAGGACCAATGGCTTTAAAATAATTTTTCTCTTTCCTTAGTTAGGAGAAAAAGTGACATGAAATGAAATAAATATGTGTCTCTAACTCTCTCCTTTCAAATGAAAATTATAATTATTGTGTAAATGGGAAATAAAATATATTAATTATTTTAAATCTCGGTGGATGCCATGCCATTGATTTATCGTTGATTGTATGCTCACATAGTTTTGTAGGATGCAAGTAGGATGGAAAAACAACGTGATTGTAACTCATTGTGTATAATTGTAATTTATGTATGTTAGTTATATATATATATATGCATTTCTATGTTACATTAAAGACTTCTTATCGATATTTGGTAATATGTATTAGATGCTAGTTTTAGGCGTGCATTGTGAATTGTAAATTTAACTATAGGTTTTCTTTTGATCCAAATTTACATATAGTAAAAAAGGGGTTAGATATATATGTTAAGTGAAATGGTAGAGGATTGTTCACATTTTTGGAGTATTGAAGGGTGTATTAGTGAAGTTTTGTAACATTTTTTTATGCTAGTTTTTAAGGAAAAAGTTCATCTAAATATGGGTGTTATTTGATTCCAAGTTTAGTATTGTAAAATTTGGATATTGTGTTAAAATAAATTGAACTTAATAGCTTATAGTGAAATTACAGTGTGTAATTGATGATTAAATAATTGGTGCTATGTTTCTTACTTTGAAAATGTAATAAAAAAATCTAACAAACCAATCAACTCTAGTATAAACATCATGCATAACTATTCTTCCTATGTGATTCTCATAACATATAAAACTAAAACCTTAGCATGAATTTAATTATTCACACTTGATGACACATCCTACCTTAAGTAAATGGGATCCCTAGTTTGAGTTTTTCACCAAAACCCATACGATTAGTGGCATCGTCGTGGACCCGACGGTTAGGAAAGACATGGTCCTATTTTTCGTTGAGTATGTGGTTCACTCCAAGGTTTTGAAATCGTGTGTGTAAATGAGAATGTTTTCTCTTAATGTAGTGATCCATAGAAACTGACTTCAAGCATAATATACAACCCTCTTAGGGTTTGAGACACATGGGAATTGCGGAAGATCACCAACTAACCTTGGAAGTCATCTGTAAGAGTTGGGATCATAAATAAAGTCGATAACCAATTTCTATTATTGTTTGGGTCCTATGGTGTAATACTCAAAGTTAATTTTGAAACTTAGCAACTTCTTAAATTATGATTAGTTTGTGGGAATGTAACCATAATTGGTGTGCTAGGAGAAAAGTGAATTCTAGATTGTTCATATAATGTGTTTAAACCATCTTGTGGTAAGGGACTAAATCCACAATGTGTTATCTCTATGTGAACTGTAGTCCTTTAGATGAAGGAGTATTCCCCTTGTTCCCCACTTTTCCTAGTGTGTAATGGATGTACGTTGTGAAACTAGGTGATATTTTTTTGGGGAAATTTCCTAGGACTATAGATAGTGGATCACGAGCATGAAAATTTTATTTTTATTAAATTGGTTACTCAAAAATATTTAAAATACTACTTAAATCAAATAAAGTGAAATCATTTTAAGATTAATGTAAATGTTTGAAACAGGTCCTATGTTTTAGATACCTACTCATGAGAATACTAAGTGTTAATACCCTTTAACCCCCCCCTTCAAACAATAGTGTCATATTTACAAGAAGTATCAAATGTACATAGAGTTATAAGATGATTTTTGAAATAAAGGTGTACAATAACTCTAGTTGTGACCTTAGTAGGGTGTGTAAAATTATAATTGAACATCTTCATATAAAACACATCTAATGCTTAAATTTTCAGGAATCTAAACTTGGTGGAGTGTGAAATCATACCCATGAGTACCTTGATGACTAAAAAATTTAGTGAAGTAGATGGGATACATGGTTAGTTTTCATAATGTAAAACAAAATAGACTAACCTTAGAACTGAAATGTTAATCTTGAAAGAACGTGCAATCTTTTCACTCTTGAAATAATAAAACTCACTAGTTTCATGTGAAGTTTCCTTATGACAACTGGAATAAATTACAAAACCAACCAATTTTTCATGTTGAAAGACAAAACCTTAGAACAAACACTAGTGGCTCATGTGAGAGAATATGTTCCTATCAACCATCACATCATATCATTCTATTACATGAGGGGGGAAACAACAAAAACTAGAGGAGTAACTATAAGTGAATTGTTAAGTAAATTAAGGATAACATAGTATAGTTTTCAGAAGAATGAAAGACCACATGATAAGTGATTTTTCAACAATTAATGTCAATAACGAAAGATAGAGGTAATGAAATTGTAAACTAGGGAAGTGTGGTGTCATGGATGGTAGCCTTGTTTGTATGTATACATCCTTGTGTCTAGATAAATACCCTATTAACAAACGAGTGAATTAAACAAATAATTGAAATAATGTAGATGATTCTAATTCAATGAGTTAAACCTTAAGTTAAATATTTAACAATATAAAAGTAAATATAGAAACAAGAAAATGAATGTGCGATTCACATAATATGATACTTTCTAAAACTTAAGTTAAATACCGAATCATCATTGTAATAATTATGAAATTATTAAAGTATTGTGTCATTGGAAGATCCTATTTATAAGATTATACTATTATTTAATTGTTATGTTGCACCTTGTCATATGAAAAACAAAAGGGGTGGCATTGATGTGTATCACATGGTTTTATGTTGTCTATGTTGGTTAATTGTTGTTAAAATATATCATGTGTTATGTGTTTTCCTAAGTGATCTCCTCTAGTGTCATGTGTACTATAATGGAAGTCATTTTTTTAAATTTTGGTACTTTTAGTTTTGTATTTGTGTACGTAAAATGTAGGTGATACAATTTTTTTCTTTCACTCGTCCTCTACATAAAAAATCATTTCTTGTCCTTTTCTTTCAACCTTGCAAGAATTTCCTTGAATGATGCCCAACGAGATCTTGAAACCTAGATCTAGATGCCTCTAAGGCATTACAAATGCAATTTCTTTGGCGGATTGGTATGGAAATGTGAAAGATAGCTCAAGCCACATGAATTGTTTTGCTTATTACTTGAAAAAAAATGTGGTCTCTTGAAAATTTGTTGCTTACTTAATATGATTAGAATGGTGTGTATGAAGATGCTAGAAGGAATTGCAAAGAAAAATTCAGCTAGATTTCATCTCACAGAGTGCCATCATAGCAGTATGCATGAAATGGTCTAGTTTTGTTTAAATGCCATAGAAGTTTCCAAGAAAATCTAACTATTAGGGTGGAAGCCATTTTCCACGGTCATTTTCAACATCCTCCATATTGTAGTGCCCACTTCCCTTCGACATTTATTTATATTGATTTCGATACTATTGACTCTACTTATGGACATTTGTATTATTCTAACTTAGCATGATGTAGATGTTAGAGATACTTGAGACTATTGTTGGTTTTTGATTCTTAGTATGATGTGTGTGGACTTTTAGAGACATTTTTATATTGATGATGATATGTTGTTGACATGGTTATATATATTTTGACATGCGATATTTTCGTCACATTGAGTAGACCTTGATAATTGAACTAATTTTGTGATCCTATTGATATTGATGAAATGTAGAATCGAGATGTTGTTAGAAATTGTAAATGATATCGTAATTTCCTAGATGATGATTTGATGCATATGTAGATGATTGTGGAATTATATTGTATATTTTATCTTGGATGTCTTGACGTGACCATAAGGCTAAAGGAGGTATTGTGTTTTGCATTTAATTATATTCACAACAAACAACTGGGGGATTGGAGACCAACCACATTGGAATGCTAGATGAATTCAACAAGGATCACCATGGCAACATGTATTTTTGTGTATGTGTGTTAGACTTGTTTTGAGGTGGTTCCCTTGGGGGATCACCACTAATTATGACTAAGGGTTGTGTGTTGTCTTTTATTTAGTTTCCTTTATTTAATGTTAGTATTTGATTTTTAATAATGTATTTTATTGTATTAATTATTTAGATTTGATATTATTTTGTTCAGATTATAACCGTGAAATAGACAGAACAGTAAACATGCACACAATGATTTCAATTCATTCGGGATAGATTACACTTTGGAGAGATTACATACATATATAGGTAAATTACATTCTTAAAGTAAGGAGTCAACTTCTATCCCCCATATCTCTCTCATGATCACTCAAAGATCCCACAAATCTCTCCCAACTTATCTCATCCCTATAAGATCTCTCACACTCCTATCAACGTGAGTTGTTCTCACAACTTCACAATTATTCTAAACTATATTATTAATAATGTTACACAATATATAATATTATTCCTAACATTCACTCCCCTATTGTTAACATTATTATTTCCACACATACACTCCCCTAATGTGAACAATGTAGAAAAGAATAGTTACACTTTCTCTGCAGCTTGCACACCCCTGTTTGCTCATGATCTTGGTACACATATGGACCTCAGTCCAAGATAAGAACCCCTGTTCGACAATAACGGACCTTTGTCCTAGGTACGAGCCCCTACTCATGAACCTCTGTTCATCCTCTTCAAGTATCATAATGCTGACTTTGTACTTGTGTTTTCTTCTTTCTATTACAACATTACATCAAGGAGGTTTATAAAAGGAAATCACAATTGAACAAGAATTTCTTTCTGTTCTTATTATAAAACACACAACTGAAATAAATTGGTCACCAAATCAGTACCACGGCCTCGTCGATGGTGCCTGACGAGAGGTCGCTGATCAACCTCCTTCCTCCATTGCCTCCAACCTCCATTGTATTTTGCTACTTACTTAGCAAATGTGTCAATGCAGCTCATTGGTTTCCAGGACGTCGGGTTACACCGAAAATGCGTCCATAAGGCAAAAAAAAAAAAAAAAATTATTTTTTAATTTTTTAATACAAATTTCCTAAAAATCACCTAAATGAAACTTTTAGACTCAATAATAATTATTGACTTTTATGATATCTTTGTAGATGATGACAAATCCTCAAATTTGACAATGTTGACAATACATATCTTGATGACTAACATAAAATCCAATTAAAGATTGGATTTTAATAGCAAAACAAATTGTGATTTTTTTTTAAAAATGACTATTGAGACTAATGATGACAAGACTAGTATTATAACAATATAATGATTTTGACTGACACACAACTACTGGACAACAATTGACTCGACAATTTGACTATACCGACATAAACTCGACACAGACTCTTTATAAATGACACAAAATGATACTACGGACCACCTAATATTGATCTATATTAATAAATTGACTTATATATAAGTCGACGCACTAATATATACAAAAGTAATCTGCACTTTTCTTTTCCATTTTATTTTGTCTGAAGTAACTCACCATTATACTAATAAGAGGAGAGCAAAGTGACCAATCTTAAATTGAGAGGAAACGGAATGGAAAAACTTATTGAAAGAAGAGCAGACGCTACGAATCTCACTGTCGGTTCCAGCAATGTTACCCATTTTAACCATCGCTTTAGCAAAAAAGAAATCGAACCTCACACCAATCAATCCTCTAATGGTACCCTCATACTTTTGAACCATGGTTTTGGTAGACGCATCACCCAATGTAGATTTGGTGGCGGAATTCACATTTGAATGAGGATTGCCACAGAATGTAGATTGCAGTTCGTATGAGCCAATACTACTCCAAATCAGTCGATCCCAATTCTTCTACTATTGACAACTGTCCACATTGACATTTCAACTACCTACCACGTTATGTCCACGAGATTGACAAGAATGTAGGAACTTTTACAGATCCATGACTGCAGAAAGCACAAATGACTATGAGTGGAGATGGAATGAATGCGTGGAAGACTGCAATTGTCGATGGAATTGATGATGGTTCCGGTAGGAGTCTGAGCTGCGCCTGGGTATGATCATCAATAGAATGCAATTAGAAATGGTAAGAATTGAGTCACAGCTTGCGGTGCCTTTGCCAATCAACACAATAAGACCAATCTAGAAGAGCATGCAGAATACGAACTGGGCAGGGTCGCAGATCCCTAATGCTGGAAGAGCTCGCCAGGTTAACACATAGAACCCATCAATTTCAACAACCTCATAAATTCATCTCTTGACAAAAATATGCATCCATGTCATCTCACCAGAACCGTGTTGATCCAAGACGTAAACCATTAATCAACCATTATGCTGAGGAACATCGCTGCTCTGATACCAATGATATTATTTTGTTCAGATTATAACCGTGAAACAGACAGAACAATAAACATGAACACAATGATTTCAATTCATTCGGGATAGATTACACTGGAGAGATTACATACATATATAGGTAAATGACATCCTTAAAGTAAGGAGTCAACTTCTATCCCTCATATCTCTCTCATGATCACTCAGCATCCCACAAATCTCTCCCAACTTATCTCATCCCTATAAGATCTCTCACACTCCTATCAACGTGAGTTGTTCTCACAACTTCACAATTATTCTAAACTATATTATTAATAATGTTACACAATATATAATATTATTCCTAACAAGATTTTGGTGTATATTCCCTTTTTTCTTTAATGAGTTTAGGTGTCTTATTTAAGTTAATTAATCTTATTCTAAACTAATTTTGTATGGGTGAAAATAATTAATTTATTAGACTACATGGCTCCTAGGTTTTGTGTTGTAAGTTGAGTGCTTGGGATTTTGAATGTTGTACACTCTACCCCTTCATGGAAATTCGAAGTTTCCCTTAAGGGCCAATTTTGAAGTCTTCTCGGGACGAGTTAAACTTGTCCTGCACCTATTAAATTTCCATACCAACCCTACCTATGGGTTAGGGGTTAAAGACCCTTTAAGTGTTTTGGGAAGACAAAAAGGTAAAATTTTATTTCAATTTCTTTCATGTAATTAATTTTTCCTTAGGGAGAGTGGGCTTGGATTGTGTGTATAAGTAGATTGTCATTTCTCTCACCCACCAATTGATGGTGCATTGGGGTTGAGGTTTGACTTGTGAGGTGGAGTTGAGGAAGAGTGATGTGGCATCCTACATGGAGCCACCTTACCCTCCTCTCTCCCTTTTCTATTTATTCAAGTTCTTTTGCTTGTTTAAGGGTTACTTGATTCTTTGGTGCTCTTGCATTTTTGAGTTAGATTATTTTGGGAGTTCTTATGGATTTGGTTGGAGATTTTTGGTGATTTTTTTGGGCTTGAAGGAGTTTGGTGTTAGACTCTTGGATCAAGCTCTACCATGGAAAGGTAGGAGCTATAGTTTTTCTTAATGTGTTTCTTTTATTTTATGTATATGTGCTTTTTTTTTTTATTGTTTTGGAATACTTGTTGGGTGCTTGTGTAGATTTCCTAAGTGTGGTGTAGGAGGGGACTATAGGGAGAATTAATGTAGGGAGGAATAAGAGTTTATTTCATGTTTTGGAGGGAGTTTGGGTTGGGTGCCCCACCTTGGACAAGGAATGCTTGCATTTCTTACTTGTTTCTTTATGAGGGAGGCATAAGAGTATGTGGGAGGCATAAGAGGTACTTGAGGGAGGCATAAGAGTGTGTAGGGGTTTTGAGATATGTATTGGAGGTTTTTAAGGTGGGCACCCATTTCCCATTGGGAGGCATAAGTGACCTCCCCATAGGTTCTTACTCCTTTGGCTTTTCATATTTGAAGCCTTGTATATTTTTTTGTTTTCCTTCTTGTGTTTGTAGTTTGAGTTGAATATACTTTAGGTTGGTTGTGAAATCTTTGTTTTTTTGATGTGGAAGCTTGTTTGTTTTGATGTGTTGGATCCACCTTTCATTGCAATGTGGCTAGGGCTTAGGGGCCAATGACGAGGATGGCTTCTCATCCTCATTGGATATTTTGGTTCATTAGAGAGTGTTGCCTCTCCCCCAATTTTTTTGTTATGGTTAAAGAAAATCATGAAGGATCTATCTTGTTGGTAATGTGAAGCTTGGAGATTTTATTGGAGTCCTTAAGAAATTCCTTCTTGTGAGAAGCCTTTTTGTTTTTCCCGCTTAGGGTGGTGGCCTTTTAATATTGTAGTTCAACTTAGTTTCATTTTTGTAAAAAATTTCCCACTTTAAGTGGAGGAAAATGTAATAATATTTTGAATAAAAGTTGCATTCAATTATTGGATATGATAGTTGTATTATATATTGAAAAAGAGAAAGAAATATTTGTGTTGTAAAGCTAGTCTTGTGAAATAGAAAAGAAATTTATTATCTTTATTTGAAATTTTATTATTGTGAATGAGAAAGAATAAATATAGAAGTTATAAGATGCAAATAGTGTATACATAGTAAACTTGAATGTAGAACAAAGTTGTTATAGTTATTTTGAACATATAAGTTGTAGTGAAAATGGAAAGAGGCAAAAAAATTAAAGTATATTATTATATTGAAATGTTCCATTTTGTAGTAAGGAAAAATAATAATATTAGAAGTAGATTTAGATTATTTTTACTCTTGGAATTGAAAAAAATCTTGAACAAAAGGTGAATGATCTTGTAGATGTTGTTGTTACTAATAAAATAGAAAATGCTTTAAAATGAATAATTATAACTAAGAATGAATAAATGGAGATAAATATTACAACTGGAAACTTTAGGAAAATAAAATCAAGGTGAGAATGAATTTTAGGACACTTTAGTAACTTTTGTCTTTTTGGAAATCTCAAATTTTGAGGTTTTATTTTTAAGAGAACAGGACCGCCACTCTGTAAGGTGGTGTTTGATGTTTGTCACCAGAGATAAGGCGGTGGTCCCGTGATTGCTGGCTGTCTTGGCGGCTGTTATATCACTTGATGATAAAATTTCTCATATCTATGCCTATACAAATTTTAACTTGGCCTAATTAAAATTTTAAGCTTGTAAATTTACCAAGGAAACTACCAGCAAACAAACAATGGCTAAATCTCATGGTTTTAAGCAATAAAATCTTCAAATGGTGGATTTAAAGTACTCAAACTTGTATTTATAAATGGGAGTAGGGTTTTCCCCAAATGGAGAACTCCAAATACAAATAGTTGGTAATAAAATCAGATTTGAAAAGGAAATCCCTTCAATCCTTGAATGAAAGACATTACAATAATAAACCTACAATCTAAAAAAAACTACCCTAAGCTTGATCTTGAAGAATTTCTCCATAGTTTCTCCCTTCCTTGCTCCCATGGCTTCCTTTGCTCCAACCTGCAAATCAAACAAGAGAAAATAGACCAAATGAGGAGAATAGAATAAAGGAAAGGTTTTAATAAGAATTCATAAGGAATTTTAGGGCTAGTTTGGAACCCTAGGATCTAGTGGCCACAATTGAATTGATCTAAGGGTGGAGGATCAACCCTACTTTTGCTTGGTAGGAATGTATTCATAAATGTTTAAAATAAATTTTAAGGTATGTGTAGATGGGTGAATGGGGCCATTTAATTTCCTTGGGGTGCAAATTCTTTATTAGTTCTTAGTATGTTTTAGGAAATTAATAAAATGAATTTAAGCTATTAGGATAATGAAACTAAAATAATTAAGCATGAGGTTAACCATTTTGGGATTGAACATTAACTAAAGAGGAGAAAACACTTAACCAAGTAAATTAAATTAGGGAACCTTACTAAATGACTTTTAATTAATTGACCTTAGAGATAAAGTAAATTAAATATTTAATCATTTAATTTAAACTTGGTCCATCCCTTGTAAAGTTGATATTATTGGTGTAAATTAATTTAATGTACCCTAGGGGTTAACACCCTTGTAACTTTTTAACTTATAACAAAAAAAAATTAGTCACAATTTTTGGGATAAGTGTTAGGTTTTAACGTGTTCCTAGAACGTTGTTTTTAATGGGAATTACAATTGGTATCAAAGAGTGGGTTCAAAGCTTGGAACCTTGGGCACGCTAGAAAACATGAGATATGAAAACTTAACCTAGCACAAAATTGTTTTCTTTTAAACCTAGAAAACCACACTGTTGTCGATAATTGTATCATTTAAAAAACTTAGCAAAACTGAAATAAGACTTAAAATGATGAACTAGCCCTCACCTTGAGTCATCAGTGCAAGAGCCACGAGAATAGATGAGGGTTATTACATGTAAATCTAGATTTTTCACCACTAGATCAGTGTAGTAGCCATTGTACCTCATATTTTATACACACTTCGGGATGTCAATACCACTATATACGTAGAGGGTCCTTGGAAGGTGTTGGTCGTCAAATAGGACTTTACGAAGAGCAACAGTCAGGGGACAAGAAGTCCCTCCTCTTTAATGGGAGAGGTTCCCTTATTCAGAAACGAACCTATTTACAAATATACAAAACATGATTTTCTAGTTGAACTTGGATATTACGAAAGTGTTTTCTATAAAGATCATCAATTACAAAAGGACTGAGGAATTAGAAAACGAGAATGAGCAGAAAGGCAACATGCAGAATTATAGATAACAGAGTAATTCTTTATGTATGTGAAGTTACAGTGAATTGAAACAAGATCATTTGTATCATATAAATAAGATGGAATTTAAAGACACAAAGTTCTGTAAATAACATCTGCCAGAACACAAAGTTTCTTAACATAACACAGACAAATGATCTTCACAAAAATTAAATGAAAGCTTGGGGATAAAAGAGATCAGATAGACAAAGAATGGAAAGCCCTTCTGTATTGATTTCTTTATGATCTATTTACACTTTCAGAAAATAAGCCAAGTTCTTCCTTCCTTCAAAATGGCGTGAAGAGGCCATTATATAGCTTACAAATCAGTTACTCTTTGTAACTACTTCTTTTAACTAAAGATTAGTTAAGGATTGCCAATCGCAATACCTCAACTAATTACAATGAATCCGAGAAAAAGAATTAGAAAAGAAGAGAAGAATAAGGAGAAGAAGACAGGTGGTTATGAATGGGAGGGACCCACTGACTTCAAAATTCGCTACCTGAATCTCTTCAATGCCTCGGCTATGTCTCTACCACGAGGGACTGACGTGTTGGTTGTAGACTGAGCCCAAAATCCATGGCACTTCTCCATTTCCTTATCAAACTCGACATGAGTATGGTAGAATCATCTGTGCCATTGGTGTAGGGTTTGCATCAGCCATCCTCGACCAAAAAATCGCCAAAGTCAAGATGATGAGCTTCACTGTCCCTGAAATTTGATCTTCATATTGATAGTAATTCGGAGGGTAGAGCCACAAACTAAACTCGGGAAGGGATTACAGAGGGAAGGGATACATGTGCAGGATTTTAGATTGCAAGGGTTCGAGCAATGGATAGCGTGGAAGCAGTGTGAAAAAATGCATAGGGGGTTCGCTCGTTATATAGCCGATTAGGAGAGAGAAAGATAATGAATGCACATTTACCAATTTGAATAAGCAAGATATTCGGGTAGAGCAGAAAAATAAGCACGAATGGCACTTGGTTCATTATGGACATGTGAGACACAAATGTGGGAAACACGCGGCTCGGCCGATTCGGGTAGAGCGGGGAAAAGATGCACAAATTCCTTTTGGGACATGTGGGACGCGAATGTGCGAAACACGTGACTCGGCCGGATCGGACGAAAATGTGACAACGGGTCCGAGCGAACTTGGGACATTTGGGACGTGAAAGCGCAAAGTACATGGTTCGGGTGATTCGGCTGAAAATGGAACAACTTGCCCAATTGAACTTGAGACATTTAGGACGTGAAAGCGCGACGGGCCTGAAAAAGACAAACTTCGGGGAAACCGGCCGATCGGGGAACAGAGCGCCCATTTGAACTTGGGACACGCGGGACATGAAAGCGTGAAGGACGCGGTTTAAGCATTTCGGCTGAAAATGGAACAACTTGCCAAATTGAACTTGGGACATTTAGGACGCGAAGCTCGATGGGCCCAAAAAGACAAACTTTGGGGAAACCGCCATTCGGAGAACAGAGCGCCCGTTTGAACTTGGGACACGTGGGACAAAAATGTCCGACAGGCCCGAAAAAAACACACAAAATGACCAAAAATGTAGATTTTCTCAATTTCTCAACTTTTAACATTGAGTACAACAGAGAAGACACTTAAAACTCAAAATTTTGAAATTTTCACTTTCTTAAGAGCAGGGGAATTTTGAGTGGACAACAGCTGGCTCCTTCTGGGGATGACTTGGCATAAATTCAAGGAATGGGACAAGGTAAGAACTTAGAAAAACTCAGGGAAGCAGACCAGTACCTTATCCATTGGGCCACGGAGTCAAAAAGTAAACCAATACAGAGGACAACACACCAAAACAAAAAGGAAAGAAAAACAAAACGCTGTACAGAATATACAAAGGACTCCCTAATCACCTATGACTTGAACAACTTAAGGTACTGCCCACTATAAGGAAGTGGGAGAGGAGAACCATCCATGTAATCAAGATAAAAGGAATTCTTACCAGCAAAGTGTCTGATCTTGAAAGGTCCGAGCCAAAGGGAATCAAACTTGCCATGGCTGCCACGAGGTTCATGCCTTTTATCCCATAACAACACAGTGTCTCCAACTTGGAAATCTCTGAACCTGGCTTTCTTATCAAACATGACCTTTACCTTCTGCTGGTGAACAGATATCCTATCAGCAACCTCCAATCTATCCTCATTCAGTTTGTGAAGATACATAATTCTCTTATCCAAAGCATCACTGAAACTAGTATCTTCAATGGCCTTCATTAGATGCAAGTGTGAACTCCACCATCACTTTGCAATTGAGCTTCTACTCCATATACCACTTGAAAAGGAGACATTCCAATAGCTCTCTTTGGTGTAATCCTGTTTGCCCAAAGAGCATCATAGAGCTTCTTGTGCCGCTTTGTTGAGACTCATTGACTAATTTCCTTATAATGGTCACCAAATTTTTATTAGTGGATTACGCTTGCCCATTTCCTGAGAGGATAGTAATCGAGGAGTGAGCCAAAGAGATGCCATACCCATAGGAAAAATCCATTATTTCCGTTGAAGAGAAATTGAAGCATTATCATTCAATCTTGTTAGGTACACCATACCTTACTAAGATGTTCTCTTTGATGAAGCTGCACACCACTTCAGAAGTAGTACTCTTAACTGGAATAGCTTCTACCCATTTGGTGAAATAATCCATGGCAGTTAATACATGAGTATGACCAGCACTAGAAGCAGGATTAAGTGTTCCAATGAAGTCCAAACCCCACTGTTGAAAAGGTTCTTCGATTACAACTGGCTTAAGAGGCAAAGAGGCCACTTTAGGTCTTCCCACGAAGGTCTAACAAGCCTCACATTTATCAACCCACTTGGATGCATCTCTAAACAAGGAGGGCCAGTAATATCCTCCATGAAGTATCTTATGAGCAGTGACCGTTGATGAATAGTGTCCTCCACATGCTTGATCATGAAAAGCTGAAAGCAACTTTTTCTGATGTTCCTTGTCCACACATTTCAAAAATCTTCCATCTAACCCACGTTTGAACAAGGCATTTTCCCACAACACATATTGCACTGACCTTAGTTTAACAGTCCTCTTTTCTTTGGCGCTTAAATGAGAGGGGCATTCTCCATAGGTGAGAAAATGAGCGATATCGCATACCATTCATCAACTGAGCTAAGAAATAGGACGGTAGGAAGGCCAACTTTTTTCTCAAGTAATTCATGCTTAGCTCCTTCAGCAATGAGCTCACAAAGACCTTTTCCATGAACAAGCTTGGTCAGTTTAATGTCAATATCATATTCTTGGACCTTAGCAACCCAGTTTCCTCTCTTGGATCCAAATTCCTGTTGTGTGAGAATTGACTTAACAGTTGTATCAGGAACCAACACCATGGAATGAGAGTTGAGGATGTAAAAACGAAATTGCTTAACAGCTTTGACCACTGCAAAAGCATGTTTTTCCATCATGGTGTATTTAACTCATGATCTTTCATAATATAGCTCATGAACACAATTGGGAGTTCATGCTCATTAGAGTCTTCTTGAGTCAAAATAGTAGCCAAGGTATTATCTGTGGCATAGCAATAGATAATAAAATCTTTGCTGAAATCAGGACAGGCTAAAACAGGAGTTTTAGCAATAGCTCTTTTAATACCTTCAAAGGATTCCTTTCCTTCAGAATACCAACCAAACGTTTTTTTCCTTTCATCATTTGGGAAATACTCAAAGTTAACTCTACAAAATCAGGGATGAACCTTCTTAAAAAATTGATCTTACCAAAGAAAGAGTGCACGCCCTTTTTGCTGGTTGGGAGAGGAATTTGCTGGATAGCTTGTACTCGTTTAGGATCAATCTTAATACCATCTATGGAGAAAATGTGCCATAATAATTTCCCCTGTGTGCCACAAAAGACATATTTTTAGGATTCAAAGAAATCCCATGTTCTCTGCATCTTAGCAGAACTGTCTCCAGGTGGTCAAAATGATCCGCCCTTGTTTTAGAAAACACAGTCAAGTCATCAAGGTATATGACAATACACTTCCCTTTCAAACTTCCAAAGGCCAGATCCATAGCTCTCTGAAAAGTGGCACCAGCATTAATGAGCCCAAAAGGCATTCTCTTGTAAGCAAAGGTACCCCAAGGAGTAGTGAAAGCTGTTTTGTGTTGATCTGCAGTATCAACCTCTACCTGATTATATCCCAAGAATCCATCAAGCATAGATAACATTTCAGATCCTGTTACTACTTGCAAGACCTGATCCATCATAGGCAAAGGATAATTATCTTTCAAGGAAGCTTGATTCAGATTCCTGAAATCAACACAGATGCGGATCTCACCATTTTTCTTCCTAACAGGCACAATATTAGCAATCCATGTTGAATGGTGAATGGGAAAAATGATTTTGGCCTTCAACAACTTTTGTATTTCTGAAAGATGGTGTCAGCTATTTTGGGGTTGTATTGCCTCTGTTTCTACTTAAAAGGCTTAATTCCAGGTTTGAGAGGAATAAAATGCTGCATATCTTTTGGTTTGAAAGCTTTTAAATATTCATAAGAGTAAGCAAGAACATCCTTATACCTCTTTAAAAGATCAATTGCTTTTTTCCTCTCATCTGCTGTGCAACATTTTCCAATGTTCACGAGCTTAGGATCAGTAGAACTCCCAATATTAATTTTATCATACTCAGCTGATTGTTGAGGTCTAGTAGAAGCTTTAGACTTCACATACCTGTCATGTTTATCAAATAGTTCCTCTAAACTCACCAATCCTTTAGGAATCTTGTTTCCTTTGAGATTGATGCATCCATCCTAATCCGTTTCTTCTCCTTCGTTGATCGTGCTTTGTCAAAGGGCACATTTTCACTAGGCGGTTGTTGCTTCCTTCAAAATACAGCTGCTCAAAATTACCCCTGAGTTCTAAGAATGAAAGCAAGTGTTGATCATCATTGAAAACTTTCCAGTTATTGGTATTATCAGGTACACTAGGCCGATGGACCATCTCAATGGTGAACTTGTCTTGAGAGAAGTCAGGATGAGAAATCGATAGTGACCACGAGGCTCAAGCTAGCGAATCAGCCTCATGCTTCTTCTTCTCCTAGGTATTGCTTTAATGGAGAAAGCATCAAGAAATTCAATGGAATCCCAAACTTGATTCTCGGTAATGTTTCAACCTTCCATTTTTTACCTGGAAAAGGCTTCTAACTTGCTTTACAATCAATTCTGCATCACCACGAGCCAGAAGATTCTTTACACCTTGTTCTTTGGCCACTTGCAGTCCAAGAATGAGAGCCTCATACTCTGCTATATTATTAGTATTTTTGAACTACAACTTGAATGAAAAAGGATGTAGGCTTCCTTCAGGTGACACCAGTAGGACACCAGCTCCAGAACCAGCTGAGGAACAACTTCCATCAAACTCTAAAATCCAAACACCATTAGAATCTTTAGGTGACACTTTGGGGAGTTGAATTTCATCAGGGGACATAATCATATAGTTACCATGCCCCATATCCTCATAGAGTATTTGTGCTTTAGGATCATCCATTTTTTGTACAATATACTCAGATTGCTTCTCAGGCAACAACTTCTTCATTTGTCCATTAATAGGTACGAGTGCATGTGACCAATCCATTTGAATTTCTCCACCCACATCTTTACAGAAGTTCCTACTTAGCAACATCCCGTATGAAGGAGGAATATCTGCTACTAAGATGGTAGCCAAAACTCTCTTCTCAGGAAAAGCAGCAAAAGCCACTTGTGCATCTTTAATTCTTCCGGTCCAACGGCACTTCCTTACTCTCCATAGAGTAACAAGATCCATAAGTGCATGTGAGGGTCAAGCCTAAGGCATGAGCTACTTTAGCAATCATTACATTTTCTCGAGGCTCCCGAGTCTATGACACAATTCGAGCCTATGGCCACTATAATAAGTGTTACATAAAATGGTTTAATTTTGTCATTAGGTGAGGTGACAACGGCTACCAGACTAGGTTGTGGTGCGAAGGAGTGGGTAAAAGGCCTTTAGAGGTGGTCTTAGAATGGGAATTGACAAAGTGAATCATTTTAGCAAAGGCTTTGGGATGAGTTTGATAATACTCAGCCTCTGAGATTTGAACCTTAGTCTTTTTCAGGTGATCAATAATATCAAAAGACCCAGAAGTAGATAGGCCATCATCACTTGAGATCCTAGGTTTATCAACTTGAGGGGAAAAAGAAGTAACTTTAATAGCAGGATTGACAGGACTCACCTTTGGTGTAGATGAAATGGGGATAGGAGATCCTCTTTTTGTAATTACGGGGATAGTTGCTGGCTGCTCCTTAGATTTCTTAGGGGGCTGCGTCACTTTCTCCCTCTGATTTGTCTGCTCTCGAGTCATGACAGTGAATGATTCACTATTCATGTCCGCTACTACTTCATCATAATCATCTCCATCATCAATGCCCTCAGTGGTGAAGAAATTAACTCGAGATCCCTCAAGTTCATCTGCTTCATCATCAACTTCTTCCACAAACTCCTCGCAAGCTTCATTATCCTCATCATCATCTGGTTCCTCAACTTCACAGGTTGCATTGACAGGAACTTTAACAGGAGGTCCTTCAAGCACTAATCTTGTTTGAGAAGCAGGAAAATGATTTCTGGGCTGAAAATTCCTCCTTGGAACGTCTGCATAGGGAGCATGCTGAGCCAATTGTTTCTTTATGGCAATGAGATCATTCGCAAGTTTTTGAACCAATGGATCAGTATTAGGTCCAGGGGTGGAAGAGGAGGAAGAAGCAGACTTAGATTTGGAAGGGTCTCTCCTCAACTTCCCTGACATGATTAAATCATCCTCGACACTAACAGCAAGAGTTTGATCTTCAGCCAATGTTGCGAGATTAGCCCTTCTTAGCGCATAACTAACTTCAGGTGATTGGGCATTTAGGAAGAAACATTTTTGGATTTGATCAACAGGTCGAGTATTTGGTGGAATTTTATTAATCAACCTGTTGAATCGGGCCACAAATTCTCTCATGGGCTCTTGTGAATCTTTCTTTATCTGAGAGATTTGGGCTAGCAAGGCATGCACATCTTCTGCTGGTTTGAAATGGTTTTCAAACCTAGTTCTCATGGTGTCCCAGCTAGTGATAGCACCAGCCGGAAGGTGATAGAACCAATCAGCAGCATTATCTTGTAAAGTCTCAATGAATAGTCTCGCGGAGACGTCTTCATGTTCAACTCCTAGAACTCCACATGCAACTATGAAGGCTGCGATGTGTTCATCAGGATGCACTTTGCCATCACCTTTGAATTTAGGGAAGTTCTTCTAGTTACCTCTGGGTAACTCATGCAAAGGCTGAGGAAGAGCAAGGGGCCCAACACGATGACCCCAGGGCAATGGTACCGCCATTCTTGGAAAAATGGCTTGGAGAGGAACTGCAACACCAACAAGAATCAAAGCTCGAAGATTAGGACTAGCTGGCTCTGAAGGAATACCACCCGTAGGAATTCTATCTTGAACAGGTGGAGTGCTTGTCGAATGAGTCTTTCTATTTCTTGAAGGGAAAGGAAAACCCTGCTGCTCCAAAAGCTGAAACTGAGAATCTTCAATACCAAGGGCCCTTCTCCCTCGAGTAAAACGCGGAGTCACCAGATCAAAGGATGATCAAAAATTACAGAACTGGAATATGATTTTCCCCAGCGGAGTCACCAAAAACTGTTGGTCGTCAAATAGGACTTTACGAAGAGCAACAGTCAGGGGACAAGAAGTCCCTCCTCTTTAATGGGAGAGGTTCCCTTATTCAGAAACGAACCTATTTACAAATATACAAAACATGATTTTCTGGTTGAACTTGGATATTACGAAAGTGTTTTCTATAAAGATCATCAATTACAAAAGGACTGAGGAATTAGAAAATGAGAATGAGCAGAAAGGCAACATGCAAAATTATAGATAACAGAGTAATTCTTTATGTATGCGAAGTTACAGTGAATTGAAACAAGATCATTTGTATCATATAAATAAGATGGAATTTAAAGACACAAAGTTCTGTAAATAACATCTGCTAGAACACAAAGTTTCTTAACATAACACAGACAAATGATCTTCACAAAAATTAAATGAAAGCTTGGGGATAAAAGAGATCAGATAGACAAAGAATGGAAATCCCTTCTGTATTGATTTCTTTATGATCTATTTACACTTTCAGAAAATAAGCCAAGTTCTTCCTTCCTTCAAAATGGTGTGAAGAGGCCATTATATAGCTTACAAATCAGTTACTCTTTGTAACTACTTCTTTTAACTAAAGATTAGTTAAGGATTGCCAATCACAATACCTCAACTAATTACAATGAATCCAAGAAAAAGAATTAGAAAAGAAGAGAAGAATAAGGAGAAGAAGATAGGTGGTTATGAATGGGAGGGACCCACTGACTTCAAAATTCACTGCCTGAATCTCTTCAATGCCTCGGCTATGTCTCTGCCATGAGGGATTGACGTGTTGGCTGTAGACTGAGCCCAAAATCCGGGGCACTTCTCCATTTCCTTATCAAACTCGACATGAGTATGGTAGAATCATCTGCGCCATTGGTGTAGGGTTTGCATCAGCCATCCTCGACCAAAAAGTCACCAAAGTCAAGATGATGAGCTTCACTGTCCCTGAAATTTGATCTTCATATTGATAGTAATTCGGAGGGTAGAGCCACAAACTAAACTCGGGAAGGAATTACAGAGGGAAGGGATACACGCGCAGGATTTTAGATTGCAAGGGTTCGAGCAATGGATAGCGTGGAAGCAGTGTGAAAAATGCATAGGGGGTTCGCTCATTATATAGCCGATTAGGAGAGAGAAAGATAATGAATGCGCATTTACCAATTTGAATAAGCAAGATATTCGGGTAGAGCGGGAAAAATAAGCATGAATGGCACTTGGTTCATTTGGGACATGTGAGACGTGAATGCGTGAAACACGCGGCTCGGCTGATTCGGGTAGAGCGGGGAAAAGACGCACAAATGCCTTTTGGGACATACGGGACGCAAATGCACGAAACACGTGACTCGGCCGGATCAGACGAAAATGTGACAATGTGTCCGAGTGAACTTGGGACATTTAGGATGTGAAAGCGTGAAGTACGCAGTTCGGGTGATTCGGCCAAAAATGGAACAACTTGCCAAATTGAACTTGGGACATTTGGGACATGAAAGTGTGACGGGCCCGAAAAAGACAAACTTCAGGAAACGGCCGTTCGGAGAACAAAGCGCTCATTTGAACTTGGGACACACGGGACAAAAATGTCCAATAGGCTCGAAAAACACACAAATTGAGTGGACAATATGAGGAACACTTGCTAGACATGATATGAAGCCATGAGTGGAGGCTCATGATTCTCCTCGACATGGTAAGGAACATAGGGTAGATAACCACAGTGTGGAGTTGGCTAGGGAAGATTCATCATAGTGGGGACATGGAGACAGGATTTCAAGACATATGAGATAGATCTCGGAGCCCTAGAAAGAGGGAGGAGCATGTAGAGATACCTAGGATTCCTCAGGTCATCGGTGGCATGCCATATTAGGGAGATACTAAAGCTACACCCATCTCACTACTTTGGAGATATAGGTGGTTTTCATGAAGAGGGTTGGTTAGTGAGCTTGAGCGAATGCTTCAAGCTTTGCCCTTGTACTAGCAACACAAAAGCTCGTGTTGTGATCCATCTTTAGAGGGATGGAGTATAAGTTTGGTGGAGGATTAAGGAGAAAAATTTATATGCTTTGACTCGAGAGACACTTACTTGGAAGATATTTGAGGAGCAGTTCGAGAGTAGTATTTACCAAAGAGGTTTACTCAGCGGTTCATAGACAAGTTCTAGGACCTCCATCAGGCATCTATGACTATAGCTGAGTATGAGAGTTGATTTTGGACCTACTCCAGTATGTCGACTATATGTAGGATGAGAAGGTATTGATTCACAGGTTCATCAGGGGTATGAATTTTTATTTGGGTGGTGCGGTGTGCATTCACTATCCTCAAACATTAGCAGAGGTCATGGAGAAGGCCTATATTGTAAAGGAGACATGGGGAAAGATGCAACAGGAAAGAGACAAAGTTCGAACTGCATCGAGTAAATGTAGGATGAAAGATCAAGAGGGTTCATTCCGCCTCCTCATGGTGGATAGGGTTCGGGGAAGTTTTCATTCAAGCCACCACAATAGCCACCTCAACATCAGTATACCCACCCACCTTATAGACATCCTCAAATATTTGACGTATAGATGGGGCGGAGTATGGGGCCTCATCCTAAGGGTCCCATCGGGACACGGGGTGCCTTTGGGAGCTCATCGGTAGGAGATCATATACAAAGATCTCAAGAGTCCATAGTTGGGTTGTCAGGATCCACAACTCAGACCTATAGAGTACTGAGACGGAGTTGCATCTCACCGGAGAGGACCAAGAGACTTCTATGGTTATGGTGTGGTTGGACATCATTGGAGAGAGTTCCCACGAAACCCTAGTAATAAGGGTAAGATGTAGATCTCAAAGCTTACTTTGTTGGGGACATGCGATGGAGCCATCGGATCTACGCAGTGGTTGAGAACTGCCAGGTTGAGCACCAAATTACTATGATAGAGACGACACGTAGTATTGCTGGTATTTATGCCTCTATATTGTTTGATTCTGGTTCATCTGATTCTTTTATTGGACCATCCTCAATAATGTGTTGTAGACCAAAGGCGCTTAAGTAGGGTCGTAGTTGGGATGTTGAGATGGCTTTTGGAGTAAAAATTTCTATAGACTCCTTAGTTAAGGAGTTTGTATTGGATTTGGGACCCTTCACCACTACCTGAGATCTTCGTATCCTTCCTTTGGGTTCTTATGGATTCATCTTGGGAATGGAATGGTTGTCTACACATAGAGCTAGAGTGGACTGTTACCATAAGACTATTTCTTGTATAGATGATCTAGGAGTTGAGTCAGTGATAATGGGAGTTAGGAGGCCCATTTCCATTCGCACCATATTCACTATGGATATTAAGTAGTGTGTATGACAAGGTTGTCATATGTATGCTGTTATAATTAGTGATAGATCTAAGGATGAGTGTAGTGGACCATCCCTTGATGACCATAAAATTCTAAGAGAGGTTGCAGATTTTTTTCTAGGGGATCTACTAGGGTTACCTCCCCCACGTGAGATATATTTTCACATAGATCTTGTCCTGGGTGCAGAGCCTATCTCATGATAACCTTATAGGATGACTACCTGCTAAGGTCAGTGAGATCAAGTTTCACTTATAGGGCCTTTCGAGAGAAGGGCGTAAACCATCCTAGTGCATCCCCTTAAGGTGTACCGGTGATTTTTTTTTAAGAAGGAGAGATCTCTGCAGTTTTTCATTGATTACACAATCGAACAAAGTAAAAATCAAGAATTGTTACCCCATTCAATGAATTGATGATTTATTCTATCGATTAATGGGGATACACTATTCTCTAGGATAGATCTTAAGTTAGGGTATCATCAGCTGAGGATTACAAAGGAATATATTCATAAGACTACCTTTTGTACGAGATATGGCCACTACGAGTTCATAGTGGTACCTTTATATCATAAGAATTCCCCTAGTGTTCGAGATCTTGGTGAATGGGGTATTCAAGACATTCTTGGAACACTTCATGCTTATATTCCTATATGAAATTATTATTTACTCATGTACACGTGAGGAGAACCTTTTCCAGTTCTTCATTGTCTTCGTGAGCAACATCTTTATGGGAACCTAGAGAAGTGTGCATTCTTTTAGATAGAGGTGTAGTATTTGGGCCACATCATTTCTAGGGAAGGTATCATAGTTGATCCTTCCAAGATTTGAGCTATTATGGATTGGCCAGCACCCACTAGTGTGACCGAGGTGCACAACTTCATGGGTTTGGCAGGATATTATAGGATATTTGTTCAAGACTTTTCTCGGATTAGGGAAGAAGTTTTTATGGTTAGATAGATGTGAGCAAGCCTTCAAGAAATTGAAGGAATGCCTCACGACAATGCCTATTCTTACATTTCTAGATCCTAAGGGTGAGTTCTTCATTTTCACATATGCTACTTTGGCAGGACTTAGATGTGTGTTGATGCAAGAGAGCAGAGTAGTTACTTTCAGGTCTCACAAACTCAAGGATTATGAGCTTAATTATTTGACTCATGATCTTAACCTTGTAGCAATTATGCATGCCTTGGTGTGGTGGAGACACTTCCTTCTTGGCTAGAGATTTATACTCAGGACTAATAACTTGAGTCTCTGCCACCTCTTCACGTAGCCCAATCTCAACGCTCATCAGTGGCGTTGGATGGAGTTTCTTTATGAGTACAATATGGAGAAAGATCATGTACAAGGGAAGGAGAATGTTGTTTTCTATGCCCTAAGTAAATAGAGGCATGTGGCTATGGATACTTCGGTGGGTATAGATTTGCAGAGAAGTATTTTGCAATAGCTTTGTCATGATAGTTTCTTCCTTACAGCCCGAGAGCGAGTTTGAGTCTCAAAGACCCCTTGAGAGGATATTTGATAGATTTTAATTAGAGGAAGATGGTCTTATTAGACACAGAGGTCAGATATATGTTCCCGTATATGGATGCTTGAGGCGGGACATTTTGACAGAGGCTCATAGTGCACCTTATTCAGCCCATCCCGGGGTGAAGAAGATGCATGCCACTTAGAGATAGTTGTACCATTTGAGAGGACTTTAAAGAGACATGGCTCAATTCATGTCACATTGTTTAGAGTGTCGGAGGGTGAATGTCAAACATCAACATCTAGTTGGCCTTCTATTTTCTCATGCTATATTGGAATGGAAATTGAACACCATTTCCATGGATTTCATTGTTGGGTGACCGACGTCGAGATACCACCATGACGCCAACATAGTCAATGTGGATAGATTGATGAAAGTGGCTGATTTTTTCCGTGAAGACCACCTACACAAAGAAGTGCGGTTGCAGTGTATCTTGATGAGATTTTCGAGATAACATGGGATTCCATGGAAGATCATTTGTGACAAAGATACTTTGTAAACTTCCCACTTCTCGACCATGATGCAGCATTCTCTTAGGATGAGGATCAATTTCAACACAACTTATCACCCCGAGAAAGATGGGAAGATTGAGTGAGTGAATTACACTTTGGAGGACATGATTAGGATGTACATTATGGATCAGCAATCAAGATGGGAGGAGTATTTGTACTTGGTGGAGTTTTCCTAATATAATACTTTCCAAAGTATGATAGGCATGGCTCCTTTTTGGAAACTATATGGGAGGGAGTACATGACACCTATAAGTTGGGAGATGTTAGAGGATAGGGTGTCTCTTGAGCCAGCCTTATTGTAGGCCATGGAGTAGCGAGGTTGTGTTGATTAGGCGAGATTACAGGAGGAAGAGGATAGGTACAAGAAGTATGCGGATCAACATAGGACAGATCGTAGTTATGAGGTAGGCATGAAGGTGTTTCTTCATATTAGTCTGCATAAGATCCCTATTCATTATGGAAAAGGTTCTAATCTTTCTCCTAGGTTTATGGGTAGTTTCGAGATCTTGGAGCACATCAATCCCTTGGCCTATCATCTAGCATTTCCACCTAGCTTGTCTTATGTGTAGTGCCGATAAGGATAAAACATTTTTTTAATAAAAATTAAAAAAATTGAAAATAAAGTGTGGATGTGTGCTGGCAAGGATGAGGGGATTGATGGGATGGAACATGGGCTCTCGAACAAGGATATTGGAATCCTATGCAGCCTGTAGCCTGTCATTCTCTTTGCACAATATTTCAAGCACTTTATTGGGATCCTAAGTTTCCAACCAGCGTTTTGGAGAATCCAATGAGCCTTCCCATGTGAACCAAAAAAAAGAGGGTATTAGCAGTCTTGGATAGCGCAGTGCACATAAGACATGGTTATCCTCACGGCAAGCTCACCATTTTCTATTGCAACAAACACAGCTCCAACCTGATCAGTTGTCTCCCAGCCTGTGCACCAAAGTAGGGGCCTTTTCAAGTAATGTTTTTGGAAATGAGTTGGTAGATAGGCCTGCAAAACATGGAGGCATGCGTTTGGAATGTGAACTATGCACAAAAAAATACCTGAAGGAAACATGGCTTCTTTGACTACCATGGCTATAGGTGATACACAAAATGGGTTTGTTAATAAAAAATAAATCTTAGAAGCTTTCTTCTTTTACACTCGATGGCATATGGTCTCATGTCATTGCCACATCCTTCCAACCTATGTCAAAAGGGGACATTTGGAGTAGTCATGATCATTCAACAAATTCTTTTAAGGGTAGAGAAATAGTGCCAAACGTGGTAGTTGCTAATGCTCTGGTCGCGAGTTTTAGACAAATCAATGTGCTTTGGGCACCTTTTTTTTGTTTTCAAAGAAATGCCTCGCCAGATGTCATCTCATGGAGTGCCATGGTTATTGCGGCATGTGTCAACATCCTCCAAGCCTTGCATCAAACATGAGCTCTTATACCTACGTGGACATCTAACAAAGAAAAAAAAAAGATGATGGGGGGTTTAATATATAGATTTTGTATTGGGGATTTGGTTTAGAACCTCTATTTGTTGGCATTGGTGTATAGATTCTACATTAGGTGTTGGCGTGTATATTCTATGGTGTTTTATTAGTGATGGGTTAATTGCCCATAGGGGATCAATGGATTTTGATATGGTTGGATATCTACTAAGGGGAAAGGACAAAGAGAACATTGTTTGCAATACTTCATCCAAGCAAGCATATAGGAAAGACCTTGCAACATGTTTTTGGAGGACAACTTTGACTCTAAAAAAATCCAGAATCCTAACCTTCAGGGAAAGAGCCCATTCTGCTCCAAATTCTTTCCAGGATCTATTTTCAGATACTCCAAGTAAATTACACCTTTCTATACCCTAATTTACAGAGGACATATTAGATGCCCTAGGTCTTGTGGATGACTATTATTTAAATCTGCTGGATTGGAGTATCAGCAAAATTTTATGTATAGCCCTCAGAAATACCGCTTCCTTGTGGGATGCTACAAAAATCACTACTTTTGAGCTGATGACTGTTGATGATGATGTTGGTCCCATTACGAGTGTTAGTTGGGCACCTGATGGGAGACATGCTGCTATTGGATTGAATAATTTTGAGGTGTAGTTGTGGAACACATTTTTGACATCCTTCAAAGTATAAAGAGTAGAAGAATGGTTTCAAATCTGTAGTTACATTTTATGATAAACATGTATGCAAAATGGTGAAGTTGTGGATGCTCGTGAACTGGTTGACGGAGTGCCCAAGCAAGATGCTTTGAACTAAAGCTGTGGGTTTGATTGACTCTATTCCTTCTAGGTATGGTTCATCTCCCCTTATCTCTCATAACTTTCATACTTTAGTTTTTCATTTGCAACTTAATATAATTTTAAAATATTAGTATTTTAATACAGTTAAATGTTTATATCAACTCGTTGTAAAATAGTGAAATGTCGTGTCGTAATTAATTGTGAAAGTCAAAATAACTCATTTGCATTAAACGATGAACTGCCGCACCCTCATTCCGAGGTGATTTAGAAAACTTCCTACCTAACTAGATCAATACAATATTTTTTTATTGACCGCACAAAATTTACTTCCTAGTAATAATGTTGATCATCTCCCTATTAAATAGTTAATTTATGGATTTTTCGAGACTCATTAAGTACCCTTCGTAACTCTGAAAATGAGATGTTAAGCTTCATTTGTGTACCTTGTTATGTGAGGAGTCACCTTGACCTCTGGATGACCATGAATGAACATATGTGATATTTTTGATGATCTTATAGGAGCCCTATTACACTGTTTTGTAGTGGTGGGAAGTTGTTAAATCTAGAAAGTTGGCTTTTGTTTTGAACTCGCCATTTGAACCCTTGATAGAGAAATTACTTTCGCCTTCGCAAACCTCTAGTGTTCTTACTAGACAATTGCATGGAACCTTTAGTTTAGGGAAAAACACTTTTCTGGATATTTTGACGATGACATTTTGTAGGCCTCTGGTCACAGTTTGACAAGGTCAAACTAGACCAATTAGGACCGGTGGCTTCAAAAACTTGTCATCATTTGAAGACTGTTTTCTAGTTCTGAATTTTGTCGACTCTATTGAATTCTCCGTATATAGGGAAATTTGTAGGAAGTTTCTCGTTGCGCATTCATCCATCAAACATAAATTTTGGACATGGTTTTCTGAGCCCTCGAGCTAACTTTTGTTCATTTGCAAACTCGGTCGACTACGACCCGTGGCCCCGAAAAGTAGCACCAAACGTAAACTATTCGTTAATTCCAAATTGTGTCAGATTGATATGGACTTCTAGTATATATGTGGACACCTATAAGTTTAAATGTGGTGTGTGTTCTCATCAAAGATAACTTTTGGAAGTGGTTTCTTAGCCTCGAGACCCGTTTTGAACGTTTTGTAGATAGTAAGAAAATGTAAAAATAAAAGGTTGTGGGACCCTCGTCGGGTTGCCAAACCACTGTGGAACCTTTGACACATGTAAATAACTGTTTAAAAATCTATAGTGTAACTTCTTCAGTGAATTATAACTTTTGACAAATGGTGTTTTCTCTCTCTTCGCTTCTCTTTCTCTCTCGTGGGTTATAAAATGAAGTAAAATGGAATGTAATGAATACATGTCTCTAAACCTTTTATTTCGATTGCAATTTGTAATTATTATCATATGTAAATGGGAAACTCAAAAATAAAAATTATGTTAGATTAGGGTGGATGTCATGCCAAATGATATATTGTTGATATCATGCTCACGTGGTTTTTATAGGATGAAAGAATGACAACAAAAAGGTGATGTGTAATTCATTAATTATCATTGTAATTTATATAGTTCATTGTTAAATTAATAAAATAATAATGTAGTCTTATGTTACGAAGGTTCAATTTGATAATTTGTTGTTATGTATGAGATGCTAGTTTCAAGGACATCTAGGAAATGTGCATTTAATCATAGGTTCAATTTGATTCATAGTACACATGGTAAAAAGGTTTGATATTTATATAAGGTAAATGAATTTGAAGTAATACCCTGTAGTGCATACTTAGTGTTCAATAAATGATTAATGAGTCATCTTGTGCATTCATACTTTGCAAATTTAATAAAGAGATTTAATCCATACACTCTACCCTTGTATAATATCGGAGCATAACTTGTTTCCATGTGTGTTACTTTTTATCGTAGAAGACATTGAAAATGGTAGAATGAAATTAAACTCTGCTCTTGATGGAACCTCCTAGTTTGAGTAAACAAGAGTCCAAAAATAGGTTTATCATCATAGTCAGTATGTTTAGTGACATTGTCATAAACCTGGTAGATAGGAGCGGCATTGTCAAACTTTATTTGGGGTATGTAGAGCTAACTCCTCCTTCATATCCTAGTGGATTACCTTGTCTTCCGAAGATAGATTTAAAATTAAATTTCTTCATCAAAGGAAATCCCTGTTGTATCCAGACGACATAGATGGAGGTTGTGATTTAGTTGTTCTAGGTCTTAAACTCTTGTTATTGAACCCTTAGCTCTGCTCACTAAATGTGTTACCTTGGTTTCTCTCAACATAACACCTTGATCCTTTCTTGAAGGTGGTTTAGCATAAATCTGTCATCTCTCTTAAAATTCATATATAGTTGAGGGGTAGTCCCTTAGGTGAAGTTGGAATTAATCTAAACCTCGGTAGATTTGAATGTTAACTTAGGGTTCTTGTGTAGTTTCAAGTCTTCTAATCATATGTCTTCAAGAGGTTAGACAAACACTTTGTAACTCCTTTTTCAAGACAATGCTAATAATAAGACCATAATGTGACGTAGAAAATAAAACATATAAGAGTAAAATGAGATTTGAGGTTTGGAATAATGCCACTCTTGGAGACCTTATAACTCAATTAAATATATTCTTTTGTTTCCAAGAATATGAATTACCTTGGTCTGATCAACCTTCGAGAAAACAAAATACTTATATAAATCAAAATGGAATTCCACAAGTCATTGAATTAGAATAACATTGGTAGGGAATAACTATACCGTGATCAAGGATTGTTTTGGTAAAAATCTATCTTGTATCTAAATCCCCGTTAAATCCTAATATCACTATATGGACACCAAGTCACATTCACTTGAGTTGTAAGAGTAAAAAAAAGTAGACATTGAATATATGTTTGAGAAGAATATTACTAACTAAGAACAAGATAATTAAGTATTTTATATGCTTTTGAATTATGCCAAATAAGTATGCAAGTTATGGAAAATTTTGTAAAGAATAAAAATCCAACTTAAAAGGGTCGAACAATAATTTAACCGCGGAATTAACTTAAGAATCTGTAGGTGGACAAACGATAAATTTATCCTTGTGAAATAATGTTCTTGGAGTGTTGATCACAACTAAAATACAATTAAAGAAATTATGTGTTGTGGGTTCGCCATTTCTGAAGTCATTTTTCTTGTGGTTGGGTCAATTCTAGTAACCATTCATTGGGAATAGTGTGGCATCGACATGTCTATGTTGTTTTCATGTTTCTATGTGAATCAATGACTTATGTGATTGTTGTGCGAGTTGAGTTTATGTACTTGGATCCCTTGTTGTGTGGTGTATAGTTTCCAATGTAAGTTAAAAAAAATAATCCTAGTATTTTACTGTTGTAATTGTGTGTGTAAAATGTGGGCACTACATATGGTATCAGAGTGGAGGTTCATGCTCTCGAACCTTTGGGGCAGATTGGAGTTGTGATGGTGTTGCATGATGGTGGTGGATATTGGAAGAGTAATGTGATATATGCGTGATGTGAACTATGTCGTAATTGTGAAATTGTGAACGCACATGTTGTGCATGTCACTTAGTGCGTATTTTTGTCATGTTGATGTGCTAATGATGAGAGTATTCACTCTCTATTTAATGGATCCAATGAGGAATTCGAGTGTGGTGTACCACCTTGTTGTATGTGACTAGAATGTTATTGTGGATTGCAAAGTGTTAGAGAATTTTGGCATTAGATGATATGATGGTGTATGGATGTATTGCATGACAAAATTGATGTAAAGTGAATCACAGTTTATTGTGATTAGTTGTGTGCATCGTTGTGTGTTATTGTAGTTAACTATATGTTGTAAGGTTAGACATTGTTCTCCTCATACATATAATTCCTATAAAATGTGATGGTTCAAGTCATGATTTAGGGGCATATGGTGAGTATGATCCCTAGTGTATAGTTATTGCACTTCGGGTGCAGGATGTGGTAATGTGATGTATCGTAACCCGTGAAATTAATAGTTGTGTTATACCCTATATATATATTCCATACATAGTACATTATAGTTAATGTGCATGAATCACCATTATGTTAGTGATGTAGTTATGTGTATGTTGTGAACCTTACACTAGATGACCCTAAGGGGATAAAATTTCAAGAGTGTATGTGTAGAGAGATGAGGCGTGGACCATGTTTTCATAATATTGAGCCAAGTATGAGTGAGTAAGTGGAGTCTTATATAGACCGAAAACCCGCTTTTATCCGTTTAGTATACTTTGAGCTTTCTCGGTATATTATGGGTGTGCACAACCTTAGGCCCAACTTATGCAACTCGTGTTCCCTACTCTTTCCTATTGGATTGTTCATTGAATAATCCTATGTGATTTTGACTATGTTGATCCTTGTGGGAGTATGGAGGAATGATTCAGCAGAGATGATGACAGTTACATTATTTGATATACTCATTTCTGGTTACATGTATATTTTTATGAGCTAAGGCTCGATGTCCAAGTGCCAACAACTCGATGAGTACCCCTTTGGTTGTGGTATGAGGCCACATAGTGATTGTAATGTTCTATTTCTCAATACGTATTTTTATTCCTAAATTGATCATTATCTCTTTGATTGATAGAACTAGACATTTTCTAATTGACATGTTCTTATATTTTGGGCATTTATTTGATTGTTGCATTAACATTTGGATTTTACACTAACCATGGCTAAATAGCCATTTCTTTTTCTTAGTTTTAAAACTTTCTTTTCATATTTAAAAGTTTTGTAGCCTTCCCCAAGGCTTTTCATTTTTCCACTTGGAATTTGAATAGATTGCTATTCTAGTTCTAATGTCATAATGTGTTGGAATAGGGTCATGGGATTAACCATGGAGTGGTTGAACCTATGGGCCCACTTCGTTGTATGGGGGTACGTCCCAAGGAGTTACAGATAACTAGTGGGTTGTTGAACCACGAGTTATTATGTCACCTGGGTTCGGGGTGACGGGGCTCTATGTGCCCAGGGACATAGGGTGACCCAGCGTCATTAAAAGGAGAAAGGAGACGGGCCTCTATTGTTGAGTGACCTAATATTCTTTATAGCACTCTATGGTTGAGTGACCTGATATTATTGATTGGGCTCTATGGTTGAGTGACCCGACTTGGTTTGGGCACTATGATTATTTATCCTTGGGAGGTATATGGAGGTTATTTGGTGATGGTTTAGGAGGTATATGGAGTTGTCTTATGATGCTTCAGGAGATATATGGATTTATTTCTTGATATTTTGAGATGTGTGTATTTTTTTATAGTGATTTATGTGTACCCTTGTGAGTCTTTTTGAAACCTTGTTCTATTTGAGGCTTGACTCTTCCCTTGGTTGGTATGGACTATTGGATATTGTCTTAGCACTATGTTGGTATAGTCATGGATTTTTATGTCTTGTGATGTGATACAATCATGAAAGTATGTAGCAAGATGTTTTGTGGGTCATTTGTGATGTGTTGAGTTTTGTGTGATACCTTGAGGCCAATTACTATTGGGTACCCATGAACATAAGACAATTGAAATTATAAACAATCAATATTAAGAGCTTGAGATTAAGAAATATTGTAAAATAAAATACTAATTGAGTAGTAAAGTAAAAGATAACTAACTACCAATCTTCACAGAACATTAAAATTTAAGATATTGCCAAAATTAGTTTGCTTCCTTATGGTCACATTGTACATACAAGTTGTTTTGTTAAATGACATGTGTCATTATTGACATTCTTGCTTACTTACCCTTCGAGATTCGGTGTTGTGTCGCATCAAGGATGATGCTCTTTAAAGGGGAGGGAAATGTAGTGCCAAGCAGATAAAACATTTTTTTAATAAAAACAAAAAAATTGAAAATAAAGTGTGGATGCATGCTGGCAAGGATGAGGGGATTGATGGGATGGAACATGGGCTCTAGAAAAGGATATTGGAATCCTGTGCAGCTTCAGTAGCTTTGTCATTCTCTTTGTACAATATTTCAAAAATTTATTGGGATCCCGAGTTTCCAACTAGCATTTTGGAGAATCCAATGAGCCTTCTCATGTGAACAAAAAAAAGAGGGTATTAGCATTCTTGGATGGTGCAATGCACGTAAGACATGATTATCCTCACGAAAAGATCAACATTTTCTATTGCAACACATGGAGCTCCAACCTGATCAGTGTCTCCCAGCTTGTACACCAAAGTAGGGGGCCTTTTCAAGTAATGTTTTTGGAAATTATTTAGTAGACAGGCTATAAAACATGGAGGCATGCATTTGGAATGTGAACTATGCAAAAAAATACCTGAAGGAAATGTGGCTTCTCTAACTCACCACGAATGTAGGTGATTCACAAAATGGGTTTGTTAATAAAAAAATCTCGAAGCTTTCTTCTTTTACACTTGAAGGCATATGGTCTCGTGTCATTGCCATATCCTTCCACCTACGTCAAAAGGGGATGTTTGGAGCAGTCATGATCATTCAAAAAATTCTTTTAAGGGTAGAGAAATAGTGCAGACATGATAGTTTCTAATGCTCTAGTCACGGGATTTACAAAAATCAATGTGCTTTGGGTGCTTTTTGTTTTTTTCAAAGAAATGCCTCACCGGATGTAATCTCATGGAGTGCCATGGTTATTGCGACATGTACCAAAGATCCTTCTATCCTATGTCAAACATGAGCTCTTATACCTACATGGACATCTAACAAAGTAAAAATATACGGGGTTTAATATATAGATTATGTATTGGGTTTTGGTTTAGAGCCTCTATGTGTTGGCATTGGTGTATAGATTCTACATTGGGTTTTGGTGTTTATATTCTATGGTGTTTTATTAGTGAAAGGTTTATTTCCCAGAGGGGATCAATGGATTTTGATCTTTTGGATATTTGCTAAGGGGAAAGGATAAAGAGAACACCGCTTGTAGAAATCTTGCATCCAAGCAAGCATATAGGAAAGAGCTTGCAGCATGTTTGTTGGAGGACAACAACTTTGGCTCTAAAAAAATCCAGAATCCTAACCTTCAGGGAAAGAGCCCATTCTGCTCCAGATTCTTTCCAGGAGCTATTTTCAGATACTCCAAGTAAATCACGCCTTTCTATACCCCAATCTACAGAGGACATTTTAGATGCCCCAGGTCTTGTGGATGATTATTATTTGAATCTGATGGATTGGAGTATCGGAATGAATTACGTATAGCCCTCAAAAATACTGCTTACTTGTGGGATGCTACACAATTCACTACTACTGAGTGATGAATATTGATGATGATGTTGGTCCCATTACAAGGGTTGGTTGGGAACTTGATGGGAGACATGCTGCTATTAGATTGAATAATTCTAAGGTGCAGTTGTGGAGAACATTTTTGAGATCCTTCAAAGTTAAAGAGTAGCAGAATGGTTTCAAATCTGTAGTTACAAATTTTATGATAAATGTGTATGCAAAATGGTGGAGTTGTGGATGTTTGTGAATTGGTTGACGAAGTGCCCAAGAAAGATGTTGAACCGAATCCTGCGGGTTTGACCAAATCCGTTCCTTCCAGGCATGGTTCATCTCCCCTAATCTCTCATAACTTTTGTACTTTAGTTTCTCATTTGGAACTTAATATAATTTTAAAATATTAGGATTTTAATATAGGTAAATGTTTATATCAACTCGTTGTAAAACAATGAAATGTCATGTCATAACTCACGAAGTAAAAATAACTCATTTGCATTAAACCATGAACTGCGCCCTCATTCTAAGGTGATTTATAAAACTTCCTACACAACTAGATTGCTGCAATATTTTTTTATTGACCGGATGGAATTCACTTTCCAGTAATAATGTTGATCATCTCCCTATTAAATAGTTAATTTTTTACATTTTTCGAGAGATTCATTAAGCACCCTTTGTAACTCAAAATGAGATTTTAAGCTTCATTCATATACCTTATTATGCGAGGAATCACCTTGACCTCTCGTAGTGACCCCGAACAAATATATGTGATATTTTTGACGCTCTTATAGGATCCTGTCACACTACTTTATAGTGGTAGGAAGTTGTTAAATCTAGAAAGTTGGCTTTCGTTTTAAACCACCATTTGAACCCTTGATAGAGAAATTAATTTCTGCCTTCGCAAACCTCTAGTGTTCTTGCAGGATGAAAGAATGATGAAAAGGTGATGTGTAATTCATTAATTATCATTGTAATTTATATAGTTCATTGTTAAATGAATAAAAGTATAATGTAGTCTTATGTTACAGAAGGTTAGATTTGATAATTTTTTGTTATGTATGAGATGCTAGTTTCAAGGACATCTAGGAAATGTGCATTTAATCATAAATTCAATTTGATTCATAGTACATGTGGTAAAAATGTTTGATATTTATATAAGGTAAATGAATTTGAAGTAATATCCTGTAGTGCATACTTAGTGTTCAATAAATGATTAATGAGTCATCTTGTGCTTTCATACTTTGCAAATGTAATAAAGAGATTTAATCAATACACTCTACCCTTGTATAATATCGGAGCATAACTTGTTTTCATGTGTGTTAATTTTCACTGAATAAGACATTGAAAACCATAGAATGAAATTAAACTCTGCTCTCGATGGAACCTCCTAGTTTGAGTAAACAAGAGACCAAGAATGGGTTTATCATCTTAGTCAGTATGTTTAGTGACATTGTCATAAACCTAGTAAATAGGAGTAGCATCATCAAACTTTATTTTGGGTATGTAGAGCTAAATCCTCCTTCGTATCCTAGTGGATTACATTATCTTCCGAAGATAGATTTAAAAGTAAATTTCTTCATCGAAGGAAATCCTGTTCGATCTAGATGACATAGATGGAGGATTTGAATTACTTATTCTAGGTCTTAAACTCTTCTTATTGATCCCCTTAGCTCCGCTCAGCTAAATGCGTTACCTTGATTTCACTCAACATAACACCTTAATCCTTTCATGAAGGTGTTTTAGTATAAATCCATCCTCTCGCTTAAAACTCATATATAGTTGAGGGTAGACCCTTAGGTGAAGTTTGAATTAATCTAAACCTTAGTAGATTTGAATGTTAACTTCTAGTTTGTGTTTAGTTTCAAGTCTTCTAATCATATATGTCTTTAAGAGGTTAGAAAAACACTTCTTAACTCCTTTTTCAAGACAATGCTAATAAAAAGACCATAATGTGACGTAGAAAATAAAGCATATAAGAGCAAAACAAGATTTGAGGTTTCAAATAATGCCACTCTTGGAGACCTTATAACTCAATTAAATATATTCTTTTGTTTCCAAGAATATGAATTTCCTTGGTGTGATCAACCTTCAAGAAAACAAAATACTTATATAAATCAAAATGGAATTCCACAAGTCATTGAATTAGAATAACGTTAGTAGGGAATAACTATACCGTGATTAAGGAATGTTTTGGTAAAAACTATCATGTATCAAAATGCCCGTTAAATCCTAATATCGCTATATGGACACCAAGTCACATTCACTTGAGTTGTAAGAGTAAAAAATAAGTATACATTGAATATATGTTCGAGAAGAATATTATTAACATAAGAACAAGATAATTAGGTATTTTATATGCATTTGAATTATGAAAAATAAGTATGCAAGTTATGGAAAATTTTGTAAAGAATAAAAAGCCAACTTAAAAGGGTCGAATGGTAATTTAACTAGAAAATGAACTTAAGAATATGTAGGTGGACAAATGAGAAATTTATCCTTCTCGCAATAATGTTCTTGGAGTGTTGATCACAACTAAAGTACAATTAAAGAAATGATGTGTTGTGGGTTCACCATTTCTGAAGTCATTTTTCTTATGGTTGGGTCAATTCTAGTAACCATTCATTGGGAAAAGTGTGGCATCGATATGCCTATGTTGTTTTCATGTGTCTATGTGATTCGATGACTTATGTGATTGTCGTGTGAGTCAAATTTATGTACTTGAAGCCCTTGTTGTGTGGTGTGTAGTGAGAAATGTAAGTAAAAAAAAATTCCCGGTATTTTACTGTTGTAATTATGTGTGTAAAATGTGGGCACTACATTGTGTCTATGATGTGTTTCATGTTTACGTGCTTAGGAGATAAATTTCTGATCATTGTAGAGTATTACATTGGACTGCATTTTAGGTGCAAGATAAGGGGCAAGTGATGGTGGAGCTAATCCATATTATAGAGTGTACGACCCTATGCCTTTGAGGTAGAGAGATTGACTAGGTTTGGGTCCAGTGGGACAAGTATGACGAGACTGTTGCTACATGGGAGGATGCTACACTACTACGAGTTTAGTTTCCACACCTGTTCCAGTGACTTCTAGGAGGAAGTCAATTCTAAGGGGAGAGGGATGTAGTTCCCACTTCCCTTTAGCATTTATTTATGTTGATTTCGATACTATTGACTCTACTTATGGATAATTGTATTATTCTGACTTAGCATGATGTAGATGTTAGAGATACTAAGACTATTGTTGGTTTTTGATTCTTAGTATGATGTGTGTGGACTTTTAGAGACATTTTTATATTGATGATGATATGTTGTTGACATGGTTATATATATTTCTAACATGTGATATTTTTGTCACATTGAGTAGACCTTGATAATTGAACTAATTTTGTGATCCTATTGATATTGATGAAATGTAGAATCAAGATGTTGTTATAAATTATAAATGATATTGTAATTTCCTAGATGATGATTTGATGCATATGTAGATGATTTTGGATTTATATTACATATTTTATCTTGGATGTTTTGATGCTGCCACGAGGTTGAAAGAGGTATTATGTGTTTTGTAGGTAAATATATTCACAACAAACAACAGGGGGATTAGAGACCAACCACATTGGGATGCTAGATGAATTCAATAAGGGTCACAATGGTAACATGTATTTTTGTGTATGTGTGTTTGAATTGTTCTTATGGGGTTCTCATGGGGGTATCACCCCTTATTGTGACCAAGGGTTATTTTTTTCTTTTATTTATTTTCATTTATTTAATGTTAGTATGTGATTTTTAGTGATGTAATTTATTGTATTAATTATTTAGAATTTGGTGTATTTTCCCTTTTTTCATTAATGGGTTTAAGTGTCTTATTTAAGTTAATTAATCTTATTCCAAACTAATTTTGAATGTGACAAAATACTTCATTTATTAGACTAGATTATTCTTGGGTTTTATGTTGTAAATTGAGTGCTTGGGATTTTGATTGTTGTACACTCTACCCCTTCATGGAAATTCTAATTTTTCCTTAAGGGCCAATTTTGAAGGCTTTTGGGATAAGTTAAATTTGTCCCACACCTATTCAATTTCCATACCAACCCTACCTATGGGTTGGGAGTAAAAATAGACCCTTTAGGTTTTTTGGGAAGACAAAAAGGTAAAATGTTATTGCACTTTCTTTCATGTAATTAATTTTGTCCTTAAGGAGAGTGGGCTTGGATTGTGTGTGTAAGTAGATTGTCATTTCTCTCACCCACCAATTTATGGTACATTGGGGTTGAAATTTGACTTGTGAATTGTATTTTAGGATGAGTGATGTGGAATCCTACATGGAGCCACCTCATCCTCCTCTCTCCCTTTTCTATTTATTCAAGTTCTTTTGCTTGTTTGGGGGTTACTTGATTCTTTGGTGCTCTTGCATTTTGGAGTTAGAAGATTTTGGGTGTGCTTGTGGATTTGGTTGGAGCTTGTTGGTGATTTTTTTAGGCTTAAAGGAGCTTGGTGTTGGACTCTTGGATCAAGCTCTACCATGGAAAGGTAGGAGCTATACTCTTTCTTAATGTTTTTATTTTATTTTGTGTATATTTGCTTTTTTTTTTTAGTGTTTTCGAGTGCTGGTTGGGTGCTTGGGTAGATTTCCTAATTTTTGTTTAGTAGGGGACTATGGAGAGAATTAATTTAGGGAGGCATAAGAGTAATTTCACGTCTTGGAGAGATTTTGGGTCGGGTGCTCCACCTTGGACAAGGAATGCTTGCATTTATTACTTGTTTCTTTTATTAGGGAGGCATAAGAGAATGACAGAGGAATAAGATTATTTGGGAGGCATCGAGAGGTAGTTGAGAGAGACATAAGAGGGTGTGGAGGTTTTGAGATATGTGTTTGAAGCTTTTAATATGGGCACCCATTTCCCATTGGGAGGAATAAGTGACCTCCGTAAGGTTCTTGCTCCTTTAGCTTTTCATATTTGGAGTGTTGTTTATTTTTTAATTTTTCTTCTTGAGTTTGTAGTTTGAGTTGAATTTGAAAGTATTGTTTGTGAAATATTTGGTTTTATGATGTGGAAGCTTGTTTGTTGCCATGTGTTGGATCCACCTTTCATTGCAATGTGGTTGGGGCTTGGGGCCAATGAGGAGGATGGCTTCTCCTCCTCATTGGATATTTTGGTTGGGTGGAGAGTGTTCAAATAAATAATGAAGGAGCTATCTTGTTGGTAATGTGAATCTTGGATATTTTTTGGAGTCCTTAAGAAATTTCTTCTTGTGAGAAGCCTTTTTGTTTTTCCCACTTAGGGTGGAGGACTTGTAATATTGTAGTTCATCTTAGTTTCATTCTTGTAATTTTTCCCCACTTTAAGTGGAAGACATTGTAATAATCTTGTGAAGAAAATTTACATTCAATTATTGGATATGAAAGTTATATTGTATATTGAAAAATAGAAAGAAATATTTGTGTTGTAAATCTAGTCGTGTCATATAAAAAGAGAATTTTATCATCTTTATTTGAAATTTTAGTATTATGAAGAGAAAAGAAAGAATAAACATAGAAGTCGTAAGATAAAAATATTGTATACATAGTAAAATTAATGTAGAAAACAATTGTTGTAGTTATTTTGAACATATAAGTTGTAGTGAAAATGGATAGAGGAAAAAAAATTGAGGTATATTGTTATATTGAAATGTTGCATTTTTTAGTAAGGAAAAATAACAATATTACAAGTAGATTTAGATCCTTTTTACTCTTGGAATTGAATTTTTTTTTTTGAACAAAAAGGTGAATGATCTTGTAGATGTTGTTATTACTATTAAAATAGAAAATGCTTTAAAATGAGTAATTGTAACTAAGAATGAATAAATGGAACTAAATCTTACAACTGGAAACTTTAGGCACATAAAATCAAGTTCAATCAATTTTAGGACAATTAAATAACTTTTTTCATTTGGGAAATCTTGGGTTTTGAGGTTTTTTTCCTAAGGAATAGGACCACCACCCTATGCATAGTGGTGGTCTCATACGTGCCGCTCATGAAAGGTGTCGATATCGAACCACCGCTCCATAAGGCAGCGTTTCATGGTTTTAAGTAATAAAATCTTTGAATGGTGGATTTAAAGTACTCAAACTTGTATTTATAAATTAGAGTAGAGTTTTTCACAAATGAAGAACTCCATATACAAATAGTTGGTAGTAAAATTAGATTTTAAAATGAAATAAGTTTAATCCTTGAATGATTGACAGGTAAAATAATGAACCTACTTTTGATCAAAGTGTCATTATTCCCTTCATTTAATCAACTTCCTTTTGATGTCATATTCAAACCAGAGGTGTGTCTATAGCTATATGCAACAAGCATAATCCTATCGATCTAGTAGTTGACTGTAGTTATTTTTATATTTTCTAGGGGATATTTTCCATGTGTTAAGGGCTTCCTGGTAAAAACATTATTTAAATCATACTATGAAAACTTTCCTAAAAGGAAAACACTTTGCATAATGGAAATAAACACACTTGCTTTTGGAAAATAAACACACTTGATGTTTTAAATAAACACACAACTTTGTGTGCTTAAAAATAGTTGTGAGAAGAATAAGAATCTATCTAGACACCTGCAGGAACAAGTATACAACAGATTTTAACTGGAAGAATTAAATGTGATACACTATTAATAGATCTAAACTATTTGTTAAGGAAATATAAATACCAAATAGACCAATATACTATTCCTTGGGGAGTGAGCCCTTTCTCTTGCTTGAATCAGGATTTAACATAGAATTCTCTCAAACATGACTTCCTATTTTATTGATAAAACATTTGGTATTACAACACATACCGGATCTATGTACTTTGATCTGAATTACTTATTCTATATCTATATCTAACTTATTTGTTCTATATGTTTATCTACTACAGTTTTGGTTATATATTCATTTACAATCATAGTTTTCTCTATGATTATGATGAAATCGAATCATTCCTAGAATAGATGATAACTCGGATTGTGGCTGATTAGACAACTATAAGATAACTATCCCCGATCTCGTGATCGAAATATTCTCATATTTTTCTCGATTGAAAGGGTCATTGATGCTAACTCACCGATGTGGTTAGAATAGAGAAACTTCCATCAGTTCTGGAACTTGAGAAGTTCCAAAACCATATTAAATCATTAAATATAAAAACCATGAGAGTTTTGGAGCTATACCCAGGAGTTCGAAAGTAAGTCTACAAATTTTGGAACTAAATACCGGAGTTCCTAACTAAGTCCGAAAGTTCCGTAACTAGATAACGAATGTGTAATGGAGTTCCAAAACTAGATTGGAAGTTTCTGAACTAATTTCTATTAGAACAGATGCTACCGAAAACATGATGAATGCTACATACTTGATTTATTCAACTGCTTAGACTCGCATTATTACAAAACTGAATTCCCAACACACTTTGTTAGGAATTTCAAAGGTTTTAAACGTTAGAATCACAATCAATAAAAAGAAGGACAATTACATCCTAACTCATATCGATCAAATAAAAGTAACAAAATGCAATAAAAATGAGAGTAATATGAGATCATTTATTGTCCATTTAACGGGCATATTCTCGCCTCATCATTTTTCCTGTACTTACTTGTTTGTAAGTCCCTTTACAAACTATATTCTTCAAAATTGGGGTTATATGTTCTGCATTCCATTTTATTTCTTTGATCAAATGGCTGAAACTAGATTTTCTAATGCTTCTATTTTCCTCCACCACTCTTCAAATTGAGTAGGATCTTGAGGTTCTCTATTTTTCCAAGGAGACATGGGGGTGAGAATTAGATCGGGCCTTGTTCCCATTCCCATCAATATGTTCCCTTAGGTCTCATTTATCTTAGGAATTATTATGCATAAAGCTTTTGCTCTTTCTAAACTCCAGATCATATTTGTAGGGGATATTACTTCCCTTCTTATCAAGGAAACCATAAGAAGTTCCCACCTTTTTTAGCATCCCTCATAAATATCTTCAAACTTGTCCTCCTCATAGGAGGTAAAGGTATCAATAATTTTTTGTAAGCTGGAAAAATAATGTATCTTGAATCGTTCATCAAAGGCATGAGTTCTAAAATGTATGAAGAAGGAATAAGGTTTACCACAGTGAGCCCTCATGTAGAGACCAATTGAGCTAGTGTTTAGTAAAAAATCATAATCCCTTTCCTTCCATGCAATATGATTTTGCAAAACAAAGACAAATGCATTGAGCTGACTTTCCCCCACATACAGATTGATCATAAATCCTATGTTTTTTTCTAGCATCATATTACAAATATAGAATTCACACATAAGATTTTTCATCTTAGGACTAGCTAGAGAATAAGTTTTCATCAATTCAGATTCATCTTTTAGTTCATGTGGAAGTCCACATGCAAAACTTGACAGCTATCAAGGAATGATTTTTTCTTCCAAAAACACATTATATGTAGGAGAGGGCCTCCTGCAGGCAAGCAATTTTTCACTCATAATGCAGTACCATCTATATTTTTGTAAGACATTTATATTTGTCTCCTTCTTCCTTATAAAATTTTTTCTTCCCACTCTTTTCTTGCATTCTTTTCTTTTTCCTACTTGGTCTTCAAATCTTCATTGATGTTTTAGGTTATTTGAGTTCCCTGCAAGTGTCATTCCATAGTTTTTCAAGTGGAAAATAAGTTAACACATCATGCATAGACTTTTGCCACAAAATTCTATTTTCTGGATGTTTGACATTTTTCCTCTTTCTTTATCATCTATTTTTTAATTAATGATAACTCCTCGAGTCCTAACTCGCAAGTTGAGTTATTACCTCTCCAATGATCATTTCCCTCTATTATAATTTGATTTTGAGGAAATCCAATTCCTTATTCTTTCCATGATAATGAGCTCGCTTTCTAGACAAGAATAGAGCATGTTTAACTCCGATGTTTTTGTTCTTCCTCTAAAAGTTCATGGGAGTTGAGCATTCTTCTATCAAAGCAAATTTAGCTTTTCATCTCCAGGATGCAAACTCTTCTTATTCATGTGATAATGTTGATGGTTTAGCCAATTCTTGAAAATACTTTTCCTCCAATCTCTCATCTCCTTTGTCCATTTCAGCTTGGCTTGGTTCAGGAGGATTCATGGCCATGCTGCCCAAAATATAAGCAACTTCTTTTTCCATATTTTCCTATTCACTCCTTCCCTCTAGGATTTCCCTTGACCTCTTATTAATTTTCCTTCTTTGGGGAATTTCAACATGCCCAACAATGGATTTCCTTCTAGAGATTCTTCTTACTTTTGTTTCTTTCTCTTACATGGGTGAACTATCATCGTCAGTGATAGATATTATCTCCCATGTAGCTATTGCAAAAGAAGGAATTTTCTTTAAAGGCATAGAAGGTTTTGCTATTTTGATCTTTCTAAAAGATCTTCTTCTTTTTGGTATATTCTCTCTTCCCACTTCCTTATGTTATTTTGCAGGGCATCAATTTCCAAATTAGTTGAAGGATAAAATGGAGCTGGTATTGTCCTCTTGATAATATCAGGGTTTTTCTTAAACTTGCCAAGAAACTTTTCCCAAATTTCTTCTCCATTTTTCTTTAACAGAAAATGGTGTTGGCATACCAAATGAACTAACCCATGATTCCTGATTGTCCCAACACCCTAGGAATACCTCTGGGCCATGGTCTGGATAGAATAAAAAAGAAACCCTGGAAGGTTTACTATGTATTCTGGTTTTATGGCTCCATATTTTAGATATATGAGCATCTTCAGGACTTCTTTTCCTATGGAACCAAATGGAAAATCATAGCTTAAATACTTCATTATCCAAAATGCCACCCTATCAAATGGTTTGGGAAAATCGCCCTTCTGACCCTTTTTATGATTTTCTTTGTGTTGTAAATGTATTGGGGTTCAGTTTCCCCTTCTTGTAGCAGGGTTTCAACTAGTTCTTTCAAGGTCCCTTTGGCAGGATGTGGGACATGCACAATTGGCACCCCAAACACATTACTTATTATATTCACAGAAAAAGGAATAAAAATATTTCTAACCTTTTTCCTGGATTGCTCTAGGTTTATGACAAATTCTCTTACTAATTCATCATTATACTTTGAAAATTTTTTTAGGAACTCTAGCCATCCTGCCTACTCAAAGATAGATGCCACTTCTTCGTCTCTGCAAGAAGCCGGTAATCATTCTCTAGTTCTGATTTCTTTTAATCTACATATCAAGTAAAATTTGGTTTCCTTTGATTCTATGCAAATTGGCTACAGGTTTTCTTGCTTAGTCATGAAGCGGCCATTTTATCTACTAACCTTTGTTCTTAGCTACGGAACACAAACCTAATTCCCTGCTTCTCCCTAAAAATTTCTTTGTAACTATTTCATTTGATTTTTCACTAATGATTACTCATGATAACTATGCCACCACTCATTCCATTAAAATCATCTTAATGATTCCTCACTTTTAATCATAATGTATAAATAGATGACTCATCATAACAACTTTTAAATCAAGTCGAATCACACATGCAAACTTTTAATCTAACCCTAAATAAGTTAAAAGATATAATTATTGTCCTTGATGGTGTAATCCTTTTTTTATGATGACTCATCATTCCTATAATTGGAAAAAACCAGTTAGAAAAGATTGTTGGAATTCCAAACAATTCCCTTTTATTATAATTATCCATATGAGGAGGTCAACCGCCATCGCTTGCTAGTTTTCAATTGACCTCGAGAGAAAATAAAAATAAAAAAATTATTTGTTTGGGGAAGAAAACACCATTTACTGGTTTTCATTTTCTTCCCTTTTATTATGGCTCTATCATTTGGTTATTTTATCATTTTTTAAGAACTAGGTTCTTCCATATGATCAAATCTTTTGTCCGCTTTAATCTTCCTCGATAATTCATCCCTAGTAGGAGGCTTCCTATGGATTTTTAGCCTATTTCCATTCACCAAGAGTGTTATTATATTGCCATCAATGGGAAGTAATCTGAATAGAACCATTGTTAAATATATTTTCAATCTGATAGGTTCCAAACCATCTACTTCTAAATTTGCCCTTGAATTATTGTTACTTAGAATCAAACAACAATTCCCAGTCTCCTACTTTGAATTTCCTTTTCTTGATATGTGTGTCATGCCATTTCTTCCTTTAATCTTGGATTATCTCTGTCTACTATAGTAATTCCATCCTCAATTCATCTAATTCATTAAGTTGAAGGATTATTTCCGTTGAGCTACATCTAACTCAATACCCACCTTAGCTGTTGTCCTCAATGTTTGTAGTTCAAACTTAAAGGGCAACAAGGGATTTTTCCCATAGACTAACTCATATGGTGAAAACCTTGTTCTATTTTTCCAAGTTGTATTTTAAAACTAGGTAGCTTCAGGTAGACTCTTTACCAAATCTTTTCTCCCAGCTTCAACTGCTTTTGATAAAGATGTTTTCCAATTCTCGGTTTGTTAATTTAGCTTGTCCATTTGATTGTGGGTGATAAGGATATGACCTCCTATGATTGATTCAAGAATACATTGTGAAATCTTGGATCATATTAGACATAAATTGTGGTCCCTTATATGAAACTATTCTCCTTGGTGCTCCAAACTTTACCAAAATTTTGTCTCAAAGGAAATCAACAATTGCTTCTCCAAAGGGATTTTTCAATGCTTGTACTTTTGCCCACATTGTCACATAGTTAGTACACACAAGAATATATTCCTTTCCTTGTGCAGGAGGATTAAAGGGACCACAAAAATCCAATCTCCATATCTGAAATGGTTCAATCACTACTTGAGGTTGAAGAGGCATTTCATTGGTGAAATTTGGTTATCCCATCCTTTGACAAGGATCACACCCTTGATATATCTCTTCACATCATTGTACAAAGATGGCTAGTAATAACTAGTGCCAAGTATCTTATGAGATGTTCTTTTCATCGAATAGTGTTCTCCACTTGGTTCATCATGATATGCTCAGAGAATGTCAAATATTTCATCTTCTCTTACACACCTACATAAAACAAAATCAGGCCACATAACATTCCATTTAACCATTGGAATTGTGCACTGGTTTTGATTCACTTCTTTAGTTATTTCTTAGTGAAAGAAGTATGAAACTTCCATGTTACAATATAATTTTCCATATCAGCAAACCATGGTGTACCTACTGAAATAGAAAACAATTGTTAATCTGAAAAGTTATCCTTGACTTGATCTTTCTCCCCTGTAGTGGTTAGTCTAGACAAAAATCAGCTACCACATTGGATTTACCTGGATGGTCCAAAATAATAATATGAAATTCTTATAAAAGTAATAACCATCTAATTATTCTTCCTCCAACCACTGGTTTGTTCATTAAATATTTAATTGCTGGATGATCTATGTGTAAAAATATTTTGTACTTTGTAATGTAATGTTTGAATTTATTGATTGCATAAATCACAACAAGAAATTATTTTTTAGTGGCGGTGTAATTATTTTCATTGGGAATAAGATTTTTACTGAGATAATAAATAGCATACATTTTTCCTTCTTCATCTTTCTATCCCAAAACTGCACCAATAGAACTATTTGAGGCATTTGTTTGGATATGAAATGGGTTTTCCCAATTAGGTCCTCTCAATATTGGGGTAGTGATTAATTTTTCTTTAATTTCTTCAAAATCATGCTGACACTTTTCATTCCAAAGAAATTCATAGTCCTTGGTTAGAAAATTAAACATGGGGGCAGTAATTTTACTAAAATCTTTGATAAAGAGCCTATAATACCCAACATGTCCTAAAAATGGCTTGATATCTGTGAGGGTTTGAGGAATAGTTAAATATGAAATGATCCTAATTTTTTTTTTTATCAACGTGAATTCCTCTTTTTAAAGTATGGTGTCCTAATACAATCCCCTCATCAACCATCATTAAGAATATTTCATGACTAAGAGACAAATTGTGTTATTCACATCTTATTAGCACTCTTTCCATATTTATCAAAGCATAATCAAATATATCTCTGTGTATAATGAAGTCATCCATATATATCTCAATACAATCATTTGTTAGATCAACAAAGATTGCAAGTACAACTCTCTTGAAAGTTGTAGGAGCATTACATAAGCCAAATGGTAACACCCGATAGGAAAAGGTACCCCATGGAAATGTAAATGTAGTTTTTATTGATCTTCAACAATAACTCTAATTTAATTGCATCCACTAAATCCATCCAACAAGGAAAAGTATTGTTTACATGAAATCTTATCTAGGACTTGATCTATGAATGGTAAGGGAAAATAATCTCTCGGTGGGCTTTGTTGAGTTCTCTATAGTCAACACATATTCTCCATTTTCCGTTATTTTTAGAACAATAACAAGAAGAGATACCCACCGACTATCTAAGATAGGGTAGATAAAACCTACTTGTAATAGTTTTTCAATTTTTGTTTGACTATATCCCTTATGGCTAGGTTAATCCTTCTCCGAGGTTGCCTAACTAGTTTAAATTTTTAGTATAGATGTGATGAGTGCAGATACTTGGGTGAATTCCATTCGTGTGTTTGTAATCCCAAGAAAAATCTTTAGTATGATTATTTAGAACATTAAACAATTTAGCTTCTTCATCATCCTCCAACCAAATTGCAATGTTCAAAATTTTACATGGTTGAATCTCAACATGCTTGGTTCCAATGTGTGATGAACTGATTTGTTGAAATGTTTTTATTAAATTATTTTGTGGACATGTATATGATAACAACATATGATATGTAGCAACATCTCTAAAATTTCCTTCGATTGAATACTAGAAAAAGGAAAGTAATGAGAATTATGATACTTATCTCTTTGTAGGTCAAACTCTTCATCACTGCTACTTTCTAGAAATTCTTCACCATTCCCTAATGTATTTGAAACTGAAGCTACTGATTCTTCCTCTCCCCATGATAAATCTTGTTCCTCTGGAGTGAAATTATTTCCAATCATAGAGAACCATTGTTGTGGTTCCAAAACTAAATGTGGCTATTCCGGATCAAAGTTTGCGCTTCCCAAACTATGGTCGTAGGTTCTAGAACTATTTCTGATTTCTTTGAGGATAGTTTGTACTCATTCAATGGTAGATTAATCATCTCTTCTAGTTCTATTATGTGATCCTCAAATGTGATCATAGCCAAATAAGAAAAAAAATTCTTAATAGTATCGGGAGAATCAACCCATAATTTTTCTTGATTATCAATAATTTTTCTTGATGTGCAAAAGGAAATAAGGAAATTTACTAAGAGTTCTTACCATTCGAGATACTCATATCACCCGACTTGCAATCAATGAAAGCAAAATCAGAGCTAACCATGGTCTACCCAAAATAATCGGATAACCCAATGTTTTACCTAATGGCTGCAATATAAGGAAGTCACCTGGATATTTCCTTGACTCCACCATAATCGCCACGCCTTCAATAATCCCTTCCACGGTTTTGCTACTGCATCGGTTTTCCATCTGCAATATGGTATTAGTAGGTTATATACCTGTTAATCGTAATGTTTTCAAAATGTCCATTTTTATTACATTTATAGCCACTCCCAAATCTACCAAAACATTATGTATATCCTTATTCCCTATAGAGACAGAAATAACAGACTTCCAGATCTCTCGTATTTGGGAAGTACAATTTTTCCTGTAATAAATTAGTAAGTTTCCTATCTACTTTGATAGTCTTGGGGTACTGTTTCTTCCTTCCAGGATTTTTCAAACATAACATTTTCATTAATTTGTTCAATTCTGGAATGTCCATAATTACTTGTAATAGTGGTATTTCAATATTCAATTTCCTTAGTTCTTGTACCAATTCAGACTCCTTGGTTTCTATAGCTTCTTTAAATCTCTCTTAAAATAAAGTCCCAAAGAGTGTCGCTTATCTCGGCTTCTTTTCTTTTCATTTAATATCCTCTTTTGGAACAAAAGTACTAGGGGTTTTATTTTCTTCTCTCATTTAAGTGATTATAACAAGTGGACCACTAATTATTTTTTCAGATCTAGTTTGAATATTCTTACAATCCATGGCATTTAGATCAACTTATTTTTCTAGTTCCATTCCATAAATAGGAGTTGTTTGTTTGTTTCTTGGGTTTCTTTTAATGTGTGTTGGTATTTGCATTTGTAAAATATTTTTAGTTTGTGAATTCTACATGTAGGGGATCCATTGATGGCCTATTGATTCTGATTTGGATGTGTTTTTCTTGAGCATATTTATTAGGGTTCTGCATCTAGGTTGTGACAAACCATAAGGACTTCCTTGACCAACCCATGGTTGTTGATGTCCCCGACCATACCAACCTTTAATTTCCCAATTCTGAAGGTTCCATGTTCATTGAGGTACCAGACACCTCAAATATGCTTACACTTAGCATTTCATCCAATCCAATCAAATAATGACACTTCGTTAAATCCACGTACTTCATTCCATTCTCGAATGCCCATTTATGACACTCTTTCAATCGTATTCCTCCTATAATCAGCTTATTTGGCTAATTTATCTCTTATTATCTAAACATTCCTCCTTTCGACCATTGAACCTCCCTAGTTCTCTCTAGATCACTTCTATCGGCTTTGTAGGCTATCTATCACCACACATTGGTTATCCAGACTCCCTCCCAACTCTCAATGAGTCTCTAATCACTTACTAATCATGTTTAACTAGCCTAATCCTAGCTTAACTAAGCCTAAAGCATGTTTATCCTAATCTAATCTAAAAGTGCTTTTGAGCTTTAGTCCCACATGCACCCAAATTCTCCCAACTAGAAAACTATAAATACAAGGAAACTTTACATAAGCTAAAGCCAAAAAAATCCTAAGAAAGCTTAAGAACTCATTTGCATTAGCCAAGCTAATAATTGATTTGATCTTGGGTCATCCACCACTAAAATAGCTTCATCTTGCACCCATGCTAGGTTAGTAATTAAATAGCTAAACTTGGCTTTGAGCCATTTAGTGAGATTCATTCACCCTGATGGAGTAAACAACACACAATTTGATTGCTTAGAATCTAACTAGGTTCACTTTCATTAAGCTTTCATAGAGTAGAGAGTAGTATACATGTTAGTTTTTGATTTTTTTGTCAAAGTTATAATGCTTGCATGTTAGTTTCTCTTGTTTAGCTCTAATCCTATGGTGCATGGATGAGTTAGCAAAGCTTTGAGGTTCTTTAGCCTCATTCCATAGTTTTTTTCAGTTTCCATTGCATACATTTGGCACGCCCAGTGGGACACTTATGTCCATCCTCCATTAATGGAGTCACTTTGAAGCTTTTTGTTTTAGTTTCTAACTATTTCTTAGTTTTAATCTTTCTAGGATAGTTTCAAAGCTTTCTATATTAGTTTCAAAGCTTTCTAGATTAGTTTCAAAGTTTTTAGATTAGTTCAAGTTTTTAGTTTCACTAATATTTTTGTTCTAAATGGAAAAAAATCATTTTTCTTAACTAGTTTAGCTAGGTTTGTCTTGTTTTTTTCTCTTTGCAGGATCAAAGGAGGTGAAGTGCTGCCAAAAATTGAACCAAATCGATAAAATTTTGATATTTTTTAAAAATCACGTGTTTTTAGCCACCTACAAAGAAAGGGGGCACACACCCCATTCTCGTACATGCAGCATAATCACACGTATTTTTTTTTACACAGAGGTGTGTAGGCACCAAAAAAGGGGCGCAAGTACATTAACAGTGTGTAGACATCATTAGAAATCTTCCGGAGGCCATAAATTTTGCTCCCAAACTCGAAACGACTCCATTTTTATTCTCATTGGAAAGGTATTGAAGTGAACTAAACAATGGAAGCATAAATTTTGGGTCTTAAGTTACCAAAAATTTAAGGTTTTCATATTTATTAAACTACTCATTTCTAGCATGTCTAAATGCTTTGGAAAATTTGGTCTTTGATGTTCTAACACCTTGCAAGTTTTATTTTTAATCTAACTTTTGTTTTGTAGGGTGCTTTTACATTTTCGATGGTGTTTTGACTTGTTTAAAAGGTTAATTAATATTACATGTTTAATCATGAGATTAAAGTCATGTATGCTCTTCCCTCACACCTTTTACGTGATCTTGGGAATCAAACAATTCTTAAGTCCTTTTGATGCTTTGAGGTTGTTAGGAATATTTGAGTGGAAATTGGCTAAACTTGGCATAGTTGAATTAAAAGTGTTTTTCCATTTTGATATCTTTTTGGATTTTTGAAGACAATCACATATGCTCTTCTCTTGCATCCTTGGACGAGCTAGAGAATCAGAAATTATGCCTTCTCTTTTGATGGAAAACTACTAAAAATCATCATATAGGACCAAAATGCCATTACTTGCAAAAGAAAAGAGGAATAAAAAAAAAAGTCAGAAAACTACTAATACAGTTGTTATACAGGTTGCCAAACAAGTTCGAGCAAACCACATTTAATTAAAAAGATAAAATGAACAACATATTCAAAATAATGTATTGCATAGGTTTCGAAAAGGGTATGTACCTCTCCGCTCGACCGAACATAACCCCTTTGACATAATGCCTTAAGCTACAACAATGGGGGTGGTTCTAGGAACCCCAAAGTAATCCATGCAAGAGGGAACCTTGTGGACAAAACAGAAGTGCTCCACACTACTTATCCGACTAGTAATTCCTTTGTGAAATTGAGTTACAAGTTATCCCTACATGACCCTTTTAAGTACATAATTGGATGCATCTGATGCCCACTGTGCTTAAGGGGGAAAAGTCAAGATACTCCCAAACTAGTCAGTGTGTATTTTTAGGTAAATCGACCCGCTCGTGGATAATCTTTGTAGCACCTAGGATGAGAGAACCACCTAGGAAAATATACTTTGGCCAGGAGCCCACTTTGACCATTCTAGAAACTATGTTGAATTGTGAGCCATCATTTTCAACACAAAACATGTGACATGTTACTTTGGCCTAGTTCTTCACTTACCTTAAGGTAAGGTGAAACTCTGCCAAAGTAAAGCCAACATTTTTCACCCCCCATTTTGATCTACCTCCTTCACCTTCTTTTGACACTTTTTGATCAAAGGAAGGGTGACTACCTTTGTGTTACCAATCGATTGCGGCCTGCACACGTTTTTTCCGTTTATGCCCATCCATGTTTGTGGCTGGGTAAGTTAAACATCTAAAGTGTGTGGAGGTGTATTTATATCATCGGTAGCCTTTGTGATCTTGATACCCACGTCAAGATCATCATCATAGTTTAGATTAATTCATCATTTTATCTCCCTTTGACATGTTACCTCGTTTGCATTGTCTTGACACAATTAATATACTTATGTCATGTTTCTCGTAAATGTGATCTAAGTGTCCACATTGCGGCGTTACACGGCCCACTTTTTAACACATCCTTAGTATAATTTGATTTCATTTGATTTCAAACATTTTCCTAAGTCTTCAAAGGTGTCACTTAATTTGTTAGTGTCATTTCGATACCACTTTGACACTAATATCTCACTTCTCTGTGAAGCTTGCTAGAAATGTCCAATTGGTGTGGTTGCGTGGCTTACACTTTTAAACCTCGACCTTTAACATTTAAGTCTTGTTGGTTTTTGAACTTGTCATGTTATCCTTTGATTGGGAGTCACATCTACCCTTTGTTAATATTTACACCTTGTTCATTTTGAGCTTGACCTAAATATTGACATTGTGTTGATCATTTTTGCATCCAACTATCACTTTGTGCACACATTTACATAGGGTGTATTTCCTTGTTGATTTTCTTTGTGTTTCACATTTGCATGATTGTTCCTTGTGATTATTCATTCTAAAAACTTATATTGTAGGACAAACCCTCTCGATCTCATTGAGATTGTGTCATCACAATGTCTATTTTCCTTAGACCTTCAAAAAATCACACACGCATCTCCATACTTATAAAATGTTTAGCTAGTTGTCCTTATGCTACCCAAATCAAAATGTATCTTCCTTCCCTTTGAAGGATTTCCATCACACTATCTAGATCTAGACATTTGTGCTTAAAACATTGCCAAAAATATGGAATTTAGGTTTAGCAATTGAAATCAAAAGATTTCCATTATAACTAAACCTCATTTGGTTCTTCATGCTAGAGCCTATACGGGTAACACATTCCCCACCTTCATCTCATATTCGATGTTATGATTTGGACACTTTTGATCCAAATTATTATTTGAGTTCCCCCACTCTTCTTCTAATTATAATCTAAACATTTCCTCTTTTTCTAAGGATTCCAATCCAAATATTTCCTCGTAATCTTCTGAGGATTCAGATCCAAACTATTATTTGGATTCATCCAATTTGAATCCTAAGTCATCTAATGTGACTCCTATGTCATGGTCCTCCCTATCTTCCTAGGAACCTCTTCATCATACATTTAATATGACTCCTACGTTGTGGTCCTCCCTTTCTTCGCAGGACCCCTTTTATCAGTCACCTCAATGACGTATTCTTCCTTTAAAGATATGTGTGACTCTAAATCCCTCCAAGCAAACATCTAATACAATTCTAGAATCGCGGTCCTCTCTTTCTTTGCAAGACCCTTGTTATTATTCATCCAATGTGATTCTTGAATCATGGTCCGCCCCTTCTTCATAGGACATTCTTCATCAATCACCCCCAGTAATTCCTCCTCCTTTGAAGATTCATGTGACTCAAATTCCTTCGAGACAAACATCTAAATCGATCCATGCATTGCAATCTATAGACTTTGGACTTAATCCTACTATTTTACATACGACATACCATTATATAGGTAGGTCCACACCACCTTCTTCTACTCGTGAGACATCTAGCTACACATATTCTTCATGCCCCACATCATTTTCTTCTATCAATCATCATCAAACATATTTTACATCTTCCACACTAATTGGATATCTTTCTTCCATTCAACCCCTGGTGGTTGATCAACAACTCATACCGATTGATCTCTTTCAGAATGAAGAAACAATCAGGGCATTTATAGGGGCATATGAAGATATTCCTTTAGCAAATTACGAGAAAGGATTCTCTTTAGACTTTGATGTGTCTGCATATTGTGAGGAAAAGGTTGATTCCTTTTATCAAGAAATGGAGGACAAGCCTCAGGTCATGGAAGTTGACCCTCCTCTTATTCTTCCATATTCACATTATTCATTATGTGATGAAACACATAGATCTTACATTGATCCATGGCCTATCTCCTCATCAACCAATCACTCTTTTTCTATCATAATTCCTCAATCACAATCTCTTATGGGGTCAACACCAAGTAGCCCTTCATCTTCATCTAGGTGTGGGTCACCTTCTAGTAGCCCTCCCTCTATTAATTGTGGAACATTTTTTAGTAGCCCATTATCTTTTATTCTTGGGCCACGTCCAACTAGCCCCCTTGTCTTCTAGGTATGGATCTTCCCTGGGTAGTCCATCATCTTCTATTCTTGGGCCACATCCTAGTAGCCCATTATCTTACATCTATGGGTCACGTCCCAGTAGCCCTTCTTCTTCTATTCTTAGGCCACATCCTAGTAGCCCTTCATCTTATATCTATGGGTCACATCCTAGTAGCCCTTCTTCTACTATTCTTGGGCCACATCTTGGAAGCCCGTCATCATATTATATTAGTAACTCGCCTCCGAGTAGCCTTTGTCCTCTTCAATTCTTGGACCATATCAATTTCATCCATCACATATTTCTACTATCAATGGTTGGGAAAGCCCATGGTCATTTATCACATCAGTTCTAAACGTCCATGTTCACTTTTTTCTCCTTCTCAGGATCGGAAAAGTCACGTGTTAGCTTGTAAGAAACCAAATAGTTTCTTACAAATCAAACAATCTCAAAATTCTAAATCAAGCATGATTCAAGAACACACATCAATGTAACCATCAAGTATGGAAAAAAGTGCATAAACCTTTCGATGGGGAATTAAATCTCCCACATATGAAATCCATGTTTTAGAACAAATCACAATCATTTATTGAGTTTGAACTCTCCTCGATCATTGAGATCTAGGATAATATCACTCTCGATAAAAAAATGTGCCTAGTCTCCCTTACCAAGTAATTCATAAACATTGTTGTTAGAACTTACCACATAAAGTGAATTTGTTAGTCCTAACCTCTTAAAATTGTCAAAAATCTAAAAATAAAATAAAATTCAAAAATACAAAAAACATTAAGAAAACACAACAAAAATCAAAGGTACAAGGATCAAACATTGTAATCAGTATTTGCATACACATGGAAGTTTCTTTCTTCCCTTCATTACTTGTTCTTTTACAAGTCTCCCTACAATTTTCATCCCTTCGATGATGTTTTGGTTAGCTTATTCGCATGCATTTTTGATGTTTATCTCTATGGTATCTCGTTTGAGCCTCGGTCTTTTATCACCTTAGTAAATTAAAGAATCACTAACCTCATAGAGATCCTATCATATTCAACATCTAATAAACTTGTTGCGAAGAAATTTTGGACATATTTATTGACACTAGCTAATTTCATCATCGTAAGCACTTCCACCTCCTTCCATCAAGCCATCAAGTGGTTCTTAACCCCTTGTCAAAAAAAGAGAGCTGAAATAAGTTTTCAGAAAGCAAAAGAATCAAAATCAATAAAAAATCAAAAGGTAAAAGCTACAAAGCAAAAGAAAATTGATATATTACTCTTTCTTGGGGTATTTCCAATAATCTCTATTGGGGCTATGGACACCTGATTAGAACTATAGCAATTTTGTGATTAGAATCAAATACATCTTCGTCATGGCTATGGACTCTGGTGGCACCGGAGCAATGTACGGATATCTTTCCACCATCTAATCCCAAAATCACCTTTCAAAATCAATCATTCCTACACATTGGCTAGGGTGTCTTCAACTTGTTGTCTTTTAAATATTCCCTTCAAGAGGTAATAAATTCCACATGCACACACTAGATCTCTATGAGTAAATAGGATTAGTATGTTACCAAGTGTCTTTTTGGACCTTATTCAAAATCTTACTCTAGTCCATATCTCGTCTCATGATTTGTGCCTTTGGCTAATCACTTCTTCACCATGAGGCTTCTAAGCTACATTCATATCATTCACATCATTCTTCTACTTTATTCATAACATCCATGTGTATAATATTACTTATTTTCCATGTTTGTGGACACCTTTTCCCCTTCCACAAAGATAATCTTCTCCTTCCTTTCTATCATGTGCTTTTAGGCCAACTTACGCTAGGGGCATCCATAATATTCTTCTCAACATTTCATTGGTTTATGTTCATCATCATGCTAAACCTATCCATAATGGCCTTGGGTCGCACTTATACCCGTGAAGAGTTTGCCTTTGAGTACTCCCACCTAATCGCTGGGGCATTTTTACATCTTCATCTTTCTCGCATGCACGTGGCCTTATGCCCTTATACATCCCATCTATTCTTTGGGGCATCCAATCTTCCTTGCCTTCCTCAGTACATAGTTTTAGAATTTTTTAAAAAAATCAAAAACATTAAAATATGTTAAAATATCAAAAACATTCAAATATGTTTAAGAAAACTTCTAAAAATGGAAAATCATCCTACAAAATTCCGCTCTTTGGTTCTCACTGCTTCATGTGCATGGATCACGATCATCTTGATCTACCTCCATCATAAAAGTTAGGATGCCTACTTGCCTCGTACTGGGGCACAATGAGTTGCCTGGTACTATTTCGTAGTGCACATTACTTTTTCATCGGACCGAAGTGTCCTCCATTTTCCCTTTACATGTATCCTTGCTTGGGGCACCATCATTAACCCTTGTCGTTAATTCAAATAGGTTGGAACTGAAGCTTGATAACAAAAACATGGTACTTGTTTCTCTGTTAGGTTTAGCTTGTTTACTTTCTCGTATTGCATTGCATTATGTATGTTGCATGGAGTTACGCATATTTTAATTTCTCGTATTACATTTCATTTTGTATGTTGCACGGAGTTGTTTTTTTTTTTTTTAGCAATGGACATTTGTTTGTATATGGCTTTTCATGTCATACTACACTTTTGTTCATTCTTTTTAATAAGGACCAATGATGAAGATCTTTAACAATATGATGAAAAAAAAAGTTGTTTAAAAGGAATTGGATGGATGTTAGCTCATACCTTCTTTCTCATACTCCTTTTCTTCTATATCCCCTTTCTTTCCTTCTTCTTCACATTATCATTTCTTCTATTATCTTTCTGTCATCTTTTCGATCGTCGATCAAGTTCTTCTATCACCCCATTGCCAATCGAGGGGGCATCCTTCATTATTCTCATTTTTCTTCTATCCCATCAAGATTTTCTACTTTTTTATGCTTTTCTACTTTCTTTGACGTGACGTCACTTACTCCAGCCCAAAGAAGGGCAAATGTAGACAACTAAAATATGCTTACACTTAGCATTTCATCCAATCCAATCAATTAACAACACTTCATTAAATCCCCATACTTCACTCCATTCTTGAATGCCCATTTATGACACTCTTTCAGTCGTATTCCTCCTATAATCAGCTTATTTGGCTAATATCTCTCTTATTATCTAAACATTCCTCCTTTTGACCATTTAGAACCTCCCTATTTCTCTCTAGACCACTTTTATTGGCTTTGTAGACTATCTATAAGTCACAATTGGTTATCCAGACCCCTCGCAACTCTCAATCAGCCTCTAATCACTTGCTAATCAAGTTTTTACTAGCCTAAAGCTAGCTTAACTAAGCCTAAAGCATGTTTATCCTAATATAATCTAAAAGTGTTTTTTGAGCTTTAGTCCCACATGTACCCAAATTCTAAATTCTCCCAACCGGAAAACTATAAATACAAGGCTAAGCCTACCCATTCAAACTACAACATAACATAAGATAAAGCCAAAACAAGCATAAGAAAGATTAGGAGCTCATTTGCATCAGCCAAGCTAATAAGGCATTTGATCTTGGGTCATCCACCATTAAAATAGCTTCATCTTGCACCCATGTTAGGTTAGTAATGAAATAGCTAAACTTGGCCATGTAGCCATTTAGTGAGATTCATTCAAACTCATGGAGTAAACAACACACAATTTGATTTCTTAGAATCTAACTAGGTTCACTTTCTATAAGCTTTCATAGAGTAGAGAGTAGTATACATGTTAGTTTTTGATGTTTTTATCAAATTTATAATGCTTGCATGCTAGTTTCTCTTATTTATCTCTAATACTATGGCACATGGATGAGTTAGTAAAGCTTTGAGGTTCTTTAGCCTCATTCTATAGCTTTTTCCACTTTCCATTGTATCAAGACCCAAGGTGGTTGTCCCTAATTTTGTGGTAGTATCTAAGCATCCCATGGCTTCGTCCCAGGGATTAGGAACTAATATTGGCATAAAATTCCCTTGGTGAGGTTGTATCTAACCAAAATTCAATTCTTTTGTTGTGGATGATGTAATGGTTTGTTTAAATTGATTCTTTATGACAAGGAATAGAAAACAAGCATTAGTATCATTGTATTTAGATTCACAGATAAGACATACTTCAATTTTATCTGAAGGAAAACCTCTTATTGCAGACTTCTTCCTTTATCTAGGACAATACATAGAAAACGGTTTAGTTTTGGCCTTTTATTTAGCTTGTAATCCATCCATAGTAGAGATTAATTGAACTAAAATGTTTGTTTTAAAGTTTGCTAACTCATCCATTAGTTTTTTCATATATGGATTCAAAATTTCACCAATTTTCCTTTTCTAGGTCCACCCTTTGTTCTGGAATAGCTTCTACAAATATCCTTAATTTCATTCTTCCTTAATTTATCAATGTCTCCACCTCCTATCAAGTTAATAGATTCCCTAGATTCTTCATCCAAAAATTTAATAAAAATGGTTTTACTTAACTCCTCTTGAAGTACAAATCCACACCTTTTTCTCACAAAGAGGAATCTATCTAAATAGTCTTCTATATTTTCATCCTCCTCTTGCTTGATTTTGAATAATTCTTCCTTCCTATTTCTCCCTCTACAATAATCCTGGTATTTGTCTAGGAAGGAAGTTTCCATTTGTGCCCAAGTGGTAATAGAGTTGGATGTTAATCCCATGAACCACCTCATTTTTGCATCCTTTAGAGTGGATGGAAACAACTTGAGTTTTTGACTATCCATTTTGTAGTCATAGGTATGACATAGTACCTTGAACTCAAATAGAAATTGGTCAGGGTCTTCAGATGACATCCCTCTAAATGTGGGTAAATGTGCAGGTGAGATATTTTTCATTGGTGTATCATCATCACAATTGGATTGGATAAGTAAAGGTCCTATTAGGTTCTCTTTCAGCTTCTCGTGCCATTTTTAAAATATTTTCCGTATCTTTCTCCCAATCAATGTAGTATGTGGTTTGCCTTAGGAAGCTGAAAAATCATAAGTATGAGGTGACTACTCAATTTAGAATCAAAACTCACCCTAAATGGATCTTGAGAAATAATCCTTCTCCTAAAATTTCTACTTCCTTCAGGTGACTGATCTAAGAATTCCAAAGGTGGCAATTTTGTTTCTTGTATAACAGGGGATGATGGTGCCTCCAATTCTTGATCCATTTCCATATTTGGACTAGAGGATGTTTTGAATTCTTGTGAAGATGTTTTTGGGAGGAATCTACCCTTTGATTCTCTTGGTCTACTCATAAATTTTATGATATAGTAGGGAAGATCCTTCAACTACTATATGTATGATTATTGCTCTTGTTAACACCTAATTAGAAAATTCCAACAAGTTTGTCCCTCGAAATGGTGGTAAAAATGATGGGTGTCATTATTACTTTCATTTAATCTACTTCCTATTGATGTCATATTAAAACTAGGGGTGTGTCTAAATCTATATGCAACAAGAATATTCCTATTGATCTAGTAGTTGAACGTAGTTTTTAATTTTCTTGGGGATATTTTCAATGTGTTAAGGACTTCCGGTAAAAACTTATTTAAATCATACTATCAAAAAAATTTATAAAAGGAAAAAAATTTGTAGAATGGAAATAAACACAATACTTAGAGTCCTTAAAAATAGTTGCAAGAATAAGAAGAATCTATCTAGACATCTATAGGACTCGAGTATACAATATATTTTAACTAGAAGAACTAAAAGAGATACAAAATTAACAGATCTAAAATATTTTCTTAGGAAATATAAATACCAAATAGATGAATATCTTGGTCCTTCAGGGAGTGAGCCCTTGCTCCTACTTGAATTAGGATTTAACAACTTAGAATTCTCTCAAACAAGAATGGTTATTTTATTTATATAATATTCGGTATTTCAAAACATACTCGATCTTTGTACTTTGATCTGAATTACTTATTCTATATCTATATCTATCTTCTCTGTTCTATATTTATCTACTACAGATCTACTTATATATTCATTTAAAATCATAGTTATCTCTACGATTCTGATGAAATTGAATCGTGCCCAGAATAGATGTTGACTCGGATTGTGGCTGATTAGATAGTCTGTAAGATAACTATCCCTAGATCTACGATTGAAATCTTCTCATCCTTTCCTGATTGAAAGGGTTATTGATGCTAAATCACTTGATGTGGTTATAACGAGATAAACTTCCATCAATTCCAGAACTTCAGAGAAGTTCCAAAACCATAGGAAATCGTTAAAGATCAAAACCGTGAGAGTTTTGGAGCTATACCCAGGTGTTCCGGAACTAAGTCCAAAAATTCTGGAACTAAATACTAGAGTTCTGGAACTAAGTCTAAAAGTTCCGGAACTAGATGATGAATGTGTAATGGAGTTCGGAACTAGCTTGGAAGTTCCAAAACTAAGATGTATTGGAATGATATGCTATGAAAAACATGTTGAACACTACATACTTTATTTTCTTGACTGATTAGACTCGCTTTATTACAAAATTGAATTTCCAACACACTTCTTTAGGAATTTCAAAGCGTTTAAAGGTTAGAGTCACAATAAATCAAAACACGGATAATTACATCCTAACTCATATCGATCAAATAAAAGTCACAAAATGTAATCAAACTTAATAAAAAGGAGAGTACGATGAGATCATTTATTGTACATTTAATCGGCATATTCTCGACCTCATCACCTACAATCTAAACAAAAATACCCTAAGCTTGATCTTGAATAATTTCTCCATATTTTCTCCCTTCCTTGTTTCGACGGATTCCTCTACTCCAAACTACAAATCAAACAAGAGAAAATAGACCAAATGAGGAGATTATAATAAACGAATGGTTTTTATAAGATTTCAAAAGGATTTTTAAGGCTAGTTTGGAACCCTATGATATAGAGGAAAAAATTGAATTCATTTAAGGGTGGAGGATGAACCCTACTTTTTCTTGGTAGGAATGTATTCATAAATGTTTTAAATAAATTTTAAGGTATGTGTAGATGGGTGAATGGGGCCATTTAATTTCCTTGGGGTGAAAAGTCTTTATTAGTTCTTAGTATGTTTTAGGAAATTAATAAAAAGGACTTTAAGCTATTAGGATAATGAAACTAAAATAATTAAGCATGAGGTTAACCATTTTGGGATTGAACATTAACTAAAGAGGAGAAAACACTTAACCAAGTAAATTAAATTAGGGCACCTTACTAAATGACTTTTAATTAATCGACCTTAGAGATAAAGTAAATTAAATATTTAATCATTTAATTTAGACTTGGTCCATCCCTTGTAAAGTTGAGATTATTGGTGTAAATTAATTTAATGTACCCTAGGGGTTAACACCCATGTAACCTTTTAACTTATAACAAAAATAAAAATTAGTCATAATTTTCCGGATAAGTGTTAGGTTTTAACGTGTTCCTAGAATTTATTTTTTGATGGGTGTTACACATATTTTGTGTCAAATGGTGGATTTTGGAATAGTTCGAAAGACCACATAAGCATACGACCTGATGTATTTTTAGCCACTACATTATCTTAGGACTCGCATAAGCACCAAGTTTGAAACTTAGGGCTTTAGTCATTCGATGAAAATGTTTGTTGGCAAGGATAATAGCATGTTAAGTGGCTACGGCCACATTTTTTTTTTTTTCTCACAAATTGTATTGGATTTTGAATATGCTAGGTTATATTTTTGTGGGGATAATTTGTTTGAATGATGACATGTTTTATGTGGTGAGTTGCTTTGGTTGGAAGTATAACGAGTTGGTTGATTTTATGGAAATTCATTGGTTTAGTGGAGTTCATCGTGCTTAGTGGAGTTATACACAAATGTCCTTGGGTCTTTTGTTGAATGGTAAAAAGTGGAGGGTTTTGGATGCAAGTAAACTAGTTGATTGAATGCTAAATGACAATTGGAGCCTTTTGGAATCTGGATGAAACAACATGAAGCACCTCCTATACTATAGATTCTAGTATTTAAATGCATGGTCTCCTTACCTTAATCTTTTATAATTTTGTTCTTCATTTGTAATATAATAAAAATATCAAACCGCTAGATGTTTAAACAAAACGCGATAGTGTAAAACACCAAAAGTCCACCTTATGAATTACGTAACTAATCTACACCTTGATTTCTAACCATGATCGCTACAATAATCTTATACATTGCTAACCCATGGTATTAGAAATAGGTGTTCATGTCCATGGGTACTAGGGAGAGTTAGATGATTATTCAACTAAACACAACCTTTTTATTTACTTGTAAAGTAAGAAAAACACCAAATTTTAAGACTTGCAAAACAACATTCTGAACCCCATTAAAGAGATGTTAAATGTCATATGTGTTCCTTTTTCTATAGTTAGTTTCTTCAAGCAATAAATCAACTCGGATTGATTGTTTGTTCTATCTTTGCCATCCTCTAGGAACCCGATTACCACATTTTGCAGTTTTAGAGAGCTGTTAAAAGTGAAAAGTTAGTTTTCATTTTTTCTCACCATTTGGATTTAAAGAAAAGGATTGCTTTTCGCCTTCGTAAAACCTCTACTATTTATACATGAAATATTCTTACAAATTTCATTTTGGGAAAATTTTATATCTAGATATTTTATCGAGTGTATTTTTAGGCCTTTGGTTGCAATTTAACTAGGTCATGTAGAAACGATTATGACCAAGTGGCCCAAGAAATCCTATCATTGTTTGTAACTCGTTTATCGGTTCTAAGTTTTTTCAACTCCAATAAATTCTCCTTAAATAAGAGAGCACATAGTAAAAAAAATTTGTGCATTCATCCATTGAAATTTTTCTTTGGACGTGGTTTCCAAGCTCTCATGCTGAAATTTGGTTGATTTGCAACTTGGCCAGTTATAATCGATGTCCATAGAAAGCTAGTTTTAAATTGTAAACTATTTGCTAGTTGTAAATTATGTAAGTTCCTTTAATTTACTTGTATATAGGAGTACATAAAGAAACTTAACCATTGTGTGGTTTCCCATAGCAAGACATTTTTTTGAATGTGGTTCCGCAAAATCTATGAAAAATTATAAGTTTTGTAGCTATAAGAAAAATCTTAATTAAGATCGCGGAATCATGGTCAAGATAATAAACTATCATGAATTTTTTTGAAACTTACAAATATTTTTATGAAAAATCTCTTGTGGCTTGTGTGAAATGTGACTTTTGAAAAATAAATGTTTCTCTCTCTTCTCTATCTCTTTATCTCTTCTACCTTAGATAGGAAACAAAATGTAATGAAATGAATATATATGTACCTAACCCTGTCTTATGATGTGTGCATTATTTATATTATGTAAATTGAAAGCTAAACACGATAATTGTACAGAATATAGGTGGATTCTATGCCAAATATTTTTCATGCGCTCATGCTCACGTGGTTTTATAGGGCACAATAGGATTGTGAAATGGTGTGGTTGTAATTTATTTGTGTATTGTTGTAATTTATATATATATATGTAGACACACACTCCCACAAATATATATACACACATTGTCTCGTGTATATATATTTATGTGTGTGTGTTTGTGTGTATGTATGTATTGCTACATTTGAAGTAAAGTTCCATTTCCCAATATTTCAAATAAAAGATTGTCCTTGTCATGCATGAAGTTTAAATAAACTTGTAATTGTTCCTGATTTTTTTGTTTTAAGAGTTATCCAAATATTACTTAATGCTCTTCTTGACTTAATTTATAGCTATGTTGTGAAACTTACATCATGTATAGAAGGAATAATTATCTCTTTATAAATTAAAATGGAATTGTTCTTTAAACCCCTTCAATTCTTCATCTTCCTCGATTATTGCATGACTAGTAGGTGAGATTTGACACTAGACAATTGAGAACAACTTGAGATTTCCCTCTAGATTAAGTGATCTCCACTTTGACCATGACCATCCTAGGTACGGGTGCTAGTGTTTACCAACTAATATTTCTTCTCTTAGGTGTCGTGCTTTGAGAAAATATCGTGATGTTGGGTTTTTCCTTGTGTTTCACTTTACAAATACCTTATCTAGTACAAATCACTATATTTTGTCCTAACAAGCATGAAACCTAATGTAAATTAAATCTCATGATTCATCCCATAGACTTAGCGTTAAGCATGTTATGTACTTATGAAATGAGGGTTTGAAACATGAGTGAAATCCACATCGTAAGATACTTTTGTATGAAAACTATGAGTTGGAATCCCTTTCTCTTCACAAATAGGGTTCTTATCAAGGTAAGAGTGTTTGAATTGTGTATAAGTTGTTGGGTGAGAAAATTTGTTTTATCTAGTTTTTCCTATTAGTATGGTGTAGACCCTTTTAGGTGATAATGTAAATTAGTCAAAAGTGGATCTCTTATGATAATTAGGGTGAATTACACATTAGTATATTTTTTTAGTGAGAAGGGTAGTCACTAGAGGATCATAGGGTGTACAAAAATATAATTGCATGTCACCTTGTAATATGCATCTAATCCTTAAATTTCCCAAGAATAATCCAAACTTGATTAAGTGTGAAATCATACTCCTTATGATCTTAGTGATTAAGTAAATGAAAAATAGTATTTGAACCATAGTTCACCTAAAAAGAAGTCATCTTGAGGTCGACATAATGATATAAGGGCTAAAGGAACATGAGAGGATATTTTGTAACTGATATTAATTATCGCATACACTTGAATGATGTCAACATTCAATCACGAATAAGATGATATTTATAACAAAGAAAAGGAAAACAATGTCTCGTTATCGATATTTTAACCCAAGAAATGAGGAAACCGGTGATACTTAAGGGAAAAACATAATCACCACACCCCTCAATGTGGTTTTAAACAATATTATTAAATGATTACAATTAAGATAAAAAATAAATTTGAGGATTGACAATTTTGACTCAAGGAAAATCCTCTACTACGTATCATGATCACCGCAAACTAATTATCTAAGGGAAGTAGTTAAAATTTACGGTTATTCATAACAACTTAAAGTAAAATAGTGTATCTCTGTTGCTTAAATACTATTATGAAAGGAATAAGTAATTTATTTACTCTTGAAATAGTAAACTTCCTTTGTTTCATGTGAACATTCCTTTTTGCAGCTGAGATAAATTACAAAGCCAAACAAAATTCAACTTAGAAAAAAAACCTTGAAACAAACATTGGTAGCCTCATGTAGGCACATATGTTCCTATAACCAACCAAACTAGATCATTCAATGCGATAAGGGAAACAAACAAAATTAAACAAAATCATTATAAGTGAAATGTCAAGTAAAATAATGATAACATACTCTAGTTTAAAGATTAATGGACTACACGATATGTGAATTTCAAATAATTAATGTCAATAATTAAATATGAAGGTAGTAAACATGTAAACTGGAAAAGTCTTGTGTCATGGATAAGTGCCTATACGAGAGTTATAATATAGTTGATTTTTATGTTGTGTGTTGTCATTTGAGAGAGATTGCCTTGATGTGCATCATGTATTTTTCTTTATTATCTATATTGTAGTGCTCACTTCCCTTCGACACTTTTGATACTGATCATGACATTCTTGACTATACCATTAACATTGTTAGAGTTCAATTTAGTATAATTATTAGATGTTAGAGCATGGATTATTGCTGACTCCGATTCATATATGATGCATGATGAGTATTAGAGACATTTTATGTATTGATATTGATATACTGTCTAACATGGTTACATCATAGATGTTGCTTTCGGACATGTGATATTTTGATATTTTGAGTAGACCTAGAAAATTAAAATTGAATTAAATGTGATGATCATATAGTTGTTGATGAGATTACAAATTATATTGTTGATTGTGTGGATGTTGTTGTGATTCATATATATATTGATGATTTTCGAAATAGGATTATATAAATTTTAGATGTTTTGATATGGCCATGAGGCCAAAGGAAGTATTGTGTTTTTCAAGTTAAAATATCACAACAAACATCGGGGGATTGAAGAATAACCACATTGGAATTCTAGATGAATTTAACAAGGTCACCTTAACAACTTGTATTATTCATGTGTGTGTGTGTGTGTGTGTTGGATTGTTGTTATGGATTCCCATAGGGGGATCACCTTTAAATGTGACCAAGGGTTATGTGTATTGATTTATTTAGTTCCTTTTATTAATGTTTGGATGTGTTTATTTTGTGGTGCATTGACCCATTTCATTATTTATTAAATGGTGTGTTAATATTGTGAGTAATCATGTTGTTAAGATAATTAATTAAAATATGTCATAAGAAAGTAATTAATAGAGTTGTTGGCCTTGTATTAAATGTTGTAAGAAATGTGTAAGTAATGTGTAAGAGATGTGTAAGTTGATTTTGGAGTATGAAACAATCCACCTCCCTTGAGATTCGAATTTGTCCTTGGAGGCTGATTTTGGAGGCTTGTGGGACAAGTTAAACTTGTCCCACACCTCTTAAATTTGCATACCAACCTTACCTATGGTTGGAGAGTTAAATCTAGACTTTTATTATGCATTTTTGTAAGTCAAGTTGTATGCTTTAAATTACACTTTCTTACATGCTTTCAATTTAAGTGTGTAAGTAAAATTGTCTTTTATTCACCTACTTATTTATTGTGCCTTGGAGATTGAAGTTGACTTATGAGTTGGAGTTGAGGATGTGTGATGTGGCATCCCACTTGGATCCACCTCATCCTCTTCTCTTCCCTCTCTATATATTTGAATTCCTTGTCTTGTTTTGGGGGTTACTTGAACTTGCATTGCTTCATTTTGGGTGACTTCTTTTGGTTTTAAGATTTCTTTCTTTTGGAGGAGATTGGAGATTGTTGCATACTTGTTGATTTTTGATCTCTTGGATTGCTTTGCATTAGAGAGCTTGTTGTTTTGAACTTGGAACAAATCCATCATGGAGAGGTAAGAGCTTGGCTCTTGGAAATGTTCTTCTTTCCTTTTTATGAATATATAAATGGTTGTATGTATGTTATTACTTATTGGATGGTTGGGTAGATTGCCTAGGCATGGTGTGGGAGAATACTATGGGGTATTTTGGGGGAGGCATAAGTGTTTTGGGAGGCATAAGTGTGGAGGGAGCTGGGATTTGGGTTCCACCTTGCAAAGAAATAACTTGCATTTATTTACTCATTATGGGGTGCCATAAGAGATTTGGGAGGCATAATGAAATGTGAGGAAAAAGGGTACTTAGGGGAGGTATAAGGGCATGTCAAGGTTTTGAAATGATATATTTTTTTCTTTTTATTCTCTGGTGGTGGTAACCATTTCCCTTGGGAGGCATAAACAACATCCCCATAGTCTCTTGGTCATTTGGCTTACATGATGAATCCCGAGTGTTGTTTGTTGTCTTTATTCTATGGTTGTAAACTGCAGTTTTGTTTTGGACTATTTTTTGAATGAGAAATTAGTATTTGTGTTTTGGAGGGTTTTTGTTTCCATGTGTTGGTAAACATCTCTTATTGCATTCTAGTTGGGGCTTAGGGGCCAATGAAGAAGGACGGATTCTCCTTTCATTGGATGTCTTGGTTGGGTGGAGAGCATTTCATTTCCCTCCATTCTATTATGATCAAATTGAAATAAATAAAATAGAGGATATTCATGTTGTTGTTCTGGAGCTAAGGAGAAAGACAAGTTTGACAGTCCCTTGTGAAACTTCTTTTGTAACCTTTCCCACCATGAAGTGGATAATCTTGTATATTATTGTGTTGGAAAGACTACTCTATTCTAGCTATAAAAATTGTAATTGACCATGGAAGAATATATCTAGTATTCAATTCTGTGAACAGAAAAAAAAGATATACATTTGGTATGTTGTATTTTGAAAATAAATGGGAAAGAAGTTGTAAGATATTCCTTTGAAATAATAGAAGTGTTTTTCCTTGTTCATATGATATTATTTCCATTGGAAATTTGTGTTTAATATATAGTAGGAAATCTCTATTTATAAAAGTGAAAAGGAAGCACATATGAAGAAATATTGCCTTTCTCCGTCTCATTTGAAATGTTTAATTATTTTTAAAAAGGGAATAATAGAAGTTGCATTCTTGTCTCTATCTTTTGATTGAAGGAAAGAAAACTATTTAAAACTAGCATGGAATAAATTTAATGTTTTCATTGCATGGAAAAAGAGATAGTTTAATCTTTGTTCTTGAAATGTACAAACTTCATTTCTACTTCACCGTATACTTTACAAATTCCTTTTTATCAAATGTCCAAAACAACCCTACAAATCTATAAGAGATAAATGAAATATTCAATTGGACTTAATGAGATCAAAATGATCCCCAAACTAAACTAAAACACTCAAGAAATTTTTAAAGAACCCTTCAAATCAAGTAAAGGTGAAATTGCAGGTTTTCTACTGTAAACATTGGTAATTTTTGAATGCAAACCAATCAAGCAAATTTTAACCTTGCAATCTATCCTAAAATTTTCCAAGTAAAATCCTTCATGCCTATTTGGCAAGATGAAAAATAATTAATGAAAAATTTGAACAAAATTGATAAGTTAAAAATACCAGTTCACTTCTAAGTGACAGAAAGACTTTTTCTCAAAATTGACCCTTTAAACTTTATCAAAATCAAATTATTAAGGTTTATGTGTAAAGAGAATGTCAAGAGCATTCCAGAAAGTCCTTGTTTTCCAAAACCAAGTTCCCTATCAAAAGTTATGGCCTTTTCAAGTTTTTACTTCATTTGACTTCAAAAATAATCTAACTGTCAAAATTAATTGAATAAATTATTCTTGGGTGGACCCGTTTGGCTAAAAATTTATTTTTTTATTTTTTTTCCAAATAGTGCAAAGTCATGAAGTTTCACACCGCTCTACTAATCCACAAGCCTTCATTTTTTCTAAAAGTGATCTAAGTCCAAAAAGATAATTTGACAATTTTTCCTCCGCGCCCTGCCACCTGAAACCATTCATTGATTGACATGTGGATTCATTGGGCACTGAAAGAGGCTTGAATTGATTTTAACCTTCAGAACTTTCAAAAAATAAATTTAGAAAAATTTGTAAGTTTCCTCTGCAGCCCCACGTCTGTAGCCAATCAAAGCCGCAACATGGCTTCACGAGGCATTGGTGGAGGAGCAGATCCTTTTAAGCCTTAACATTTTAGAAAAAAATTGGGGAAAATTTCCAAATTATCTCTGCCAGCCCACCAACCCGTAGCCAACGATTTGCTGACACGTGGCATTTTATCACGTCGGTGGAGACGCGGGTTCCTTTTGACCTTTTGCCTTTCCTTTTGAAAAGTCAAATTTTCCAAATATTCCCTTCTAGTCCACTAACCCGTAGCTAGAAAAGAGCTTCCATGTGGCCTCTGTGGGCATCGGTGGAGGTGTGGGTGTAAAATTCACTTCGTCCCAAAAGGGAAAAAGTGCTAAATGTCTTCCTACTCCGCCAACCCACGTCTGGGAAAAGTTTTCTTCCCCGCTCTGTCGGTCTGCTTTTCTCCTCCGGGTGAATTTTCTCTCTGAAGTCCGCAAGCCCGAGTTGGGAAAAATTTTCCTCCCAAGGTCTGCAGCCCACTCGGAAAAAATTTCACCCCAAGTTCCGTTGACCCATAACTTGAAAAATATGAGGAGTTAGGAGGACTTCATTATATCACCTAAAGGTAAGGAAATTCCCTATCTATTGGGAATGTTTTCAAGAAATTTTAATTGCGTTAGTTAGGAGAAAAATTAAATTGAATATTTAACCGATTTCTGGGAGTGGGTAAGTAAGAATTTACTCTGATGATTTTAAATATGTATTCTTTCCCCACCCCTATAATTAAACCTTGCTCTTGTCATGGATCTTATGGAATTAAATACCTTGGGTATTTAATTGTTTTGGTCTCATAACCCTAAAATTTTAAATGAGGGAATATCTAGCTAAAATGTCAATGTAAGCAATGATTAAATTAATCCCTAAGGAGATTTGAGCTAGGTGTGGATTTATTACACTTATTGATTTATAATGTGGAATTAGTAATTGTTATAATGAGAAAATTTATTAGTTTAATTTTAATTGTCCTTGAGACTTTGGTTGTTAACACTTTAAAAAAAAATTATTCCATAATTTTTCTAACTAACCCTAAGTTGTCCTTGAATCTCAAGTGGAAGATTTTAGCGGGCGTTACATATGTGGGATAGTGTTTGTTCAAGTGTCTCATGTGTTATGTGTTACCCTAAACAATCACTTGTGTTTTTATGTATCAAGCAATATAAGTGAAAAAAAAAATTATTCCTATATTTTTACTATTGTATTTGTGTGTCAAATTTGTGGGAGTTAACACTTCCTTCTTTTTGCTAATGATTTTATCATGGTTTTTAAAACCACGACTCTCTTAAAATTATGAAGTTCCCCAACATCTTTTGAACCATGGCTGTAGGGAAGCTTGGAGCTGGCATCTATATTGGGTGAGGATTCGACATCAAGAACAAGGCCTGCATTGGCTTCATTTTTTTCTTCAGAACTACCTTGGGAGTACTGCGTTTATCGCTCACAACATTGTTTCCCGTAATCTGCCAAGTAGCGTGTGCAGGAGAGGATGAATACGACTGGAAAAGCACTAGAAAAAATAAAGTGCAGAAAGTCTTCATTATTATTAGCTATTTGCAATCAGGCAGCTCTCGCAAGAAAATCATAGATCTTAAAACTATTAAGTAACGATTCCTACACACAATTTTTTTTTGTTCCCGAATATAGTTTTTGGCATACAAGAGATAAGATAAAAAAGATGAATTGAGATGAGATGCAACAAAATATAAATTTAGTTCTATTTTGCTTGAAAAATGTTGCCCTCGAGAGGTATTTAAGGTAATGGCGAAAATATTATAGTGCTGTAAATCTAAATACGGTAAACAACGACGGTAAAAATATTACCGAAATGTAGTTGCTTCTTTCAACTGTCAATTTGATGTCGTTTTGACGGTTATAAGGCGAGTGTGGAGGAGCTCAATAAAATAATGAGTAAGAAGTTGAAATTTCCTGTCACTGCTATCACCACATAAACTAGATTGTTATTGTTCAGAGCCATTTCCAGTAAATCGAGGCCACTATAGGTCACAAACGACAGCAATATCTGAAAAAGATTCTAATTGTCATTTCATATAGTGCCCGGCAAGGATTAGTGGATATCAAAGTAGGGATTGGTGGATACCATTTAGTGCCTCAGCTACACTTTGATAGAAGGAGCTGCTATTATTTTTTAAAATAAATGTTTTTGGGTAGAATTATGTAGTAGTAACTACAAACAACTTTTTGTGGAAGGTGTGTAAGTATAAATGTATTGGTGTAAAATTAATAACCCACATGATGAAGTGTTTTATTTATATGTGAGGTTTATTTCAGTTTTTAAAATTGTAGGCGAATCATGGTAATATGAAACATGTTTGTAATGGAATCTGAAAATAATATATTTATTGATTAATATCAATTTCAGTGAATATTTTATAATGAACATTAAATTGCAGTTGAGAATATTTTATTTTCTAACAAGAATACACATTTCGAAGATTAATGAGGTGTCTTGTGATAATAATCCTTTAGAAATGGGATTTACATGTTTTATTCAGAAAATTTTACATTCCCTCAAAAAATGGAAGGAGAAATTCTAAATGTATAAATCCTTTCAAGATGGGAAGAAGACCAAAAAAATAAAATATTCCCTGAATATGTAGAAATTCACAAATTGAATAAAATGTTTAGATTTGTAATGAATGAATGTGTAGCACTTACACATGTTTGATGTGATCCCTCTCAAAATGGAACTTCATAAGAAAGATTTTTGGAAGTCAAATTTTCCCATTCTGATTACAAATATTAGGTTAATTTATAAGTTTAACACTTTCTCACACTTATCGATATAGACCTTGAATTGCTTTATATAATCTTAGCCCATTTGATTTACATTTACTATAATGACAATAAATTTTGTAAAATAAAAATAATAAAATAATTTTATCATCAAAATTTCAGCAAATTAAGAATCAATGAAAAATTATTGAAAAACATTTTAAATACAATATTTTCTTTTCAGTCTTTGAAAAATAATGTCTTCTGAATAACTACTAAAGAGTAATTACTGTTTTTAAACTCATTCAAGCTTGAGGAAAATTGGTAAACAATTAGTTGGATACAAACTTTACATGTTGCAGTCGAAATCAGTAGAAAGATCAAAGATTTTTGAAAAACATTATTTTATAGATACTTTTAAGTCATAGATGTCTACATTGATAAGTTTATTTAAAAACATTTAAAACCTAATCAGATAAACCATTCTTTTAGATACAAGAGATGACTTGTATAATGCATTTTTCCAAACAGGTAATGCTTGGTGTATATGCCTCCGGATTACAACAAAAACATTTTGAAAAAGTATACTTATCAATTATGCTTTGCGGTTGTCCTTAAAATGTTTAAAATAATTTTAAAAGGTTGTAGAATATTGCTTTATATACCTGTTAGTTAAATTTCTTGAAAATCTGCTAATGCATTTTTCGCAAATCCATTTGTTACATATTGTGAAATCATCCAAGTCTAGCCCACAGCATCTCTTTGAGTTTATTTATTTCAATAAGATGTAAAATTAGAAATTAAAACAAAATTTGTTTTGTATACCTTGCAATCATATCATTTGATGACATTACTTTCCTCTGAGGTATTTCTCCTTTTTATAAATTTGAATGTTTACATGGACATGCAAACACAAGTTTATGGAAAAACTCGTTGATGGTGCGTTTAATTGATGTCTATATCAACTTATTTAGAAATTTGTTTACTGCATTTGGTGAAATATTGTCAACGAAACCAATGTGTTATGTAAGTTACAACTATGTTATTCTATAAGAAGATGTTGAATATTATCAGGGGATCATACATGTTACAATCAAACAAAGAAAATTACAATTTTCATCCCTGTTAAAACTATTTTTTTTTCCCAAAAATAAAATAAAATTGATCATACAACATTAAAAATCCTTACTAATTACATGGGAATGGATTTTCTTACCCTTTAAAATGAGTTTCTTAGAAAAGTTGTTTTGAAAAATTTGAAGATATGTAAAAGGTCTTAAACTTGGTTTGTAATTTTTTGGAAAATATTGATAGTATATTTTGTAAGGTTGATTGATATATTTTAACCAATTTAAAATTAGATACAGTTATCATATTGTATAATTATTTAAATATTAGCGAAAAAAATTAAAATTAAAATTAAATGGCAGGAAATAATACATAAATAACTTCAATATATTAAATTAAAATTGGATGTACATGTTTAATTCTACAATATCGAATAGCTTGAATAATGTTTTGACTTACAATATACAATAAGTAAAATAGATGCAATTTTTTTAAGGATTGTCTAATGATTCTAACATGGAAATGGTTTAATTACTAAAGTAAATAATAAATATAATATAACATGCATTTCATACTGATCATATTTTCTTAAATTATATAGCATGAAAGGTGCTATATATAGGCCGATAAGCCTCTTTAAAATAAAAATAAAAATTTAAAATAAATATTTTTAGTAACCGAAATTAGAAATTAAAATTAATATTTTTATTATTTATAATATTATTGTTAATAAAAATAAATTAATTAAATCAAAATAAAAATTAATAGAAATTACTTATTAAAAGTTTCAAATGTAAAAATAAAATTAATAAAAATTCAGAATTGATAAAATTGAAAATTAAAATTGAAATTTAATAAGAATTAATAATTAATAAAAATTAAAAATTAAAAAAATTAAAAAAATTAAAAAAATCATCAAAATTGATAAATTTTTAAATGTAATAAAAATTAAAAATTGCAGTTAATATCCTTGATAAAAGGGGTTGGTTCTAAAAGTGTCGATCATAGTGCCTCTACTTGGGAGGCTCCATGTAAGGACTACATTAAACTAAATTTTGGTGGAGCCGCCAAGTGTAATCTTGGACGAGTTGGGGTCGAGGAATTTTTTGAAACCCCTTCGAACAACCTATCTTTTGTTTTGAAGTTCTTAGGAAGTGTTCTAACAACTTGGATGAAGCCAAGATGCTTTGGCATGGTCTCACAATTACAAAAAAAAAAAAAGGAGAAAATGGGAAAGACTCCTTATTGAAGGCGATTCACATGTCATAATTAATGTAGTCCATAAAAACCATCTTAGCAACTGAGAACTCTCCAGTATTGAGGTGAATTGTCATGCCTTGCGTGAGCACCTCTCTATCTCACACGTCCTTCACAATGCTAATAGAGTGGCCGATAAACTTGCCAACTTTGGTGTAGATAGAAATAGAAAATACTTAAAATCCTAATAATATTTCAACCCAATGAATTATTAAAGCTTATGGGGAATTTAATTAATAAAGATATAGAGAGGCCACCGGTGGCGGAAAGGATAGAACAACCAGCTGTTTGTAGCTTTAACTCACCAGCCCCATGCTTTATTGGTGTATTCTCAATTGTGCCACACAATGTCACTCAAGTTCACACCTGCGATTGGAACATTAAAGGGGCTTTTTGCTTTTGTTAGAGCATGATTTTTTTTATCTCGTAGTGTTATTTCGTGGATTGTTCTATAGTATGGAGAAATGGAAAGGGATATTGAAACTGCTAAGAACACTAGGTGTAAGCTCGGAAATTGACCATGGGAAACACCGTGAAATCCATGGATGATGAGTTGGTGGATCGTTTGTGATGTGAATCCAACCGCAAGAGATTAAAATACCTCCAAAACACACATAAACAACTTTGCAAATAAAAATAGGAGTTTTAAAATATCTTTCTGCTCATTCTAGAATCCACACCCAACTTTTATATGATTACAATCTCCCTTTTACTTCACGTCAACTCTAAAAACTCTAAAATGTGAAAAAAACCCACAAGATGCTAAAAATAACCTATTAGCAAAAAAACTTAGATGGGTCAAAAATTGTGTGCCTAATATGCCTTCATAAATTAAGTTTCACACAAAATTTTCACTTATTCAAACAAGCACAACAAAAGTAATTAAAGTTCTAAGACCTAGTAAAAGGAAAAAAAAACATTTACAACCAATTTTAGGACACTAGATGATGGAATCTAGGCCCGAAAGTGTGCCGAATCGACACAACCTAGTAGTAAATGTTGGCCCTAACAAAGCACTCGACGTATATCTACTACCCTATAAAATTTCAAGATGATCTAATGGTCAGATCAAAAGTTATAGTCTCCGCAAGTTATATGCTTCCCCATCATTATCCCGTTTGTTGAAATAAATTTAGATCCTACGAATTCAATTGAAAGAATTTATCTAATTTTTCACTATCAATATTCATAAACTCCCTCTCAGGAATCCAAGTATTTTCTTCTTGCTACAAACCTTCCCACTATACCAAATATTTGTTGTAGCTCGCATGGCTAGTAGTGACTGTCTTTTGGTCTAAGACATGCATTACCCTTTCCTTTTTCTTCTTCGGCATTTGTGTCTCCTAGTTTATTTCTTTCTCATCCCTAAAATTGTCATCATGACCTGGAAACATATATAAGTCAAAAACATTAAAAATTAGTGAGATAGAAAAATTTTCAGTGGCTTCATCTTACGAGGCATTATCGCTCATTTTCTTTAGAATCCTACACAACCCAATCTTCTTATACTTGAGTTTATTATATATCCCTTTTGGAAACCTCTCCTTTATAAGATGGAACATCACCATATATCCTTCTTCAAATACAAATAGTCTCCTACATGGTATCTCGTAGCTACTTTATATTATGCATTACACACTTACAACTTCTCCCTCACTTCATCTTTCAAATATAAAATGTGTTCGGTAAATGGTTTTGCAACATAACTAGTTTTATCTTCATCGGGTAGCACAATTAGATATAGGAACCACTTGGGAGTCTTAGCATATAAAATGTTGAAAGGAGACCTCCCTATTGACTTGTTTACCGAGATATTATAGGAAAAATCATCTTGTGGTAAAACTAAGTCCCATTGTTTTGGCTTTTCTCCAACTATGAAACATAGGATATTTCCTAAGCTTCTATTCACTACTTCCATTTTCCCATCATTCTGGGGTGATATGCACTACTAAACTATAGATGTGTCCCTAGTTTCCCCACAGAGTATTCCAAACTTTACTCAAAACCCGCATGTCCCGATATGAATTGATCATTCTTGGAACTCCATGCAATCTAACCACTTATGAAAAAAACAAATATACAACTCGGAAGCATCATTAGTTGTTTTACAAAAATGAAATGTGCCATCTAAGAGAAACTATCAACCAAAATGAAGATAAAATCATCCCCTCATTATGTGTTAGGAAGTCTTATCATGAAATCCATACTCAAATCAACCCATGGCCCTAAATTGCACAAGTAATGGCATGTACAACCCAATATTTTGTAAATGGCCCTTAGCCATTTGCAAAACTCTACGTCTTGCAATAATATTAGTTATTTCCCTCTTTACTTTTGGCCAATAATAATTTTCTAAAACAATAGAAATTGTCTTACTTATACCATAGTGTCCATGTAACCCCCACTATGCAATTCTCTTATAATATTTTCTCTTATTGAACCAAATAGGGATGCACAATTGATTCCCCATGAAAAATAATCATCGAACATCAAATAATAAAAATAACCACTACCTATTGTAGCGTCCTTAATTTTTCTATCAACATCATAACAATATTGATTACCTTCATACAATTCCTTAACCCTCAAACCCTACTACTTCATTTACCATTGTTGTTAAAAGGTCTACAAGCCGACTCAAGGCATCAACAATGGATTCTACATACCCGACATATGCTTTAAATCAAAATTATATTCTTGTAAAAATGAAACCCATTTTTCATGGCTACTATTTAGTTTCTTCTTTTTGTGTACATACCTTAAGGCTTCATGGTCGGTGAATATTACAAATTCCTTTCCTACCAAGTAATGGCTCGTGCCTTAATTCTGAATAATAACATTGAATTACACATCATAAGTAGAATATTTCCTCCTAAATTCATTTATATTTTTATCAAAGAATTCCATACGTCCTGCTTCTAGACTCAGTATAACTCCAATCCCGACATTTGAGGCATCACGGTCAACCTCGAAGACCTTGGTAGAATCTGGTAATACCAAAACAACTAATTTTGACACTTTATTCTTCAAAAATTAATTTTTTTTTGTTGTTTCCTTGGTCCATACATACTCTCTCCCATTTGTACACTTTGTTATGGGTGAAAAAATGCTACTAAAATTCTTGATGAACTTCCTATAGAAATATGCCAACCCATGAAAATTGCAAACCTCTGTCACATTCCTTGGAATATGCCATTTAAAAATTACCTTTATTATTTCCTCATCCATCCTCATGCCAACCTCTAATATAAATAACCCTAGAAAGACAACACTCTTCCGAAGAAATCTACACTTATTTAAGTTTACATATAGAATATCTCTATGTAAAAAGTCTAACACCAATTTCGTATGTAACAAGTGTTCTTCCACTTTTTACTTGAATATTAAAATATCATCAAAATAAACAACAAAAAACTTACCATTGTATTCTCGAAGTACTCAATTCATCAGCCTCATGAATGTAATGGGTGCATTAGATAGACCAAATGACATCACCATGCACACATACAACCCTTATTTTATTTTGAAAGAAAGTTTCCATCCATCTCCTTCACGGATCCAGATCTGGTAGTACCCACACCACAGGTCAATCTTGCTAAAATATCAGACTCCTACTAGCACATTCATTATATCATCGAAACTTTGAATTGAGAACCGATACTTAATTTTGATCTTATTTATGGCCCCGTTGTTACACACATTCTCTAGTCTCCATCATTTTTGGGAGTAAATAGCAATTGAGTTGCACAAGGACTCATTATTTCTCTCACTAATAACCATTTTTGTATTTTATACGTCACTTACCTTTCAACTCTCCACTATGTGTCAAACTCATTTGATAAGATGTCTTGTTTGGAAGGGACGATCCTAGGATCAAATCGTTATGTTGTTGAATATATCACTTCGGAGGTAAGCCATCCGGTAGCTCATCCGGTATGACATATTTATATTATTTTAGTAACTTTCTTGTAGAAAAAGGTATCTTAAAGTCCTTTATTTCCACCTTCTTTGACATCGAGTGCATAACACCACCAAACTTCTTCCATTTCGTAAGAAAATATTTTGGAGCCAATAAGCCATCACTCTTCTCTTCTTCCTTAAAGGGTAACAATACCACCTTTACACCATCCTTACAAAGGTATATGTATTTTTCCATCCCTCATGTGTAACCTTTCTATCATACTTCCAAGGTCTCCCAGGTAATATATGGCATGCATCCATTAGGATAACATCACACCACACCTCATCCTCGTAGGTATTCCCAATTGAAATATTTGTAAGTCATATTTTATCTATGGTTACCTCATTCCCTTTGATGAACCATGATATACCATAGGGATATGGGTGCTTCTCATATTTAAGATTGATTTTATCAACCATCGGGGTTAAAATAAAATATTCACAACTACAACCATTAATAATAATTTTACATACATTTCCTCTGAGAGGGCATCTTGTTCAAAATATATTTTATTCACAGGTAATGAATTACCACTAGCAACATCATATTCTTTCTCTTTCCTTGGGACAATCATCATCATCCTTATCATGAGAGTTACACCCAAGTCTACAACAATCTCCATTTATTCTTCCTCTTTAGCTTCAACAAGATTTATTCATTTTTTTTTTGTTTTCCACCTATCCTGTGTAGGATAGTGCGGACACTCAATAACTCTTTTCCCCTCTTCACCATATCTGTAATATGTATATTTTCTTTAGGGGATATTCCAACCCACTCATCCATTGTATCCTCCCCCTTTGAAACTCCCTACCTCTTTGGTAGATACCACAGATTTCACAAAACCTTTGTTCCCTTTTGTATTAAAGGATTCACATTTGGTAGATTCAAATCTACCCCCGCCTCTCATTTGAGATTTTTATGGCCCTCTCTTCACACCTCTTATAAAATTATTCCACTTTTTCTTTAGTTTTGTGTTTAATGTGAGTTGATAATCATCATCAACGCTATGGATTAGGAGCATACTCAACTCATATTATATATTGTAACTCAACCCATTTATATACTATGTAGTCTTCTTCTTTAGATTCTCTATGTTCCACCACTGATTGAAAACTTGAATAATTCATTAGTATAATCCTCAATGATAAGATCCTTTTGTCTTAGGTTTTGGAACATTCTAAAGATTTTTGAGCCTAATCTAGAGTAAGAAATTTTTCTTTCAAATTCTTTACCATTTTATTCTAGTTTTGGATCTTGTCCTACCTATTCCTTTGTCTTTCATTTTGTAGGTGATCCCACAAGATCAATGAATGTCCAACTAATTTAACACATGAAAAATTAACCTTCTTATCCTCTGAAAGGGTTTTCCTCTAAAAAAATTTCAATGTGATTTAGTCACTCAATCAACTTCTCTGGTCGTAACCCTCCACCATAATCAGGAACATTTATTTGGATGTCATATTTCTTTCCCTCTAAACCATTGATCAATCTCTCCTCAAATGGTATCTCATTCAAGGTTTCTTCATCTCTCTCATTTTATTAGTCATATCATTCTTCATTCATTAATGGAGGTACTTCTTGATATCTCTATCTAGGTCGCATCCCCATTTGCATGTCTCCTTCTAAGGTGAGTAACTTCTCATGTGATCTCAACAAATTATCTCTGTAGCTCCTACATATTCCTATTCATTCGGCATAACCTCCCCTCCTGCATCTATCCATGATTATATAAAATATTGTTAAAAATTACACGAGAAAAATGTTCTATATTACCTTAACTATTGTCGTGAGATCAAAATATTACTCTAATACAAATTTATGTGAATCTAGCTACAAGAGGTTGAAATTCCTCCAAAAACAAATAAAAACTTTGAAAATAAAAAACCAGGAGTTTAGAAATATATTTCTTCTCATTCTGGAATCCACAATCAACTTTTACATCATTCTGATCCCCTTTTATTTCATGTCCACTCTAAGATACCGAAAAACCTTAAAATGCCAAAAAAATAACTAGTAGAAAAACAACTTGGATGGGCCCCAAAATTTTCATGCCTAATATGACTTCATAAATTATGGCTCACACTAAATTTAGAATTATTCGAGCAAACACAAAAAAATTATTAAAGTTCTAAGACCTATCCAAAAGCAAAAGAAAACACTTGGGAGCCAATTCTAGGCCACTAGGTGAAGGAATCTAGGCCTGTAAATATGCCAAAATGGCCACATCCTTGTAGGAAATTTCGACTCTATAATTATACTAATGTCTATCTACCACCCTATGAAATTTTAAGATGATCCAACAATCGGATCAAGAGTTATGGTCTCCACATGTTATGCCCCCACATCAGTTTCTCCTTAGATGATGTGCATCATTCCTTCTTGGGTTTGGTTAACGATATGAAGATAAAGGAGTTGATAAATGATGAGAATATACTATATAAAGGGAATTGTATCACTCTCAAATATGCCATGGAATTCTAGTAGAGTACGGTTATCAAGGGTGTTAAAGACCCCAACTCATGTACTTGATGTGACCATTTATTTGTGTTCTCAACTATTGGTTTGTTTTAGGGATAAGGTGGAGGTGGAGGAAGTGGTTAGAGTGATGGGTGAATCTAGGTAATCCAATTCCAAGGTGGATACCCTAGAAGTTACACAAATCATCGACGTATAAAATGAGCTACTCGATGTCGAGAATTCCTTCACTTTCTGTGAAGAAATTGAGCATAATGCATTTGATTTAAGTTGTGCACTCTAGAAAATCTAGACACTTTCCTTAGCTCATGCCTTCAATTCATCATTCAATGGCATAAGTTAAATGGTATATATTTTGTAATGGGATACCAAACAACAAGTTTAAGAGTTGAAAGCTCAAGGATATGCTTTCCGTTCTATTTATGGAATAAAATGCTCATGTCAAGGATGAATCTGTTGTTTCTCCCGAAATGGTGCTTTCCACTCTGTGAGGAATTCATTTGATTCCTTTAGTATGTATAAATTGTCGAATATTAAGTATTTTTTTAATATGTAACTAATAGCATCTAGGTTTCTTAAAATCGAAACTCTAATTTTATTTTGAGGGTTTTGTTATATATTAATATAGTTGTGCTTTTACATTTTTTCACTTATAAAAAAATTAATCAAACTAAATAAATGAAAATAATTAAGAAGTTTTTAACAATTTTTTAAAAAAAAAAATCGTTATTAAACAAAATTAATAAAAATGTAGCTCCAATCTAGCTCACTTCAATCTTTCACAAAAAAGATCACAATACAAAGGAAGGGGAGTAGGAAACACTTTCTGCCCAACCTTTAATCCATTAAGAAGAGAATCCATCCCCTTAATGGCTCCTAAGCCCCAACCAAGGAACCATGAGGAATCTTGAGCAAGTATTTTACATCTTTTCAACAACATAGCTTCCACAAATAAGATACATTTCAAAACATGCAACACAACTAAAATAACATACACAAAAATTTTAAAACTTTCTCAAACAACAAAAATGTGTGAAACCAAACCAAATGGATCAAGGACTATGGGAAACCACCTCTTTATGCATCCCAAGTGAAGTGGGAGTTTCACCCTAAGCCTCCAAATGCACAAATAAAATAACACAATATCCTTATCTCTCCCTTGCAAGTATGCAATAAAATGACCATCATTTCCTTTTCACTCCCCATAGGTGAAACTCTAAATCATACTCCAATAAAATTCATGCCTCAAAAAAATCCCATTTCTCTCCCCATTGGCCCCACAACTTCTTCTCCCATACCCAACTTAAGGCATACTACCCAACCAAACATAAGCACAATCACAAGACCTAACCAAATTTAACAAGAAAAACATTTCCATATCGACAACCATAATAACCAAAATAAAAATGTGGAGATCCTACCTTTCCATCAAGTTAAAAATATCTTCACTCCATAATCTTTGAGACCTTCAAGCCAAGAAAATTCCAAGAAACTCCAACAAGCTTTTCCCAAATCTAAAATTGCACATGAAGAAAAATGAACAAGTAACTTCCATTCTAAAAAATCCATCAATAAATAGAAATGGAATTTTAGGATGATGAGGTGGATCCATGTTTGATGCCACTTCATCATTCATTGATTCCCGTAATCAATTCAACACACCATGCCCAAGATAATAAATGAGCATGTAAGAAATATAACAACACACATGGCACACAAACTTGCACACCATGCCTTCTAAGGACAAAATTTATTGTGAAAAGAATAAGGTGCTATTATTTTCACCCTTTTACACTCAAAAAGGATAAATAAGTCAAAATTAAACTCTCCAACACATAGGTAGGGTTGTTGGGTAAATTTAAGAGTCATGGGACAACCTTAGCTTGTGCCACCAGCCTCCAAAAAGGCTTCCCAAGTAAAAATACGAATTTTGAAGTTGGGGTGGATGAAAACATAAAAATATCACTTACAACAAGGACCACCTAACCTTAAAATATTCTATTTGTAACATCTCTATTCTAGTTAACAAAATAAGAAGGATTAGCTTTTAAATTAAGACACAATTATAAATGTTAATAAAGTTATTTGTTATTGCGAATCATAGCACTTCGAATGTCTACAACCAGGATGGGTTGAGACTCTCGGTGTGATTGCACAACATGGAGCATCTTTTAAAGTATGGTACCTTACGAGTTGAGAGACATGTCTGGATTAAGGCTTGTTCCTATTCATCTTGTTTAGGTGCATGGAAATAAATTTGCAGAGGATATACTCTAATCCTACTTTATTTTACCAACGAGACATGGTTGAGATGGTACGAAAAAAATAAAACTAAGCTAACGAGGTGATGCACCAAAGGAATGTTAAACACCTATTTTACAATTGAACATAGACCATAGAAATGCAATACTACTACCATGCACAAATAACCAAACTATAATGAGAGATTATAAGGAAATAATGAACACATGAAAGGGTTGAGAATCATCCATAGACATATATTATTGCTCTAGAGTTGATACAGTACACTACAGTAGCCAAGAGGAAAAACTTTGTATTACAACTCAAATGGGAGGTTTGAAAGCTCCACAAATTCTCTTACAGATAAGGGAAGAAGGGAGGATGAAAAATAGAAATGTCCAAGGCTTTACAATGAGCTCTGCACCTTTTTTAATAGATTCAACACAGAGAGAAGAAGGAGAGAGGTGGGAAAACTAATTTGAAACTCGATTACTAGCCATTAATGCCCATGCCCCTAAAACTCTACCAAAAATCATCAAATCTATCTTGGTTGCTTGTTCGACGCATTGAAGGAGGAAGAACATTGAATTAGATCGAATCCAATTTTTTTGTTGGAGCAATTAGATCCTACATTAATTCCATGAAGATGTTTTCCATTTTTACCCACCTAACCTCATCAAAATTAAATTTTCAGATCTCTATGGCGTAGATGAGGTTGAGATCTCTCCAATGGTGCAAAATTTGTTGGATTTCAGGAACTGGATTAAAAGATATGCCCATTTGAATATTTGAATTGGGCTGTACAAAAAAATGGTGAAAACAAGTTAGCAAAATGGGTGTAGGCCTGAAATTTAGGTTGGCCCCTTTTGGCTCAAAAATACAAAAATGTAAAATTTTCCTTGCAGCCCTGTAATACCTTTTTGTTGAAAAACCATCTTCAGCCCTGCCGGTCCAAATTTTCATTTGGTCAAGAAATTACTCCAAGGCCTCATATCCTGCATGTAATTTAGACCCACACATGGCTCCTTGGGCATCGGTGGAAGTGTGGCTAATTTTTATACTTTATCTTTCTTGGGAATGAAGCCAAAAGTTAAAATTACCTCCGGTGACCTGCCTTCTGCTTTGACTTGGAACATGGCCACGTGGAGGGTTGGCACTCGTTTGGGGACCATTTTGTATTTTTATTTAGAATTTGATCCAGGTTGACACGTGGCTCCTTCCGTGGCTTTTTTTAATTCCTTTATGTTTTTGACTAAGTCCTTTTGTTTGGCGGGGCCATACCTTTGATTAGGGACATGTGTAGACTTGGCACTTGTCTTTAAAGATGCATCAGGCTTACATGTGGAAGCCTTGGGATCATTTGAGTCTCTTCTTTGGGCCAAGCCTTTGAATGTGCACCGTTAACAAACATGGTGCCTTCCTCCTACACTTTTATACTTAATCAATTTACACCTTTGAATTTGATCTCTGTTGACCCTTGTCCATGTGGAGGACTTGTGATTGTTTGAGTATCCACCTTGGACTCACATCCTGAAATTGCTTCGAGTTGACACGTGGTTCTTTTCACTTTTTTGGAATTTTCAATGGCGGATTCTATCCTTTTTGGGCACAGGACACATGGAGGCTCCGCACTCATTTCAGTATTCTTTTTTAGTTTAGCCCTTGGAGATGTGACGATGAGGCATGTAGAAGCTTCCACTGATTCTCCCATACTTAGCCAATTTTGGGCTCATTATGAATGATTCGTAGGGCTCAGAGACTTCTATTTTTCTCCATTTTTTTCCTTTGAGCCTCTATTTTCTTCGACACTATTTTCTTCCTTCCTCGACCCTGCTACTCCATTTTAGAGCCCATCTGTAACATGTTTGTTGGATTTAAAATGTGGTCTTGTATGTGAACTGTCCCTTGAATTTCTTTCTGCATAGGATCATGTCTAATCAATTTTACTGGGGAAAAATTGAGATAACAATTTGGCGAATCATGGGGAAATCTACCTACTAGATCAACGGATAAGTTGACTTGTTGTATCCATTGGGCACGGAGAGTCATGGGTGGTGGCAAGACATTGGTCCTGTTCTTATCAAAAGGGACATTTTAGGACTCAACTTTAGTTGTTTTGTATTCATTATATTTTAAAATGAGAAACTATTATGGAAACCATGGGTCTCCCTATCAAAAAATACTCAAGGGACTTGTGCCTTCACGTGGAGGCACATTGAATCGTAGAATGAGGCTAACTTGGAGCAACAAAAACTTGTCCCATAGCACTTGGGGAAATTAAAATCCTACGCTAATATTTACAATGGTGGAATTCTCTTTTTAGTATTAATTTTAGAGATAGATCCCATTGACTGGGATCTGTAATTCTTCACCTTCCAATTTAGCCAACTAGAAGGAATTGGTGCTTTTGCACCTCTGTGATCATGTAGGGGTCACTCCAAATGGCATAAAATTTTTAATTCTTTCTAGGATTTTCCCAATCTTCATCCCACATTATAACTAAGTCCCCTTCTTGAAAGGCCCTCATTCTTGCTTTCTTATCAAAGTTCTTCTTGATCAATGCTTGCTCCTTTTCTATGCTCTACATTACATCTCTCTTTCTTCTCCAACTTCCATTATATTTGCATACTGATTGCAATGGTTCAAACTCAACCAATTCCAACTATTTCATGAGCTCCATAGTGGAAACTCCAATGATATGGGCAATCTTGCCTCTTTTTATATATAAGCTTTTATGTGGAGTTACTGTGGACCTCTTGGATGTGATCCTATCACCCCATAGAGATGATTTGAGATTTACATGTCAAGTCCTCTAATTTTCATCAATATTCCTTCTAATAATCCTTAGTAGGTTCTTGTTTGTGGACTTTGCTTGGCCATTAGCTTGAGGGTAATATTTTGATGAAGTGCTTTGAGGTATAAACAATTTTGACATTCCATTCAATGATCCTTGTGCACAGGAATACCAATGCATTATCTAATATAGTAGTGGCGGGGATCTAAACCCGGTGGCTATTTCTTCATAGAAATCCAAGATTTTGGATTTATATTCTTCCTTAAGTGCCACTTTGCCTTAGTCCACTTGGTGAAGTATTGTGTTCTTTGTAAGTATCCACTTGTGGCCCTGGATTGAGTTTTGGTTAATCACTCCAATGAAGTCTAGTCCCCATTGTATGAATGGCTGATCCATTGAAATTGGGCGAAGGGGAAAGGATGATAACTTTTATTTCCCGGTGAAGAAGCATACTTCTTGCGATTCTTGATCCATGAGTAGTAGTTTGTGAACACTTGTGTAGGCCATTAATAACCAGATTTCATAATCTTGGGAGCTATTACTTGAGGAGAAAAGTGACCTCTTGCTTCTACATCATGGAACTAATACAACACTCTCTCAATTTCGCTTTGTCCCAATGCACCTCAATAGAACACTATTGATATCCTTTTTAAATAGTACACCACCAACAAGCACATATAGAATGGATTATAGTATGAAGTATCTCCTTTTTTATTTATTCCATTTTGGAGGGCACAAACAATTTTGGAGATAGTGCACCAAGGCTTGAGTCCAACATGGAATAGTTGCATCATTAGTGGCTACTCTTGATCATTTTTCAATAGCAGTAGCAATATCAGGACACTCTTTTTTATCCACCGACTCAACCTATTGCTTGGAGGTGAGCTATTCACACATACTGTTGCCACGAACCAATTTGGTCACCTTGATCTCAATGTCGTATTTCATTACCTGAGTGATCCAACTTGATCTCTTCTCATTCAAGTCCTTGTCCAGGAGAAAATCCTTGACACCAACATGATATATTAGCAGTTTAATCTTATTTTTGGAGACAAAGTGTCTCGAACTTCTTCAAGATCCTAATAACAAAAAAGACATGTTTTTCAATGAAAGAGTACTTTACCTTGTAGTCCTCCAAGTTCTGAACCTTCCTTGTTGGGTTGGAACAAGATGGTTGAGATTGTGTCCGACCCTCAAAAATCATAGAGTATGAATTCCCTCAAGAAATCGGGGTTAATAAGAGTTGGGGCCTCGATATTACAAGCTTGATGTCCTCGAAACTTTCTTTTCCTTTTGTTATCCATTTAAATACAAGACTCTTCTTTAACATCATTGTTAAAGGATTCACAAGAATGGAAAAATTAGGCAAAATATGTGAACAAAGTTTATTCTCCCGAAGAAGCTTTGGAGATACTTTTTGTGTTGTAGCAATTGAAGTGTATGGATGGCTTCAACCCTTTCAAGATCAATTATTAACCCTTCTCTTGAGACAATGTGGCCCAAAATTTCCCCTCATGTGCCAAGAATACACACTTCTTTGGGTTTTACAACACTCTTCATCTTCTACATCTCTGGAATACCTATCTAAGGTGGAAGAGATGGTCTACAACATTCTTTGAGAAGAGGGTGATATCATCTAGATACACCAGGACAATATTATTGATTAATAATTTCAATGCCATGTCCATAGCTCATTGAAATGTTACTCTAGCATTCGATAGTCCAAATTTCATATTATTATAAGTATATGTACCCCATTTGGAGGTGAAGGCTGTCTTGAATTGATCTTCCTCCTTCACCATTATCAGATTATATCCTAAGTATCCATCTAGTAGTGAAAACCTCTCAAATCTAGCTATAACATGTAATATATGTTCCATTGATGGAAGTTGATAATGATCCTTGAGTGATGCTCTGTTTAAATCATGAAATTCCTCACGTAGCCTAATTTCTCCATTCCTTTTCCTCACAGGAACCAAGTTTGTAACCTATCTCAAATGATTGATAGGAAAGATGATGCTGGCCTCAATTATCTTGTTCAATTATTTTCTCATGAGAGGCTCAATTTGAGGATTTATGGGCCTTTGCTTCATCTAAAAGGCTTGGCTCCTAGATCCAACTTGATAGTGTGTTGTGCCAACTTTGGGTTGAAACCTCTTAAATATTTGTAATTCTAGGAAAAGACATCTGGGAATTCTTGACAAAGTTGAATAAATTCATATTTTTCTTATTGATTCCTTACCTAGCCAATCAGAACGTTTTGCCTTCTTCTATGAAAATGGGCTCTGAATCTTCACCCTTTATTTGAATATTCACCTTCTCCTTTCGGAATTGGTCATTTGGGTTGAAGATTGATTCCAAAGTAACAAGACCCTTTGGTAGTTTGTTGGTCCTCAGCTACACCACTTGATCACCATATTACTACTCTAGTTTGTCTTGGTTCCTAGAGGAGAACTCAACTTCATCTTGTAGAAAGTTGACAATTTGTTGATCATTTTCAAAGACTTGCCAACTTGTGTTGTTTTCTGGTACGTCTAGCCTCACAACCACCTGGATATGGGGTTGAGACTTATCACTCTTGATACTCTCTAAAAAATCAAAGGATGCCCCAATAGTTTTCATTCTATCTACCGCATCATTCTTCTTCATTGGGATGGAAATGATACTTGAATGCTTTGAAATCCTCGATGAGGTCCCATACCCAATTCTTGTATCTCTTTAATATGTCATTCTTGGAAAAAAAAATCTTAGACCTAAATAGCAACTAGTTCACTATCTGCAAACACCTATAATTTTCTTATCCTTCTTTTCCTTTCCCAACGTAGTCCATGGACCAAAGCCTCATAATCTACTGTATTGTTTGAATAGGAAAATTAGAAATGGAACACTGATTACTACTTCATATCTTGGGGAGAAAAAATCATATCCCCTCCTCTGGCTCCTTATCTACTTCTTGAGACATCGAAGAATAACCGCCATACTTCATTATCATCTTTTTGTTCTAGCTTAATGATGTCAGGAAGAGGATAATCCTCCTCATGAAAACAATAAACTCTAAGCTTAGATTCCTCCATCTCTATATAGGGTTCAAAAGCATGCCTCTTGTTCTCCCACTCGTTGAGGGTCAACTTTGGGATACACCCTACCTTGGTGTAGACTTCACAAGTTCTTGGGAGGTCCTTCGATTAATGGCTAAGAAATTGGTATTGATCAACCTAGGTACATAAGACTCAATATGGTAATATAAAATGGGCTAAGATCTAATTGTATCCTTAGCCCCATACCTTGTTCTAAAAATCATGTGTGACCAATCAACGAAAAATAGCCTCCAATCTAATTAGTTAATTCTATTGACAAAAACAATGCAAAATGTGGTAGAAGGTCTATGATTGATACATTTTGCAACACATCACATTGGGGTAGGTGTGCAGTGTGAGGCTCAAATATTTGATGACTCCAACCATTGTTACCGTTGTCCCATTTAATTACACTACGCCCCAGAAGATGACATCGTATTGAAGATCCAACTGATTGGATATTTCTTTTTGCATTCTGAGCTACTTGCCCCGAATCAATCATGCAATTATGTACCAATTTGTCTCTAATTATCAATGAAACATAGAATGGAGGGGGTTTTAGATTATTACCTTATTGTTCTCCATGGTTTCCCTCGGGCCACACCGCATTGGTAAACACCTTCTCTTGCTGGTTAGGGGGCTAATTTGAGCTTGAGCAATTAGCCATAGCAGTCTGCAACAGATCTCTCTGTCCTGGGATGTCCAACGACTCCCACATTGAAATATTTACATTTGTCTTCTTTTTTTTTTAATGATATTAAATGAGTTATCCTTTTGTATCCCCTTTCCTAGTACATTTTTCTCTTACACATGGGTCGTGACAACCGGTGCCTAAGTGGGTTTGGAAGGCGGCTTGGGCTGAATCTGCAAATTGGGAATCGCACTTTGAATGCAAACACCTTGTGGGATAAGAGAGGGTTGAGGATTACTTGAGTTTGGTGATTTTCCTTATCCAATATTCATTTTCTTGGACCATGTATTGGTAGTTACACTTTGAGAAGGATCTTGGTTAATTCCATAGAAGTCTTCATCCTACTAATTGAAAAGCATAGTCTCACTTGGAGGTGCCTCTTCTTGAACTCCTTGATGCATATTTTCCTCTTGCTTGGGCTATTGTGAAATACCAATGGTTTATACCATCAAGGCTTGGTTTATTCCACCATTAAAACACATTGATTGTTTATGGGTATGATTGCATGGGAAACACCAATCATATTCTTGTGCCATATTATTCTGTTTTGGAACCAAGGCCCTTGAAGTTGAAGTTGTGTTTGGATCATATGACTGGAAAGGCCTAACTACTTGAGGTTTCCCTTGGTTTTGTTTTGACTTGCAACTTGAGTTGGTTGTCTATTTTGTTGATATGGGGTCTATCCTAATACTAAGCTGTAAGAATGATATGGCCTAGAACTCGAGCTCGCTTCCTTTTGATAGTCACTAGCTCATTCCCTATGTTTTGTAGCTATTTCATAACTTTTTGAATATATTTTGAACTGTTAGAAGATGAGGTGGAGGCTTCATCTAAACTCTGATTCCTAGGAGTAGGTATATGACCTAATGTGGGTATCTAACTAGTGCTTGTATCTCCTAGTTCTCAGCATAGAGGCATGAGTGGCCTAGGAGAAAGTTTTCCAAATTGAATTAAACAATTTTCAGCTCTTATGGAAATGTTATATGCTACAGGTAAGGTTGTTACTCCCATTTATTGAATCATTAAAGAAACATCACAATTTAGAGCTCTAAGAAAGTATAAAAAGGCACCTTCACCTGTGGGCCTTATAGCCAATAGAATCCTATCCCATGTCCTTTGGAATCTGAAGTTGAAATCTATTAGCTACTCATTAGGGGCCCTCTTGATGGTTTTCAAATGCTCTAACAAGGACATGTTATCTCCCTTTTCTCCAAATTGGTTGTGGAGAGCTCTACATAGATGGTCCCAAGTTTGAATAGAGCCTGATGTTAGACGCTTGAACCATTGTGAAACTTTAACCTTGAGTGAAGAAGCTAAAAACATGACTGAAATGTCTATCTCAGTGATCTCATGACTTGCACGGACATTTGCAATGTCTTGAATGTGGTCACTAGGAGAAGTCTTGTTCTCTCAAGTGAAATGGGGAATGTTCTTTAATGATGTAATCTGGTACTAGATTTTGTGCATTCAAAGTGAGTGGATGCTACCAGGTGAAGTTGAAATAGGGGTTGGTAATTATGCCATTATGATTGTCTAGAGAACCCTTTCTAATTGAATTAATGGCCTAATAGGTTGAGATGTTAAAAAGGTTCTATTTGGTGGACATGGAGACCTCTGGGGCTGTTCTTCCCTCTCTCCTGTCATGGGGGACAAGTGTAGATAGACAAAAGTCCCTCCTCTCTCGGTTCTTGACCTTGATTGTACTCTTCGATGAAATTGATAAGCTTGGACTGTTGAAACCAAAGGTATTACTTCTGTCTCTTTAAAGTCATCATATGTGTAATTTCAAGGCTTCTTAAAATTTGAAATTATATCAAATTTGGAGACCTCTTTTCCCATCGGTTGTGCAGCAAAGCTGTTAGTGTAGAATCCTAGCATCCTTGAATTTCTGCAATAACATGGGTTGACACTCTCCGTGATTGCACAAGATGAAGCATCTCTCAAAGTTTGGGACCTTGTGAGTTGAGAGAGCTCTTCGATTAATGTCGGTTCTTATTCCTCTTCTTAGGCGTACACAAATAAATTTGTAGAGGATCTACTCTAAGCCTAATCTATTTTACCAAGGAGATAGGGGTGAGAAGGTACAAGAAAATAAAACTAAGCTAATGAGGTGATGTACTAAAGGAATGTTAAACTCTTGTTTTATAATTAAACACAAACCATGGAAATACAATACTACTACCATGCACGAGATAAATGTAATCTAATGAAAGATCAAAATGAAATAATGAACACATGAAAAGTGTTGAGAATCATCCATAGACATATATTATTTCTCTAGAGTTGATACAATACACTACAATAGCCAAGAGGCAAAAATTTGTATTACAACTCGAATGGGAGGTTCGAAAGCTCCACAAATTCTCTTGCAGACAAGGGAAGAAGGGAGGGTGCAAAACATAAATGTTCAACAATTGACAATGATCCCTACACCTTATTTTATAGATTTAGAATAGAGAGAAGAAGGAGAGATGAAGTAAAATTAATTTTAAAATCAGCTACACACCATCAATACCCCTTCAAATCCGCCCACAATCTATCAAATCTGTCTCTAGGTTTCTTATTCAGTGCATTGAAGGAGGAAGAATGACGGATTAGATCAAATCTGATCTAGTTGTTGGAGTAATTGGATCCGACATTAATGTCACAAATATTTTTTTCACTTTTTACCCACCTAACCTCATCAAAATTAAAGTTTAAGATCTCCATGGCATAGACGAGGTCGAGATATCTCCAATGGTGCCAAATTTGTTGGATTTCGGGCACTAGATTAGAAGATATGCCCATTTGAATATTTGAATTGGGCTGTATAAAAAATGGTGGAAACCGAGTTAGGAGAACAGTTCGTAGGCCTAAAATTCACTTTGCCCCGCTTTTGCATGAAAATGAAAAACAACAAAATTTGCCCCACAACCCCGCAATATCTTTTTTTTAAAAACCATCTTCGAGCCTACTAGTCTGAATTTTTCATTTGGGCAATAAATCACTCCAAAGGCTATTGGCCCACATGTAATTTAGGCCTGACACGTGGATCCTTGGGCATTGGCGAAGCGTGGCTAACTTTTATACTTAATGTCTGTTGGGAACAAAGCCAAAAGTTAAAATTATCTCCGTGACCAGCCTTCCCTCTTTGACTTAGAACATGGCCAATTAGAGTATTTGCACTCGTTTGGTGACCACTTTTGGATTTTTCTTTTGAAGTTGCGCCAGGATGACACGTGGCTCCTTCCATGGCTTTGTTTTGTTCCTTTATGTTTTTGACCTTTTGTTTTGTGGGGTGATACATCTAACCGAGAGACATGTGGAGGCTTGGTGCTATTCTATGGACTCACTTTTATATTTATCTTTGAAGATGCGCCGAGATGACATGTGGAAGCCTTGTGCTCATTTGAGTCTCTGCTTTGGGCTGCGCCTTTGAATGTGAATTGTTAAGACACATGGCACCTTCACTGTGTGTTTTATACTTAACCAATTTGGGCTTACTTTGAATTTAACCTATGTTGACCCCTGGCCATGTGGAAGACCGACACTCATTTGAGTCTCCGCCTTGGGCTCCCATCTTGAAATTACACCGACTCGACATGTGATTCTTTCACTTGTTTGGACTTTTAAATGGTGACTCTATCCTTTTTCGGGCTAGGGACACGTGGAGGATCCAAGCTCATTTGAGTCTGATTTTTGAGTTTATCCCTTAGAGATTCACCAATGAGGCACGTGGAAGCTTCCAATGATTCTCCCATACTTATCCAATTTTGGGCTCATTTTGAATCATTCGTGGAGACCAAAGAATTTGAGTTTTCTCCATTTCTTTTCCTTTGAGCCTCTGGTTTCTTTTTAAATTATATGCTTCCTTCCTCGACCCTTCTCCTCCATTTTAGAGCTCATCGGCAACCTATTTTTGGATTTAAAATGTGGGCTTGTATGATGGAACCATCCCTTGAATTTCTTTCTACACAAGTTCATGTTTGATCAATTTTTACGGGGAAAATTTGAGATAATAGTTATAACCATTAAAAAAAATTAAATGCATAAAACATAAATAAAGCTAATAAAAAAATAAGAAAATGGAAACATATTACCACATTGCCACACATGTGAGGTCACCCCCATGGGAAACCTCCTAACTAGGAATGCAAACACACCACACTATAACATTACATAAGCTGTGAAATTTTGGCAATTTTTCTCAACAGCTGACATTTTGTTGGTATCCAAATTTATTCTCCCACGAGGGATGAGTAGCATCACGAAACTGGAAAGATTCTTAGAGACAGATAAATAATGATATAAGGTGTTTTGTATCCAAGGATGGGATTCATCTCGAATCTTTGTTACTCAAGCATTGGATAAATGGATAACACCTCACTAAGGGTTTTATCTAACCGAACTACTTTAGGTTGTGCCATCAACCGGGGTGAGAGGACCCGTTCTATAACCCGTCTTTGGTGTAGGATATCAAGAGATCATTCTTTGCACTATGTTAATGAGAACCTTGAGAAAATATGATCAATACAACACAATCTAACTCTCATGAGTTTTCACACTAGAGAGTGGATATGTTTCATAAACGATGTTCAAATTAGTAGAGGTAATAATTAAAACATGATTGTCTCTACATATTTTGGCATTGAAAATTGTTAAACCTTTGTCGATACATAGAAAAAATAGGGGTAGTTCATGTAGGATTTATCATTTGAGAAGTTTTTGGTTGGAAGTTAAGCAAGATAAATTTCATTATACCAGATCTTTGAGATCATTTACAAATATTGGAAAACTGACAAACAAAATTCTTCAAAATAGCCAAAATATTCCTTCAACCGTGAAGTTGTGTATCAATGGAGGTCCGAGAGATGCATAGTTTCATACACTCTTCAAGAATTCAACACAGGATCATGCTAAAGAATCAATTAAATGTTGAAAGTCCCTAATTTTTCAAGCCTAAGAACACTCATAGACTTACAAAGAATATTTATCAACATAATGAAATTAAAGTGATTTTAAATTCTTTATTTGCATCACAAGATGAAATCTCTTCTCACAATCAAATTGCAAATGCCACAATACTAACACATGCATGAGATCTTGTGTGATTTCAAGGGATGTAAACATAATATTGTAATATGAATAAGAAAAACTATTTGAAAACATTCTGAAATAAGACAAACATAATAATGTCCATGATCAACACAAATTCATTTCAAGGTTCATTAGATTCATCAGCAGGGGAGATTTTCTATAACAATCTCAAAAATTGTCAATGGCTATACACTTGTAACCATATTGATGTGATTAAATATAAAACACAAGAAAATAAATAGGTTTCTCGATAGTATCTCAGAAAAATGGTTTTATCTCAAAGTTTATAACAAAAATTAACCCCCCAACCATTTACAAGAGTATTCTCATTACATTTATATAGTTTAACTCGCTTACTCATCCCAAATTTTCCCCCCAAAATTCTAAATATTAAAGCTAATATTCCTCTTTACAACATATCGTTTAATCATGTTTATTCCCTTGAAAATATCTTATTTTTTGTTTCCAGGTGGATAAATCATGAACTGATCATGTTTGTCAATTCCTCAACTATGATTGGGATGTCATGCCATAAATTTTAACAATATTTTTAATCATTCTCTTATTTTGTCATGCAATAAATCCTCTTTTCAATAATTCTCGGGTGGATCCATATGGATTTATCTAACAAGAAATCCTTTTCACCTTCGATAATACATATGAGGAATAGATACCTACATTCATGCCTCTTAGAAATTAGCATCCTCGCATGCATTATACCACATATCCGTCTTTGCGAGCCCGAGTCGACCAAGTGTAAAGAGGAGCCGGTTGAAGTCTCCTTGTGTCTCTTTGGTGCAAATAGAAAGGTGAAGTGAAGAGGTAGGTTATCAAATGAGTGCGGGCCCTCCACATGTTCGAACATGAGATAATTGTACTACTCACTTTGAAAAGTATGAGAATGAGACTGTCCTTTGGAAGCTTCGTGTGTCTCTTCGGTGCTCTTTTCAAAAGTAAGTTTTAGGGCTAGGTCCTAAATAGGTGCGGGCCCTCCACAAGGACAAGATTTGAGTTGAAGTGGGTCAGGGAGTGCTTTTCCCATTTTGTATCCACTTATGATTTTCATTCTTTTTAAAACAAAGTTGAGAATCTCAAAATTCCTTGGCGACCCACCGCCGTGCTTTTAACTTTTAATGTGGGCCTTAGCGAGGTTTTGCGCTTCACTTTTATACTTTATTATTTTTTCATAATAAATGTAAATGTTCCAAACAACACCAATGACCCACCTTCCCTCTTTGATTTTTCAAGGCTAACTCAAACATGTGACGTTATTTTGTCCCAAGTAGAATCGCGACTCATTTTATAATTTTACACCTTTTCACAAAAAGGAAAAAATCCTCAAAATGCTTTGACGATCCACCTCTCCACCTTAAATTTTTCAAACCACTACATGTCCTTTTGCAGGCCTTAGACATTCCTTTTATATTTTCATTCCTTTCTCCAAAATGCATCAAAACACAAAAAGGGCCCGTCTTTCTACAACATCTTGATTTATGACAGGTGTACATCTATGTGGTCAAAGTAAGAAAATTTCTTTGCTACTTCATATTGTTCAATAGCCAATTAGAAAATGTCAGGGCCATGGTACCAATTTGACATTTTTTACAAATGTAGCAAAAGTGACAAGTTTACCTAATAGACCTATCATGTCGCGTCCAATTAAAGACGAACACGTATCCACATATTTTGGGGCAGGGATTTACGGAGGAGACACAATTGTGGAAGATGCCCAAGAACAAAAATTTTCCCCATGAACAGAATAATGTAAATAAAACAAAGACTCAATATGATCTATGACCCAAGGAAAATACTAACAATGAAATCTAAGTGAAACAGAAAGTTTTCATGCATCCATACAGGGAGACAGAAAATACTTCAAACCATGCGGACTGATAAATTTTGAGCAAACAGGGTGAGATTAAATTTATCACCAATATTGAATCTAACTCGGGATGGGCACTCCCTGCTAGTGCCACAAGAACAATAGACCATGTGCCAAAAAATCCATTGTGAAATGGAGTCAAGAACAAGATTTCAAAGTAGAAAAACAATAACCAATCCTCCCAAGATCAAACTAAGAAACCAACAAGAACTGGTCACCAGGGACCAGAGAAACTAAAATAGAAAAATGTGAAAAAAAAACAAAAACAAAAGACTATACATTGTACAATGATGCGTACCTTGATTATGAGAAATCAATCAAGGAAATGTTTCAAATTCCTACCATTCTAAGTATGACAAAGAAAATAAGTCTTGATACTTTTTTAACAACTGGACATATGCTTGTTTTTCTTCTCTATCCAAGTTTTTACCTAGCCATATTTTCTGAGGTTTATCTTTTGTGCCTTTACCAAATCTAGAAAAAACCTTGTCAAACATCGGAGGCCAAGGAGAACCAATCAGCTTAGGATACTTTCACTCATCAAGTTTATGCTCCTTGAAATATGCATAAACCACAAAGTTGTCAACATCGATGTTCGCATACAATACTTCATAAGAAGCATTGTTAGGGTCCTCAATGAGATGTAACATTTTATTCTCACCGTACAACTTCACAAGGTTCCCCTCAATTAGTATGGTTGTGTATGACATGTCCATTTGTATGCTTCCACCCACACTAGCTACCCATTTTCTAGATAATAACATCACCCATTTGGCAAGACAATCCAGAATAACTACATTCAAGGTTAAGTACTTTCCTAGATAAGTTTCCATTTTCACTACTAATCCTTTGACATATCCAATTACTGCCACTTCTCTTGAATCCATGGCGATACATTTCCCAATAGTTGTTTTTACCTTGATATTTAACTCATTCATTACCTCAAGAGGCATTACATTTCATGATGCTCTGAATCAAACATGGAATTATGTATCAACCTATCTTTAATAATCAAAGTGGTAAAAATGTATCAACATCCAACTAAGTTTCAACCGAGAGAAGTTCCCAAATATACCTCGGATGATTAACCCAATTCCTCCAATATTCCTTTGATTCTGTAATAATAAGAGGAATATCTACATTATTAATACTTTTTCCCGAGAAATATTTTCTTCCTTAAATCCCAAATATTTGAATGCCCTTTTCACGTGCTCAGTGTATCCTCAATAATTCAATAATGGGAACAGTGACCTTGATCTAACTAGGTCAATGCATGGTGTTGTGTCCCTCTTATTTTCTTGAAAATGTGAGTGAGGAGTGTAGTTGGGCGGTAAATAGCAACGGTTCATGCAAATAGCCCCTTCGTGTGAACCATGTTCTCATGAAGTGACATGCGAGTTATTGTTTTTGCATGTGTGGCATTGAATGTGGTTCATGCAAACTGGGTATTCATGTGAATACCCTTTCATGTGAAGGATATTCATGTGAACAACCCTATTTATATATTTGAGGCACTACGGAGGAATTCACTTTCCTCTGCTCGCCTCCTTAGCGTGAAGATTACACCATATCGAGCCCACCAACCAAAGCCCACAAAATAGTTGTTGAATGAGCCAACGGAGGATACTAGCATTTCCACAAGCACAGACCATTGCCTAACAAGTGCAAAAGAAACTGAGCCCACAAGTTCCCACTAGTGTGGACACTGACAACCAACGAGGCCATTGACGAGAATGAGGTATGAATTAAGTTATTTTTTTGGTGAAAATGGAGGATCCTATGGATTAGGGCATAAAATAAATGATACCCTAGCTCCTTTTTTACAAATCCCTTGTAAATTGAAGATGTTTTTTGTGTAGTCATTTTTAATAGAGCTCTATTCATTTTTCTCTTTAATCTACCTCTACATTGAAACCCTATCTTGTTTTTTGCAAAAACCAATTTAGAATATCTTCTATCATGACCAAGCTTCACAAATTTTGGTCTTCGAGTGTCAACGCATGGTAATAATGGTGATGTGAAAAGTTTAATGATATATTACTTTTAAAATCTACCTTCTCGTAGTTCGTAAAGGTGCCGTGAAAACTGTAATTTCTACCGTAATTATATATTAAATTTAAAATATAGCTTCTATACATTAACATTTCGTGAAGAATGTAATTTCTTCTATAATGATATATTAAATTTAAAATATACTTTTTATTTGCAAAGTGGTGTATGAATTTTAAAAATATATACAAATTACGAAATTAGATGCAATGTTGTGAACCATACTCAAAACGAACATAAAATAGTGTGTTTTAATGAATTTAAGATTTATATAAGAATCAAGATTCCTAAGGAAAAAGAGAAATAATTTTTTTAAGATTTATATAAGAATCAAGATCCCTAGGGCAAAAGAAAAATCTAGTGGACAACCCTATTTAACATATAAAATGGGCTATTGCGATTGGGTACATGAAACTATAAATATTGAATGATAGATACATCATGGTGCTATGAGATTTTGAGACATGAAGAAGAGAACAATAAACACTGCTATAGAGCTATAAATCACAAAAGTTTTATTATGTAATGGTTTTGTATAACATTCAAGAGGGTGGATGTGCTAGAACTTAAACTCCATTGTACTTCTTATTCCACAAATAGTCTTCATCGAAGAATGGAAGAATACATTAATCTATAAGCGTAGTGAGAAGTATTGATTGGACTATTAAAATGATGGGTAACAACTGCTTAGTGTGGTCCTTTAGATGTTTGTGAAGATGACACATGGTTTGTAGCATTATTCACAAGTTCAATCATATTCAAATCTGCCCGGATTAATCTCTTTAAGGAGTGACGAAATATGTGAGAAGTTGTTGGCAACTTTTTTTTTGTAAACTATTTTCCATGGGAAGGAAATTGACTTTCTTTGATGATATGGATCTTGAATTGCTTTGATAATATCCAAACTGATCTTATAATCCCAATAATCATATTTATACATTAACTGCACAAAATTTTGAAAATCTAGTTTTTATTTCAATTGAATTTCCTCACGGGAGACATAATTTTTGCGTATCTTTAGGTGATTGCGTTCTCCTTACACTGTGATTCCATCCTTCATGTATTTTTTCTCGTATCAAACTTAATTTTACCTTCTAAAGTTTACATTAAAAATTTTCAAATTTTCTCTCATGTTTTTAATTTTTTAGAAAGCGTATATTAGATAAACCTAATTTTGTTTTCTTCGTTATTTTCACAAATTTCATTGGTGATCAATTAATAACCATTTTTATTTTGTTTGTAAAGATAAATCAAAAATATGAAAGATGTTAAAACATTATAATGATATGGAGCATATTGCCCGGATTAATCTCTGTAGAATAGTGGTGCTATGAAAACTGTAATGTTTGTTGTAATGATATACTAAATTTAAAATATACCAAGTTTCATAGAATAATGGTGTTGTGAAGATTGTAATTTATTTTGTAATATATTTCTGCTTTGTGAAGACTATAATTTTTGTTATAATGTCTACTGTAATTTCTATTGCGATTTCATTTCTACTGAAAGAAGATAAGTATATGGATTCTTGTTTAGCCACACTCAAGATCCTATTTAAAAACCATCTCAAGGTTTTCAAAAACCATGAGATAAATGATGTTAGTGTGTTCCTAAGGTAAACCAAGAACTTCCACAAGTGTCATATTAAACTTTGTGACCTCTTTCTCTTGTAGGAAAATCATATAGATAATAAAAATATTGAAGATTATATATTTAGAAAAAACTAACAAGGAACCTAATTATTCATCGAGGACTCTAAAAATGGGTATTTTCCCATATGTACACTTAAAAGTGAAGAATTTTGTGAGTTTATAAACTCTCTCCATGTAAAATGTTACCAAATATATTTTGATGTTTTACATTTCCCTTCGTTTGTTCATATTGCATTCGGTAAAATTTTCATTATGTTGTCTCTTCATGTTTATAAAGTTATTTTAATTTGAGATTCATTTTTAATAATATAAAAATGTGTATTAATCCATTTAAATACTTCTCAATGTTCATTACTATATATTCTTCACTAAAATTTTATAAATTTAATCACATGAAGCTTTTGCATTTGGTCATTTAGTGTCACAATCCCTTCTAAAACTTTCCAAATATATTTGGTCTTTTGGATCGCTCAAATGCAAGTTTTGTATAAGTGGATTTTTCAAGGATGTGGCAAAAATATTCAAACAAATTAAGCACTTTAGAACACTCTCAAACTATCATGGATGTGTTTTTTTAGTATAGTATGGTGACCACCTCGATAGATAGGGAGATATCCTTTTGATTCATGCTTTTTCTATGTGTGAAGATTACCCCCACTATATTTATTGCCACTAAAATCCATACATGTGTTTAATTCCTCTCTTAATAGCTTCTCACCATACATAATTTCTTATTTTCATTATTTTATATGGTGTTAAATTGGATGTATAGACATGGATTAAAATAATGGTATTTGTGTTAACCCTAAGTATTAATAAATTAAATTTCTAGTGTAAATTTACGTCATGAACATTTACCCCTTTTCATTTCAACAACCAATCAAAAACACTTGATATAAGATATAAAACGAAATGGAACTTGAATGTATGTTCATGGCTTTGCCATGAAGCCATGTGAAAAAGGTTTTTAAGAAACATAGTATTAAATACCTTAAAACATATTTTAAAAAGGTTATAAACTCATTCTAGAACTAATGAATACCAACCATTTATGACATTTATGTTTGTAGTATTATGACTCAAACATGTTTAGTAGTGTTAAGAGATATAAAAACAAAATTTATAATTAATGTGTGGAAAAGAACACCAAATGAGTGTTGGAATCTTAGTAGAAATAATGGGAATTTCACAAAGGTGTGGGATGTTGGATCCCTTGGGGAAAACCTCTGAAGAAATTTATCTCTTATCCTAACTACTACCATGTAACTACCTTGTGTTATCTAAATGAAGTTTGTTATATTCTAGATGGTCAATATTTATAGAATATGGATGGGAGCTAGGATTTACTCATTTTATTTCCTTTTGTATAGAAAATATTACAATTACCCTCTCTCCCTAGTTGTTTAAATTTTTTATTTAAATTTATAGGACTATTATTAAATTTGATGATAATGTTAGTTCAATTGTACTTTATATTCAATTATTTGTTAATAAGAAACCTATTTGTAATGTCCTGGTTTATAGTGGTACAAGGAAAAAAAAGTGTACAATTACATTGCTTAGGAAAAAAAAATCATTAAAAGTACTATTAATTGAATTTTCCTTCCATTTTAATACAGATCATGGCTTCTTTTGCTCTATTTTGTTTGAGAGGACCAATTTAGAGATTGCAAAATTACAATCTATTCTAGAGAATCCAAGTACACCTCGGAAGTATAAATCCCATTGTGAAAAATACTTGGTTGATCTTCGTAGAATAGAGACAACCTTGAAAACATATAACCCATTTGATTATGAGTCAATAAAAAAATTATGGATTCATTAAAATCAAGTGTCTAAGGAGATGTAGGCTATAATGAGATTACATTACGAATTTATGATAAGGAAGTTGTTAAGGGGTCTTGTTGGAGTTTTTATGTAGACAAACAGAAAATACGGGCATATTATATAAACAAATGTTCATGTCCCCTATGTGCCCCTTTGATTTATCCTAGATTTGTGGCCTCTCAAGGACAATTTCTGAATAATGACCAATTACCATTATACTTCATAATGATGCTACATGTTGAGGTTCACCTAAACCTAAAGGTGAACTATTTAGACATCCCTAGTTATTTGGGGTAGGGGCATGGCCGTATTAGCCATAGGGAGGCATATAGAAAGGAGGGATATCCTGTAGTTGTTGACACACGACAACTTGTACCAAGGCCACAACCATTCTTATTAGGATTTAAGGACGTTGGAGCACTGCCATTATGACTCCACATGAGTCTTCTATTGAGGGTCTTCTTTGGCATTTCTCGTGAGACCCAATTTATCTTTTCCGATCATGTTGGTTAGTACCTTCGAGAGACATGATACTAGTAGTGGGGGTGCTAGTAAGAGCAGCGGTGATGCATGCAATGAGGTATATGCTTGTGCATCTTTGATTTCCCTAGAGGAATTTGAGGTGGTTACAGATCCCACTTAGACACGTTGGCTAAGACACATCATGGCTTCTAAATTTTTATGTGCATATGAGGTGATTTCATGGCATTGTAGCATTCCACTATCGAAGTTTTAGATTTTATAGAGCAGAGTTGCAGGTGTATCTTCTACTCGTGGTACTAATGTCACTTTGCTATAGTTAGACTTCCTCTTGCTAGGATCATCACACCTGATGTTTAGCACATTTCTGTATGATGTATGAAAATTAAACCTTCAATATAATTAAAATTTATTTTGTTTCATCATTACTTTACAATTTATTAATATTAAAATTAAACATGAACTTCTATGTTTAGGATTCTGCTCCAGTGTGTGGATCTTCACACCACACCATCTACCCATGTGACATACACATAACTATTGACTAAGCACAACATAGATCTTGATGTTCTGGGCCTGAGTTTTCTTGGCTCACTTGGCGACATATTTTATGGCGTTGAGGTCATGGGTGGCAATCCCATAGATTTGGATATACATTCCGCAGAGGTATATATACATGTATTTTAATAGAATTAATATTAAATCTAAATTGAAATGTTAGAAATTAATTAACTTTATTCAAAAAATTATTTATCAACTTCTTACATTTTATTTATTTTGTTTCACAAGGATCTATGTGATAGAGATCTACACATAGCGTAGATACTCCCAATATCGTCCCTCGGGGTAGATCTTGAGGTAATCAATTATACATATCTATTATACAATGTATTGAATTAATCAATAAATTGTTGTAGAATTTTAGTTATAAATATTAATATATGGTACATGCTATATACATTTTATGATGTGTATATTCCTTTTTTAACATACGAGTGCAACAAAGGTGTAAAGTGAGTGAAGTCTCGCACTCGCCCTAGTGCACGAAGGAGAATTTAGTGATATTTTATAGATTTTAGACATTTTAGACATGATTTTAGATATTTTAGACATGTATATATACTCATACTCATTCTAGACATGATTATTATATTTATATATATGTATTAGACACATGTATTATTATTATATTTTTATGAGTTATAGTGTATATTTACAATTATGGATGTAAATATAAAACACCTCCTTATCATTCATTTTTTTATCTTGATGATATCATGATAGGTATAATGATAGATAAGATATTAAATACCCTTCATTTTGTGATATAACATTGTAAACTTCGTTAAATTTCTATATTGAATCATTTGATGCTTAGGTAATTTAGTAATACTTTATGTTACATTAAAAATTCCATGGGTTAGTGAATGCTTATTTACTTATGCACTTGTCAAATCTTTTCAAAGTTTTTTTAGTATTAAACTATCTATCTAAAACCAAAAATGAAGTAAAAATGCTTGTGGTGGAATTCAATCAATAACCAAAAATACATGATTGGATTATAAGTGGGTTACTCCCCTATTGATAAGAAATGTGAGAGAAGGGTAAATTACAAGGCATTACATTCCCCAAAATCTTTGCAAATGGAGAAAGAGGCTAAACAGTGAGAAGCCCAATGCAATGGATTTCATTCACAATTCATCCCCCATACTAAAAATTGTTTTAAGGAACTTGTGTGCTAAGTGGGTCACCTTTCCTTGTGATTATGACCAAGGTTTGGTCATCTTGAGATGACTAAAACCCACACAAGTCAAGTCCATCAAAATATAAAAGTATTTTAATTTACTCGACTGAAAGTTGTGAAACTTGCTTCTTTACTTATGCACTTGTCAAATCTTTTCAAAGTGTTGTTAGTATTAAACTATCTCTCTAAAACTAAAAATGAAGTAAACATTCTTTGTACTATTTTAATGTAATTGTAACTAAAAATTCTTGTCGTGGACTTCAATCAATAACCACAAATACATGATTAGATTATAAGTGGGTTACTCTCCTATTGATAAGAAATGTGAGAGAAGGGTAACTTACAACGCATTACATTCCCTAGAAGCTTTTCCAATGGAGAAAGAGGCTAAACAATGAGAACCCCAATACAATGGATTTCATTCACAATACATCCCCCATACTAACAAATCCTATAAGGAACTTGTGTGTTAAGTGGGTTAACTTTCCTTGTGATTATGACCAAGGTTTAGTCATCTTGAGATGAATAAAACCCACACAAGTCAAATCCATCCAAATATAAAAATATTTTAAGTTGCTCGAACGAAAGTTGTGAAACTTGCTTCTTTACTTATAAAATTTTTGAATCTTTTCAAAGTGTTGTTAGTATTAAACTATCTCTCTAAAACTAAAACTGAAGTAAAAATTCTTTGTACTATTTTAATTTAATTGTAACTAAAAATGCTTGTGGTGGACTTCGATAAATAACCACAAATACATGACTGGATTATAAGTGGGTTACTCCCCTATTGATAAGAAATGTGAGAGAAGGGTAAATTACAAGGCATTACATTCCACAAAAGATTTTTCAATGGAGAAAGAGGTTAAATCTCATTGTTCTTCTAAATGAATAAGTCTTGATTTGCATTTGTAATATGTTCACATCCATCGGTATTTTTTAGGACACTCAAATGGTAACCATGAGTCATAATATATTTCATTACCTTGAGTCAAGTAGTTCTTATTTGTCTATATCAAAATTTAATTTTCGATCATTTTACTCACATGAAAATTTAAATGATTCAAGTTAGATTTATTGACACTAAGAACTTGTTTCAAATTGTTATAAAAGATGCTAGAAAACATCTTTTATAAATGAACCCATTAATGAACACATCCTTATTTATGAACCCATTAATGTATAAACATATTTTAAGATCATTAATGAACTCATCCTTAATATCATAGCAAGAAACTTGTCAAATATGTATGCCAAATGAAAAATAAAATAGATAAAATATTTCATTCCTAGAAGACATGAATACATAGCATTCTAGGTCCTTCTAAACAATACCAAGTGGCTCTGCTCATTATTCAATGACCTATAAAAAATTTCATGGTCTTCTACATCTAGTCTCCATTTTTTGCATTGACCACTTTTAGTCTTCACCTGATGCAATTGTAACCCTATAGAAATTATGTGATGGGTGTAATGATACACCTTTTTTTGGTTTATAATCAACAAAGTGAATCTCACTTTGGAGGGATTTCACTTGTTGTAAGTATGTTCCTTGCACTACAGGCCGAACCGGTATTGAATGTTATCTCCTCACTTGTTATTTCACATGTTAGGTTTGTTCTCTCTTCTATGAAACACAACAAGTAATACTCCACTTTCTCAATATTGTCTTCTTCAGAAATGACTGCAAATAAATCACCTACAACAAAATTCAAAGAAACATTCAATGATCCATGTATACTATAAATTATACATATATATTTAATTATCAAATTATATAATCCTTTTAAATAAAACATACCTTGTTTAATCGGTCCGATATGTGGTCATAATAAGTTGAAATTAATGGCACATCTTCAAAACTTTAATCATGATCTGATCCATATGTGTCATCCAAAACTAAAGGAACTTGCTTCCACTCACCTACATACCCATGTTTTTTACTATTCCACTTTGAATATGATTTGTTCATGAATTCATAAAAAAACAATAATAATATCTTGTATAGATTGTCTAGTTATTACTATCCATAGTCATCAAATAGTGTAAAGACCTAGAATTAGGAATCCTTTCATAACCATACTTTGTCCTTTGATCAATACCTTCAATTAATCATGATCAAAAGATCAATAAAGTTTAAAACAAACATCAAAATTCAGAATGAAAATTTTAAAAGTTTGTAACTTGTAGAACTTAATAAATGACATCAAGATCTATAGATCTATGTTTTAAATGTGCATGTACCTGTTATGTCCCGAAACACTCAGTGTGGGGTTAAAGCTTGTGGGGTGGAATCATGTGATGTTAAAGGATGTGAAGCTGAAACTCCGAATCGTAAAATGTTTCTTACATCATTCAACAATGGTGTTGGCATTAATCAATCGATCTCCCTCATAATCAAAGCTTTGTTTCTTTAGAGCACATTTGATGCATGCACCCACACCATCATGTTCTCCTTTCCCATGACCACTCTAAAAACTCCATAAATGAGGTATTTTTTGATGATGATGATAACGAATGAGTGTAAAGAAAGGGCGAGAGGATTTGAATTATGATGTGTAACCATCCGACCAAACAAAATGTTGATCTATTTGTACTCCTCGCTGATGAAGATATTGAAAGAACAAACCAAAAATGTTTCACAAAGTGGGTATCATCTTCCTTGTTATCACTTATATAGAGTGATACTCCTTCCGGATCATTCACTTCACATATGTACTTTCAACCCCAGCCAAACCCAATTGTGCATGCCTATAAAATAATTAAACCATGATAATAACATGGTCAGTATGATATTATTGTGTCTGAATATCTTTTGATGATAAAATGAGTAATTATAAGAAAAATCAACCATGGAAAATATGTAACCAATAGGGAATGTGTCTCTATTGTTATTGAAATGTGTAGCCTGCCACTTTGTATAGTGAGAATGTTTGATGTACACACTAATCAAACTTCGGAAACTTTACATGAATATAGCAATGGGGATTTCCTATTCTACCAAATCCAACCTAGTTGCATATTTTCCAAGCCTTGTTGAATATTTTATGTATTTTGTAGTGCCCACTTCCTTTGATAGCTTTTGTTATCTATTATGATACTATCAACTATACTTATGGACATTACTATAGCTTTCGAGTTGGTATGATGTTAGACATTAGAGATCATGGACTGTGGTTGATTTGATTCATATATGATGCATGTGGATTATTAGAGACATTTTATATTGATGTTGATACAATGCTTGGCATGGTTATATGTGTGTGTGTGTGTGTGTGTGTGTGTGTGTGTGTGTGTGTGTGTGTGTGTGTGTGTGTGTTTGTACATGTGATATGTTTTCATATTGAGTAAACCTAGAAAATTGAACTAATTTTATGATCATATGGTTATTGAGGAAATTGTAAATGATATTGTTACTTGCTTGATGATGTTTGGATTTATATATATGACCTTGGAGATTATTGTATAATTATTTTGGATGATTTGATGTAGCCACAAGGTCAAGGAGGTATTTGTGTTTTGAAGGTAAACATGTCACAACAAACATCAGGGGATTGGAGACCAACCACATTGGAATCCTAGATGAATTAGAAAAGGGTCACCATGGCAATGTCTATTTGTTATGTGTGTGTGTTTGAATTGAGGTTAGGGGTCCCCGTGGGGGAATTACCTTTGAATGTGACCAAGGGTTATGTGTATTCTTTTATTTAGTTCCTTTTTTAAAATTTAGAATGTGGATTTTAGTGATGTATTTTCCCCTTTATTTTTTTATTTTTATGTCTAGATTAGTGAGTAATCATGTTCATAAATAAATTAAAATGGGAAAAAAATAATGCATTTATTAGAGCTGATGGAACTTGGATTATGTGTTGTAAGTAATGTGTAAGTAGCTTTGAGTATGAAAAACTCCACCTTCCTTTTGAAATTTGGATTTGTCCTTAGGGGCTTATTTTGGAGGGCTTTTGGGACAAGTTAAAATTGTCCCACACCTCTTAAATTATTAGAACAACCCTACCTATGGGTTGGGGAGTCAGAAATAGGCATTATTATGTATTTTGGGAAGGCAAGTTGTAAGTCTTTTTTGTACCTTCTAGAATTAAATTAATTTTGGTCCTTGGTGTGTGGACTTGGATTATGTGTGTGTAAGTAAAATGTCATTCATTCACCCACCTTTTTAATTTTTATTTGGAGTTTGAAGTTGACTTGTGAGGTGGAGTGGAGGATGAGTGATGTGGCATCCTACATGGAGCCACCTCATCCTCCTCCCTCCCTTTTCTATTTATTCGAATTCTTTTGTTGTTTTGGGGGTTATGGGAGGGGTTACTTCATTTGGTGACTTCATTTTTGGTTACTTATTTTGGTTTTGAGATCTTGTAATTTGGAAGAGAGTTAGAGATTTTGTTGAATGCTTGTGGATTGCTGGAGCTTTTGGACTATTTGGATTGGAAAAATTTTGTTGTTGAACCTTTGGAGAAAACTCTACCATGGAGAGGTAGGAGCTTGGCTCTTTATAATGTTCTCCTTTTTTTTATGCATATGTGAATGCTTGAATATTTTGGTATGTTGTTGGCTGGTTGGGTAGATTGCCTAGGTATGGTGTAGGAGAAGACTATGGGGATCTCTTGTGGGGAGGCATAAGAGTTTTGGGAGGTATAAGTGTTATTGTGGAGGAGTTTTGGATTGGGTTCCACCTTGTAAAAGAAATAGCTTGCATTTATTTACTCATTATGGGGTGCCATAAGAGTGTGGGGAGGCATAAGAGAATGGGAGGTATAAGGGGTACTTGGGGGAGGCATAAGGGCAAGTAGGGGTTTTGAAATGATATATATATATATATATATATATATATATATATATATATATTGGTGGGTTTATTTTAAGGTGGACACCCATTTCCCCATTGGGAGGTATAAGCAACTTCCCCCATAGGTCTTGCTCCTTTGGCTTGTGCATGATGAAGCCTGAGTATTGGTTGTTGTTCTTCCTATGGTTGTAAATGTTAGCATTAGTTACTTTAATACATTGTAAGTTTCATTTGTTTGTGAACAATTATTTAATTGTTCCTCTCTTCCTTCCTACCGCAGCCTTTATATGGCTCTGTTCATTGAATATTATTTCAAGGCATTCTATCAATTTTTATTCTATCTCTACCTTCATTGTTATCAGAGCATCAAGTACTCAATGCATGGGGAACAAATTTGTTTTATCTTTTCCCCTGTGAAATGGAGTGATTTGTATTGTTGGGTGTCCATTTAGAAGAACAAATATTTCACAAATTGTAACCATGGCATCTACTTGTGTTGTGAAATGTAAGGTTGTGCCCAAGTATGGTGGAAGTGGAGCATTTTCGACGATTTTTTGGGTTCCAATGGCACCAAGCTTGGAGGATCGTCGTAGTCGGTAAATTTGGTAGCCAGATCTCACAGGGTTTCACTGACTACAACTCTTCCTCCAAAGGCCAAAGAAGTTGAAAAGGATAAAAGTCATTTCCACATACGTGAGGTTCACGAACAGGTGCTTCATTCCATGCCACCACAGAAGATTGAAATCTTTAAATCACTTGAGGGTTGGGCAGAAGACAATATATTGATCCATCTGAAACCCTTGAGAAGTCTTGGTAGCCACAAGATTTTTTGCCTGATCCTGCTTCTGAGGGCTTTATTGATGATGTTAAAGAGTTACGGGAGGATGGAGGAAAATAGAGGCTAGAGGAAATCGGTGACCTCTTGTAATCTACAAGCGATGAGGATGCCGACTGATATTGTGGTGAGTAAGGTATTGAGGACCAAATTCCTCAATTTTTGTTTGTTTATTTCAGTTTCGTGTTGGTTGTTCTGTTGTTTTTCAATAAAGTGTAGATGTTGCATAGTTTCCTGTTTGGGACCTCCTAAATTGAAAAGCATCATGGGGAGCAGAAAAGAACTGAAAGGAGCACATGGTACTCAAAGTTGGGTTCATGGTAATCTTGTAAAACCACCAAGGTATCATTCTCTTTGGTTCGTGGTACGCCTGTAAAACCACCGATGTAAAATCCTCTTGGTTCGTGGTAATCCTATAAAACCACCAAGGTGAACAGTCAGAAAGTGCTCCTATCCCTCTAGGTTTATGGTCAACCTTAGATAAACCATGTGAATCAAGACCATGTATGGACATGTTCATGTGAAGACACCCTTTGTGGTGTTCTCATTAAGGGGGGGACATCCAGTATCAGGAAATGTATGTTTGTACAAACAATGTAATAAGGGGGGAAATGTTAGCATTAGTTAGTTTAATACATTGTTAGTTTCATTTGTTTGTGAACAGTTATTTAACTATTCCTCTCTTCCTTCCTCCCACAGCCTTTATATGGCTCTATTAATTGAATATTATTTCAAGGAACTCTATAAATTTTTATTCTATCTCTACCTTCATGAACTCGTAGTATGTATTTGGACTTTGTTCTATTTGTGTAAACTATTTTTGTGTTGTTCAAGCCAGGTTTGTTTCCATGAGTTGAAATACATTTCTTATTGCTTTGTTTTTGGGGCTCAAGGACCAATGAGGAGGACGGATTCTCCTCTTCACCGGAATTCTCTCGTTGGGTGGAGAATGTTACCTCTCATCATTATTTTGTTGTGATCAAAAGATATATGGTGGATCTTATTGTTGTTGTTTTGGAGCTTAGGATGAAGATAACTTTTGTAGTTTCTCCTTGGGTTCCTTATTGTGAAATTTCCAAATTCAAGTGGATGGTATTGTAACATTATTTGTGGTGGAAAGTTGCTATATTTTAGAAATGAAACCTACATTTGAATGTGAGAGATGTATATTCGTAAGTTGTAAAAGAATTATTGGAGTTCAATAGAAGTTGTTATAATTACAAAAATGGTATGGTTTTCATTTAAAATATGTGTTTTTAATATATTGTGAAATCTCTATTTTAAAATTAAAAGAAAAGGAAATACGTATGAAGAAATACTACATTCTCTGTTTCATTGAAATGCATGTTTTGAAAGTAGAACTATATTTTGGGTTTTCACACATGGATTGAATTAAAGTTATGCATTATAAAGTATGATAACAAAAAGTAGATCCATTTGGGCTTAAGTATGTTTTTCCATTTGGATTCTTTGTAAAAGCATGAAAATAAATATTATAAAATATACAAAGTAATTTACAACTTGAAAGACAAAACGAAACTTTGGAATGAACTAAGGATGATTAAATCAAATCATATAACAATTGCATTTCCCTAGTAATTTTTTCAAAACTCCAGTAATCGGGTAAAAGGAAAAATAATGTAATTTCACAGAAAAAGAAAAGAAATTCGTATTGAAATCTCAACAGTAATCAATTAATCCTTGCAATCCATTAGAAATCTTTCAATTAAATTTCCCCACACCTATTTGGGGTGTTGAAGGAGAAATAATAGCTAATTAGATGAATTCTGGCAATTGAAAAAGTTTAGTTCATATTTTTATGGTAGGAAAGACGTTTTCTTAAAATTCACCGATCTAAGTTTGATGAAAATGAATTTTGAAGTTCCCATGCAAAGTGGAGTTCCATCCCTTTCCAAAAAGTCCTCATTTGCCCAAATCCGAGCTTCCAGTCAAAATTTATGGCCTTTTGATGTTTTTTGCTTTGGTTGGTTTCAAAATAAAACTATGTGTCAAAAGAAAAAGGAATTTTTTTCAAATCAGATCTACATGCCCAACAATTACTTAGGGCACTTTTTCCAAGAATACAAAAAGTCACAAGTTCCTCTATAGCATCGAAGCCCTACATCCTTCAATTTTGAATTAAAAAAATATACTTTTGTGGGTTCATGGGCCCACACTTTCAAACTCTACCTTTTTGAAATAGGGTGAAAAATCTTAAGTCTCTCCACCGGCCCACCTTTGGGAAAAATTTCATCCCAGTGTCTATAGTCCCGTAACTTAAGAAATATGAAGAGTTAGGAGGATTTATTTATATCATTGGAAAGGGGAAGAAATTTCCTATCTAATGGAAATGTTTTCCGGAAACCTTAAGTGCACTAAATATGTGAAAAATTAGGTTAAACTTCAATCATGAGTCTCGAGAGTGGATAACTCGGAAATTACCCCTTTTTAACTTACATGAGTAACTCTAGAGTATGGGTTAACCTTTACGAAGGTTCACGCTAGGGGATAAGATAATGTTTTTTTAACCCATGTAAATAGGACCTTGGTTATTGTTTAGACCTATTAAAATTAAATACCTTGGGAATTTAATTGTTTTGGCCCCTTTGACCCTCTAAAATTAATTAAGGAACATTTAAATATAGTGTTAATTTAATTATTTATTAAATTAACACCTAAGAGAAATTTAACTATATTGGATTAATTACACTCATTAATTTTGTGATGTGGATTTAATATTTTTATAACGGGAAAATTTTATTTATTAATTATAATTGACTTTGAATCTTTGTTGTGACAATTGTTGCTTAAGGCTTGGTAGTGGTCACGCTTTTCAAAGGAAAGAAAAAAAAAATATTCCATATTTTTCTATCTAAACCTAGGTTGTTCTTGGGTCTTGAGGGTCGTTTTAGCGGGTGGTAAATATTTGAACCTACAAAATCAAAACATAATGGAAAAATTGTCATTTTGATTTATGTAAACATAAAAAATCAAAATAAAATCTATACATCCAAATTGTCCAAATGTAATGACCTCTTGCAAGCAACCATTTGAAGTATTTCAAAACTTCATTTGTTTCTGGCAATAAGTTCAAGTCCCCACACTTGTCACATACACCTTTGATACAAGTCATATGATCCTTGACATGATCATAGAATATTGTGCAAAGAATTGAAGTTGAGAATTCATTGACACGTGTAGGTGGGCATTTTCAAGACCATTTGATGATTCCCGTAACTTTATATATGCCTGAAAAAACATAGATTTGAAATACATTAGTTTTAAATCAAATCTAAAAAAATGATATTTAATCAAATTTCAAATATATAGATACAAATGAAAGCACACCTCAAAATATATATACATGATATTTAAATTTTTTTGTTCTGATAGTGATAATAAAACTCAAAGTGATAGTGGAAACAACATGTGTCAAGCACTTTATCAGCTTGCACATACCAAGGCTTCAAATTTTCAAACATTCGTTGTCCAATCTTAACATCTGGATTTTCTTTTGTAAACTTTATGTACATCTCATGTTGAGTTATTTCAAGCCAATGTTTTATATGTTCATCATAGTTATTGTGATTTATCTTGTGTTTTAAAACATCCCTCACATTTGGAGAAGGAAAAGTCCTCTCAGTCCAAAAATCAAAAACTATCTTTGCAATATTATCTTCTATTTTATCGAACATGGATTTCTACACAATAGTGCTTAATTTCCTTCCATAGTAGAGTCATCCTATGTCTTCCTCTTCTTTGCATACCTAGTACCCTTATTTCTAGATACATCTAATGCGTTGGAAGCAGAGGTAACATGATGATTCTTATTCGTATATTCACTTACAACTGAAATTAATAGTTCTCTACAAGAAATACTCTTATTGGCAGACCTAGTTTTGTACCCAAAGAACTTATTCCCTTAGAAACATTCCCAAAAATTCTTCTTCTAGATACGTTTTGAATTTTTCCATCCAAAATAAACACCCAACAATTCTAATGTTTCCTTCATATCAACATGATTGAAGAATGTAACCAACAAATGTGCTCTAGAATCGTAGTCAAATTAACAAATTCACCATCTATTATCTCTACACTTTTTTTCTGTTTTCTTTTGTGATAGTGGTTCTTCACCAAGTGTTTCAAATTTTTCTTAGGAAGTAATTCAATAAGTTTGGTTATCACTTTAGTGTAATGTTGTGCATCATGATCTGTGTCAATAACCATACTCATCCGATTACGCCAAAACTTGTAAAAAATTAACATCAAATGTGATTACACCATTAATGACCAAGCTAGTAAACAATTTAATATCTAAAAAATTAACTTACTATCTAGTAAACAATAATAAATTAAGTTGACCAAGCTAATTGTATTTAGATAGCTTCATGAGGTCCTTCTTGAAATCTACTAAACAATACTTTTGCATTTGTATTCAAGACTTTTTCAACTTAGAAGCACATGTGAGTGTGACATAATGATCTATTATTGATTACTTTGGTCTAAAACCTACTTTCCCCTTTTCCCACTTTCCCTTTTTTAAATTTTCTTACAAAATACCACATAGTCACATGGAATAAATTTTACTATGCATTGATTCAATCAACCTTGGATTTGACGTGCATTATGTAGTTGACGGGATAAGACATATAAAATAAATAAAGGATGAAACTATTATCTAAATTTACATGCATTGTCTAAGAGAACTAAGAAACTATTTAAGGTAGTATAGAGTAATAAAATATCAAATCACTATTATAAAATTTTAAAATGCATAGAGTATAGCTATAATTTTAATGTTGATGTAGCATGTCAATGAATCTTTTTACTTTAAATGAACAATTACCAAATTTTTCATATAAATATTAATTTTTCAAAGGTTGTAATATGCATAGGATGTTATTAACATGCTAATATCAATTTCCTTACTAATATTTGATTTGGGGGATCGAAATTTCCAACTAATATTTTATTTAGGAGATCAAAATTTCCTTACAGTAGATATTGGCTCAAGTCATCATTTGATCTTTCAATTGTTTTTTTCATAAATCAATTGTTTTTAACTATAGAGATATAGATGGGAGGAATACAAAGGTTCTTGTTTTTTGGGAATGACCCAATTATATGAGGATTAAGTTAGAAAGGTGTTGGTGGTTACTGAAATAGAGCCTTTGTAAGAGGTGAGAGAGGATGTTGAAGAATGGAAGTTGATGTTAAATAATAACCCTATATTTAACTAAGACATAAAAATGCCATGTCTCGTAGATAGTAATAAGAAATAAAAAACAAAGTAGATGGCTAGATCAAGATCCAAATTATAATATTGAGTGGTTGCAATATTTTTTACCATGTTTTGTTGATATTTCAACAATTATTGTTTCGTTGAATGATTTTTCTATGTGAATCCTTTTTCGGTACTTGGTTGGTTCTTATGTTGTTTTTGTTATCTAGCCTTTTATTTTCACATATTGTTTCTATTGTTTTAGGTTATGGGATCCTATCAAAACCCTTTCCTTTATCCAATCTAAAAAATATATTATCATATTTACCTTAGAACGAAAAATAAAATTACGATCTATCAAGGGTTTCTACTTATGTACCAATTTTTGCAGCCTCATCTTTCACTTGTTGTGCCTTCTCTCTTTCTATTTGTGCCTTCCTATGAACTGATCTTCTAGCATTCTTCTCTACATTTTCTTCCTCGGTATAATTTCACTTCTTATTCTTTGCATTTCCCATGATTCATCCACTTCAATAATTTTCAAGATCTGAATTTCTAAGAGTAAACTTGATACAAAACTACACATGCATGCAACTCTTATTATATACAAATCTCAATAGAAATTAGGTTAGAAATTAGGTTATTTTTAATTTTAGTTTTTTATAACTTTAAAACAACTTTTCTAATTTTAATAGAATTTATATTTAATATAAAATTATTTAGTTTTATAATATATTTTTAAATAAAATAACTATATGCTTTAAAGTCAATTTTATTATATATAAATAATAAAAATATTTTTAAAAATATAATAACATATTACATATTTTTGGTTAAAAACAATAAAAAAACAAAACTTAGTTTAAAACAAAAAAATATGCAAAAACTAAATTTAAAACATTAAAAATGAACAATATTATTTTAAAACTGTTACTTATAAAAACAAAAATTGTAAAACATTAAATTTAGAAAGAAGCATTCTGGCACTTTGGTGGCGTAGAGGGGTTCGAGTGAACAGGGTTTGCACGAATGAGGGTCCACGTGAAGGTAGTTTACATGAACCCCTGTTCGTGTGAACCCCTCTTAGTGGCACTAATGTGGCACCTTAGTGGCACATTTTGGCTCCAAATCCTTTTGCAGGATAATTGTACGCCAAAATATGCCACTTAGGTGCCACGTAATTAGGGTAAATGAACTAGTAAAATTACAAAATTTTAACACAACTTTCAAATTTTTATTAACTTTCTAAAAAAATTTCATTTTAAAAAATTTGTTTTATTTTTTATTTATTAATTTTTACTAACATATGGTATTTTAGGAAAATCAATAGTACACAATCAACAAAATTTGAAAAACAAAACTTACTATTTATTGAAGTCTTCTTCGTACCTATGACAAAAAACCAATTTCGATATAAATCTCAAAATTTATTGGCATAGACATATGTACACTATTTATTTAAAATTATTTTTACTAAATAATTAATTAAAAAAATATATGTAAAAAAAAAAAAAGTAAGCGACAGGGCCTTAAAAGTCAAATCTTGAACATACATCTAAATATTCATGGTGAAAAATAACTTTTCATTTAAAAACACCACCAAGGGACAATCATTCCTCTTTTACAATGAGAACAAAAACATATTATAAAATTAAGATAAACACAAAAAATTTAAGTAATTTTTTTTTAAAAATATACATGTATTCTACACTCTAAACACAACATTCAGTTAGTTTCAGGAATTTCGTGAATGCATATGGTTTTGTGGCTATTACCTTTAGAAAATCAATGAAATAGAAAATTCATGTTTATAGAGGTACACAACATACAAAAAGTGGGACATTTTATTGTGCTTTGACTCGATTCAAGATTTGGGCTATGTCACAACCAAGATATTTTGGTAGGGAAGTATAAGGAGGAGATTCACCATTTCATTTGATAATATGTGAGTCTTCACAGTCTGGGAATTGGCAAGAGCACATGTTTTATTTAGGGTAGTTAGGCCTTTTCTAGATGTATCTTTCTTAGGGATTTCCCTCGAGATATTTGTAAGAACTAGAATTTTTTTCTTAGTTTGTGGCCCTCCCCCTTTGACCACCTTACTTCTGGTGTTATATTCTTTCTCCTAAGAAACTACTACATTCATCAACAGTTACCTATCCTCTTTGGAATGGATCCCTCCATCATACTTTTTAATCATCGAGGCCCTTAAGTATTCAAAAAAATTATTAGGTAGATCAAATGCTTGCACCATATCAATTAAAAGAGTATTAATAGGAGGAAGAGGTGATACCCAGTGAGCACAATCCAATAAATATTCAGTAGTTTTGGAACTTATCAATTTAGTTGAGGTTGCCCCCTGCTATGAGTTTGCAGGGCTCTCCATCATGCAAAGATCATCATATGTCTCATCATCATCAGCTTCCTCAACTTCATGATCTACATCATATGGGGAATGTGGTAAGAAACACCTATCACACCACTCGATAACATTAACCTCCTCCACAAGTAGTAACCTTGGCATTCAAAGGATGACGAACCAATATATTCTCCCCGGGTTGAGGCTATTTATTTCCTAATCCCATAAGCCCTTTCCTCTTTCATCTAGTCGGTTATCACCTCTGGGATGATTTCCAAATCTCTCTTGATTGTGTGGCTTGTGCTGACCACAGGAGCTCTTTCCTATCCCTTTTTACTCGACCAGCTTTATAGGATATCTCTTTAACTCTGCTCCAATGCCAAAGTTTTGTACCCTCTTCTAGATCCACAACTTTTCTCGAGTGAGGCTGTTCAAGATTTATTAACTTAACACCTTCCCTCTTAGGAGGCTTTCCAACTTCCTTTATTTTATTTTCTATTTGTAAGGCTATGGTGAAATCCCACATCAATGTTCCCGTGTTCTTCTCTCTCAAGTAATAAACAACCTTTTTATCTAAAGCATTAGAATACTTAAAAGAATAGGAATCACCACTTGGCCTTATGATTCTAGGTAGCCTATTTAAGGTCTTTTTGAAACAAGTATTTAAATCATGGACAAATTCATTTGGATTTTTCTTTATATTTTCAAATTCGGATAAAAGGAACTCGGGATCTATCTAATCCCCATATTGCAATATAAAGGCATTATTCATCTTGGTCCATGAATATATTGAATTATCTAGTAAAGCCTTGTACTAGTCACGTGCATCTTCCTCAAGAGTATAAATAAACAACTTCACATACACATCTTCAAACTCAATTTCAAAATCTTCAATCATATTAACAAAGAGTCTTGAATGGTGGTCACTAGTGATGGCATTATTTCCTTGAAATTTTGGTAACCTATTTCGACATCTTGTTGCACCATATTAGGATATCCATCCATACCTCTGAAATCTACGGGTCCTAAAGTGTTGACAACATAAGGAGGTCTAGGTGGAGGTTGGGCCTTATTTCCTTAAGGAGGTGATCTTGCAGGAGAAACATAATGATAGGGAACGATGGGTATTTGGAGCACAAGAGTATAGATTTCAAAATAAATATCCTCTAATGACTCAGTTTCTTGGAAAACCCTATCAACCTTGGAAAAAATAGGGGGAAACAAAGAGGCAAGCTTTTCAGACAAAAATGATGGCCCCTCTCTAGTTGGAGAAATCAAATGTATATAAAGACTACATGGTTGAGAATCACTTGAGGACATATGGTAATATTCAACCATAGATCGTTCACCTTTGAACTGATATAACCTTTCTTGATTCTTGATTTACAATGACTTTTTAGATTTGTTTTCCTTCTGAATTTTCTTTTCCTAGTTCTAGAAATAACTTTCTAGTACTCGTCCCAGTGAAGATATACCTTCTTCCCTCTAGCTTTGCATAGATTAATGACAAATTTCACTCAACATAGGTTAATAAACTAGTAATCATCAAAATTTCAATTCAACACGGAGTTGCCACTAAGGATTTTCACCTTACTTGTGCGGACGCACTATATGTAACTTTATAATTGTACATCAATGCTTAATTTCTACAAAGCTTAATAGATCCAACCTTCCTTTACCCCTATTTATCACTATTGATGTAAATTTAGTTCAATAACCACTAGAAACTAGAAATATTACACAATGAACTTGTAATCTTGCACAAATCTTACAAATCTCAACAAAGGATGACATTTAAACAATGGATTTGCACTTAAATCATGTAAGTAACATTACCATGGTCATCATGAGTATGATTTTATATAAATAATCCTGGTAATGGCATCACTTTGGTGTTGTTTCCTTACAAATAATTCCCTAGCACCGAGGCCACTTCGGTGTTGTTGCCACACAAGTAATTCCATGGAAATATCATTACTTGGGTGTTGGTATCTATATTGATTCTCCTGTGAGGACTAACAACATCAAGAAACCTAAGCATGCTTAGAGATAGAAAAATCATGATATAATTCATTTTATAGCCAGGGAGGGGATTCAATTGACTCTTTGTCACTCAAGCATTGGAGAAATGGATAGCACCTCACTAAGGGTTTTGTCTTCCTCACTAATTTAAGTTGTGCCTTCAACCAGGCACGAGAGGACACGTTCTATAATACGTGTTGGTGAAGGATATCAATAGATACATCTTTGCACAATTTTCATGAGAATCTTGAGAAAATATGATCAATACAACATAAGATGACTCTCACGAGTTGTCACACTAGAGAGTGGAGATGTTTCTTGGACAACATTTAGGTTACTAAAGGCAATAATTGAAACCTAATTTTCTCTGCATATTTTGGCAGTGAAATTTGTTAAACCTTTGTGGATACATAGTACAAATATGGGTAGTTCATGTAGGATTTATCATTTGAGAAGTTTTTGGTGGGAATTTAAGCAAGATAACGTTGATTATACTAGATCTTTGAGAGCCTTTACAAATATTGGAAAACTCACATACAAAATAGCAAAAATATTCCTTCAACCACAAGGTGTCTATTGTAGGATATTTTCCATGCACATATTTTATGTACATGGGAGTCCTCAAATAGGTGATTCACCATGCTTAGGTGTCCTAGGGTGTTATTATGGCCTTACACACATCATAGAGCGTCATAGGAGTTACATTTGACCAGCTATTCTAGGAATGTAACTCCCACCTCTTGATGGCTACATTTGTGGGGGAGTTACACACCCCACTACTATATGTACACCCTTTCATCTTGAGCATTATATGGTGGAATGGAATAGAGTATGGAATTTGAGCCTTTTTTCCCTTAATGCATGCACATTTCTCCCATGGGTGAGTTCTTTCTTGGATCTTGAAACTGCATCATTCGTGGTTGAGTGCAACGTGTTGATGCTCATGAATTCCCTCCAGATCTTCATCATTCCTCCGACATGGTATCAAAGCTCAGGGATTGGAATCATGTTTCTCACCTTGGTTGCTTACTACTCTCCACCTCATAGTTTCTTGTGCAAGTTATCTCCTTTTCATGTGCTCTGCTTGCATTTTTTTAGGGGACTTGTCCTTGGTGTTTTCAGCCTTCTGGGAAGATAGTGCTTAATTAGTTTTACGGTGTTCATTGGAGGAGCTTGGTTATTCACTATCTAATTGTAGTCAGTCTAAGTTGTTTTTATTATGAAGGTAATGCTTGAGTTTTTTTTTTCCACGGTCATTTTATTTTTCATAGGTTTATGTTAATTCACCGTGAAAACATTCCATGACTGTGCATGCTCGACCTACTCACTTCATTCACATATACTCTGCATTGTTCATTGGCTCTGATTCGGTTCTTGCTCCCCATCTCAAAGGACCTCTACCTTACCAGCCCGGTTCCCTACAACGATGGCCATTACACCAGCTCAGCCATCTCTCAATGTAGCTAGCACAAATCTAGTGGGGTCATTTCAGAGGTCTCTGCTCAATGACACCCAACTCATCATTGTCCTTGCGCATGCACACTACCGCTTCTGAGCCCTGTGTTGGAATCACCTCTGCCATTGAATCTTCTAGGCATTTTTACTCATTATTCGGTGGATACAAACATTGGCACATGGAGATTGGTAATGGCTAGCTCGGCTAGGTGGATAGCCACCCATGCAGCTCGACATCTATCCAGATCCCGAGCTTAACGCATTCGTGGGAACATGTCTTCCTAACTCGGCTACATGAGCCACTCGTAACTCCAATACCGACCGTCTTGTCAACATTTACATAGCTCGAGTCCTGAATTTATGTGTACTCGACCTGGTTTAAGTCATCATTGTGTGTCGTATTTGTGCGTGTTCTAGATCGGATTCTTAGAATCTACCTTAGCCACTCCTTGACGCATCTGCTGGATGTTTTCTCCCACTCACCTGCCTGTATCTCTACCGTTACATGTAGCTTCACCACACATGGTCGAATCTTTAGTTTAGACAAAGACTGTGACTATGTGCATTGGACTCTATCTCTACACTCCATGTATTTCCCAGGCTCCACGAGGTCCCTCCAAACCACATGGTGCATCCATGGCTTGACACCTCATCTGGGCCCACCTAATCCCATTTAGAACTTTTTTAGAGGTTAAAACAATCTCTTTTTAATGTTTTAAGGTTAAAAACATTCATTTTATGGCATTGTAATAATTTTAAGGCTTCTTTTTGCTTGTTAAGTATGCCCTTCCTATGTGTGTCGAAGATGAAGGGTGAGGTCCGGGGTCGGCAGGAGAATAATATCCAATCGCAAGTAAAAAAACCCTTCCTAAAATTTGATGTCATTTCCAATGAGTACCCACACAACACCCTTTGCACCCATTTTAGGCACTTTTTAAATCAGTTTGTAAAGCTTATTGGCATTTTCCATCAGTTGCGGGAATCATTTTCTTGCTATAACTTTTGACTCGCTACTCAGTTTTGAGCACTTCTTTAGTCAAAGTTACATGATTTTTTGCACATTACGTGATGAAATTGTTAGTTTTGTAAACACACTACCTTATAAAGTGTCGTATCTCAGGGAGTTCATTAGAACTCTTGGATTTTTACACGCAGATGCATTATCGGCTAAGTTTGACATCTTGCTTTTGTGCACCTTGCACTTTTGATTCCGCATCATCGAGAGTCCTCTTTCAAGACTTGAGCATCGTAGGTTTTCCTTACATCCTCCAAAACTTCTCACCGGGAGAGGGAACTATTCATCTTGTCATTGTTGAATGGAATGTTACTTCACTCATGAGGTTCTTTCACCCTTCTTACTTGGGCCAGTTCCTGCACCCACTGATCATCATCATCTAGAGGACTTCCTTGACACTTGCGACCATGTTTTTGGTCACATGATGATGCATGTCTCCAGATCTCTCTGGTTTCACGTGGTAGACATAGATCTACAGCACCATGTCTAGAAGCATTCTTAAGTCCCTCTATGGAGACCCTTCACATACTTCCGCCATTTTTGCTACTTTTGATAAAGTTATCTCCTCTATTTCTTTGTGTAATGATAGTTCCACTAACACAGACTCACTTGGTTCTACTTCTGATGATGATGATTGTGCACCCAGTTCTGATGTTAAGAGTACTACAGAGGACTCTTGTCCTCCTTCTCTCACTATTCGAGAGAGTTTTATCACCCCTCCCATCATCAGATATTGAGTAGTCTCCTACTAGGCCTCATACAATCATCACACTCACCTCTTTTCCACCTTTACTGTGTGAGGCACCTTTCACTCCTCTACATTCATTGGATGACTCAAACCTATCTGACATCACTCTTATTTTTGTTAAGCCCCCTCATTGGGACCAAAGATCTACCGACCTTGGTTGTCTTGTCACAGATTATAGTTATGATGTACTATAGGTTCGTCATCCATCTATAGGTATTTCAGAGGAGTTCATCATCTCCATTGTTGAGAGTGCCCCTTCTGGGACTCTTACCACTTCCACTTTTTTGGAAACCTTCATTGATCCACCCTTGCTTGTGGATCCATTTTCTGTTGTGGGTGATGTTTTGTTACCTTCACATCAGTTGTACATCCTTTCTACAGGTGTTCACCCTTCATACTCTAATAGTTATTCACTCGTGACATTACCTTCGGTTCATTCGCACTCACTTGCTAGACCTATGTCACACTCTCATGGACCGGACTCAAAGATATTCATGCTCCTAACTTTAGTTTCCTTCATGGAGTGGTAATAATTTCAACACGTCATTTATGTCCTTCATAAGGGTAGGCACACAGCTTTAGTGCGGAGGGCTCTTCTTCATCCGGAGGCGAGGATCTCATCATCAAAATTATTTTGGGAGACCTCCTAGAGCTACTAAGTTTAGATCCATCCATGGAACTTGGTATTCCTCTCATCTCATCTTCATCTTTCCGAGATATTGCCTCCTTGTACATGGGTACCTTTATAGGCTTGTCTATGGCCGGACCCATCTTTGGCATCTTTCTTAGATTAGAGAGTGGGCTTGTCTCTCTTTTGGGGGAGTTTTTCCCACTGGGTTTTCTCCTTTTACTCCACTTTTTGAGAGCTTCTTGTTCATGGGTACCTCATCAGGCTTGTTGTTGGGACCCACTTCTCCTTGTTTTCATCTATGTGTCCACCTAAGCTATGCTTCAGGGGGTGTTGGTGTAGGATATTTACCATGCACATATTTTATGTACATGGGATTCCTCCACATAGGTGATTCACCATGCTTAGGTGTCCTAGGGTGTCATTATGGCCTTACACATGTCATAGAGTGTCATAGGAGTTACATTTGACCAGCTATTCTAGGAATGTAACTCCCACCTCTTGACGACTACATTTTTGGGGGAGTTACACACCCCACTACTATATGTACACCCTTTCATCTTGAGCATTATATGGTGGAATGGAATAGAGTATGGAATTTTTAGCCTTTTTTCCCCTTAATGCATGAACATTTCTCCGATGGGTGATTTCTTGCTTGGATCTTGAAATTGCATCATTTCACAAATTGAGTGCAACGTGTTGATGCTCACGAATTCCCTCTAGATATTCATCCCATTCCTCTGATAGTATCTATCAATGGAGGCCAAGAGATGCACTTTGTTTCATACACTCTTAAAAATTCAACACAAAGGCTTGTGCTAAAGACTCAATTAAACATTGAAATTCCCGATTCGTCACGCCTAAGATACACTACTAGACTTACAAACAATCTTTATCTACATAATTCAAGTAAAGTGATTTTAAATTTTTTATTTACATCACAAGATGAAAGCTCTTCTCACAATGAAATTAAAAATGCCACAATACTATCACATGGATGAGATCTTGTGTAATTCATAGGGATTTCATCATAATATTGCGACAGTCCAAGAAAAACTATTTGAAAACATTCTGAAATGAGACAAACATAATAATGCTCATGATCAACACAAATTTATTTCAAGGTTCATTAGATTCATCAATAAAGGTAGAGTTTCTTTAACAATTTCAGAGATTGTCAAATATTGTACACTTATAACTATCTTGAGGTGATTAAATCAAAAACATAGGAAAATAAATAGGTTTCTTAGATGGTCTCTCAAAAAAATGGTTTTTTCTTAAACTTTCTAAGAAAAATTAACCCCTTGGCCATTTGCAAGAGTATTCTCATTGCATTTATACAATTTCACTAACTCACTCATCCCAAATTTCCCCCAAAAATTCTAAATATTCAAGAGAATATTCTCTTTACAACATACCATTTAATCATGTTTATTCCCTTGAAAATATCTTACTTTCTATTGTTAGGTGGTTAAATCATGAATTGATCACATTTCTTAGTTTCTCAACTATAACTGGGATACCATGCCATAACGTTTGAATTTTTTTAATCATTCTCTTATTTTTTCATGTAATAATCACCTTTTTAATAATTCTTAGGTGGCTCAATATGACTTGATCTAACAAGAAATCCTTTTCACCTTCAAGAATACACCTTGAGGAATAGATACTGCATTCGTGCCTCTCAAAATGAGCATCCTCACATTAACTATACCACATATCCTTGATGACACTACAAAGGTGAAGTCTAGAGGCACGTTCCCAAATGAGAATGTACCCTCCACGTGCTATGAACCCGAGAGAGTTTCCGAGCATGTGAGGGTCTAATAGAAACTTCCACGTTTCTCTTTAGTGTTCTTTCAAAAGTAAAATTCAGAGGCAAGTCTTAAAATAGGCCTAGGACCTCCACATGGAGAAGATTTGAGTTGAAGTGGTCCAAGGGGTGCTTTTCACATTTTGTATCACCTCAATAAATTTTGCATTATTGGAAAATTTTCCCACCTATTTGCTTTTGATATAGCCTTTACACGTGGATTTCCTGAGCATCGACGGGGTTGCGGATTACTTTATGACTTTCATTCTTTTTCAAAACAAAGCCAAGAATCTCAAAATGCCTTGGTGACCCACCTTCCTGCTTTTAAATTTCTATATGGGTCTTAACGGGCCGCACTTCACTTTTATACTTTATTCATTTTTCATAATAAACCTAACAGTTATAAAAACCTCGACAACCTACCTTCCCACTTTGAATTTTCAATGCTGACTCAAACATGTGACATTATTTGGTCCCCAGCAGAATCGTGGCTCATTTTATAACTTTTCTCCTTTTCACAAAAAGGCCAAAATATTCAAAATGCTCCGACGATCTACCTCTCTGCCTTTGAATTTTCAAACCACCATGTGTTCTTTTATGGGCATTAGGCATTCCTTTTATATTTTCTTTCATTTCACCATAATGCATCAAAAACAAAAAGGGCCCACCTTTCTGCAACTACTTGATTTATGATAGGTGTACATCTTTGAGTTTAAAGTAAGAAAATTGCTTTACCACTTCATATTGTTGAATAGCCAATTAAAAACTATCGGGGCCATGCGACCAATTTGAAATATTTTACAAATGTAACAAAAGTAACAAGTTCACCAAATAGACCCTCCATTCTGCGTCCAATTAAAGATGACCACGTATCCAGAGATGTTGAGACATGATTTACAGAGGAGACACAATCGTGGAAGACACTTGTAGACACCTAAAATTGGTTACTCAATTTAATGTCCCCGTGTTCGCTTACCTATTCTAATCTTAGGTAACCTTTGGTGCACTTCGGTATGCATTTCTCTCTTAGGGTATTAATTAAATATCTAATTAAAATGCCTATCCTAAGTTTTCTCCACCCCATTATATTTCACCCATGGATAATTAAACATTAACCATGTAATTCTATCTTTTACATTTATTCCAACTACTTATTCACCCCATATCACTTCCCAACCTCCCATGCCATTATTATCCATCCATCCCACCTATTTCTCCTCTCTTGGAACCATGCAGTGGGATTTTTCCCATATTTGAGTGGGAAGGATAATATTCTTATTCTCACAACTCATCCCTTTTCACCACTTTGGGAGTCTGTTCCCTGATCGGCAGCCGACCGGTCCTCAATCGACACCAATTTTTAGAACGGCACCGATTTTACCTCAGTCGAACTGAAAATAAATACACAACCTAAAATCAGTTCTAGTTAGATGGTAGAGACTTGAGAAATAGTGAAAAACTTGAGTGAATCTTGAAATTATCAATTGAGAGAGAGAATTCTATCTAGATCAATCCCTGAGAGGTGCACTGTTATTCTACCCACATAATATTGATATCGCTTAGGTTCTTCAACCTCTAGGTGACTCCATTTCTCCATCCATCCAAGGTGGAACTCTGTCCACATCTCTACAACTCCTGTAGGTCTCCACAATCTGATCATCATCAATCATTAGTCAAGCTTTCTGTGATTTCTTCCTAGTTGATGACGACCTAGAATCAATCAATGCTGATTTGTCTAAATCGGCACCATTCCAAACCATTGACACTGATCACTGTCTAATCAATGCTGACCAATCTACAAAAAGGTATAGAATCTAGGTGACATAATTTCATCTTTGTTTTTATAGTTTCCTCGCTTCTTTTGATTTTTATGCTTGTTGTTTTTACATTCTATTTGCAACTTAAAATCAGAAAATCTAAACATTTTCTTACATATTTTATCATGTATGCCTTTATTCTTAATTGAAAATGTGAACTAACATCCATCGAGGAAGCTAATCACTTCCCGGACCCACTTTCTAGGCAGTTCACCCTTATATCTTCTAACGTCATCTTTTTCTATCAAGTATTCATGCATCACAGGTTTCTTGGATCTACTCTGCAGGATTTCTCATGTGCACCCATCTTAATTCCATCAAGATTTATCTCCATCTATGTCTTTGAATATTTTCCAATTAATCAGGTATTGACTTTATTTGATTTTTTTAGGGTTTTTGTGTTTAGTTTGGTGCATTAGCTTGGACAGGTAACAAGCACGAAATTCTTGATCTACATTCTCGCACACCCGGGGGGACTGGACCAAATTCACTTATTGGTAAGTTCATCTCTTTTCTAGTTTTGAGCTTTTTTCTTTTTCTTCACTGATTTTCATTAGTTGTTCTTAAGCATTTCCTTTCATCATTTCAGTCTTGCTTCTTTCATTTCTAAATTTGCAAAGTTAAGTCCCTTCTTTTTTGCAAATCTCAATTCCAATTTCTATTTCTAAAATTAGTAAATCCTTCATTTGATTTCAAAGTTGCATTTTGATTCATCTCTTTGTGCAAAATTTTCATTTCCTTGAAAGTTTTCTAGTTTCTTAAAATAGAAATTTCCTTTCCACTAGTATCTTGTTGGATTTGTTTGTGTGTTCTGCTTAACCTTGTTTTGTGGAGCGGTTTTCTTGTTCATAGGATTATTCAAGGGGAAGAGCTCAACAACGTGCTTTTTGAAGTCCACACACCTTGGAGAGCTAAATCTACAGGTATTTCTCTTTTGCGGTGTTTTCTCCTTTTTAAGAACTTAAAAAGAACTTGTTTGTTTGTTTTTATCACACTCAAACACTTCGGTTTTGGTCCTTAAAATGAATTAATCGCATTGGGAAAGAACTTGTTTGACTTGTCTTCATTGAAATCAAACACTTCAGTTTTAGTGCTTAAAAAGAACATTTTCTTTTTCATTTCTGTTGTATGTTCTTCACCTAGTTCTAAATAGGTTGGAAAATTAATCAAAATCGGTAGTGACACTATTTGATTTTTATTTTTCACCCTTGCACACAAAGCCAAAATCACTAGGTATAAAGCATTTAAACAAAAAAATCCTTTGCTAGCCTTACCAACTTGGAAGTGACATCTAAGAGGAAGAGCCTACGTAGTACTCGGGCGCACTATACATTCATGAAAGTTCTGGTATATATTGGCAAAGCACCTGACTCCCTTATCATAGTGGTGTGTGAAGTGTGGGGGTAGGCCCCTATATCAAGCCACATACCAGTCTTTTACTGAAGTGCCTTCGGGACTCCTCACTAAAACATTCCCCAAACCATCCTTAGTTTGTCCAATTGAGTAGTCCCTGTTTTAAAAAGCATTCCCTAACATTTTCTTTCTTAAAAAGCATGAAAATTTCAAAGAGATAATCACCCACACTGCTTGAATTCCCTATGCATTAATTAGGTTAATCTCTTTCTCGTGTTTATACTTGTTTATGCTGGTCATTACAAGGTCACAATCTAGGAAAATGGCTCAACTGGCCTCTTCCTCATTTGAGACCCCCGCTAATGTGGATGTTTCGGCACCCCTCAGGTCTTCTTTAGGACCAATATTAGTTGGTTCCCCATCTTGGTCGTATAATCCTTTCTATCATCCTAAAGTGATCCCATCATGACTGGCTTCCCCCAATCCTTCAGAGGTGCCATCTGCTTTTGATATAGAGTATGTTCCTCGCAGAGATCCTGAATTTCAGGCACTCCTTGACCACAACCCGGTAGCCCTTATGGACTACTTAGTGCATAAGTCTACTCAAATATCTGATCATGGACCACCAATCTAACAGGTTTATGATTATCCTCATGAGCCATCCTAGGATTTCATAGAATAGTTAGCATGCTTCTTCTCACCTCAAACCATGAAAGAAGGTGGCGCATCTATGCCTCCTTTTTCTCTTCCACCAACCATGTCGACTGGTTCTCAAATGACACTACCTATCCCTAGTGTAGCAGCTACCTCGGCTACCCCACAACCTACTTTTGAGAGGCCCTCTTCTTTAGCTATGATGAGTGCATCCACACTCCCACAAATTGTTGTCAATTCTTCTATGCCATCTATTACATCTCAGGGTTAGTATCTCTCTTTGAGCCAACCCCCTCCTACGAGTCAATCAGTTCCTCTTTCTCGTCTTCCAGCTGATCTTTCTTCCAATGCTCTAACGACAGTGGCTTTTACCCATCCCTTGGCATCGGCACCCTTAATAACTAATCCAGCAGTCAAAAGCCTCATTCAGAGTTTGTTTCCCACGATATCAAATCAAATCAACACCCACATTCCTCAATCCATTCCGATTCAGTCGACAAGTGTAGGAACCCACCAATCATAGGCTCCATCTTTCATTCAACAACCTTTCTCTCAACCACTTGTCATCTAACAATATGTTTATACTCATGGATCCTTCACACCAAATACCTCGTTAGGTGTCACCCAGAATGCCTGGTTATTCCTCTTATCATCCTATTAATCAGCAGATGAATCCCCCATTAATGCCTCAAAGAAAACATACCATTCACTTCTCATACGGGACATATCAACATGCCCCCTCCTCAATCTGATGTCGTCCAACTTCTTTTCAAGAAAATCGCAGACCTAGAAGCCTCCACCAAAGGGGCTCACCCTTCATACTCTTTTGAAGAAGTATGTAATGAACCAATTCATCCATTAGTGGCTTTTAAGCCTTATCCTCCCCAATGGGAACTTCCTAAGTTCTCAAAATTTCATAGTCGGGAGGATCCTCAACAACACCTATGAGCATTTAAACATGCTTGCTACCTTATAGTCTAGGACCAGGAGCTTATGCTTCGTACCTTTCCTATGTCTTTAGCAGGGCCCACTTTAGACTGGTACAATAACATACCCCAACATTCTCTATTTTCTTTCTCTCAATTAGCCCAGATATTTGTGTTGACAATTTCTGCACTCATGCGAGAAATGGGTAACTCGAAACTTTATTATGAAGGATAGCATTGGTGAAATATACCTAAGCTAGGGAATTTATATCAGATTATATTGTTAGTGCTGATTTGTGATTAAATTAAGTGAAGTTTGTAGCTATGTGTGCTATTACAAAACGTAAGATCACATAGTCTGCAATCTCACGAATATCCTCAAAGAAAAGAACACAAGCCTTGTAGAACAACCGTGTTGTCTCGATAAAGACACCGGATTGTAGAATATGTGAAGTGTATGGTCCTGAGATAGTAAACATAGCTGCAGTTTTCAAATGATCAGATTCATTATTATTATGTTTGTGCTCATCAAATTTATTGCTCTATATTCATCAAAGGTATTTGTGATTAACGAAATTGCATCCATCTATACTAGCATAAAATGTTACAAGTGACTCCTTTCCTACTACTTCCATCAAGAAAATATTGACAGACAAATAGTGACAATAATGTCTTAATGGACGTAGTAGGAAGGAGTCAAAATGAAGATCATATTCTAAGGTAGTCAAACAGCATACAAGGAGGCACATCTCCTTCAATGGTGGCTTACTAGAGTTACATGTATTCCTTTTAAGTTCATCTCTTATATTAATTCATTTTATTGAGATATTGAACTTTTCATACATCATTGTAGAATCAAAGGAAAAATTGAATGCATAAGGAGATAGTAAACTCATTATTTATATTTAATGATTTATTCATAAGAGATCATAAGTTTTCCCACACAAGTTGTAGGATGTGACTAAGTAACAACATCATATACATGGAAATGAGAATATTGCATGTGCGAAAGAATAGGAGTAGAGTAAAAGTGAACCCATCATTGTCTTTTCTATCTTCTTGTCCACTCTACATCATCTCTAGCTTCATCTCGTTCCATCTTTCCTTCCATATCCATCTTTGGTTCACCTGCAAGACAAAAGTAGTACTGTCAAATTGAGATTTGAGTACATTTTTATTCATCTACATCTGTTCTAAAGAAAATACATATTCTAAGCTCAATGTATCTAATGGTACTTGAAAGAAATAAATACAGGCACATGACATAGGGTAATTCAGGGATACAGATGGGCTGGCAGCAAAAGAAGAGCAGAGTACATAAAGAGAAATGAGTGATAGGAAGAAACAAAAGAGCTAAGGATTGGAGTAGAAAGGTATAAACTGGAATAGATTATAAAAGAGACAGATGTGGAGATTGACTTGAAAAAGAAGTTGAAGGTAGTTTACAGAAGAAGAATGAAGAAGAAAATAAAATTACATGGATACAAGAGAGGCTAAAAAGCCTATATATTTCTAGCTTATTTATGAGTTTTACAGAACAGGTTGTGAAATAAGAATGGAAAAATTAGTTTAATTGATTAAGAAAGAAGTAGCTACTGAATGGAAAACAAACATCATTTCCAGATGGTTTACAGGAAGGAAGAAGCATCATAATAGGTCAAGAAAGGAATATTTTTGCAAATCAAGTTGAAAATCTAGAAAAGGAGAGAGAGAAAAATGGTTTTAGAAAATTTCTGCCGAGTTTCCCTTTGCAAAATGGGGTTTTCAGAAAAGAACTTAATGATTTTCTTTAAAGTTCCCGGAAAAGGATCAAGCTCTTCATTATAAAAAGGAATACAACTATCTATCCAAGAAAACTGATCAAATACAGATGCAGTTACAGGATTTATTCAAACAATATGTTATTCAGAAATACAAAGATTTTTCATTCAACAGAGATCAAAATGATAACCCAGTTTTAAGATGTAACTATCTACAGAACCAATACAGGATGAAAATCTCAAAGGGTATACTATGAATCCAGTTTCTATTGAAACCCAAGTTACAAATCTACAAAACTTAGCAAATAGTCCTCATTAGAGCTCAAAGAAATGACAACCTTATACTCAGAAGTGAAGTTTTTCCAAGTACGACAGAAAGAAGAAACGAATCACAAATGCCATGTCTAAAGTTACAGATCTTGAGGCTAAACTGAAACTTTCATCTTCCAAAGAAAAAAAGAAAAGAACTTCACACTTAAGAACATTTTCCTTTTGAACAGTTGATTTATGTCAAGTATGCATCTACAGTAGAAAAACAAGCACCCAATACAATGACAGGTACCATGAAGAGTGTAAACAGTCAAGTTTACAACAAACTGAAACTACATCTACAGAAAGGAAAGACACAGCTAAAGTATCAACAAAGGATGTTTTAAACCAAGTTCCCATACAAGTCAAGCAATATCTCAAAGAAGGAAAACACAATACAACGCAAAGTTTCTTTCCATTTCTTTTCACACCTGCATATAATCAACATAGTACAAGAACTCACCGTGCTCAAGTAGGGAAGTTGAAATGATCAAAAATGAAAACAACTTCCTTTACATAAGCTCATTTCGATTCATTGAAGTCAAATATACAAAGAAAAAAATAGAAAAGAAATGCAGAGACTTGTCATTTAAATAGAGATTGAAAGAGTCGAATAAAATGACTAAAACCAACTAAGTTTCACAAAGAAAACATCTACAGAGGAAAAAAGACCGAGCTACATAAAATGAAACAGAACAAATACCTTCATGTTTCATCGAAAAAAATGTAGGCTGAAGTGAAGGTATATGGCATCCAAGGCCGAAAATGAAGTATACAGGCTCAAAGACCTCCAAAACCACCATGATTTCATCAAAATGCAGCAGAAAAAAAAAAAAAAAATTTGCCAAGGCTTCGCCCGTGGAATGAAAACCGAATGAAATGAAAAAGGCAAAGAGCTCGAATGCTTTAACTTCCCATTGAGACCAAGGTTTCAAAACCCTAACCTGGAGTTAAGCATCAATGGCGAGGTAGAAATCGAGGAGAAGATCAAGCGGGGGGATCAAACACAGAGATAAAAAAAGAACCCCAGTTAACCGCACCGATGTATTAAAAGCTAGGGTTCAAAACCCTAACCTGGAGTTAAGGATCAACGACAGAATAATCAGATAAGTAAAGATCAAGTGCTCTTAACGTATCCCGAGAATCCAAGTAAACCCAACAGGGGTTAGGTCACCACCAACCAAAGTTCGCAAGGGGTGAGTCACCGTGGGAAGGGGCCAACCCACGTGGCCCAAAGATTAATCATTGCCATGACTTTTCAAAAGTCTAACCATAGTCCGAGCTAATAATACATGCTTCCAAATAATAAAAAAACCATAATATATGTCATGATCACCGAAAAGGTGAAAAATATAATAGACCAAGCAAACCAAGGTGGTGGACCTTATATGGTCGTTCAAATACACATGGTGGCCTAAACAAAGGTGGTCCCGCTTTTATTCGGAACACATGAATTTTCCTAAGTCCAAAAGGTGGCAGTATCAAACCAAACAAATTGGAGGTGGTCCCCACACATTATTTTTGTAGATATTGCTAAGGATTGTAGTTTCTGATCACATACAAAGAATGATATTTTTACATGCCTTACCAACAGGACAGAACAAAGAAGATGATGAATTTGCATGGAGGAAGACTTACCTAGCAAGCAAATTGTATTTTAGCAATTATTCACCCTTTCTTTCTTTAAAATAGAACAATCAACTTCAGTTTGACTGTATTGTATCTAACGCTATTAATACCTATTTTTATTACATGCTTTAGTTTGTATCATTTTATCCCTTTATTTATTATTAAATAAAGGATAAAATTAGGATGCATGGGTGAGTACAACCTTTAGGCTATTTTTAGGAAGGGGTGAAATTTTGCTATATATTGTGTGCTTTTGTAAAGCACAAGTGGGGGAGATTTTTCTGAGAAATTCCCAGAGGACTTTTTGTATATGAGTACTGAAGCCATTTATGCAAGTTTTTCCCTCTGAGAGTGAAGAATTTTATGCCTTTCCAAGTTAAATTGCAGCTCTTTGTATATTTCGACATTAATTTTGTGATTGAAAATTCCCTGATTAAACACTTTACCCTACTGCAAATTTACCCTTTTTGCTAAATTTTATTATGCATGTTAGCTTACTAGTACTGTTGTGAATCTCCTCGATAAAATTAAGTGTTTTTCCCCTTATATTTCTACAAAAGTATTAATTGGTTCATGCACTAAAAATTCTTCACAAATCAATTGAGTATTTCACTCACCAAACTTCTCACACAAATTTGGTGTATCACCTTAGTATTATTAATTTTCAGTCATCTTTTGCCCTTAAAACTCCCAAAAACCAGTTTAGTGTACACCAATAAGGAACCGGCCTTTTAATCCCAGAGATTCACCTCACAATAGGTATACCCATAGACCTGAGGTGTCTCCATTATATCTACGAGAGAGAGATATTTTGCAGGCTTAGAAAATCTGCTGCCATCTCTCTGCAGGGTGCACTTTCGAGAGATAATAGTTTTTGGCACGCCCGGTGGGACCACGAATCAGATCTGCATGCAAATTATAGATTCTATAGCAGATTTCACAACAAATAAAGTTACTTTCAGGAGCAAGTGCAACAATTTATTCTAAAGATTTTATGATCTTTTGGTGACTCCGTAAAGCTGATTTCATACCAGTATTGCAGCATGTTCCATTCCTAAAGTGACTACAAGATCATCGGTAAGAGGAATTCCTCCTGAGTTTGTTTCTTTACCTTTGAATTCTGCTAGAAGGAGAAGAGTTGGTAATACATTACCCTATAATAGACCTGGTTTTGATAACCCTCCTCCTGATATTCCTTCACCACGTATCAATTTTTCAATCCATATCCCATTTTTCCAATGGCCCTTCAACCACCTAGAAATTTTGTGACCTTTACTAATGGCATCCCATTAGTAATTCCAGTTTACCATGATATTCCCAATGTTGCCATGAAAAGTTTGCCATCATTTACATGAGAAAATCAAATTACACCTGTTGAACATATTAAAGATGTTACAGCCATATGTGCAGTCCATAATATCACTCATGAAGATGTAGCTTTAAGACTTTTAGCTGCATCTTTTAAAGGACAAGCCTTGCAATGGTATAGAAATCTAGAGATTGGAAGCATAAGAACTTGGGATGAATTAGGTGAAAAACTGCTGAAACAATTCCAAGATAATTCAGATCATTTATCCCTCATAGAACAACTATCTACTATCAAAAGAGCCCCTCATGAGTATATGTCTAGTTTCAACATCCGTTTCGCTAGGACTTGGGAAAGAATCCCAGCAAGTGTTAAGCCTCAAGTTGATCATGCTTTCCTTTACTACCTCAGAGTATTGAATAGCGATATTTCAACTATGATCCAATCCATGGGAGCTTTTACTCTTCCGAGAGCCAATGACATTACTATAAAAGCCGAAAACAACCTTATTCAGGCTTGAAAATTAGCACCAAGGCGTATAATGCCATTTTTGTAGATTTAGCTCCTATTCCACAACCTATTACAATAGTGGAGCCTATTGCAGCCCCATCCCCGGATATGTTTAAAGCCTTGTAAACCATGGGAAATAAGCCGATGTCAATTGAAAACAAACTTACATTGCCTAATAGACCTTATCGTGGTCCTTATCAACAAAATCAACAAAATCAAAAATAGGCAACCTTTCCAACATAATCATAATTATAGGCAACCTTATCAGCAAATGTAGTTTGATCCTAATGTATCACCGAATCATCAACACCCCTATGTTTATACAAGCGCATATACTTGAACTCAAGAGTGTTCCAACCTTTCAACCTCATAACATGGGTACTATCTCAAAGTTGTGGGAATCTTGCTTGAGATAGACCTCCTAAAGAAATTGGTTCTTGCTCCTCAACTGGACCCGCCACAATCTGTCTAATGCAGGAAACTAACTATTCTAATCTAAATTTCCAAGGGACCAGGGAGAGAAGAGATTAAAATGAAATCCTACACTACAACAATACACCGTAAAAGGAGGGTGTGAGAGTCTTCAAATGCGTGAGATACAGCAAAGTGCACACTAGAAGGGGCCATAATGGTTCTCCATAATCTAGAAAAATGCATTTTACAACAATATTTCAAACATACACAATAATAATGGATTCCTTTATTCAAGAACATAATAATAGACACAATATTCTTGTAATCAAGGTTAAACCCCTCAAGTAGAATGCAAGAAAACACAGCATCAAGATACATCCACAAATTTGTATTTTGATTGCTTCTTGATATGTCATGTTTCTAAGGTCCCAATCGGTTATAAGAGAAGGGCCTGGATCACCATGCAAGGAGTCCACAACAAGGTTTTGCAACACATTCACTTCACAAAGAAATTTTGGCAGAGCTTTGCTACAAAAATGGCTACCTCCTCTTTTACAATGAGCCCAACACTCCAATTTATAGAAAATGAGAAGAGAGAGAGAAGGGAAAATGGAAATCCTAAATTTTGTCCTTCAACCACTTGTAAGAGCCATTAAATGGATTAAAATGATTTTATATTACTTGCAAAAGGCTCCCCATACTGTCCCAGGTGCCCCAATAGAGAAAGAATGGTGACCATGCCTCTTAATTGCACTCCCAACTACCAAATAAAACACTGTTATGAACCCGACCACGTTTTCTAAAAAGAACTTTGATCAATATCTCATAAAATATGGAATTTCTTGATTTCTATGCATTGGGCTCGGATCCAAAATTCCAACGGTAAGCAATTTTGGCGATTTTGTTGAGAAATGTAAAAGTTATGGCCTTGTGAGTGCGGGCAGCTATTTTGGGTCTAAATGGGGGTTTTCAGCATTGCCAAATGAGACAAAGGGACATCCGGAGCCGAATATGTTTATTTTATTTAAATATATATGTTTTTGTTGTGTAGAGGATGTCGTGCTTTTCCAAAAGTCCAATTTTGTGAAAATCGGAGCTCGGAGTCAAAAGTTATGGTCATTTGAAGTTCAAGTCAAACGTTGATTCAGATTTCTTCTTCCCGCCTCACGATAGAAAACGTTTGCAGCCCAAAATTCACGCCCCACGTGTACTTTTGTCATTATCTCAGACGACACATTCTCCCACAAAATTGGTACGGCTGATTCGGGCTTCCTTGTCTCTTTAGCAGCCTTTTCACAAATTCACGTATCGCGTAAGAAATTGATTGATTTTCCGGAGGAAAATCCCCAAATTGCCCGAAATGGACCGTTTTTTCGACAAATCGGCCGATTCACGTCCCACACATACTTTTTCCTTTTGTCCCAAACCATGGGAAATAAAAAGACTTAGATGATTTTGTATACCTTTTCCACTCAATTTAATGCCTCTTACATGTCCCAAGGACAGTGGACCGCCTGGGAAAAAAATGTCTCACTTAGCCGATTTTCTTTGTATTTCGACCCCAAACTTGGTATAAATCGGTATGACCCGCACTAGGGGGAGATTTTTTTGGGTAACTAAACCCTTCAGACCAAAAATGCTTTAAAACAATCCTATAACCTTAATTTTTGCATTTTTTCTAACTCGTTGGGATTTCTTCTTGGATGGGAGAGTTAGAGAGAAGCCGAGGGGCCCCAAAAAATACAAGATTTGTGGATGTATCTTGACTCAATCTACTTGCTTCTCCTTGAATTTGATGCATGTTATCAAAATTATCTTGAGGGATGAATTTTGGATAAGAATCCTAATATCAATACATCTAATGCTTTGGTTCTAGTTAATATGGCTACTATAGAGTGGTGTCAGATTATGGTTAGCATCATCCAACCACCTTGCCCAAATACTTTCACTTTGCCGTGAATTTTGTTGCACATTTGGAACCACTCTCCCAAGCATTGTTCATGCCTCAAATGGAGAGCTGGGTAGGAAATTCATGTTTCTCTCTCCCCGTCCCTTGAATAAATTTAGTTAGCTTTGAGGAAGATTTCATTATTGAGTACCACTTGAGCTCAAAAGAGAAGGCTACTTTGAAAAATAAAAACAACAAAATAGACTGTGCTGCCCATCTGTTACTAATAATTCAGCATCTACCCTCAAAACTAGATAGACCTGCTATCCCTCGAAAAACATCAAGTACTACAGCTGGTAAAGAGCAATAAAAATAGCTTTATCAACATCCAAGAAGATTATTTATTCCTCGTATCCAAAGCTACTTTGAAGGCAGAATCTATTTTTGTTAAGGCTTATGCTAAAATAGTTGAGTCTATCTCTAAAATGGTTTCTTCTTTTAATATCGTTGATGTAATGAAGAAGCATAATGATAACATCTCAATGTGGATGCTTTAAGCATTCCAGATAATAGGATTTACTCTCTCATGAACTAGCTAAACTACAAATTTCTTCAAAAATAGTAGAAAAGGACGTTTAGAAGATAGATATGGTCCTTGGAACACTTGATCAAGACCGCATAAAAGGGGTTAGATGGATGGTTCATAAGGTTTTAAATGATCATAACATAAATAAGCCACCACAATTTTATCTATCACTGATTATTGAGAAAATCTAGTTCATAATCAGCATGGAGGACAACGTCAAGTAAGTAGCACGATTATGCAAAAGAAATTGCTAAAAAATTAGGCATGTAGTATGAACCTATAGAAAAGAGTGTTTTACAGCTTGATGGGACTGCAACTAATACCATTGGTATAATAAAAAATTTAGAGGTAACATTACATGCTTGCCCAAATGTTTCCATTTTACAAGATGTTACTGTTGTGGATTTACCTCCATATTTTTCTTTGTGGCTATCTAGAGACTTTACAAAAAAATAGGAGGTTACCTCTTGTTAGATTGGTCTTTCTTATTTTTCACCACACGTTATTGCACTAAGGTTACCATCAATTCAAAACCACTAGCCAGATTTCACATTGAGCCTCATTCTCTAAATGCGGTGGCAAATTATTCAAATAAGTTAGATCAATCTGATTTTGATGATGTAGATCAATTTTCAACATTAGAGGGTGTTTCTAACATGTTTATGGATGAAAAAAAGTTGAATAACATGCCCATGATCCTTTAAGGAAGTTGAAGAACATCTTTTGGTGTATATTTTATGCATGAAGAAAATGCAACAATTCCTTGTTGTCCAAAACAGAGAATTCAAAGAAGGGATTTGGAGCTTCATTTCGATGGGGCTAAGAACAAGAAAGGACAGGAGAAGGTTTTATGCTCACTTCCCCAACAAATGAAAGGTATTTTACAGCTTTGAGTCTCCAATTTTCATGCACTTGTAATGTAGCTGAATACGAAGCATTAATTCATGGCTTACTTTGGGCCAGAAAAAGAGGGATCAACACATTACAAATCTTTGGTGATTCTGAGTTGGTTATCAATCAAGTAAAAAACTTCAATGTTTGTAAGAATCCATTAATGAAGTCTTACAGACATAGAGTTTCAGACTTAATGGAAGATTTTGATGCTATTAATATTCAGTCTATTCCTAGAACTGAAAATAAGCATGCTGACAGACTTGTAGTAGTTAGTGCTAGTTTTGAAGTGCTAGAATAGATAGAAAATAACAAAATTCAGCCTCATATTAAGTTAATTGTCAGGCCTTCTATCCCTGATAATGAATCAAATTGGTAGGTTTTTGAAAGTGATGATCAAATCTATAGGTTTTTACAGCAAGAAGCTGAATTTTCTGTAGTAAATCAGGATAAATTACAACATTTATACGGTGACTAGATTGTTCAACTAAAGAAAAAAAAATTACCTCGAGGACTTGTCACATTGGAAGACATCTTTAGTACTGATGACCAGTTAAGAAAGGACAAAACTAAGATGTCTACTCATGTTGATAATTACAAAGAGATTTCAGTTGATGAAGGAAAGAATCTATTCCTTAGAAAGGTATGTTCCTTATCTAAAAAAAATCTTTTATTAAGCTTTGCATAGAATTTAAAGATGTTTTCACCTGGAGATATAAAGACTTGAAAGGGTTTGACCCCAGTTTAGCATAGCATACCATTAAATTACAGCCAAATTCTAAACCAGTTAGACAAAAACAAAGGCCTGTTAATCCCAGAATAGAACCTCTTATGAGAAAAGAGTTATCAAAGTTGATTGAATCAGGAATTATTTTCCCAGTTAAGCACTCAAGTTGGGTAGGAAATATTGTTCCTGTTAGGAAGAAGAATGGAGAAATCAAACTATGTGTGCATTTCAGAGATCTTAACAAAGCATCGTTAAAAGATCATTATCCACTACCACATATGGATCACATTTTGAGAACAGTTTCAGGTTCAGATAGATTATCCCTTCTAGATGGTTATAGCCGATATAATAAGATTTTAGTCTGAGAAGAGGATAGATATAAAATGACTTTTACCACCAATTGGGGTACTTATGCTTACAAAAGAATGCCTTTTGGCATTTTAAATGCCGGTGCAATGTTTCAACATGGAATGGACATGGCTTTTTCGTAGCCTACTAAATAAATGCATACTTGTTTATTTAGATGATGTTACTATATTTTCAAAAGATTCTACGAAGAACATCTAAAGAATTTAAGGAAGACTTTTAGTTATGTAGGTAATTTGGAATATCCTTGAACCCCAAAAAGTCTATCTTTTAGTACATCAAGGTAAACTACTTGGACATATTGTTTCTAAGCAAGGTTTAGTAATTGATCCTTTCATAATCAAAGCTTTATCAAAGCTATCATTGCCTCATCACAAGAAGGCATTACAGAGAGATTTCGGAAAAATAAACTTTGTTAGGAGATTTGTTCTAGATTTTGCAACATTGGTTAAACCGTTGATAGTATGTTAAAGAAAGAGAAAACATTCTCTTGGACCAGTGAAGGAAGGGAAGATTTTGAGGCTATTAAAATAGCTATTTCTCAGGCCCCTACTCTTGCAAATCCAAATTTTGATAAATATTTTGAAATATATGCACTTGCAGAGCTGAAACAAACTCGACTATTCTAACCCAAGTAAATGATGAGAATATCGATCAGCCAATTGCCTTCTTTAAGCAGAGTTTACATGATTATGAAACAAGGTACACGTTCCTTGAAAAACAAGTACTTTTAGTAGTCAGAGGTCTAAATAATTTTAATTACATGCTTTCAAACAATAGAATTCATGTTCTTGTTTCTCATCCAAGTGTGAAAGCTTTCTTACTAAACAAAGAATTGAATGAGAAAAGAGCAGGCTGGATAACAAAGGTTATGGAATATGATGTTGATATCTGAGTTTCCAAGATAGTTCGAGGTAAAGGATTATGTGAGCATCTAATTACTGATATGGAGAAACAACAGACTACAAAACCTAAAGATTTGGAACAGCATGCTAAAACTACGTATCAACAATCAAATATCATGTTGTAACCAGAAAATCAGCAACCTGAACCTTCTCAAGAAATTCAGGAATCAAGGTGGATGACTGATTTGGTTAACTATTTACAACATGGCACCTATCTCGGAAGGTATGGATAAGAATAAACAAAGGTATTTTAGGTTACAAGCTATTCCTTATCTTTTTATTGATGGTGTATTGTTTAAAAGATATATAAATGGAATCTTGCTACGATGTATCGATTGAGATAAAATTTAGAAAATATTATCGAATTCCATGAAGGACCTGCGCAGAGGTCACTTCTCAAAGATGTACTACAGCTTTAAAGATCATGAAAGTAGGTTACTACTAGCCTAGCATATTTAAGGACTGTTATGAATAGATTAGAAAGTGTAAAAAATGGGCTTTCTTTGTTTAAAAAGAACGTTGAGCTTCACTGCGTTTGCATGACCTATTTCAGTTGATCAGCCTTTTATGCAAAGTGGGGTATTGACTTTATTAGACTGATAAACCCACCTTCTTCACAAGGTCATAAATGGATCTTAACTGCTATAGATTATTTTACACGACAAGACTAAAGTAGTAGCTTTGAAAGATGGTAATGAAACATCAATACTATCCTTTTATGAAGGTATAGTCTACGATTTGGTGTTCCAAAGAACTATCATATCGATAATTCTCTATCATTTCTCGGTGCTAAAGTAATAGATTGGGATATCAACCATGAAATCTATTTAAGCTCTTTGTCTAATTATTACTCACATGGTAATGGCTTAGCCAAGAGTACCAACAAAAATTTGTTAAGGATCATCAAACAAACACTCAAGGATAATCAAAGAGCTTGGAATCTAATGTTGAATTCAGCACTTTGGGCTGATAGGGTGACCCCTAAGAGATCAGTTGACAACTCACCATACAAACTCGTGTATGGAAAATAAGTGAGAATGCCAATTTCAGTTGAATTACGTGCATTAGATTTGCTGCATCAAAGTGAACTACTTGAAAATGAACCATTGCAGGTTCGTTATGTAGAATTAATGGAATTACAAGAGGTAAGAGATAAAATTCATTTAAATATGGAGAAGAATCAAAATAGATGAAGAATACTTTTGACAAGAAATCCAAATTCAGAATCTTCAATGAAGGAGATATTGTGTTGAAATGGGATGTTGATCGTGCAAAGCCAGGAAGACACTCAAAGTTTGATACACTCTGGAGTGGTCCTTACATGATCTCAGCTTGCAAGGAACACAATGCTTTTTAGCTTTCGAAGCTGAATGGAGAGGAACTCCCCATTCCTGTGAATGGTATGTTTCTCAAACATTATTATTGAAAATCTTACAGTGATTGTTAGAGTAGGATTTCCCATTCAATAAGTGTAGTTTCTGCACATTGCATCGTTCTTTATTTTTAATAAGTGCATTTGTGCACTTGGTCTAGTTTGCCAAATATTTTCCTAGCTTTAGTTTGTTTTGGAAGGGTTGGACCTTTCAAGAAAGGGAAGATTTTGGTCACATATTTGGACTCCATACCCAATGGACAAGAGTAAGGCACTAGTCTACAAGCTAGCAGGAAGCTTTTCCCCGCAGGATCGCTAGAAATGTTGAAAATTTCTACACTCATGCATAAATGGGAAACTCGAAACTTTGTTAAGATGGATAACATTGGTGAAATATACCTAATCCAGGGGAATTTATATCAGATTATATTGTTATTAATTGATTTGTGATTAGATTAAGTGAAGTCTACAACTATGTGTGTTGTTATTAAAAATGTAATAGATCACATAGTCTGCAATCTCATGAATATCCTCAGCAAAAGAACACAAGCCCCAAAGAACAATTGTGTTGTCTTGATGAAGACATTTGATTGCAGAATATGTGAAGTGTATGGTCCTGGGACAACAAACATAGTAGTTGTTTTCAAATGATCAGATTCATTATTATTATGTTTGTGCTCATCAAATTTATTGCTCTGTATTCATCAAAGTTATTTTTGATTAACGAAATTACATCCATCTATGCTTGGCATAAAATGTTACAAGTGACTCCTTTCCTGCTACTTCCATCAAGAAAATATCGACAGACAAACAGTGACAATAATGTATAAATGGAGGTAGTAGGAAGGAGTCAAAATGAAGAGCATATGCTAAGGCAGTCAAATAGCATACAAGGAGGCACATCTCCTTCAATGGTGGCTTACTAGAGTTACAGGTATTCCTTTTAAGTTCATCTCTTATATTAATTCATTTTATTGAGCTATTGAGTTGCATACATCATTGTACAATCAAAGGAAAAACTAAATGCATAAGGAGATAGTCAACTCATTTTTCAATTTAATGATTTATTCATAAAGATCACAAGTTTTCCCACACAAGCCGTGGGATGTGACTAAGTAACAACATCATATACATGGAAACGAGAATATTTCATGTGCTAAAGAATAGAGTAGAGGAGTAAAAGTGAACCTATCATTGCCTTTTCTATCTTCTTTCCCTCTCCACATCATCTCAGCTCCATGTTCATCTCTTTCCATCTTTCCTTCCATCTCCATCTTCTTTTCACCTACAAGACAAAAGTAGTACCTATCAAATTGAGCTTCGGTACAATTTTTATTCCTATACACCTATTCTAAAGCAAATACATATTCTAAGTTCAATGTATCTAATGGTACTTGAAAGAAAGAAATACAGGCACATGACACAAGGTAATTTAAGGATAGATATGGTTGACAACAAAAGAAGAGTAGAGTAGATAAAGAGATTTGAGGGACAGGAAGAAACAAAAGAGCTAAGGATTGGAGTAGAAAGGAAGAAAGCTGGAATAGATTATAAAAGAGATAGATGTGGAGATTGACTTGAAAAAGAAGTTGAAGGCGGTTTGGAGAAGAATAATAAAGAAGAAAATAAAATCACATGGATACAAGAGAGGCCAAAATTCTATATATTTCTAACTTATTTCTGAGTTTTGCAGGAATAGGTTGTGACATAAGAATGGAAAAATCAGTTTCACTATTTAAGAAAGAAGCAAGTGCCTTTGAATGGAAAACAAACATCATTTCCAGATGCTTTACGGAAGGAAGAAGTTCCAAAATAGGTCAAGAAAAGAATATTTTTGCAAATCGAAGTTGAAAATCTTGAAAAGGAGAGAGAAAAAAAAGGATTTTAGAAAAAATTTCCTAGAGTTTCCCCTTGCAAAATGGGGTTTTCAGAAAAGAACTTAATGATTTTCGTTTCGTGCTAAATTAAAACTGTCATCTTCCAAAAAAAATAGAAAAGAACTTCACACTTAAGAATAGTTTCCTTTTGAACAGTTGATTTATGCCAAGTATGCATCTACAGTAGAAAAGAAAGCACCCAATACAGTGACAGGTACCATGAAGAGCGTAAACAATCAAGTTTACAACAAACCGAAACTGCATCTACAGAAAGGAAAGACACAGCTAAAGTATCAACAAAGGATGTTTTCAATCAAGTTCCCATACAAGCCGAGCCAGATCTCAAAGAAGGAAAACACAAGACAGTCCAAAAGTTTCTTTCCATTTCTTTTCACACTTGCAAATAATCAACAGAGTACAAGAACTCACCGTGCTCGAGTAAGGAAGTCGAAACGATAAAAAATGGCGACAACTTCCTTTACAGGCTCGTCTGAGCTCATTGAAGCCGAATATACAAAGAAAAAACTAGAAAAGAAATGCAGAGATTTGTCATTTATACAAAGATCAAAAGACTCAGGGGAAAATGACTAAAACCAACTAAGTTTCACAAACAAAACATTTACAGAGGAAAAAAGGCCGAGCTACAGAAAATGAAATAGAACAAATACCTTCGTGTTTCATCAAAAAAAAATGTAGGCTGAAGAAGCTCTATGGAGTCCAATGCCAAAAACAAAGTATATAGCCTCGAAGACCTCTAAAACAACCATGATTTCATCAAAATGTAGCGCAAAAAAAAAAAAATTTTCTAGGGCTTCGCACATGTGGAATGAAAACTCGAATGAAATGACAAAGGCAAAGAGCTCGAATGCTTTAACTTACCATTGATACCAAGGTTTCAAAACCCTAACCTGGAGTTAAGGATCAACGGTGAGGCAGAAATCGAGGACAAGATCGAATGGTAGGGGATCAAGCACAAAGATCAAAACAAACAAACCCCAATTAACCACACTGACCGTATTAAAATCAAGGGTTCAAAACCCTAACTTGGAGTTATAAATCAACAACGGCATAATCAGATAAGTGAAGATCAACGGCCCTTAACCTATCTTGAGAATCCAAGTAAACCCAACACGGCTTAGGTCACCACCAACAAAAGTTCGGAAGGGGTGAGTCACCATGGGAAGGCGAGCCCATGTGGCCCAAAGATTAATCATTGCCATGACTTTTCAAAAGTCTAACCATAGTCCAAGCCAATAATCCATTCTTCCAAATAATCGGAAAAACAATAATATATTCCATGATCACCGAAAAGGTGAAAAATATAATAGACCAAGAAAAGCAAGGTGGCGGACCTTATATGGTCGTTCAAATACACATGGTGGCCTAATCAAAGGTGGTCTCCTTTTTATTCAAACACATGAATTTTCCTAAGTCCAAAAGGTGGCAAAGATTAAACCAAACAAATTGAGGTGGTCCACACACATTATTTTTGAGATAATTCTAAGGATTGTAGTTTCGATCACATACACGAATGATATTTTTGCATGCCTTCACAACAAAATAGAACAGAAGATGATGAATTTTCTTGGAGGAAGACTTACCTATCAAGAAAATTTTATTTTAGCAATTATTCACCCTTTCTTTCTTTAAAATAGAATAGTCAACTTCAGTTTGATTGTATTGTATCTAAGGTCATTAATGCCTATTTTTATTACATGCTTTAGTTTGTATTATTTTATCCATTCATTTATTATTAAATAAACAATAAAATTAGGATGCATGGGCAAGTATAGCCTTTAGGCTATTTTTAGGAAGGGGTGAAATTTTTCTATATATTGTGTGCTTTTTCAAAGCACAAGGTGGGAGATTTTTCAAAGAACTTCCTAGAGGACCTTTTTGATATGAGTACTAAAGCCATTTCTTCTAGTTTTTCCCTCCGAGTGTGAATAAATTTACGTCTTTCCAAGTTACTTTATAGTCTTGTGTATGTAGAAATTAATTTTTTGAATGAAAATTCCTTGATTAAACACTTTACCCTCGCTACAAATTTACCCTTTTTGCTAAATTTAATTGTGCATTTTAGCTTACTAGTATGGTTGTGAATCTCCTTCAAGACAAATTAATTGTTTTTCCCATTACATTTCTACAAAGAAGTATTAATTGGTTCATGTACTAAAGAATTCTTCACAAATCAGTTGTGTATTTCACTCAATCAAAGTTCTCACATAAATTTTGTGTATCACCTTAGTATTATTAATTTTCAGTCATCTTTTTCCCTTAAAACTCCCAAGAAACTAGTTTAGTGTACACCAATAAGGAACCGGCCTTTTAATCCTAGAGATTCACCTCACAATAGGTATACCCACAGATCTGAGGTGTCTCCATTGTAGCTATACGAGAGAGAGATCTTTTTACAAGCTTAGAAAATATGTTTCCATCTCTCTGCAGGGTGCACTTTCAAGAGATAATAGTTTGTTGAAAAATTCTCAATAAACATCATATATAAGATCTCGATCACAGATCTTTATAACATTCATCAATTCGATGACGAGTCTATTGTAGACTTTGTCACTCATTGGAGAGGAATAATAAATCAATTGTCCTTCTCCCTCCCTCAATCTTAGCAAATTGATTTGTTTACTTGATCTTGCACCAATCATATTTCTTCCAATTTAAGGATTCAAACCTTTCATACATTTTAAGAAGCCTTTACGATGGCACACAAACTTGAGTCTCGTGCCATCAAACAAGGAAAGTTAAAAATTCGCTCTAAGTCTAAACCAGATTTTTCTCATTTTACAAAATCAAACCCTTCTTCTTCTAACAAAGACAAGAATCGGGGTCCACAAACGCTATTGTCTTAAAAACATCACAATCTGATAACACTTCTAATCAAACACCTTGGAGAGACTCCACATCTTCTCGAAAAGAACCTTCGTCATCTTGGTCTTTTACTTCCTTGGGTGAATCATATGCTTCTATCTTAGACAAAATGTTGGAAGTTCACATGATCGAACTTCCTCCTATTAGAAATTTTGATGAGAACCAAGAACAACCATTCTGGTATCGTGAAAATGACTTCTATCGTTATCATAGAAACAAAGGCCATGACATTGAACGATGTCAGACCTTCAAAAATCTCGTCCAAAAATTCATTGATAAAGGTGAGCTCATTCTAGATAACCCAAATGCCCCCCAAAATCAGGCACTTGACATTTTTAAACAACCTTTTCCAAATCATTCCCCAAACAATGATGCTTTGAGGTCTCAAAAACCAAACACTCATACTATCAGCTCCATTTCTACTGATAGTTCTTCTTCTAATTTTGAGCCATCCACAAACGTGTCGACTAAATCGAACTTCCTTCCACTCCTTCAAATTCCAAGATTCCACCATCCTCGGATGGTCCATCTTCAAGTCTTCCTTTATTGTTAGATACAATGTCATCTTCATCTGTCTCGTCATCAGATATTCTTTCGGTTGCTTGAGTCATTTACATCCCTTCAAATTTCCACTACGAATACTTCTACTTCTATCGCTCCCATTTTTCCACAACCATGCCTTTGGTTAATGTACCCATAGTTGTACCAACTTCTATACCTTTGGAAGTGTCTTCGATCTTGACTCTTCCTATCTCTTTTCCTACAGTAATTACACCCACAATTACTGCATCTAAAGTACCCTCCTCACAAGAGGCTATTTCTTCATTACTTGCCTCTTTCACCATCAGTGCTTCCTTACCTATTAAGGAAACATCTAAAGAGATAGCATCGACACCCACACTTTCAACTCCTAGACTCAAACATAAACAATTTGAGTTTAAATCTAAAGTCACATCATCGGTATCATCTCCTTTACTTCCTCCGAAATGGTTACAATCACCTTATGTGGTTGAAGTTGTCACCATCCTTGAAAAGGGAAAACCAATATTTCAGACCATCAAAACTCTTGGTGCCCTCCCTCAAAAATCCCTCTCTATGCCTCATAAAAAGTGGATTTATCCACTGAAAAGGTGTCTTCTTCTATAACACCATCTTCTTCACTAGTGCCTCATAAAATGGATTTACCTACTGGAAAGGCGTCACCTCTTTTATCAAAACCATCATCTTCATCACCAAAAACCAAGGCACCCTTTGTGCCTCCTATCAAATCTATTTTGGGAGCTCCTCCCCCATCTAAATCAGTCTTATCTAAATCATCGTCTATTTTGGTCAAGTAGCCTTCTTCATCTCTGAAGACTAAAACACTTGTCATGTCTTTGTCATCTTCAAAATATATCTTAGGAGCTCCTCCTCCACTAAAATCAATCTTGCCTCACTTGCTTCCATCTCAAGAACCTAAGGCTATTTCTCCCAGTATTCAAAATATAAAATCGGTCCCTAAAAAGACTATCAAACCAGATATGTAGGCTCTTTTACCTCAACAGTCTACTAAGACTAAAGAGGTGCCTCCTTCACCTCTGTCCACATCTTCATCTACCAGATTTTATACTGAAATCCTTCACCAACTTATCCAATCTTCATCTATATCACTTCCTCCAATCAAACCCTATAATCCCAAAGGAGTAAAACCTACATGGTTCAACTCTGATATGATTTGTGCTTACCATCGCACTCCAGGTCATGACACTCAGGGATGTAAATCCCTTCAATTTGTTGTTAACAACCTCTTGGAAGAAAATGATCTCCTGTTGGAGGAGGAAGAGGAACAAGTGTCTCCTATCATCCCAACTACTTTTGAGTATAAATGATCTATTCAGCCCCCAATTCTATTGATATCACTCTAGATGATCTTCCACCCTCTCAAATTGACACAATTCATATCACCACTAGAACACAATGTTACGATAATCCATCATCTTCTACAGCTCCTCGACCACGAGTCATTATTTCTAATTCTCCCGAATAAACTCCTCCTTCCTCATTGTATTGCCACTAGAACACAATGGTACGATATTCCATCATCTTCTATAGATCCTTGACCACGAGTCATTATTTCGCTACTCCTAAATGAGTCTCTATTCGTGCTTCACCTTGGGCTCAGATTCCCATGTCAGTTGAGGAGAGTGTTATGAAACAACTCACCCATGCTCCGGTCAAAATGTCTCTTTTTGACCTTATTCAGTCATCTCCCCAGCATCGCCAGGCTCTGATTGATAATCTGCGCCACATCATGGTAAATTTAAATGAACCCCAACCTTTCAAGATGGTTGTCGGGTTGAATAGATTATCAACCACCATCTCCTTTGAGGATTCTGAAATTCCTCCCCTTTCTTTTGAGGATTTAGAGGCTCCTCTCTTTATCATAGTTCAAATCAATAACACTACATTAAAACACACTATGATCAATAGTGGTGCTGCACTCAATGTCATTTCCTCCCACACATTTGAGCAACTTAAGTTACCAAAGAACGTAGTGTCACCACCGCCTTTCACCCTTCGATCATTTAACGATCAACTGAAGCGGTTACCTTAGGAACTATGGTCCTGCCCATTTGGGTAGGCAAGAAACTTCTTCACGAGCTTTTTTACATTGTCGAAGGGAAATTCCACTACAATATGATCCTCGGATGCTCTTGGATCCATACAATGCACTATGCATCCCATCAACCCTCCATCGATGCATAAAATATCAGTATGAGGGAAAAATCTATACTCATCCAGGAGACCCTTTTCCATCCGCACAATGTGACATGACCACAGGGTTTGTCCCTCCAAAGGAGAATGCTGATTCTCCTAACAAGGCTTCATCCTCTTCCATACCTACAACAAAACTACCAGATCTAAAAACTGGAAGATACGTTGCAGCATTTTTCACTAGGAGAGCTTCCCATTCTCTCTTTTTACGCCCATCTCAAACTTAATGAATATGGTAGGAAAGACAAACAACCTGAATATCAACTAGTCCTTGGCCGCATCATCACCATTGGTCTTCCCAATTAATAGACTGAATTCATCTACAGTGGTCTTGATGTACCTCACTATCATTCAGATTCTCCTCCTAGGGCCAAACCCTATTCGGTAGGGTTTGATTATCTAGAGAATCCCATGTTTGCAAAAACTTATCTATATCGATGCACCTGGAAGGGCTTTAGCTTGGGAAAGTATGTATAGGGTGTGCATGACCTTGCATCCATTCCAATTCTTAAACCACATCAAAAATTGGTTTAGGGTTCAAACCTCCCTCGAAAGCCACCGTCACCATTCTCCCTGAGCCTCTTTCCATTGAGGAACCATCTTCTCCTATCAGGTCTGAAGCATTTCTTGATGTGGATGACACCATTTCCATCCCATCTAACTATTTTTTTAGTTGATTTCATTTCCTTAGGTCCACCGACCTATAATGCTAATGGAAAGTCCACTTCCATATAATTAGTCTTCCCGAAATAGTTGGCCACGATTCTCCTACTATCAATACTATCCATTGTTTGAATGATGACTCTTTCTTACCTATCTAGGGGCCAAAGATTCTTATCTTCCTAAAACCATTCCTTCTGACACATCTATGCTTCTTAACAAAGCCACTATCGACAATAATATAGGGACTTCTGAAGATCCTCGCATCATTAAGTTCGGCCAATCTCTTAACCCACAGGAGTTAGGAGACTTTTCCACCTTTCTTTCCAATCATCATTAAGTGTTTTCTTGGTCATATGCAGATATGTCAGGCCTCGATGGTAACACCATGATCCATAATATCATTACTCTTCCAGACATCAAACCAAGATTAAACAAAAGCTGTAAGATGCATCCTAGTGTAGCTCTCCTCATTAAAGAAGAGTTGCAGCACTTGCTTTACACGAACTTCATGCAACCCATTAAATATCCACAATGGGTTTCAAATGTAGTACTAGTAACCAAAGATACTAGGAATATTTGAATTTGCACCAACTTTTGGGATCTTAATCTCGCTTTCCCGAAAGATGATTTCCCTCTACCTAATATCAACCAACTCATGGACTTAATCCTGCAAGTCACAAGATGATTTATCTTATGGATGGTTTCTCTCGGTATAATCAAATTCTCATCGCACTAGAGGATCATCACAAGAATTCCTTCATAACTCCTTGGGGGAATTTTTGTTATCGTGTTATGCCCTTCGGTCTTAAGAATGTAGGGGCGACTTATCAACTTGTAATGACCTACATCTTCCATGACCTCTTACACAAAATTGTAGAATATTACGTCAACAAAATCCTTGGTAAGTCCAAACACCGTCAAGATCATATTCTCATCCTTGCACCTCTCTTTGAGAGACTCATTCATTTTTTTCTTCACCTAAATCTGTCTAAATGCGTGTTTAGCGTTCTCACTAGTAAACTCTTAGGATTTATCATTTCTATCAGGGGTATTGAGGTCGATCCCACAAAAATAAATGCTATCATCGATATGCCTCCTCCTTCCAACTTAAAGAAGCTCCATGGTCTTCAAAGCAATCAAGTGCATCATTTTATCTCGTAGCTTACGGACCATTGTCAACCTTTTCATCATCTCCTCTATAAAAACATTCATTTTGAATGGGATGAGTGTTGCCAAAAAGCCTTTGATGATCTCAAAGCTTATCTTCTTTCTCCACCTATGCTCACACCTCCACGTGAGGGGGAGCCATTCTATCTTTATATTTCTATGACTGACCATGCTCTAGGAGCCATGATCTCACATCGAGATGCTAATGGTAAGGAATAGGCTATCTATTATATCAGTTGCACTCTTCATGAGTATGAAACTCACTATTCCAAAGCTGAAAAGTTGTGTTGTGCTCTCTTCTTCATGACTTCTAAACTTTTTCATTACCTCCTTAATCATAAAACTTACATTGTTATGAGTGTCAATCCACTCAAGACAATGCATGCGAAACCTTATCACAATGATCATATCACTCATTGGCTCATGCTCATGACAGAGTTTGACCTCGAGTTCATCTCGTAGAAATCTATCAAGGGTCAGGTTATCATTGATCAATTAGTTGATGCCCCTCTTCCAGACACTCAAGTCCCCCTCACTCAATTCCTAGACGAGTACATTCAACAAATTAATTTCGGTCTATCTCCATTTAAAGTAAAACTCTTCTTTGATGGGTCCAAGTGTTACCAAGGGGGAGGCATAGGTTTTGTCATGATTCCTCCTTGGGGTGCACCTATCCCTATCACACACAAGCTTAACTTTGAATGTACCAATAATATGGCCAAATATGAAGCCCTTGTTTTAGGTCTTAAAAATTCCATTAATCTCAGCACTCACCATATCGACATCTTCGGTGACTCTGAGCTCATCGTTAATCAAGTCACTAGTGTCTATCAATGCAAAAATGATATCCTTCAAAAATATCATGATATCGTTCTCTTTCAGCTTCAATCTTTCAATAAATTTACTATCCAAGATATTCCTTGCACTGTAAACCGATTTATAGATATGATGGCTTCTTTAGCCTCACTTATTCCTCCATTCACTGAAGACTTGTGACTTTATGTGGTTGTTTAGTGTCTAGACCAACCATCTCATCTCAGGTAGTTGACTTCAATCAACGCCGTCATGACTGACACTCAAGATGAGTGGTATCAGCACATTTTTTATTACCTATCCTACTTAGTGCTTCCTCCAGATTTGACTTCCAATGGTAGAAGATCTTTTATCCAACGTGCAAACCGCTATGCTATTCTGGGTGGAATCCTTTACAAATGTGGTTTTGAGGGTATTTTTCTTTGGTGCCTCAAAACCCCGAATCATCTAAGGCCATTCAGGAGGTCCACGACGGTATCTATGGTGGAAAATTTGGCATTTTGGCCATGGCTAAGCACATCCTACATTTATGTTACTATTGGCCTTCTCTTAATCAAGACTCTACTGAATATGTTAAGAAATGTGTCAAGTGTCAACAACACGCTAATCTTACACATATCCCTAGTCAAGATTTATAACCTGCAACGGATTTGTGGCCTTTTTCACAATGGGGTCTTGATCTCATTGGTCTCATCAATCTGTGCTCTTCGCAGTGACATCACTCTATCATTACTGCCACATAATACTTCACTAAATGGGTGGAGGCTATTCCTCTTTCATCGACCAAAGCTAAACCTATTGTTGATTTTGTCTATCAACATATCATTTGTTGCTTTAGTGTTCCTCACAAGATCGTTACAGACAATGGCAAGTCTTTAAAAAAATATTTGTAGAAACTTTGTGACACCTTCAATATTAAACTCAGATTTTCTTCTCCATACTATCCACAAGCTAATGGCCAAGCTGAAGCTTCTAATAAAACTTTGCGTAATATCCTCGCAAAGGTAACTAGTTGAGCTGGTAGGGATTGGCACTTACACATCCCTTTTTCTCTCTAGGCTTATCAGACTAGCATTTGTACCCCTACTAGTGCTACTCCCTTCTCTCTCATCTATGGGTCTAAGGTTGTCCTTCCTTTGGAAGTCCAGATTCCCTCTCTTCATGTCTCTCTCAGAGAGTTTGTCTCTGATGAGGACTATCATCAAAACCATCTAGCACAGCTTGAGTTGTTAGATGAACGTCATCTCAATGCTCTTGAACATCATCAAGTCTATCTTGAGTGTGTCAAGCATGCTTATAACAAGCATTTGCAGTAGTGTGACTTCCAAGTTGGTGATCTTGTTCTTAAAGAAAACCAAAATGTCACTACTCTGGAATGGAGTCAACATGGTAAGTTTTCTCCTAACGGATGGGACCGTACGTTATCACTCATAAGTATGGGTCTGGGGCTTATCACCTATCTTCCATGGATGGTATACCTAAAATGGAACCTCTTAATGCTTTGCATCTAAGGCCCTTCTACTATTAAAATCTATCTTACATGATCTTAATCGCAAAAAAGGTATTTCATCCATCTATAACCAGTCATGTATTTCGTAGTGATTTGGAACTATGTGGTTCTCTATGTTATTTCTATTTATACCTTAAATATGAGTACCTTGGATCTGCTCATGGAATTTTCCTTACGGATTTGTTCCTTCTCATGGTAGGAATACCTTAATCACTACTTCATCTTCCCTAGGTGTTCATCTTGATCAAATCCACTTGGGGCATGAGTACGTGCTTATATACATTTTATTTCCCTCTATTTGATCTATCTGGTCTAAACTCAGCTTCTTCCAAAGCTCAAAAAAAAAAAAAAAAAGATGTTATCCTAGTCCCAAAAGATAGACTGATCCCTCGAAGGACAGCTATCCATGCCTTATCAAATAAAATAAAAAATGTAGACCATTCCTCGAAGGATGGCTACCATCAAATTCAAAATACACTGCTCCTCAAGAAGTTTGGTTGTTTGTTTAATGGAATTTGGAGCCTTTACAATAACAAAATTCCTCTCTCAGCCAATTTGTTCACTTGTTAGCATCTCTGAAAGACTTCCCATATTGATCAGTCTTTCCATATCTAGTAAACTACCCACATTGATTAGTTTGTTTTTTATCAAAAGAAAAATCATGAAGTTGTGATATGAGACCTTTTCGATCATATGGAGACCCTGTTTTCCCATATGGGTGCATATTTAATCCTTCATGTGTTCTGACGAGATGCATACTTATCTCTCGTCCCTATCTACCTCCTAGATCTAGTTTGCGACTAACTAGTGTCAAGTTTATTTTATCCGTGTCTATGGCCTTATGTGCATCATCTTTCGATTTACCATCAAGGTCTCTATTTATGGTCGGTTAGGGGACTAACTTATCATTATTTTTCCTATCTAGGTGTAGTGATTTTTATTTCTAAGGGATAAGATCATTACATCACTTTCTTTTCATCAAATCAAATAGACATTACCCATGTTCATTTGTTATTTATCTAGTTAAATTGACATTTAACATGTTAATTTAATCAATCAAATCTATCATCTATCTATGCTCATCTTATCTACTTCATCTAAAAACATCAAAGCAGCATATATTATGTGGATCCATCTATCCATATCATTTAATTGAATTAACGTCTTAACATGTTAATTTAGTCAATTATTCATCCATGACAAATCAAAATTAAATCACATCTATCTATCTGTATCTATCAAAATTAAAAGCATGAGTCCAATCACATAACACAAAGACACACACACATCTGAATGGCTTCAAATCGAGCTGTATACATCGTATCAAAAATGCCTTCAAATCAAGGCTACATCAGTATATCTCTACAAATATCATCTCTATATAGTAAAATCAGACAAATGGAAAACGTTGTCTCCTCCTCCCTCCTCAGGCATGGGCTCTCTCTCCTGACCATCATCTACAAAACTAGAGGTGCCTATAATCATGACCTTACGACCTCCTCGGTCTCCCCTAGTGCTCCCACTCTCTCGATGCGCCACCAGTAGTGGCTGTCACTATCCTCCTCCTCGCTCCATAATGAGGCACATTTGGGGCATCTTTGTGTCAAGGTATCCTTGTAGTATATCACCTCATCAAGGAGAGCCTGATAGGTACTTAGAATCACCATACTAGGTTCTCTCATCGGCACTACTACTAGTGGTCCTCCTACTATGGCACCCTGTGCCCCTAACTCTGATGTGGTGCCTGTATCACCATACTTGGCCCTGAGGGCCTCTCTGTGTCTGTGATATCTATCCCTCTAGCTAGATAGTTGTATCCCGCTCCTGGTGAGTGGTGTCTCTCTCATGTATCACTGTGTCCCTCTCCTCCCTCAGAGTCTTGATCTCCTCCAGAGTAGTCTGGTGTGTCTGTACTAAGGCGGCATGCTCTCCCCGCAGTCTCTCTAGCTCTATCATTATATCCTCCTTGTCTGACTCTGTAGATGTTGTGAGATGCCATGGTAGCTCCTTATGATACCATGCCTCATAACCCTCATCCACTCCTGCATCATCATCATCATCTGTGGGAGGTAGGGCCTCCCTGAGTGGATCTACTAGGACTAATATCGGTAGATCTATCTCCTTGCTATCCTATTTGTATGACGATATACAATCAGAATAATCTGTATCAATCCAAACTATCTCATCACCCGTATAAATAGGACCCACTCTAAAATCTCTGGCCTACAACCCCTGACCACTCTGTTGTGTCTCAGCTCCACTAAGTGGGCATCCTGTCCGGCCCATGTAGGATAGACCCTGTATGGCCTCCATATAACCTATGATGGTGTTAGAGTCCTGAATCTCTGGGAATACCACTCTGACAATCTCCTTGTATCTCTAGGGGCCATGTCTGCCCACCATCGTCGAAACCCATAATCAAGGGCTCCCTCTAGCTCCTGGCATCCATGGAAGTCCGGACGGTCTAATCACTAATATGTGCTCATAAGCCCAACAATGGAGCAAAAAAATGACATCTATCCTGAATATGTCTACACTGTGGAATACATCCACAACTCATGATATATATATGTGGAATTTGAATGCCTACATGAACTCTAGGATATCATAGACGTAGTCATCCAAGAGCAAAGGGGAGTTATCCACCTTAAAAATCTGGTAGTGCATAATATGAGATAGCCATCTAGATCAATGCTATCAGTCTGCTCCTAGGGTCATCCTTTCGATACTGTGAGGCTATCCTCATAGCCTCGGACACTATCTCTAAATCATCTACCATGTCCCCATATAACTATACCAAGGCCCTCCTCTGCTGCTCCCATGGAGTAATCTCTATCAGGTCCTCTCTATCTCCGCAACCTGAGGATCCTATAGATGTCCTCATGGTTGATAGTCATCTCACCTTTCTAAAACCAAAAAGTACATGTCTGGCTATCCCACCGCTGCATCAACAATCACATCAGCGCCATGTCTTAGGGTACCCATCGATAATAATGGAAACCCCTAGTCTAGCTAACTCTAGATGGCACCACTCAGCATCTCTGTCACATCTGGATAGTATTGTCTCTAGTAACTTGGAATAGCATCCCACATGTGTAGGACCTCTCGTGCCTACATCACATCAAACATCATCATTAGTTTCATATTTATCAAAATCAACATCATTAAAATTTCATCAAAATTTTTCTCAAAGCTTCCAAATGTTTCATCTTTCCAATCGGTGTCAACTCAGGTCCATCGGTGCCATATAATTTATGGTCTTCACCAATTATATTCCAATCGACGTTGATCACATACTAGTTAGTGCCAATTTTGTCAATCGACACCGACTAGGAGGTAGAGTGCTAAAAACACCCTCTTGCCTCCTACTACAAAATAACACAAACATACAAGGCTAAGGAAGGACCACTTACCCCTGGCCATGTCCTCTTCCTCTTCTGACCGCTCCTCGGAAGCTTCCATGTCACTCAAATTCAACTTTTGACTTTTTCTAAATCAATCGTCACAATGTAAATGAATCATTACCATTCACCTTTTCTATATTTATAGGTTTTTGGAGTGGTCGGTGCCGATTATTTGGGTCGGTGTCGATTCTTCGGGTTGACGTCGATTAGGTATGAGTTGACACCGATTGTGCCCATCAGGGCCGATTGAGTAGATTTTGATATATTTTCTCATCTCATCACACCAAGACATGCTTCATTCTCATCTAATTATCCTATCTTACACATGTGTCACCTGTAACACATTGTTGCCATCATTGGGTCTTTATTTTGGGTACTTGTACCTTGTCACCTTACATAGCCCCACATGTGTGTTGCTCGTAGCATGACTTTTCTTGTCATTCCCCGCTTGGGGCATCTCATCATTATATCTTTTACATGTGCCACCCATAGCACACTTGTTCTACCTAGTCTGGTAGCATTTCTATTGCAAAGTCCACTATAGTGGCCATATTTCAATTTCTGCGGTGGCTCTCCTCTCGAGGCCATCACTTCATCCTTCTTGTCTAAGTGTTGATGCTTGTCTTGTTTATCTAGATCATTGTTATGACCTTATTTTCACATTTTAGCACATATATTTGGTGTTGTCACCCATTCCAAATTTTCTCCCTGTACATGGGTAACTCACGTTTTTTTTGCAACCTAAAGATAGCGGGTCTGTAGGAACTAACGTCATCTCGTTTGAAGGGCATCTATTTGTTCCTACCAACATGTCACTCTTTGGTTGTTACTATTTTGCAGTCACCTTCAACTCACAAGTCTATAGCCACTAATGTCATCTCATACAAAGATCATCTAGTCTACCCTACCAATGTGAGTTCCTTAGGTCGCTGCATTTTTATTTTGTACGTGTGTCATCAATGGTCAAATCTACTCCAGAACATGTAGCTGGGGTATCCTCTCTTCCATTCTTTTTCATCTACCTTTTTCAAACTCAAGATCGGTTGAATTTTTGGGCCACCCCATCCCTAGTTTGAGGGGGAGTGCATCATCAATATTCTTTCTTTTCTTTCAACTCCTTTTTTTTACCTCGTAGCATTGCTTATCGCATAGTTACTCAACAAAAGGGGCAAATGTGACACCTAAAATTGGTTAATCAATTTAATGTCCCCCGTGTTCGCTTACCTGTTTCTAGTCTAAGGTAACCCGTGCACTTTGGTATCACCGGTTTTCTATTAGGGTATTAAATAAATATCTAATTAAAATTCCTATCCTAAGTTTTCTCCACCCCATTATATTTCACCCATGGATAATTAAACATTAACCATGTAATTGTATCTCATTACATTATTCCATCTACTTATTCACCCCATATCATTTCCCAACCTCCCGTACCATTATTATCCATCCATCCCACCTATTTCTCCTCTCCCGAAATTGTGCAAAGGGGACTTTTCCCATATTTGAGTGGGAAGGATAGTATTTTTATTCTCACAACTCATCCCTTTTAACCACTTTGGGAGTCTAATCCCTAATCGGCACCGATCGGTCCTCGATTGACGCCAAGTTTTTGGAACAACACGGATTTTACCTCAGTCGGCACTGACTATAAATACACGACCTGAACTCAGTTCTAGTTAGATGGGAGAGACTTGAGAAATAGTGAAAAACATGAGTGAATCTTGAAATTATTAATTAAGAAAGAGATAATTCTTTCCAGTTAATCCCGAGAGGTGCACCGTTATTTTCCCACATAATATCAATATTGCTTAGGTTCTTCAACCTCTAGGTGACTCCATTTCTCCATCCAGCCAAGGTGGAACTTTGTCCACATCTCTACAGCTCCTGCAGGTCTCCACAATCCGATCATCATCAATCATTAGTCAAGCTTTCTACGATTTCTTCCCGGTTGAGGATGACCCAGAATCAATCGACGTCGATTTGTCCAAATCGATGTTGTTCCAAAAAATTGGCACTGATCACTGTCTGATCAATGGGGACCGGTTTGCAAAAAGGTATAGAATCTAGGTGACACAATTTCATCTTTGTTTTAACAGTTTCTTGCTTTCTTTCAGTTTCTAATGCTATTTTTACATTTTGTCTGCAACTTAAAATTAGAAAATATAAACATTTGCTTACATATTTTATCATGTACGCCTTTATTCTTAATTAAAAATGTGAACTGACATCCACCGAGGAAGCTAATCGCTTCCCGAACCCACTTTCTCGGGTATTTCACCCTTATATCTTCTAACGTCATCTTTTTCTGTCAAGTATTTGTGCATCACAGGTTTCTTGGATCTACTCCGTAGGATTGCTCGTGTACACCCATCTTAATTCCATTAGGATTTCTCTCCATCTACGTCTTTGAATCTTGTCCCATTAATCAGGTATCGACTTTATTTGAGTTTTTCAAGGTTTTTGTGTTTAGTTTGGTGCATTAACTTGGATAGGTAACAAGCATGGAAATTCTTGATCTACAACACCCAACAACAAAACTTTTCCCCATGGAGAGAAGATCAAATAATACCAAGAATAAATGTGATACATGACCCAAGGAAAAGATATACAATGACATCTAAATGAAGGAGAAAGTTTTCACACATCCATACAGGGAAAAAAATAACTTCAAACCGTGCAGACCGAGAAATTTTGAGCAAACATGGTGAGATTTAATTTTGCACCAACACATCCTTCTATTGTTGGTTCACTATCCCCTTTTATGTATGTGATAAAATGTCTTTCAGCACAAATAAAATACCTCTCTGGCCTTTCGGTCGTATTAACCACATCGAGGCAATATACATATAAAATTAATAATCATCATTGGACATTAGAAATTTTATCATCCACCATCATACAATTAATTTCATTTTTTCATTCATAAAAATCATAATTATATTCAAAACATCCCACATTTTCTATGCATCCAATTTATGACATCTTAGTATAACAATCAAAATATCACAAATCAACACATATAACTACCTAGTATCACCATATAGTACATGAAAATAAAATATAAACCTTATAAGGTCAATAGTCTAAATATCTCGTGTAGTCCATCACCTATTGATCAACACATAATACTCAAATGTCTAAGAAGCATTCCAACAATATGAACATCAAAATGAAATAGTGTCGAAAGGAGTGGTCCCTACACCTTCCTTTTGTTGTAGGTGGCCCGAGATAGGGATGTAGTAAGCTTGAAATCCAAGAAATACTTGAACCAGACTTGTTCTATTGAATCTCACATTTCATGTATCACTTCAAGTTAATATTCAATGTCTTCAATATTTTTTGTGTGTGTAATGACACACAAGATGAGTTCATTTGATATATGAAAATTTTCCCAAACAAAAGGTTATTGGAAGATTGAGAGATTGTATATGCTTATGATGGGGTGTGGGGTACCTAGAACATTCATTTATAAAGAACACATCTTGCAAGACAACATATTTGACCAATACATATTGATGGAATATGATAATTTCTAAAAATTACTAAATTGACAGAGATCAACGTTGATCATGAATTGATGGTGATAAGGGAGCAAAGGCTTATTATTATAAAAGCTAATATAATGGGTTGTAACTAAGACAAAATGAATTTTGACAATGGTAAAATGGACTATGGAATCCAAGAAGCAAAGAAGATATATAAAATTTTTTTTTGACAAGTATAAAGAGATAATGAGGAACAAATGTTATCAGGGGATCAAGAAAACTATTGAAGTTGATTGAGAAATGATGGAGATCATTGTTAAAATTATAGATGTTGTAAAATTTTATTAAATTATGGAATGAATGTTAATTTATCATGGGGAATGGTGTATGTGACTATTCTATAACATGATTAATTTAAAATATGATTGAATATGATAAAAAAGTATACCAACCTTGTAAAATAATTCGGAGGATGTCTAAGATCCAAGTGGTTGAGTGATGACTTGGAGATAATTTTCGATGAATGGTAGTATAGTGTGGGTGTTTGACAATGTAGTTATGTCATGTGGAGGCTTATAAGTCAAACAATATTCCACTATGTCGATGTATCTAATCTATGCGAATGATAAAATTGGTAGGAGGGTAATTTAAGTAGGATTCAAGACGTCGGCACAATCACCGCTATCACGGATCACCATCAATTTATCTAGAGATGTTAAAAGATAAGGAAGAGATAGAAAATGGTTAAAACCACTTATCATTCAAGGATTAAGTATTTTTGATAAGTGGTGGGAGGGTAGGAATCCATGGAGAAATAGGTTAGGGTGTTAGGATGGGTATAATAAATTAGGATACATTTGTTTTAGGTTCTTAGTGGAGGGTAAATAATATTTTATGTGGATAAATGAGTGTTTATGATGGTAATTTAATATTTATGATGGTAAATTCAATTATTAAGATGATGGACATAGGATAGTGATAATAATTTGAATAATGATTGCATGATTAATGTGTTTTGGATAACCTAGGGGTGAAAATTTACTTTCTGGACACACAAAATCATGCATTTTAGACATTATTTAGTCTCGGTCTCATACTATTATTCATATGGTTTTGAGTGAAGAAAATAATAATTAACCCATGTCTTTTAACAATTTTTCTTTATTTTTTGTGGTCTCATGACCTCCCTCATGTACTTTCCTAGTAAATGTTTTCCTTTTCATGTCATTTATCTTTTCCTAGGGTGTCATGATGCTTTTTACACTTTCCCACCACTTTTTGGGAACTTTCTAGCCATTTGAGCTTTTATCTTTTTAATGGTCAGCATTTCCAGCCTAATTACAAAATTAGAACAAGAGAACCATATATATATAAAGTTATGTGACCATAACGAAGGACTAGAAACTAAGCAATACTATCATCACCTAAGGTTACATCCATCAAAGGCTCCACTTGCATCCATCTAGCTCCATCAAAAGGCATAAGGTTGGTTCATCTACATCACACCGCATGCATAAGAGAGAAGTTTATTTTATTCCATTCACCATTTTATTACAATTCTACACATAGTTACTACTTTCTACTTTCACAAAGTGCGACGGCATAAGACAACCTAAGGCATGATTGCACACACAAGCACATAGAAAGACATCGAGTCTGATATGTAGTGCAATGCTTAGTTAGTAAGTACATCATCATGGCAACTGAGGATAGTCCAACCGCTTCTTATGTATCTTTATTTTTAGGGTTTAATACTCTTCTTAGGATTTTGTAGGTCTCTCTTTCATCCTTGATTTCTAGTCACATATCGTGTAGAGCAGCAACACTAGTGTGGCAGGAAGAGGACATAGGAAATCACTCAACGATACCTTAAAGGAGGTTTATATATATTTTTCATAGACCAGAGCACCCACAGAATTTGTTTACCTTTCCGTGGCACCCCAGTCTAACCTCTGTTCCAAATTTATGTCTTCTAGAGCTTATGTGTATTCATTCCTACATTTTGTTCATCTAGTACATTCTGTGACATAGTCTTGAGGCACCTTTGAATCATCTTAGCTCATTCAAACTCTTATTTAACTTTAGGGTTTTCAATTTTCATAGCTTAGATTACTTGGATTATTTTTATATATGCATTTATTTTTTATTCATTGTTGTTATTAATATTAGACTAACTCTAGAATTATAATAAGTTAACTATTTTAGTTAATCATTTTGGATAATGTGATCTTCAAATACACTTTCTACTTCAGCTTTTCATTCATATGCTCATCACATGTAATGGTTGTTTTGGGTTTTTTCAATATTGTGACCTTCCTTAATTCACTTGTAGGGTTTCCAAATCAATGGCTGACATCCCTACTTCTATATCTACCATTGGAAATGCTTTAGATAATTCACATAACATTCCTCTACACGTAATAAAAGTGTTTAATAGTGAGAAGTCCTACGATGAAGACACTAATGTCAACCAAGATCAACTTAACACTATTACTAATTTTTGACAAGCTTTGCGTGATCATCCCACTCATCTTCCATATGTCCTACATGCTTTGATTTCTGCTAAGAATTCTTGTAATGCTTCCATCTCTATAGATGTTCCTTCTTCAAATTTCATGGTCTCCACCGCACCAATTTATGTCTCTACTTCCATTCCTACTACAACTGAAACTCACCCTAGAATGCATTATATGCAGCTTGGATCTTCTTTGAAGATTCGGTATCTAAATTATTTGTATCATGATTTGCTAAGCCAAATTCATCAACTCTATATTTCCAATTCTCACACATCACCATCTTTAGACTCTACATAATTGTTACATACTACCTTCACACCTATTATATCTACTTATACCTTACCACAAATTTTCATCTCCCCAAAATTTCCCATATTTAAAGGCAACAATGATCTACAAAAACTTCTCCATGATTTTCACATAGCATGCATAGAGGATGAAGATGACCCTACAAGATACTAGTTAAACTCTTTCCTCGTAACTTACAATATTATGCAAAGTGTTGTTTTTATGACCTAGAAATCCATTCGGTAAACTCTTTCACACATCTTGCCGATGCCTTTCTCAATATCTTTTCCATTAGCATTGGCTCTAAGATCTCTTGTGCTCAACTTACACAACTCAAACAAGGATGCTTGCGAATGTTGATCTTCGGGATTTATTCATTCATAGTCTTTTACCACCACTTGAGGAGAGTGTTATCTTTTAGGCTTCTTCTTCCTTCGATCAACTGTATCATACTCTCAAGTTACATGAAACCAAACTCCTGGATATAGGAAAACTTAAGTATTAGGAACACGCACTGTTTCTAAATTTCTTGAAGTAATTCAATAGTCAAGAAATCTATGAATAAACCAATGGATATTAAAGTCACTATCAAAACAATGTCTACTACTAAGGATCTTCAATCGTAACCACATCGACATACATTCACTAAGTTTAGTATTCCCCCATGTATTTTACTACTGCAACTTGTCGAAAGTAACCTCATCACACTTACCTCTCCACTACAAATTGATCCATATCAATAAACAAGAAGTAATTTTTAAGAACATTCCCACTAGGATTATCATCGGTGTGTAGGATAGTCCACCGATAATTCTTCTTTGAATACGACATCTCATTTAGGATTTGATCAACAATGGTGAAATTGAGCTTCCGAAATATGCAACGTCTCCACACTGCCTATGAAAATTACAAGCTCCAAACCTTTAACAAACCTCTACTTGAACATGATAGAAAACAAACCGACTTATCACCTAATTATGTCTAACATGTAGTGTCTCCTCCTATTTCAAGGGTCCTTGATTTTTCAGATTGCACATGCCGACACTATACCACCAGTCATCTCTTTTTCTAACAACAAATATCATGTAACTTTTTCATCTACTCACCTACATATCAAAGTATCTATTGGATTGATCCCCATAAATAATACATAGGTTGACCCATCTTTACCTATTAGCACATGTTCTATTCCATTTATTCATTTAATTTTTACCCTCTCTCCCAAATAGAATACCCTTTAAAAAAACCACATGCGTCGTCAACCTACATGTTACGGTTGGACCTCACACTTTTCTTATCACTTTACTTATTCATAAAGTAGTCAACACTCGTGACATGCTACTTGGACTCAATTCAATTTTTAGGTATCAATATATTATCTCTATGAATCATTTGTGACTCAAATTCATACCTAAAAATCAAGTTAACTCTATTGATAGCGTACACCCATCCAGTCCATAGTCCTCATCTTCTCATCATCGATTCAAACACCTTGCACTTCATCTAGCACATCGATATCCATGTTACTAAAATTACAATCTACTCCTAGTTCACCTACTCATACACTTTCTCTGTAATCTCACCTCTCTCGCTAGTCGTACACATTGGCACAGTCCATTCCTAAGACAGATTACTTCATCTCGACCTATGTCACCACCCCGTTTCATTCTACGTGCATTTCCATCACCGCGACATTCAAGTTCATGTAGATCTCCATCACCTACACATTTTATTACACCTATGTGGTCTCATATATCCATCTATTAGATGCATATAACCTTCACTAACCAACGACTGTTTTTATCTACCATACCAAAAATTTTAGATCATGGCCACATGCTTCCATCACCAAATTCATTGGATGGAGGACCTTCATCCTTTAGTGTTATTGGATAGTTCACTTTTTCACACATGCTTGGGGCATAACAATCACAAACTACCACCCCTCTCATGTTAACATTAGCACATCTCTTTTATTTTCATTATCATCCATTAATCTCCTCCCATAGTCACATTGATATACACTTTAGTGTCTACATTACCCAACGAAACACTCTTGTGATTCGGTTCATACATGATTGTTGAGGGCATACTACACATGAACCCCACACACTACACAATAGATATTACACATTGTGACTATTGATACATGTTGTTTTAGATGTCATACATCTTACATCATATAGTCTACATTTAGTCTATATCATTTCGACATTTACACATCTACAAATCATACATCATATTAGTCATCAACATACATGTATCACACTCTTATGGTCTATGAGTCACTCATTACATAATCCTAATATTACATACTACACATCTTGCATTGCATCTTATACATCGTACATTACACATTCTATGCATCACATGGTCATCTCTTATCATCGCACATACTACATCCTATTATACACCTTGCACAAAATAACTTATGATGCACTCTAGTCCCTCAATCCATACTCAAGTTCTGAGGGTTTACCAATGAAATGGACCATATCATGCATATACATTCATTACTTGACCTTATCTCATGCAACATTATGTTTTTAGTGACATACGCTATAGGATAAATGGTCGTCAATTTCTTCATCTTATAGTGGTACGCACTTTAGGCTACATCACTAATCCTTCTATTCATCTCACCATGATATACACTTTAGGCTACATCATCATGTTTTCATCTCTAGGTTACATATCATCACACATAAACAAACTCATTAAAGAACATTAGACACAATGCAAACTTCGACCATTTCCTGATGATGCACTCTCATTTTGGTTTATTCTTGACTACTTAGGGGGCATACTAAATGAAACTCACTACATACACTTCCATTCACTTGGGGGAACACGAGATCATATCATATATATTACATTCCCTTCCATCCATCCAGAGCATGTTGCATATCATGGTTTCTTTTAATCTTGCTAAAAAAATTGTTCATGTTTTCTTATTACTCATGCTATCTAGATCTCTTGTATGTCATTATCTTTACCATATATACATGCATGTTCACGTACTTTTCTAGTTATGATCATAAATACAAGTCTCCTACACACAACATGGATGCTCATCTCCTACCACTCCTATAACATTCGCTCAGGGTATCCACATCCATCTCTTACTAGTGTTATTGTTTCATTTGTACTTATCACTTCACATGACTTTCTTATTCATAATTTTGACATATGGGTTATCTTTCTAACATAATAATGGGTGCTTCATGTGTAGCCTTTTTTTACATGATTATTTTCTTCCATGGCTATGTGTTTTTTTTGTCTACTATTGTTTGTCTCTTATTTGTTATGGTATGTGGGCCTCGCCTATGTTTAGTGTGAGCACTTGTTTGTTTATATGAGACCAATGTGGCCTTGAGTGTCTTGCAACATATTCAATCTTCCCATGTTTTAAACCCTCTTTCATGGTATATATTATATTTTTTTGTGTTTAATTGTATTCTATCTTATACAATGATTTTGTAGCATACACTTGTCTTTTACATGCATGCTTGTTTGTACTAACACTTGTTTCCTACCCAATTGTTTGTGTTAACTTTTCTTTCTACCAAGGAAATTCACTTCCTCCTACAGGGAATAATTTATGTGGTTGGTACTTTTTAGGGATGCATTAATTAATATTATCCTATCGTGACGTTGTATGTGCCCCTAAAGAGGGGTTCATCATTTTGGGTTTTATGCATTACACAACGCTCTCTCTTGGTAAATTTCAGTTCATTTTTCCATATTTAAAATTGTGGGTTATACAACAAGTGGGTTTAGACCATTTTACAAACCCCATACACAATTAATTTTATAGTATAGGTTGTCCGTAGCATTCGGGTAGCGATTACGGGTTGTAGGATACAATGAATTTCCTCCCTACACTACTTTAGTAAGCGGTGTCGGATCACCCTAAAAATAGGTTTTACGAGAGATGTCTTTATACATCTTTAGGGAAGAAATTACCATTTTAGAATAATACATATTTATCTTTACACTTCTTTGCCCAACGTGTCGTGAGATCACTTAAAAAAATTTACAAGATCAGGGATATCCTATCTACACATTTTCTCTCATCACGGATCAGTGTACATATTCCTTGTACATTTCTAATTTCCATTACATGTTATTTACTAATACATACATCTTTACATATGTATTTAACTACTTGATCATCTTCTCCTTTGCAGTTGGAACATAAAACAAGAAGTCAACAAAAACCAAAAAGGTGTCAAACCACAAAAATAACAATATTTTGTGGCATCACACACCTTATGCTAACATGAAGGTACATCACGATATTGTCATCTACACATGGGTTCTTTCCCTACGTTCACTCTCACCAATTTTTACACTTACTACATCTTTAGTTTCCACACTCCACTATTTTCTCATTCGATGCTTTGGTTAGTCCATCGATACACTTTCTATAGTAGTCTACACGGACATCAGCTATGCATATCTACCTACTTTATATTACCAAGCATTCCTCTCAACAACATAAAGTTGGGGAAAATGTAGACACAAACCCATGCACTTTGGAAATTTTGAGGCGGGTTTTGAGTGAAGAAAGAAGAAATTAACCCATGTCCTTTGGCCATTTTACTTTTCTTATGTCATCACTTTCAACGTCCCATATGTACTTTCCCGGTTTTCTTTTACCATCTAGTGTCTTTTTATCTATGACTCGGTTGCCCAGAACCATGGTCCCATTTTGGGTGACATGAGCCTTTTTACTCCTTCCTTCCACTTTTTGGGAACTTTATAGCCATTTGATATTTCTATCTTTTTAGTGGTCGGAATTTTTAAGGTTAATTACAAAATTAGAAAATGATAACCATATAAATATAAATTTATGATACCATAATGAGGGGGCTAAGAACAAAGCACTAGAATCATCACATTAGGTTGCACCCATCAAAGTCTCCATTTGCATCCATCTAGCTCCATCACAAGGCACAAGTGTAACTCCCACAAAATTGATGTCGTAAAACCCCAATTATTCAATAAGGTTGCATAGTAATTTTATTTAAGTTATAAGGTCACAAGGGTATCAAACCCTAATGTACACGAAATTAAATTATACCAACAATGACTACATTACAAAGGATGGAACGGGTTTAAGTTAAATGATTAAGTATTCTTAATTTATCTCTAAGGTCAAATTAATTACAATAACCTAGGAAGGGGCCATAAATTGATTCACTTTGTTAAAAAAAAATCCCTTCTTAAATTAACATTCCAACCCATAGTTAATAAACCTTATACTTTGTTACTTTAGTTCATTTATAGTAAAAGATTAAAGTCCATTTAAATATTTACTAAAACATACTAGAAATAAAATAAATAACTTAAAATACAAGGGTATTAAATGGACCGATTCACCCATTTACACATGACTTTAAAACTATTTAAAACTCCAATAAAATTCATTCCTACGTATTTATTGTAGGGTTGATCCTAAACCCTTGGATCAAATCAATTATGGCCACTAGATATTACGGTTCCATATTAACCCTAACCATCCTTATGGATATTCAATAAAACCTTTTTCTTTTGCATAGCCTCCTCATTCAGTCACTTTTATTTTGTTCAATTTACTGGTTGGAGAAATTGAAGCCATAGGAGAAAGAAAGGAAGAAGCCATGAAGAATTTCACTAGATTCCAATTTAGCTTAGTTTACATTATGGATTTATTGGTGTAATTCCTTCCATTTGAAGATTATAGAGGTTTCCACTCCAAATCTAGAGTTGTTATAAAGTTAGTTCCATTTTTTTGTTTTGTACATGGGAAAAACCTACTTAATTTTTAATCCAAGATATTGAATTCTTTTTAAATACCAATTTGAATATTTACACGTTTAGAACAATGAAATTTTTCCTTTATTGCTTACTAGAGGTTTTCTCTTCACTTTTACTGGCTTAAATTTTAAGTTAGTCCAAGTTACAATTTGTAGAGGCCCGGATTAACAAATTTTGTGTTCTTTCCTTGCTTTTTACAATAATGAATCCTGAACAATGATATTGAATTTTATTTTCCTTGCGCATAGCTCATTCCTTTCAATGCAAATAATTTTCTTTCTCACAATACAATACAACTAAACTTTTAAACATGATTTCCATTCTAATTCCTTCCTTTACATAATACAATTTGAGGAGAAAGGAAAATACACATTCCTTAATGAAATTCCTTCAAAAATAATAATACAACTTGGTAAATGAAACTTACAATGCAACATTTCTTTTAAAAATACAATACTAGAAGTCTTCCACCTTAAGTGGAAATAACAAGGTTTTCTCAAAAGAAGGATTTCTTGACTTCACAAAAGCTCTGAATTTCAAATGTCCCACAAGATGTCCACCATGACTTCACTGTATCACAAGACCAAAAATGGGGTAGAGGCAACACTCTACACCCAACCAATAATCCAATGAGGAGAAGAAGCTATCCTACTCATTGGCTCCTAAGCCCTAACCACAATGCAATAAAAGATGGATCCAACTCATGGTAACTATTACAAAGCTTCCAAACCACAATACAAAGATTTCACAACCATACAAAAACACAATAAACACAACCATACAATCATAATAAGGAAACTAACAATATATACAAGGCTTGAAAATGTAAAGCCAATGGAGTAAGGATCTATGGGAGATCACTTATGCCTCCCAATGGAATGATGTTTCCACCTTAAACAACCATCCACTATACATATAAAAACCCATATAAAACTCTTATACCTCCCTCAAGATCCTCTTATGCCTCCCACATTCTCTTCTATCTCTTAAAATTCTCTTATCCCTCCCTACAATCTTTTATTCCTCCGTGATAAAGACCAAGTAAGAAATGTAAGTATTTTCTTATTCAAGGTGGGGCACCCAACCTAACTACCTCCAAAACATGAAATAATATCTTATGACTACATACCTATAAGATCCCCATAACCTTCTCCTACACGATACTTAGTCAATCTACCCAAGAACCCACAAAGCATGCCAAAACACTCAATAACATACACATATACACATATAAAAGAAAAATATTAAAACAAGGGTGTAGCTCCTACCTTTCCATGCTAGAGATTGATATAAGAGTCACACACCAAGCTCCTTCAATCCTAATACAACACCAAAAAGATCTAACAAAATCCTCAAGCACTCCAAAATCCTCCAATTACAAAATACAAAAGAACAAATGAAATGAATTAACCCCCAAACAAACAAAAGAATTTGCATAAATAGAAAAGCAAGAGAGGAGGGTGAGATGGCTCCATGTAGGATGCCACATCACTTATTATCAAATCCACCTCACAAGTCAAACCTCAACCCCAATGCACAATAAATTGGTGGTTTACAGGAATGACAAACCTCTTACACACACAATCCAAACCCATGTAAGAAAGTGTATTAAATGCAACTTTTGTCTTAAAAACACATAATGGGGTCTATTTTTTACCCCAGATCCATAGGTAGGGTTGTTATAAGAAATTAAGAGGTGTGGGACAAGCTTAGCTTGTCCCACAAGCCTCCAAAAATGGACCATAATCCCAAATCCGAAATTCCAGCTGAGGTAGAGTGTACAACACTCAAAGTTACTTACACTCAACTTAAAATCACATAGTCCAAAACCCAACAACTATAATATGAATCCAATTATCACGTCCCAAAATTACTTAATAACATGATTAAATTACTTAATGACTCACATTAATAAACAAGGATTAAATAAATTACATAAAAAATAAACCACATATACTATGATAAATAAATAAAAGGATATAACGTACACAATCCCATGGTCACAATTAGAGGTCATCACTCCCATGGGGACCCCTAAAAAACAAAAAAAAACAAAAAAATGACAAGACTACACAAAATGCCATAGTGACCTTCGTTGTATCCATTTAGTATTCCATTACGGTTGGTCTCTAATCCTCCTTTTGATTGCTGTGATATAATTACTTGCAAAATCACACAATACCTCCTTGACCTCATGGCAGCATCAAAACATACAAGATAAAATATACTGAGATATAAATCAATAACCATTCGTATATAGATAAATCATCATTTCTACTAACAATGATATCATTTTTCTAAAATTTCAACATCTAAATTCTATCTTTTTATCAGTATCAACAAGATCCCAAGATTAGTTCAAATTCTAAATCCTACTCAACATGACGAGAATTCTAAATGTTAGTAATACATATATCAACAACACATCATCATCATCAAATATAACATGTCTCTCTATGTATCTAAGAATCCACACAATCATACTATGAATCACAATCCATCAAAATCAAGATATATCTATCATCTAACATCATGCTAAACCAAAATGATACAATAACATCCATGTCTATAGTCGATAGTAATCAAAATCAAAATATAATAAGTGTCGAAGAGGAGTGGGCACTACATCCCCCTCCCCTTAGACTCGAATTCCTCCTAGAAGTCACTAAAATAGGTGTGGCTGAACTCGTAGAAACATAGCATCCTCCCATGTAGCAACAGTCTCATCATACCTATCCCATCTGGACTCACACTTGATTAATCTCTCGACCTCAAAGTCCCAAGGTCTTGCACTCTAAAATATGCACGGGCTCCACCATCATCTGCCCCTTCTCTTACACCTGCAATGTGGTCCAATCCAATACATGAGATGGATATGAGATATATCTCCTAAGAACATATACGTGAAACACATCATGCATGTGAGACAATATGGTTGGTAAAGCTAGATAATACACTAAGGGACCAATCCACTCAAGGATCTCAAATAGACCCATGAATATATGAGACAACTTAGATCCTTTTCTGTAATGGATAGGAATCTTATGAGTTCTGACACGAGAAACAAATTCGTTCCCACCTCATAACTATGGTAAAATCTCCTCTGATATGCATACTTCTTCTACCTATCCTATACCTCTTGCAACCTCTATCTCGAATGAAACTACTTATCATTGCGTGTCTTGTATCAAAGATGGGCCAATAGATACTCTTTCCTCAAGTCTATCCCAACTCAAAGGTGTCTTGCACTCCCTACCATAAAGTTATTGAAAAGATTCCATGCCAATTAAACTCTAAAAGCTGTTGTTATAGGAAAACTCCACAAATTAAAAATACACCTCCTACTTTGGTTGATTATCCATGATGTACATCTGAAGCATGTCCTCTATATTTTTTTCACCCACTCCATCTATCCATCTATCTCTAGATTGTAGGTTGTGTTGAAGTTGACGTATGTCCCAAGGGTTTATTGCATGGTATTCTAGAAGTTTGATTTGTACAAAGGATCATCTTCTCAAATGATCTTATGTGGAATCCTGTGTAGTCTAAATATCTCATGTAGGTACACTCTCGCTACTACACTAACTTTATAGGTGGTCTTCACCAGATAGAAATGAGCAACCTTCATCAATCAATCAACTGTGACCATGATGGGATCATGCTATCATCTCGACATCGGTAGCCCTACTTTGAAATCCATTGAAACCATGTCCCATTCCAACTTTAGTATAACATGTAGGTAAAGAAGTCTAGCTACATACTGATGCTTAGCCTTCACTCTTTGACACTCCAAAAATATGACATGAAATGAGCTACATCTATATGAAGACATCTCCAATGGTAAAGTTGTCTCATCGAGGCATGCATTTTCTTCACTCGAGGATGGACTGAATAAGGTGCATGAAGAGCCTCAAATAAAATATCCTATCTCAAACCTCCATCCCTCGGTACACACGTGATCTATCCTTTTTACCCGAGAAGTCCATCCGATTCTATTGAAAAACCATAAAACTTCCCTTCAAGGGTTACGAGACTTAATCTCTAATCTAGCTGCAACGTCTAAATTGTCATGAGGAAGCTACTTTGTAAAATTGTGCTCCATAAATCCATACCCATTCAATTAGCCATAGCCAAATGTCTTCGTCTACTCGAGTGTCAAAAAAATTTTCCTTCCCCTTAAAATTATTTATCTCCATGTCTTACTCCCAAAGCAACTCCATTTAACACCGTTGTCAAGCTTTGAGATTGGGTTGCGTGAAGAGGTAACAAAGACTCAAGTGATCAATTCTTGAGTATAAATCTCCTACCAATAAGGAAATATATCCCTCAAACAAGAGTATGCACAATTGCTGCAAGGTCAAGGTCACGAGTGAGATAATTTATCTCAAGATCTTTGAGTTTGCGACACTCAAAGGAAACCACATTGACCTCCCCGCATCAAAAAAATCTAAGTCCCGCCAAGGAAGCATATGTACAAATGAAGAACTCTCCATGTGAATCTCACACTTTGTAAGAAATGTTGCTTACATAAGGCATCCCTTTAGTGTACTAAAGGCCTACTGACATCTATCGGAAAAAAAAAAAATTCTTCCCTTTCCACTAAAGGGAAGTGATGGGGTGTGTAATCTAAGAAAAGTCTTAAGAAGATCTCCTGTAGTACCTTGTCAACCCCATGAAACTTTGCACCTCAGTCACACTAGTTAGAATGGGCCAATCCATAATAAATTGAATCTTGGAAGAATCAATGGTGATACCTTCCTTAGAAATTATGTGACCAAAGTATTGCACCTCTGACTAGAAGAATATACACTTCTACAGGTTCCCATAAAGCTTCACCTCACGAAGACACCATAGAACCTCACGAAGGTGTTCCTTGTGCTCCTCATGCATACGTGAGTAAATATAAATATCATCAAGAAAAAATAAGATGAAGTGATCTAAATTTTTTTGAATACCCCATACATCAAAATTATGAATATTGTGGGTCATATCTCATATAGAAGGCTATCTTATGAATATTTACTTCAGCGATGCTTAGTTGATGGTATCCACAATTAAGATCTATCTTGGAAAATGTTTTGGCTCCCTTCATCCGATAAAAAAACATCAATACGTTAAAGGGGCTAATGATTCTTGATCGTTACTTTTTACTGATTGATGATAACCAATACACAACCAAAGATCCATCCTTCTTTTTACAAAAATCACTAGTGCACCCCAAGGGGATACACTAGGAAAAATTATGCCTTTCTCTAGAAGGTCCTCTAGCTCTAACTTGAGCTCACAGAGCTTAGGGGTAGTCATCCTGTAAGGTTCTCATGAGATAGGCTCTTCTTATAGAAGAAAATCAATGTCAAAATCTATCTCACTTGGGAGGTCACCCAGACAACTCTACGAGAAATACATCTGAAAAATATCTCAAGATAGGATGATCATCAAGTGATGACCCACTAGAATCATCCTCTAATGTCATGCTAACCATGACAGGTTACAACCGCAAACCTCATTGCACACACCTCTTAAGATTCATATCGGATATGGTGTGAATAAATGTGGGTCTCTTGACTCCAATTATCACTAACTCCACTCCCAAATCATCTGCACAAGTTATTACCTTAATGTAGCAATCAAATATGACCCTATCTACGAGATAACCAATCCATGCCCAAAATAATCCCATATGAACCCAATGGAAGGATATGAATATCCCGGTCATGGAAAAGGGTCCTTGGTCAACTATGCACTCTCAACTAAGGTGTCCACTTTGTGAGCTTGTCTCAAGAATCCATCTCCACATCCTAACTATGGCTCTACCTAATTGCCATCAATGTGCATCAATCTACTACAAATGGGGAAATAAAATAATCTAAAGAACTGAATCAAATTAAAAGGAATAGAAATTATGTCAATGCTACCTATCATTTCAATCACCATTCTCTTGTGCTCTTCTGGTGGTTCTCAACCACTACATATATCTCATGGCTCCTAGCCATGTCTCTTAAATTTGGTTCTAAAGTAGTACCTTACCCTTGTTATTAGGGTTCTAAGGGAACTCTCTCTAATGATTTCCTTGTACATAACGCACCCGTAACAATTCTTGGGTCCCCTCAAATGAGAAGTGGGTCCTTCTAGTACCCTATTTTTCGTGTAGTGGATCCCGATGATCCTATTATGGACTATTGTGGTCATTTCTGCGATGAGATCCTATTGATCGGCTCCTGTTGACTAAGCTCTAGGTGGTGCCTAAGTCTTGACTAGTCCCCTAAGAGGAGACCCCTATTACATCCCCTCGATTATCAAATCTTTATCGACGTATAAATAAAGGACAATCTTATTTCTACTTTATTTCGAGGTGGTTGTTATCTTTGGCTTAAATGAAGACTTTGTAGAACCATGTCCACCAAGAGGAGTAGGAGTTGACTGCTCGATCTACTATCCTACATCTGTTGGACATGACTTTGCACTCTATCTCTAGCTTTGTTGTGTCTTTTCCTAGTCTCCTCCATAATATAGGCCTTGTCATAGCCTCTGCTAATATCTTGACCAATGAATGCGCACTACACCTGCAATATCAACATTCGGGCCTATGATGAACCAATGGAACCACACCTTCTCATCCTACATATATTCCAACTACTTAAGTAGGTCAAGAAAATGACTCTTGTACTCTACCATTATCATAGATGCCCAACAAAGGTCATGGAACTCATCTATCCTCTATTGAATGAACCTCATGGACATGTATCTACTCCTGAATAACTCCTCAAAGATCTCCCAAGTGACTATCTCATAATCTACATGGAGCTTCTACTCCTATGTCCTCCACCAAACCCTAGCTCCACCTCTCATAAGGTTTATGGCAACACGAGCCTTCGTGATACACATACACAGTCATATCTTCAAGCATCCACTGCGGTTGACTAACCACGCCTCTTCTTGAAATCCTCCAGGTGTCCCACTTAAATTACATGGATGGAGTTTTAGGATATATCTTATGTGATCTACTGCTATATATTGTCTACCTCTAGGTCTCTCGAAACAATCATCATGTTGTCCAGGGCTCCTAGATTTTTCCATGTGTTTTGTAGCCCTATCGCCATGACCAATTTTTGGTGAGTCTTGTGTGACTGAATCTACATTTGATTTCTCTACCCCATGCTCACCACTATTTCAGGAAGGTTCATGAGCCTCTACCAATGGCTCTCGGTCTTATATGTTGTGCCTCCCTCCCATGGATCCTCCGTGTATAATGAAATTAACATCCTGTAACGTATGAAGTATCTGAGGTAATATGGCCTCTAATGTAAGATCTTGAGGTATTAATTCTAGGTTGAATTGTAACAATGCCTCCTATGATTTGTGCCTCTGTCTGAGACCAAGGTAAGAGTTAGTTTATTATGCTATAATTCAATTTTAGTTTTCTAGGTTTTCTACATTTTAAAACATCATGCAATGTTGTGTGATCGATGTTTAGAGTTGCACTAAACTTTCTTGTTATGTCTTATGCTTCCAAGCGTTCCACGTGTCCAAGCGTTAAACCCATGACTCGATACCAAGTGTAATACCCACAAAATTGACATCCTAAAACCACAATAATCCTTAATCAATTATTCAAAAAGGTTGCGGCAATTTTTTAAGTTCTGAGGTTGCAGTAAGGTATTAAAGCCTAATGTGCATTAAATTAAATTATACCAACAAATAATACATTTCAAAGGATGGACCATGTCTAAGTTAAATTATTAAGTATTCTTAATTTATATCTAAGGTCAAATTAATTACAATCAACTAGGAAGGGCCATAAATTGATTCGAGTTGGTTAAATGGTTTTTCCCCTCCTTAAATTAACATTCCAACCCATATTTAATAAACCTTATACTTAGTCACTTTAGTTCCTTTATCTTAAAATCTTAAAGTCCATTTAAATAGTTACTAAAACATACTAGAAATAAAATAAATAACTTAACATACAAGGGTATTAAATGGCCCCAATCACCCATTTACTCATACTATTAAAATTGTTTAAAACACCCATAAAATTGATTCCTACCTAACAATTTTAGGGTTGATCCTCAACCCTTGGATCAAATAAATTGTGGCCACTAGATCTTAGGTTTCCATACTAACCCTAGCTATCCTTATGGAATTTTAATAAAACATTTTTCTTTGTCCTAGCCTCCTCATTTGGTCAGTTTTCTTTTATTTAATTTGCAGGTTGGAGAAATGGAAAGCATGGGTGCAAGAAAGGAAGAAGCCAAGAATAATTTTATTAGATTCAAGCTTAGCTTAGCTTGCATTCTAGATTAGTTGGTGTAATTCCTTTCATTTGAAGATTGGAGATGTATCCACTCCAAATTTTGATTTGTTATAAACTTACTTCCCTTTTTTTTTAGTTTCCTACATGGGAAAAAACCTAATTCATTTTTAATCCAATAGATTGAACGCGTTTTAAATACCCATTTGAAGATTTACACGTTTAGAATAATGAAATTTTTTCCTTTATTTCTTGCTGGAGGTTTCCTCTTTAATTTTACAGAATTAAATTTTTAGTTATACCAAGTTAAAATTTACACATGCATGGATTTGTATTTCTCCTCCATCAGTGATGCAACCGCCATCCAAAGAAGGCGAGTGGTCCAGGGTCCGTTGTCCTACCTAGGAAAGGAATAACAAACCACCACCTTTCTGAACAAAGGTGGTTCATGACTGTCACTCTACATAGGGTGGTGGTCATGTTCTTTAATATAGAACCTTCATTTCAACAATTTTTCAAAAACAAAATTTTCTAGAGTGTTTTAAAGGTCATCCTTATCTTAAATTTACATTCCTTGAGTTTCCATTTGAAGGGTTTGACCATTTATTCACTCTAAGCTTAGCATTACTACATTTAAAGGATTTTCTATTTCGTAGTAACAAAAACACAACTATAAGATTATTTTTCCCACAAAATTCTCTTCAACTCAAAGTAAGAAATGAAACTTAATCTAATTCTCATTATCATTGTTTTCCCCTTTCAAAAAAATTCAATATTTCCACAATACCTTAAATAAAATTTATTGCATATTTCCATTTCCACTACAACCATTTGTTCAAATAACTACAAACAACTTTGTTCCACATTCAAGTTTTCCATGCATACACTATTAGTATTTTACAACTTCTATGTTCTTTCTTTCCTTTTTAAAATAATGCAACTTCAACAATGATAATGAACTTTATTTTTCTAGAGAATAGCTCATTCCTTTCAATGCAAATAATTTTATTTCTTACAATACAATACAACTAAACTTTTTAACATAATTTCCATTCTAATTCCTTTCCTTTATATATTACAATTTTAGGAGAAAGGAAAATATAGATTTTGTAAAGAACTTCCTTCAAAATAATAATACAACTTGGTAAATGAAATTTACAATAAAATACAACTAAAATTTTAAACATGATTTCCATTCTAATTCCTTTCTTTCCATACTACAATTTTAAGAGAAAGGAAAATATAGATTCCTTAATGAATTTCCTTCAAAATAATAATACAACTTGGTAAATGAAACTTACAATGCAACATTTCTTTTAAAAATATAAATACTACAAGTCTTCCACCTTAAGTGGAAATAACAAGAAGTTTTTCTCACAAAGAAGGATTTCTTGACTTCACAAAAGCTCCATGTTTAAAATCTCCCACAAGATCTCCACCATGTCTTCACTTGATCACAACAACAAAAATGGGGGAGAGGCAACACTCTCCAACCAACCAATAATCCAGGTGAGGATAAGAAGCTATCCTCCTCATTGGCCTTCAAGCCCCAACCACAATGCAATAAAAGATCGATCCAACTCATGGAAACTATTACAAAGCTTCCGCATCACAATACAAAGATTTCACAACCATACAAAAATACAATCAATGCAAAATACAATCACAAGAAGGATATTAACAATATATACAAGGCTTGAAAATGAAAAGCCAATCCAGAGAGCAAGATCTATTGGTAGACAACTTATTCCTCCCAATAGAATTAGGTGCCCACCTTAGAAAACCTTCCAATATACATCTCAAAACCCCTACACAACTCTTATGCCTCCCTAAAATCTCTTATGCCTCTCTACAATCTCTTATGCCTCACTCATAAGGACCAAGTAAGAAATGAAAGCATTTTATTATCGAAGGTGGGGCACCCAACCCAACTCCCTCCCAAAGATGAAATCAAATATTATGCCTCCCTAGATATAAGATCCTCATAGCCTTCTCCTACACCATACTTAGGCAATGTACCCAAGAACCCAACAAGCATACCAAAACACTCAATAACATACACATATACACATATAAAAGAAAACTATTAAAACAAAGGTGTAGCTCCTACATTTGCATAGTAGAGCTTGGTCTAAGATTCACACACCAATCTCTTTCAAGACCAATCCAGCACCAACAAGATCCAACAAAATCCAAAAGAACTTCAAAATCTTCAACTCCAAAATACAAGAGCAAAAATGAAATGAAGTAAACCCCAAATAAAAATAATAACTTACATAAATAGAAAAGGGAGAGAGGAGGGTTAGATGGCTCAATGTAGGATGCCACATCACTTATCCTCAACTCGAATGCACAATAAATTGGTGGTTGAGAGGAATGAAAAACCTCTTACGCACACAATCCAAACCCACACCTCCTACGGACAAAATTGAAAACCCATGTAATAAAATGTGATAAATGCTACTTATGTCTTACGAACACATAATGGGGTCTATTTTTTTCCCCTTAATCCATAGGAATGTTTGGTATAAGAAATTAAGAGGTGTGGGACAAGCTTAGATTGTCCCACAAGCCTCCAAAAATGTCCCTTAAGCCCACATTTGAAATTCCAAGGTGAGGTAGAGTGTAGAGCACTCAAAGTTACTTAAAATAAACTTAAAATCACATAGTCCAAAAACCATCAACTCTAATAAATGACTCCATTGTCACATCCCAAAATCACTTAATAACATGATTAAATTACTTAATGAAGCACATTAATCAACAAGGATTAAATAAATTACATCAAAAATAAACCACATACTCTACAATAAATAAATAAAAGGGAAAAAGTGCACACAATCCCATGGTCACAATTGGAGGTCATCCCCCATGGGGACCCCTAAACAAACTAAACAAACAACAAAAAAATGAAAACATTGCACAATTTTCCATGGTGACCTTCGTTGTATCCATTAGGTATTCGCTGTGTGGTTGGTCTCCAATCTCCCTTTTTATTGTTGTGATATAATTACCTGCAAAATTACATATTACCTCCTTCACATCATGGCCACATCAAAAATTCAATATAAAATATACACATATAAATAAATAACCATTCACATATGGCTAAATCATTATTTCTATTAACAATGCTATAATTTGTCTAAAATTTCAACAACATCTAAATTCTATCTTTTTATCAATATCAACAAGATCTCAAGATTAGTTCAATGATAAATCCTACTCAACGCGATGAGAATTCTGAATGTCGCAATACATATATCAACAAAACGTCATCATCATCAAATATAACATATCTCTCTATGTGTATAAGAATCCACATAATCATACTACAAATCACAATAAATCAAAATCGGGATATATTTATCATCTAACATCATTATAAACCAAAATGATACATAGCAACCATGTCTATAGTCAACGGTAATTAAAATCAAAATATAACAAGTGTCATAGAGGAGTGGAGACTACAATAATTCTGGTTCATGTGCATCGAATTCCATATAAGGGAAGTTTATACTATTCCATCCACCATTTTATTATATTTCTACACCTAGTTATTGCTCGCTACTTTCAAAAGTTCGGTTGTTACAAGAGAATCTAGGGCATGATTGCACACATAAGAACATAGAAATATATTGGGTTAGAGATGTAGTGTAACTCTTAGTGAGAACAATCGACCCATTGATATGCATATTTATTTTTAGGGCTTTGATACTTGTAATAGGGTTTTAAAGGTTTGTCATTCATCACGATGTCTAGCAACATATTACATAGTCCAATGACACTATTCTGACAAGAAGAAAACAAAAGAGATCACTTAGCAAAACCTCATAGGATTTTTGTTGATATTTTTCATAGATCACGGTTCCCCAATCCAACCTACTATTCGATATCTATGTTTTTAGGAGCTTATGTCTATTATTTCCTAGATTTTGTTGATTATGTTTATGTTGTAACACGGTCCAAAGGCATTGTCGAATCAACTAAGCTCTTCTTTGCCGACTATAGGGTTTTCTATTTTCATAGCTTAGATTGCTTATATAATTTTTCTTTATGATTTTATCTATTATTCACTTATATTATGAATATTATATTAACTATAGAATTAAAATAAATTCCAAATTTTAGTTAATCGGTTTCTACACACAAGCTAAAATAAAATAATAGGATTTATTCCACTCGGGTTTGAAGTTAACCACATGCTTTTCTACCTGCACATAGGTTGTTATTAGGATAACTACAGGTCTATATTCCATGTTTGGGGAGGTTTATTCCCTTGCACAAATGAAAAAAATCACCACTAGTAAGACACATAAAAGTTCAAATGACTATATTTGCGGCATGTTTCAAATACCTCTCCCCTTTACATGTCGAGTAAATAATGGTCGATCTGAAATGCTTGCTTGAAAAATAAGAGAGGAATGTGTCTCCTACATTATTCAATGATCTAAGGGTTTAATACAAACACACACACACACACACACACAAAATATATGTTTGTATGTATGTATTGGTAAAAGGAAACCAACCAATATATGTGTAGACATCGAAGGCCATAAACCAATATATAGGAAATAAACACTATCTTTGCAGACACATCCTATGTAAAATTTGTTATTTTCCAACTTGCCAAATAGCTAGAATGTTGAGTTAAATTTGACCTTAAAAATATAATATAAAACTTAAATAACACCATGACATGGACATTTTTTTAGTGTTTTACCTTACAAATGACTAAGTAATGTTTTTAAACTATTATCAACTTAAGCATATATTATCACTACAAACAATTATAAAATGTTATGTAAAGGCTAAATAAAGCATTAAAACACAAAGAAAAGTGTGTTGTCCTTGGTATCACTTCACAAAAATTTTGATCTATAAAATGATGAATAAAGTTAATAAGTAATTTATGCTTGGGATAAGATGAATTATGCTATTTTTTAATGTCTAAGTAAAATTTGGGACATGGGTCTCCCAACAAATCCAAATTGGTTTTAAAACTAATAAAATAAATGGGGATTTATTTTATTATCACAAGAGAGTTCTTTTTTTGGTACAAACACATAATCCTTATTGAAGATACTATAGTCACTATTTAGATCACGACACAAAAATATTACCTTTGTGGGTGACTTCACAATGAGTCGAAGGAGTATACAATGTGTAATGTCCGCTAAATACACACACAAATACAACACTAAAAAAACTAAGATAATTTTTTTACTTGCTTGGAGTTTACACGACACAACAAGAGGTCACATACGCTACCACCAATTCATGATAGGCTTGACACAACACTGACCACCGAGGTACAAGGAAATCTACGATGCTCAACATGAAATATTCACTTCCCATTTTGAGAGAACATCACATACAATTCCAACCACATAACACACTTACGTTTAGGGGCATCCCATGAGGAAAGTATTGTTAAGGTTTTTCTATTTACTAAAATGTTGCTTAGTTCTTAACTTGCATTCTTAATAAAATTCATGTAATGATTCACACAATTCTTTCCACAAGGGAGAACTTATTTCCTTTATACTATTGACTAAATAGCTTAAGGCCAAGCTTTCTAAAAGAGGATAATCAATTATATGTCAATAAATTGCTTAATTCATTTAATTTAAGAACATCTTCCATCTCTCACAAGGTTAATTATTCTTACTCAAGCCATTGAAACTTGTTCCACACCTCTATTGCATAGGTGATAAGCACAAGCTCCAACTGAGGGAAAGTATTGTTTTAGGTTCAGAACAATAATCTTCTTTGTTTTAAGATCAAAATTTAACATTACTTAAGAAAGATCACAATGAATCAAGGCAAGGGTTAATGGAAACAAGTCAAAAGAATTCAGCTTCAGGGTCTCATTGCTTATTAACCTTCTTTTATTGAGGCTAAGAAATTTATCAAGATTGGTTAAAAATTTCATTTAGACTTTTCTTGATTAAGTTTGACAAAGGAAAACAATTTACATTTCAAACGATTGAGAGAGATTGAAGGGTTTCTTAATAAATTTCCTCCTACTTATACAACCTTATTATCTTCCAAAAACTAGCCAATGATTACACTATAAGGTCATTTAAGACTTCACCATAAAAAGATAATGTTGATTTGTTTAGCTTGGGAAAAGACCAAGTATATAAATATTTTTATTACCAAATATAGTTTTCTTCATTGATCGCTTAGGGGCTCAAATGTTATCAAGTAAATCACATGTACATTAATTTATATATATATATATATATATTTTGAATTTTATAAGGATTATCCAACTCATTTTCTTATGCTTATAAATACATTATTACTATGTCCTAAAAGGGTTTACAACTAAAATTTTTATCTCAAGAGAAAAGTTTAACATTACTTGTTTGTGAAAACTATAAAAGGATACATCAATTATTTCCAACAGACGCATGACCCAAAGGGACAACCAACTCTATGGAACCATGACTAGGGATCAAGAGAGAAAAAAATTAGTCATGCCACGCTTTATAATTACTAGAATTTCAATAATAGATTAGAGTCTCTCATAACCATGCAACAATCAACTTTTATATCTTCTATGATAACAAAACAAGCTAAAATTTCAATAGTTATGACAACAACACTCCACAATAACTAACACTAGGGCACTATTATTCTATTAAATTCCCACATAACCCATTCCCGAGGTTTACAACATTAATGTATTTGTAGAAAGGAACTTCATAACAAGGATTGAAGCACTTTCCTACAAGTCTTTCCCTCATCTACTCACAAAATCCATCTGCAACACATTATTAACCTAAGTCAGTTCATGAGAACTGAGCAAGATGAAACTACACATAGAAACAATAAGCTATTACCTAACAATGTAGAAAAAAAAATATTCTATTCGAAGTATAGCAGGCTTGTTTTCACAACAGAAAACTCTAGAAATAAACAACATGACAAACTTGTTACTTAAACCTAGAAATGCGGCTAATAATGTTAGAAGGTTGATTATTGAAGCATGAATACTCAACAACCAGAGAAGAGGAATACATCTTTGTTGTCTAATTTAACATTGATAACTAGTGTATTTAAAACAAGAAACATATTTCAAGAGGAAAGGGGATATTTCTCGGCAAGGCATACAAACCCACATCAAAACTAGGTGAGAAAAGCCAATTTCGGGGAAGGAAAGTTCTATTTCTTGATATTTTTAAATATTAGCAATTGTAACAATGGTTTAATTATATTTCCTGAGTTCCATCTTCTACTAGTTGTATGGACACCGCATGAACCAACAACAAAAATCTTTAGGTCGAATCTCTGTCCACAAATATGATGGACACTAAAATCTCCACATACTCCCATGTTGGCACAGGCATGGAACTCCGAAAACCACGAGTGCATATGTCTAGAGAAAAGAGGTCCCAAGGACTGTCATGATGGTAGTGTATACATAAAATTGGTTTAATGGAAAGGCCCCAGGAACCCGTGAGAGATAGGGGAAAAACAGTACCCCACAACCTTACAAACTTACTCCCACCCCGTGTCGAAAGGGACAGAAGAAGAGCAAGAAAGAACATCCAATGAAGCACTGAGGGAATTTTTTTCTAAATAGCAATGGAAGTATAAGAAAAAAAGGCCATGCATGCAAAAAGTGCAAGTAACCACAAGGCAGGTAAACTTCTTTGCAAAATGCCTCAAGGAGATGAGGTCACAAAGCAATTCCATGATTGCAAGGAAAGCACAAAAAGGAAACCAAAAAAACATCTTGATCTGGTCACCCTAGATAGAAATACACATGGCCAAGGGAAATATGGAAGCTTTGGAACAAGAAAGAACATCCATCAAAGAATAGAGGAGATGGATCAAGAAGGATGGGATTGCAGGAAACTTAGGATCTTGTATAAAAGTGTGGAGAAAAGCACATGGCAAGAAAACTGCTGATTAAATGCCTCTGATAGATGCGGTCTTTAAGGAAGTACCTTCACATAAGGATAAGAACATAAAAAAATGAATTTTAAAACTCAACCTTGCTTCCTCCCAACACCATCACCAGGTGTCCAGTCTGAATAGGTCACCTTTTCAAAGCACACCCACATAGCTAGTAAAAAAGGTAGTTTAAAAATAGGTATGTACATCTTCCCACGCATGCAAGAGAGGAGCCTTCGAGTCTAAAATTGTAGTAGAGAAATCCCATTTTACATAGACCCACAAACATTTACCCAACCTCACATGGCCAACAGGTGAAAGGGAATGAAAAGGCCTCCCATGCCTAACACAAGCCCCCAAAAAAACAATGCTTCCTTATATCCCATGCCAGGCACACCAATTAAATGACCATAAAGAAGATAAATAGGGAGGTAGGCATCCCCACTTCCAAGGCATATCCACACCTCCAAATTCTAGAATAATAGGAGGGAAGGAAATCAATAGTCCCTACGCTAATAAGAAGGATAGTGTGTCATTAAGAAAGGTAGGTCGATGGTTATACTATCAAACTCTCCTTTAATTTAAATACAAAAAAATCATGTATGCGGTCCTAATCAACCAATTGGGAAAGACTTGTGGTTGGATTTTTCGATGGTAGCTTAGGAAAATGACCAACCAAGACGTAAAAAGAGGTTCATTTCTTCCTTTGTGTGAAGCGAGGCTAACGCTACATAAACGATCAATAATAAAATAAAATAGCTTAGATGTAATTAATAATAATATTGATAAAAATTGACACTAAAATAAAATAATCGTTAGTCGACAATTAAATAACAATATTATTATTATCATTATTATTATTATTTTTACAACCTAAAATAATTATTAGTCATATTAATAATGACCGACAATCAAGCTCGACAATTCGAGAACATGATTTTCCTTTAATAGGAAAAATCATAAAGGATGTTGCGAGAGGCTAGTAATTGGAAGCATCGAAAATGACATAAGAAGGCATGACGAAGAGGACGTATGCTAATCCTTCACTGTGACAAGGTCTAAGTCAAATAACATTCATGGGAGGACACACAACCATTCATGCTTGGCAATAAGGTCACCAAGACAAGGAAATGTGGTAAATGTTGAATGGGCCATTACATTCTCCTCCCCTTAAGAAAGCATCATCCTCGATGTGACATATCATAGGAGAAAGGAAGGGTGGTAAGAAGAAAGGAACAAATAAAGATGAAATTACACCCTATGGTTAAAATTTTAGTCATTAAAGCACAGCCACATTACAGGTAGCCTTAGAAAGATTTTTGCGGAATTCTTAACTTTCAAGGTTACAGGAGATTGGAAGTTCCCTCTTATACATTATTTAATTAGACTATTTCCATTTATATTATTGTTAATTCAGGTTCTTTAAAATTTTATTGTTGTATAATTTTATTTTATTCATTCTTATGGGTTCCCAGCATGAACTGCCATCACAACACCCTACCAGGGTCATACACAACCCTAAGGATTCACAAAAATAATTTTACATACTTTCATGATGATACCACACCACAAGAGATTAGTCAAATTACGGAAGGGAACATGCATGGTCCACATAACATAGTACTTGTCACACATCTATGACTGGTGTATAGAATACTTGAACAAAAATGTATTACAACAACCATACATTTCCTCAATTCCACAGGTGAAGATTTTACATAACTCAAAAAAATGGCTACAGGCACATAGTGTCAAAAAGGGAATCAAATCCATATCCACAACATCACACAACATACCCAAGTAACAAGAGTAACACATACATCATTCGACCACTCCAAAGACATCACAATAAATCAACATATATCCCAAAACATCAGTCACACATACACACACAAATATCTTATGCCTCTCTCAATCTCTTATGCCTCCCTCAAGTTTATTATGCCTCCATCAATCTCTTATGCCTCCCTAAAGTATCTTATTCCTCTCTCAAGTCTCTTATGCCTACCTAAATATCTTATGCCTCCCTCACGGAGGTCGGTTTCCCTATGGCCCTAGGCACATAGAGTCCAATAACCCATAACCTAAGTGACATAATAAATTGTGGTTCAACAACCTGCTAGTTATCTGTAACTCCTTGGGGCATACCCCCATACAACAAAGTGGGTCCATAGGTCCAACCATTCCATGGTACATCCCATGACCCTATTCCACCGATCACAACAATAGAACCAACAAAGCCATATGATTCAAATGCCAAGTGGCAAAGTACAAGCCTTGGGTAAGGCAGTAAAATTTTAAAATTTTAAAAGAAGATCCAAATCCAAGAAAAAAACAAATGGCCAAATAGCCATAGTTAGTGCAAAATATGCATGTTAGTATGAAAAACCAAGGAAATTCCCAAAATATAAAACATGACAATCAAGAAAATGGTTGGTCCTTACAGAAATAAAATTAAAAGTTCAATTTACAAATAAAATACATATACAAGAGTAACACATTATGATGACTATGTGGCCTTGTCTTGCCACCAAGGGGGTACTCAACGAGTTTCTAACACTTGGAACATTGAGCCTCAACTCAAAAAATAACATATAACAAGTATAACTATCATCATCTCTATCTCGCATCATTCTACCACCACTTCGACAAGGCTAAACATATTCGTAGTTACACTCATATTGCATCCATAAAAAAACCACATAGGGAGAAAGGAAAGAATCACATGTCATTATCTACTAGACCTAAGGTCAGCTTGAGTTATTGGCCCATGGTACCCATTCCCTCACTCCAAACATACACCTTAACCGATTTCCCCGGGGTCGGTTAGCGTAAGGTGCACAACATAACATGTAACTACATCACTAAAACAATGGTGGTTCACACACATTAACCATAGGATCTCATGTGTGGCACCAATATAGGTTATATCACATACATTACATTCATTGAGAACACCTTCATTGTCAACATACATGGTTGTTGGTTTGTCTGTTGTGTTTCAAGTCCTTCTAGTATGTGACGCAGTCAAATCACTTCGTAGATAGCTTCTCCTAAAGAATGATACTCAACTTGTGGAAGACAAAGAAACAAAGTGTTGTTTCTTGCTTCCCATGATATTGGTCCAAATCCCATAAAGAATAAAAATCCCGAAGTGGATTTTTTTTCATGAATATTTCCTGCATGATTTGAATCTGAATATCCACTCAAGAAGAATTTTTCGTTCTTCTTGTATTCTAGACCAAGATCCATTGATCCTTTTAGATATTTTAAATTGCACCTTGCTGCTTTCCAATGACAAAATTTTGGTTCCTACATGAACTTGGATAGATAGATTACATATCATTTCTAGTGTAGGTAAGGTGAATGAGACTCCCAATCAACTGCTAATAAAGAGTGGCACTTACATCGGGAGATGGATCTAAATGAGATAACTACAATCTTCTCCATGCATGTAGTAATTGGTGTGTAATCCATCATCTTGAATTTCGGAGAGTTGTCTTGGTATATTTCATCTGAGAAACAAACATGTGATTCTATTTCTGTCATACTTCCAATCTAAGACAATAATGCATCAGCCCGAGATCAGTCATCTTGAATGATCAATTAATATCTTTCTTTGTTTCATCAATCACCCTCACTAAACTACCAGTGATGACTAGATCATTGAAATAGAAAATGACAATCACAATCTCCCCCTTTCTTTTGAGGCAAAGATTGGGATCGTATGGATTTCTAACAAATCCATATTGTATGCGAGATGGTCATCAATCTCGATGTACCATGCACAGGGTTCTGTTGAGGCCATAAAGAGATTTCTTGAGTCTGCATACCTTTGCTTCTTGACCAGGTACTATATATCCCTTAGGTTGAGTCATGTAGACTTTTTCTTGTAAATCTCCATTTAGGAAGGCAATTTTTAAATCTATCTAGTGGACTTTCCACCCAAACTGTGTAGCTAGAGAAAATATCATTCTAATTGTTTTGATCTTAGCTATGGGAGAAAATGTCTCCTTATAGTCAATGCCTTATTTTTGTGCATACCCCTTTTCTACTAGTCTCACTTTATACTTATCCACCATCCCATCTACTTTATACTTTGTGTTTTAAATATCCATCTGCATCCAATTGGTTTCTTTCTTTGTGGAATATCAACAAGCTACCAAGTGTTATTCTTTATCACTGATTGATATTCAGAATCCATGGCATCTTTCCAAGCTTTTGACTTTAGGGCTTCCTGGGCTATAGAGGGCTCATCAGATTCAATAACTCTACTCATCAAAGTAAAGTTAACTTCTTCTCTTGCTTTACTGTGAGTCCATGGTCTAGAGGTGGATGTATCTAGTGGAGCATCCATTCTTGCATCTCGTAATGTGCTATTACACCATTTAGACATATGTTGAACTGTTCTCATGGGTCGTGGTTCTATCTGATCAACACCATCATCCCCATCATCACTTTCATCTTCTGAGGGAACATCAGCTTTAATTTTTACAAGTGGAGAAAAGTCTACATCTGGTGAGTCTGGAGGAGGATTCTCTGCTACCTTCTTATCAAAAAACTCAACATCTCTACTAGTGTAGACTTTTACTGGTCTTAGGATCCATCAATCACACACAAGAGTCTCTTAGCTATATAGAATGAAGATGAGTTTCGTGACTTTATGTCCAATTTCTTTATGTTCTTCTTCGGTATGTGCATACTTTTTTCACCCGAATACTCTAAGGTGTGCAATAGATGGTTTCCATTTTGACCATGCTTCTTGTGGTGTTACTCCATAAAAAGCAACTGTGGACACTCTGTTCAATAAATACACTATTTTCTTTGCTACTTCTTCCCGAATCTCTTTTCGAAGTCTCGATTCATCGATCATTCATCAAACCATTTCCATGACAAGTCGATTTCTTCTCTCAACAAAACCATTTTGCTGCAGGTGTGTGTGTGGAGGAATCCCGTGAGTTTGTAGGTAGTCTTTGAACTCATTACTATTGAATTTCCCCCTCGATCTGAGTGGAGAGTTTTGATGTGATGAAAAATTTCATTCTCAACTGCTACTTTGAACTTCTTGAAAGTTTTAAAATCTTCACTTTTCTTATGAAGACAAAAAATCCACATTTTCCTTGAATAATCGTTGACACATAGCATGAAGTACTAAAATCCGGAATGACATGGTTGCATCAAACCATAAATATCGGTATGAACCAGATCAAGCTGACCATGAGATCGATATGTACTCTTCTAGAATGAAGCTCTGTGTTGTTTTCCTGCTAGGCAGTGAGGACACTTGTCTATATCCTTCTGAAGATATGGTAGCCCATGTACCATATTATACCGGCGAAGTGTCTCAAGATACTTGAAAATTACATGAACAAGTCTCCGATGCCACAAATTTGCTAAGGTGGAGTTCTTAGCCACAAGTTCTTGATCATCTCTATGAACAAAATCAAGTTTGAACATGCATCCCACATTAGAGGCTTTTGTAACTATTTTTGATCCTCGTGATTTATCTCAAATCAAACACTTTTTATTTTTGGAATGACTATCAAAGTCAATTTTTAGATTGTGATCAAGGATTTGGATGAATGAAAGAAGATTCTTTTTTAACCCAGGGACATATAAGACATCTGATAGTCTGCAGCTATGTGAACCAAGGGGTAGAGAAATGTTGCCAATTCCCTAAACTATATATGAAAAATCATCTCCCAACAAAACATGTATTTTTGATGGTGTGTCCCTCATTGAAATAAACCAATATTTGTGGCCGATAATGTGTTGAGTGGCCCCCAAAACAACATACCAAACATCACTAGATGACATGGATGGTTCACTTGATCGAGCAGTGAACAAGTAGTCTTCATTGTCAGACTGTTCTTGTTGCTCAACAATATTTCCTTGTTGATGGGGTCTTCTTTTCTAGTTCCCCTTTTTCTACCCGTGATTTTGGTTAGAATGTCCCTTGTAAGACTATTGTTGTTGAGGTCTAGAGTTGTTAGATGAACCTTTCTTGTAAGTATTATACCAACAATCTTGTAGGTCATGTCCTCTTTTGCAGATAGGACATTGCTTCTTCTATTGTCTGTCCACTTGATTCTGATTTTTATTTTGGGACTTCAGATAGGAATTAGGTTTTACATTTACCTTTTCCATTCCATTTTTGATGCGAAGAGAGTTCCTTCTCTTCTTCATCATCCTTATTGTGCATGGATTCCTCTTGTTATAGTAGGTTTTCCATCTTATCAATACTAATTGTTATATCTGCAACACTTAGTGTTGTGACATAAATGTGGTAAGAAGAGGAGTGGTCTCGAACAACGGGAACAAGAGCATCATCTGTAACCACTTCTCTTAGGGCTAGAAGTGAAGCCCCAATTTTGTAACTCTTCTTAAGAAAGCTTCTATTTTTTCATTTTCTTGAACTTGATGTGTGTAATTGACTCTACAAATTCGGTGTAACATTCTTGTTCTTGGCCTCATATATCATGCTTCAACTTATCACATGCTTCTTTGGCTATTTTCGCATCTCAAATTTAGTTTTGCACATCATCGGACACTCCAAACAAGATGATGAGTTTGGCCTTCTGTTCTACTTTAACAAAATTTCACTATTGTGTTGTATCGGTAGTTGATCTGGTCAGACTACCATTCACAGTAGGCCAAATCTCTTCAAACTCAAGCTATGTCTTGGTTTTTATCTTCCATGGAACATAGTTGTTTCCTCGAGTAATTGTGAATCCGAGAAGAAAAAATTTGGGGGAATTGGTGCCCATTTTTCAAAGATCACCGATAGGGTTTGGCTCTTATCACTCCAAGTATAAGTTCTCCCAATCTATATACCATAAATCTACGTGCCCTTTTGACATACCCAAAGGTACATGGAAGAAGCTCGACCTTTCTATATACCCAACGGTAAATGAAAGAGGCATTAATTTACGTGAAATAATTCAATACGTGGTACCGAGATAGTATTGAAAGGGGTCTGTGCGATTATTGACACCAGCTAAAATAAATATATTCATACGCACGTGAAACTTCGCTATATAGTTGGATAATTTCTCGGTTCATATTTGTGTCGTGTAATCATTTACGAGATAGATGGGATGGCTCATAGTGTGTGCACTTTGTGACCTTATTACTCCCAAACGATTTAAAGGGTCAATGCCTAGACGATGTTGTTGCAGCTATATTACGTGTTAAGTGTAGTAGTAGTCACGATGACTTTACCTGTAAGCTCTTCCCAAAGGCATCGTATATACCAACACTGCGCAAATGAGATCTAGGATCTCGTGAGTGTTACTAAAACTAATTTTTTACTATTTTGATTACAATTTTGCTATTTTTTTATTAGTTGCAAAGTTTGCGGTTTACTTATGGCAACTTTGTAAATTAGTACAATATATTGTAGCATGTAATTGCATTCAAAAATTTGGAAAAAAATAATGATAGGCAATTTTTATTGTTTTTACAATACAAGTGGCGTCAGAGCCCAAAATGACCCACTATGCCAAAAATTGCAAAAATATAGCTAAAAATGTAATTGTTGGATAGGCTTCCTTTAACAAAAGAAATGTCTAGAATGAAAAAATAGGTGAATAGGAGAAAAAAAAATTTACCCTAAATTAGAGATTTCCCCACCAAAACTTTAGAGACCTATTTAGTTATCAATAAATTGTTTAGCTGTAGTTTTTCTACTAAATCCTCCTCCAAAATTTGATTTCTCTAAATTTTCTCCAAATTTAAAAATTGAAAAACTTGTTATGTTTTTGTGATTCAAACCAGGCATCTCACACTTCTAATGCTTTTCCTCTATCCACCTAGGCACCTTATGCCCTTAGCATATGAAATTGAGCACGTTATATTTTAATTTAAAAAAATGTGACTAACCTTTTTGAATGTAAATGTTGTAGAGGTGTAGGCTTGTGTGGTAGATGCATGTGTGGAGGAGAGGCGAGGGTTTCCACAGGAGTGGATCGAGCGTGTTATCTTCTTTGATAAATTATTTTTGTTGTTATTTGTTTTGTCATCCAACGTTTTTTCTTGACTTGCTTCGGCACTACCGCTTATGGCAATTATTTTTCTTGTTCTCCATTTGTAGGTTGCAAGTCATGGCTTTGAAAGCTTCATTTTTTTATTTTTACTCTGTGTAGGTCGTGTGGAGGAGAGAAGGTCGACATAGAGGCATGAAGGTGTGTTCCACCGTTTTGCTTGCAGGGTCACTGATTTTGAAATGTTGAGTGCCCAATGATGGGTCATCATTCCCTAATTACCTAGTCGTTGTGATTACAAGCTTAATCCACTTCAATACAAATGCCTTCATTTGTCGAATCAACTCATCACCTAATCTTTTCTTTGATAGAGTCACCCAACCTAGGGCTTTGTCTTCACAAACAATAGCACATCTAGGAGCTCAAATAGCTTGGTCTACAACTTACCTTTGTAATGGCTCAAATCCTCTAAATTTCATAGAGTGGCCTCCAAATATAGAAAGCCTTGCTAGTTTTAGAAGAAACTAAATATAACTCTAATATTAGAGATAAAACCCCTAATGGGAAGCAAAATAATTTTTATTTATTTTCAATACTTGCAAAAATTTTTGCTTGGTGTTGGGTACACCAAAGTCAAAAACAAAAATTACATTCCAAACACTGGAACAAGCGGGAGGATGTGGGGAGGCAAGGTGATGGGGTTGGGAGGTTGCACGAGGCTACACAGGCTCTCAAATGTTACAAACTCTTCACCATTATCTTGTCTCTCTCTACCGCTCTCTCTTCCACACCTTCACAACATCACATGTCCAAATTCTCACTCTGGTACCAAATGTAAATTGAGCAACAGGGGCGGAATACTTGATATCTTTATTAAACTCAATCAACCAAAAGTACAATGGAGTGCTACAATTCCTATAGGAATTGAACAACCATGTGCGATTAAAGAAATAGGTTGCATGAGTGTAAAACTAACCTCACAACCGCTTCTACTATTACATCTTGGAAGCCCATAATTTTTATAATAATTATAAAATTATACATGTGGAAATAAAAGACAAATATGGTTTATAAAACCATATAACAACATTATTTAATTAATTAAATAATCAATTTATATCATGCATAATTAACTAACCTAACCGTATGTGTGTGTGTGTGTGTGTGTGTGTGTGTGTATATATATATATATATATATATATTGACTTTTATAAGGATTATCCGACCCATTTTATTATGCTTATAAATACATTGTTAATATGTCCTAAAATGGTTTACAACTCAACATTTTATCTCAAGAGCAAAGTTTACCATTACTCATTTGTGAAAACTATACAAGGATAGATCAATTCTTTCCAACATGAAGGACGCGACCCAAAGGGACAACCAACTCTATGGAACCATGACTAGGGATCAAGAGAGAAAAACATTGGTCATACCACACTATACAATTATTAGAATTTCTATAATACATTATAGTCTCTTGTAACCATGTGGTAATCAACTTTTATATCTTCCATGATAAAAAAACAAGCCAAAATTTCAATAGTTACGACAACAACACTCCACAACAACTAACACTAAGGCATTAGTTTCCTACTAAATTCCCACATAACCCATTCCAGAGTTTTACAACATAAAATTATTCGTAAAATGGAACTTCATAACCAAGATTGAAGAAATTTCCTATAAATATTTCCCTCATCTACTCACAAAAGCCATCTGCAACACATTATTAACTTGATTCAGTTCGCGAGAACTAAGCAAGATGAGACTACACATAGCAACAATAAGTTATTATCTAACAATGTTAAAAAAAGGAAACATTCTATACCAAGTATTGGATTGAAAATCAAAATACTAACAGCTCCTAAGTTATATTAAAATTTTCCACCATGCCAATCTAAGAAGAAAGTCTTATACCTCATCTATGATCATTGTTTGAACAACGAAGGTTTAACCATCAAGAAAGAAACACCATAGGCCTAAAGAGTTACAAATAGAATGTTGAGTGTAAAGAAGAGTTCTGATATACAAGCTAGCACTCTAAATATCCATCCAAATTTTGTAACACTATGGATTTACAAGCTTTTCAAAAAAATTATAGTTTTTGTTTAACATAAAATGGATCACTCCTTTCCATCACAAGTTCCTTTTTAAAATAACCCTCCTTACAAAAATCAAACAACTCTTTTAATAAAAGAAAACATAGTTTCATTAAACACCAAAAATCATTATGTTAACAACAGATTTCCATCATGAATCAATAACGCATCTATAAATATACTTACTCCAAAATGTCTCTAATAATCTTAACAGTTCTATCATAAGTCAACCAAATTTCAATATGCATGAAACATCCAATTGTCAATAAAATTTATTATTAATTTCAACAAAATCAGTGAGATGGAAAATTATAAATACTACCAATAGTCATCACGTAATAGAACTAGGCCAAGGTAGTTTAATGATAAAGAAGTACTATCCATAAATGCACATATGTAACTTCAAATCTCGATGCCAAGAATTTAGTTGCGGTACATACTTCATGAGGGACAGTCAAAGTGTCACTTAAGGAAAAACTTAACCATATGGACCTACACCAATGATCATCAAGCAATTTCATGAAATTCTAGCACCTAATCAAATATATACAAATAACCAAGATGTAAAAATGATAGAGAAATCTGGTACCTTAGCCACGATACTCCCTTCGTACATAATTCTAACCACTCTAGTCAACCACACGTAAAGGTTTGTAACCCTACGGATTGATTGGATAACGAAGGGGCCACTTACCTAGTCCTAGAAAATAGAAAATCAAGGTCCAAAATACCTCAACAACCACACCACTCCGTGGTTGTGGAACACCAAACGAAAACAACTAACATTACAAAATTTGTTGCCATAACTCGAAGGGTGACTAAGTGTCCATAAAACTATAGTCAACCCCGATCGGTTCAACCTAGTGGTTGTTCGCTAAATTAAGGTTGTCATGACCCATGTAAACTATGCTCAACATACCCATAAGTGGAAAGGTAAAACTATACTAGATTTGGTTCCACTAATCCGGTTGATTTAAGGAGTAGCAGAGAAGGGGAAAAAGGGTTATAAACCTTAAAGATCAAAACATCTCGCATACCTAGAAGAGACATCCTTTGATAGAGTAACTACTTGAGTAACCAGATCTAGAGTCACCGAAACAGGAACAACTCAATTATCTAGAAGGAAAATCTAATCTATAGATAATAAGCTTGTATGAAGAGTAAGGGGTTTAAAGTACAATAGGATTTTTTCACAATAGAAAAATCTAGAAATAAACAACATGACAAACTTGTTACTTAAACCCAGAAATGTGGCTAATAATTTTAGAAGGTCGATCATTCAAGCATGAATACACAACAACCAAAGAAGAGGAATACATCTTTATTGTCCACTTTAACACTAATAACTAGTATAGTTAAAACAAGAAAATATTTTAAGAGGAAAGGAGATATTTCCTAGCAAGGCATACAAACCCACATCAAAAGTAGCAGAGACAAGCCAATTTCAGGGAAGGGAAGGTTCCATTTCATGATATTTTTAAATATTAGCAATTGTAACAATGGTAGAATTATCTTGCCTGATTTCTAGCTTCTACCAGTCGCATGGACACAACTTGGACCAGCGGCAACAATCTTCAAGTCAAGTCTCTATCCATAAACATGATGGGTGCTAAAACTTCCACATATTCCCACGTTGGCACAAGTAAGGAACTACCAAAACCACAAGTGCATCTGTCTAAATAAATTAGGTCCCAAGGACTCCCATAATGGTTGTGAATACACAAAATGGGTTTAATAGAAAGGCTTGTTGATGGAGACCTTTGAGCTCTTCTTCCTCTTATTGCTCTATCTGGGGATAAATTTGGATGGACAAATAGCCCCTCCTCTCTCGTTCATGACCTTTTTTAATTCTTCTCATGAACTTGACTAGCTTGACTTCTTTGGAACTAGTGGATTCTATTTCTCTTGGAATCACTAAATGTGTAGTTTCAGAGCTTATTAAAAGTAGAGAAATCACAACAAGTGGACATCAATATTTTGAAATAAAAATGAAGAATTCTTGTCTCACCGGGTGTGTGCAAAAACCGATGCAAAATCACAACAACTGCTTGAACTCCGCATGACTCGATGGGTTGAGACTCTAAGTGTTATTGCATAACATGGAGCATCTCTCAAATTTATGAGACTTCATGAATCAAGAGATATCTCCAGGATGAAGGTCGGTTCCTATTCCTTAGTTCAGGTGCACACTTTCATATTGCAAAGGATCTACTTTAAAACCTACTCTAACTTGCCAAAAAGATAGGGTTGAGAGATATGCAAGAAAATAAACATAAACTAACAAAGGTGATGTGCGAAGGAATGTTGAACACCTACTTTGAAAATAAACACAAACCATAAAAATGCATACAACCACCATACACAGTGTGACCAAGATTATAATGAGAGACCGAGAGAGGTGCAATGAAGAAGAGAGGTTTGGAAATCATCCACGAGACATACATTAATGTTCCGAGTTAATACGAAGTACACTACTGATGGCCAAGAGACAAGAATTGTATTACAATCTAAATGGGAGGCTTGAAACTCCACAAATTCACCCGTAGAATAGAGAATAAGGGAGGGTGTAAAGAATAAAATGTCCAGCCTTTAGAAATTTCAACTTATCTACAATATATAGGAATAATTAGAGAAAGAGGTAGAAGAAATAAAGACTCTTGTTCAACCACCCTAGAAGGAAAATAAATTCCTCTGCAATAATGATTGGTCTAGCTGCAATACCTATGCCCCCATCATTGTTGCTTGTTGGGAAAGAAAGGAGGCCCATTCTTCATCATGGTGGCAAGTGAGAGACTTGACAGCCTCAAAAATGGCATACCTAATCATTAATGGTCGTAGGTGAGTAGTAGGTGCCCAAATCTTTCCAAAAGCTCCTCTCTCGCTCAAATCGAGATTTCAGTTGAAAGATATGGCCATCTGGGAGGTCAAGGTAGGGCATTTATTACAGGGCTCACAATATTTGAACAAGTCTTCCCATATAGGGTCCACGTGGAAGCCCTACGCATTTTAAGATTTTCCCCCCTCCCTTCACTCTTGTAGTTGCGCCAAAGAGACTAGTGGTGTCATCCGTGGGCCTACTCTATTTCCTTTGCACTCTAGCCAAGTTCCTTCTACTTGTCAAAGACCATATGCCCGACCTAAGACATTTGGAGAGTTGGCGCACATTTGGGGACCCCACTTGTATTTTTCCTTTAGAGGTGCACCAATGAGGCACGTGGCACCATTGGCGGATCTTCGACTTTTCAATGGCCTGTGAAACCCTTTTTAGACTCTTCCCATGTGGAGGGATGGTGCTTGTTAGGGGACCACCGCTTCTTCGATGACTTAAGTTTCAGAAGAGACACGTGGGGCTTCCAATGACCTTGTTATACCTAGCCGATTCACCTTGCTACCTTTCTCGGTCCGAGAATTTATGGTGGGCTGACGCTTGTTTAGGGACTGCCTTTAGATTCAACCCTTGAAGGAGCACTGATGAGACATGTGGAGGCTTCCACTGACCATTTATTATACTTAGCCGATTCGGGCGTTGAGTGAACAATTCCTTCCTCATTCCTTTGGGTGAGTAAGGGGCCCCACTATGTATAATGCCAAAACCCTTTTACGGGTGGGACCTCTATGGTTAGCTCCCAAAACTATGATGGTGGGACACCTAACATCATCCATGGGCTGTCCCTTCATTTTCTTGTGTTATAGGCTTATTCCTCCCTGTTTGGCTGAGCAATATGTCTAACTCTAGACATATGGAGGCTCCGCACTCATTTGTAGACCCTTCTTGGACCTGACCTTTAGAGGTGCGCTGATTGGACACGTGGAGACTTCTGCATTCTCTTCTACACTTAGTCAATTCAATGTGTGACTCTTCCCCCTTTGACTCGACCACGTGGATCGCTGCGCTTGTTTAGGGCCTACCTTTTGATTTTTCCCTTAGAGTTGCGCCGATGAGGCATGTGGCCCCCTTCCATGGTTTTGTTGCTCGATTGGGGTTAGATCATTCTTGGCTCGATTTTGGGATCGAATGCGAGCCCACATGACTGAGCCGACCCCTTCGTTTCCTCTATGTTTTTTCACATTCGATGAATTTTTCCTAGGGGTTAAAATTGGGATAAAAGGTCTTAGGAACCCGTGAGAGATAGGGGAAAAACTATACCCCATAACCTTATAAACTTACTCCCGGCTGCATCGAGAGGGACAGGTTAGAGAAGGAAATAACATTCAATGAAGCACAAGGGAAAAACATTTTCTAAACAGTAGTGGAAGGAGTAAAAGAGGCCATGCATGTAATAACTGCAAGTAACCACAAGCCGAGTAAACCTAGAAAGAAATACACGTACTCAAAGGAAAATATGGAAGCTTTGGAACAAGAAAGAACATCCATTGAAGAACATAGGATATGGATCGAGAAGGATGGGGTCGTAGAAACTTAGGATCCTGTATACTGAAAGCGTGGAGGAAATCACATGGCCAAAACACTATTGACTAAATTCTGCAAAGATGTGGTCTTCAACGAAACACCTTCACGTAAGGTTAAGCACACAAAACAAAGGAATATTGAAAGTCAACATTTCTTCCCCCACACCATCACCAGGTGTCTAGTCTGACAAATCACCTTATCCAAGCACACCCAGGCAACCAGGTCAAAAAGGTAGTTTGAAAATAGGTATGGACATCCACCCATGCATTTAGGAGAGGAGCCTTGATTCCAACGTTGGAGTAGACAAAGCCCATTTTAAATGAGACCCACAAACATTTACCCAACCCCACGTGGCGAACAACAAAAGGGAAAGAAAATGCCTCGGCATGCCTGACACAAGACCCCAAACAAAAAAGAAAAACAATGCTTCCTTCTATCCCATGCCAGGCATGCCAATTAAATTTCCATAAAGAAGATAAACGGGAGGTAGGCATCCCCACTTCCAAGGCATATCCACGCCTCCACATGCCAGAAGACCAGGAGGGAAGGAAATCAATAGTCCCCATGCCAACAAGAAGGATAATGCATCATTAAGAATGGCAGGTCGGTGGTTAGAATATCAAACTCTCCTTCAAGTTTAACAAAGAAAATAAGCATGTATGTGGGCCTAATCGACCAATGGGGAAAGACTAGTGGTTGGAGTTTTCGATGGCGATTATGACAATGACCAACCACAACCCGTGAATAGGGTAATTTCTTCCTTTGCTTGAAATGATGCTAATGCTACATAAATGATAAATGCTAAAATAAAATAGCTAAGACGTAATTAATAATAATATTGATAAAAATTTACGCTAAAATAAAATAATCGTCATTCGACAATTAAATAACAATATTATTATTATTTTTACAACTTAAAATAATTATTGTTCATATTAATAACGATCGATAGTGAAGCTCGACAATTCTAGAACACGATTTTCCTTTAATATGAATAATCGTAAGGGACGTTGCGGAGGCCAAAGCTCGGAAGCATTGACAATGATATGAGAAGGCATGACAAAGAGGAAGGATGCTAATCCTTCGCTGCGACAAGGTCTAAGTAAACTAACAGTCAACAAGAGCATACGCAATCATTCAACGCTCGGCAATACGATCACCAAGACAAGAACCGGGTGTAAACTTGAACGGGCATTACATAAAGAAATAATCTAGTAGATGATATGTATGATTGAGTGGGGGTTGTGGTCCATGACATTAAATAATGGCATAATTTATGGCCCCACCCATGTAATAAGATAATGGTACACGTTCCCAACATGATTCCACAAGCAACATTCACGATATTCAAGTTGAAGCTATTAATCCAAAGTGGACATGAGTGGCCTCTTACGTAAGGGAACCAAAGAAGTTTGAAATCATGGAGAGGAACACATGTAAGGATGGTTTTGACTTGGGATATGTGGTAGAATTCATTATCATTTCTAGCCCCATCTAGCCCCTTGAAGAATTTTAGAAATATTTAAATATTCACTAACCGAATTCGGAGGAGCAAAAGCACAAAATTGCAAAAAATAAATATTCAACTAAGAAGCTTGATAGATATTAAAAAAGGAACAATGTGAATCGTAAAAGAAGAAAGAGGAGAACTCTCAAGACTTTTTGTAGACTTATACATCCATTCGACATAGGTAAACTATATGTGCTCTCATTTATGGATGGTCAAAGGTATAATGATTTCATAAGAATAAAGTGTGGAGTAGAGAAATAATGTAAAAATGACAGAAAGAAATTAAAGGAAGAGTAGGATATTTGAAATATAGTGGAAAGTAGAAAATTCAAATATAATAGAGTGACCCACACGGTGTTAGAGTAGCTAGGAGTAATCTTAGGGGTACTTTGGATGTCATCCTATAGTGATAATTACTACTTTTTCACTCGACGCAAAAACTCTTGCATAACTAGGGTTTTTAAAACAAATACTGAGTTTCGAGATCACCTCCAGGATCAAGTTATTTTGATCACATTCATTATTTCTTGGTTGTGATCAATTATGTTTTGTCTTTCATTTATATTTAAGGTTATGGTGGGCTTTCAAAACCCTTATCATTTTTGTAATAAATAATTATATTTGTAAAACATGTTCGCAAAAGTTTACTTTTATATTTTATACTCTTTTATATACGTTTAATGATAAAATCGGCAATCTATTAATGATAAATTTTATGCTCTTTTAAATGAAAATATTTTTGTTGCTTTCATTAAGAAGTGTTAGAGAGTAATGTAAACTCTGTGCCCTAACTCTAATTGCAAGCTTTTAGGTGCGGCTACTAGCGATGACAGCAAGTAGGTGCACTCGCCAGGGGAGGTTGTGGTCTCTTTGGCGATGGAGGCTCGCTGAAGGTGGACCAGAACCTGAAGGAAATAGGTATCCACTCCCATGTGCAACACAGGCCATCTAATCGGCTGCCATTCCTCTGTCCCTTTCTAAACAGGGGACTCATTTTTGACAGCAAATGCAAATCTTCTTGGAACTTAATATTTCATTCTCGGGGATGGTGTGGTCTGCGGGAACCAGGAGAGAACAGGGCATGCTACGGATTCCGAGAAATCACACACTGCAGTCAGCAACAGTCAAGGACGACAGGAGGTTTCATTTGTTGCGGCCGTCGCTGGTGGCAATAACACCCATGTGAGGAAAAAGCCCTGAAACCCCTAAAGGACACCCCTGTCCTGAATCTCTAAGATGATGTCGTCCTCAAGGTAAAGGATTTAGAAGATGCATACATATCTTTAGATTCAACCACTTTTAGCCAAAACTTTCCGAACTACATGAATGCATCACTGAAAATTGGATCCCAAATTCAAGTGTAGGATCAAACTCTATCTTTGTTTTAAAGATTATTTCAAAGTTGTTTTTGAATCTAATGAATATAGTGAAATTGTACACAATATATTTTGGGTTTGGAGGAATCATTATGGTCTCATGAATGAACCTTTGTATCCTTTATTAGGCCAATCGAAAGATTGATTTAAAATTATGCCCATTTGGGTCATACTTCCATTAATTCCCTTGATATAATGGGATGAATCTTGTTTTGAATTCATTGATATAATGGGATGAATCTTGCCTTGAATTCATTGGTAATAGGTCGGGGCCTTTGAAAATATGATATCACTGCCACTTTACAATTGTATACTATCTATGTCTAAATCCTTGTGGATTTAGACATCTCTCAAGACCTTCCCGAGAGCATAAATCTACGAATTGGAGATAGATAATGGACAAAAAGACTATATTATGACAGATTATCTTTTTACTATCATATATGTGTTTTAAAAAAGGAACTATGTTAGAGGATTGTTGTCACACTAAGAAAAAGGGGGTCAATCGTGCTGGTGGGTGAATTATCTCACTTCTCACTTCTCATATATGTGTTTTAAAAAAGGAACTATGTTAGCGGATTGTTGTGACACTAAGAAAAAGGGGGTCAATCGTGCCTCGGTGGGTGAATTATCTCACTTCTCACTTTACCATTAATGCCTCTTCCGACCCTTTTCTAATTCTACTTGAGCCCCTCCGATGATGTCTCCCGCCTTGTTGGTGAACCCTCTTAGATGTATCTTAGTGAATCAATGAATCATATCCACTAGGAACTGTTTAGCGGTCCAAGGAGAAGGTAATACCCTCTTCTCCCCGCTAGGTTTCTTTTAGACATATTTCTTCTTTTAATATTATTCTTGTATGCAATCATGTATGTAATGCTAAGTCAAACAAGGAGGAATGGATGGTGGTCTAGATATAGATAAGAATCTCATTTAAATTGCAATCGATCTCATTCCACATGACACTCAAATAAGATTCTTTGGCTTTGGGTTGATCATAGTTCTTGGTGTTGGTCTTTGTCATGGTGTTGTTTTTGTTTCCCAACAACTTTTTCTATTTTTTTGTCTTCGTTCGTTGTTGTATCCGGGCTTGAGGACTTTTTGTTCTGGATAAGATTTTGACCAAAAATATTTACTGTAAATAAATTCGAAAATCCATTAATATTAAAGAGTAGTTAACAATTATAAATGATAGTTATGTTCTATTTGAAAATTATTAGAGTGTTATAGAAAAATTATTTATATAAAGTAAGTATTTAATTTAATTGATGTTATACAAATAAATAATATGTATTTAACTATATATCCACAATATATGTCGAGATTATAATTATATTTAATTAACAATACAAATATTAAAAAAAAAAAAGAATTTAGAATATTAAAGTTTGTGTGAAATAATGTTTAAAAGTAGTTCCCAATATTTAATTATTACAAAATTATTTAATTTATAATGACTAAATTATTTAAAAAAATACTTATAGCTCTAATTTTTCATAAAAATATTTTTAAAAAAGGAATTTAGAATATTAAAGTTTGTATGAAATAATGTGTAAAAGTAGTTCTCAATATTTAATTATTACAAAATTATTAATAATAAAAATTATAACAACTAAATTATTTTTAAAAATATTTATAACTTTAATTTTTCATACAATAATAATTTTGAATTTCGAATTTTATAATTTAAATGTTATGTAACGAACTTTTATTTTCTAATTGTTTAATAATAACAACTAATTTCCAATATTAAAAACAGAACTACTTTAACACATGACTTTGTCAATGTCTTTCAAAAACAATGAAAAAGGTACTACCTTACATCTAATTCACAACGTGACAACCAAATTCAGTTTTCAAATTACATGATTGTTATCCGAAAGATAATTAATTAAATATTTGACTTATAATTTGTGAGAAGATTGTATATACTATCCTACATTTAAATTGCAAATCACATATAACATGACATCTTTTTTGATTGGATTTTTATTGCCCGAACAAAAAGATATGGAAATGTAATTATTCATTAACATAAGCAATTTACAGGTTGTATAGATTTTTGTCTTCGTTAAATAATTAACAAACCAATTAAATGATGTCTATCTTACATTCTCGTATGTTCAATTGTCCAATTGTAGAATTGGTTCCCATGAATCATTTCACACCTCAATGTCTCCTTATTGAGAGCGAACATGGATATTAATGTTATGTACTTATTAAAAGTGATATTATATCCATTTCTTGTGAAAGTGATAATCTCATTTCCTCCAAAAATTAATTTTAAAAATGACATTATTCCCCGTAAGACAAAATAAATTAGCACAATATATTCAATTTGTATATTTAAAATATAATAGCTATAACATTTTTAAAAAAAATTATTTTATGTTTTTTTATATATCATATAAATTCTAAATAAATAATATATTAAGTAATTTTTCTTTTTCTATACTTTAAATAAAATTCTCATTAATTAATGGTAAATGATAATATTTTACTTTTAGTATTAAAAAGTATAGAAAAATAAACATCCCATACTATAAAATATATTTATATATTATGAGTTTTCAATTAACTTCCCCAATTAAAAATTACAAAAATTTGAATGACTGTTTTAAAAAAGAAGATAAAAACTCATATATAACATAGAATTTTTCTTGTAACTTTGAATTTTAACCTAATTATTAACTACTCACGGTATCATAAATTTTATATTTTGAAGGCCACTATAAAATTCAACACATCAATAAACAAAACAATACAATACAGACATTTCCGAACCATTATAATATTTTATTACATTGTATTCCAACCCCTTTTCATTTTAGATTACGAAAGTACATTAAAATATATTATTATACGTAAAAACTACATTGCACGAAATAGAAACACAAAGCAGTGGCTATTTACAATGGAAGATTTTATAGAAAGGCAAAGGAAAGGCTAATTACAATGGAAGATTTTAAAGAGCAGATGTATACACCAGCTTTTTAACACGTTCTCTTTATAGTGTGTGTGACGTAATTCATAATAAATGTTAAAGTAATGCATTTCAATGGAGCGTCTTTCTTACGAAGATCTAACGCCCTTCCCCTGGAGGAATGTCGTGGCCGATTCCAGGGCTATGTCCGAATGGCTTCATAGGAATATCACTCTCCTTTCTTTTGTTAACAATGTTACCCTTTTTACTGCAAAAAAACATTCATCTTAGAGTGGAGAGCTTTGGAAGAATGCATGTATTGTAGCTTGGTCATGGCATCTATCACGGGCTTATCTTTTTCGAATGTCCTTCCTAAACTGGCGTCATAACTTATCTCCATAGCAGTCGGCTCATTTTCCACAAACTTGAACTCGCTATGACCGTTCAAAATCCTAGCAGCCTCGGCAAGGAATGACAAAAGACACAGAAAACACATTAGTACTATGGAAGTAGACATAGTTTTCATTATTGGCCTTCCGATATCACAATGCTTAGCGAGAAACCAAAAGTTTTAAACCTACCGGAACGTACAGATATAAACCCAGAACAAATTTCTGTTGATAACAGAAGACACTATAAATAGTTGAAAATACACGAAATCCTTGATGAGGCCTTGTTCTTGCTTGGAAGATAATATCCATTGCATTGGGTATTTAACGTGTCTCAGCTCACCTCCCCACCTAGGCAAAAGCCAAAATACTAATAGGTATAATTGAACCGCGACGGAAGCCAATAAAATAATCAGCTAAACGTCAGAGCGCCTATCATATCATGTTCGCTATTATGATTTTTCCCTTATACAATTGACTTTCAAAAAGAATTTCCCTATTTTTTAGGCATCCTGTCGAGTTTTGATGTTATGTAGGCAACTTCTGTAGTGACACGAGATTTAGATACCATTCGGTGAGCTTTCATTCGAGTAAGATTGGGTCAATTCTTATCCACACTTTTTCTTTTTAACAATTAATTTAATTCGAAACACAAGCATATCTATTAGTCAAAAATATAAAAAGTATATAAACAGTAATGGCTTACAACAAAAACTGCTATGGAAATTATATATATATATAAAATGATGAATATTTAAACTAGCATTCATATGTGAAATGTTTGATGTCAATGTTAAAAGGAATCTAGTGAAGAAGTGAAACAATGCGAGAGGAAGTGGGGTGCACTAAAACACATTCGAGAGTGGAGAACTGTATGGGAAAGGGAAAAGTAATCAAGGAGGCAACGCGATAATATATTGTCTATGAAGTACACAACACATAGCTTGTCTTTTGTAAGGAGAAAACACATGTTCCAAACTTACTAGAAGATAGATAAAAGTGTTGAGGGAGATATCTTGTAATGTGGATCTCAATGACCACTTGTTGCATAGCTTAGTAGGAGCCATTTTCACTTGTGAGAACAAATCATTGTTAGAAGTAGATGTACATACATGTGTCAATAATTGACACCTTCTAATGATTAGTAATCGAGTCAAAGGTAGATCAAGGCTTTGGATTGCATGCTTGACACAATTTTACAAAATTTATTGTTACTCGCCCAAATATTATTTGTTGTGTGTTCCACATAAGCATTTCAATCGACAAAGAGGACACGAGGAAATATGGGGAAACTTGTAAAGACTTAGGGTTCAACTCCCGGGTTAATGAATGCTTCTGTACTAATTTATAGCCTACCTTTAAAGTTGTAAGCTCAAGTGAGCGTAGGAAAGTAGATGGTGAGAAAACAAACACCATTAATCGAGTCCAAAGAGCAATCGAAATATCATTAAAAGGTATCTTTTATCTGTTAATCAAATTTTTGTTTTTATTTAATGGCATGAAGTTTTTCGATTGGAAGAAATTTAATTGGATAGGTAATATGTACACATGAATGGATTGTTGTATATTAAAAGGTGATAAATTAAATACATACATGTGCCATACCTATTCCGTTAAGCGATTTTTTCCTTCATAAATAATATCTACTATATGTCCTCCATTTAATTGTTATATTCTCATGTGATCTATTCACATGAGTGCAATGCCAATTTAAAGGGAGGAATATAAAAATATCTCGAGAATTTAGAAGGGTCCCAATTTGAAATCCAAATGCACTTTGCTTGTTTCTTGTTGCACTCTGCAAGAAGCATGTTTTTTTCAAAACTTCAAGCTCGAGAAATTACAATGAAGTAGGTGAAGCAAGAACAATCATTGATAATTGAGCCCTTTTGGGGAATGGATGTACAGACTACAAGAACATGTTATTTAACATGCAAATTTTAATATTTTTTCTTTTTAAAAATATGAAGTGCATATGGTGTTCAAGATGTCAAGGAAACATATTTTGGAGATATAACAAAAGAGTGATCAATCAATAGTATTGGTGTCAATAGTTGTTGTTTGCAATTTCATATCTTATACTTCACGGTAGTTAGCAAACAAACAAATGCATACATATCATTTTCACGGGTTAATTTAGAAACAATAATATGTGGTGTGGACGTTAAATCCCGAGGTACTAGTTGCATACATATTTACAATTAGAGTTTTTAGGTAGCTATTAAGGAAATGAAAATGGTTTTTTTGTAGCCAATAGGAATTTTTTTTTCAAGTCAGTGGACGATGTAGGAAAAGTACATATGTAAATTTGAGTAGAAATGCAATTTGATTGTGGTCAGAAAGATGTTGGCAATTGGGAGGGAGCCTGTTGAGATTGTAAGGTGAGAGTTTCCAAGACTCCCTTCGAATTAGGGAGAAAGGATGCATAAAAGTAATGTTCAAGGAAGGAAATGACATGAATTGAAGATTATAAATAAAAACACATTATGGGATCCATTTTTTAATCTCTATCTCATATTTGCATTTAAACGGACCAAAAAGTAAAAATGAGTAAAACTCAATAAATGACTATTTTCAGTTTCAAACTTCATTACTTGTAGGGGAATATGAGATGCTTGAATAATAATTGATAATTGATCCACTCTAGCATTTGGCCATATGAGAAAAAGGTATATCAAATTATTTTTCATTCGAAAAGAAATTTTTAAATTAAAACAAAAAATTAAATACTTATATGTCCCACACCAATACTATGACTTAGTAAAATTGTAGGAATTAAAACCTTTCATGTCCCACACCTATTCCTTAGTTTACATTATTCCTACCCAAATAATAAATTATATGTTCTTTACCTTATACACAAATGTGAAAATGGCTCCATACACAATTATGATTAGGGGTTTCATATGAAATTGTGATTAGGGATTCTATGTAACTAAAAGGGAAAAGAATAGGGATGGCATGCAACCATGAGAAACATAATTTTTACATGTGTGGAAAATGAAGGTGAATTATACCTTTGATTTAAATACCTGCACATCCCACACATGATTGATGAATTAGGACAAACAAGGGAAATAAACATTTCCGTGTCCCATCCGTAATGCCAAACTTATATTATTCGTACCCAAATAATATTTTTATGCACTCCGCTTTATACACGATTGTGATAAGGATTCATGGTTTCATACAAAAATGAGATTGGGTATTTCATGTACAATTATGAATATGGGTTTTACGTATCATCACGAAACTAATAGGGTTTGTGTAGTACCAACTCCTCTTCGACATTATCTTGCTATGATTTTTATTATTTTGGACTAGAGATATGGAAATTATTGTTATATTTTGATTACAATCCATTGGTAGATAGACATTATTATCATATTTTGATTAGCAGACATTGATAGATTGGAATTATATTAGTATGTTATGACTTATATTATAGATGGTATGGACTATTAGCAAACATTGATAGATGATGATCTAGTATTGTTTCATTGTATATTGACGCTTTGGATTTTGGATGATGATGATTATATTTGGATGTTGGACTAACCTTATGATCTTATTGATGTTATGACTTATCAAATTGAGATGTTTAGTGATTGCAAATAATTGATAGAAATTCCTAATTTTGATGATGATGATATAGCTTCGTGTATGATGTTATTGGATGATATGTATGTGTATTTTATTTCTTGATATATTTGATACATCCTTGAGGCCAAAGGGGTATTGTTTGATTGGTTGTAGGAAATTATATCACGACAACAAGAAGGGGTTAGGAAACTAACAATGGAGGAATATTAGATATTTGCAACAAGGTCACCTGGAAACTTTGTGTCATGTGTATTATTGTGTTTGTTAGGAGGTCCCCATGGTAAGGGGTAACCTCATATGTGACCAAGGGGTTTGAATGTTTGTTTTAATTTCTTTATTTATTTATGTGTGCATGTGATTTATTTATTGTGATGTATGCTCACTTTATTATTGCTTAAGTAATGTGCCTTTGTTAGTTAATTAATCATGTGATTAAGTTAATTTGAGATGTGACAAAGGGACATTTAATTGGGGTAGATATTCCTTGTTATCTTATTAATTTTTATGGATTTCATTTGATTTTGAGTTGTGTACTCAACCCCATCCTTCAAATCTCGAATTTTTACTTTGGAGCCACTTTTGGAGGCTTGTGGGACAAGTTAAGCTTGTCTCATACCTCTTAAACTCACCTACCAACTATACCTATGATGTGAGGGGTTAATTTTAGGCCTCATTATGTGTTTTGGAAGAGTAAAGAGCTAATTAATTGCACTTTCTTACAAAAATTTTAAATTTTGTTGTTTGAAAGTATGGCGTGGATGTTTTTGTGTGGAGGAAAATTGTCATATCCATACCCACCCATTTATGTGTATTGGTATTTTTTTTTCGACTAAGTGAGGTGGATTTGAGAAGAAGTAATGTGGCATCCTACAAGGAGCGACCTCACCCTCCTCTCCAAATTTTCTCTTTATTGAAGTCATTTTGGATTTTGGGTGTTACTTGTTTCATTTCTAGGCACTTGTGTGCTTTTAGGGAAAATTGCTTTCGAATTCTTCCTTGGATCTTGGAAACTTTCTTTTGAATTTGGGTTTGGAATCGGAAGGTTGTTGCTTGATGATTCAAGGCTTAATATGGAAACCTAGGTTCTATTCCTTACATGCATGTTCTTATATTACATTGTGATGTTATTGTGTTCCAAATTGGTACATGTTTGTGAATTATATGGGTTGGGTATATTTTGGCCTTAATTATGGTGTTTGGAGAGGGAATTGGATTCATTTCTCTAGTGGGATCATGGGAGAGGTTTACCACCTATGTGGAGGAAAAAGGGATTATATCATTTTACATTTTGTAAGGGAGAGATAAGGAGTTCTTTTCGATTCTGAATGTTTACTTTGAGGTCTTACGTGAACACTCCTCCCACTTTGGAGGTATAAAGAGATGACACCATGCTCTTATATCCTTTGGGCTTATTTTTAAATCCATTGTGATTGGTTGGAAATTTGTATTAAGATTCTTGATATTTTGATTTTGTATGTATGTGCAAGTGTTGTTTGTGTGTTTGTTGTGTTGTGGAATCCTTTGTAAAGATTTTCCATGGTTTCTTAATGTCCCTTATTGCTCTATTTTTTTGGATTATGGGCAAATGAAGAGGGTGGATTCTCCTTCTCATTGGAATAGGTTGGGAGGAGAGCATTGCATACTCCCCCTTCCTTATTTTTTGATTTGGAGATGACAGAGAAAAGTGATGGATTTGCAAGTTGGTCAAGAGATGAAGATATATGTTTTGAGACCAAAGGAAAGAATCCTATTGTTATAAACTTTACCATGTCATTTCCACCTTTGAGTGGAAGGCTTCTAAATACTTGTATTTTAAATTGGATTCTTATAAATTGATTGTAAAACTATGTATTTTAATGGTTGAAAGAACAAATAATACGTTGTATTAAAATGGTCTTATTGTAAATGAAAATTTTAAGCCATGTATTGTATTAGTTGAAAGAAGGAATTTATAAGTTGTATTTTCACTAGAATTTTAGCTCCTTTAAAATCTAGAAATTAATCAAAAGTTACATTGTGACTTCATTTTAAAAATTGTTCTTTTGCATTGGAAATGTATATAAGGTGAAAGGAGCATTTGAATGTACATTTTATTATTTGTTGGAGTTCATTTAAATATGAAACTTAATTCTATTGTAGATTCTATTTTGCAAGTGAACCTCATTCTTATTTTGAATTAGAAGCATAATAAAGTATACATATTTTCTTTTCCCTTAAATGACCTTGCTTTGCCTTGTTTACTCATGCAAAAATAAGGATGTGATTGAAAGGATCATAATTATTTTTATCTATCAAATGAATTTTAAATAACTTAAATTTTAGTATTGTTTTTATAAGCTACATTACCTTGCAAAATAAAAATGTTGTATACATTATACCTCCCTTGAAATAAAAAATGGCGAAATTAGTCTCTCTCTAAAATGGAGAAGAATATTGGTTCAATAATATGTACAGATAAATATATGTATGCCTATATAAAAATACACTTACTTGCATAATCCTTTATATTTAGTAATATAAATGAACTTGAAACAATATTGTGGAAAATACAACAAAAAGAAAACTTACATAAAAAAGTTATATTATTTTTGAATTTTAAATAGATATATTTTATCAAATATTGATAGAATTATATATATATAATTTTTATTAAATGGTGATATATTATAATAAATATATATAATTATTTATATTAATATATATTATAAAACTAAATTAAATGAAATTAAAAAAGAAATGAAATATGCGAGGAACGTTTGTTTAAAACAAAGATTAAATAGAAGTTAAATTAAAAATAATAATATATTGATGGGGGAAAACAATCTCCATAGTTTTATTAAATATATAAAAAATATTATAGTGGGGTGGGGTGCGATGCCCACACCCTCATTATACACAGCCATACCCTAAATAAAATAGCAGCCAAACTTCATTATTATGATTGCCATTCATTGTTGAGAGCCTTGGCCCAAACCGCTTTACTTGGCAATGTTATAACACACACACACACACACACACACACACACACACACACACACATACTATATATGTATGTATGTATGTATGTATGTATCAAATCCACATTTGAGGAAAACCCCGATCACGGATCTTTTTGAAACCTTACATTTCAAAAACACAAAAATTATATAATATATATATATATATATATATATATATATATATATATATATATATATAGGAATATGGATACATTCACAAACATGGAAATACCAAATTTAAGAAAGATAACTAAGGGTAAATATATATTCCAATGAGAAACTACAACCATAAGAGGCAATAAAATAATAAAATGGAGAGAAAATGGAGGGAGGGTTTCCTCCCATTTGCAAATCTAGATCTAAAAGAAAACCTCCATGGTTTCCCCTCATGATTTCATGTCCTCCACTCTCCCAAAACTATAAAAAAATGTGCAAATGAAAATAAATTCAGTAAGGATTTTTAGGGTTTGTTGGGTAAAACTTAGATGTAAGTGCCTAATAGATCTAATCCAATGGTTGAGGATTGTCCCTACAATTTTAAGTGGTTGACATTTTTATGGGAATGAGTCTTTAATAAAAGGTATGGGTAATAAGTGATTGGGGCCACATAGTGCTCTTAGTGGGTTAGGATAAGTTGCAACCCTTTTCCTATGGATAAAAGAATAATTAAATGTGAATTGACTATAGGCATTTATTTAAATAAACAATATTGTACATCGGAAATTAGATAATGAATTCAAAGAATTAACTTTTTTAGAATTAAAATGCATAGTTAAATAACTTTATGATTGAATGGATGTTAGGTCTAAACCAAATTAGGAGGATATTTAAATGGGTAAAATAATGAGATTAACCTAGTTAATATTTTAAATACAATTAATGGAAACCCTAGAATAGTATTTAAATATGAAATAATTTTGAAATAAATTAATAATATTTAATTATTAATTTGGTTATGACTACTTAGAAAATATGTAGAATTAATTAAGCGTAATTAAAGTGTATTGACTTGGTAACCTTTTAATAAAAAAATTCTTTAATTTCAACTAATTAATTTATTAGGTTTCTTGATGGTGTTGGAACGTCAAATTGGCATTTATTACACTTGGTACTAGAGACATGGGTTTAACACTTACACATTGGGCTAACACAAATCACAACAAGTTAACCAGGCATAATGTACACCTACAACACCCAACATCGATTGATATTTTGAAATGTAGAAAACATAGTAAACCAAAACAAACCTAAATGATGATGAACTAGCTCTCATCTTGGTCTATGCATGAGGTGCAAAACCATACGAGGTGTTATTACATGTAGAGCTAGAAGGACCACCCCCGAGCAAGTAGTTGTCACCATATTTCCACTTATACTATAGACATTGCATGGTGTCAATGTTCTTATACGAGAGGTTTTCTTGGAGGATGACATAGCTAGAATGAAAAGGAGCCATTAGTAGAGGTTCAATCCCGCCACGACATACTGAAGAGAATAGGGTAGTGAGTTCACATGTGGAGATAAATATACAGAGCTTGGTATGGGGAGACAGGGTCACGAGAAAGATAGTGCTCAGGAGCCCTACACGAGGGATGGAAATGAGGACAAACCCGGGGATAGGAATTCGATAGCGGTAGATCATATTAAAAGGATATTGAAGCTTTTTCTACCACACTTCATAGGAGATACATTAGGATTTCAAGTAGAGGTTTGGTCGGTTAGCTTGAGTGGATTCTTTAATCTATCCTGTGTAGAAGCAACACAAAGGATCGTGTCGTGATAAATTTTCTAAGAGACGGGGAAGGAATTTAGTGGAGGAATGAAGAGAATAACCTCCATGTGATTTCGAGAATGTTACTTAGGAGCTATTCAGGAGTGATTCGGGAGTAGGTATATCTCAAGAAAATTCATCTAGTAGTGGATTACTAAGCTCCACGATCTGTGATAGGAAGCCATGAAAGTGTCTGAGTACAAGAGCTAGTTCTTGGAATTTCTTCAGATGTGGATTATATACACGATGAGTAGGTTAGAGGGCATAGGTTCATGAGGAGATTGAAATTGGATTTAGGAGGGAAAGTTAGTATGCATTATCCATAGAATGTAGCAGTTGGTCATCGAGAAGCCCTATATTATATAGGATAACATGGGGAAAATGTAGTAGGCACCGGACATGGTGAGGACTCGTATCCAGCAATTACAGGACAGTCGATCTAAGTGGTTGACCCTACCCCTGTCATGGTGGACATGGATCTTCAAAGTCTTCCTTCGAGACACAACAAAAGCAGCAACAAACCCACCCACCTTTAAGGCCTCCAGGAGATATATGATTACTAGAGAGGGTGGAGTATGGGGCCTCCTAGTGGATCGATTAGGACACAGGTAAAACTAAAGCTCAATCACTAGGAGCTCATCGTGCAAGCTGGCTATAATGATCTATAACAGGTCACTAGGGTCCACATCACAAACCACTATAACACCCAAAGGATTCTCATCCCATTGGAGGGTCCCTCACAATTCTATGGGTGCAGCGTACATGGGCAACATTAAATATATTTTCCACATAACCCTAACAAAAGGGTAAGTGTCCCACTTTAGAGCTGAAAGTTGGTGACATGGTTCGAACCCACATGATATATGCATGGTTGAGAAGCTGTCGAGAAGAGCTCCAAGAAAAGGTGATAGAGACTCGAGGTAACATCGGTGATATTTATACCACTATCTTGTTTGATTCAGGATCTTATGATTCCTTTATTTCTCCATCTTTAGTAGAGCAATGTAGGCTGGTGGTTGTTAGGAAGGGTCATAGTAGAGATGTTGAGATGGCTTCTGAAGCAAAGGTCTCAATCGACTCATTTTCCAGCGGTGTGTAGTTGACTTACGACCCTACAACACAAACCTTGATCTTCGCATCCTTCATTTTCTTTCTTATTGAGTCATTTTGGGTATGGAGCTGCTATTTGCACAAAGAGCTAGAGTAGACTACTACTACTGAAGGTAGTCATTTGTGCGATGATTTTGGAGTGGAGTTAGTGATAGTAGGAGTTAGGAGGTCTTTTTCTATCACACCATATCCACTATTTATCTTCAGCGGTATGTGCATTGGGGATGTCGCTTATATGCTTTCATAGCTAGTGAAAGGACGGAGGATGATATGAGTAGGCCTTCACTTAATGATGACCCCATTTTATAGAAATTTTTAGATGTTTTTCCTAGTGAGTTACGTGCCGTATTGCCCCCACATGAGATATATTTTCATATCAGTTTTGTTCTTGATACGAGATCCTATCTCACGCGTGCCATATGGGATGAGGACCACATATTTGTTTGAGCTCAAGTTGTAATTAGAAGGCCTTCTTGAGAAGGGACTAATCCTATCCTAGTGTATCCTCATGGGGTGCACCGGTGATTTGTTTGAAGAATAAGAATGGATCCTTGCGATTGTGTATTGAATACAAATAATTGAACAATGTAATGATCAAGAATTGATACCCCTTCCATGCATTGATGATTTATTTGATAAGATGAATGGGGCTATTGTGTTTTCCAAGATAAATCATAAGTCCAGGTTATTATCAGCTAAGGATTGCGGAATAAGATATTCATAAGACATCCTTGCCCATGAATTATGGCCACTACGAGTTTAAAGTTGTTGCATTTGATTTGATGAATGGCCACGCAATATTCATGAGTTTGATGAATGGGTTAGGACATTCTAGGTCAGATTCGTGCTCATGTTTCTATATCACATACTAATATACTCGCACATGGGTGAGGAGCATAAGGATAAACTCTAACAGTTATGTCGTGTCTTTGAGAGTAACACTATACATGATCTTGGAGAAGTGTTCTTTCTTTCGATAGAGGTTCACTATCTATGTCACATCATATCTAGGAAGGTATCAAAATATATGCTTCCAACATTAGATATATTATTGATTGGCCAATGCCAACTATTTTTACCAAGGTATGTAACTTTATGGGATTACCAGGATATTACAGGGATATTTTTCCGGACTTCTCATGCATTCCTCATCCCATCTCTTCCCTCCAACGAAAAGGGAAGAAGTTTGTTTGGTCAAACAAATAAGAATAGACCTTCAGGAATATGAAGGAGTGTCTTACTACAAATGCTATTTTTTACAAAGTGTCGATCCACGAGAGGGACTTCTTTGTTTGCACACATGCTTCATTGGACGAGAATAGGAGGATTTTTATGGAGAAAGGCTATGTTGTTTCCTTTGAGTCTCACAAAGTCAAGGATTCTGAGCTAAATTATCCAACTCATGACCTTGAGCTTGCAACGGTGGTGCATACCTTAGTTCATTGGAAAAATTTCTTTTAGGAAAGAGGTTCACACTCAAGACAAATCATTTGATCCTGCAACACCTCTTCACACAATGTAATCTCAATGTCTATCAATGGCATTGGATGGAGCTTTTATGTGAGTATGATATGGAGATAGAGCATGCAAAGGGGATGGATAATCTATTAAAAGACGCCTTGAGTGGTTGGAGGCACCGTGTTATGGCTACAATAGTGAGTATAAACTTAAGGACCAACATCTTACAATACCTTCCACACGAAACTTTTACTTTTCACCTAGAGAAGAGATTGATTCTTAGAGACCTCTTGAGGGGAAGTTTTATGTATTTGCATTGGAATCGGATGGGATTCTTCAATACAACCGTAAGATTTAGGTAGCTAAAGATGGAGGGTTTCAACATGATATTTTGGCAGAGGCTCATCGTCCACCTTACTCAGCCCATCTAGGGGTGAAGGAGATTTATGTTACACTAAGACAGGTTTTATCATTGCAAAGGACTTCGAGGTATATAACTCGATTTGTGTCACATTATTTGGAGTGCCAGAAGGTGAAGGCCAAGAATAAACATATAGCTAGCCTTCTCTATCCTCATGTTAGACCATAGTTAAAATGGGACACCATTTCCATGGATTTCATAGTGGGGCTACTTACGTTGAGATACCACCACGACATGATCATGGTCACGGTGGATAGATTGACAAAAATTGGCTCATTTTTGTCAATGGATATCACCTATACAACTAGTTCAAAGGTGGCTCGATTATACTTGAATGAGATAGTTATACTTCATGGGATTTCACATAAGATTATTTTTTTGTGATCCTTTGAACACCTCAAATTTATGGACTACCATACAACATGCTCTTAGGATGAGGATTAACTGTTAGTGTAAAATCACATCACCATTGGAATTAACAACTTGGTGGGTTGATATCCTCGGTGTGACTCCATAACATGGAGCATCTCTCAAAGTTTGGGAGTTTGCAAGTTGAGAGTGCTCTTCGGATGAAGGCTAACTCCTATTCCTCTTTCAAGGTGCACATGTTTAGATTGTAGAGGGTATATCCTAAATCCTATTCTAACTTACTAAGGAGACAAAGTTAAAGGAAATACAACAAATAAAACCTGATATAACAGAGGTGATGCACCATAGGAATGATAAACACTTGCATTGATTTTAAAAACAAACCATTACAATGTAAAACCAATATCCATGTACGGATGACAAAGATTGCAATGAGGGATCAGGAAGAAAAATAAAGCATAAGAGGGGGTTGAAATCATAAACATACTTATTCTATTGCTCCAAGAATTAATACAGTGCATTACAATAGCCAAGAGGAAAAAAATTACATTACAATTTGGATGGAGGGGTTCGAGACTCCACGAATTCACCTGTAGAGTAGAGAAAAGGGAGGACGCAAAGCAAGAATGTCTAACATCTTGAAATTGTCCCTCTTGTGCAATATATAGGAAGAATGAGAGAGAGAAAGGAGGGAAAATCCAACCATGTTCCAATCTCCCTAGAAGGGGAATTGAATTGCCCTACCACAATGATGGGTCTCACTGTAACACCCATTTCCCCATCATTCTTCCTTGCTAGACAAGAAGCGAAACTCATTCTTCATCATGGTGGTGAGTAGGAGACTTGACGGCTTCAGTAATGGTATCTCAAAATATTAATGGTGGTAGGTGGGTAGCAGGTGTCGATAGCTCTCTGAAACATGCCCTCTCACTCTATTTGGAGCTTCTTATTGAAAGATACACCACTGAAGGCATTTCGTAACCGAAGTCTATTCACATATGTCTACATGGTAGCCTCATGCATCTCAAAGTTTTCCCCCTCCTCTACACTTTTGAAGTCATGCTTTGAAGAGCCACGTGGTGGATTTCATGGGAGTTCTTTATTTCATTTATATTCTACCTAAGCTCCCCGTTAAAGGAGACACTATACCTAACCTGAGACACGTGGAGAACCGGAACATGTATAAGTCTTAATCGTTGATAACCCCTTTGAATTTTCATGGCACTTGACATGTGGAGGCCTCTACAAGTCTTTCTTTATTTTAGCTAAGTCTATTTCCCTTAGTGGGGTCATATGTCGACCCCTGGACATGTGGAGGCTCGACATAGATATGGGAACCCTCTCTAGACTTTAATTTTGAATTTGTGTCAATGAGGCACATGGAGGCTTCGACTTACCTTTTATACTTAGCCAATTCGATCCTACTCCCTTTTCCGGTCCCTAACTATGTGGTGGGATGGTGCACATTTGAGTCTCCACTTTTGGCTGTGCCTTTGAAGTTACGCCGATGAGACATGTGCAAGTCTCCGTGGGAATTTTCATAATTAGTCGATTAAATGATCCTGATAACTTTTTCGAATCTTGTTGGACCCTAGACATGTGGAAGCTCCATGCTCATTTAAGTCTCTGCTTTGGGTTGCCTATTTAAAATTTTGCCGAGCCCGACATGTCGGTCTTTTTGCTGCCTAGAGAGTTTTCAACTTATGACTCTTCCTCCTTTTCAGACCTAGGACATGTGGAGGCTTAGCACTTGTTCAAGTATCTCGCCTTTGGATCCTTCCTTTTAATTTTCCATTGAGACATGTGGGAGATACCACCAACCCTCTTATACTTAGTTGATTTTTGAACCGCCCTTTGTCCCTTTTTCACCCATTTAGGAGCCACTTATTGGAATTTAGACATGTGGAAGCTCCATGCTAATTTATGGACTGTCTCTTAGGTCCCACTTCTAAAGACGCGCAAATTGGATGCATGGATCTCTGCATGATTCTAATCTTTACTTAGTTGATTACTGGTCGATGAGATCCCCTTTTAGACCATTACTATGTGGTGGGATAGCAAGCATTTGGGATTTCTTTTCACGTTTGAACTTTTAATATGCACCATTAAGGCATGTGGAAGCTCCGCTGACCTTATTGCACTTAGTCATTTCGGGCTTGCTCCTCCTTTGTTTTTGGTGGGTCACTTCTACTCATTTCGAGTGACTTTTTTCTCGTTCTCGACATGAGGAGAGATGGCACTTTTTGGGGTCCCTGCTTTGGATTCTCTCATTGGGATTGCACCGATGAGGCATGTGGATCATTCACACTCATTTGGGGACCACCTTTTGGTCTTGGCCTTTGGAGGTGCACCATTGAGGCACATGGTAGCTTCACTAATTTTCTTATACTTAGCCAATTTGGGCTTGAGTGGATGCTTCCTTTCTCCATTGTTCTCCTATGCACCTCTAGTCTCTTCAGACTATTTTCTCCTTTGCTAATCCTTCCCCTTTATTAGCAAATTTTCTTGCCTCTTGATTTGGGATCGATTATGAGCTCGCAGAACTGGACCAACCCTTAAATTATCTCCTGTATAGGGGCATGTTTTTTTAATTTTACCTAAGGGGAAAAATTGGTCAACAATTTGGTGACTCGTGGGATCACCTGCCTGCTAGGTGAATGGATCAGTTGCCTTATTGTATCCATTGGGCATGGAGTCATGAGTGGTAGCCTGATACTTTTTCTGGTCCCATTCTTGAAGCTTGAATTTGATGCTTGCAGTTGGTGAACTTAAACCTACCTTGTTGTTCTAAAATGGAATCCCTCAAGACCCAATTTTCATTGATTTGTTCTATTTTAAAAATAACAAATGTCACAGAAACTATGGGTCTTCCTATTGTAAATACCGAAGGGCCTAAGAATTGTCTTCATATGGAGGCACATTGAATTGTACAATGATGTAAATGTGGAACAACAAAAACTATGCTATAGCACTTAGGGAAATAAAACCTATGCTACAACAAGACAATATTCACAAGCACTATGAGAAATTAAAATCCTATTCTAATATTTACAAGGGTGGAACTTTCCTTTTTAGTAGTAATGTTTAAGATGGATCTCATTGACAAGAATTATAAGTTCCTCTCTATCCAATGTAGATAATTAGAATGCATTGCTACTTTTACATCATGTGACCATGCAGGGGCCACTCCAAATGGCATCAAATTTCGAATGCCTTCCAAGTTTTCCCGATCCGCAACCCACTTCACGACTAAATCCCTCCCCCTAAAAGGTCTTTGCTCTTGTTTTCTTATCAAACAATATCTTAATTAAGGCTCAATCCTTTTCCATTGTTTAGAGTGCGTGTTTCCTTATTTCTTCTAATTCAAGCAGCTCTACATACCTAGCCTCCATTGGTTCAAACTTTGATAACTCTGATCGCTTCATGAGATATAATGCGGGAAATTCTATTGATATAAGCAAAACTACCTCTTTCTCATAGACTAATTTTTAGGGAGAATTAGCATGTTGAAATCTTGGGGTGACTCTATCTACCCAAAGAGATAATTTGAGTTATGTGTGCCAATTTCTCTATTCTAATCAATAGTCCTCTTGATGATTCTCAAGAAGTTCTTGTTCGTGGAATCTTCTTGGCCATTACTTTGAGGATAATAGTTTTAAGAGCTACTTTGAGATATATGCCATTCTTGATAGCTAATTTAGTAATTTTTGTGCCAAGGAATGCCAATGCATTATCTTATATGATAGTAGCGGGGGCACCAAAACTTGTGATTAGCCCTTCATAGAAATACAAGATGTCAAATTCATTTGTGTCCTTAGTTGCCACTACTTCGGTCTACTTGGTGAAATAGTCGGTTGTTGTGAGTATCCACTTGTCTCCCTAGATTGAATTTGGGTTGATCACTCCAAGGAAGTCCAATCCCCATTGCATGAATGGCTGATTTACAAATTGGGTGAATAGGTAGGGTTGCTAACCTTTCCTTCCCTATGAAGAATGCACACGTCTTGCACTTCTTGATCCATAAGTAGAAATCCTTAAACACTGTAGGAAAATAGTAACCAGCCCTCATAATTTTGAGCATTGTTACCCATGGAGAAAAGTGGCCTCCATCTTCTCCATCGTGGAACTCATGTAACACTTTATCAATTTGGCCTATCCCAATGCACCTTAATAGGATGCCATTGATGTCCCTTTTTAACAAAATGATGTCAACAAGCACATATGGGATAGCTTGTAATTTAAAGTACCTTCTCTTTTTTCTTCTCATTTACGGAGAACATGATCCCATTCGAGATAATGCACAAAATTTTGAGTCAACATGGAAGAGGTGCATTGTTAATCTGGATGCTCTTTCTCATTCTGCATTAATAAGACAACCTCTTCTTCCTTCGCTAACTCGGTTTGTTGTTTGGAAATGAGATTTTCACAAAGACCCTTGCCTTGAATCGCCTTGGTTAGTTTGATTTCAATATCATACTCCATTACATGAGTAATCCAACTTTATCTCTTCTCATTCAAGTCCTTTTTAAGAGAAAGTCCTTGACACCAGCATGAGACAATAGTAGTTGAATTATTTTGTTTGAGACCAAGTGTCCGAACTTCATTAAACTCCTAATGATGGAAAGGACATTCTTTTCAATGAAATAATACTTTATCTCGTAATATTCCAATCATTTACTTAAGAAGTCTATGGGATTTTGAACCTTCCTTGTTAGGCTAAACCAAAATACTTGAGATTGTGTCTGGCCCTCCAAAATCATACAACATGAAGTCCTTTGAAACATCCGGGTTAATGAGAGTTGGGGCTGTGATATTGCAAGATTAATGGCCTCAAAATCTCTTTTCGTTGTCTTTCGATTTGAATGCAAGGCCCTTCCTTAGCATCATCGTTAAAGCTTTGATAAGAGTGGAAAAATCAGGCACAAACCTGTAGAAAAGTTTATCCTCCCTAAGAAGCTTTAGAGGGATTTCTTTTAATGTGGCGGTGGTAGTGTTCTAATGGATTCAACTCTTTCGACATCAATTTTCAACCCTTCTCTTGAGAAAATGTGGCCCAAAAACTTGCCCTCTTGTGCCAAAATGAAAATTTCTTTCAATTTAATGACACTTTGTACCTTCTACACCTTTGAATTACCTACTTAAGGTGGAAGAGATGGTCAGCAACATTATTTGAGAAGATAGTGATATCATCTAGATAAACCAACACCATCTTGTTTATCAAGCCTTTGAACTCCTTATCCATAGCTCGCTAAAATGTTGCTCGGCATTGGATAATCCAAATTGCATCTTCTTATAAGAACATGTGCCCCATTTTGTGGTGAAGGTCATCTTGTCTTGATTTTCCTCTTTCACATTATTTGATTATAGGTGAGTATCCATCTAGTAATGAAAACCTCTCGAGCCATCTACAACCTATGATATTTGATCCATCAATGGGAGCGGGTAGTGATATTTGAGTGATGCTCTATTTACATCATGGAAGTCTAAACGAACCTAATTTCTCCATTTATTTTCCTCACAAGCACCAGCTTTGCAACCCACCTTGAATGCTTGATAGGTAAGATGATGCCGGCCTCAATTATCTTGTTCAATTCTTTCCTCATGAGAGGTTCATGTGACGGTTTCTTGGCCTTTTATTTTATCATAAAGGCTTAGATCCCGAGATCCAACTTGATAGTGTGATGTGCCATCCTTGGGTTAAAAACTCTTAAATCCTTGTAATTCCAAGCAAAGACATTTGGTAATTCTTGACAAAGTTGAATGAATTTAGATTTTTCTTATTGAGTACTTACCTTGCCAATTCACAATGTTTTGTCTTCTTCTATGGAAATGGGCTTTGAATCTTCACCCTTTACCCGAATATTTGCATTATCCTTCCGAATTGATCGTTTGGGTTGAATATTGAGTCAAAATTTACAAGGCTCTTTGGAAATTTGTTGGTTCTCAAATTGCACCACTTGGTCACAATACCATTGTTCTAACGTGTCTTGGTTTATGGAAGAGAACTCAACTTATTCTTGTAAAAATTGACAAATTTTTTATCATTCTCGTAAATTTCCAACTTGTATTATTATTTGGAATAGATGGTCTCGAACCACTTTAATGCAGGGCTGAGATTTCTCATTCTTGATACTCTCTACTACATAATATTCCGCCCCAATTGCTGCTAATATATCTGCTGCTTCATTTTTCTTCCTTGGGATGGAATTGATGCTAAAAGATTCAAAATCTTCGATGAGATCCCATACTCGATTCTTGTATTTTTTTAACAAATCATTCTTGGCAGCATTTTTCCTCAAACCTAATTTGTAACCAATTCACTATCACCAAACACTTGTAAGTTTTTAATCCCCCTCTTTCTTGCCCAATTTAGTCTATGGATCAAGGCTACATAGCCTGCAGTGTTGTTTGAGGAAGCAAACCTGAAAAGCAGAAGGCTGAGTAATATTTTGTACCTTGAGGTGAAATGAGCATAGCTCCTCCTCCGCTCCCAGGACTATTTCTGGAACCGTCAAAGAATAAATACCATACCTCATTATCATATTTATGGCCTAGCTTAGTGATTCTAGGAAGACAATGATTCTCCTCATCCAAACAATGAACTCCAAGGTTAGATTCCTCCATTTCCTTATAAGGGTCAATAGCATGCCTCTTGCTTTCCCACTCATCAAGAGTCAAATCAAGAATACACTTTGAATCTTTGTATCTACCTCATAATTGCTTGGGAGGTCTTCTTGATCAAAGGATAAATAATTTGTATTGATTGGGCAGGGTACATGAAGCTCAATATGGAAATCCGTAATGGGCTCGAGATCTTATCATAACCTTAGCTCCATACCTTTTTCTAAAAAGAATGTGTGACTAATCAACAAACAAATTGCCTCCAATTTTAGCAGTGAAGTATCTTGATAAACACAATGCAAAGTGTGGTGGCAAGTCTTTGGCGATACGTTTTTCAATAAGGTTACATTGGGGCATGTGTGCAATGTGAGGCTCAAATCCGATAATTTCAACCATTGTTACTACTTTCCCATCCAATTATCTGCACCCTTAGAGATGACTTTATATTAAAGACCCGGTGATTGGTTATTTGCTTTGGCATGACCAAGCTACTTGCTCCTGAATCAATCGTGTAATTATGTACCAATTTTTCCCCAATGATCAATGAAAAATAAAATGGAGGGGGCTTAATATTCTTACCTAGTTTTCCTCCATGATTTCCTTTAGGATGAGTTACATTTGTAAGAAATTTCTCTTGTTGGTTAGAGGGTTGATTTGAGGTTGACTAATTGGCTATTACACCTACAACAGTCTCTCTATCTTGGGATAACCAACAACTCCCACATTGATATTTTTACATTTTTTCTCTTCATCTTTTCAATGATGTTAAATGGGGATGACATATCATTTTTTTGCCCCTTTCCTTGCACATTATTCTCTTACACATAGGTCATTATAACTGGTATATGAGCGGGTTTGAATGGTCGATTAGGATAACTCTACACCTTTGGGAGTTACACTTTGTGGGGAAAAAAGGGTTGTGGACCATTTGAATCAAAGGATTAACCCTCTCCAATATTCCTCTTCTTGGACCGTGTATTTGCTGCCACACTATGAGGAGGTGCTTGATTCATACCAAAGAAATATTCAACTTTGTCAATTAACAAGCATGGTCTCACTTGGAGGTGCCTCTTTCTAGGTTTCTTGCTACTAATTTTCTTCCTAAGCTGGGATCTTGGGGTACACCAATGGTCTGTACAATCAAGGTTTCCTTTAGTGCACCATTGAAACACATCAACTGGTTATGGGGCTGATTGCATGGGAAACACCAATCATATTCTTGAGCCATGTTGTTTTGTGTTGGAACCAAGGCCCTCAATCTCGAAGCTATGTTTAGATCATATGGTCGGAAAAGCCTAGCGACTTGAGGTTTTCCTTTCTTTTGGTTTTGATTTTCAACCTAAGATAGTGGTCTATTTTACGAGATATGGGGGTCTAGCTTGATATTGGGTTTGAGGTTCATACGACCTAGAAATATGAGCTTGCTATCTCTTGATAGTCACTAGCTCATTCCCTAGGTTTTGTAATTGTTTCATAACCTCTTGTATCTATTTTGAAGTGCTAGAAGATGATCTAGAGGCTTCAACTAAACTATGATTCCTTGGAATAGGTATGGGAGCTAACATGGGTGCTTGACTAGTGTTTAGATCTCCTATTTCAAGATATAGAGGCGTGGGTGGCCTAGGTACTAGTTTACCAACTTGAATTAAGCAATTTTTAGCTCTAATAGTAATGTTATATGAGGCGGGTAAATTTCTACCTCCCATTGACTGAATCATCATGGCAATATTAGAATTTAAAGCTCTAAGAAAGTATAGAAAAGAACCTTCATTTGTTGGTCTCACGACCACCAAAACCCTATCCCACATACGCTGGAATCTGAAGTTGAAATCAGTCAACTACTCATTAGGGTCCCTCTCGATGGTTGTCAAATGTTCCAACAAGGATAGATTGTCCCCCTTTTCTCCAAATTGGTTATGAAGGGTCATGCACAAATGGTCCCAGTTATGGATGGATCCTACGGTTAGACTCCTCAACCACTTTGTAAAGATTTCTTGTTTAACGGGGATGCCAATAAATTAACAACAATGTCCATTTGACCAATCTCATGACATAGACATTTGTGATGCCTTGAATGTGATCATCGGTGTAGTCTAGTTATCTCCATTGAAATATGGAATGCTCTTCAATCTGCAATGCTGCAACCGAACTGGATTTTGTGCATTGAGGCCCAGGCGGGTTGCTGCTAGTGAAATTTATGTAGAGGTTAGGTCGTGCCATCCTAATTGGTCAAAGGACTCTAGTTGATTGAAGGAAAGGCCAACTAGGTGTTGGTGCTCAAAATAGTCTTGCCCCATTTTGCCTTGAAATCTATCCTTTTACGACCTTTGTCACATTTTGTCCCTCTAAGTTCTTCCCGAAAGGTCTCTCTTTTCTTTCGCTACCATAATTAATCTTTCCTTGGGCTGATGATCATGTAAAGGTCTATAATTTGGGTCTCCCATTCTCTATTCATCTAAAAATCGAGCTCTCATGTTCTTTATGTTTTTAACGATGAGAATTTCTACCCTTGTCATTTTCTCCCTAAATACTTGAAGAAAATGAATGGATGTAGCTTTGAAGAACATATTTGAGCCTTGTAACATGTCTAAAATCATTTTCCTTAGAATGATTATTTTTCTACGTTTACGGTATGACGGAATTTCTCTCGGTCAAATTTACATCCTTGCATTATCATGAAACATGGCCTCTTTTAGTTGGACATGGCTCACCTGGTACTTCATAAATTTTATGAATTACCTCATCTTAGAAATTTATCCACCTAAAGGAACAATGCTCATTTGAAGATATAATTTTTGGTTTGGCCTTGGACAACATTGGAAGGACACATGGAAGTATTCGTTACTTTTGGACTTAGACAATTTTTTGTGCAGCTAATAAAGTTTGGCGGGACGGAACACGTGGCGAGCTTACACTCATTCATAGTCTCTGTTTCAGGCACCATTCTAAAATTGTGCCAGGGAGACACGTGGAGGCTTCCGCTATGTGTTCCCATACCTAGTATTTTTTCAAAACGTTTTGGGAGAACTGGAACATGTGGAGGAACTACTCATGTTTGAGGATCAACCCTTGAGTTTCATTTTAAAGAAGCACTAGGAGGACACTTTGAGGCCTCCGCTCACTTTGCATTTTGCTTGGAATTTTCAATGGGAAAAAGATATTTCCATAGACTCGACACATGGCGCCTTTTCCTGAGCTTCAAGCCTTCTAAAAATTTTTTCTAGGCCAAGACACGTGGCAAGCCCGTGACCTTTCAAAGTCTAAAATTTTGGGAACCATCTCAAGATGTGTCATTGTGACGTGTGGCGGTTTGAAAAGTGAGAAGGGGCAAGGAAGTGTACCATCGGAGGTAACTTAAAATTTTTGCCTTTTATCCTCAAAAGGGTTAAAATACCAAAAATGGCCTACAAGCCCAATAGAGGAAAGGTAAGAGCTTGCTCCACTATCGATGGCGGAGGTGCAGAGTCTCGAGGGAAATTTGGAAAATTTTCCTTTTGGGAGAAAAGAGTTAAAAGTGGAAAAGAAAGCGTGGTTCCGCTGGGACCCACATTGGGACATGTGTTAGGCCCATTTTTCAAGGGTAAAGCTACGGGAAAACTTGGAAAATTTTCCCTTTTCCAAAAATGAGTTGAAATAGTAGAATTTGGCCGTGGTTCCATTGGGACACACCTTAGGACACATGTCAAGCTCATTTCTCAAGGGCGGAGGTGCGAACAAAATGTGGAATTATTCCATGTCAAAGGAAATTCCCAAGCCCATTTTAAATTGAATCTTCCATATGGATGACCCAAATTCAAAGTAAAGATCAATGATAGCTGAGAGTCTGAATCTGATTTTTCCCCCATTTTACTAAAACATGCCTGGAAGTGAAATTATTCTTGATTTCTTGGCATTTTCTACATGCCAAATAGAGGGAGAGTTAACATTGATATCTGATTTTGGTGAGGAAAATCTTGAGATGCCTTTCGCCATTATAATTATCTCGACTCTCGGCTCGATACGATTTTCTTTTTTCTTCTCCCGAGCATGCAAGGAAACAAATTTGACAGATTAGGGGTGGAAGTGGTTGGCGAGTTGAAGAAAGAGTGATCTACTAGAAGGAGGAGTTGAATGCGGGAGATATTTGAATAGATTTTCCCCGAGCACCTTGAAAAGTTTTTCAAATCAGATTCTTGAAATCACGATTGTGTTCATGGCAAGCACTTGTAGCACCCAATGTCACAATTTTTTGGGGGAAAAGGGGCTCTATTGTAAATGTTATAAATGGCACAAATTTTTGGTGCAAATGGTTGGAGTGTTAGAGGTTGAAGAAAATTCCCAAGAGGAAAATTTGACAAAGCTTATATTTTTAGAAGTCATTTGAGAAGTTTGTATATCTCTTTTATATTAAGTTTCATTGTGTTAAGGTGGTTGTAAGTGTATAACCATTGACAAGATTTGAGATTTTTGTAGAAACATTCCCCTACTAATAAATTTAATCAAACTCAAGTTATTCAGTGTTGACCTTGAGCAAAATGTGTTTATTTCATTTCTGAATGTCTGCAAATAGTTTTTCTTGTTCTTATTACAATCTTATATCAAAATCTATCTTAATCACACAATTTTCAATCCTTGTGATAGTTTAGTGGCATCTGCAATCTCATTTCTTAGAAGACCTTTCATCTAGGAGTGAAATCAACAATTTAAAATCACTTTTCTTTCATTTGTTGACAAAGATTTTTTGTAATCCTTTGGGTGTACCTCAAGCGTGATTGATCTTAGATTTTTATTTTTATTGGGTCTTCTAACTCGAGCCTTCATGTCAAAGTCTCATTGATTGTGTGAAAAAGTGCTAATTAAGGGCTCCATTGAAGTACATATTCAGGTTAAAGGAACAATTTAGCTATTCTGAAGCATTCTAGTATCTAGACTTTCCATTTTGTAAGAGTTCTCAGGGATTTGGAAAATCAAGTTTATGTTATCACCGAATCACAGCACCCCTATGCATATATTTGAACTCACAGTGTGATTGGATAACATGGGTACTATCTCCAAGTTGTGGGACTTGCTACTTGAGATAGACCTCCAGAGAAAGCTGGTTCTTGCTCCTAAACTACCTGCCACAATCTACTCTAATGCAGGATAAGCTAACTGTTCTAATCTAAATTTCCAAGGGACCAAGGAGAGAGAATGCATAAAATGAAAGCCTACACTAAAGCGGTGATACACTAGAAAAGGAGGGTGTGAGAGTAGTCTCCAAATGTGTGAAATACAGAGGAAAGTGCACACTAGAAGAGGTGATGACAGTTCACCATAATCTAGCAAAATGCATTCACAACAATATTCCAAGCATACACAATGTTAATGAATCCCTGCAATAACATAATAAATAAACACAATATTCATGTAGAAAGATAAAAGGGGCAAGAAGAATGCAGAAAACACAATGGGGAAGATACATCCACAAACTTGTATTTTATTGCTTCTGGTATGCCATGCTTTAGTCTATTACAAGATAAGGGCCTAGATCACCATGCAAGGAGTCCACTACAAGGGCCTGCAACACACTGGCTTCACAAAGAAATTTTGGCAGAGCTTTGCTACCCAAAAACTCTCTTCTTTACAATGAGCCCAACACTCCAATTTATAGAAAAATGAGAAGGAAAAGAGAAGGGAAAATGGAAATCCCAAAATCTGTCCTTCAACCACCTGTAAGAGGCATTAAATTGAGTGAAAAGGTTATAAATTACTTGCAAAAGGCTCCCCATACTGCCCCATGTGCTGCAGCAGAGAAAGAATGATGACCATGCCTCTTAATTGCACTCCCAACTACCAAATAAAACACTGTTATGAACCCGGCCACGTTTTCTTAAAAACTCAATCAATTTCTAATCAAATTTGAAATTTCTTGATTTCTGTGCATCGGGCTTGGAACCACGATTCCAACGGTACCAATTTTGTGTGATTTTGTTGAGAAATGCAAAAGTTATGGCCTTCTAAGTGCGGGCAGCTATTTTGGGTCTGGCAGGCGTTTTCTGTCATTTGACGGGAATGAGCATTCACTGACTGGAGCCGAGGATGTCGTGCTCGTTCCAGAAAGTCCAATTTTATGAAAATCGGAGCTCGGAGTCAAAAGTTATGGCCGTTTGAAGTTCCACGGGTCAAATGTTGACTTTTCTCCTCTCGCCTTGGCCGCCTGACTTTTCGGCGTCCCACGCGTCCCTTTGTCCCAAATGTCCTAGTACTGCGGGGACAAATTCTTCCGAACCGCCCGAAATGGGCTTCCATGTCCCTTTTCTCCGGTGACACGTGGCATGATCTCCGATTGGCTTTCGGCTCCTTCTGGCTATCCGCGTCCTCACGCGTCCCTTTGTCCCACTTGGCATAGTGCTGAAATTTCCCATTTCGCCGAACCGGCCGGTTCGCGCGACTTGTGTGCCCAGATGTCCAATTTTCTTCGGGCCGTTTGGGACAAATTTTACCGATTCGCCTGTTCGGCCGGTTCGCGTACTTTTGTCCCGCGCGTCCCAGACTGAAAGTTCTCATTTCGGCCGATCCGGCCAGTTTGCATACTTCGCGTACCTTTGGCCCAACTGTTCTGGGCTGCCTTGACTCATTTCCGCCGATCCGGCCGGTTCGCGTACTTTTTGCCCAGATGTCCCAGACTGCCTGTTTCAACAGTTAGTCAATTTTTTCCATTTTTCGGCCAGTTCGGATTTTCACGTCCCGCGCGTCCCTTTGACCCGGATGTCCCGAATGCTGCGCAGACCGCCTGGCGGCATTTTGGCCGGTTCGCCCCCTTTTGTCCCAACTGTCCCGATGTTGCGAGGACTAGGACTTAGCCATTTTTCATGATTTTTTTCTGCCCGAGCCTATTTTTTGCAATTTTTTCACCTTTCTTCAGAACTTGCTCTCTCCTTCTTGGACATGGGAGTTAGAAAATTTTGAGGGGACCCAAAAAACATGAATTTTTTCCCTGACTCAATCTATTTTCCTGGGACTTGAGAATTTAATGCATGTTATCAAAATTACCTTGAGGGGTGAATTTTGGATAACAGTTTATTTTGCCTCAACTCTATCCAAAACTTATTTAAAAATAACTAATCCTACCCATACTACCCTTATTTTTCATGTGTGCATACAAATGCATAAATTTTATTACCAAAACATATAGAAACAATTAGGATTTCAAATATCTTTAGTAGCTCGAACCTTTCCTAGAGAATATCTCAACTATCTAGAGTGACAACTCATGAGAGTTATATTTTGTTGCATTGATCATATTTTTTCAAGGTATCCTTAACAACTTCATTAGGAAGGACATCTCATCCCCTTCATAAACAACATGCTAGAAAAGGGTTCTCTTACCTTGTTTGAATGACACAACCTAAAATAGTGAGGATAGATCAAACCCTCTTGAGGGTGCTATCAATTTCTCCACCTATGAGTGACAGAGGGCTAGTTAGATCCTATCCCTAGCTACAAAAGGACTCACCATGATCTATCTATCTCTAAGGTTCCCGCCAAAAATTGTGATTCTTCTCGGACTTTAAGGGAGAATCAATTTAGGTACTACCACATTATTGGCATTGTTTCCAAGGAATTATTTGAGTTACTTGAGACTATTTTCTAATTCACTTCCTATTCATATCTATTTAGCCCATCAACAACACCTTCTTGGTGCTATTTTCACGGACTTATTTGAGTTGTTGAGACTATTTACATATTCACTTCAAGTTCATATCTATTTAGTGCATCAACAACACCTTACTAGCTCCATTACTGGGGATATAGTGGTTGTAGTTCATGTTAAGACCCTGGTAAAACACTTCTTATATACTCCAAGTGTTGTGTGTAATTCTTTCAGTTCCTACACCAAGTGCACTAGCTTTCCTTGACAAACGTAGGTAAAGAAAAGCTATAGTCTTTCCATTTCCAGTTTACAGTGTTAACAACATTTGACAGATCATGTTTAGTGCATCTACAAAACTAAGGTGGAAATCCTTAGTGGTGAATTCCTGTTGATCTAATTATTAATGAATACCAAAGTCTTAACCTCTGTTAAGTGAGATTTGTTACTAACCTTTTCAAATCTAGAAGAAAGAAGATCTTTCTCTACTATGGACCGTGCTAGGATGTTATTTCAAGAGCTAGGAAAAGCAAAATAAGAAGGAAGAAAAGAGTGGAGAGTCATGGGGTATCAAAAGACAAGAAGAGGGATCTCCATTGATGAAATTGATCACCCTATCATTGAAGACTGCTATTCAAGTTCTTCTGAATCAGGTATCCTCTTTGTGGAATTGAATTCTCCAATTGGAGAGGGGCCTTCATTTTATTTTGAGAAGTTTGCTTCTCATTTTTCCCATGTATTTTCAGAAGTTGAAAGGGATTTCCAAGAAACAATGCCTTTAAGGGATATCCACCTTGACAATTATACCCATGTATTTTAGAAACCCTCTACCCCTTATCAATTTGTCACCCCTCTAGGGTCACCTCCTCAAAACAACATGGCCCTGCCCCCACCCAAACCTCCATTTGTTTTAAATACCTTTGGACCTATAAATTTTGTAGGGATGGTCTGGTTATCCAAATGCAGTTCCTCAAGATGTAATAAAGAGACTACCAAAAATCCAAGGAAACAACGCTCTGGTGATCAACATCTGAAGATTTTTATCAATATGATGGAAGACTTTGAGATTGAACATGAAGATTTATATATCAAGTTGTTTATCCATACTTTGGAAGAGGATGCAAGGGACTGGTATAAAGCTTTGCTAGATAACTCTATTGATTCTTGGACTGAGATGAGAAATGCATTTAAATTGTAGTATGGTGATAAAACTAACCCTAGGTTTCTTTTGATAGAATTTGAAAACATAAAAAGGAATCCTAATGAGTCAGTACATGATTTCAACACAAGGTTTAACAAGACCTTGAGGAGATTTTATATTAGGATAAGGCCATGTGATGAATCATGTTTGATCAAATATTCAGAGCATTTGATAAAAAGGCTTCTTACTACTTGAGGGAAAAAAACCCTACTAATTTGAGGTAGGCCTTCACCATGGATTTGCAAATAGAGAACAACATCAAGGAAATTGGAAAGCCTCCAAAAAGGGAGGGTGTAAAACTAATTAACCCAAAAAACCTTAGACAAGCAAGGCTATTGATTTGGAGGAAGTTGTGAAAACTTTGGCAGGGGTTTTCAAGGAAATATCATACAAACTATCCCGGAAGAGAAGGAGATTGCACATAGTTCACAAGGTCAACACAAGCAACAAGTCCAAGACAGTTCACAAATCACCAAAGATATGATGATAGAGGCAAGGGACATGTTGGATTTAGAAATAGGCAGCCCTAAGGTAGGGAAAATAGAATGGTGCTTGATCCTTTGGCTTCCAAAGTTGATGTTGTGGAGGAGACAAATGTCATTGATTGGTGTGACAAATGTTTCATGACCCATGCTCCATGTAAAGAAGATCAGCAAAAGAAGAATAATCTTATGATGATAATTATGATGATGTCTGCATAATGGGTTACTCTAGAAGCTCACAACAAGGGGCAAATTAAACTGAAGTGATAAGTTCTCGGACTTCTTCCACTTTTTGGTACTGCAATCATAGGGTACCTATTCTTCCTCACTCTCATACTTTAGAAGTATATACTGTACAAGCTTTCTAATTTCCCAATAATGACTTTGAATATTTAAGGGCTTTAATGATAAAGAAGTGTGATGGAAGAATCCCATCTGAGGAAGATAGACAATTGCTTATGAATGTTGTTCTTGCTCAAGAGAGGGAATATAACACAAGAAGTAAGGTTGTCAAAGGGAAAAGGCCTCAAGAAAAGCCAAAATATCCCTTACTTTCAAATATTCCTAAAGTGGCCCCTAAGATGGATGCATCTGCTAAAAGCCCTGTAGTTCCAAACAAAAATTTTACCCCTCCTCATGCCCAAGCTGTCAAAAATCTTATACCACCTAGTGAGTGTGTCAGCTTTCCTTCCAATACTACCTTTCCAAAGAATGTCCCATATGACATTGCCCAAGTTTTAAGTCAAATAAAATTTTCTGTTCCAATTATTGAGTTGCTTAGGATTCTTGAGCACAAGAAAAGAGCATTTGAATAATTGGGATTAAAAGAAGGGAAGATTACCCCAGGAAAAAACATAAACATTATGGAGACTCCACAAGTCATAGAGGAATTAGAGGCACCACCAGCATCAAAAGAGCTAGATGAACCACATGAGGTTTATTTGGGAACATCCTTAGTAGATTCTCAACTGAATGTGGACCCATTCTTCACTACCATGATCATTAAGGATAGATTGTTGCATAACTGTATGTTTGATTCTAGAGCATCATTCAATGTTATACCTCTGGAAGTTATGAATGAATTAAATATCAAAGTAACAACTGCATATTGGAAGTGCACTTTCTGATTCTAGAGTGGTTCCTATTATGGGGTGTGTGAAGGGTCTAGTGGTGCAACTTGTAGCTTACCTAAGTAAAAACTTGAAACTTGATGTTGTCATTATTGATTGCATAGCCAAGTGGGGTATGCTGTTATCTAGAAGGTGGGCTGCAAGTGTTGGTGGGAGTGTTCAAATGGACATTTCCTATGCCACCATACCAGGTTGAGGAAAACCTTGTCAAGTTGTATGTGGAAAAGAAGATGTTGCATCGTATTGAAGATTCCAACAATGCATCCAATGAAGTATTGTACACAAATGTTGATGCTGATAACTTTGTAGGATTTGGTGATGGAAATGAGCACAAGATTGAGGAATGCAGGTGTCCCAAACAAGCGGGATCTCCTTGGACTCTATTTTTGATGAAGCTTGCTCCAAGTTTCGAATGGTGCTAGTGTTGTTCTCGCTTTCCCAGTGTCGAAATTTTTTTTTCCTTCAAACTCAACTTTGAGTGCATTAACAACACTACTTTGGGTATGACGCATTGTTGTTGGGTTTAATAATTGCTTGGAAATATGGTGTCAAAGACATCATTGTCAAAGGGAAATCAGAACTAATTGTAAAAAAATTAGAAAACTGTATGCCACAAAAATCACCGAATTAAATAATAGAAGCATGAAGTTTGGGATCTCATTGAGATGTTTGATTCATTCAACATTTTGCTTCACGATAGGAGGTTCAATGACTTGGTAAAAAAGATTACAAAGTGTTGGGGTCTCGTTTAACAATTGTGCAATATCCCCATATTGTGAATATAATGTTGAGGTGTTAACAAGGCCATCGGATGTTATAATGTTAACCATTGGCGTGTTTTTGATAATGATGCTTAGATAAGAATATTTTTGTAGAACAAGGGAGAGTTTGCTGATCAAAGTATTGATTGAGAGCCAATGGTGTGTGTAGCAGAAGGGAAAGAAACCTTGTTTGGAAAGGGCATCATCAAGCTAAATACTAATACCATTCCTAGAGGGTTGGTTGCTCTTGAGTCCAATTTTGATAATGTTGATTGCATTGTTAATAGATGCATGACATCCTCTAGGGATATTGAGGAGCATGACCTTGGCACAAAGAATAAGCCAAGAAAAATTTTGTTAGGCAGAAATCTCAGCAAAGAGGAGAAGAAGTTAGACATCCAATTGTTGAAGAAATACCAATATTGTATGGCTTGGACTTATCCTGAAATAAAAGCATACAGAGAGGATTTGTTTCAACATGATATTCCCTTGGAGTCCGATTCAAAACCATTCAGGCAGAAACAAAGGCCAATCAATCCACCCTTATCCTTTACCAAATATGGAAAACATGCTGTAATTAGTGAATGGTTCTGAATTGCTCTCCACTCTAGATGGTTTCTCTTGTTATAACCAGGTTGAGGTGAAGGAATAAGAAAGGATAAAGACAACCTTTACTACTCCTTGGGGGATGTACATGTATGTTAGGATACCCTTCGGTTTGATGTATGCTTGAGCCGCCTTTCAAAGAGTAATGGATATTTCTTTTGCTAGTTACATTAATGAGGTTATTACAGGTTATCAAGATGATGTAACCGTATTTTCCAGAAGAGAAGTGATCACTTGTTGAACTTAGAGATGATGCTTGATAAGATGTAAAGGATATGGCATCTCACTCAATCCAAAGAAGTTCCATTTTGGAGTGCAAAGGGAAAAATTGCTTGGCCACATTGTGTTGCAGAAGGGGTAATGATTGATCTAGAGAGGGTAGAGGCCATCACCAAGGTCCCTATTCCAAGGAAAAAGAAAGGAATTCAGTATTTATTTGGGTAGATAAAATTCATCGAAGATTCATATCAAAATTTTTTGAGTTGACCATTCTAATAACTTCCATACTAAATAAGGACTAGGTCATCAAGTAGGAAGAGACTGCCATCCAAGCTTTTAATGGGATCAAGGAGGAATTAAAGCATGCCCCTAAGTTAGTAGCTCTAGATTATAAGAAGAATTTCCAAATGTTTTCCTTTTCTTTAGAGGACACTATTTCTTATATCCTACTACATAAGGATGATGAAGGGGCTAAGAGGCCAATTTCTTTCATCAAGAAAGGCCTTACATGGGGCTGAGCTAAAGTACACTATCGTGGAAAAATAGGCATTTTCCTTGGTAAAATCGAAAAGGTTTTTAGACCTTACATTCTAAGGTCTAAAGTGGTTGTCTATGTTCCTAACACCATGGTAAATTTTTTTGATCGTAGATGGAAGTCTCAAGAAAATAATGCACATCAATGAACAAGTTACAAGAATAAGATATGGATATCTAGACCATGAAGCTGGTAAGAGATTTTTGCATGGCTAGGCATACGGTGAGGGCAACTTGCAAACTATTAAGGTAAATGAGGTAGAAGAAGGTAGGGTAGATGTCTTTGATAAAATATTGAATTTTGAGTGGTACAAGGATGTGATTTTCTATCTCGGACATCTGAAATGCCCTAAGTATTTCGTAAGAACTAGAAAAGGGCCCTTAAGTTGGCTTCCTAGAAAAATGTCATTACTGATTATGGGTTAACTTGGAAGAACCTCGAGAGAGTCCTCTTAAGGTGCATTACTAAAGATAAAGCCCCGTGATAATTTTTTATCTTTGTGGAGGAGTTTGTGGGGGCATTTTGTTGTAAGATTCATAGCACACAAGGTTTTGAGGGCTAGTTATTGGTATCCAAATCTCTTAAAGGATACAACCTTGTTGGTTAGAATATGTGAGAGTTGTGAGCACTTCTCTAGAAGACCGAAAGCTTCGAGGCTCCCATCCTTTATAGATAGTATCAATCAAAGTTCCATTCAACCAATTGGAAATGGATTTCATTAATGAGATTTAAGACCCTTCAAGTGTTGACCATAAGTGGATTCTTGTAGCCACTAACTACTTTACCAAGTAGGTGGAGGAAATCCCCACCAAAAGAGAAACACACCAAATTGTCATGGATTTTCTGTTGAACCACATCATCTATAGGTTTGGGGTGCTAGTAAATATTATAAATGATAATTCCATGAGTTTTAGAGCTAAACCTCTGGTGGAAATGTGCCAAGAGTATGGGATCAACTTGACATATGAATCTAATTACAATCCCCAACGAAATGGACAAACTAAGTATAGTAATAAAATCCTACCGAATATTATCAAAAGAACCTTGGAGCTGAATAAGAGAAAATGGAGTGAGCACTTAAAGTTTTTTTGGGGTTGATAGAATCACTATTAAAAGAGCAACTAGAAAGAGTCCATTTGAGTTAGTGTATGGAACTCAGGCCCTGTTGCCCCTGCATATGTAATTATCATCATTTTAGTTTATTCAACAACTGGAGGATCAAGAAGTAAGTCCTTATGATGCTCGCATTAACCAGATTGTTGAACTTGATGAAGAAAGGAGGGAATCCCACCAAAGGCATGTAAAGTTCAGAGAAAAGTTGAAGAAGTTATTTAAAAAGAAGGTCACTCCCAGAGCTTTCAATGTTGGAGATCTTGTGCTACTTTAGGATAACATACATGAAGATAAGGGAAAGCATGGAAAATTTGACTCACTATGGATGGGCCCTTACTCCATCGATATCAGGATTGGTGAACATACCTTCTTCATGAAATATTTGGATGGATATTTTCTTGAATTATCTTTTAATGGCAGGCATTTGAAGCATTTCTTGGATTGATTCCCCAGAATCAAGGTAAACATCTTTTGTACAATGTATAGCTACTTGTTTGTTTCCTGTTTTTTGTGTTTCTACTCGTTCTGGTCCTTGGTGACCTATTTTTGTTGGTTTCTCTGTTTTATTTTTGTGAGATGGCTATGTTTATTTTCTCGAGAAAAATGAATCTATCACCCAATGGATATTTTTGGAACTTGTTGTACTATTGTTCTTCCGTCACTTACAGGAGTGCCCATCCCCAAGTCGGAGCCTATATTGGTGCTCAAAATAGTCTTTCCCCATTTTACCCTTCAAATCTGTCCTTTTATGGCCTCTCCACATTTTATCCCCCATGTGTTATGCTTGAAAGGTCTTTGTTTTCCTTTTTCTATCATAATTAATATTTCCTTGGGCCGTGATCATGTAAAGGTCTCTGTAATTTTGGCCTCCCATTCTCTATTCATCTAAAAACTCGGGCTCTCCCATTCTTTCCATATTTTACAATCGGATTTGCTAGCATTGGCATTTTTTCCATAAATACTTGAAGAAAATGAATGGATGTAGCTCTGAAGAACGTATTTGAGCCTTGTAAGATCTTTGAATTCTCTGTCCTTAGAGAAAATTTCATCTTCGAGCTCAAATGATTATTTTTCTATATTTAACGGTTTGACGGGAATTTCTCCTACTCAAATTTGCTTCCTTGCATCATTAGGAAGTGTGGCCTCTTTTGGTTGGACGTGGCTCAGCTGGGTACTTCATAAATTTTATGAATTATCTCATCTTAGAAATTTGTCCACACTAAGGAACAACACTCATTTGAAGATTTACTTTTTGGTTTGGCCTTGGAGTAGCACCGGGAGGACATGTGGAAGTTTCCGCTACTTTTCTCGGACTTAGAAATTTTGTTATGTAGCTAATACTATTTGGTGGGACTGGGACACATTGTGAGCCCACACTCATTCAGGGGTCTTCATTTTGGGCACTATTATGAAATTACGCTAGGGGACACGTGGAGGCTTTGGCCTGGTCTTCCCATACTTAGTATTTTTTCAAAAAAATTGGGAGATCTCGGGACATGTGGAGGAACCACACATGTTTGGGGATCAACTTTTGATGAAGCACCGGGAATTTCCGCTAACTTTGAATTTTGGTTGGACTTTTCAACAGCTGAAAGAGATTTCCACAAAATATAACACATCGCACCTTCCGCTGAGCTTCAAGAAGGGACACGTGGCGAGCCCATGCTCTTTCAAAGTCTCAAATTTTGCGAAACCATCTCAAGATGTGCTATTATGACATGCGGTAGTTTGAAAACTCGGGGGAGGGGAAGAAAACCATCGAGGGCAACTTAGAATTTTTTTCTTTTATGCTCAAAAGGGTTAAAATACAAAAATGGCCCACAAGCCTAATAGAGGAATGGTCAATGCTTGCTCTAGTCAACAAATGAGGTGCGAACTCTTGGGGAAATTTGGAAAAAAATCTTTTTGGGAGAAAAGAGTTAAAAGTGAAAAAGGAAGCACGGTTCCACTGGGACCCACATTAGGACACTCGTCAAGCATTTTTAAAGGGTGGAGTTGTGAGGAAAACTTGGAAAATATTCCCGCTTCGAAATATGAGGTGAAATAAAAAAATTTCATCGTGGTTCTTGTTGTATATATCTCCCTCCTCGGGTAAATATGGACAAATAGAAGATTATGGAAATCAAAGAAACTCAAAACTCAACATTTATTTACACTGCTCATGGCACAAGTTGGAGCGTAGATCAAAAATGTTGACATGGAAAAATTTGAGCCCATGGCACAGGTTAGAGGCGCAGATCGATATGTCGACACGGAAAATGTCATGCCCATGGTGCAAGTTGGAGGCACAGAGATCAGAAAATGTCAACATGGAAAAGTCACGCCCATGGTGTAGGTTGGAGTGCGAGATGATAAAATGTCAACATGGAAAAGCCATGCCCATGGCATATGTTGGAGGTGCAGATCTGAAAATGTCGACAAGGAAAAAGTCATGCCCATGGCATAGGTTGGAGGCGCAGATTAGAAAATGTTGACATGGAAAAAGTCACGTCCATGGCATAGGTTAGAGGCGCAGATCAGAAAATTTTGACATGGAAAAGTAGTGCCCATGGCATAGGTTTGAGGCACAACTTAGAAAATGTCGACATGGAAAAAGTCGAGCCCATAATGCAGGTTGGAGGCGCGGATTAGAAAATGTCGACACCACATTTTCAGTTCCTATGGAACACTTAAGAGTATGTTGACATGAGGATGGATGTGCTAAGGTGTATCTTCAGAGCGCAACATTTTGAGTGCTTGACACCCCAAACCCGACAGAAACCAAACCCTGACCGAGATATTCAAATGGCCATAACTTTTCATAGGGAGCTAAGATTCACATAAGGTTGGACTTTTCAAAAAGCTTACAAGGTCCTCTACCCAAAAACAAATGGATATATTTAATTGGGTGAGAAAAAGTTCTTCAAAAATTCAAAATACAATTCGCCATTTTTTTGGTTTGCTAGGGTTCTCACCTACCGCCATAATGAGATGAATTAAATACAATCTAGAGGTGGTTGGGGTAGATTTGGATTTCCACTCTCTTCCCTCTCTCATTCTTCCTATAAATTTTAAGGAGGAGCTTCTTTCTAAAGGTTGAAAATTCTTGTTCTACCGCTCTCTTCTTCTCTTTGGCAGGTGAGTTTGTGGAGTTCAAACCTCCCATCTAAAACTGTAATGCAACTTTGACTCTTGGCATTTTGTAGTGTATTGTATCAATATTTAGAGAAAATAATGCATGTCTGTGGATAATTCTCAACCCTCTCTGTGTTCATTTTCATCCTCCTAATCTTTCACTACAAATTTGGTTATTTGTGCATGATCTTGCATTGAATTTTAATGGTTTGTGTTTATTGGCAAGACAGTGTTCTTCATTCCTTGGTGCATCACATTTGTTAGTTTAGGTTTATTTTTATTCATCTTCTTACCCCGTCTCTTGGCAAGTTAGATTAGGGTTTTTAGTAAACCCTCTGCACTTTTATGTGTGCATCTCGAATAGAGGAATAGGAATCGGCCTTCATCCCGAGAGCTTTTTTGATTTGCAAGGACCCACACTTGGGAAAACCTCTATATTATGCAATTGCACTGAGAGTCTCAACCCATCAAGTTACGTACATTTATGGGTGCTGTGATTTTCCATCAATAGTTCTATTTGGACCCACCTTAGGACATGTGTCGCTCATTAATCAAGGGCGAGGTGTGGAACGGAATGTGGAATTTTTCCATTTCTTCAAAAATTTGTAAAAGGTCAAAGGAAACACCTAGGACCATTTTAAATTGAATCTTCCACGTGACGACCCAAATTCAAACTAAAGATCAACGAAAGTTGGGAGTCTAAATCTGATTTTCCCCATTTTATTAAAACATTCTTGAACTCGGATTCTTCATGATTTCTTTGTATTTCCTACATGCAAAATAGAGGGGAGAGTTAATGTTGATATTTTAGTTTGGTCAGAAAATATGGAGATGTCTTTCCCCATTAAAATGGTTCGACTCTCGTGCTCGATGTGATTTTCTATTTTTCTTCTCCCGACGACGTAAGAAACAAGATTTGATAGATTATGGGTGCAAGTGGTTGGTAAGTTGAAGAAAGAGTGATCTACCATAAGGAGGAGTATAATGCGGAGAAATTTGAAGAGATTTTCCCCCAGAGCATTTGGTGACTTTTTGTAGATCTAATTCTAGAAATCACAATCATGATCATTACGAGCACTGGTAACACTCAATTTTTGGGATTTTTGGGGAAAAGGGGCTCTGTTGTAAATGTTCTAAATGGCACAAAAAAATTTGTGCAAATGGTTAGAGTGTTAGAGGTCGAAGAAAATTCCCAAGAGGAAAATTTGACAAATCCTATCTTTTGAGAAGCCGTCTAAGAAGTTTCTATATCTATTTTGTATTAAGTTTGATATTTCAAGGTGGTTGCAAGTGTACAGCCATTGACAAGCTCTGAGATTGTTGTACAAACTTTCCCCTACTGATAAATTTAATCAAACTCAAGTTATTCTGTGTTGATCTTCTGAAAAATGTGTTTATTTCATTTCTGAATGTCTGATAATAGTTTTTCTTATTCTTATTGCAATGTTATATCAAAATATGTATTAATCACATAGGTCTCAATCCTTTTGATATTTTATTGGCATCTACAATCTCATTTCTCAAAATATATTTTATCTGGGAGTGAAATAAATGATTTAAAATCATTTTCCTTTCATTTGTTGAGAGAGATTGTTTGTAACTGTCTGGGTTTACCTCGGCATGATTGATATAAGATTTTGATGTTTTATTGGGTCTTCTAACTTGAGCCTTCATGTGAAAATCTCATAGATTGTTTGAAAAAGTGCTAATCTAGCCCTCGATTGAAGTACATATTTTTGTTACAGGAATATTTTATCTATTGTAAAGCATTATGTTATCTAGACTTTCCATTTTGTAATATTTCTCAAATATTTGGAAAATCAGGTTTATTTTGTCTCACCTCCCACTAAAACTTATTTAAATATAACTAATCCTACCCATACTACTCCTATTTGTCATGTGTGTATAAAAATGCATAAATTTTATTACCGAAACATAAAAAAACAATCATAATTCTAAATGTCTTTAGTAGCCTAAACCTTGCCTACAAAATATCACCACTATTTAGAGTGACAACTTGTGAGAGTGATATTTTGCTGCATTGATCATATTTTCTTCAAGGTCTTCTTAAATACTTCATTAGGAAGGACATCTCCGTCTCCTCCATAAACAACAAGAAAATGGTTCTCTTACCTTGTTGAAAGGAACAACCTAAAATAGTGAGGATAGATCAAATCCTATTGAGCGTGATATCTATTTCTCCACATCCGAGTAATAAAGGGCCGCTTAGATCCCATCCCCGATACAAAATGACTTACCATGGTCTATCCGTCTCTAAGCTTCCCGCAAAAACTTGTGATGTTGCTCAAACTTTGAGGGACAATCAATTTGGGTACTAACTCTAGGTGGAGGTGTTGAAAATTTCCTTTTTAGTAGAGATGGAGAATTTTGGGTTCTTCTTCCTCTCCTTACACTTTTTGGGGGTAAATGTAGATAGACAAATAGTTTCTCCTCTCTATTCCTTGACCTTTTTTGTATTCTTCTCATGAACTTGTTAAGGTTGGACTGTTGAAACCAATGGGTTCTGTCTCTTTTGCAGTCGCAAGATGTCCAATTTCAGAGCTTTTTACAAGCTAGGAACTTACAACAAGTGCACATCAATATTTTTGTAGTAAAATGAAGGCTTCTTATCCCACTTTGGGTGTTCCAAAACAATTAGTCCTAAATCAAAGCACCCCTGGAATTATCAACTTGATGGGTTGAGATCCTTAGTGTGACTGTAGAACATGGATAATCTATCAAAGTGTGGAATTTTGTGAGTCGAGAGAGCTCTACGAATTAAGGCCAGCTCCTATTTCTTTGTTTAGGTGCACATGTTTAGATTGTATAGGGTCTATCCAAAATCCTTTTCCACTTAGCAAGGAGATACAGCTTAAAGGGAATATAAGAAATAAAACCTAATCTAACAAAGGTGATGCACCAAAGGAATTATGAACACTTGCATTGATTTTGAACAAAAACCATTAAAATGTAAAACAACATCCATGCAAACATAACAAAGATTGCAATGAGGGATCAGGAAGAAAAAATAAAGCATAAGAGGGGGTTGAAATCATCCATAGACCTATTATATTGCTTCAAGAATCAATATAGTGCATTACATCATCCAAGATGAAGAAAATACATTGCAATCTTGATGGAGGGGTTCGAGACTACAGAAATTCACTCTGCAAAGCAAAGAAAATAGAGGGTAAAAATAAAGAATGTCAAACCTCTTGAAATTATCCCTCTTGTACAATATATAGTAAGAATGAGAGTGAGAAAGGAGGGAAAATCCAACTGTGTTCCAACCACCCCTGAAGTGGTGTTGAATTCCCATACCACAATGATTGGTCTCACTACAACACCCATGCCCCAAGTACTTTTCCTTGCTGGAGAAGAAGTGAAACTCATTCTTCATCATGGAGATAGGTAGGAGACTTGACAGCCTTAGTAATGGCATGTCGAAATATTAATGGTGGAAAGTGGGTAGCAGGTGCTGAGAGCTCTCTAAAATATCCCCTCTCACTTGATTCGAAGCTTCTGATCAAAAGATATGGCATCCTAAAGGAATTTTGAATTTGGTGTCTATTCAAGCATGTCCACATTATGGCCTCACGCATCTAAAAGTATTTCCCCCTCCTCTACACTTTTGAAGTCACTCTGAAGAGACACGTGGTGGATTCCACAAGCCTGCTCTATTTCCTTTATATTCTTGCCCAAGCTCCCCTGTTAGTAGAGACTCTATACATGACCTAAGAAACGTGGAGAACTGGAGCTTGTTTGAGTCTTTTCCTTCATCGCCCCTTTGAAGTTAGGTGGTCATGTGACACATGGAGGGCTCCACAAGTTTTTATTTTTGAGGCTAAGTCTATTTTTCTTGGTGGGGCCATATGTTTGACCCTAGAAAAGTGGAGGCTTGACACACATTTGGGAGCCTGCTCTAGATTTTGCTTTTAAAGTTACACCGATGAGGCATGTGGAGGGTCTCGCTTACCTTTTGTACTTAGATGATTTGAGCCTAATCCCTTTTTGGTCCCCTGCTACGTGGTAGGTTGGCACACATTTGAATCTATACTTTGGGTTCTGTCTTTGAAGTTACACCGATGAGAAACATGGAAGCCTCCACAAGCCTTTCCATACTTAGTCTATTAAACGAGTCTCCCGCCTTTTCTAACTCCTTTTGCACCCTAGACACATGGAAACTTTGTGCTCATTTAAGTCTCTGCATTGGGTCACCTCTTTGAAATTATGTCGAGTTGACACGCATCTCTTTCTCGATGCTCGGAGACTTTTCAACTACTAACTCTATCTCCTTTTTAGACCTGGGACACGTGGAGGCTTGGCACTTGTTCGAGTCTCCACCTTTGGATCCTTCCTTTGAAGTTGTACCGTCGAGACACGTGGGGATTCTACCAAACCTCTTATACTTAGTCAATTTTGGGCCCACCTATCCCTTTTCCACCCATTTAAGAGCCACTTGTTAGACCTTAGACACGTATAAGCTTCGCATTCATTTAGGGATTATCTCTTGGGTATCACTTCTAAAGATGCACTAATTAGATGCATGGCACCCTCCATGGGTATATTATTTACTTATCCAATTTTATCCAATGAGATCCCACTTTTAGACCCCGCCTACGTGACGGGCTAGCACTCATTTAGGAGCACCTTTCGGGCTTGACCTTTGAATATGCTCTATTGAGGCATGTGGAAGCTCCGGCTGACCTTGTTACATTTATCCATTTCAGTGGGTCCCTTCGCTTGTTTACAATCAAATTTGTTTTGTTTTGGATAGGTGGAGAGCTGGCACTTCATTGGGGTCCCCACTTTTTATTCTCCACTTGCTATTGCACGTAGATGAGGCATGTGGCTCCTTCGTGCTTGTTTGGGGACTACCTTTTGGTCTTGGCCTTTGGAGGTGCATCGTTGAGGCACATTACAACTTTCGCTAATTTTATTATACTTAGCCAATGTCCATTGCTCTCCTCTATGCCTCTAGTCTCTTCAGACTTTTACTCTTTTACCGACCCTCCCCATTCATTGGAAAATCCACCCACCTCTTGATTTGGGATCGATTATGAGCTCGCAGGACTAGACCGACCCTTTGATTTTCTCCTGTGTAGGGGCGTGTTTGATTAATTTTCCGAAGGGGAAATTTTTTTGACATTAACTTCAAAGTATAACTTATCACCCAGAGATTGATGGTCAAACTGAGCGGGTGAACTAGATATTATATGATATGCTTCACATGTACTTTATGCATCATGAATATCATTGAGAGGAGTATCTATATCTGGTAGAGTTTTCATATAACAAAAACATTTTGAATTCCATCGGCATGACTATATTTAAAGAATTTTACTGCAGGGGAGTGCAAGACTCCTTTGAGTTGGGATAGGTTAGAGGAAAGGGTATCTCTTAGGCTAGCCATGTTAGAACCAAATCAGTACCCTATGGTTTACACAAGTGTGTTTTCTTGAGCTCATAGTGTGATTGGATAACATGGGTACTATCACCAAGTTTTGGGACTTGCTTCTTGAGATAGATATCTAGAGAAAGTTGGTTCTTACACCTAAAATACCTTCCACAATCTACTCTAATGCAAGAAAACTATCTATCCTAATCTAACTTTCCAAACAACCAAGGAGAGATAATGTGTGAAAACAAATCCTACACTAAAGATGTGATACACTAGAAAAGGAGAGGATGAGGGTAGCCTTCCAATGTGTGAAAATTGGAAGCAAAATGCATGCCAGAAGAGGTGATCATAGTTCTCCATAGTCTAGCAAAATTCATTCACAAAAACATTTCATACACACACAATGATAATGGATTCCTGCAAGAGCATAAGATAGAAAAAATATATATGCAATGATATTGAAGGGGCAAGAGGAATGCAAAACACACAAGGGAAGATACATCCACAAACTTGCATCTATTACTTCATGAGTATGCACAATCCAATCTATTACAGTATAAGGCCCCGGATCTCCATGTAAGGAGTCCTATACAAGGTCCTATATCACATTGGCTTCACTAAACCATTTTGACATAGTTTTTCTACAAAAAAACTAGCTCCCCACAATAATCCCAATACTCCAATTTATAGAATAATGACAGGAGAGAGAGAGAGAGAGGGAAAAATGAAAATCCCAAAATCTATCTTCTCACAATTTGTAAGAGGTCGTAATTAAAGTGAAATGATGTTATATTTTTGCAAAGGATCACTATGACATCCCATGACTTACAAAGCAATGAGAAATGTCATCCTATGCTTCATTTAATGCCCCATAACTACTAAGTAAAACACTATTATGTACTGGGCACATTTTTCTAAAATCACTATCAATTTCCTATCAAATCCTAAATTTATTGATTTTTCTACATTTTTATTAGAGCCATGATTCCAACGGTACTAATTTTGTGTGATTTCATTAAGAAATGCAAAAGATATGGCATTCTGAGTGGAGGCAACTATTTTGGATTTGCCAGGAATTTCTATCATTTGACGGGATTGGGTATTTAATTGACTAGAGATGGATATATTTCTTTAATTTTCATATATCTACCCTCATTAAAATTAAGAGGATGTCTTGCCCATTACGAAAAGTCCAATTTTGTGAAAATCGAGCTCGGATCAAAAGTTATGTTATTTTGAAGATTGGGAGTTGGGTGCAAGGTGCGGAAGAGAAATCGAGGGAAGGCACACATGGAAGGTGTGAGGGGACAAAAAATGGGTTCATAGGAGGAAGGCATGAGAGGCACGTGCATAAGTGGAAAGTGCGAAAGGGAAAAATGGAAGGAGAGTACAATGCGAAGGAAGAAACAAGAAGATGCGCAAGTGCAAATGAAAAGGATTACAACATGGAAGCGAGGTACGTGGAAAGATGCAAGCATGCAAGAGGAAAGTAGAGAAAATGCACATGTGTAAGTGCACACACCATTGAAAAGAACACATACTTGTGAAATACAAGTATGGAGAAAGCATGCAACTATCCAACTGATGAAGGGCATGTGACTACAAAAAGAAAAGAGGGCGTGGGACAGGAAGACCTGAAATTTAGCCAATTTGTAGGGCGTCTGTAGGAGGGCACGTGGAAGGATTGCATGCTGAACATGAGGAATTTTCAAGGCACGGAGAGCATGCATAAGGACTACAGCCTATGAAAAGTGCTAAATGAGCAAGCCTACAAGTGCACAACCTGAAATGTAAAGCATCAAAGTTAGAATCAAGATACAAGTTGTTCAAAAATAATTGGGATATTTATTTGGATAACACGTGATTATACAAAGATTACGGGAGGCACTTTGGATAGAAATAAGAAATATGTAGACCAAAGGATACTTGACAAAAAAATTTGAGGTTGAAACGCAGAGAGTTTCTTAGAGTCGAGACCCCATAAGAGCCCTATCCATTACGTAAAAATGATATAACATAGATCCATGGTTTGTGGGTCCATTTGATATCTTGGAGCGAATCGGTCCAATAAAGTACCGCTTAGCCTTGCTACCCAACTTGTCGTGCATCCATGATGCATTCGATGTTTTTTTGTTATAAGATACAAATAATATCCTAAACATATATTGGATTAGACCACCTTGTAGGTACATGAGAAGGTACAGTGATGGTGGAGACCATGCACATTTTAGAGCACGGGTCATGTGCCTTCAATGTTGTGAGAATGACTAGGTGCACATATAGGGGGATCATATGACAATTCATAAACTACATGGGAGGATGCCACACAATTGCGATCCTAGTTCCCACAAGTTTCAAGTGACTTCTAGGAGGAAGTCAAGTCTAAGGGGAGGGGGATGTAGTGCCCACTCCTCTTCGACATTATCTTTCTATGATTTTTATTATTGTGGACTAGAGACATGGACATTATTGTTATATTTTTATTATCATACATTGGTAGATGGACATTATTAACATATATTTGATTAACTTATACAATGATAGATGGGCATTATTAGTATTTTATGACTTATACTATAGATGGTATGGACTAATATCAAACATTAATAGATGATTATATAATATTGTTTCATCATTGTATCTCGATGCTTTGGGATCTTTATGATTATGATTATATTTGGGTGATAGAATGACCTTATGATCGTATAGTTATGTTTTATCAAATTGACATGTGCGGGGATTGTAAATAATTGATAGAAATTTCTAATTTTGAAGATGATGATATAGCTTCACGTATGATGTTGTTGGATGATATGTATGTGTATTTTATTTCTTGATGTATTTGATCCATCCTTAATACTGAATAGGTATTTTTTTATTCGTTCTAGGAAATTATATCACACCAACAACAAGGGGATAGGATACTAACAATGGTGGAATATTGGATATTGACAAAAATGTAGCTTAGGAAAATTTGTGTCATGTGTATTGTTCTGTTTGCTTGGAAGTAGTCATAGGAAGGGGTAACCTCGTATATGAATATTAGGTTTAAATGTTTGTTTTAATTTCTTTATATTTTTGGTTGTGCATGTGATTTAATTTTTGTAATGTATGCTCACTTTATTAGTGGTTATGTAATGTGCCATTGTTATTTAATAAATCATGTGATAAATTTAATTTTATATGTGAAAAAGAGACATTTAATTGGGGTATATGGTCCTTGTTATCTTATTAATATTGATATATTTAATTTGATTTTGAGTTGTGTACTCAACCCTATCCTTCAAATCTGGAATGTTGACTTTGAAGCCACTTTTGGAGGCTTGTGGGAAAATTTAAGTTTGTTGCATACCTCTTAAACTCACCGACCAACTATAACCATGATGTGAGGGGTTAATTTTAGGCCTCATGATGTGTTTTGGAAGAGTAAAGAGCTAATTAATTGCATTTTATTATAAACTCTTTTAATTGTGTCCTTCGAACATATGGAGTAGATATTTGTGTGTGGAAGGAAATTTTTCATATCCTTACCCACCCATTTATGAGTCTTGGTATTTATGTTTGACAAAGTGAGATGGATTTTAGGATAAGTGATGTGGAATCCTACAAGTAAGCCACCTCACCCTCTTTTTTAATTTTTATTTTTATTGAAGTCATTTTGGAGTTTTGGAGGTTACTTGTTTCATTTTTGGCACTTGCATGCTTTTTACGGAAAATTTCTTAGACTTCGGCTTGAGATTATAAGCTTCCTTCTGAATTTGGGCTTGGAATTGGAAGGTTGTTTCTTGAATATTGAATGCTTGATATGGCAAGGTAGGGTCTATTCCTTACATACTTGTTCTTATATTGTATTGTGATGTTATTGTTTTGTAAATTGATGTATCTTGGTGCATTGTATGGGTTGGGTAGATTTTGGCCTTAAGTATGGTGTTGGGAGAGGGAAGTGGAGTCATTCTTGTGGAGGTAAAAGGGATTATGTGAGGATTATTTTAGAGGGATTGTGGGAGAGGTGTTCCACCTATGTGGAGGTAAAATGGATTATATCATTTTGTATTTTACAAGGGAGAGATAAGGATTTGTTTGTGACTATGAATGTGCACTTCGAGGTCTTTGGTGGACCCTCTTCCCACTTGGGAGGTATAAGGAGATGAATCCATGTTCTTGTCTCCTTTGGGATTATTTTTAAAGCCTTTGTGTTTTGTTGGAAAGTTGTAAATGATTCTATATATTATCATTTTGTATGTATGTGAAAGTGTTTTTATGTGTTATAAGCCTTTATCAAGAGTTTTCATGGTTGCTTAATGTCCCTTATTTATCTATTGTTGGGTATTGGGGGCTAATGAGGAGGGTGGATTCTCCTTCTCATTGGAATAATTTTAGACGAGAGCGTTGCCTACTCCACCTTCCCTTTTTGTTATTTAGAGATTAAAGAAAAAATTCGTGGATTTTCAAGTTGATTAATAGATGAAGACATGTTTTGTGACCAAAAGAAAAAATCCCTTTTTATGAACATTACCATATTGTTTCCACCTTTAAGTTGAAGGCTTGTAAATAATTGTATTTTAACGTGGATTATTGTAAATTGATTATCAAACTATGTATTGCGAATGGTTGAAAGAATAAATAATAAGTTGTATTAAAATTGACTTCTTGTAAATGAAAAATTTAAGCCATGTATTGTATAAGTTGAAATAAGGATTTTGTAAGTTGTTTTCGATGGAATTGCGGCTCTCTTTCGGATATGGAAATTAATCAAAAGTTTCACTTTGAATTGATTTTGAAAATGGTTCTTTTGCATTGGAAATGTATATTAGTTGATATGAGAATTCTATTGTGCATTTTATTATTTTTTGGTGTACATTTAAATCTAAAACATAATTCTAGCATACTTGCTATTTTGCAAGTGAACCTTGTTCTTATTTTAAACTAGAAGCATAAGAAAAAATACATTTTTTTTTTTATGATAAATGACCTTGCTTTTGTTTGTTTACTCGTGCAAAAGAAAGGATGTAATTGAAAGGATAACATTTGTTTTTCCTCTATAACATGAATTGTAAATTAGTTAAAATTTAGTACTTCGCTATAAGTTATATTACCTTGCAAAAAAAAATGGTATGCGGTATACCTCCTTGAAATACAAAAATAGGGAAACTAGTCTCTATCTCAGTTGTAATTATTTAATTGAGAATAATATTGGTTCAATAATCTTTACATACCTATATAAAATACACGTAGTTGCATACTTTTTTATATTTAGAACTATAAATGAACTTGACACAATATAATGAAAAATACAACCCAAAAAAAAAAGGAGGCATATATAAAAATATATTTATTATTTTTGAAACATATATATATTTAATGAAATATTGATACATATATATAATTCTATATATTATAAAATTAAATTAAATTAAAAATTAAATCTATGGGGAAATTTTGTTTAAAACAAAGATTAAATATAAATTAATAAATTTATAGATTTAGGGTTGTAGCTGAACCCCTCCTTAGTTTTATTGAATATAAAAAAATATTATAGTGGGGTGGTGGGGGTGACATCACCCAAAGCTATATTTATTTTAAATAAAAGGAAGGGTGGGGCCGACACTCCCACTAGCCATTATATGTAGCCATAACCTAAATAAAAGAATCGACCAACTTATTTATTATGGAGGCCATTCCTTGTTGAGAGCCTTCGGACAAGCCACCTTACTTGAAATGTACACACATAAACACGGTGGTATAGGATGAAGTCAACTGTTAGTGAAAATCATAGCACCCTAAATGATATCTAAAGAGTTTCTTTTCTAAGGCGAATCATCTAGTGTCATTGCATAACATCAAACTTTTCCTAAGTTGTGGGAGCTTGCAAATTTGAAAAGCTCTAAAGATTAAAGGTTGGTTCCTTATTCCTCTATTTAGGTGCATACGTAGAACCTTGCAGAGGGTCTGTTCTTAATCCTAATCTAAAATTTACCAAGGAGACAGGGGATAGAAGAAATACGAAATGAAAACAAAGCTAAACTATGAGGTGGCGACCAAGGAATGATGGACACTTAGTTTTCCTTCAACACGAACCAATAAATAGCATACGGTAGAAAAGCATAGATAGCCGGATCTATAATGAGAGACCAGATAGAAGAAAAATAAATAAGAAGGATCTAATGACGATCACAAATGTATTTTATTTCTTTATAGATTGATACAGTTCATTATAGAATAGTCAAAAGGCGAAATGTGTTACAATTTTAATGGAAGGCCTGAAACCCACAAATCCTTTTCTAGAAGGAGAAGGGAGCCTGTAAAACTAAGAATATCCAAACCTTTACAATGAACCCTACATCCATATTTATAGATTCAGCCTTTGAGATAATACCAAAGAGAGAAAGAGAAGTGGGAAATCATGGGTCAAAGGTTAACCACCGTTGTTAATGCTTCTACTAAAATCTTCCCTGAATCCATCTTTTTCCATCGATCCTTTGTTTGATGCCTTAAAGGGAGAGGAAATGGTGGAAATATATCGAATCCAATCTAGTTGTTGAGGTCGATGAACTGCGCATTGAAAGCTCACGATGTTTCTCCATTTTACTTCCACCTAACTTCCTAAAAATTAAAGTTTCAAACTCTCATGGCGTAGAAGAGATCGAGATCTTTCCAATGGTGTCATATTTGTAATATTTCAAGCCCTGGGTCGAAAGATATGCCCCTTTGAAGTTTGAATCGACTCCATACAAATGGGTGGAAAATAATTTGAAAAACGAGTCCCCTTTTGTGATTGGGACATGTGGCGGCCAAGTTGGAACAAAATTTGGGCCCACGATGCTAATTGATTTTTGTCCCTTTTGCGCAAAAAACACAAAACTTAAAAAATTCCGCAGCCCCAAAGCTCCACATGGACACGTGGCTTATTTTGATTGGATGGGAAATGTGCTCCCATTTTTACCTTTATTCCTTTTGAATGAGAGGCAAACTTTCCCTTTTTTCCCTGACTCCCCGCCTTGGCTTTGACTTGGGTCTAAGTGTTGACTTTTCCTTGGGCGAGTTACAGGCCATTTTGTAACTTTTACTCCCTTTCAAGGTAACAAGTGGTGAAAAATGAACCTTTTTTCCGACTCCCCACTTTCCTTTGGGACACATGTCTCTCTGGTGCTCATTTAGAAACCTTTTCTCTATTTGACCATTGAATCAGTGCCAATGAGACACTTGGTAGCCTCTGCTGGCCTGTTTGTGCATTGACCATTCAACTAACTATGCCTCCGTTGATAGAACACATGGAGGAACCACACTTGTTTGCAAACAGGACCCAAATTTTTCCTTTGGAGGAGCACCGAGTTGACACTTGTCGGCCTCCACTGATCTATGGACTTTTCAATAGTCTTTCTTACTTTTAGACTTTGGGCTACGTGGCAAGCTTGCACTCATTTGGGTCTTTCACCTTGGGACCAACTCTTGGAGATGTGCCATCCTCGACACTGGCACTCTTCTGCTCACGCATTCATACTTAGCCAATTTTGAAGCTGCCCTTTCTAACTTTGACTTTGTTTTAACCATTCGACCCTACCTCCATTTCACCATGCAACACCTAGAGATGCGACGTTTGTTTGAGCCTCTCCATTTAGATCCATATTTATAGAAGAGTTGTAAGGACATGTGGCTCTCTCTACTTTGGCTCCTCCATACTAATTTGATTTTAAAGCTTTTCCTCTCCACCCCTTGACCCTCTTTCACCATTTTCTACATAGAGGGCGAAAACAAGTTTGAGTTCCTCCCTTTAGATTCATTGAGAGGAGCGGCGTTAGGACACGTGGTCTCTTTCACTGCCTAATCCATACTTAGTTGATTTTGAAGAATTTCTGAACCATTTCGAGCACGAGGATGTTGAATCTTTATTGTTATTTTTCTTTCTTACTTCGGATCCTTTATAGTATCTTCCCTGGTTATTCAAACCTGCTATTTGATGGTTCTCCATGCTTGTAACTTAGAGAATGGATTTAAAGTGCATAGATGGCCTGACAGATTCTTTTCCTTCTATATAGGATCCATTGTTCTTTCTTCATCTCCGCCACTTCATTTCTAAATCTTTTTAACCAATTTGCAAGATTAAAATGAGTTCTCTTAGTCCCTTTTATGCAAGGTCATGATTTGATCCAATATTTAGCTCATAGGTGAAATATGGATAACAATTTGTTGACTCACGTGGACATCTACCTGCTAGATGAAGAGATCAGTTACCTTTTCGTATCTAGTGGGCATGGAGTTAAGAATAATAGTCTGATACTAGTTCTACCTCTAGTTCATGAGCCCAGCCGCTTGCATTCTTAGATTTTATAAGAAAATATCAAAATGAAGATTTCTGAGAGTAGGAAATTATTTTAAATCTAGGGCTTTGTCTGTATCTCTGAATGAACTGCATAAGAGCAAAAAAACAACACCATGACTATGTACAAAATTGAAATCATACATGCTCTAAATGGAACATGCAGAGCATGCAAAAGCACTTAGGAGAAAAGCAATCTATACTACAATAAGAAAATGTGCAGAAGCACTTGGAGGAAAGAGAAAATAACTGATATAAATAAGGTGACATTTCCCTTTTAGTAGCGAGTGCTTAAGATAGATCCCGTTCACCGGAATCTGCAACTCTTCACCCTCTAATGTGGATAATTGGAAAACATTACTAATTTTTAATCTTTTTATCATATACGGTCCACTCCGGATGGCATCAAAATTAGAATATCTCCTACCTCTTCTCGATCATATCCCACTTCAAAACTAGGTCTCCTTCCTAAAAGTCCTTGCTCTAGCCTTCTTGTCAAAGCATCTTTTAATTGAGGTCTGATCTTTTCCATTGTTTGAAGTGCATCCTCTCTGGATTCTTCCAATTCCATCAACTCTACATTCCCGGCCTCCATTGGTCCAAATTTATACATTTCTAGTTACTTCACAAGCTCCAATGCTCATAACTCAAGTGACGTAGGCAACACCGCCTCTTTCCCATAAACAAGATTGAATGGGGAGATGCTTGTAGATCTCTTGGATGTTATTCTATCAGTCCATAAGGCCTCTTTTAGCTTTGTGTTCTAAGTCCTTTGATTCCCATCCATTTTCCCGATGATCTTGGCGAGGTTTTTATTTGTAGACTCACTTGCCATTACCTTGAGGGTAATACTTTTATGATGTACTCAAATAAGTCCCACTTTTAACAGACCCATCCTGTAACTTTTGGAACCTATAAATGATAATGTATTATGCGAGATGATGGTGGTTGGTATTTCAAATCTGGTCACTATCCCTTCATAGAAATCCAAGATACTAGACTCATTTGCTTCTTTAAGTGCCACTAACTCGACCCACTTGGTGAAATAATCGATTCTTTGTTAGGATCCATTTATGACCGTGGCTTAAGTTTGGGTTGATGAATCCAATGAATTCAAATCCACATTGCATGAAAGGTTGGTCTACTGAGATTGCATGCAATGGAAGTGCTGTTAGCTTCTCTTTTCCTTTTAAGAATGCACAACTCTTACACCTTTTGATCAATGTAAAACAATCACTAAACACTCTGGGCCAATAATATCCCACTTTCATGATTTTGAGTCTTTGTCACTCTTGGAGCAAAATTGCCTCCAGTGCTTGAACATGAAATTCTTGTAGCACTCTCTTCACCTGATCTTTCCTGATGCACCTCAGTAGAATAACATTGATGTCTCTTTTGAACAAGACACCATCAATAAGAACATATGGGATGGCTTGTAGCCTAAAATTCCTTATTTTTTCTTTACTCATCCCATGAGGACACAATATCATTTGAAGGAAATGCACCATGTCTTGGGTCCAACAAGGAGCAGTATATCATCTCTCCCTTCTTCTTGATCATCTTGTAAGATAAGAACGACCTCTTTATCACTGTTTGTTTCATCTTGTAGAGCAGAGGATAATTTCTCACACAAGCCCCTCCCATGGACCAACTTGGTGACCTTAATCTCAATGTCATATTCCATGACATGAGTGATCCACCCTACATGTTTCTCATTCAAGTCCTTGTTGAGGAGGAATTATTTGACTCCATGGGAGACCAATAGTTGGATTTTGTTGTTTGACACCAAATGCTTAAACTTCTTCAGTCCCCTAATCACCAATAGGAATTTCTTCTAAATGAAGGAATACCTCACCTCATAGTCTTCTAGACTCTGATTGAAGAAAGCAATTAGCTTTTTCCGAACTTTCTTTGTTCTGTTGAACTAGGATTACAGATATAGTGTCACTGCCACAAATTGAATACAATATGAAGTCCTTGGAAAAATCTATATTTATAAGAGTTAGGGCACTGTAATATGGCCTCTTTGATAGCTTCAAAGCTTGCCGTTCCTTCAATTGTCCATTTAAATGCTAAGATATTCTTGACATCGGTGTTATTGGCTTAATTAGAGTAGCAAAATTTGGAAAAACCTTCAACAAAGTTGATTTTCCCGGGAAGCTTTGAAAGATCCCTCTTATGGCTTGGTAATGGTAGTTCTCTTATTACTTCAATGTTTGGATCAATTTCCGGACCTTCCTTAGACACAATGTGGCCTAGAAGTCTTCCCTCATGGGCCAAGAATATGCATTTTTTAGGGTTCAAAGATACCCCAAATCTCCTCGCATCTTTGAAACACTTCCCTCAGTGAAAAAGGTGGTCTTCTTCATTCTTAGAGAACACAATGATGTCATCCAGGTAGATCAACACTATTTTACTTGATTAGCCCTTTGAATGCAATATTCATGGCTATTTAGAAAGCACCACCAACATTGGATAGTCCAAATGACATTTTTTTGTATGCATAGTTGGCGCATTTAGTTGTAAAAGTAGTTTTGAATTGATCATCTTCTATTACCACGATCTAATTGTATCTTGAGTAGCCATCAAAGAGATAAAATATCTATGACCTAGACACCACTTACAAGATTTGTTCCATTGAAGGGAGTGGGTAGTGATCTTCAAGAGAGGCTCTGTTCAAATCCCTAAAGTCAACACACACCTGATTTCTCCATTTTTATTTCTGAGTAGGACCAAATTTGCAACCCAACTTGAATGCTTGATTGGGAATATGATACTTGCCTCTATTAGTTTGTTCATCTCCTTCTTCAGCAGAGGCTCAATATGTGGGTTGAATGGTCTCTGCTTCTACCTAATAGGTTGAGAAAATAGATCTAGTTCTATTGTGTGTTGTGCTAGCTTTGGATTAATACCCCTCAAGTCCTCATAACTCTAGGAAAACACATCGGGAATTCTTGGCAGAGTTGTATGAATTCATACCTTTCCTACTCAGTGGCCACCTTGCCAATTTGAAGTGTTTTGTCTTCTCCAACTACGATTGATTTTGAATCCTTTGCTTTGATTTGCATGTTCACCTTCTCTTTTCTGAACTGATCATTGGGATTAAAAATGGATTCTAGCATCACTAAGCCTTTAGGAAGCTTGTTTGTATACAAATGTACTATCTAGTTCCCATACTACTTTGCTCTAGTCTGTTTTGATTATGGGTTGAGAATTCAACTTCTACTCATACAAAGTTAATGATCTGCTAATCATTCTCAAACACGTACCAACATGTATTATTATCTGGCACTACTGGCCTCACAACCACATGGATATATGGTTCTTCTTTGTCTCTTTTCATGTTGTCCACAACATAAAAGGCTACTCCAACTTGTTTACAAGTGTATCAGTGGCTTCATTTTATTTTATGGGTATGAACATAATGTTGAAGGAATTAAAATCCTCCATGAGGTCACATACTCTATTCTTATATTTTTGAGTAGGTCATTTTTTATAACATTTATTCATCTAACTTGATTGGCAATGAGTTCACTATCACCAAACACTTGTAAATTCTTGATTCCTAGATTTCTTGCCTAATGAATACCTTTGACTAAAGCCTCATATTCAAGCAGTATTATTTGAACAAGCAAACTGAAATCTAAAGGCTGAATAATACTTCATACCTTTGGGAGACACAATCATAGCTCCTCCTCCAGCTCCATGTCTACTCCTTGAACCATCAAAGAATAATTTTCATACCTCATTGTCATCTTTATGTTCTGGCTTGATTAAGGTAGGAAGAGGGTGATTTTCTTCATGTAGAAGGTAGACACCCAACTCAGATTCTTCCATTTCTTTATAGGGGTCAAAATCATGTCTTTTGTTGGCCTAGTCATTTAGAGTTAAGTCTAGGATACATTCCAACTTGGTATTTACTTCATTAGTGCTTAGGAGGTCCTCTTGATCAAAGGATGAGCAGTTAACATTGATTGGGCTAGGTACATAGGATTCAATATGATATTCAGCAATAGGTTTAGATCTGATTGTGGTCTTTGCCCCACACCTTGTCCTAATGAGCATATGTGACCGGTTAGCGGACATATAGCCTACGATTTTGGAAGTAAAGTCCTTAGATAGAGACAAAGCAAAATGTGGTGGAAAATATATGATGGACATGTTTTGCAATATAGTCACATTGGGGAAGTTATTTAGGGTGAGGCTCAGATATTTGATGATTCCCACAGTGGTCACTATTGTCCCATCTAATTAAACTACTCCTCTAGAGATAACCTCATATTGGAGACCTGTTATGCACCTAAGGAAAGGATGTTATGATGTATATGTATTGATGGAGATGCCGACATGTGGCACACATCCCATTATCTTATTATATCATTAATTTATGATTTATTATGCTTAGGAGTTTGGCCTCAGTATTGTCCATAGGTTAGAATGGTATATATAGGGTTTAAAAGGGTGTAGTTAATCATCATATTGAGTATTGGAGTGTTATTGTATGGTTTGGAGGTTACCCCCTTGAAGTGGTATTGGAGGTTGCCCCCTCGAAGTGGTAAAGCTATTATATGAGCATATTGTCATCATTTATCTATATTTTTGGTGTTCTCTCATGTTATTCGCTATATATGTTCTGATTTATACAAGCAAAACCCTTACAATTGGTATCGAGCAGCGATTTTGGCCAAAATTAGGGAAAAATGTCATTTTTGTTTAGACTATATATTGAAGAGGGTATAGATTTTTTCCCAATTTTGCATCATAATTTGAAACACTCTAAGTCGAATATCTGAAAATTTCAGCTCCATAGGATCTGTTTTACGGATGTTATTGGTGTTTTATGTTTTTTCATAAATTCACTTTTTAGTAAGCAAATTGTGGTAGTTTTTAGCAAAATTAATATTTTCATAAAGCTCTTAAAATTTTATTTTGGGTTTGTTTTTGTGTTTTTATTCATCTACCGAAATATTTTCATAATTCCTAAACCCTAATCATGATCACGGAGATAAAATTTTTTTATGGAAATGGTGAGATGGATGCTAAAGAATGGTGGATAAAATTTAAGAATATATATTTCTCATATTTCATGACAAGGAATAGGTTTCACATTATATTGGTGGTCTGCATGGATTTGGTTTTACGAGTTAAAAAATGACGGGAAGGATTGGTCTTGGGAGGAAATGGAACAACTTTTTATGGATAGATGGGACCACAAAGAGGAAGAAGAGTCGGAGGAAGATGATGGGGAGGAATATATTGAATAATCAAGAGAGAAATAAGATCAAGAGGAAGGTGAAGAATATTGAAGGGAAGATGATGGTGCAACATATATTGAAGAGTCAAACGCGAGAAGAAGTTGAAGAAGACTATGAAGAAGAGAAAGAAAAACAAGATGTTGATGCATAAGAAGATATTATAGCTCCCAAGAAGGATTATACCATATTTTAGTTTCATGGATGCATTCAAAGGAATAAGATAATTGTTTTCATAAACCCTAACAGCAAGTGTAAATTCATCAACAAGGATATGGCTCAACATCTACATATTCAAGAAAGTAATATCAAAGAAGCTCAAGTGAATGGTAAGAAAATTCAAGTTTTTGAAGATTTAAAACTTACTATGGACAAATATACTTTACATTCAGATTTTTTTGCCTTATATATGGATGGTTTGGATATTGTTCTTGGGTATCCTTGGTTAGAGACATTGGGGACAATTAATATTAATATGAAAAATAAGTTTATGAAGATTTGGTACAAAAAGAAGAAGGTCACTTTACAGGATATCAAGCTTAATGGAAATAAAAGAAAAGTCAATATAGACCATGACGATGATTTAGAATATGGAGAAGAAGGGAATAAGGATGATTCAAAAGAGGAACATGAATAAAAAGAAGGAAATGATGATTCATCTACTCAAGAGAAAAATAAAATATCAAATGCAAAGGTGGAAGAAGAAAAGAAAGTTCAGAAACAGGTTGATAAGGTTGAGGATACTACAACTGCAGCATATGGAAATCCACGTCAACATGAGAGAAAAAAATCATGGAGATGTCGCAAGGCACATCATATTTCCAACCAATATAGATATACAGGTAATTGGAGGAATAATCACTTTATTTATACAAGGGATCAATGGAGCAACAATTATGAAGCATGGAATCCTTATTATGGTTATGCATTGAATCCTTATGTTGGTTATGCATGGAATCCAAGGATGATAAACTATGGTCACGAATGGAATCAGAGTAGCACAATGGAATATGGATATTAGTTCAGATATGTATCATCTACCAGGATCACATATGGATGGATGATCGATCATGGCACAAAGTGTGTAAAAATTTACAACACACTCATTACATGGTTTCTTCTTATGGTTCGGGGACGAAACATGTTAAGGAGGGAAGGAATGCTATGCACCTAGGGAAAGGATGTTATGATGTATATGTATTGATGGAGATGCCAACATGTGGAACACATCCCCTTATCTTATTATATCATTCGTTTATGATTTATTATGCTTAGGAGGTCGGCCTCGATTGGCCATAGGTTAGAATGGTATATATAGGGGTTAGAACGGTGTAGTTAATCATCATATTGAGTATTGGAGTGTTATTGTATGGTTTGGAGGTTACCCCTCAAAGTGGTATTGGAGGTTTCCCCCTCAAAGTGGAAAAGCTATTATATGAGCATATTGTCATCATTTACCTATATTTTGGTTTTCACTCATGTCATTCTAATAGGTATATGTTGTAATTTATACAAGTAATATCCTTACAAAACCAAACTGGTTGCTTATTTGTTTGGGCATCACAAAACTTCTAGTCCCAGAATCAATCATATAATTGTGCACTAGTTTGTCTCCAATAATCAACGAGACATAGAATGGAGGGGGTCTCAATTTCTTACCTTGTTGTTCTCCTTCGTTCTTCTCAAGTTGAACTGCATTGGCAAGCACTCTCTCTTGCTGATTAGGGGTTGATTTGAACTTGACCAATTCTACATGGAAGTCTATAACAGATCCTTGTGCCTTGGAATGGCCAATGAATCCCATAGTGAAATGTTCACACTTGTCCTCTTCATTTGCTCAATAATATTGAATGAGCTATATTTTTTTTGCCCTTCCCAGACACATTTCTTTCTTGCACATGGGCTGTTACAACCGGTGCCTGGATGGATTTGGAAGGTGGCTTGGATTGGTTTTGCATGTTGGGAGTTACACTTGGAACACCAAGACCTTGTGGAGTGATGGAAGGTTGAGGGTTACTTGAGTTCAGTGGTTGGCCCTCTCCAATGCTTCTCTTTTTGGACCGTGTATTGGTAGCCACACTTTGAGGAGGGAACTGATTCATCCCATAGAAATCTTCAGCCTGCCAATTTACAAGCATGGTCTCTCCTGGAGGTTCACCTTGTTGAGCTCCTTGCTGCTGATCTCCTTCCTGACTAGGCTCTTGTGACACCATACTGGTTTGCACCATTAGAGCTTGATTCAGAGCACCATTAAAACACATGGATTGGTTATGTGGCTGACTGCATGGAAAACACCAATCATATTCCTGTGCCATATTGTTCTATGCAGGGACCAATGCCTTTGATGTTGAGGCTATACTTGGATCATAAGACCTAAAAGGTCTAGAAGCTTAAGGCTACCCTTGATTTTGATTTTGATTTATAGTCTAAGGTAGTGGCCTATTCTGCTGGTATTGGGGTCTAGATTTATATCGAGCTTGAGGCTGGTATGTCTTAGAACTCTAAGCTTGTTGCCTTTTGAGGGTTACTAGCTCATTTCCAAAGTTTTGAAATTACTTCATCACCACTTCTTGAAACTCTTTATAGGCATTAGATGATGAAGTGGAAGCTTCACCTAAGATTTGATTCTCTGGGGTGGGTATAGAAGCTAATTTAGGCACTTTTCTAGTATCTGGGATTTCTAAATCAGGGTACAGAGGCATAAATGGACTAGGAGCTATTTTTCTAGCTTGAATCAAATGGTTTTCAGCCCTTATGGAGAGGCTATAGGTTGCAAGTAATGTAGTGCCCCCATTGACTACATAATTAGAGAAATATCATAATTTAAAGCCCTAAGAAAGTATAAGAAGGAACCTTCATCAGTGGGCTTTACTACTATTGGAATCATGTCCCAGGTTCACTAGAATCTAAGGTTCAATTCAATCAGCTATTCATTTGGGGCTCTTTTGATTGTTTTTAGCTGCTCCAACAAAGACAAATTGTTATGTTTTTCCCCAAACTGATTATGAAGGGCCATGCACAACTAGTTCTAGTTTTGGATAGAGCCTACTGCAAGACTCTTGAACCATTGTGAAACTTTCCTTTGAGTGAAGAGGTGAGAAACTTGAATGTTATGTCCATTTCATGAATCTCATGGATTGTGTAGACATTTACAATATCTTGGACATGATCACTTAGAGAAGTTTGGTTCTCCCCAGTGAAATATGGGATACTCTTTAATGTTGCAATAGGAACTAGATTTTGTGCATTCAAGGCAAGTGGACTACTACCAGTGAAGTTAACATAAGGATTTGGCTGAGCCATTTTGATTGGCCTGAGCACTCCTCTTGATTGAATGAATGGTCTTCCGGAGGAGGTGTTGATAAAGCTCTCGCTTGGTGGGGATAGAGACCTCTAGACTCTTCTTCTTCCTCTCCCTCTATCTGGGGATAAGTCTAAATAGAAAAATAGTCCCTTTTCTCTAGTTCTTGACCATGTTTGTATTCTTCTCATGAACTTACTTGGACTGCTAAAACCAGTAGATTTGTTTCTTTTTAAAGTCGCTAGATATACAATTTAAAGGCTTCTTAAAATCCAGAATCACATCAAGTGTAGATCAATTCCTACTGTAATAAGATGGAGACTTCTTCTCCCACTTGGGCATGCTGAAATTATTACTATATAATCACATCACCCCTAAATGATTTCTAAAGATACGCTTTTCTAATGTAGAATCATCTAGTGTGATTACATAACATGGAAATTTTCCTAAGGTGTGGAACCTTGCAAATTGGAAAATCTCTCCATATTAAAGGATGGTTTCTTATTCCTCTATTTAGGTGCATACATAGAAACTTGCAGAGGGTCTATTCTTAATCCTAATCTAATATTTACCAAGGAGACAGGAATAGAAGGAATACGAAATGAAAACAAATCTAAACTACAAGGTGATGCACCAAGGAATGATGGACACTTAGTTTTCCTCGACACTAACAAAAAAATGCATATAATAGACAAGCATAGATAGCCGATCTATAATGAGAGACAAGATAGAAGCAAAATAATCAAGAAGGATCTAATATCGATCACAAATGAATTTTATTGCTCTATAGATTGATATAGTTCATTACGTGAATAGCCGAATGGCGAAATGTGATATAATTTTAATGGAAGGCTTGAAACCCACAAATCCTTTGCTAGAAGGAGAAGGGAGCCTGTAAAACTAAGAATATCCAACCCTTTACAATGAACCCTGCATCTGTCTTTATAGATTCAACTTGAGAGAAGAAAGAGAGAGAGAGAGAAGCGAGGAAAACACATTTCAAGCTCAAACACCATTGTTAATTCTTATGATAAAATCTACCCCAAATCCATCTTTTTGCATTGATTCTTTTTCGATGCCTTGAAGGTAGAGGAAACGATGGAAATAGATTGAATCTGATCTAGTTGTTGAGACTAATGATCATGTATTGAAAGATCAAAGAATTTTTTCCATTTTACTTCCACCTAACTTCACAAAAATTAAAGTTTCAGACTCCCATGGCATAGAAGAGATTGATATCTTTCCAACGGTGTCAAATTTGTAATATTTCGAGCTATTGGTCAAATGATATGCCCCTTTGAATTTTGAATCGACTGCTGTACAAATGGGTGGAAAATAATTTTAAAAATGAGTCCCAATTTGTGATTGGGACATGTGGAGTCAAGTTGGAACAAAATTTGGGCCAACGGGTCCATGATTCAAATTTTTCCCTTTCGCACAAAAAATGCAAAACTTAAAAAAATTTGGCAGCCCCGAAGCTCCACACGGACACGTGGCTCCTTTTGGTTGGATTGGAAATGTGCTCCCATTTTTACCTTTATGGCTTTTGAACGAAAGGAAAAGTTCCAATTTTTTCCCTGACTCCCTACCTTGGCTTTGACATGGGTCTAAGTGCTTGACTCTTCCCTAGGTGTAGTTACATCAGGGACCAATGAGACACTTAGTAGCCTCCGTTGGCCTATTTGTGCATTGAATATTCAACTAACTCTACCTTTATTGATAGAACATGTGGAGGAACCACACTTGTTTGCAAACCCAACCCAAATTTTTCCTTGGAGGAATGCTGAGTTGACACTTGTTGGCCTCTGTTGATCTGTGGACTTTTCAACAGTCTTTCTTACTTTTAGAATTTGGTTTATGTGGCAAGATTGCGCTCATTTGGGTCTTTCACCTTGGGACCACCTCTTGGAGATGCACCATCCTGACACTTGGCACTCTTTACTTGTGCATTCATACTTAGCCAATTTTAAAGCCCACATTTTCCACTTTTGACTCTATTTTGACCATTTGAACCTACCTCTATTCCACTCTGTGACACATGGAGATGCGGCATTTGTTTGAGCATATCTATTTGGATCCATATTTGGAGAAGTTCCGCAAAGAAACATGGCTCTCGGGCGGCTCGTCCATACTTAGTCAATTTTGAATCTTTTCCTCTCCGCCCCTTGACTCTCTTTGACCATTTGCTACATGGACAACCGACAAAATTTGAGTTCCTCCTTGGGATTCAATTTGAGAGGGGTTTCATTAGGACACATGTTCTTTTCCACTGCTTGCTCCATACTTAGTTAATTTTTAAGAGTTTCCTGAACCTTTTCAAGCCCAAGGATTTTAAATCTTTGTTGTTATTCTTCTTTCTAGCTTCTGGCTCCTTTGTATCATCTTCCATGGTTATTCAACCCTATTATTTGACGGTTCTACATGCCTATAAATTGGAGAATGGATTTAAAGCATAGAGATGACCCGACAGAGTCATTTCCTTCTATACAAGATCCATTGCTCTTTCTTCATCTCCGCCACTTCATTATTGAATCTTTTTGCAACCAATTTACAGGATTAAAATGAGTTCTCTCAGTCCCTTTTATGCAGGGTTGTGATTCGATCCAATATTTAGCTTGGGGTGAAATATGGATAAAACAACCATAGGTACCTTTTAGGATGAAGTCCCTTCACTCCTTAATAAATTTAATGGGGCAGCCTATAATGTAATTTTTTGAGGTCATGCCACAACCCACGAAAATTAATTCATATGGGTTATTATTGTCCTACAATAGAATGTTATTCCCATGCAACCACTAAGAAATAAACCCTTGAAAATAACATAATTACCTTATTCATAGTCCATCATATGAGCTTCAAGTCCTAAAAAAACTCTCTCGTTTTTGAATGTGGTGATCTTTTCATCATTACTTATATTGAATACTTCTCAAGTAGCTTGAAGGCATGCCTCATAACAAAGCCTTACAACTTCCAATTTCATCCTTATCCAAATCATCTACCACTTTTTCATGCCTCGAGAGAATCATTTTTGATAATGTTGGGAAGTTATAATGCAAATATATGAATTAATTTCCTAAAACATATACGTCAATTATAAATTTTAAAATCCTTATCATAATTAATGAAATAGACAGGTTGAATCTTCTAACAAAATCCTTTAAAAACATATTCAAAATACTATCCACTAATCCTTATTTGATTTAAATCTAAACCTTTATCTACAAATGTTTGACTATTATACCAATGTCCTATAGCTAAAGGGGAAGCCAAAATATCAATTATATTATGTTCTACGAAATACTTTGACTGGAGGTGGAACATCATTCACTATACATCTATCTATATGGAATCATCTATAATGGAGACATCTATGAAGCCCATTACCATTTCATTAATCTCCTTAATGAAAAATGTTATAAGTATATCACTCATTAACATATATTCAAAGAGTGTATCACCAAACATCATAAAACCTCCAAAAAGTGAAGCAAGAAACTATATCTTCATGTTATATAATACTCATGATAATGAAGGAAAATATACTCAAATGTGGTGGTGCACTATCTTATTAAAGACATATTGGGTACAAACACTTATAACATATAAATGATTGAGGGCCACATATTCACCAAATATTATGCAATTCTCATTTTATTATGAAATGATACGCTTGATATCCTCACGATCGATATCTCAAAATATGCTTAACTAATTACTTCATAAACATTTCATCTCAAATTTATCCACCTCCTTTTTTGGGTTATACAACTATTCCTTCCTTCCTTGAATAATTTGGTAATCTATATCTCCATCACTTTATCCACATGAAATTCATAGCATTGCATCCTAGTTAGCACCTTTTATAAAAATTTCTCATCCTTATAGCATATACTAGTTGAGATTTTTTTCTCTTTAGTATTTCTATCCACCTCTTCGATATCATACATCTTGTGACCCCATACATTTGTGATTTATGTATTATTTTACTTATAATAGTTTTTTTATTTTGTGTGTCGTTTATTAAGGGTTGTAATTAGTTTTATATACTTCCATAGGAAATCCAAGTGAAATTGAACAATAGGTATGAGGTAGGCATCTTTCATTTCATGCAGCTTCATTATTTATTTACAATACTTTTATTTAAAATTTAATTTATTCAATTCCTTTTGATTTCATGTTGTATAGATTTTTTTTTTTATTACTATTTTGTGTGACACTAGTGTGACATCCAATGATATTCATTTAGGGACTATACACACTCCATATTTTCTAATCTTGATAAAATTTAATTTTTGCAAAGGCTGATAGTGCATCGTCCCATGGAGAAAGATCCTTAAGGGGCCTAACAAGATTGGGGTGGGAAAATAATATTTCGTGTGGGCTATACAACAACCTTTGAAACATATCACTATTTATCCTTATTTACCCCACCCATGCTTTGTTTCATTCTATTTTTCACATATTGCACCCACTATGTCTACTTGTCCCATTCTTTCTACTTGGTTCTTGTTGTTACACATTATTATTCCTACTTTTTTCATCCTTTAGTTTCATCATCCACCTTCCTTCATGTATTTCCTCTGTTCCTTGTATTTTTAACCCTTCGACCACTACATTTCCCTAAAGGTCGATGTCATCACCCATGGACGATGACGTCTACTTTGTAGTTTCCATAATCAATTCCTTTTGTCCATGAGAAATGTATTTGAATATATATACTTGAAAAACTATCATTAAACACAACCAATTTAATATCATTATCTTGTAGATATACTTTATCTTGCTCATACTAACTCCCATCAAATTTATTTTCTTAGTTAGACTCTTGGAACTTTCATCTTCTACATTTGCATCACCACATTGGATAAATATCTTAGATACATTATTGTTTTGATTTACCCTTCTAAATTGTTACAAATATATTGTGACATTATTAATAAGTTGTAATATTATTAATAATGAGTTAGTAAAGCTCATATTCATAATATATTTAATAGTTGTGTGTGAGTGAAGTTGTTGAATAAACAACTCGCGTAGCTATTTTGGTGTGTGAGTTAATAAAAGGATGTGAGAGATATCCTAGGGATAAGTTTGAGAGATTCATGGAGAGTGATATGAGGGATTGAAAATGAAGTTTGACTCCACCTCAGTAGGAGATCAAACATTATAAAATGTAACCTCTATCATTGTAATCGATATCCCGAATTAATTAAAATTTCCATATTTTATTATTCGGTATTTATTTCTTACTTTATTGTGCATTTTTTTATCATAAATTCATTTTGATTATCCCTTTGCATTGTTATCTCTCAGGAGGATATGCACTAATATTCACACACATGCTACATGTAAGTATTTATAACTCTATTTAGTCTCTTATATTTTATGTGCATGTTGTATATTTGTAATTAATTTCTATATATTATAGTGGATATATGTTTTCTTTACTCTAGTGCATTGTCTTATTAATATTATGCCCCTCCAGCTTTATCCATCCCCTTAATATTATTTCTAAATCTTAGTAGGATAACCATCATTATCTTAGTCGTATGCATTCAAATCCTAAATCCATCATAGGGTCGGGGTTATTATCTTATAGTATTAGAACACTAGCATTTCCCCGAGAACCGTTTTAGATCTACGAATGAGAAAAATATTAGATTGCATCCATATATTTGAGAATCCATATGAGAACCTCTCTTTTAACCCTCATACAATTATAGAGCTTAAGGAAGAAATATATATACATATTCATTAACTTCTCAAGGTTTTGATCCTACTATCTTATAAAAATGATTTTAACTAATGTTAGACATGGCAACGTACGACCATTGTTCTAATTAAACTAGATGTTAAAAATATTTCAATAACCTAAGGATGTGGAATAAATTCCCTCAATCCTCCCTAGTTCCATCCTATATACAAATTCTTATGAGAAGTGACCAGTTCTTAGACATTCCAAAAATGTAGCCCTTCCTAGAGAAACACTACTCAAAATTTTAAATTATGTTATTTTATTTTGAATATTTAACTATTGGTTGAATATATTAAACATATTTTCAAGGATATTATAATGGATTTATAACATGCTTCCATCCTTCAAAGTGTTTCACATTAACTAATGGATACGTTACCTTCATATATTTCTTAATGTCTAGTAGTAGATGGCCTCATTCAAGTTTTACAATTTAATGAGATGAAATAAGCATAGAAATAAAATAAATATTTTTAATCCTTAATGAAGTATAGATCAGTGTCGGATTGATTTTGTAGACAACGCCTTTCTATTTTAGAAAGTCGTTTATGCATAGATCTTTTTAGAATGCACTCTTAAGTTAACTTTATTTGACCACAAATTCCGTGCAGATGAAAAAATGTATTAATAAATATACCTATAACTCTATTGTGTTATAATCTGTAAATACATAATAATAATCGTGAACGATGCATATCTTTATAAATATGTATAAATATATGTGTGTGTGTGTTGTGGCACGTATGTGATACTGGATTTTAACATAATGTTATGGATTACACATTAATTTTTTTACAGAGGCTAGTCCACTTAAGGAAACATTTAACTTAGACCTCAATTTAGCTAGATCAATATTTAAATGTATACCACATTGCATAAATGTTAGATTAGTGGACACACTAAACATGCGTGTTATCCTAAAGTAATCACGCTTCATACATACATATTGTTTCAATTGAAATAGGGATTTTCAAATTCAACTTTCTTCCCAAGCCGAGGACAAGTAGTAATTCGTGCTGACAACAAATATATTTTACATATATTGCCAAATGTAGTTAAGCAAATCCTGCATAATACCAAATTCTGCATACCCAGTAATATTATTCTAACGTAAGATAACATATTTCTCCTAAGAATTTCTCCAATCACATAGCGCGTATTTAAAATAGATATGCATTTACAATACATGTCAGCAAGGTTGATTTGTATGAAATTGTCGAATACGAGGTGATTTTCAAATTAAAATTATTAAAGAATGATGCCAATTACAATCATGTTGGTATGGATGTTTCTACATTTTGTGAAGTAATTCTTGCTAGGATAAGTCTTCACATCATAAGTGTAATAAAAATGGATTTCATTTTGTAATTTTTCCTACCTTTTCAATCTTAGTGGTTATGAGTAAAATTTCAGTAGAAATTATATTTATAGAATAAATTAATGCAATTTATAATTATTAAATTTATTTACGAATTAGAAAATTATAATTAAGAAATTAGTGCCAACAATTTTTAAAATAGTGAGAGGATTTTATGGTTTAAGTTTCATGATTTTAGGTTTCTTTTTTTATTATGTTTTTTTTTCAGCTCACATATTTAATAATTAAATATTTTTTAGGTCTAGAAATCAAAATAAATATTTTGATATTATAAATTTAAGAAATTACATGTAAATTGAAACACCCACAATTTTTGACGTCCTAAAACCACATTAAACCTTAATAATTATCTAGAAAGTTGCAGTAATTTGTTGTTTGTTTTAGGTTACAAGGATGTCAACCCTATAATACATTTAATTAATTCCTACCAAAAATTTACTATATTACAATGAATGGATCAGGTCTAGGTTAATACTTAAATTCTTAATCCATTTCTAATGTCAATTTAATTACCATCCACTAGATAAGTGTCCATTAATTTCTTTTACTAGGTTAAATAGTTTCCCTCTTAGAAATTAACATTCAACCCACATTTAATAAACCCTTATCCTTAGTTACCTTAGTTCTCTTAAATTATTTTCTTTAATGTTCATTGAATCATTTACTAAAACACACTAGAAGAGTTACATAATTAACATAACATAAAAGGGTATTAAGTTGCCCCATTCACCCAAACCTTTAAATTATTTAATAACCCATAATATTCATTTTTATCTAACAATTGTAGGATTGATTCGTAATGCTTGGATCAAATCAATTGTGCCCACTAAATCTTAGGGTTCCATACTAACCCTTATTATCCTTAAGAAATTTTATTAAATCATTTTTCTTTGCCTAGCGTCCCCTTCATTTGGTCTCTTTTCTTTTGTTTAATTTGCAGGTTGGAGAAATGGAAGCCATGGGAGAAAGGAAGGAAGCCATGAAGGGATTCATTAGGATTAAGCTTAGTTTAGTTTAGATTATATATTTAGTGTAGCAATGTATTCCATTTGTTGATTATAGGGATTCCACTCAAAATATGGAGTTGTTATTTAGTTATTACTATTCTTGAGTTCTTTTTTTGGGAAAAACCCTATTTCCATTTTAATCTATGAGATTTAATATATTTAAATGTCCATTCAAGGATTTACTTGCTTCAAACAATGATTTTGTTCCCTTATAGTTTGCTGGTAGTTTTCTATTTACATTTTATAGGCTCAGATTTAAATTTAATCAGGTTTAAGATTGCACATATCCACATTTTAATTTTCTACTGGAAGTGATGAAAATGCCACCAAAAGCAGGTTGGCGGTCCAGGGACCACTGCCCTACCCGGTGACAATTCACAAACGACTTCCTTTCCTGGATGGTGGTTCAAAGACCACCACTTTCATCAGACGATGGTTCGAGACCGCCACTCTGCACATGGTGCCTTGGACTTGTTCTCAGTAAAAACAAAACCATCAATTCCATAATTTTTCAAAAACCAAATTTATTAGAGTGATCTACAGTTTATCCTTATTTGAATTAATGTGACTAAATTCTCTAGTTGAAGGGTTTAACCATTTATTCATTCCATGACTTAAATCACTAAATTGTATAGATTTTTTTTAATTCAATAGAATACAAGAAAACAACTACAAGATTGTTATCTCTCGAAAGTACACCCTGTAGAAAGATGGCTGCAAGTTTTCTAGTCTTGCAAAAATTGATCTATCTGTTTCATGAATACAATGGAAACACCTCAGGTGTATGGGTATACCTATTTTGAGGTGAGTCTTTGGGATTAAAAGGTTAGTTCCTTGTTGATGTATCCTAAATTGATTTTATGGGATTAAGGGTAAATGGTGGTGTGAAATAATTGGATTGGGGTGATACAACAAACTTATATGAGGTCTTTGACTCGAGTATATGCATGATTGCTATGAAAATGATTCTTAATGCATGAGCCAACAATTTTCTGCAGAATTTTTAAGGGCAAACACTTGGTTGTACTGAGGGAAACTAACAATAGTACTGATAAGTTATCATGCACATTAAAATTTAGCGAAAAATACTAAATTTTACAGGAGGGTAAGATGATTGGTCAGAAATTTACATTCACAAGACTAATAGAAACATACACAAGACTGCAAATAATTGGAAAGGCTGAAAATAATTCACACACAGAAGGCAAAACTAGAAAAAATTTCTTCATTACTCTTATATCCAAAATTCCTCTAGAGAATATCTTTTGTGCTTTTCAAAGGCACCCAATATATAGCAAAATAAAGTTTCCCACCCTTCCTAAAAATAGCCTAATTTTGTACTCGCCCATGAATCCTAATTTTATCCTTTATTTAATAATAAATAAAAGGATAAAATAATACAAACTAATGCAAGAGGCATTAATAGCCTTTGATTACATCTCAGTCAACTGAAATTGACTGTTCTATTTTTAATAAGGCTGGGTGAATAATTTTTCCAAAAATAGATTTCTTGCTAGGAAAGTCTCTCTCCATGGCATGCAACTTGTCTCTTCTTTGTTTTGTCTTCTTGTGAAGCATGCAACAAATCAATTCTCTGCCTGTGAGTAAATAATTCAAATATTTGTAATATTTGCAAGGGAAACATCCAATGTGGGACCACCTGCCATGTGTACATGTTCTGATGCTAACATCTCTTTGGCTTCCAAAGGTCACAAAAGTGACATACTGCCAATCATCTCTAGCTCCTTGAAGTGGGGACCACCTTCACTTTACCAAGTTTGGCCACCTTAGTGGACTTAGCATATACTATGGTTTTAAAACATGAGGGCACTTTATAAAGGCCACCATATTATGCTCGACCACCTTTGATTATTGTCGGCCTTGGCATATTATAAGATTCACCTTTTAGGTGATCATGATGTATGATTTGTCAAGCCTTTTACATTATTCGGAGCGTCCACTAAAGTTTAGACTTTTGAAAGTTGTTTACAATGATAATTTCGGTGGACACGTGGGATTTCCCCTTCTCTATGGTGACTCACTCCTTGGCGACTTGGTCGATGGCAAATGTAACTCGGTTCAATTTACTTTGATTGTTGTGATGATTTTGTGCCATGGATTTGGTGTCCTATCCGATCACTGCATCAGTCGATCTCGACCTATAGTTAGTGTTTCAGGTTGGTATTTAATGTGGAAGGTGGCATCTTACCCAGTGTGGTTTGCATTGATCGCTGAGCTTGATTTGAGGATGTTGATCTATGTACCTTTTCTTCTATACCTTCAATTCTCTCGACTATGGTTGAGTTTCATTTAAGTCAACTCTTGAGCTCATGCAATAAATGAAATCAACCTTAATGATCATCTCATTTGGATTTCTATTTCATAGGTGAAGCCCCATAAATTTTTTTATCGAAGTCATTGTTGAAGCTTCCTGAGCTCTTATCTTCAGAAAAATGACTCTCATTTGTTTTTCACTTCTCTTGATCTATTTTGCAGGTTCTTATGGCCAACATTTTTTGATTATTTAGAGATCTGCATACTTTGTGAGGTCTTGAAGTCGAAAATGGCCCGAGCACTAGTATATTTTTTTCTCTGCGAGCTTGTCTTTGAAGTGGCCACAATGAATGTTCCATTTGAACCTTGTAAAAATTTTTGTGAAGCCTTATACATGTATATTTCATCTTTTGTTCTTTAAGAGTTTTCTGAGAAATATTTGGTCAACAATCTTTTTACCAGTTATCATTGTCTTTGAGCTTGGATTTTCTGATAAAAAGGTTTTCTTCCTTCTATGGGGTTCTTTGAGGTTTCTTTTCGAACACCATTTTGATCCTAAGAGTTCTGTAGTTCTTTCATCCTTCGAAATTGCATGGTTGTGAGGGTTTTTATCTATATTTCTCATGAAACTTGACCACTGTGGAGTTCTATTTTTCACAATGGCCACCATTTTTCTTCATTTTGATGCTCATGCTTTTGATGCGTCTGGATTCACATTCCCAAGTTGATTCTATTTTGTGGAAGCTCATTTTTGCATTAATGGCTACCTCTCCTGTTATGGTTCATAGCACCATTCATATAAGGTAAGGACTCGGTATCTCTACTTCGTTATTAGATTTTGACATTTGGAATGACTTGGATCTTTGTTTATTGATGGAGGCCTTCATCAAACATTTCATCCAGTTCTTGTTATCCTTTACACAACATATTTTGACCTGGGATTATTAAATCTATGATTATCTTTGGCCACCAAAGCTTTGTATTTGATTCTAGGTGCCTTTCAAAGATCTGAACCTGATGATTCTCGAGGGTTGTTTGTATGGTCTCTAGAAAATATATTTCCTAGTTGTTTCTTTGATTTTTCACTTTGAATACTTGTATCAATGTTCTGAGTTGAAAAAAAAATCAATAATATTTCAAAGCAACTAAGGATTTCGCAAAGCACTATAGCTTGGATTCCTGTGTGATTTTGTGGCTCGGCCTTGGTTGTCTTTGAGTTGAAGTCATTTATGAGCTTGATCTTCTTCTCATGAACTGATGACTCCTTGAGGGTTTTATCATTCTTTGTGTGAGCTCAAAATTTTTGTATCTGTTCTAAACCCGAATACATTCTCTCGAATGGCCTCTCGATTTTACTTTAGATCTCTTTAGAGAATCCAAACGTTGAAGCCATATTCGCTATCTCGCTTGAAATGACTTATTTTTCTCTAAATCTGTGTACCTAAGATGGGATGGCATATTTATGTGGATTCATAGGTTTCTGCATCAATTTGCTATGCTCAAAATTTCATGACTGCCATGATGAAATTCAACTTTTCCTTATTCATGCTTTTGATGGACCCAGTTGTATGATTCTTATGATAAACAATGAGATGGAGTAGTGCTTGTTGAATATGTTATTTTTTGTCTGAAATACCTTTATGAAGGTTCCATTTAATGGTTATAACATGACCCCCTGGAAATTCACAAATAAAATTTGTACTCGATTGATATTGAAGATCTTTTAGGAGCCTATGGTCTGTACAACAATATCTTACTCCTTCTTTGTTTGGAAAGCATTTCTCTTCTTGAACTATTCCATACTCAGCTTTGAAGCTGACTATAGCTTGTCTCTGCATATAATTACATGCTCTGAAGCTTTCTGAAGGTCTTACCTGATGTTTCTTTTTTCTTATTACATAGGTGCCTTGGGGTTTGCTCTCTTTTTGAGCCTTTGGTGTCTTTCTGGGAGTTGTAAATCACTTCTTGATCTGTGCAACATCATTTAGAAGGCATAACCCTTTATTTAGACACTCATGTTGAAATATTGTACTCTTTTTCTTTTTCTTAAATAATGTACTTCCCTTTGATTTTCTCTTTAGTTTACTCAGATCTAAAATACTTGACTGTGAAAGTATAATAGTAGTTGCATTGTTTCTATCTATGAACATGTAATCTGTAAGTGCTTTTATAAAAAATAGAAGCAATATTTTAATTGTTTTAGATATTATTTCTAGGGCATATACCTTGATTCAGATGCTTTATTTCCTTTCTACAACTGTTTCTTACTTAGATGCTTGCTAGAAAATTTGAAATGTTGATTTTTCATGGCGAAGCCCTGGAAAAATTTTCCTAGAATCTTTTCTTTAATGCATTTCTAGAAATAGTAGTTGTATTTTCTAATTTAGAATACAGAAAGTAACATTTTTCTTGTTGAACTAATATAGCAATTGAGAATTGAAAACATGTTAGCTATTTATCTTGATCATGTGATGCTTTTCTGCTCCCTATATCACTTATTTGATTTGCATAGTTCCTTTAAAGCACGTAGTAATTGAAAACAACATGATGAAAAGTTGTAAATTTCCATTTTACATGGCGAAGCCCTGTCAAAATTTTTCTAGAATCATTCTCTATCATCCTATTTCAGCTGTAATACCTTTTTTCCATTTAGCTTCAACTTCTTGAAATCTGATTCTCCCTCTTCTGCTACAACTAAAAAAAGTGTTTCTATCTTCCACTCTCTTTTTTACTATAACATCTTCCATTTCAAAACAATTTTTAGAAATTTTAATTATATTCTTCCTTTTATTGCATACACTTATGACTTGTCTATTTTTATTTTTGCTTGCAACCTATACCTGCACACTTAGGAAAATAGTTAGAAAATAATTAGGCTTTTTCGCCTCTCTAATGTCCATGTTTTTCTTCTTTCTCGAGTGAATAAAGCATGTATGCGCTCTGCTTTTAAAGTAGAATACATCTCCTATTAGGGGAATATTTATATGTATGAAGTGGGATAGTATAGGAATATGGTTTGATCCTTGAGCTCGTAAGTAATAGTTAACTTTTCTTTTTCAGTACAATGGCTTCTATAATGAAGATGAAAGAGAAACAAAAGATGTAGATGAAGATGCTTCAAACTAAGAACAAAAACCCCAAGGCAATGATGGGTTCACTCATACTCGTTTGCTTTCTCTTTAATGCATGTGTATATTTCTTTTCGTAGCTATATTTTACTTTTCAGCTTACATCTCACGACTTGTGTGGAAACATTTCAAAACTCCTTATGAATATAACATTGAATTCTATAAATGAGTTGTATATCTCTTTCTCGTATGGATTGTTTAATGAACTAAACAACTCAAGTAACACAATTGAATGTCTTAATCATAAAGGAAAGAACATTGAATAGAACATGTAACATTTGGTAATGAACTCTGATTTTCTGTGATCTACACTTATTTTTTTTGTTCCAAAACTTTACACTTCACCTATTCTATAATTGGATGTCCTCATCAAGACAACACAACCATCCTGCAAGGCTTGAGTTTTTTTGCTTTGAGGATGGTCATGAAATTACATACTATGTAACTGCTACATTTTGTAACAACACAAATAGTTGAAGATTTCATGTAATCTCTTAAATAAATTACCAGCAATGACATAATCTTATATGATCTCCCCTAGCTTAGGTACACTTCACCAATGCTATCCATCGTAACAAATTTTCGAGTTGCCCATTTTTGCAAAGTGTAAAATTTTTCAAAAAAGACTAATTTTCTAATGAAATTTCTTTCAAGATCAAATGAAGGAATAAAGCTTAATCTATTTCTAGTATAATTATTTTCCTTTCAACAACAAGAATGCAATCTATCAAAAATGTAACTTATTTTAAATTAGTGCATCTTACCATTTCAACTACAACCATTTACTCAAGGAAAAATAACAACTATTATACATTTACGATTTAATAAGGATTCATTCTCAATGGTTTATAACTTCTAAGTTTCCCCTTCATTTTTACAATGATGCAACAATAAAGAACAATGAACTTTTTTTTTTCTTTCAAAGCATAGCTCATTTCTTTTAATGAAAAGAGTTTTCTTTCTAACAATATATTACAAATTAATAAAAAAACATACAATACAACCTTTTTTTAAAATGTAAGACTACTAGCCTTCCACCTTAAGTGGGAATTACATGCAAGGTTTCTACAATGAAGGATTTCTATTTAACATCAAGAAATTCTCCAAGTCCTAAATATTAAACAAGAGCTCCACCATTTCTTCACTTCAATCACAAAAAAAAATGGGGAGAGGCAACACTCTCCACCCAACCAATAATCCAATGAGGAGATGAAGTTATCGTCCCTCATTGGCTCCCAAGCCCTAATCAAAATGCAATGAGGAATGGAGAAAACTCATTGAAACAACACAATGATTCCACATCACAATAAAAAATTTCACAAACATATAACACACATTCAACAAAAGAAAAAAATAAAAAGAATGCAACTTTCAAAATACACAAGGCTTAAAATGCAAAGCCAATGGAGCAAGGATCTATGGGGAGATCACTTATGCCTCCTAATGGGATTAGGTGCCCACCTTAAAACCATAAAAATACATCCCAAACCCCTACACAACTCTTATGCCTCCCTCAAGATCCTCTAATGTGTCCCACATTCTCTTATGTCTCCCTACAATCTCTTATGTCTCCTTCAAAGAACCAAGTAAGAAGTGTAAGCATATTCTTATCAAGTGTGGGGCACCCAACCCAAACCCCTCCCAAAACATGAAATAAACTCTTATGCCTCTCTAAATATAATATCCCCATAGCCTTCTCCTACACCATACTTAGGCATTCTACCCAATATCTCAAAAATCAGATAAACCATTCACATACATGCAACACACACACATATAAAAACAAACAAGTACAAAGAGTGTAGTTCCTACTTTTCCATATTAAGAACTTGATCAAATAATCAGACTCCAAGCTAGCTCAATCTCAATCCAACTCCAAAATCTCTAAGACTTAAAAATCACTCCAAAAACTCTCTAACTCCCAATAATGCACATGCACAATAAAATGAAGTAACCCCAAACAAACAAATAAAGTTGTATATAAATAAAAAGGGAAGAAGAGCGTGAGGTTGATCCATATAGGATGCCACATTACTTATCCTCAATTCCACTTGATTATTCAAACCTCAACCCCAAGGCACAATAAACTGGTGGTTAAGAGAAATGAAAAGACACTTACACACACCATCCAAACCCAAACCACCTAAGAATAAAACTTAAAACCCATGTAAGGAAAGTGCAATGAATGTCACTTTTGCCATATAAAACCCATAATGGGGTCTATTTTTACCATCAATCCTTATGTAGGTTTGGTATATGAAATTAAGAGGTGCGAGATAAGCTTAACTTGTCTCACATGCCTTTAAAAATTTCCCTTAAGATGAAATCCAAATTTCCCAAGGAAGGTTGTACAACAATCAAGGTCACATACACTCAATTTAAATCACAAAATTGAAAGGACCAACTACTCTAATAAATGGCTCCATCTATCACATCCCTAAAAATATTAACAACATTATTAAACCACTTAGTTAAGGCACATTAATCATCAAAGATAAAAATGAACTACATCACAAATTAAAGCACATACTATACAATTAAATAGTAGAAAAATGGAAGAATTACACAAAAATCCCATGGTCAAAATTAGAGGTCATCTCCTCCATGTGGACCCCCTAAAAAATTAAAATGATCAAAACACATTACATAAGCTGCCATGGTGACCATTGTTGTATGCATCCAATATTCCACTATGGTTGGTCTCTTAACCCACTTTTGAGTGTTGTGATATAATTACTTGTAATATCACACAATACCTCCTTTAGGCGTCATGTCCGCATCAATACATCAAAGATAAAATATATGAAAATTAATCAATAAACATCCTCATATAAATAAATCATCATCTCAACTAATCAATGGTATCATTTGTCTAAATTTTCAACATCTTAATTCTACCTTTTATCAATATCAGCAAGATCACGAGATTGATTCAAATGCTAAATAATAGTCAACATGATGAGAATTATGAATGTTAGTAATATATATGCTAACAACACATCATCATCATTAATATAAAATGTTTTTCTATGTCTTTAAGCATCCACACAAATCATATTATGAATGAAAATAAATCAATAATAGGAATATCTCTATCATCTAACCTCAAGGTAAAAAAATGATACAATAATATCCATGTCTATAGTCAATAACTGTAATCAAAATCAAAATATAATAAGCATCAAAGAGGAGTGGGCAATACATTAACCTCCCATTAGAATTGAATTCCTCCCGAAGTCAATGCAATAGGTGTGGAAATTGGAGTTGTAACAATGTAGAATCATCCCATCTAGCAAAATTCTCATCATACCTATCCCACTGGACTCGCACCTAATCAATCTCGCAGCCTCAAAGGTCTAGGGTCCTACACTCTAAAATATGCATGGGATCCACTTGTTATCACCGAATCACAAAGCACCCCCGTGTGCATATACTTGAACTGACAAAGTGTGATTGGATAACATGAGTACTCTCTCTAAGTTGTGGGACTTGCTAATTGAGATAGACCTCCGAGAAAAGCCGGTTCTTACTCCTAAACTACCTGCCACAATCTACTCTAATGCAGGAGAAACTAGCTATTCTAATCTAAAATTCCAAGGGACCAGAGAGAGAGAATGCATAAAATGAAAGCCTACACTAAAGCGGTGATACACCAGAAAAGGAGGGTGTGAGAGTAATCTCCAAATGTGTGAAATACAGAGGCAAAGTGCACACTAGAAGAGGTGATGACAGTTCTCCATAATCTAGCAAAAATGCATCCACAACAATATTTCAAGCATACACAATGATGATAGATCCCTGCAAGAACACGATAATAGACACAATATTCTTGTAGAAAGATTAAAGGGGCAAGAAGAATGCAAGAAAACACAGCAGGGGAAGATACATCCACAAACTGATATTTTATTGCTTCATGGTATGCACAGTTCAGTCTATTACAAGATAAGGGCCTAGATCACCATGCAAGGAGTCCACTACAAGGGCCTGCAACACACTGGCTTCACAAAGCAATTTTGGCAGAGCTTTGCTACCCAAAAAATCTCCCTTTACAATGAGTCCAACACCCCAATTTATAGAAAAATGAGAAGGAAAAGAGAAGGGAAAATGGAAATCCCGAAATCTATCCTTCAACCACCTGTTAAAATCGGAGCTCGGAGTCAAAAGTTATGGCCGTTTGAAGTTTCCAGGACCAAATGTTGACTTTTCTTCTTCTCCTTTAGCCGCTTGCTTTTCCCCGCGTCCGCCGTCCCTTTGTCCCAAATGTCCCAAAGGTCTTTATGCGGGACAAATTCTTCGAACCGCCCAAAAATTCTTCCATGTCTCTTTTCTACAGGTGACACGTGGCATGATCTCGATTGGCTTTCACCCTTCGGCTTTTCGTGTCCCACGTGTCCCTTTATCCCATTTAGCACAGTGCTGAAATTTCTCATTTCGCCGAACCGGCCGGTTCGCATACTCGCGGCCCAGATGTCCCATTTGCTTTCGGACTGTTTGGGACAAATTTTCCCGATTCGCCCGGTTCGGCCGGTTCGCGTCCTTTTGTCCCGCGCGTCCCTGACTGAAAGTTCTCATTTCGGCCGATCCGGCCGGTTCACGACTTCGCAGCATTGACCTTTGACCCAACTGCTCGGCTGCCTTGACTCATTTCGGCCGATGCGGCCGGTTCGCGTGCACTTTTGCCCGGATGTCCTGCATCGCCTATTTCAATAGTTAGTCAATTTTTTCAACTTTTCAAATGCGGTTTGGCTTTCCGCGTCCAAGCCCCCTTTGTTCCAAATGTCCCAAATGCTACGCATGAGATTTGCTAGAACCTTTCGGCGGTTCATGTCCTTTTGTCCCAACCGTCCCACTGTCTGCGAGGACTAGGACTTAGCCATTTTTCATGATTTTTCTCGCCCGAGCTTATTTTGAATTTTTTTCACATTTTCTCGAACTTGCTCTCTTCTTAGGGGACAGGGGAGTTAGAAAAATATGAGGTGACCCTAGAAACATGACTTTTGTCCGACTCAATATAATTTCTTGCGACTAAAGAATTTGATGCATGTTATCAAAATTACCTTGATGGGTGAATTTTTGATAACAATTTTGGGACTCAGCGGGGTCATCTGCTTGCCAAATAAAGAACGGCCAGCTGTTTGTAGCAATCCATTGTGCATGGAGTCTGTTTGATAACCTCTCAGCTGATCTGAAATTGTAAAACCTGTGTCCTTGAGCCATTGAAACATTCGTTGAGCTGGTTTTCCTATGGCTGCAAATTCTTTTCCAGGAGCTTGATGAACTACAAACATGCACATACTAGAAGCAATAGGACATGTGCACAAGCACTTAGGGAAATAAAAACTACTCTAACAAGGCACATAATGTACATAAGCACTTAGAGGAATGGAAATTCTAAATTAATATTTACAAGGGTGAGAAGCTTTCTTTCTAGTAGCAACGTTTGAGATAGATTCCATTGACTGGAATCTGTAATTCTTCACCATCCAACTTAGCCAGTCGGAAAGCATTGCTACCTTTGCATTCAATGATCATGTATGGGCCACTCCAGATGGCATCAAACTTGGAGTGCTTTCCTGGTTTTGCACGATCAACATCCCACTTCAGTACCAAATCTCCAGTTTGCAATATCCTGGCCTTAGCTTTCTTGTCAAAACTCTTTTTGACCAATGCTTTATCCTTTTCTATGGTTTGCATTGCGTGCTCTCTTGTCTCTTCTAATTCCATCAGCTCTGCATACCTAATTTCGATAGGTTAAAACTTAGCTAGTTCCAATCAAGCTTCATGAGTTCCAATGCCGGCAACTCGAGTGATATGGGTATAATCTGCTTCCTTCCCATACACAAGCTTGTATGGAGAGCTTCCTGTAGATCTCTTGGGTGTGATCCTATCAGCCCATAGAGCTGATTTGAGCTTTAAGTGCCAAGTCCTTTGATTTTCGTCCAGAGTCCTTCTGATGATCCTTAGTAGATTCTTGTTCGTAGACTCGCTTGGCCATTACCTTGAGGGTAATAGTTTAATGAAGTGCTTGAGATACACACACATTCTTGACAGCCCATTCAAGTGATCTTTGTGCCAAGGAATGCCAATGCATTGTCTCGATATGATAGTGGCAGGGCACCAAACCTCGTGACTATCCCTTCATAGAAATCTAAGATATTAGATTCATTTGCCTCCTCGAGTGCCACCGCTTGACCACTTGGTGAAATAGTCTGTCTGTGTTAGTATCCACTTGTGGCCCCGACTTGAATTGGGATTGATAACCCCAATGAAGTCCAATCCCCATTGCATGAACAGCTGATCCACTGAAATTGGATGAAGGGGCAGCGCTGCTAACCTCTCTTTCCCTGTGAAGAATGCACATCTCTTGCATTTCTTGACCCATGAGTAGCAATCATTGAACACAGTAGGCCAATAGTAACCAGCCCTCATGATTTTGAGAGCTGTCACTCGTGGAGCAAAGTGGCCTCCTGCTTCCCGTCATGGAACTCGTGTAGGATCTTCTTAACTTGACCTATTCCAATGCATCTCAATAGAACACCATTGATGTCCTTTTTAAACAAAACTCCATCAACAAGCACATATGGAATGGCTTGTAATCTGAAGTATCTCCTCTTTTCTTTGCTCACTTCTGGGGGGCACAAGCCTGTTTGGAGCTAATGCACCAAGTCTTGAGTCCAACATGGGACGGGTGCATCATCAGCTGGTTGTTCTTGATCGTTCTGTAGTAGCAAGACAACATCCTCTTCACTTTTTGGCTCGTCTGGTTGTTTGGAAGCGAGCTGCTCACACAAGCCTTTGCCACGAACTAGCTTGGTCACTTTGATTTCAATATCATATTCCATCATCCAAGTTATTTAACCCGCTCTCTTCTCATTTAAATCCTTGTTTAGGAGAAAGTCTTTGACACCAACATGAGACACCAGTAGTTGAATTTTATTGTTTGAGACCAAATGTCCGAACTTCTTCAAGCTTCCGATGACAGCAAGGACATGTTTTTCGATGAAAGAATACTTTATTTCGTAATCTTCCAAGGTTTGATCAAGAATCCTATGGGCTGTTCTCGAACCTTCTCTATTCAAGCAATTGTGTCAAGATAGCCGAGATTGTATCTCGATCCTCCAAATGCATACAACATGAAGTCCTTTGAGAAACTGGGTTGATAAGAGTTGGAGCTGTGATATTACATGCTTGATGTTTTCAAAACTCTCTTTGCCTTCTGCTGTCCATTTGAATGCCAGACTCTTCTTCAACATCATTGTTAGAGGCTTCACAAGAGTGGCAAAATTAGGCACAAATCATGGACAAAGTTTATCCTTCCTAAGAAGCTTTGGAGAGATTTCTTGTGGTGTGGTAATGGAAGTGTTCGGATGGCTTCAACCCTCTCAGGATCAATTGTTAGCCCTTCCCTAGAGACAATGTGGCCCAACAGTTTGCCTTCGTGTGCCAAGAATACACACTTCTTTGGATTCAATGACACTCCGAACCTTCTACACCTTTGAAATACTTGTCTGAGGTGAAAGAGATGGTCTGCTGCATTCTTTGAGAAGACAGTGATATCATCTAGGTATACCAGCACTATCTTGTTGATTAAGCCTTTGAATGCCATATCCATAGCTTGCTGAAATGTTGCTCCGGCATTCGACAGTCCAAATGGCATCTTCTTGTAAGCATATGTGCCCCATTTTGTAGTGAAGGCCGTTTTGAATTGATCTTCTTCTTTCACCAATATCTGATTATAGCCTGAATATCCATCTAGCAATGAAAACCTTTCTGAACTAGCTACAACCTGCAATATCTATTCCATTGATGGAAGCGGATAATGATCTTTGAGTGATGCTTTATTTAGATCGCAAAGTCCACACACAATCTTATTTCTCCATTTTTCTTTCTTACCGCAACAAGTTTGCAACCCAACTTGAGTGTTTGATGGGGAAGATGATACCGCCTCAATGGCCTCATGAGAGGCTCGATATGAGGATTTCTTCGGCCTTTGCTTTTTCCCCGACAGGCTTGGATTCGGATCCAACTCAATAGTATGTTGTGCCAACTTTTGATTGAAACCTCTTAAATCTTTGTAAGTCCAAGCAAAGACATCTGGGAATTCTTGACAAAGCTGAACAAAATCAGATCTCTCTTGTGGAGTACTTACTTTGCCAATTTGCAATATCTTGCCTTCATCTACTAAGATAGGTTCTGAATCTTCACCCTTTACTTGAATGCTCGCTTTCTCCTTCCGGAACTGATCATTCGGGTTGAAGATTGACTCCAAGGTTATGAGGCCTTTTGGCAATTTGTTAGTCCTAAGCTGCACCACTTGGTCGCCATACTGCTGCTCCAGCTTGTCTTGATTTCTCATGGAGAACTCAGCTTCTTCTTGCAGGAAATTAACAATCTGCTGATCATTCTCGAAGACTTGCCAACTTGTGTTGTTATCTGGAACAGCTGGTCTCACAACCACTTTGATATGAGGCTGAGTTTTCTCACTTTTGATACTTTCTACAACATCAAACGCAGCCCCAATTGCTGCCAGTCTGTCAGCGGCTTCATTCTTTTTTCTTGGGATGGAAATGATGCTAAAAGCTTCAAAATCTTCAATGAGATCCCATACCCGATTTTTGTAGTTCTTCAACAGATCATTTTTGGCAGCATTTTTTCCTTTGACTTGGTTCACAATCAGCTCACTATCACCAAATACTTGTAAATTCTTGATGCCTTTCTTCTTTGCCCAGTGCAGTCCATGAATTAAGGCTTCATACTCAGCTGTGTTGTTTGAACAGGAAAACTAGAAACGGAAGGCTGAGTAATACCTTATACCTTGCGGTGAAATGAGCATAGCTCCTCCTCCTGCACCTTGTCTACTCCTTGACCCATCAAAGAACAATTGCCATACTTCATTCTTGTCTTCATGATCTGGCTTGGTGATGCTAGGAAGAGGTTGATTCTCTTCATGTAAACAATAGACTCCCAGCTCAGATTCTTCTATTTCTTGATAGGGATCAAAAGCATGCACCTTGCTTGCCCATTCATCAAGGGTCAAATCTGGGATGCTTCTAACCTTGGTGTCAGCTTCATCAGTGCTTGGATAATCTTCTTGATCAAATGCTGAACAGTTGGTACTGATTTGGCTTGGAGTGTAAGGCTCAATATGAAAGTTTGCAATAGGTTCAGATCTGATTGTGGCCTTGGTTCCATACCTTGTTCTGAACAACATGTGTGACCAATCCGCCGAAAGATAGCCTCCAATCTTAGCAGTGAAGTCTCTTGACAAGCAAAATGCAAAGAGTGGTGGCAGGTCTATGACTGACACATCTTGTAACACTTTATTACGTTAGGACATGCGTGTAGTAGTGTGAGGCTCAAACCTTTGATTACTCCAACCATTGTCACACGTGTTGTCCCATCTAATTGCACTACACCCTTGGAGATGACTTCATATTGGAGTCCTAACTAATCAGCTATTTGCTTGGGCATTACTGAACTACTGGCCCCAGAATCGATCATGCAATTATGCACTAGCTTATCTCCTATGATCAATGAAACATAAAATGGAGGGGGCTTCAACATTTTACCTTGTTGTCCTCCATGATTTCCTTCAGTCAGGCATTTGTGAGTACCTCCTCTTGCATCTGGACCTGTTGATTTGAAGTTGACCAGTCTTTCATGGCAGCTTGTAGCAGATCTCTTTGTCCTGGGATAGATAGTGATTCCCACATTGATATGTTTACATTTGTCTTTCTCATCTGATCAATGATGTTGAATGGAGATGAAGTATCCCTCTGCTGTCCCTTGGCCTGCGCATTCATTCCTTGCACATGGGCAGCAACAGCTGGCATTTGAGTAGGCCTAGGGGCCGTTTTAGGTGCTCCTTGTATGTTTGGAGCTACAGTTTGTCTGCCGGCGGCTTGTGGAGTGATAGAAGGTTGTGGATTACTCGACACCAATGGCTGTTCCTGTCCCAAATTTCTCCTCTTTGACCTTGTGTTGGCTGCAACACTTTGAGAGGGTATTTGATTCATACCACTGAAATCTTTAGCCTGCCAATTGACAAGAGTAGTTTCATTCGGAGATGTTCCTTGCTGAGGTGCCCCTTGCTGCTGGTCTTCTTCGTGGCTAGACTCTTGCGACCCACCAATGGTTTGCACCATTAGAGCCTGATTTAATGCACCGTTAAAGCACATTGATTGGTTATGTGGCTGACTGCACGGGAAACACCAATCATATTCTTGGGCCATGTTATTTTGGACTGGCACCAAAGCTCTGGATGCAGATGCAACATTGGGGTTGTAGGGCTGAAATGGTCTATTGGTAGGAGGCCTTGCTTGATTCTGATTTGCAGCTGGATTGGGTGGTCTTTGAGGTTGATATGGTTGCCTCAGGGGCGAGCTTGAGGCGATACGGTCTAACACTCGAGCTTCTTTGTCTTTTGATAGTAACCAGCTCATTTCCCAAATTTTGCAATTGTTTCATGACCTCTTGGAGTTCATTTGAAGCATTAGAGGATGAGGTAGAAGTCTCATTTGAACTTTGATTTCTAGGAGTGGGAATAGGAGCTAAGACAGGCGCTTGGCTAGTACTTGGGCTCTCTAAACTTGGATATAATGGCATTGGGGGCCTAGGAGCCAGTTTACCAGCTTGAATAAGACAGTTTTCAGCTCTAATGGCAATACTATAAGTAGTAGGTAAGGTTGTGCCTCCCATAGATTGAATTAACATAGAAATATCAGAATTCAAAGCTTTAAGATAGTATAGAAAAGCACCTTCTGCTGTTGGCCTGACTGCCACTGGAATCCTATCCCAAGACCTTTGAAATCTGAAGTTGAAGTCAGTCAGCTGCTCGTTGGGGCTCTCTTGATAGTTGTCAATTGTTCTAGTAGAGACAAATTGTCTCCCTTCTCTCCAAACTGCTCATGGAGAACTATGCATAACTGATTCCAATTCGTGATAGAACCAGCTTCAAGGCTCCTGAACCATTGCAATGCCTTCCCTTTGAACGATGATGCCAGTAGTTTGACAGCCACATCCATTTCGTTTATCTCATGGATTGCACAGACATTAGCAATGTCTTTGACATGATCACCAGGAGTGGTATGATTTTCTCCAGTGAAAAATGGAATGTTCTTCAATGCTGCAATGGAACTCAATTCATGCATTGAGGGCAAGTGGGTTCTTTGCCAGTGAAATTGACGAAGGGATTTAGTGGTTGTGCCATTCTTATTGGTCCGAGAATCCTTGTTGATGTGAGAAAAGGTCTACCAGGTGGAGGTGTAGACAAATTTCTATTAGGTGGAGACGCAGATCTTTGAGCTCTTCTTCCACTTCTTTCTCTTCTTGGAGATAGATGTAGATAAACAAACAATCCTTCCTCCCTAGTTCTTGACCTGGTCTATATTCTTCTCATAAATTTGCCAGGCTTGGACTGCAGAAACCAGCGGATTATGCCTCTTTTGGAGTCGCCAGATGTGCGATTTTAAAGCTCCTTCAAAGCTGAAACTTACAACAAGTGCACATCAATCTTGCTGCAATGAAAGTGAAGACCTCTAAGGTCCCACCGGGCATGCCAGAACTGTTATCACCGAATCACAGCACTTCGCATGCATATACTTGAACCGACAAGCAGTGTGATTGGATAACATGAGTACTATTTCCAAGTTGTGGGACTTTCTACTTGAGATAGACCTCCGAGAAAGCTAGTTCTTGCTCTAAACTACCCGCCACAATCTACTCTAATGCAGAGAAACTAGCTATTCCAATCTAAAATTCCAAGGACCGAGAGAGAGAGAATGCATAAAATGAAAGCCTACACTAAAGTGGTGATACACCGAAAAAGGAGGGTGTGAGAGTAATCTCCAAATGTGTGAAATACGAGAGGCAAAGTGCACACTAGAAGAGGTGATGACAGCTTCTCCATAATCTAGCAAAAATGCATCCACAACAATATTTCAAGCATACACAATGATGATAGATCCTGCAAGAACATGATAATAGACACAATATTCTTGTAGAAAGATTAAAGGGGCAAGAAGAATGCAAGAAAACACAGCAGGGAAGATACATCCACAAACTGTGATATTTTATTGCTTCATGGTATGCACAGTTCAGTCTATTACAAGATAAGGGCCTGGATCACAATGCAAGGAGTCCACTACAAGGGCCTGCAACACAATGGCTTCACAAAGCAATTTTGGAAGAGCTTTGCTACCCAAAACTCTCCCCTTTACAATGAGCCCAAGACCCCAATTTATAGAAAAATGAGAAGGAAAAGAGAAGGGAAAATGGAAATCCCGAAATCTGTCCTTCAACCACTGTAAGAGGTATTAAATTGAATGGAATGGTTATAAATTAATTTCAAAAGGCTCCCCATACTGTCCCATGTGCTGCAGCAGAGAGAAAGAATGATGACCATGCCTCTTAAATGCACTCCCAAATACCAAATAAAACAACATTCGAACCCGGCCACGTTTTCTTAAAAATCTCAATCAATTTCTGATCAAATCTAGAATTTCTTGATTTTTTTGCATCGAAATCGGAACCACGATTCCAACGGTACTAATTTTGTGTGATTTCGTTGAGAAATGCAAAAGTTATGGCCTTCTCGATTGCGGGCAGCTATTTTGGGGCTCGACAGGCGTTTCTGTCATTTGACGGAATGAGCTTTAATCGACTGGAGCTAAATATATTTCTCTTATTTAAATATATTTCTCTTATTTAACTGATGGGAATGAGCTTTAATGGCGTAGAGGATGTCGTGCTTTGTTCCGAAAGTCCAATTTTGTGAAAATCGGAGCTCGGAGTCAAAAGTTATGGCCATTTGAAGTTTCCGGACCAAATGTTGACTTTTCTTCTTCTCCTTTGGCTGCTTCGGATTTTCGCATCCCGCGCGTCCCTTTGTCCCAAATGTCCCAGTGCTGTGTGGGAAAAATTCTTCCAAACCGCCCGAAATGGGCTTCCATGTCCCTTTTTCTCACGGTGACACGTGGCGTGATCTGATTCGCTTTCGCCCTTCGGCTTTTCGCGTCCCACGCGTCCCTTTGTCCCATTTAGCACAGTGCTGAAATTTCTCATTTCGGTCGAACCGGCCGGTTCATGTACTCGCGGCCCAGATGTCCCATTTGCTTTCGGACTGTTTGGGACAAATTTTCCCGATTCGCCCGGTTCGGCCGGTTCGCATCCTTTTGTCCCGCGCGTCCCTGACTGAAAGTTCTCATTTCGGCTGATCTGGCTGGTTCACGTACTTTGCGTACCTTCGGCCCAACTGTTCCGGGCTGCCTTGACTCATTTCGGCCGATCCGGCCGGTTCGCGTACTTTTTGCCTGGATGTCCCAGACTGCCTGTTTCAACAGTTAGTCAATTTTTTCAACTTTTCGGCCAGTTCGGATTTCCGCGTCCCACGCGTCCCTTTGTTCCAAATGTCCCAAATGCATGCGAGATCGCTTTGGTGGCCTTTCAGCCGGTTCGCGTCCTTTTGTCCTAAGCTGTCCCTATTGCTGAGGACTAGGACTTAGCCATTTTTCATGATTTTTTCTGGCCGAGCTTATTTTGAATTTTTTTCACATTTTCTCGAACTTGCTCTCTTTGGGGACAGGGAGTTAGAAAAATATGAGGTGACCCTAGAAACATGACTTTTGTCTAGACTCAATATAATTTCTTGGGACTAAAGAATTTGATGCATGTTATCAAAATTACCTTGAGGGGTGAATTTTGGATAACACAACCATCATCCCGCCCTTGCTCCTACACCTACAATTCAATCCAATCAAATACATGAAAAGGATCTGGGACATAAATCCTAAGCATTGATACATGAAACACATCATGCATGCAAGACAAGTAGGGTGGAAAGGGTAGACAACAAGCTAAGGGACCTATCCACTTCAAGATCTTGAATGGACCCACGAATATAGGAGACAACTTCAAACCTTTTACATAATAGATAGGAATATTATGAGGTCTAACATGAAGAAAAACCTTTATGCCCACCTCACAACTACAGTTAACTCTCGTCTGATCTGCATATTTCTTCTTCCTATCTCCTACCTCCAAAAACATCTATCAGACCAAAACAACCTGTTACTCCATGTTCTGTAACATAGGTGGCCCAATAGATACTTTCTCCTCAAGTATGTCCCATGTCAAAGATGTCATGCACTCGATGCCATAAAGTACCCGAAATGGTGTCATACGATTACAAATATGAAAATTGTTGTTATAGGAAAATACTACCGAGTACAAGTGATCCTCCCACCTTGCTTGATGATCGATGATGTAGATCCAAAGAATTTACTCGAAAATCTAATTCACCCACTTCGAATTCCCATTTGTCTCTAGATGATAGGTTGTGTTGTTGAATTTGATGCTCGTCCTAAGGGCCTAATATATAGTAGTCCGGAAGTGTGATGTGTATAATGGATCACATCGTAGATGATCTTCCATAGAATACCATGTAGTATAAAAATCTCATTCAAGTATACTCTTGCTACTTCACTAGCTATATAGGTGGTCTTCACCAAAGAAAAATGAGACACTTTTGTCAATCTATCCACCGTGACCATGATGGCATCCTGGTGGTATCTCGATGTCACTATCCCTACTATAAAATCCATGGAAATGAGTATGTGGGTAAAGAATTCCAGCATGATGTTTATGCTCATCCTTCACCCTATGACACTCTAAACAACATGACAAAAATTAGACTACATCTCTCTCAAGTTCTCTCTAATAGAATAGTTGTTTGAAGGTGGTGTGCATCTTCTTCACCCCTAGATGGGCTGAATAAGGTGCACAATGAGCCTCTACCAAGATATCTTATCTCAAACCTCCATCCCTAGCTACATAGATCCTAAATTTGTGTATGATAATCTCATCTAACTCTAATGAAAAACCATCAAATTTCCCCTCAAGGGGTCTCTGAGACTCAATCTCTAATCTAGTTACAAGGTAGAAATTATCATGTGGAAGTTATCATAAAATCCTTCTCCACAAATATGTACCCACCGAAGTAGCCATAACCAAATGTCTCCATCTACTTAGAGCATTGACAAAAAAATTCTCTTTCCCCTTCACATGCTTTATCTCCATGTCGTACTCAAATAGAAACTCCAACCAACTCCACTAATGAGAGTTTAGATTAGGTTGCATGAAGATGTGATGCAAGCTCAAATGGTCTTCCCGAGAATAAATATCCTGCCAAGAAGGAAACATCTCCATCAAACCAATACATGAAAAAATGTTGCAAGCTCAAGGTCATGAGTAGGATAATTGAACTCATGATCCTTGAGTTTTCGATACTCAAATACAATTACACAGGTACCATTATGAATCAAAACACCACCAATTCCCCGTGAAGGAAACATCTCATACACATAAAGAAATCCCACAATGTATACATAATCTGAAACATAAAGAATAGGTTCTCGACATAAGACATCCCTTCGTTGTACTAAAGGCATGTTCATACCCGCCGGAGAAAACAAATTTCTTCCCTTTCCACCGAAGGAAGTGATGGGGTGTGTAATCCGAGAAAATTCTGAACAAATATGTTGTAGTAACCTAAAACCCCATGAAACCGCACATCTCACCACAATTGTTAGTGGGGGATAATCCATAATTTCTCTAATATTGTAAGGATCAATGATTATACCTTTCCTAGAAATGTTGTGACCATAGTACTATACATTTGAGTGAAAGAATGCACACTTTTCCGGTTCCTGTAAAGTTTCTACTTGCGAAGGCATTGCAAAACCCGTTGAAGGTGCTCCCCATGCTCCTCGCATGTGCATGATTAAAGAAAAATGTCATAAAGAAATATGAGAGAAAAGTGATCTAAATTTTTTAATACCCCATTTATCAAACCGATGAATACTGCAGGGCAATTGTCGACAAGAGGCGATACAATCAACTCATAGTGGCCATATCTCATAAGGGAGGTTGTCTTATGAATATATGCCTTAATGTCTTGAAAATACCATGACCCCCTTCATCTGATCAAACAAATAATTAATACATGGAAGGGGGTAACATTTGTTGAATGTTACTTTATTGAGCTAACGATAATTGATACATAATCAAGAATCTATCCTTATTATTTACAAAATCACCAAGTACACCCCAAGGTGATAGACTAGGATGGATTAGGCCTTTCTCAAGAAGGCCCTCAAGATGTAACTTGAGCTCACAAAACTTAGGGTTAGTCATCATATAAGGTGCTCGTGAGATAGGCTCTTCTCCAGAACTAAATCAATGTAAAAATATATCTCATGTGGGGAGGTAACCATGATAGATCCTTTAGAAAAACATAAAAAAATCTCCCTTAAGATATGATGATCATCAAGTGACATCCCACTAGACTCATCATTAGATTTTTTACTAATGTGACATCATACAACTTGCACCCTCATCGGGAACACTGCTTAAGTTGCATAGTGGATATGGTGCAAATAAAAGTTAGTCTCCTAACTCCCACTATCATGGTCTCCACTCCCAAATCATCTCCATAGGATATTATCTTACTACAAAAATAAACTCTATCCCTATGTGTTGATAACCAATCCATGCTCAAAATAATCCCATAGGAACCCAACGGAAGGATACAAAGATCTAAGGTCATGGAAAAGGTTCTAGGTCAACTATGCACTCCTTGAATAAGGAGTCCATTGTGAGATTTACTCAGAAGTCATATCCACATCCCAACTATTAATCTTCCTAAATACCACCATCTTGAATTTCTCTACTACAAATGGAGAAATAAAATAATCGAATGAGACTTAATCAAATAAAACAGAAATAGATATGCCATCAATGTTACCTGTCATCTCAATCAACATGTTTTGGTGCTCTATCTAGAGATTCTCAACCACTGCATATATCATGTGGCTCCTAGCCATATTACCTATTGTAGGCTTTGAAACATGTGCCTTACCCTTTTTATTAGGGTTCTAAGGGATTTCACTCAAATGATGCCCAATTACTTTGCATCTCTAGCAAGTATCGGGTCCCCTCCAATGAGAAGTGGCTCCTCCAGATACTCTAGTGGTTTGTACCTTAGATCTTGATGATCCATTTAGGAACTAATGTGGTCACTACTGACAAGCTTCTATTGATTGAGCTCTAGGTGGTGTTTAAGTCCTTCAATTACCGGTCTTCTAGGAGGAGGCCCCATACTGCATCCCTCTGAGCATCAAATATCTATGGATGCCTAAATTGAAAGAAAGTCTAATGTTGTTGTTGAGGTGGTTGTTGTGGTGCTATAAATGGAGATTGTGCCAAACCATGTATACCACTAGGAGGACAAGCTAACCCCCTCAATCTGTATCTTGCATCTATTGGATGTGGCTCCACACTTTGTCTCTCGGCCTATGCATCTTCCCTACTCTCCTCTCTGCAATGTAGGCCTTCTCAATAACCTCTCTATTGCTAATGTATGTGGATAATAAATGTGCATTGCCCCTCCTAATTCTAGGTTTAGGCCCTTGAATAACCTATGGATACTCACCTTCTCATCCTACATGTACTATAGATAATAAAGTAGGTCTAGGAAGTGATTCTCATACTCTACCACTATCATGGATGCCTGATGTAGGTCATGGAACTCATCTATCCTCTGCTAAATTAACCTCCTAGATAAGTATATGCTTCTAAACCACTCCTCGAAGAGATGCCAAGTAATTTTATTAGAATCCACATGGAGCTTCTGCTCCTCGGTCCTCTAACAAACCCTGGTTCCATCTCTCAAGAGATGGATGGTAACATGAGTCTTCATTTTGTTGTTACATAGACATAGCTTAAATCATTCACTGGTGAAGACCAAGACTCTTCCTAAAATACCCTAGTGTCCCCAAAGGTGAAATAAGATTGATGTATCTCTTATGTGATCTTCCGCTGTAAAATTCCTATGTTGATGTATCTCAACATGATCATCACATTTCCCTGGGGCTCCTAGATCATCACTAAATAAGTGTTCATTAATTTCTTTTACTAGGTAAAATCATTTCCCTCTTGGAAAATTAACATTCCACCCACATTTAATAAACCCTTATCCTTAGTTACCTTACCATTTACTAAAACACACTAGAAGAGTTACATAAATAACTTAACATACAAGGGTATTAAGTGGACCCATTCACCCAAACCTTTAAATTATTTTATAGCCCATAATATTCATTCTTATTGGTGACTAGATCTTAGGGTTCAATAATAACCATAACTATCCTTATGACACTTTATAAAATTCTTTTTTCATTTCCCTAGCCTCCTCATTTGGTGCCTTTTCTTTTATTTAATTTGTTGGATGGAGAAATGGAAGCCATAGGATCAAGGAAGGAAGAATCCATGAAGGGATTCATTAGGATCAATCTTATTTTAGTTTATGGATTTATTATAGAAATCTATTCCACTTGTTGATTATATAGGTTTCCACTCCAAATTTGGAATTGTTATTTAGTTATTACTATTCTTGAGTTCTTTGTTTGGGAAAAACCCTATTTCCATTTTAATGTATGATATTTAATACATTTAAATGTCCATTTAAGGATTAAATTGCTTCAAACAATGTTTTTTTCCCTTATAGTTTGCTAGTAGTTTTCTCTTTACATTTTATAGGCTTAAATTTTAATTTAATCAAGTTTAAGATTATCGCATCCATAGATTTTAATTTCCACCTAAAGTAGCCTAAGTAGTGCTAGGACCACTTCCCTACCTTGGTGACAATTCATAAACCGCCACCTTTCTTGGGTGGCGGTTCAAAGAACACCTCTCTCGAACAAGATGGTGGTTTAGAGAATGACACCGTGCATAGGGCAGTGGTCATGTTCCTTAAAAATAGAACCATCCATTCCATAAGTTTTACAAAACCAATTTTACTAGAGTGATTTACAGTTTATCCTTAGTTGAATTTATGTGCCTAAAGTCTCTAGTTGAAGGGTTTAACCATTTATTCATTCCATGACTTAAATCACTAAATTGCATATATTTTCTAATTCAATAGAATACAAGAAAACAACTACAAGACTACTTTTCCAATGAAATTGCTTTCAAGTTCAAATGAAGGAATAACTTAATCTATTTCTAGTATCATTGTTTTCCTTTCCACAACAAGAATGCAATCTATCAACAAAGTAACTTATTATAACTTAGTGCATCTTTCCATTTCAACTACAACCATTTACTCAAGGAAAACACAACTATTATACATTTAATATTTACTAAGGATACATTCTCAATGGTTTACAACTTCCAAGTTTTCCCTTCATTTTTATAATAATACAACAACAAATAATAATGAAATTTATTTTTCTTTGAGCATAGCTCATTTATTTCAATGCAAATAGCTTTCTTTCCAACAATACATTACAACTTAATAACAAAATATACAATACAAATTTTCTTTTAAGTGAAAGACTACTAGCCTTCCACATTAAGTAGGAGTTACATGCAATGTTTTTATGATAAAGGATTTCTTTTTTACTTCAAAAAATGATCCAAGTCTAAAAAATTCAACAAGAGTGCCATTATTTCTTCACTTCAATCAAAAAATTAAAAATGGGGGACAGGCAGCACTCTCCACCCAATTAATAATCCAATGATGAGAAGAAGTTATCCTCCTCATTCGCCCTCATGCTACAACCAAAATGCAATAAGGAATTGATACAACGAATGGAAACAACACAATGATTCCACATCACAATACAAAATTTCACAACCATATAACACACATTCAACACAAGAAAACAATCACAAGAATGCAACTTTCAAAATACACAAGGCTTGAAATGCAAATCCAATGTAGCAAGGATCCATGGGGAGATCAGTTATTCCTCTAGATGGTACTAGGTGACCACCTTACAAACCTCCAAAATACATTTTAAACCCCTACACAACTCTTATGTCTCCCTCAAGATCCTCTTATGCCTCCCAAATTCTCTTATGCCTCTCTACAACCTCATATGTCTCCCTCAAAAGAACCAAGTAATAAATGTAGGCATATTCTTATCAAATGTAGGGCACCTAACCCAACTCCCTCCCAAAACATGAAGTAAACTCTTATGTCTCCCTACATATAACATCCCCATATCCTTTTCCTACAACACACTTAGGAATTATAGCCAAGATTTCCCAACAAGCACATAAACCATTCACATACATGTAACAAAGACACATCAAAAATAAAAAAGTAAAAAGAGTGTATCTCCTACCTTTCCATAGTAAGAACTTGATCACAGAATCACACTCCAAGCTCCTTCAGTTCAATCAAACCCCAACAAGCTTGCATATAAATAAAAAGGGAAGATGGAGATGAGGTGGCTCCATGTAGGATGCCACATCACTTATCTTTAATTCTACTTCAAAATCAAACCTCAACCCCTAGTCATGCTAAAGTGGTGGTTGAGAGAAATGACAAGCCTCTTACACACACAATCCAAACCCACACCCCTAAGGACAATATTTTAAACCTATGATAGAAAAGTGTAATAAGTGCCACTTTTTTCCTTACAAAACACATAGTGGGGTCTATTATTTACCCCCAAATCCATAGGTAGGGTTGGTATATAAAATTAAAAGGTGTGGGACAAGCTTAACTTATCCCAAAAGCCTCTGAAAATGCCCCTTAAGCCCAAATCCGAATTTTGCAAGCAAGCAAACATGTACAACACTTAACGTCACATACACTCAACTTAAATCACAAAATTCAAAAAACCAACTACTTTAATCAATGTCCCCTTTTGACACATCCAAACAAAACTTAACAACTTGGTTAAACAAGTTAATTAAGGCACATTAATCAACAAAGATAAAAAGGAACTACATCAAAAATTAAATCACATACTCAACAATTAAATAAAATAAAAAAGAAAGAATTACACACAAAGGCCATGGTCACAATTGAGGTCATCCTCCCCACGGGGACCCCTAACATATTAAAACAATTAAAACACATTACACAAGTTGCCATGCTGACCATCATTGTATCCATCCAATATTTTGCCGTGGTTGGTCGCCAAACATCTTTTTGATTTTTGTGATATAATTACATGCAAAATCACACAATTACTCCTTCAACCTTGTGGCCGCATCAATACATCAACTATAGAATATACACATATTAATCAATAAACATCCTCATATAACTAAATCATCATCTCAACTAATCAATGCTATCATTTGTCTAAATTTTCAACATCTCTATTCTACCTTTTTATCAATATCAATAAGATCACGACATTAATTCAAATGCTAAATCGTAGTCAATTTGATGAGAATTCTAAATTTCAGTAATATATATGCTAACAACACATCATCATCAATATATATATAGGTGTGTGTGTGTGTATATAATTTAGGTGTTTATAATTACTAGAAAAATATGGGTGACTTTTATATATTATATGCATACACACACATATTTAGATATATAAATAGTTACACAAATAGAGAAACAAATGGGTGTGTAAATATACATAAGAATGACACACAAAGGCCATGGTCACAATTGAGGTCATCCTCCCTACGGGGACCCCCTAACATATTAAAACAATTAAAACACATTACACTAGTTACCATGCTGACCATCATTGTATCCATCCAATATTCTGTCGTGGATGGTCACCAAACCTCTTTTTGATTTTTTGTGATATAATTACGTGAAAAATCACACAATAACTCCTTCGGCTTCGTGGCTGCATCAATACATCAACTATAAAATATACACTTATTGATCAATAAACATCCTCATATAACTAAATCATCATCTCAACTAATCAATGCTATCATTTGTCTAAATTTTCAACATCTCTATTCTACCTTTTTTATCAATATCAATAAGATCATGACATTAATTCAAATGCTAAATCATAGTCAATGATGAGAATTCCGAATGTCATTATCAATATATATATATATATATATATACATCATATATCATATATATATATATATATATATATATATATATATATATATATATATATATATAATTATAATTATAATTTAGGTGTGTATAATTACTAGAAAATATGTGTGACTTTTATATATTATATGCATACACAAACATATTTAGATATATAAATAGTTACACAAATAGAGAAACAAATGGGTGTGTAAATATACACACACACACACACACACACACACACACACACACACACACACACACACACACACACACACACACACACATAAAAGCTATAGAATGTTCATTACATCTATACAAAATCATCCAATAGTTATAAATTTCAAAAAAATATTTTGAGATTTATGGATATTATACATTGATTAATAATTTATTCTACTCTCTACATATTCATTAATTTTAGGGTTTTTTTTTTTTTCTTAATATAAGTCTACGAGAATCTACCATATGGTAAAGATGTTAATGTTTTTATAGGGTTTCTCATACTTGAAAAATAAATTAAGTAATGATCAAATATACAAAGAACTTAATATAGAAATTAAAAATAATGGTCATAAAACTACATACATTCCATTTTTTCCTTTACGAACATGTATTCTCCCACATGTATAGAAAAACTTACAAAAACATACATATAAATATAAATACACATAAACAAACATACATATATATATATATATATATATATATATATATATATATATATATATATATATATATATATATATATATATATATATATACATGGATGTTGTTCCAATTAATCAAATTATATCACTTTATACTTTACTTTTAATTTTTCATTTACTTGCTCTGCTCCCACCTATGCTTCCACTCTGAATGTTTCCAAAATCACCTATTAGGGAGTTGAAACTTACCATGCATGTTTATTTGAACACCCTCTAAGAGATGAACTTACCAGCGAATCGAGGGGAGCATGAAAAACCTACAATTGTATTGTATTTGCTAAAATATCCATTGTGGAGTTGAGTGTTGCATAACATGCCCTCAAGAGGGATGAAGCCTTATGTTGTTCTATTTTTCCTAATGACTTTACTATCTTCTATATGAAAAAAATTCCTCGAACGTCGTGAAGTAATCATGATTTAAAGTGTAAGAGAAGATCATGTAGAAAATGAACATATGATTGTATGAAAGTCAATTTTTAAGCCAAGGGGAGTAAGGTGATGGTCTCCATGTTCTGACTCCAAACTTGTATTCAAAAGGGATAAAAAAATATAGAGAGGCCCTCCACATTTCCCTCATCAAACTACTTTGCTACTGGTCACCCTAGAGTATTTAGCCTTGCTCAATAAAAGGATACATGATAGAGTTCTCAATAGATTCATGAGGAATAGTGGTTATTTCTTGTTAGAGAAACATCATAATCTAATAAAATGACAACGTAATCCATCATGAACATATGTAAAGTGGATGCATTAAATTCATTTGAGTGTTGTACATGTTAACAATAGCGCATTGGTGGCCATAGAATTATGAAAATACAACCCAAAACTGGTCACTAGCACCGTGAGCGCTCATGTCCTTCCATGGGTGCTTCCCAAGAGGAGAATAGTGTTTACAAGCTTGAAATGAATGAAAAATCAGATTTTTATCTAAGCTTAGATTCCTCCGACCCTTGAATCTAGATCCATGACCTAAGGCTATGTTTGATGTAGAAACCTCATTCTTATTATAAAATTAACTCATGAACCCCAAGAAAAATTTTCTCTATAATTCCAATGGTGTATATAACTTGATAAATTCTTTGTTATATACTAAAATGTAGGCATTCCTCCAATAAGGAAAAGGTTTCTCAAGGTCCCATTTTCTCCCGTAAATCAAAGTGATTTTAAGTAAAGTCATTGAAGTACATCTTCCTCACCTTCCCTCCCTTCTTTCTCTCTTTATTCTAATTCTTTGTTGGGATCATGTGCATATATATATGCATATATATTTATATAAGTAGAAATTAAAAATATGTAATATGTCTTCGATAATTTTTAGTAGAGTAAGATTTATATATACCTAATAAATATAGAAAAGAAATATACCAAAATACATTAGAATATATGTTATAAAGAAATTACCGCTAGAAATATAAGAAATTGTACATATTTTGTTCTAATGAAACAATAATTATTACCACATAACTATCCATTTTGAAGACAATTGAAATTTACATATGGATAATTGGATTTTTTTCCCTTTTTTGTTTTCAATGTTAAGAATAAGTTTTTATTACTTCTAGCGCAGATACTTATTGTTTTTCCTCATGCTTTTAATTTACATGGGACCGAGGTTGAATAAACACATGCTAATGTTTGTGTAAATATTTTCTTTAATTATTGGTTATCTAAGGTGAATGTTTAAAGTCCCTCGTTGATGATTAGTTGAGATTTCATACTTCATTTCCGACTTCATTCAATGGTCGTGGAAGCTATGACTAGTTTTCATTAAGTTTTTTTTAGCCTTTTCCAACTTGATATGTGTAGGAGATATTTTTGCCATTTGTTGTGTGTCCATTTTTGGGGAATTTTTTTCATTGGTCGGTGCAGCAGCCGCTACTATTGTTCCCACCTTCCTTTTTCCATGCAACAACCTTTTGTACATGGTGGTGTTTGAGGGAGGAAGGTTTTTATGTGCGATGGGTTTGGTATGGGGGTGGGTTTTCAAGATACCATTTTTATTTTGTTTTGAATCTATGTCCTCAAATACGATGACATGTGTGCAAGGTGTAGGTACCCTAAGGTAGGATTCTCTCATCGTTTCCTTTTCAAATTACTGTTAGGTTTTTGTTGTTTTGTTTTCATAGAAATATTAAATTATACCTTATAAAAATCTACAAAAAAAATTCAATGACTATGCCCACTTGCTAGTAGGTTTTTGTTGTGTTTTGAAAATGCACCTTAAAAGACTAGTAAATTTCTCTCCTCCAAATTTGGGGGAAAGGGGTGAAATTAAAATTCCCCAGACAAATAAAAACCCCATGCCTGTAATGATAGCCACTTTCTCTTGCCCAGCGCATTTAACCCTTTGAAATCCGTTTAACCCTTGTAAAATTTTACAAATCTCTTACTTTCTTATATTTGCATATGGTTATATTTATGGCTCGATATATATTACTTGTGATTAATAGAATGTAGAACAAAAATAAGGTTTAATATTGATCTTGAACTAGGGAGATTATTTTTGTATTTATCTTCTATTAATAAGAACTTTAGAAATACATAAAATAAAAATATACCCTTGCCAATCAATGTTGCTTGTTTTCACATATATTATTAAATATATAAATTATAGTTTATATAAGTAAATACATTAATTTATATAATTCTATATATTTAGAATTTTATATATTTTTTTGCTTTATTTTATTTTAAACAATATATCAATTTAAAGTTCATTTATATAACAAAATATATAGGCATATGTAGTTTATATAAATTTAAATGTATTTATATAGAAGAGATAGTTGGGAAATATCCTTTTTATTCAAAACTAACTGCAAGTAAAGAAGTGAACAAGTTTCTTTGTTTAAAACACTAAATGTATAACTTTCCCTTTTATAACATTCTATAAGATTGACTACAATGCAACAACCTAAATCACTCCATTTTACATTTTAATTTGAAGAGAAACAAAGTTCAACATACTTAAATGAAACTTCTTCGTTCTCCTTTTTAATTCAATTTTACCAATATTACTAAAAGAAAAATCAACATATACTTTCCATACAAGAACACCATTCTTTTAAAATGAATCCATGATATATATTTTTAGTTTAAATTTAAATTCAAAAATAAACATTTGTATTTCAATACAATTACAAAGTTATTTCTTTCATAAATACAACTTTGATAAATAAAAATTTACAAGAAATCTACTTTTAAAACACAAGATTTACAAGCCTTCTACTCTAGATGTAGTGCCCACTTCCCTTCGACTTCGTTTTGTTTTGTTGTTTTCGAGACTGATTACTTCACTATGGATTATTATGACCTCTTGTTTTAGCATGCTAGCAGATATCATTGACATGGTACTGTTATTGATTTGATCTTTATATGATGCATATGGTTTACTGGTGGACATTTGATGATGATGTTTGTATACTTTTGACAGGGATATTTATCTTAATTCTGACGTGGAATATATTTAATCATATTGAGTAGAACTTGATAATTTGACTAATGTGATGATCGTTTTGATATAAATGAAATGTGGAATAAGAATGTGCTAGAAAGTGTTAAGTGATATCGTACTTGCATAGATGATAGTAAATCAGGTGTTGATTATTTTAGATTATATTGTATATTTGGCATGAATGTTTTAATGCGGCCAACAAGCCGAAGGAGGTATTTTCTGTTCTGCAGGTATATTATATTCACAACAACATTGGGGAGTGGAGACCAACCACATCGGAATTTGAGAAGAATCCAGCTAAGGTCACCATGGCAACTAGTAATTGTGTGTGTGTTAGAATTATCTGATAAAGGGAAAATTGTGACCTAGGGATCATGTGTTGTTTTGTTTTAATTTTTTTCCCTTTTTGTTTTATGTTAGTATGTGTTGCTCTTAGTAAGTGGAATTTTTACTTATGTTATTATTCATATTTCTTGGATTTGAGTTTACCCCCTTGTTAGCCATGGGTTGTAGTGGGTTAATTAAGTTAATTTGAGATTGTCCTAAACTAATTCAAAGATGTGACCAAAGAAAGTTCATTTATTAGGATTTGATTTACTTGGGATTTTGTGTGGATTGATGTGTGTGTTTGAGTTTGAGTGTAGCACACTCTACCCCACATGGGAAACTCGAATTTAGCCTTGAGGCCAAATTTCAAAGCTTGTGGGACAAGTCAAACTTGTCCCACACCTCTTAAAACCCCATGCCAACCCTACCTATGGGTTGAAGGCCAAATTTAGTGTCTTTTAGGTGTTTTGGGGGGATAAAAGGGTAAATATATTAATTGCACTTTCTTTCAAATTTAATTTTGTCCTTTGAGGGAGTGGGCTTAGTTGGAGTGTGCAAGTTGTTTGCCTCTCTTTCAACCACTTATTAATGGTGCATTGGAATTTGAGGTTGACCAAATGATGTGGAGTGAAGGGAAAAGGAGGTGGCATCCTACTTAGAGCCACATCATCCCTCCCGTTCTTTTCTCTATTTATTTGAGCCTCTTGTTTGTTTTTGGGGTTGGAAGTTTTCATGTTTTAGTCTTTTTGTATTTTGGAGAGGAGAGGATTTGGAAGGAGCTTGTGAATTTTTGGAGCTTGTGGATACTTGTGAGAACTTTGTTGGAGCTTGTGGATGCTTGCTTGATCCTTGGAGGGATTTGAGACTTCATATTTGGAGCAAGCTCTACCATGGAAAGGTAGGAGCTTCCCCTTTGTTGCATTATGTTTCTTTTGTCATATGAATGTATTTTTATGTTGTGTTGAATGTTGTTGTTTGAAATGCTTGTTGGGAATGGGTAGAATGCCTAAGTTGGGAGTGAGAGGAGACTATGGGGAGCTTAATTGAGGGAGGCATAAGAGATCATGTGCTTGAGGAGGGAGCTTGGGTTGGGTGTCCACCTTGTAAGAGAAATGCTTGCATTTCTTCTTGTTTTACTTTGAGGGAGCCATAAGAGTTGAGGGAGGCATAAGAGTGAATGGAGGGATAAGAGGTACTTGAGGGAGGCATAAGATTTGTTAGGGGTATTGTGTTTGCATTGGAGGCTTTTAGGTGGCACCCATTCCCATTGGGAGGCATAAGTGGCTTCCCCATATGTCTTACTCTTGTGGCTTTCTTGGTAAGCCTTGTGACTTGTTGTTGTGATTGTTTTCCCTCTTGTTGTGATTGTTGATCCTCTTGTTTTGAAGGATTATGGAATGCATGTGAAATGTTATGTTTAGTTATGTGGAAGCTTGTAGTTGCCATGAGTTGGATTCTCTCCCATTGTGATGTGGTTGGGGCTCGGGGGCCAATGGAGAGGATGGATTCTCTTCTCCATTGGGTATTTTGTTGGGAGGAGAGCATTGCCTCTCCCCTTATTTTGTTGTGAATCAAGAAAACTATGGAGGAGCCACCTTGTTGATAATTGGAGCTTTGGAACCTTGTTGTTGACAATGTAAAACCACCATGTATTTACCCACCTTGAGTGGAGGAAGAATGTAATATTACTTTGTATTTTAGCTTCCATTATTGCAAATTTGTTTCCACATGAAGTAGAAAGTGTTGTAACAAATGTTGAAGGAAAGTTGTTTTTGAACTCCAATAATAAGCATGTAATATAGATGGAATCAAAAGTTGAAAGGATGACAATCTATCTATTCTCCTTCTTACTTGACTTGGAACCTCTCATGAGTATGTTAATCTTGTTTACATGTTAGTAGTTCTTGCTTTAAAACTTAATGGAAGTAATTTTGGAACCCTCTTGAAGGGTGTTGGAAATTTTACAAAAATATATATTAAATTTTGTCTTATTACTTGAAGGAGATATATTGAAAGGTGGGAATATTGGTGCAATCTTTCTTCTTGTAAAATAAATAAAAGTAGTTTATAAATAATTGGTTGCATACATAGTATAAAATCTTTTCCTTTGCACACTTAGTGTAGATCCATTCCTACTTATTACACGTGAAAGAAAACATAGAGAAGTGGAAAAACTATTGGAATAAATTATAAGCAATAAAATATTCAATGCTACTAAAATAGAAAACAAATATACAAACTTAAATACTTGGGAAATAAAGCTTTGGAATAGTATCTAACGGATATACATGCTCTAGTTTTGGCCACTTATACCTCCAAATGATTAATTTATTTGTTGGTAAAGAAGAAACGTTTGGAAATATGGAAATCAAAACCTTTAGCTGTCCCATCTGCAGTTTTCACACTAATTTTGCAAGGCATCTTTTAGTTTTCACACTCTTTGCAAAGCAAAAATTTGACTTCATGAATATTCTCGATATGAAACGGATCCACCTCTGTGAGAGGTTTTCCCCTACTTCATGAACGCTCTGTTTTGAAACAGACCCTCCTTTTGAGATCTCTTTTTGTTTCCACGGGCTGTATACAATATCGGCAATTTTCAATAGAGAATCAACGTAATAAAATTCTTCTCGGTCCCCGGGTAACTCTTTCTCTCGTCTCTCAATCGCTTTTGATAAAAATATCACAAAAGAGAATCCCAAATTTGAGGATGCAGACAATGCTGAACAGATAACAACATAGATAGATGACCTGCTTGCTTGTGTGCCTTCACTGCCTGACTGTTTCACGGTATAGGCGTGATTGTGGAATCCCCGCCGAGCACACACCTTGCAGCACCCAATGAAAGTGGAGGTAACTCACCTTTTCCCACGCACTAGAGCTCCTCCTTAATCTACCACCCTCTGTCCACGCGCCCAGGGACAAGAAGAAAAAAAGAGAAACCAGACTTCTCACGCGCCATAGTTCCATCTACTACCTCCATTGTAGTTTGCGCGGCCAGGGTCGATTCAGTCAGAGCTCACGCCTCTCTTCCGGCCTGTAACTTCATCTTTAACACCATATTTATTACACGTGGCCAGGACTGTAAGAAAAAAATGACAGGGCGGTTGGGTAGAGTGTAGACTACAAAAGTCAAGTGTTTTAAAACGTGAAGGAAAGTATGCGGCTGGTTGGGTGAAGCCTGCATGCAAGGAGGCAGGGAGTTTTAAATGGTGACAGTTGGTTGTTGAGCATTCACCGCCCCCATCCATTAAGATTGATAACAAATCCCTTGAATCATTCCAAAATAGAATCAAAAAAAAAGAGAGAAAAATAAAAAATAAACTCTTATGCTGTCAATCTAGGTTATGATCACACAAGCTATGTTTCTCCCCCATGTCCAATGGCCAGTGGACTTGTTTCCTGCCACGTCAATGTGGGCTATGGCATTGATCTGCCACGTAGTTGTTATCCCGTCGATCCATATACAAATGGTGGCTTTGTTGGTTTATCCACCCAATATGTGGGTCGTTCTAAAATTCTATCACCCTTCGGGGCCAAGTTGTGCATTAATATGGATCCTCGTGCATTGTGCTTTGAATTCCTTATATAAAGGCCAAGTCATTGTAAAGTTGGAACAACCATTGTAATACCAGTCAAGTTATGTGGAAGAAAACAACGTGAAGAAAGGTTCTTTCCGGTCGAGTCAAGTCACTTGAATACAATGCAATAAAATAAATCAAAGTGTCAAGTGCATACCGAAATGTGTAATTCCTTATATATATATGTGTGTGTGTGTGTGTGTGTGTGTGTGTGTGTGTGTGTGTGTGTGTGTGTATGTATGATAATGTATATATAATATATATATATATATATATATATATATATATATTTACATATATTATAATGTATTAAATCAGGAGATAACGTAATTTAATTGAATAATAAAATAAAAATAGAAATTGAGTGGGTAGGGTTTTCACTTCAAAATAAATTATATCCTACTCTAGGGTTAACCTTCAGAAATATTGTTATCTCAATATTATCAGACCTTAGGCTAGTTAACTCGAAGGACGACCCTTCTCATCCTTTGTGAAATGTTGAATGAGGTAAAATCAAAATGCTTTGACCTCGAGGCATTATCGTAATTGTAGTAGTTTTGAGCCAGTATGCGGGCTCACCCTAGTACTATTTTTTTTTTAAAAAACTTTGTCACATTTTCGGGTTGTACTTTCGTCGTCATGAGCGTGCCGCTTTTTTTTTTAGCGTTACACTTTTGTATCGAGCCGGGGATTGAAGCTTGGACCCTTGGGCACACGCAGAGAACACAAAAATAGGAACCTTTAACTTAGTACAGAGTTGATTCTTTTAAAATATAAAACCATAATGTTGATAATTATAGTAAACAACAAATTTTGAAAAATGACACAAGACCTAGAATGATGAACTAACTCTCACCTTGATCTGTGCAGGAGGCGCGGATTGGGCGAGGAGTCCCTTCATATAGACCTAGACATACCACCGCCAGAGCAGGCCGTAGCAGCCCTTCTACCTCATATCTTGCAGACACTCCAGGATGTCAATGCCGCTATACACAGAGAGCCCTTGGGAGGACGACTTGCTAGACATAGTTTGGAGCCATCAGTAGATGCCCAAGCATCCCCTCGACACAGCGAGGAGCAGAGAGTAGAGAATTTCCGTGCAGAGCCGGCTAGGGCAGAGTCACCACAGAGAGGACATGGGGACAGGACTCGTGAGCCCTGAGATAGAGGGAGGAGCATTCAGATAGACCTAGGATTCGTCATACATAAGCTATAGATCATATCAGGGAGATCCTGAAGCTACGACCATCTCACTATTCAGGTGATACAGGAGGTTTTCAGGCAGAGGCCTGGTTGGTGAGCTTGAGCGGATGCTTCAAGATCTGCCCTTGTACTAGCAACATGAAAGATCGTGTTGCAATCCATCTTCTGAAGGATGGAGCAAGAGTTTGGTGGAGGACCGAGGATTAGAAGCTCCATGTTGACTCAGAGACGATTACCTGGGGCTATTTGAGGAGCGATTCAGGAGTAGGTATTTACCAGAAATTTATTCAAAGAAAGATAGACGAGTTCCATGACCTCCGTCAAGCATCGATGACAGTAGCTGAGTATGAGAGTCAATTTCTGACCTACTCCAAAGACGTTGACTATGCAGATGAGTAGGTATGGATTCACAGTGTTCATTCGGGCCCGAACTTGGATCTAGGTGGCGAAGTGTGCATTCACCGCCTACGACATTAGCAGAGGGCCGTGGAGAAGGCCTATATTGCAGAGGATACACGGGGAAGGACACAAAGAGCTAGAGACGAGTTTGGAGCTGAATCCAGCATATGCAGATAGTAGGTCGAAAGGGTCAGTTCCTCCTCCACGGGGTGGACAGAGTTCAGGGCAAGCTTCATTCAGGCCACCACAACAACAACAGCAGCAGCAGACCCGCCCACCTTACCGACCTCCTCAGAGATTTGATGCGCAGAGAGGACGTAGTATGGGGCCTCCTCCTAGGGGTCCCATCAGGACACAGGGTGCACCGAGAGCTCAGTCAACAGGAGCTTGTCAGCAGAGACCCCAAGCAATCCATAGCCGGATCGTCACACGATCTGTATCTCGATCATCTAGAGTACTGCACCTGAGCCGCTTCCCACTGGAGAGGACCAGGCAATTATTATGGTTGTGGTGTTGTTGGACATCATTGGAGAGATTTCCCATAGAACGATAACAAGGGTAAGATGTAGAGCTCAGAGCCTACTGTTGGAGATATGGCACGGAGTCATCGGATCTACGCAGCAGTCGAGAACCGCCAGGCTGAGCACCAGAGTAATGTGATTGAGACGATAGGTAGTATTGGTGGTGTTTCCACCTCTATATTATTTGATTCTGGTTCTTCTGATTCTTTTATTGCACCATCCTTAGTAGAGCATTGTAGGCTGGTGGTAGTTAGGCAGGGCACGTAGTTGGGACGTTGAGATGGCTTTTAGAGCCAAAATTTTTGTAGACTCCTTAGTCAAGGAGTGTGTAGTGGATTTGGGACCCTTCACCACTACTTATGATCTTCGGATCCTTCCATTAGGATCTTATGGCATCATTTTAGGCATGGATTGGTTGTCTACTCACAGAGCTAGAGTGGATTGTTACCACAAGACTATTGCTTGCATAGATGATCTTGGAGTAGAGTCAGTGATATCAGGAGTTAGGAGGGCCATATCCATTCGCACCATCCTCGCTATGCAGCTTAAGCGGTGTGCACGATAGGTTTGTCAGATGTTTGCTATTACAGTCAGTGACAGATCAGAGGATGATTCTAGAGGACCTTCCCTCGATGACCATCCCATCTTATTAGAGTTTGCTGATGTGTTCCCAGGGGAGCTACCGGGATTACCTCCCCCACATGAGATCGACTTCCATATAGATCTAGTTCCGGGTGCAGAGCCTATCTCACGAGCACCTTATCGGATGACTACTCCTGAGTTATGTGAGCTCAAGTTATAGCTTGAGGACCTTCTGGAGAAAGGCCTAATCCATCCTAGTGTATCCCCTTGGGGTGCACTAGTGATCTTCGTGAAGAAGAAGGATGGATCTCTTCGGTTGTGTATTGACTATCGTCAGCTGAATAAAGTAACGATCAAGAATCGTTACCCCCTTCCACGCATTGATGATTTATTTGATCAAATGAAGGGGGCTAAAGTTTCCTCTAAGATAGATCTTAAGTCAAGGTACCATCAGCTCAGATCATGGAGAAAGATATTCACAAGACAAACTTTTCGTACGAGATATGGCCACTACAAGTTCACAGTGGTACCTTTCGGTTTGACGAATGCCCCCGTAGTGTTCATGAGTTTGATGAATGGAGTATTCAGGGGCCTTCCCTTGATGACATTCTGATTTACTCACGCACACATGAGGAGCACGAGCAGCACCTTCACCAGGTTCTTCAGTGTCTTCGTGAATAGCACCTTTACGGGAACTTCGAGAAGTGTCCGTTCTTTCACTGAGGTGCGATATTTGGGCCACATCATTTCGGGAAGGTATCGCAGCTTGATCCTTCCAAGATTCAAGCCATCATGGATCGGCCAAAGACACCCACTAGTGTGACCAAGGTGCGTAGTTTCATGGGTCTGGCAGGTACTACAGGAGGTTTGTTCGGACTTTTCTCGATTGCACACCCCTATCACTTCCCTTCAAAGGAAAGGGAAGAAGTTTCTATGGTCGAGATAGATGTTAGCAGACCTTCAAGACATCAAGGAGTGCCTCACGAGAGCACCTATTCTTGCAGCAGTGCTAGATCCTCGTGGTGAGTTCTACGTTTGCACGCATGCTTCCTTGGCGGGACTTGGAGGAGTGTTAATGCAGGAGGGTAGAGTAGTTGCCTTTGAGTCTCGCAAACTCAAGGCTTATGAGCTCAATTATCTGACCCATGACCTTGAGCTTGCAGCAGTAGTACATGCCTTAGTGCGGTGGAGACATTTTTTCTTGGCCGGAGATTTATACTCGTGGACTCGATCACTGAGTCTTCGCCACCTCTTCACGCAGCCCAATCTCAACGCTCGTCAGTGGCGTTGGATGGAGTTACTCTGTGAGTATGACATGGAGATAGAGCATGTGAAAGGAAAAGAGAATGTGGTTGCAGATGCCTTGAGTAGGTGAAGACATGTGGCTATGGCCACCTCAGTGGGCACAGATTTGCGGAGTAGGATCTTGCAGCAGCTTCCTCAGATAGTTTCTACCTTGCAAATGGAGTAAAGATTGAGTCTCGAGACCCTTGAGGGGAGATTTGATGGATTTTCATTAGAGGAAAATGGCCTTCTCGCATACGAGGGTCGGATATATGTCCCTAGAGATGGAGGCTTGAGACATGACATTTTGACAGAGGCTCATCGTGCACCTTATTCAGCCCATCCCAGGGTGAAGAAGATGCATGCCACCCTGAGACAGTTGTACTTTTAGAGAGGACTTCGAGAGACATAGCTTCATTTGTATCCCACTGTTTAGAGTGCCAGAGGGTGAAGGCCGAGCATCAGCATCCAGCTGGCCTTCTCTATCCTCACGCCATACCGGAGTGGAAGTGGGACACCATTTCCATGGACTTCATCGTTGGATTACCTACGTCGAGATACCATCACGACGCCATCATGGTCACGGTGGATAAATTGATGAAGGTAGCTCATTTTTCTCCAGTAAAGACCACCTATACAGCAAGTGCTTTATGGCACGAGTATACCTTGATGAGATTGTTAGATTACATGGGATTCCGCAGAAGATCATTTGCGACCGTGACCCTTTGTACACTTCCCATTTCTGGACCACCATGCAGTATGCCCTCGGGACGAGGATTAATTTCAGCACAGCTTATCACCCTGAGACAGATGGACAGACAGAGAGGGTGAATCATATTTTGGAGGATATGCTCAGGATGTACGTGATGGATCATCAGTCGAGATGGGAGGAGTATTTGTATTTGGTGGAGTTTGCCTACAATAATAGTTTCCAAAGTTCTATAGGCATGGCTCCTTTTCAGGCATTATATGGTAGAGAGTGCAGGACACCTCTTAGCTGGGATAGGATTGAGGACAGGGTTTCTCTTGGGCCAGCATTATTACAGGACATGGAGCAGCAGGTTACATTGATCAGACAGAGATTGCAGGAGGCACAAGATAGATAGAAGAAGTATGCAGACCAGCATAGGACAGATCACAGTTTGAGGTAGGCACGAAGGTGTTTCTTCGTGTCAGACCACATAAGAGCCCTATCCGTTATGGAAAAGGTTCTAAGCTTGCTCCTAGGTTTGTGGGTCCCTTTGAGATCTTGGAGCGCCTCGGTCCCTTGGCCTATCGTCTAGCATTGCCACCTAGCTTATCTCGTGTCCATGATGTGTTTCACGTTTCTATGCTTAGGAGATATATTTCTGATCCTTCTCATGTGCTAGATTGGACTGCATTGCAGGTGCAGGATCAGGGGCAGGTGATGGTGGAGCCTGTGTGCATTATAGATCACAGGACCCTAGGCCTTCGCGGCAGAGAGATTGATCAGGTTCGGGTCCAATGGGATAGGTATGATGAGACTGCAGCTACTTGGGAGGATGCTACTTTGCTACGAGGACAGTTTCCACACCTTTTCTAGTGACTTCCAGGAGGAAGTCGAGTCTAAGGGGAGGGGGATGTAGTGCCCACTTCCCTTCGACTTCGTTTTGTTTTGTTGTTTTCGAGACTGATTACTTCACTATGGATTATTATGACCTCTTGTTTTAGCATGCTAGTAGATATCATTGACATGGGACTATTATTGATTTGATCTTTATATGATGCATATGGTTTACTGGTGGACATTTGATGATGATATTTGTATACTTTTGACAGGGATATTTATCTTAATTCTGACATGGGATATATTTAATCATATTGAGTAGAACTTGATAATTTGACTAATGTGATGATCGTTTTGATATAAATGAAATGTGGAATAAGAATGTGCTAGAAAGTGTTAAGTGATATCGTACTTGCATAGATGATAGTAAATCAGGTGTTGATTATTTTAGATTATATTGTATATTTGGCATGAATGTTTTAATGCGGCCAACAGGCCGAAGGAGGTATTTTCTGTTCTGCAGGTATATTATATTCACAACAAAATTGGGGAGTGGAGACCAACCACATCGGAATTTGAGAAGAATCCAGCTAAGGTCACCATGGCAACAAGTAATTGTGTGCGTGTTAGAATTATCTCGATAAAGGGAAAATTGTGACCTAGGGATCATGTGTTGTTTTGTTTTAATTTTTTTCCTTTTTGTTTTATGTTAGTATGTGTTGCTCTTAGTAAGTGGAATTTTTACTTATGTTATTATTCATATTTCTTGGATTTGAGTTTACCCCCTTGTTAGCCATGGGTTGTAGTGGGTTAATTAAGTTAATTTGAGATTTTCCTAAACTAATTCAAAGATGTGACCAAAGAAAGTTCATTTATTAGGATTGGATTTACTTTGAATTTTGTGTGGATTGATGTGTGTGTTTGAGTTTGAGTGTAGCACACTCTACCCCACATGGGAAACTCGAATTTTGCCTTGGAGGCCAAATTTCAAAGCTTGTGGGACAAGTCAAACTTGTCCCACACCTCTTAAAACCCCATGCCAACCCTACCTATGGGTTGGAAGGCCAAATTTAGGGTCTTTTAGGTGTTTTGGGGGGATAAAAGGGTAAAAATATTAATTGCACTTTCTTTCAAATTTAATTTTGTCCTTTGAGGGAGTGGGCTTAGTTGGAGTGTGCAAGTTGCTTGCCTTTCTTTCAACCACTTATTAATGGTGCATTGGAATTTGATGTTGACCAAATGATGTGGAGTGGAGGGAAAAGGAGGTGGCATCCTACTTGGAGCCACATCATCCCTCCCTCTCTTTTCTCTATTTATTTGAGCCTCTTGTTTGTTTTGGGGGTTGGAAGTTTTCATGTTTTAGTCTTTTTGTATTTTGGAGAGGAGAGGATTTGGAAGGAGCTTGTGAATTTTTGGAGCTTGTGGATACTTGTGAGAACTTTGTTGGAGCTTGTGGATGCTTGCTTGATCCTTGGAGGGATTTGAGACTTCATATTTGGAGCAAGCTCTACCATGGAAAGGTAGGAGCTTCCCCTTTGTTGCATTATGTTTCTTTTGTCATATGAATGTATTTTTATGTTGTGTTGAATGTTGTTGTTTGAAATGCTTGTTGGGAATGGGTAGAATGCCTAAGTTGGGAGTGAGAGGAGACTATGGGGAGCTTAATTGAGGGAGGCATAAGAGATCATGTGCTTGAGGAGGGAGCTTGGGTTGGGTGTCCACCTTGTAAGAGAAATTCTTGCATTTCTTATTGTTTTACTTTGAGGGAGCCATAAGAGTTGAGGGAGGCATAAGAGTGAGTGGAGGGATAAGAGGTACTTGAGGGAGGCATAAGAGTTGTTAGGGGTATTGTGTTTGCATTGGAGGCTTTTAGGTGGCACCCATTCCCATTGGGAGGCATAAGTGGCTTCCCCATATGTCTTACTCTTGTGGCTTTCTTGGTAAGCCTTGTGACTTGTTGTTGTGATTGTTGATCTTCTTGTTTTGAAGGATTATGAAATGCATGTGAAATATTATTTTTAGTTATGTGGAAGCTTGTAGTTGCCATGAGTTGGATTCTCTCCCATTGTGATGTGGTTGGGGCTCGGGGCCAATGGAGAGGATGGCTTCTCTTCTCCATTGGGTAATTTGGTTGGGAGGAGAGCGTTGCCTCTCCCCTTATTTTGTTGTGAATCAAGAAAACTATGGAGGAGCCACCTTGTTGATAATTGGAGCTTTGTAACCTTGTTGTTGACAATGTAAAACCACCATGTATTTACCCACCTTGAGTGGAGGAAAAATGTAATATTACTTTGTATTTTAGCTTCCATTATTGCAAATTTGTTTCCACATGATGTAGAAAGTGTTGTAACAAATGTTGAAGGAAAGTTGTTTTTGAACTCCAATAATAAGCATGTAATATAGATGGAATCAAAAGTTGAAAGGATGACAATCTATCTATTCTCCTTCTTACTTGACTTGGAACCTCTCATGAGTATGTTAATCTTGTTTACATGTTAGTAGTTCTTGCTTTAAAACTTAATGGAAGTAATTTTGGAACCCTCTTGAAGGGTGTTGGAAATTTTTACAAAAATATATATTAAATTTTGTCTTATTACTTGAAAGAGATATATGGAAAGGTGGGAATATTGGTGCAATCTTTCTTCTTGTAAAATAAATAAAAGTAGTTTATAAATAATTGGTTGCATACATAGTATAAAATATTTTCCTTTGCACACTTAGTGTAGATCCATTCCTACTTATTACATGTGAAAGAAGACATAGAGAAGTGGAAAAACTATTGGAATAAATTATAAGCAATAAAATATTCAATGCTACTAAAATAGAAAACAAATATACAAACTTAAATACTTGGGAAATAAAGCTTTGGAATAGTATCTAACGGATATACATGCTCTAGTTTTGGCCACTTATACCTCCAAATGATTAATTTATTTGTTGGTAAAGAAGAAATGTTTGGAAATATGGAAATCGAAACCTTTAGCTGTCCCGTTGCAATATGTTTTTTTAGCACACTAAGTTTGCAGGCATCTTTTAGTTTTCACACTCTTTGCAAAGCAAATTTGACTTCATGAATATTCTGATATGAAAAGGATCCACCTCTGTGAGGTTCTCCCCTACTTTATGAACGTTCGTGTTGAGATAGACCCTCCTTTTTGAGATCTCTTTTGTTTCCACGGGCTGTATACAATATCTGGCAAGTTTCAATAGAGAATCAACGTAATAAATTTCTTCTGGTCCCCGGGTAACTCTTTCTCTATCTCTCAATCATTTTGATAAAAATATCACAAAGGAGAATCCTGAATTTGAGGATGTAGACAATGCTGAACAGATAACAACATAGATAGACGACCTGCTTGCTTGTGCACCTTCACCGCCCGATGTTTCCAGTGTAGGGCGTGATTTGGAATCCCTGCCAAGCACACACCTTGCAGCACCCAATGAAAGCGGAGGTAACTCGCCTTTTCCCACGCGCTGGAGCTCCTCCTTAATCTACCACCCTCTGTCCACGCGCCTAGGGACAAAAAGAAAAAAAAGAGAAACCAGACTTCTCACGTGCCACGTTTCATCTACTACCTCCATTGTAGTTTACGCGGCCGGGGTCGATTCGATCCTCGAGCTCACGCCTCTCTTCCGGCCTATAACTTCATCTTTAACACCATATTTATTAGGCGCGGCCAGATCTGTAAAGAAAAAAATGACAGGTGTGGTGGGTAGAGTGTAGACTACAAAAGTCAAGTGTTTTAAAACGTGAAGGAAAGTATGCGGCTGGTTGGGTGAAGCCCGCATGCAAGGAGGAAGGGAGTTTTAAATGGTGATAGTTGGTTGTTGAGAATTCACTGCCCCCATCCATTAATATTGATAACAAATCCCTTGAATCATTCCAAAATAGAATCAAAAAAAAAAGAGAAAAAAAAATAAAATAAACTCTTATGTTTTCAATCTAGGTTATGATCACATAAGCTATGTTTCTCCTCTTGTCCAATGGCAGTGGACTTGTTTCTTGCCACGTCAATGTGGGTGTGGCATTGATCTGCCACATAGTTGTTATCCCGTCGATCCATATGCAAATGGTGGCTTTGTTGGTTTATCCACCCAATATGTGGGTCGTTCTAAAATTCTATCACCGTTCGGGGCCAAGTTGTGCATTAATATGGATACTCGTGCATTGTGCTTTGAATTCCTTATATAAAGGCCAAGTCATTGTAAATTTGAAACAACCATTGTAATACCAGTCAAGTTATGTGGAAGAAAACAACGGGAAGAAAGGTTCTTTCCGGACAAGTCAAGTCACTTGAATACAATGCAATAAAATAAATCAATGTCAAGTGCATACCGAAATGTGTAATTCCCTATATATATATGTGTGTGTGTGTATATATGTATGTATGTATGTATGTATGTATGTATGTATAAATATATATTTATATTTACATATATTATAATTTATTAAATTAGGAGATAACGTAATTTAAATGAATAATAAAATAAAATTAGAAATTGAGTGGGTAGGGTTTTCACTTCAAAATAAATTATATCCTACTCTAGGGTTAACCTTCAGAAATATTGTTATCTCGATATTATCAGACCTTAGGCTAGTTAACTCGAAGGACGACCCTTCTCATCCTTTGTGAAACGTCGAATGAGGTAAAATCAAACTTCTTTGACCTCGAGGCATTATCGTAATTGTAGTAGTTTTGAGCCTGTATGCGGGCTCACCCTGGTACTATTTTTTTTTTTTTAAAATAATTGTCGCATTTTCGGGTTGTACTTTCGTCGTCAGTTGTGAGCATCGTTTTTTTTTTTTTTTAGGCGTTACACTAAGTGGAAACAACATGGAAAAATTTATAGTAAGAATTATTCCTTTAGTTCCCAATACAAGGGTTTTTATTCCAATGTCACCCTTCAACTCCAAATTGATCTTAATCTTCAAATCACAAAAATGGGTGTGTAGGCAACACTCACCCCACAACCTTTATTCCAATGAGGGAGGAATTCATCTTCCTCATTGGCCCCGAGCCCCATCCATAGAGAAATAAAGAATGGATGCAACCAATGGTAACTTTCACAAATTCTTCCACATAACAACACACATGGCGACAATATTTTAAAACACATACAAGCAAAAAATAATAAAATATAAATAAATTGCAACTTTTTCAAAAATGCTTAAAACTCTAAGCCAAGGGAGCAATGAAATATGGGGAAATCACGTATTCCACCCAATGGGTTAAGTTTTCACCTTAAAATGCTCCAAAAAAACTTCATCCACACAACAAAACTAAACTCTTATCCCTCCCTCAAACTCTTATCACTCCCTCATACTCTTATCACTCCCTCAAGTATTTCATACAAAGATAAGTAAGAATATCTTATCTTAAAAAGGTGGGACACCCAACCCAAAATCCCTCTAAAATATGCAAACAATACTCTTATCCCTCCCTCAAAATATCCCCATATTCCTTCTCCTACACCATCCTTAAGGCCATACTACCCAAGTCCCAAACATGCACACACAAACATTCATTTTACATACAACACACATATAATAAAATAAAATTGCAAGGTTAAAGTCCCTACCTTTCCATTGCAAGAACATTTAATCCACAATCATAACTCTAATATCCTTCCAAGCTCAATCCCAAATCCAAACAAGCTCCAAGACTCCAAGAAAGAAACTCAAGCCAAAATCTCCAAAATGTAAGTGCACAACTAAATCAAGTAACCCCAAAAATATCAAAATAACTTGTATAAATAGAAAAAGAGGAGAGGAGGGTGAGGTGGCTCCATGTAGGATGTCACATAACTTATACTAAAATCCATGTTACCAAGTTAAACATTAGAATCAAGGCTAATAAATTTGTGGTGAGGATATGACAAATTCCTTCCACACGTAAACTCTCACTCCATATGTCTAAGGAAAAAAATATATAATGTAATAATGTGCAATAATTTCACCTTTTTACTTTCCAAAACACATAATGGGTTCTAATATTGAACCCTTGCCCCATAGATATAGTTGGTATGTGAATTTAAGAGGTGTGAGAAAGAATTAAATTGTCCCACAAGCCTCCAAAAATGGCTCTAAAGTCATCTTTCGGGATTTGGGGGATGGGTTGACTGCACAACATCCAAATTAATTAGAATCCAACTCAAATCAAAAGATCACAAGGAAAATCTACCTGAAATAAATGCCCCTTGGTCACATCCCAAATTAATTTAGTTAACATGATTAATAAACTTAAATAAGAGCACATTAATTAACAATAATAAAGTGATATACATTACTATAATAAATCACATACTTCAAGAATAATTTAAAAAGGAAACGGGAAAGAACACATAGGAAATGGTCACATTTTGAGGTCATTCACCTATGGGGATATCCTAACTACCTAACAACACACAACAATAGAACTTAACATAAATATGCCATGGTGACCTTCGTTGTAACCATTTAATATTTTGCTATGGTTAATCTCCTAACCCCCTTCTTATTATGTCGTGATATAAGTGTATGAAAAATCAAACAATACCCCTTTGGTCCCAAGGCTACATCAAATACATCAATAAATAAAACACACACATACATATCATCCAACAACATCATACATGAAGATATATCATCATCATTAGAATTAGGAAATTCTATCAATTATTTGAATCACTAAACATCTCAATTTTTTGTAATCATATCAACAGTATGATCATAAGGTTAGTCCAACATCCAAATATAATCATCATCATCAAAATCCAGAGCATCAATATATAATGAAACAATACTAGATCATCATCTATCAATGTCTGCTAATCAAAATATGATAATAATGCTCATCTACTAATGTCTACTAATCAAAATATAAAAATAATGTCCATCTACCAATGGATCCTAATTAAAATATAACAATAATATACATACTTCTAGTCCACAATAATAAAAATCATAATAGGATAATGTCGAAGAGGAGTGGGCACTACAAGTGGCAACAAGGAGTCAATCCCAACATAAAATTTTTGCATGACCAATGATGACAATAGCTATGTCAAAGGGTGTGGCCCCTAGGAGAGGGATCCCAACCTAAAAATGAATGCATAATATGATAAATATTTCAAGAGGGGCTGTAATTCCCACAAAGTTGTCATCCTGAAAACCCAAGAACAAACCTAGGTAAACAACAAAATTTATGTAATTTTTTTGTTAAAACCTATTCACAACAATAAGTTAAAGTTAGAAGTCACACTTTCTTGTTTTAAGTTATATTAAAATAATATTATTAATTTCCCTTCTAAAATAATGAAATCTCCCAATAAATTATACTAAAAATTAGTTACTTTAAATCAAGAATTAGACATCCCTATAATTTACTTAATACAATTTAATCTCGCCATAATTAAATTTGATTAGTTAATCTCAAGGCTAGTGTGGTCTATTTAATTAAATAATAAATTTCTATAATACCCACAAAGGGTTCAACTTGCATTAAGTAAAAAGGTCTCTAAAAGACACTTGGGTTGGAAAATAATAACACCCCTACACATACTATGGTGACCCCAAAATAATGTCTACCCATGCAAAATAAATTTGAATTTCTCTCACCCACATCCCACCTACTTTTTGTAGGGATGAATCTCATCCATTGGATGGATTCATTTGGGGCCATTAGATCTATGGACTCAACTAACCCTAAGCTTGCATACAAAAATCTCTTTTCTCTTTTGTTTTTTACTTATTGTTTCTTCTTTTGTTTTGGAGATTGGTGGAGAGGAGGTGGAAGCCATGAAAAGAAATCTCAAGCACTTGGAAAGATGCAAATTCTTATTTCCTTTTTAAAGTGTTATATAAACTCTCTCCTAGGGTTCCAATGTATTTTATTTATTATTTTATTTTTTTCTCATTATTTAGCCTTTGCCCAAATGGGCATATGGGTTTTGCCCCATTTTAGAGGAAATAGTTAAAATGGTGATAGTTTTTACTTAGGTAGAAAATATATACATACATACATACATACATACATATATATATGTATGTATGTATGTATATTTTTTATTAAAATAATATTTTAATGAAACCTGAAATAATAAGAAAAAAATACAATGATTAATATATATATATATATATATATATATATATATATATATATATGAAGACGATGTATAAACGTCCTCCGTGGGAGAAGGGACAACCGCACAAATAGTGATCGAGTCTAAATTATTTTTTTCGACACAAAGTAATAAAGTGTTGGGTGCAATATTGGCTGGGATTTTAATGTTTATTGGGGGAGGTTTTCCACCCCATCCCCCATACCATAGTAAATGGGGTGGGGATGTGATCATGACATACCCCCACCAATTCTTTTGTTTCAAAGTGCAAGCCCCATGCCCTTTGGGGTCTAAACCCAACAATACAAAATTTCATTTCGTTTTAAAACTCTCCTTTGTTTAATAATTTAATTTAGTTTTTATAAGTTTCTTTTTTTTTTTTAAATAATAGTTATATATATATATATATATATATATATATATTTATATATATATATATATATATATATATATATATATTAATTAATTTTAATAACAATATTAATAATATTAATATTAATAGAATTGTCAATAAATAATAATATTTATATTGCTAATAGGATCACCTAATTTAAATCTTATAATTTAATATTTTTTCTAAAATTTTGTAGTAATGTTGTGTGGGGTAAAACTAATCTTGTTTCCCTTATAAATTTATAATAAATTGATCATCACTTTATACAATCAAATGAGGCTAAAGTTCAAAACTAACCATACTTTTTTATTTACTCCATTTGATTTAAAATGAAAAAATGATCCGTTTGTTGACAAAGTAACAAAGAAATGAAATTTTTAAAACTCTTCCATAAATACATATGAAGTTTAAACTTTCTTCAATCAATGCAAAAGAATGAACACATATAGTTTATCTTATTATTATATGCCTTTCAAGTAATACAACAAGAATAATATTTCTTTCTTTTACAACCTACAAGTTACAACCTTTCCCACAAGTAGCTTCTAACAATATTTACCAATAATTTTAAAAAAGAACAACACACCTATGTGAGATAATAAATCAACTAAATGTGAACAAGTTGTTTTCTTTTCAATCTCACTTTCATTATATCAAAACTTGCTTCACTAAAATTGTTTCTCTTTCCCACAATGCATTACAACTTAATAACAAAATATTCAATACAACTTTTCTTTCAAATACAATACTATAAGTCTTCCACCTTAAGTGGGAATTTACAAGAAAGGTAGCTACAATGAAGGATTTCTTAGTCTTCTACAAGTGCTCCAAGTCCCAAATCTCCAACATGAGTTCCACCATTTCTTCACTTGATCACAACAACAAAAATGGGGGAGAGGCAACACTCTCCACCCAACCAAAACTCCATTGAGGAGAATAAGAAATCCCCTTATTGGCCCCCATGCCATAACCACAATGCAATAAGGGATGGATAAAAACATGGAAATTATACAATGCTTCTTCAACATAACAACAATTTGCACAACCATTTCATGAACATTCAACACAAGAAAGCAGAACACAATCATATAACTTTCTTACGAAATACACAAGGCTTGAAATGCAAGCCAATGGAGTAAGGATCTATGGGGAGATAACTTATTATTCTCAATGGGATTAGGTTCCCACCTTAAAACCTTCAGATATACACCTCAAAAATCCCTACATAAATCTTATGCCTCATGAAGATCCTCTTATGCCTCCCACATTCTCTTATGCTTGCTTATAATCTCTTATGTCTCCTCACAAAAAAAGAAGTAAGAAATGAAAGAATTTTCTTTTCCAAGGTGGGGTACCCAACCCAACTCCTCTAAAGCATAAAATAAACTCTTATGCCTCTATAAATATACTCAAGGACCCAACAAGCATACCAAAACACTCAATAACATACACATATACACAAGTAAAAGAATAACAATTAAACAAGGGTGTAGCTCCTACCTTTCCATGGTAGAGCTTGATCCAAGAGTCACACACCAAGCTCCTTCAATCCAAATCTACCATAAACAACTCCAAAAAATCCACAAAAACTACAAAATCCTCCAACTCCAAAAATACAAGAGCACAAAAAGAAATGAAGTAACCCCAAAACAAAAAAAAGAACTTGAATAAATATAAAAGGAAGAGAGGAGGGTGAGGTGGCTCCATGTGGGATGCCACATCACTTATCCTAAACTCCACATAAAAATTCAAACCTCAAGCCCAATGCACAATAAATTGGTGTTTGAGAGGAATGACAAACCTCTTACACACACAATCCCAACCCACCCCTATGAGGACAAAATTTAAAACACATGGAAGAAAAGTGCAATGAATGCCACTTTTGTCTTATAATACACTAAATGGGGTGTATTTTTGACCCCCATTCCATAGGTAGGGTTGGTATAATAAATTAAGAGGCGCTTGAACAATTTTAACTTGTCCTACAAGCCTCCAAAATGTCACTTAAGCCCAAATCCGAATTTCCTAGTATTGCGAGTGTACATCACTCAAGATCACATACACTCAACTAACACAAAAGAACCAAAGAGGATACTACTCTAATAAATGACTAATGTTTTTCACATCCATAATTATCTTAATGACATGATTAGTTCACTTAATTCAACAAAGATAAAAAAGGATTACATCACAAATTGTATCACAAACTCCAAATTTAAGTAAAAGAAAAGAAAATAATAACACACAAACCATTGGTAATAAATGGAGGTCATCCCCCATAGGGACCTCTTAAAAACAAATAACCAAAAAAACATTACACAAGTTAGGTGACCATTGTCATATCCATCCAGTATTTTGATGTGGTTGGTATCTAATTCTCCTTTGATTGTTGTGATTTAATTACTGCAAAATGAAAATCACATAATACATCAAAACATCAAAGATAACATATATGCATACAAATCAATAATCATCCATATGTAAATTAAATCATCATCTAGACTAACAATGCTATTATTTCAAATTTCCAATAACATCTCAATTCTATATTTCATCAATACCAATAAGATCACAAGATTTGTTCAACTGCTAAATCCTACTCAACATGACGAGAATGTTGAATTTGAATAATACATATATGTCAACAACACATCATCATCAATATAAAATGTCTCTCTAAGAATCCACACAAATCATATGATTAATCACAATCCATTAATATTCAAAGTATCCCTATCGTCTAACATCATGCTAACCCAAAATGATACCATAATATCCATGTCTATAGTCATCAGTAATTGAAATCAAAATATAATAAGTGTCGAAGGTAAGTGGGAACTATAGGGGCAGTCCCAAATCATCTAGAAGATTCTAGATATGGGGTACTTTAAGTTTTCAATTCTTACATTAGACTTGAATATTCAATAAAACATTAGACACAATCATGAATTCGATGAAACATGAAAGATTTCAATTTCCAAACTTATTAATAAAAAAATAGTATTTATCTCATTCTACATAAGGAAAGGATTTACACTCTAATACCATGTTAGACTTGTGTAGAGGCCATGGAAAATCTTGGCCAATCCACAAGAAAAAAATTTCATTGGAAGTGTTCCACCCCCAGATGGAAAAAATAATTCATGAATCTTAGCCCACATGGTTTTAGCTCTTTCAAAAAAATACAATAGATTTATAGTGGTTTAAATACATCCATAAAAAGGAAACATGGGTCATGAACAAAGAGGTGAATGAGCCTACACCCAGATTAGTAAGTACTAATAAATTAAAGAGTGGGAAAAATTATCAAACTTGGGCTCTAAAAAGGAAAAATATATGGGTCATGAACAAAGAGGTGAATGAGCCTACACCCATTAGTAAGTCCTAATAAATTAAAGAGTGGGAAAAATTATCAAACTTGGGCTCTAAAAGAAAAAATATATGTAAGAAACACTAAGTAGAAGGGAAAATGAGTCGATGAAAGACACGAGTTTTGAAACCATTGGAATCTTTGGAGAAAGTAAAACCTAGCCTTTAATGGGTGAATAATTAATAAATAGTTTATTGGAAACCATTTCAAGTGCTTCCACCAAGTTATAGAAGACATTATCATATTTTTGCAACATCATGGTTGTAATAGATTCAATAATCACTTGATAGGATATGTGATCGCCATTAGCTAATGAGAATTAATCCTTAGCTTCTGTCAACTAAGAAATTTTCAACACAAATGAATAAATATTTCCTAAATTTTTTGAATCCCTAGTATGAAAATATCAAGCATGTGTACCAATGTAACCTCAATAAGAGATACATTATGAAAGGTAATGACTCTGCAAAGACTCGCCTATTGGTGCTCAATTTGGTCTCACCCCATTTTCATTGAAATTCTTCAGTTTGTGGGCTCTATCGTGTTTTCTATCTCCCCGTATTGATGCATGAAAACTATATTATCCATTTGGTTTCCATGATCAGTCCCTTCTTTTTGTCGAGGATCACTTTAAATCCATAATTTTTATTTGTTCATCTGTCCATGTGAAAAGAACTATATCTTGAGTGAAAACTCGGGTTTTTTCCTTCCTTCCATTTTCTATAGTCAAGTTTTGTTGTGTCTGTCATTTTTGTCCCAAATATCTATGGAAACATGATTGGATGAATCTAGGAGGATTATATTTAGGCCTTATAACATTTCTAAATTGTGTGTTTTAAAGAAGGATAAATTTACGAGTGTAAATGGTGATTTTCCCACATTTTACTATTTGACGGGTGAATTTTTCCCAATGAAATTCATATCTCAACATTTATGGAAGCAAGGCCCTTTCTGGTTGGATGTGGCTTGGTGGGGAACTTTGAAACTCTAAGGCCCACTTTAGAATCAAAACTTTTCCACATGGAGGGCCGACACTAATCTAAAAAATTTCCCTTTTGTTTTGGCTGGAGATGCGCCGAGGAGACACGTGGAGGTTTCCACTGCATTGCCAAGACTGGAGACAAATTTTCCATATGGCTAGTACAACTTTGGTAGACAGGGAAACAAGGAGGGCTGACACTCATTTGAGGATTAGCCTTAGGGTCCCACCTTAACAATTGTGACAGGGAGACATGTGGAGGCTTCCGTCGGCTCCACTCTATACTTAAACTTTCCAAAGCAATTTTGAAAGGCTGGCACATGTGGAAGAACCACACTAGTTTGGGGGACCGGCACCTAAATTTTATTTTGAAAGAGCTCCAGGAGGACACTTGGAGGCTTCCACTCACTCTTCCCTTTCTTGGACTTTTCAACAGCCAAGGAAAACTGTCTCGGACCCTAGACACATGGCACCTTCCACTGATCCTTTAAATTTTTAACAACTCTTACGGACTTAGACACATGGTGAGTCCATGCTTGTCTGGGGTCTTTTCTTTTGGTGATCATCTCAAAGTGTGCCTTTGAGACACATGGAGGCTACTATTGGCTCCTTTTGGTTGAGATTTTTAAGAGATCAAAAGGCATTTTCTTTGGCCGTGGCACGTGGAAGGCCCGCGCTTATTGGAAAAATTCCCCTATACTTCTCCTTTGCAATTGTGCTTCAGGAAACACATAAAAGGCTATGATATAAAGTAGAAAAGGGGCATAATCAACGGTTATTGTGTGTGTCTCTATTTTTTGCCATTTTTTCTCAAGACTCCTAGAGATGTGAATACGCACTACTTTTTATCGGTCTTTGATGAAATTCCTTGTCATTTTTGTCTCCAAAGTGCCATTGAATGGATTCAAAACTTAATTTTTATTCTAATTATTATTAAGGTTGATATTTTGAAGTTGGAATTTGTCGAGCACTTGTAAAAATGGTAATTACTAGAGAAGTTGGATGCGGGACAGATTTGGAGAGGAAAGAAAGGAAAGCGATGAAATGATGAAAGTTGTAGGTGTAAAAGATGAAAAAGGTGTTTCCTCGAGAGAAAAAATGATTACCAGTCAAATCCAGATTATGCATATCCAATGGAATATGATTAAAAAGGGTATTTCTCACATGACAACATCAGAATTATTAGAAGGACTGCAAAAAAATTGTGGCATGGCATCCCGGTCATTAGTCGAGGGCCCAGGAAACATGATCAATTCATAATTGGTCCACCTAGTAGCTTTCGGATGTGAATTCATTAAATATTGCTTTCGAGGTAAATTGGTAACAAAAAAGGTCCCTTGAATAATCTTATCTTTTGGGGAAAGTATGAGTGATTAAAATGTCTAAATTTAATGAGAATACTCTTGCGAAAGGGTTGGGGTTAAATTCTTAACAAATAATTTGAGAAAGCCATCTTCCTGAGAGACCAATCTGAGATAACCTGTTAATTTATTTTGTGTTAGATTTTATATCATGTTAATTTAGTTGGAAATGTATAGCCATTGTGAGCACTAAGATTGATCTAGAAGCTTTCCCTGTTGATGAATTTGAGCCATTTTGAAATTAATTTATCTTCAATCTCTAGCAATTTGTGTCTACTTTGTTTTTGAATGTCTGCAAATAGTTTCTTTCATTCCTATTGCAATCTTACATTGAAATATTTGTGAAATCACATAGGATCTCATCCCTATGATGGTTTAGTGGCATTTTTAATTTCATTTCATGAAGAGCCTTCATCCTATGATGAGATAAACAAATTTAAAATCGGTGTAGTGTCATTTGTTGATAAAAATTATTTGTAAATATTTTGGTCTACCTTAGGTGAGGTCAATCAGAGATTGTGATGTTTAATTGAGTTTTTAACTGAAGCCTTAATGTTAGAGTTTCAAAGATTTTGTGAAAATGTGTTGATCTAGGCCTCCATTGAAGCACACCTTCGGTTGAAGGAACGCATTAATTATTCTAAATCTTTTTGTTGTTGAATTGTACATTGTTGTGAATTCCCTCAAATATATTGTATAATCAAATTTATCTTGCTTAATCTCCCACCAAAATTATTCAAAAACCATGAATCCATATTGAACTACCTCTGTTTTCCCCGTATATCAACAAAGGAACAAATTCTATTTACTAAAATCTATAGAACAATCGGGATTTCTTAATGCCTTGATAACCTTATCCTTGTGTTGAAAGTATCTCCATATTTTAGAAGTGACAACTCTTAAGAGTTAAATTATGGAGTATTGATCATATTTTCCCAAGTTTTCCTTCATAAAGTTTTTGCAAAAGAATGATATCTCCATCTCCTTCATCAAAAGAGGTTGTTACACAAAGGGTCTTCTCACCCTAGTTGAAGAGCCACAACCTAAAGTAGTGAGGACAAGTCAAATCCTATTGAAGGTGTTATCCATCTCTCCAAAAATTTGAGTGAAAAGTACTAGTTAGTTCTCATCCCTGACTACAAAATGAAACACATTGTGATCTATCTATCTCTAAGCTTCGTGTTCAATCTTTGTTGTTACTTGACTTGAAAAGGAGAACAAATTTGGATACCAACACTCATGTCACCATGACCGGGAATATTTGAACAAAGGTGTACATGAAAAAACCTTGGTAATGTTTGTTACATGATCTAAGTGTAAATGCATTGCCGAAAAATCATTATCTGTTCGAGATCTGTAAGAATTATTCAAAGTTCTAAGTTTTGAGTGAAATATTTCCAGCTTACAAAGTTATTACACTAAATTTTGTATCATCATTGATAAATTTGGGTAGAAGAAGAGAAGATCTTGTAAGCTTTGCATGAATCTGGTGTTGTGAGGCATTTGATAGGTTCTCATAGTGCATTTGTACAAACTAAGGTTAAAATCCTTAATGGTGACTCCATGTTGTTTAGATTCTTAATAAATACTAGTGTCTTAACATATATCAACTAAGATTTTTCATTAATCTCTACAAAGCTGGAAGGAAGGAGAGTTTTCTTCACCAAGGACCCTAGTAGAATGTTTTTTCAAGATTTAGGAAAGTATAATTCGGAGGAAGAAGAATTTGGAAGGTTCTTGGAGATCAAGTATCAATAAAAGAGATCTCCATTGGTGAAACTGATCAGGTTGTGATTGAAGATTGTAATACTTTCTCAAGTGCTTCTATATCAAGTAGTCTCTTTGTTGAATTGAATTCTCCATTTGGAAAGGCTCCTTTTTTTTTTTTTGAAACATTTACTTCTTAATCAGCCCCGTTATTTTCCAAATCTGATAGAGTTTTCCAAGAAACAGAGCCTTTAGAGGGAAGTCATTCTGAAAATTGCATCCCTATACCACACATACCTCTCACTCCTCATCATTTTGTTTCTCCTATAAGATCACCTCCTCAAAATAATATGGCTCAGCCTCCACCCATACCTCCATTTGTTGTTAATATTTTTTCTCCCATCAGTTTTAGAGGTATGACTAGCTATCCAAATGTTGTGCCACAAGATGTAAGAAATAGATTGCCTAAGTTTCAAGGAAATAATGCAATCACTGGTGATCAACATTTGAAGCTCTTTGTCAATATGATGGAGGACTTCGAAATAGAATTTGAGGATGTATACATTAAATTGTTTATCCATACTCTAGAAGAAGATGTAAAGGACTGGTATAAATCTTTGTCCAGATAATTCCATTGACTCTTGGACAGAGATGAATAATGCTTTTAAAATGTATTATGGTGATAATACAGACCCTAGGTTTTTTTATTAGAATTTGAAAATCTAAAAAAGAATCCTAATGAATCGAGTGCATGATTTCAATACAAGATTTAACAAAATATTGAGAATACTTCTTGTTAATTTGAGACCATGTGATGAATCATGTCTGATAAATTATTCAGATGCATTTAATATTCTTACTATTTCAAGGATAAGAATCCTAGAACTTTGAGGAAGGACTTTACCATGGATATGTAAATTGAGAACAATAATAAAGTAGTTGAAAAACCTCCTAATAGGGAGGGTGTTAAAATGATAAACCCAGAAAATCCTCAACAAGTAAGGTTGTGGATCTTGTGGAAATTGTAAAGACTTTGGCTAGAGATGTCAAAGAAATATCTTACAAGCTATCCAAGGCGGAGAAAGGAATTGGAAAAACTTCTCAAGTTCAGCATAGGTAACAAGGACAAGTTGAATTTGAAAATCATCTAAGAAAATATTAGAGATCTAATGATAGAGGTAAAGGACCCATGGGAGCTAAACAAACCCAAGTGGGAAAATAGAGTAGTCCATAATCCTCTAAATGCAAGAGTTGTTGTTGTTGAAGAGATAAATTAAATTGATTGGTGTGACAAGTGTTTCTTACCCCATTGTCATGTGAAGTAAATCGAGAAAGTTGAGGAAGCTAACGATGATGATAACACCGATGATGATGATGCATGGTGGACTTCTCTACAATCTTACAACAAGGAGAAACTTCAACTAAATAAATAAGTGCAAGAACTATTTCTAGTTTTTGGGACTACATTCACTAGGTACCTCTTCTTCCTCCCTCTCATGCTTTTGAAATAGATATGGTACAAGATTTTGAACTTCCTAATAATGATTTTGAGTACGTAAGAGCTCTAATGATTAAGAAGTATGATGGAGGAATCCCATCAGAAGAGGATACACAGTTGTTAATGAATGTTGTTTTTGCCCAAGAAAAAGAGTATAACACAAGAAGTAAAGTTGTCAAAGGGGTAGGGCCTCAAGCCAAACCAAAAACCCTAGTTCTCACTAATGTCCCAAAAGAAACTTGAAAGAAAGATACATATGGAAAATGCCTTGTTGTCTTATGTAGAACTGGTGTTCCCACCCATGCCCAAAATGTGAAAAATATTGTGCCATCCGATGAGTTTGTCAATCTTTCTCCAAATGTTGCTTTGCCCAAATACATTCCCTATGACATAAGTCTTGAGTCAGATCAAGATTTCTATCCCAATTGTTGAACTGCTTAGGATTCCTAAGCACAAGAAGAGGGCCTTTGAGTATTTGGGATTGGAAGAAGATAAGAGTACCCAAGGTAGAAATATAAATAATGTAAACACTCCTCTAACCATTGCAGACCTAGAAAAACCACCAACATTGGAGGAGATAGGTGAACCACCTGAAGTTTACTTGGGAACATATTTAGTTGAGTCTCAATTAAATGTTGATCCATTTTTTACAACACTGATTATTAAGGAAAAACTACTACATAATTATATGTTTGATTCTGGAGCATCATGTAATGTTATGCCTCTAGAGTCATGAATGAATTGAACATTAAAGTGATAGAACATTCTAGCAAGTGTACTACCGAATGGATTCTAGAGAGGTTTTGTTGCGGGATGTGTAAAAGGTTTGATGGTACGATTTGTAACTTCTCTAGGTAAGAACTTGAAACTTGATTTTTTTATTGTTGATTGCCCTGCCAAATGGGGCATTCTGTTATCAAGAAAGTGGGCTGCAAGTGTTGGTGGAAGTTTTCAAATGGATATGTCTTTTCCCACCATTCCAGCTGAAGCCAACCTTTTAAAGCTGTATGGAGAGAAGAAGATGTTACACCTCATTGAAGATCCCAATAATGCTTCTTATGAAGTGTTGTATGCTGATGTAGATGATGATAACTTTGTTGGGTTTACTGATGGGAAAGTGCATAATATTGATCAATGTAAATGTATTGAACAAGTAGGTTTACGTTGGACATTGTTACTTGATGGATCTTGTTACATGTTTGGAAATGGTGTTGGCATTGTTCTGATTTCTCCAAGCCAAGAAGAGTTTGTCTTTTCTTTCAAACTCAACTTTTAATGCACTAAAAACATTGCTGAATATGAAGCACTGTTATTAGTCTTCAGAATTATATGGAAATATGGTATAAATGATATCATTTTCAAAGGGGATTCAGAACAAATTGTCAAGCAAATTAGAAAAATGTATGGTACCAAAAATTAGAGAATGAAACATTACAATAATGCACTCGGGATTTGATTGAAATGTTTGACTCTTTTAATATTGAGCACCATGATGAAAAGTTTAATGTTTTTACGAGACAAGTTAGCAGTACTAGCATCTAAATTTGGGAATTATACAGTGTCTCCATTTTGTGAGTATGATGTTGAAATACTAACAAGGACATCTATCCCTGATAACATTAAAAATTTGCAAGTGTTCGATGATGATGCTAAGCTAAAATGGTTTATGCAGAACGAAGGTGAGTTTGCTGACCAAAATATAGATTGGGAACTAATGGTGTGTGTTATTGAAGGAAAGGAAACTTTATTTGGAAAAGACATCATCCAACTAAAGAAAAACATGATTCCCAGAGGTTTGGTGGCTCTTGAATAAAACTTTGATAATGTTGATTACATTATTAACGAAGTATGTTAGTCTTAAGAGATGTGGAAGAGCATAACTGGGCACAAAGGAAAAACCACGTAAAATCTGGTTAGGAAGCAATCTCAGCAAGGAAGATAAGTAGTCCTATGTTCAATTGTTGAATAAATATCAAAACTACCTAGCTTGTTCTTACTCTGAGTTGAAGGCATACAGAGAAGATTTGTTCCAACATGAAATTTCTCTTGAATCTAATGCCAATACTTCTAGGAAAAAATAGAGGCACATCATTCCGCTCCTTTCTTTGAAGATGCAAGAAGAACTGAAGAAGTTGAGGGATGGAGGGATCATTCAACCAACAAGGTACTCATCTTTGGTTGCAAACCTAGTGCATGTCAGAAACAAGAATGGTGATATAAGGTTGTATGTAGATTTTAGCAACTTGAATAAAGCATCATTGAAAGATAATTACCCTCTGCCAAACATGGATAATATGCTACAATCGCTAACTACTTCTGAATTGTTCTCCACTTTGGATGGTTTCTCTAGTTATAATCAAGTTGTTGTGAAGGAGTAAAAAAAATATAGATTGTCTTCACCACTCCTTGGGGAAATTTTGTCTATGTTAGGATGCCTTTTGGCTTAATGAATGCTTTGGAGCAACATTTCAAAGGGCAATGTATGTAGCATTTAATTGGTTATATTAATGATTTCATTATTTTTTATCAAGATGATGTAAATGTGTTTTCCGAAAAAATAAATGATCACTTGTAACACTCGGAGAGAATGTTGTTAAGGTGTAGTGAGTATGGCATATCATTGAATCCCAAGAAGTTCTATTTTGGAGTGCAAAAGGGAAAGGTTCTTGGTCACATTGTATCAAAGGAAGGAGTCATGATTTATCTAGAGAGAGTGGAAGCCGTCAGGAAGGTTCCAATTCTGATAACTAAGAAGGGAGTTCAATATGTCTTTGGAAAAATAAACTTTATCAGAAGATTTGTGTCTAACTTTGCTTTGAGTTGGCCATCCCCATTACTAGCATGTTGAAGAAGGACCAAGTTTTCAAATGGGAAGAATATTCCATTCAATCTTTCAATGGGATTAAGGAAGCACTAAAGCATGCCTTTGCTTTGGCAGCAGTAAATTACAATAAGCCTTTTCAAGTGTTTTCTTTTGCTTGAGAAAACACCATTGCATCTGTTTTGTTACGAAGGATGATGAAGGGGCTGAGATACTAGTTTCATTTTTTAGTAAGGCGTTCCAAGGAGATGAGTTGAAGTACACCATCATGGAGAAGAAAGAATTTTCCTTGGTGAAAGAAACAAAGGTTTTTAGACCTTACATCTTGAGCTCTAAAGCTGTTGCTTGTGTTCCCCACACCATGGTGAAAGATATCTTATCGAGATGGATTTCTCAAGCAAAATATGTAGATGGGTAAACAAGATACGAGAATATGACATAGATATCCAAACCACAAAATCAGAAGATGTTTCGACCTATCTAAGCTTATGGATGAGAGAAACTTGTAAATTATTGAGGTGAATGAAGTAGAAGGAGAAAGAGTGGATGTCCTTGAAAATTTGGTAAGCTCTGAATGATACAAAGATATAATATTTTATCTCGAGACATCTATGCTGCCACTGAACATTTGAGTAAAAATTAGAAAAGATCCTGAAAGTTAGCCTCTGGAAAATATGTCATAACTGATTTTGGGTTATGTTTGAAGAACTTGGAGGGAGTTATCTTAAGATGCATTGTTGAGGATGAATCCCCAAAGGTAATTGTTGATCTCCATGGAGATGTATATGGGGACATTTTGCTAGAAGAGTTACAATACATAAAATCTTGAGGGCTGATTATTCATGGCCAACTCTCTTCGAAGATACATCTCTATTGGTAAGGAAATGTGAAATTTGTCAGCATTTTTTTGGAAGAATGAAAGATTATAGCTCCCTTCCTTTACAGCATGTGTCAGTTGAAGCCCTATTTAAGGAATGGGTAATGGATTTCATTGGCAATTTTTTTTATCCTTCCAGTGGTAGTCATAAATGGATTCTTATAGCCACTTATTATTTCACTAAGTGGTTGGAAGCAATCCCCACCATGAAAGCAACACACCAAGATATCATGGACTTCATGTTGAATCAAATCATATGCAGATTTGGAGTGCTAGTTAAGATTGTTGTTGATAATCCCATGAGTTCAGAGCCAAACCTTTAATGGAAATGTGCAAAGAGTATGGAATCAATTTGACATATGCTTCTAACTTCAATCCCGAAGGAAATGGACAAGTTGAGTCTAGCAATAAAATCTTATTGAAGATCATTAAAAGAACCTTGGAGATGAACAAAAGAAGGTGGGTGAGAAATTAAAGTTTTTGGTTGGGGTGTGAAATCACCTGTCAAAAAGAACTATTAGTAAGAGCCCATTTGAGTTGGTATATGGAAATCAAGCTTTGCTACCCCTTCATTTCATTTTGTTCAATAAATTAAAGATCAGGAAGTTAGTATATATGATGCTCAAGTCAATCAAATTATTGAGATAGATGAAGAAAGAAGGGCATCCCATCGAGGCATGTGAAGTTCGGAGAAAAATTGAAGAAGTTATTTGACAAGAAGGTGACTCTAAGAGCTTTCAACATTGTTCATCTTGTGTTATTATGGGATAGAAGGCATGAAGATAAGGGCAAGAATAGTAAATTTGATGCATTGTGGATGGGCCCTTATTCAATTGACATTCAAATTGGTGAAAATACCTTCTTCCTAAAATACTTAAATGGGGAACTTCTTGAATTTCCTGTTAATGGCAAGCATTTGAACCATTTCCTTGATTGATTTCTCAGAATCAAGGTATAATCCATTATACAGTGTAAATTCTTCTGGTTTCTTTCTATTTTTGTGTTTTTCTAGATTTTGTTTTGAAATGATCCTTGGTGGCCATTTTGTTGGTTTCTCGGTTCGTCCTTGGGGAGTTGGTTATTAGTGATCTTATCTGCAATCTTATTCTTTGACTCCATTTCCCAATGATTTATTTTAGGTACTTGGTATACTATTTGTTCTTATGGCACTCACAGGAGTGCCCATCCCAGTCAAAGCCAATGTTGGTGCTTAATTTGTTCTCACGCCAATTGTCGTTGAAATTATTTAGCTTGCGAGCTCATCACGTTTTTATCTCCCTATATTAATGCATGAATTTTTTTCTCCATTTGGTTGTCATGATCAATCCCTTCTTTTGGTCAAGGATCACTTTAAATCTAGATATTTTTTTGTTCATCCGTCATGTGAAAAGAAGCTGTGACTTGGGTGAAATCTTAGGTTTTTCCTTCCTTCCTTTTCCACAATCGGGTTTTGTTGTCCCTATCATTTTTGTCCCAAATATCTATGGAAACATGATTGGATGACATTAGGAGGATCATATTTAGGCCTTATAACATTTCTAAATTCTTTTTCCTTGAAGAAGGATTCATTTCCAGGTGCAAATGGTGATATTCCTGCATTTTACAGTTTGACAGGTGTATTTTTCCAAGTCAAATTCATATCTCAGCATCTATGGAAAGGTGGCCATTTCTACTTAGATGTGGCATGTTGGGGAACTTTTAAACTCTAAGGCCCACTTTAGACTCTAAATTTTTCCACATGGAGCGCTTGGCACTCAACTGAAAATTTGCCATTTTGGTTTAGCCTTGGAGATGCACCAGGAAGAAACATGGAGGTTTCTGCTGCCTTGCTAAGACTTAGAAAAAAAATTCATTTGGTTGGTACAGCTTTGGTAGACCATGGACATGTGGAGGGCCAACACTCATTTGAGGATCAGCCTCAGGGTACCCACCTTAACAATTGCGACATGGAGACATGTGGAGGCTTCCACCGGCTCCACTCTATACTTAAACTTTGCAAAGAAATTTTGAAAGGCTTGGGACACATGGAAGGGCCATGCCTATTTAGGGAATAGCCCCTAAATTTTATTTTGAAAGAGCTCCAGGAGGACACTTGGAAGCTTCCATGTACTCGCCCTTGCTTGGACTTTTCAATGGCCAAGGAAAATTATCTCAGACTCTAGACACATGGCGCCTTCCACTGGTCCTTCAAATTTTTTAACAACTTTGCAGTTAAGACAGATGGTGAGCCTCTGCTTGGGGACCATCTCAAAGTGTGCCATTGAGACACATGGAGCCTTCCACTGGATATTTTTTTGTTGAGACTTTTCTAGAGACCAAAAGGCATTTTTCTTGGGCCCAGGGCATGTGGAAGGTCTGCGCTTGTTTGGAAACTTTCCCCTATACTTCTCCTTTGTATTTTCACCAAGGAAACATGTGGATGGCTATGATATAAAGTAGAAAAGGGGAAGAATCAATGGTTGCTGTGTATTTCATCTATTTTTCCACCATTTTTGCTCAAAGACTCCTAGAGATGTGAATATGCACTATTTTTATCATTCTTTGATGAAATTCCTTGTCACTTTTGTCTACAAAGTGCCATTGAATGCATTCGAACTTAATTTGGGAGTCCAAGGATTGTTAAGGTTTATATTGTGAAGTTGTAATTGCTCGGCACTTGTAAAAATGGGAATTACCAAAGACGCTGGATGCGGGACAAAGTTCTGAGATGAAAGAAAGGAAAAGGAATAAATGATGAATGTTACTGAGCACAAAAGATGAAAAACGTGTTTCCTCGAGAGTGAAAAGGATTACTTGTTAGATTCAGCTATGCATAGCCTTAAAAATGATTAAAAGGGGATTTCTCACATGACAGGATCGAGAATGATTAGATGGACTACCAAAACGTTGTGGCATGACATCCTAGTTATTAGTCATGGTACCAAGAAATGTGATTAATTCATAATTGGTCCACACGAAAACTTTCGGATGTGAATTTGATAAATTTCACTTTCTACGAGGAAAATTGGTAATAAGTAGAGGTCCCTCGAATATTCTTCTCTTTTGGGAAGAAAAGTGAGTGAGTAAAATGTATAAATGTAATGAGAATACTCTTGTAAAGGGTCTCGGGATAAACTCTTAAGAGAAAATTTGAGAAATCCGTCTTCTTGAGAGACCAATCCAAGATAAAATGTAAATTTATTTTGTGTTAGATTTTCTATCATGTCAATTTGGTTACAGATGTATTGCCATTGAAGAGCACTGATATTTCTATGGAATCTTTCCCCTGCTGATGAATCTAAGCAATTTTGAAATTAATTTGTGTTTAATCTCTAGAAATTTGTGTATGCTGCTTTGCTTGAGAATGTCTTCAAATAATTTCGTTCATTCCTATTACAATCTTACATTTAAATATTTTTGAAATCACATACTATCTCTTCCTTGTGATATTTTAGTGGCATTTTTAATTTCATTTCAAGAAGAGCCTTCATCTTATGATGAGATAAACAAATTTAAAATCATTGCACTATCATTTGTTGATAAAGATTGTTTGTAAGTCTTTGGGTGTACCTTAGGCATGATTGATTAGAGATTGTGGTGTTTAATTGAGTATTTTAACTCAAGCCTTCATGTTAGAGTCTCAAATATTGTGTGAAAATGTGTTGATCTAGGCCTCCATTGAAGCACACCTTCTGGTTGAAGGAACGTCTTAACTATTCTGAAGCTTTCTATTCTTGAGTTGTCCATTGTTGTGAAATCCCTCAAAGATCTAGTATAATCAAATTTATCCTGCTTAATCTCCCACCAATTTTTTTCAAAAACCATGAATGCATCCTAAACTACCCCTATTTTCCCTGTATATCAACAAAGCAACAAAATCTATTTACTTGAAATACATAGAACAATCAGGATTTCTTAGTGTCTTCAATAACCTTAGTCTTGTGTTTAAATTATCTGCATCTTTTAGAAGTGATAACTCTTAAGAGTTAAATTATGGAGTATTGACTATATTTTCCCAAGGTTTTCTTCATAAAATTTGTGCAAAAGAAGGATATCTCCATCTCCTTCATCAAACAGAGGTTACACTAAGGGTCCTCTCACCCTAGTTGAAGAGGCAGAACCTAAAATAGTGAGGACAGGTCAAATCCTCTTGAAGGTGTTATCCATCTCTCCACAAATATGAGTGACAAAGGGCACGTTAGATCTCATCCCTAGCTACAAAATGACACACACTACGATCTATTTGTCTCTAAGCTCCATTTATAATTTGTGTTTATGCTCGACTTGAAAAGGAGAATGAATTTGGATACTAACACCACCAAAATGAGTTGTCATTCATCAATAACCTTGTTCTGAACTAATCTCCATTTTAAAGAATTCGGGGTTTGATCTTCTCGCTAGGATTTTGAAATACTTCTCATAACAAGTAAGAAACTAATTTCACAATGGATTTGATAAAATGTATATATGGGATATCTAAACCCTTCCATAAATTACAACTTTGAGGCAATCCTTCAAATTTAAAATTTTGTAGTAGAGTGTTCCTTTTATTCATTTCCTCTATGGTAAGAACAATCTCTTTTGAACAAATCAAAGTTCCATGATGGTCAACATTAAATAAAACATGGCCCTAATTTTTTTGATATGCAATAATATTCCTAGTAACTCGATGAATACTCTTACCATGTCATGAGCTAGGAAATAAGAAACTATTGAGCAATTTATCCATCTTTACTTTTGATTTTTCACTCTCCACCTATCTATTTACTATTTTTAGTGAGTTTTTATCACTATGTGTTTATATATTATTTAATTAAATAAAACAAGATATTTACAAGTTCAATATTTTACCATTGCCTTGGATATTTATTATTATTAGTAGTTATTTATCAACTGTTTATACATTCAACTTACAAACATGTAATGTAATTTGGAAAAGATAAAAAAGTATGAATATTGCATGAAAAATAAAATATGGGTAGATTTTTAATTTCCTACCCATTTAAAAATTTGATTGAATTTAGAAGTGTATATGAGAATCATCTACAAAGATAGTAGTCAATATAATACATGTATAATTACATATGATGAGGAATATGAAGGTGTCTATTAAAAAATGAAAATTGAAACTACCTTTAGTTCTTGCTTTATATCTCTCGTACTAAAAATACAAACTAGGAATAAAGCACCACAATAGAAACATTTGATCGGCATTGCATTACCTAGTTCCTATTGTTAATTAGTTGATTTTATTACAAAATGGATTTCATTTTAAACTTAATTAATTTAATGTCAATAATAAATTAAATTCATTTCGGTTAATAATATTTCAAATTTAAATCAAATAAATAGTAATAAACATGACTTCATTGGAGCATTCATTATGAAGTGACTGAAAACATAATAAGCTTGTCATTGGTTAGGGGAGCTAGCATCGGTCGGTCAAGGAGAAATCGGTAGCGGTTAGGTCTAACCGGCATTGGTTACCTATGCGAGAGTGTTTTAATTAACTCTTGGGACTTAAATATATTTTTAGCATTAAAGGAAATCTATTGATTGTAATTGCATGGCTAAGTGACCTAAGTTTATAAAAGACTATATAAACATGAAAGATAGGGTTAGAGAGAGAATGAACGAGAAGGATTGAATCATATCCTTTGTTCTCCTACATTGAGAGGATGAAGATGAAGATGAAGAAGAAGAGAAAGAAAGAACATATTACATGAAGACAAAGTCTCCATGGAGAGGAGTTAGACAGAAGCAAAAGGTAGGTACATATGAATGGTGAGAAGAGGGTAACATCTTCTACTGTATTTTCTTTGTATACTTATTGTTTCATTGTAATAGGTTGCATAGTATGAAAAGCACATAGAGTTTCTTCTTGTAGATCCACATTTTGGTGAGATATTTTATCATAGATCTACGTAGATCTAGTCTTGTATTGTAGATCCATGAGATCATATTGTATTGTTTATTCACGTAGATTTAGATATTGTAGAGGAGGTTGTCTTCATGTTTAAATAGGTTATGTGGTGATGGAGACAAAAACTTATTTCTTGGTGCACATCATGGTTGCACATTGGTAGACCCATGTAATAGGTCTTGTTTACAAATCCACATAGAACTTGTTAGCAGTTCATAGATGTAGTAGTTTTGGGTTATGTGAGATCTATTGGTGGTGTTTGGAGGAAAAGTTGTAGTGCACTCATGGAGATCCGTTTAGAGATTTGGAGGAGAGGAGATACTCTTGGAGAGATGCATTTAACTCTTGTATTGAAGAGTTGGCTTATACTCTTGTTGTATTATATATATGAGATCTCTATCTTTAGTGGACGTAGCCCACATTGGGTGAACCACGATACATGTTGTGTTATGTGTGTGTACTTTAGCTTGATTTGGATTATTCTAGTTTATACTTCCACTGATGTAGATTTTTGGGAATTGTTTAGATCGTGTGTGCATGATTTTGTTTGTTATTAAATCATAGCACTATTTCGTAGTTCTGAATTCCAAACATTACCTTGTTCTATTGCTTATTAAATTATTTTCTTACACAATGGATTTCATTTTGCACTTAATTAATTTTATGTCAATACTAAATTAAATTCATTTCGGTTAATAATATTTCAAATTTAAATCAAATAAATAGTAATAAATAATATATAATGATGTTAAAATTAATATTGAAATTAAACATATAAATTATTTGTTGCATTTTTATATTAATTTCAATTGGATTCTTGGTACTAATGCAAAAACCTAGGTCTCTTCTCTATTGTTCTAGTACTAGTTTGTTCATAGTTTTAATCGGTTTTGACCATCCGTGAAATAGTTTTATCGGATGTTTAGATTTTAGTCCTTTGTTGATCCTTTAAATCTTCATTGCCTTATTTGGATGATAGATCCGGTCTCAGTAACATGGAAAGGACCACGACAAATCCCCCATTTTTACCAATTACCGAAAAAAAAATTAATCTCAATTACACATATATAATTTTTTATGCTTTTACTTATATTTATTTTAATGAATATGGTCAAATATTTTCACCATTCTCTCTCATTTATCCTCGAAAAGTAAGTCAAACACTAAATTGAGAAAACTACACATTTTTTCAAATTATTTGATCAATGTTAAATCTAATGAAATAAAATATTTATTACTCTTTAACACGTCTTTGTGTATATAAATATCGAGATAAAACTAACGTGTCTTAAATGCAATGATGTGAGACTATTCTAATTGTCAAATAGTCACCATTTTTATAAAACGATAGAAATCCCATCTTGTCAAAATGGGAAAAATGTGTCGCATATCTTTATTTAGTATTTTCAATAATGTATATGAACTGAATTGAGTATGATAAGATGCTCTCGAATTGATAGCAGTGGATATGCACGTTCAATGTTTTTAGTGTGGCAACATTTGAATTTGATGAGAACCATGTTGGCATGATCCCTGACATAAACTTACAACAATCCTGCTAAGCGCAAGATTCCACACTTTCAGAAATGTAGAATCTCTCCTATTGGTTCTTTTTAAAAGATAGAAACTTGTACAACATGTAAACTGCATATGCTGATGTGTAACTAAACAATAAAATCTATTTGATATCTTTTGATTTTCCTTCTTAGAGTTAGTCGTGTCAGATGTTTGCCAAGGCTTTTCCAAAAGTGATTTGAATGCTCGAGGAAAAGTGTAATCAACGACTCGTGTCGATTCAATATAAACCGTATGGAAAAAATTAACTATGTTTCGTAGTGATACGGTACTGTTTGTTTTTGCATATTTGATAGTAGAGGATAGTTTTTGGTACAATTAAAAGAAACCAGCGTATGGAATATGTCATCTGAGGATGTCTACACCACGTATTGGCGGTCGTTTACGTATTTTAGCTATAGAACATGTGTATTCATTCTGAAAGGAATGTGTGGGGAAGACTGAATGAGTTTGGCTTGATTAAATTTGAACAAATATACGAACATCTACATATTAAACCAAATTAGGTTCAACATTATCTTACGATATTATGTCATGAAAGGCATTCGCCCATATTTATGCACCTACCACACGTAAAATGTATAGAGTATAAATTACACAACATTATACGTTTTCATCTAAATTTATGCACCCACAACATATTTATCAAAGGAGAGTAGAAATTACACAACAAACATTAATTATGTAATATAAAAAAATTGTATAAAATATGAAAGTTGTTTTCCACAATTTTTTTGGGTCCATAGGTTAATATACTATGCATAAATTGGTACATGTGTTTGTTGATTTTAATTATTTTATTAAATTGGTTTATTATATATTTTTATATTTTTTACGTTTTTATGTATTAAGTATGAATGAGATGAGTAGTAAATGTTAGAGGATAAAATTTGGAAAGTGGTTGAAGGGAAATAAATTGTTCATTGACACTGCTACCTTGATACGTTGGAGCATGTTAAACAATTCATATTGCAAGAACTATTACTGCAATATATTGTTTTAGAAGGTGACAAATTTATATATATTAGATTACCACTCACTCATGAACTGTGCATGTTTGCAATCTATAGTTCATATTTTTCTAAATAATCCATTACAACTAAGTGTTTATGCACATATTTGGCAAGAATTTTAATGAATGGTATGAGAATGATTTAAAATTTTATATTTAATAACACCCATATCCATGTAACTCAAGGAATAATGACAATATAATGATCTTTAGGTTAAAATATAAAAAAATTACGGCCATTGTTTTATACAAGCAAAGGAAGTAAATTGATGACCATGATATGATATGTGTAAATGGAGGAAGTATGTACATAAAAAGAGTGGAATAATTAATTTAGAATGTTGTTTTAGAAGGTGAGAAATTTATACATATTAGATTTTTACTCACTCATGAACTATGCATGTTTGCAATCTATATTTTTTTTACTTTCTAAATAATCCATTACAGCTAAGTGTTTATGCACATATCTGGCGAGAATTTTAATGAATGGTATGAGAATGATTTAAAATTTTATATTTAATAACACCCATATCCATGTAACTTAAGGAATGATGACAATTTAATGAGCTTTAGGTTAAAATATACAAAATTTACAGCTATTGTTTTATACAAGCAAAGGAAGTAAATATATTACCATGATATGATATGTGCAAATGGTGGAGGCATGTACATAAAAAGAGTGGAATAATTAGTTTATAATCATTTGATGAAAAAAAGAGGATGAGTTCTGCGAGAACTTGAGTATAGACTTATAACAAACATAGAACCATTACTCTAACCATGTGGTTCAATAATTATTGGATTTGGAAGCCTAGACTGAAAAAAGAACATGTCATTGGCTAGTTGAAGAGAAACCCAAGTCCATTAACAACGATGAGACAACATCAGCCAAGGAAAAGGATAAATCTATATTAAAGAATGCAAACATAATTTGTGAATATGTTGATGCGAGATATGCCCTTGACTATATCGATAAAACATTTGAAGAGTTACGGTTATCCTTTATTAGATGGTCACATAGCGCATCAAAAATATTCATTTTATATTATGACATTTGATTCAACGAAACAATTAGTGTGAACATGGGAATTTCATAACTATATTTTTAGTTAAGGTTGTCTCGTCTTGCATATTGTTTCAAAATTGAAACCATAATGATTTCATTTAGGAATTAAAGAGAAAAAGGCTATAGTAGCACTCTCACTACACAACAACTCATTTAAATTTTTGCCTCTTCCCCACATTAATTTTAGTTTATCGGTTCAATAATTTGAATATTATAAGGTTTTTTATCATTTAAAGTTTACATACATGGTGATTCTTAAAATATTATCATGAGGAAAGTTATGTTACCCTAATGAAATATTTTCTCTATTTTATTGGAAATAAGCTATTATTATTATAACACAAGCGAGGATGCCAACATTGAATTTTTACATGTGAACAAAGAGATATTGTATTTTTAAATACCAAAAAAATCCTTTTATCCATGTTTCTTATTATTCTACATTATTGCTTTCTACTTCTACACAAGTGTTTTTCCTTATTAGTGAATCAAGTTTATATGCTTTAAGCCATATTAAACATTTGTCCATAGTGTATTTTTACTCTAGTGGCTTAGTATTCAATATTTTTTTAATGTTATATTGAATTAGATTATGAAAAGATGTTAACGATAAAATTAATTCCATTTTCATAAAAACAAGGAGACAATGTTTCCGACTATCCTTGAAAGTTATTTCATAGTGTATCATTAAGTGGTAATATTATTGGTATGAATCAAACCATTTCCTGAAATATTATTTTAACGAAATCAACAATACATCAATGATAGTTGTAACAAGAATTATCTAGTTCAAATATTTATCTTGAACATGTTTTATATCAACCTCAACATATGGATGGAGGGTGATAAGGATACACTCGAGGAAAAATTTGAAAAATAAAATTACAAATAAGGAAAGTGTGTACATTTTCTTAGAAGAGATTCTTGAAACTAAAATTTAGAATGGATCCCTACACAGTGAGTATAAACGATTATATGAGAAAATGTTTTGTAAAATAGTTTAGGAAAAGGGTGACTAAGATAACATATGAGAAAGATTAACATATGCCATCAATGAAATGAGGTAATCAAATTATAGTGGAGATGATAGAATAGTAGTGTCAATAATATTCTTTTATCAATAAATGTTAGTGTAGATAATTTTAGTGTGAGGGAAATATATTTTATTCCAATAAATTTCAAGGAAAGTGGGGTGATGACAAAGACATGATAACATGAACTAGATTGATGAAAGATATTATCTATTTTTATGTAAGTGTTGGCGATAAAAATTTTTAGGTGGAAAGATTGGTTGTTATCTTAACAAGGATCTAGGAATCTAATTCTCTCTACTTGAATAGTGTAGCTCCGTATGTGTATGGACATGTGATATTTTAAAATTTGGTGGTCTAATGACCAGGTATCCACTAGGGGCACTCCAGTAACCTTGCAATAAAAATATATCAATCACTTACTAGAGAGGACTTTTCTTGGAGATTGGGAAAGGGTGTGTGAAAAAGGGAGATGGATGAACATTGTAGGTAGACAATCAAATTGCTATAACATTTACCTATACTATTCCAACACACCTAAATTGGAAGAAACATAATTTTCCAAAGGAAAAAAGACAAGCTAAGATTATGAGCATAAAATATCACAAATATCCTTATCATAGAGAAAAAAATCCTTCTTTGTTCACTAATATTGTAGCAAAATTATACAATAGCAAGGATGAGAGGAACACATATATGTGAAACATAATAAGTGCTATATTTTTGCTTCTTCACAAGGAATACTCTCTCATGCATAAATGAAATTGACAAGCCTTTGGAAAGGGGATGCCTTTACAATTTCTAGACATAGAAGAGACCCTTCATGTATTACCATCATGACCTTTCATATGCCTTTGCACATCTTATGAACTTTTTGCATTCTTAGGAAAAGATTAAGTCCCCTTTAATAAACTAAGGGTGACTTATTAAATTTTAAACATAAAGTAATTTTTAATTAATTAATGGAATTATGAAAAAGTTCAACCCCAATGGATAATTAGAACATGGAGGGATAAAGTGGGGGAGAGAAGAGAGAGAGAGATAGGAGAGAAAAGAACTAAAAATGAATGCCGATGAAGAAGTTGCCTTTTCCAATTGACTAATCTTATGAAATGATCCTATGTGATGAAATTTGGATCCTTGAACTCTTTATACCATGAGAAACCTCTTTCAAATGATGTACAAACACCTTGATCTAAGTTTTTAGAAACAATGTTTAATTATTACCTAGATTAGCATGAGCATCTCTCATGGAGGTCATCTCTGAAGAAGCGAGAATCAACACCAGCCATGACCCTTTGCAATACTACCATACTAATTTGAAAGTTCCAATAGTGCACACCTTGAGTTTTTACGACGATGATTACAAAATCATCCTTGCACATGATAAAGGAACGAATTGAGAATTGATAAATTCTTTTTAGATCTTATGACTCGTATTCCAGATTTCCTATGGGAAATTTTTGTGAAGATATTCTACAACATTTCCATGTTCCGATACAAAAATGACTCCTAAAACGATGTATTTTCCCGTACACACTTGAAAAGGTAAACGAGAAGAACCGATGAATACATAATTGACCAAAATGAATAATTTTCATTCACTATAATTAAAATCCATTGTCTCTTTCAAGTAGTTATTTAGGCAATGAGGTAAGATCAATCCCGTGAAAATGAATTTCCTAACTCTCGAGACACTTCCTGCACCTTTAAAGGGATTTACTTAAAATAGTAAATGGAAATATTCCATCATTTCTGACTTTTGTCAATTTTTTGTCCTTATAGATGACCTTTGCACATCTGTTTCCACCCAAAATGCTTTTTATGTAGAATTATTAAAAATAGTAAGTTCCTATGTACAAGGCTTACTTTGTAGTCACAAAATCATGCACTTTTGGCATTATTTATCTTGAACTCATACTACTATTTAGATTGTTCTTAAGTGTGGAAAATGAATAATTAATTCCAACTTTTGGCCATCTTCTTTAACTTTTTATTTCGTCATTCCAACACATTTTTATATGCATACCCAAATATTTCGGCCTTTATCTTATCATTTGAGCCTAAACCAAGGCACCCAGACCTATACTAGTGTTCCTTGAGGTGCCCTGGTCCCACTTGGGGCACCTTGAGGTGCCCAAGTCTCACCAGGGACAACTCGATCCTTATTTTACTTTCACACAACATTTTGGGCTCTTTCTAGCCTTTTTCACCCATATATTTTTCCTAGTTAGCCATGTCAAGATTAATTGCGAAATTAGAGCAAGAGACCTATATAAATATAAAGTTATGAAACCGTGATGAATGCCCTAGCGTCACTTAATACTATCACTCCATCTAGAGTCACATCTATTACATCTCTTGTATCCACCTGCTTCATGCATCAAGGGTAGGAGATATGCATCAACACACACTTCATAGGGGGAGTGATTATATTCTATTCCATGCAAATAATCTATTACATTTTCAACATTTAGTTATTTCTCTCTACTTAAAAAGTGTGATTGAAAGAATACCACCTAGGGCATTGATGAGGGTCATCAATCCTCACCATTAATAATGTCAATCCGGGTTGGTGTCCAAAGGATGTATGCATTAAGAGAATAAGATCTTGGAAAGCAACTCCTTTAAACACAAACCAAACTTGCATAAAATAAATCACACTTGCAAAAATTAAAAGGCACACTTGCAAAAATAAATTTTTCATGAAAGAAACACACTTGCATGAATTGAAAGACATACTTGTAAAAATAAAAGCACACTTGCATTAATTGAAATTGCTGAATTGAAAATAAAGGAAAGAGGAAAGGACACCTGTAGGTTCACAAAAGAAATTACATAACATAAAAAAATAGAAATTTACAACAAAAGGAAAACTATAGAAATAAAGAAATAAATATTAACACATTGATCCATCTTCCTTGGAATGAGTGGCCAGCTCATTCCTTGGAAGAGGATTTAATTCATACTTTTAATTCATAACTTGTAGAAAAACTTTACTTCCAAATATTGGAAAGAAAGAACATATCTTGATTACTTGGGGAAAAAGAATTACATATCTCAGTGTGGAAGGTTGCATTTATAATTCATGCATCCAACCAACTCCTTATTTTAGGAAATACAATCTAATCTTATCTTTATTCCAATCCTAACAACTAAGATCTCCATATCCACAAAATATGGAGAGAGATACATTATTGAAGTCAAATCTTATCTTGATTATTTTAGGAAGATTTGTTCCCAAATCTTCTCCTTGGTTTTCGGTAACAAGAATCATAATGATTTTTTCTTCTACATTATTGAAAGGAGGATTTTTTCAAAATATAATTTTAACTAAATACCTTTCTCATATTTTCCATTGAATTTGTTGTTTTTGATTGTGGAACTTTTGATGGTTATCTAATATGTTTTTTTCCTCGGGCGCATCTGACTAAAAGTTAGGTATCTCTTCATTGGTATAACCTGTAGCAAATTTGAATGAGGTTTTTGTTAAAGAAAATTATATGAACAAAAACCTCTCTCATATTTTCCATTTGACTTTTCTATTTTTTCAATTGAACTTTTAATGTTCATGTGATACACTTTTCCTTAGACCACAACTCACTAAAAGTTAGATCTTTCTTCATTGGTAAAATCTATAGAAAATATGAATGAGGTTTTTGTTAAAAAAATTCTATGAACAAAAACTCTCTCATTTTCCATTTGACATTTTGTTTCTATTTATGGAACTTTTAGTGCTCATATGATAAACTTCTCCTCAATCAGAGTATTGCTAAAATATTTTTATATCTTCATTGGTAAAACTGAAGAAAATATGAATGAGGTTTTTTGTTAAATACATTTCTACAAACAAAAACCTCTCTCAAATTTACCATTGGAATCTTTAAATTTTCACAATCCCTCAAAAATTGTCATTTTATTGATGCAAGTTCTGGAACTAAAGCTGTCATTCCTTTTATGCAAGTTTTGGAACTAAATCTGTAAGTTCATGAACTAAATCTTATTCTTCCATGAATTAAAAGTTCTAGTACTAACATTCATTCAATTGATACAAGTTTTAGAACCAAATCTGCAAATTTTGGAACTAAACCACTGCGAGTTCCGAACTAACTCTGTGAGTTCTAGAATTAACTCTGCGAGTTACGTAGCTAACTTAAAACAATTATAAATTTTTCATGTCACCTCGGATTGAGATGATTATTTTTTAAACTTGCATAAGTTTTTGAGAGGAATCTAAATATGAAATCAGATTTGATTTTAAATGTATTGCTCATGATAAATTCTACTTTTCCCAATACTAGCATTATCTTTCGTTTATGGCTTGCATACACAAGAATTTGCTTCTTTTCCTAAATAATCAATAGGATTAGTCAAAAAGATAGATAATTTTTTTATAAATAATGAACAAGATATATATCCTATACTCTATCTTAAGAAAATTATGAGTTCCTAGATTACATTTAAATCAACTTTCAAAGGTAACTTGGAAGGACAAAATAATGGTAATTTATGGCCAATTTATGGCCTCATCATTGCCCCATAGTTAAACTTATGCATTTCCTCATGCATTACATTATTATCTCCTCTTCTTAGATTCTTCTCTGTATTGAGGACACGTTCATGTGGATCTCCTTCTACTTCTTTTGATTTCTTTCTTTTACAATAGGTTTTGTGTGGATCTCCTTCTATTGCTTTTGATATTATTTATTTTATAGCAGGTTCTTGTGTGGATCTCCTTTTACTGATTTTGATTTCTTTATTTTAAAACAGGTTCTTATGTGGATATCCTTCACATTGCTTTGATATTCTTTCTTTTACAATAGGTTCTTGTGTGGATATCGTTACATTTACTTTTGATATTATTTCTTTTAAAAAGGTTCTTGTGTGGATCTCCTTTTGCTACTTTTCATATTCTTTCTTCTATAACGAGTTCTTGTGTTGATCTCGTTCGATTCTTTTGATATTCTTTTTTTTATAACAAGTTCTTATCTGGATCTCCTTCTATTACTTTTGATCTCTTTTATTTTACAGCAGGTTCTTGTGTGGATCTCCTTCTGTTGTGTCTCATATTTAAAATCAAAATGCATATCTAATGCTTCTCTTTCTCTCCCACACCTAAGGTCATGGATGTCTTGATGCATGTTGTTTATTTACGGTTTCCCATAAATTAGACTCTAAAATTTTGATTGTAAAGAAGTGCACATATTTTTCATCTAAGTAAGGGAGATATGAATTTTATCTTGCCTTCCTTGGAAATCTGTAAAAGTGGATTTAGTTGTAATAAAAAAATTTACAAGAAAGATTAAAAATAAAATAGTAGAACAAAATAACTTGACCATACCTCTATTTTTCTATCTGATCCTATTGTTAACATGGTCAAATAGTGTCAAGAAGAAAGCCATCATGTAACAGTTGATTTCCTTTGAAGAAGAGCCACCTCTTTTGCCTTTGATTGGCCAACAAGCTAGTTTTCCAATCAAAGTTTTTTTTCCTTTGCCTTTGACTAGCTAGCAAGCTGGTTTTCCAATCAAAGCTTTTTGATTTTTTTTTTTTTTCTCTTTTCCTTTCATTGGCCAACAAGCTAGTTTTCCAATCAAAGATTTTTGATTTTTTTGATTTTTGATTTTTTCCTTTGATTAGCCAACAAGTTGGTTTTCCAATCAAATTTTTTTTTTTTTTGAAATGATAGCATGAGAAGGATTAGAGAGAAAATTGATCCATCATCAGACTATATTCCTCAAAGTAAAACTTGTGTAAAATAGGAAGAAATTTCTGAGATCTCATAAAAACCTTTTTGCATACTTGGTAACTCCAAGAAGATTTCTAAAAATTGTGTAGACAATTTTTAGGTCTTCAAAGCCCATCTTGAATTGTGTAATATCAGAATCACCATAGTAATCTTCAAATCCCGAACTATTGATCTCGGGAGATGGAGAGTTATTAAAAGATAAATTGAAAGTATCCATGGGTCCCTCCAAAATCTAAATGCTCCTTGGTTGATCCTGTTGGTGCTAAAAATGTGCATGTTGATATCAAGAACAACTCTAGAAATTCCTATAGATCTAGTCCTTAGATGTTAGTACGCAAAAATTTCTTTCCTTGATAATCATTATAATTACTTCTTAACGTTATACAACCATATACAAAAATAAAGAAATTGAAAGACATGAAAACTAATTTTTCTAATTGATATGGTTTAGGGATTGGATTTTATTATGGGATAAAAAAATAATTTGGATGGGTGGATTTATGAGTGAGTTTTTATTTTGGCTCTAATAAAATCCTTGAATATGGATGAAGTTAACTAGAAATGCTACCACTTCATTATTACAAACTGGATAAGTCAATTTTTTACTAAGGTTATGTGTAATAAGATCACTGAGTTGTTAGTTGATACAAGGAGAAATGGTGGTGGTTATCAATAATGGCATATGATATTTCATCAACTGGATCTACTTCTAGATTCAATATCATATTCTACCATTTCCAGATCTGAATTCTTTATTCATACCATTATACTTTCTTGATCAAACATCACAGATTATTTTTCTTATACAAAGAAGTAATTTTTGGGGAGATATTTACAATCTAATATTCCTAATTATAGAAACGAAATTTAAATGTACTTATGAATAAATAAAAGACTAAAGAAACTACTAACCAAATGCCTCATGTCACGAGAATTTGGTGAAAGGTATTCTCTTGTCACATAGAATATTCTTTTAGAGAACTCGAATCACCCAATTACACTATGTCCTGGAAATGACGCCAAAATGATGAGGCTCGTCAATCCTTATCGTTAATAATATCAATCCAGGTTTGTGTATAAAGGTTGTATGCATTAATAGAAGGAGATCTGGAAAAACAATTCCTTTAAACACACACCAAACTTGTATAAAATAAATCACACTTGCAGAAATTAAAAGGCACACTTGCATAAATTGAAATTGTTGAATTGAAAGTAAAGGAAATAGGAAACGACACTGCGAAGTTCACAAAAGAAATTACATAACATAAAAAAATAGAAATTTACAACAAAAGGAAAACTACGAAATAAAGAAATAAACATTAACAAATTGATCCATCTTCCTTGGTATTAGTGGCCAGCCCATTCCTTAGAAGAGGATTTAATTCATACTTTTAATTCATAATTTGCAAAAAAGTTTACTTCCAAAGATTGGAAAGAAAGAACAAATCTTGATTAGTTCTAGAAAAAAATTACATATCTCGGTGTGGAAGGTTGCATTTATAATTCATGCATACAACCAAATCCTTATTTTAGGAAATACAATCTAATCTTATCTTTATTCCAATCCTAAGAACTAAGATCTCCATATCCAAAAAATATGGAGAGAGATATATTATTGAAGTCAAATCTTATCTTGCTTCTTTTAGGAAGATTTGTTCCCAAATTTTCTCCTTACTTTTCGGTAACAAGAATCATAATGATTTTTTTATTCTACATTATTGGAAGGAGGATTTTTCTAAAAATATGATTTTGACCAAATACCTTTCTCGATTTTCCATTTGACTTTGTTGTTTTTATTGTGAAACTTTTGAAACTTGTCTAATATGTTTTTCCTCGAACTAACTCACTAAAAGTTATGTCTATCTTCATTGGTATAACCTATAGAAAATATGAATGAGGATTTTTTTAAAAACATTTCTATGAAAAAATATCTCTCATATTTTCTATTTGACATTTCTATTTCTGTTTATGGAACTTTTAGTGCTCATCGATAAACTTTTCCTCAGATTTCTACTTACTTAAAGGTTATATCTCTCTTCATTGGTAAAACCTATAGCAAATAAGAATGATATTTTTGTTAAAAAAATTCTAAAAAAAAACCTCTCTAATATTTTCCATTTAAATTTTTGTTTCTATTTATGGAACTTTTAGTTCCCATATGATACACTTTTCCTCATACTATAGCTCACTAAAAGTTAGATCTCTCTTCATTGGTAAAACCTATATCAATTATGAATGAGGATTTTTTTAAACACATCGCTATGAACAAAAACCTCTCTCATATTTCCCATTAGAATTTTTGAGTTTTCACAATCCCTAAAAAACTGTCATTCCATTGATGTAAGTTACGGAACTAAAGATGTCATTCATTTTATGTACGTTAGAACTAAATCTTACTTTTCAATGAATTGAATGTTCTAGAACTAACTTTCATTAAATTGATACAAGTTGTAGAACCAAATCATGAGTTCGGAACTAAACTTTGTGAGATCCGGAATTAACTCTGTGAGTTTCGAAATAACTCTATGAGTTTCGAACTAACTCTACAAGTTACGCAATAACTTAAAATAGTTATAACTTTTGCATGCAGCCTCAGATTGATATGATTCTTTGTTTGAACTTGCATAAGCTTTCAAGAGGAATATGAATATGAAATTAAATTGTATTTTAAACGTATTATTCATGATCAATTCAAATTTTCCCAATACTAGCATTATCTTTGCTTTATGGCTGCATACACAAGACTTTCCATCTTTTCCTAAATAATCAATAGGATTAGTCAACAAGATAGATAATAAAATATTTGAATAAGAATAAACAAGATATATATCTTATACTCTATCTTAAGAAAACTATATGTTCTTAGATTACATTTAAATCTACTTTCAAAGCTAACTTAGAAGCACAAAATAATGGTAATTTATGGCCAATTTATGGCCTCATCAGTCATGATATGCACACACACACCAAAACTACATTTGGGGTCTAAAATTTCGTCAACAACGCCTAGTTTAGTAAGTCCATTATTTTTACAAATGAGGTAAGTTTGACCCATTCATTTACATCTTTACTATTTAAGATTTTTATACTTATTTTGTCTCTTTCAACTCTTCAAACTCATCTTGATATATTCAGCATATTTGATGTACTTAAATGAATCTAGTACAATAGGCATTGAATGTTACAAAATATCTTCCGACCCAAAAAGAATCAAATTCTGAGTTTTTTCAAAGACGAGTACGCCTTTATTCTTCAATAGCAAGGAACCTTAGGGTGCCCCAATACCCTCCTAGCACTCATATCTTCTCATATCTTCTAGTTCCATTATATTTAGGACCCCTGTAGAGCCATTCTAGCACCCACATTTTCTTATCACACATGCAAAACTCTAAAGCAACCATTTACAATCATGCGAGTTCATTGCTTTCCATCGTCTTGAATACTAGGGTTTTATTTTGACTATTTTAATCATTTTAATAATTTCATGTTACTTTAGTGTATTTATTTAGAGTTTTTACTCCTAGATTAGACTAACTACTATTTAATTTCCCCCATTTTAGCTAATTTAAGTTCATCATTTTGGTGAACCTAATCTTATACGCTTCTAGACTCCTCTTTCTTATTTAACTAGGGTTTCAATTTTTCATTTTCCATGGCTCAATCTCATAAGGAAATTACTGAATCTCACCTTAAAGCCATCTATGATCACCTTGTTATACACCCTAGGATCTATACTTAGTTCTCCATGTGGTTCATGATGAAGCTACTAATTCAAAAAAACTCAACCCTTTTTTGTTTATACTCCCTATTATAACCACTCAACCACCTACTTCTACTCTTCCACCTATCTCTATTGTTCTAGTTTCTATCCCCACTCCTACCAACCACATAATTCCTACTTTAGTTTCTCATTAAAGACAAGTCTTCTTTGTTGTTCATACATATTTATATAGTATGTATCATGATCTTGAAGCTTAAATTCATAAGTTATAACAAGCTACTTTGACTACATCTCCATCTTTAGATTCCACCTTGTTATTACATAATCTATTCACACCCGCCATCTCTTCTTATCTCGATTCCTCAAATTTTTCTTATCCCAAACTTGAAAACTTCATTACGATGGATGGAATTGGTGAAGTGAACCTAACTAGGGGAATACATTTTCAATTGCAACAATTGATGGTTACATGTAATTTGCAGTTATTTATGCTATTACAAAATGTAACAAACCACATAGTCTACAATTCTATGGTGATCTTCAGCAAAATAATACGAAATCCCTAAGGACAAATGTATTAGTTTGATGAAGACTAGAAATACATAATAGGTGGAGTGTTAATTTTTTGAAAAGTAGACAGAGTTGTAGATTACAATAATTGGGAGTTCATTATTAAAGTTGTAGATATTTTAAAGTTCTTTCCTTCATGATTAAATACATCCAATTATGTTATTGAGTTGTTTAGTTCAATATATAATCCATACATGAAACTGAAATGTAGAAAGAAGTACACAACTCAGTTCCATAATTTAATGTTTTATTCATAATTAATTTCAATGTTTCCCACACAAGTCGTGGGATGTAACTCAAAATAAATTCATAACTACTGAATTAGAAGTTACATATGCATGAAAATAAAAGTAAGGAGTATGAAAAAACCATCATTTCCTTGAGTTTATTTCACCTCTGTTGCTCCACTTAGCTCCATATTTACTTCATCTTCATCCTTGTTATCCATATTGGAATTGTACATAAGAAACAAAAAATAAGACTATTACTCTAGAGATCAAGGTTAATCCATATTCTTGTACTATCTAATTTTGTGCAAATGGATCTCCTTACATCAGGATGCATGAGTTACATTCATAATATACATCGAGACATATATATAATTGACAAGAAAAATCTTCTACATGAGCATATATGATTACCGAATCACTCCTGAAAAATAAAAATGAAAGAATAAAAACTATGGAACATGAGAGAGGAAAAAAATCCTAATTATTTTCTAACTATTTACTTAAGTGTGTAGGTACATGTAGCATTAGAAGAAATAAAGGACTAGCTATGTTTTTCGAGATAAGGAAGATGGAGATGATTTATTTTCTTTCAATTTAAATGAATAAATAATATGGACTCCCACATCAAGAATTCAGAAAATTGAAGTGGAAAAGGAATGTTTCAAGTTAAAGATAACTATGTTACAAAAGATCATTTTTATTCATCAAATTTCTTGAGGATGCAACATGATATTGTACATGCAGGAAAATAAAAAGCTACAAATCAAGTAAAAGAGCCAAAAGATATTTACAAAAGATACATACAAGTTCCCTGAAAGGTTATGATAATATAAGAGCTTCAATGTAATAATTATCTTAGAAACATTCATCTATATGATACAATTACTCAAGAACTATGCTATACGATTAAGGAGCTTGGTCAAAGTCACAAGACCTACAGATATAAATTAAATAAATTTAGAACAACTAAGAGGAATGATTCATATTTAGGTTTTCAATTACATCAATAAAGTTTTGAGCCACCATGATGATGCTCATATAAAGGAAGGAGGATAAGTAAAGTTTACTTATGTTAAAGAAAAGCTTCAAGGGTAGAAGCATAATGATTCTAATAAAGATGTATAGTCACCTATTTCCACTATGGAATAGAGTAGAACAATAGCACCAAATATTGAAAAAAGTCTATAAAATGGAAGCATGTCGATTGAAAGAAAAATTTGAAGAGTTTGAGTACTTCATTAAATAATAAAGCGAGAATATACAACTGAAAAAAGTATCCTTGAGTCACATATTACCTTAGGAAAGTCAAGTAAAGACAATAAAAAGGAACATTAGGTATAATTGCAAGCAAAAATCCAAGTATAACTTCATATTGGGAAATTTTTTTAAAAGTACATGTTTGGGCTTAACAGTTTCAACAACTCCAAGAACAGATTCAAGTATAGATTGCAGAATATCAAGTATTAAGATAATCATACCAAGCTCAAGCTATAAATAAGAGGCACCATCATCATTGTAAAGCTTGGCATGCTATCGAAAAGGAGTTCATCAAATTGAAGCATGAAGTAAACATGAACTAGAAAAACTATTTCCATCTTGTTCATTAATGACATATTTTCAAGTTTTATAGAGCAAAGGAAAAAAATTAGATAAATAAGTGAACACGAAAAGTGAATGCATCCACACATAAATATCAACAAGGTTTACATACATCCATTACATGGGGTGGATAATCATCTACTCCTTTTCAAGAAAAATATAGCTTAGGCAACAACATATCATGATGAAGACATGAGCTACAACAGGTTGAGCCAAATAAAGAGATCAAACACATGTATCTTACAAACATTTTTACAAATAATGGATCAAAAAAATATTTATTTTCAAAGTGTTGCAATAACATAACTTTAAATCCAAATAAAGAGGTTGAATGCCAAGTACCCATTCCTACTAGATCATGATGAATGAACAATGAATCCTTGAAGATGAGGAAATAATAGTCGGTTTTTGTCAAAAAATAAAAGGAAAGGTATCCTCAACAATAAAGATCCAGAACACATTTTTGTAACAAGATGACACTTGAAGCTATTAAGAGCTCAGAATAGAGTTCAAGTTGGTAAAATGACATCATGGGGATGAAGAATCGACCCAAATCTAAAAAAAAAAAAAAGCCGGTTCAAAAGTAAGATCTTTCAAAGTATAGAGATCTATCACTTTTAGCTACTCTAAAGTTATACAAGCTTTGGATAAAAGAAGAAATCCTTTGAAACAAAAAAAAATGGTATAGTGAAAAGCTCCAACAATAATTGAAATAGTGCACCATAACTTTAGAGAAGAAAAAATTAAGTAAGAGATTCATAATAATGACAATTATTCGAATGATGTCTCAAACTCAGGAAATAAAAGATTGGAGTAAAATCCAATTCATTTTTAGATAATGACGTATCCCATATGCATATGAGTAAGGAAGAATTCAAGATGATAATATCAAAGTAGTTGAAAATAATAGCCTATGTTTTGAATACACCAACCGTATAAAAGCAAACCCAACAAGAACATTTTTATAGATGCAATACTCATCCAAACAGAGCTAATACAAGTTTCCAGAAAGTTTAAGATACTCATGTAAGGGAAAAAATAAAAATGGCAAACCTCGGCTCAAAACAGACCCAAATTTAGGTACTTTTCAAATAACTCAAAAAGTAACTAGAGTCGTGTTGGTTGTCAAAAAGGAACTTCAAGAAGAGGAACAATCAAGGGACAAGAAGTCCCTCCTCTTTAATGGGAGAGGTTCCCTTAGAACCTATTTACACATATACAAAGCATGGTTTCACTATGGAACTTGGATATCATAAAAGTGTTTCCTAAATAGGTTACCAATTACAAAAGGACAGAGGAATGAAAATGTGAAAATAAGTAGAAAGGCACCATCCAGAATTATAGATGACAGAATAATTCCTTATGCATGCAAGATTACAGTGGATTGGAATAAGATCATTTGTACTTACATTAATAAGATGAAATTTGAATAGACACACAGTTCTATAAATAACATCTACAAGAATACAAAGCTTCTCAGCATAATGTAAACAAATGATCTAACAATATTTAATGGACAACATACGAATAAAAGGAATCGGATAGACAAAGAATGGAAATCCTTCTGTATTGATTTCTTTGTGATTTCTTTACACTTTTATAAATAAGCCAAGTTCTCCCCTTCAAAATGGCAAGGAGAGGCCATTATATAGTTTACAAATTAGTTACTCTTTGGTAACTACTTCTTTTAACTAATGTTTAGTTAAAGGGCTGCTAATCGCAATACCCCAACTAATTACAATAAATTCGGGATGAAGAAGGGAAGAGAAAAGAGAAGAATCAGGAGAAGAAGACAAGCGTTCATGATTGGGAGGGGCCCACTGACTTTAGGATCCGCTGTCTGAATCTTTTCAACGCCTCTGCTATGTCTCTGCCTCGTGGGACTGATGTGTTGGCAGTGGACTGAGTCCAAAATCCGAGGCACTTCTCCATTTCTTTGTCGAATTCGACATGATTATGATAATATTTATTCGCTTCCTCTATAGCAGATTGAAGAGAGAAAATCTCCTTCATCTTTTCCTTGGAAATGGAACTCTCCTTGAACAGATCACCTTTGACAAAAGCTCTGAATTGAGCTTTGATTTCTTGTAAAGAGAGAGGCACACCAGAAGTCTCATCATGAAGATGGCAATGTATATCCTTGAAGGCAGATATAACTAGTGTTTTGAAGGCCTCACCCTTCTGCCAGCTATTTCTTAACTCTCCCAAAGCCTCCTCCAGCACCTTGATTTTCCATTCCACATGTTGTAGACCCATGACTTTGACAAATTATCCTTTGCATCATCAAAGACCTTGCTTGCCATTAAAATATTTTCATCTATTTGTCCCATGAGGCGAAGGTCTACTATGCAACTGCTCCAAAGTTTAAGTTCTTTATCTATGCTCCCAATAGTGGAGGAGAGTTTCTGTTGTAAATTTCTCACCTTCCCATGGAGTTTGAAGGCTTCATCAATGAAATTCAATCCTGCAACAAGCATATCATCCACCATGGCCTCCATAGCCCTTCCATAGATGGAATACTTGTGCATGTCTTTGATACTCTACACTTCATCCTGGCTCAGAATTACAGGTGGTGGAAGAGTAGTCAATGGGGTAGGATCTAAAACTTTATCCTTGGATAACAGGGACTTGATGAAACTTGTAAGAATCTGGGCCTGCTCCTCCAACTGCTCTATGGTTTGCTGCCCTTTCTCTACCCTCCCAATGACTCTAGTGACTGTTTCTTGAAGATTGTGGATCTCACCTTCAGGGGTGGACTCTCCCATGGGAATTCTCGAGAGCTCCAGATCGATGCTTGCAAATCTTGCTCTGGCTTGTCTACCTTAGGCTTGGCTATCTCTAGGAATTGTTGGCCCTGAGCATCAGACACTATCCTGGAGGTAGTTCTGGATTTTTTGGCATGAGTAGGAGGAGTAGTGCCTAATAAGGCCGCCACAACATCAAAATTGGGTCCTGAGATCCGGGAGGAAGACTTTCTCTTCCTACTATCAACAAGAGGCTGCACCCATGCAAAAGAGGAGGAGGAAGAAGAAGGTGGGGCAAGAGGGCCAAGAGATAGAGAACTCATGGCACCCAAGGTTTGCACTATTGCCTCTAGTTGGGATATGAGTGGAGCGCTGCTTGGGGCTTCTGGTACAGAGGAATCACTAGCACCTAGGAGCTCAGTGCTTTGGACCTCCTTTTCTTTATCCATGGGGGCTTCTGGAGCGCTTGTAGAGACCGACACTTCACTCTCCTCACTTTCACTGAGAACAATGATGTTCTCTGGGCCTGAGGGAAACTCCGTATGCTTCCTTAGGGGACCTTCCTCCACAGGCTCCTTCTTGACTTCTCTGACTTTCTTTTGATATACCTGTGTGGATGAGGAAGGAGTGGAGACTGTGGGACCTTGAGTTGACGAGGCAGGAGGGGTCTGCATATGTGCTCTTGAATCAGGTGACAATGCCTCTTTTCTTGGTGTTGAGGTGTCTTTGGAGGACTCACCTGAATGTCTTCTGAGTTCGCGAACTCTCCTGTCAAACCATATTTTGGTTCTTACCAAGACGGGAGCTAGGATTTCGCCATCATCCTTCTCCTTTTTGAACCAATCCAAATCCTCCAAGGGAGTGTGTTTGACCACATTGTCATACTCATATGAGTACAGGTCAGAATTATCATCCTAGAGCCCTTCAGGAACTTGGTACAGGTTAAGCTCTTGAATTAGTTGAAGAGAAAATCTGCCATAATGCCTCCTTCTTGCCTCAAAATCATCAACACAGTCAGCCCAATAATCTTCTGTGTCTGCCCTATGATGATAAGTGATCTTGATGTTCTACTCAATAAACTTCTTCAAGTCAAAACAGGTTCTTGGCCTGAAGAAATGGACAGTGATGGGGGCCAGGGCTCTTTCTATGTTTTGAGCATCTAGGCTGTTTTGCAGGTGTAGTTTCCCAAAGTGATGGGGAAGTGCAAGCCAGTAATTTTCTTATCCCTGCAGGTTCTGTGCAACTTGTCCAACTACCTGCATACTTCTATTAAGGCCATTTTATCATTACAGAACATGGGGAGTTTGAGAGGGGTGCTCTCATAGCCAGCAAGCCTTATATAGGAAAATTTTCTAAATTGGATGAAGTAGGCACCGTAGTGCGATATCAGATTCATAGCTTCATCAGAAAATCTCCTCGCTGTGTCACTCTCTAGAAGCCTGACAATGTACATGGTGAAGGCATCATTTACCCTTCTGAAATTGCGATTGCTGGTTTCCAAGGTGAACTGAGGGCAGTAGGCATATACGGGGTCACCCTTATGAGCATCGATGTATGAGAAACCAAACCATTGCCTCGATGCTGCCAGAGTATACATCAGGTATGAAGTCATATAGAATTTCTTTGTTTGTTGTACATTAGATAGCTGCTCCACTAGGTTCATACTGATGATCTCTACCCAGTTGATATTCTGAGTCCCTTCACACACCATATTGATGAGTGGGCACATCCAGAAATGAAACTCATTGGTAGAGGGTAAGCCCATGACCCGAGCCAGTAGGATTATAAAATCCGACAACTCCTCATTGAAATCTACATGGAAAAGAACCTTGGATAGATGAGATGCCCCCTTTTTAGGGTTTTTAAGCCAGGACTTCACCACCCGTGCCTTGTATTTCTCACTATCCTGATCGAAGAGGGCTTGCACTGTTCGGAAATTACTATAGCATTGTCCATCTCTAGAATTCTTAGGGCAGCACCAATGGCGGCAGTCAAGTTTAGCGATGAGTTCCCCATGCACATTCATCAGCTCATTCGAATCAGGGTTGAATGAGCACCACAGAAAGCACCGTATCTGTGCATTGCACCGAGATAGGGAAACCACCGTGAATGCCAAACCACTGTCATGAATCACCTATGCCATAGGTGAAGGGTTTGTGTCTGTCATTCTTGCCCAAAAATCTCCAAAGTCGAGGTGGCGAACCTCACTGTCCCCGATATCGGGAACGGCAGACTCGAGCGGTGAGACTTGCTCCTGGCCTTGGAATTTAATCTTCATTTTGATAGCAATTTGAAAAGCCAAGGTTGCAATCTAGACTCAGGATGAAATTACAGGGGAAATGAGTATGCACGTAGAAATCTTGATCGCAAAGGTATGAGCAAAGGATAGCAAGAAAGTAGTGCAAAACGCATAAGGGCAATTCATTATATAGCCATTTGGGAGAGAGAAAGACAATTAATGTGCATTAAATACACACCTACCAACTTGGAAAGAAAGATATTTGTGAAGAGCGGGAAAAATTAACTCGAATGGCCTTTGGTTCATTTGGGACACGCGGGACGCGAAAGCGCGATTCACCGATATGGGCGATGCGGGAAAAGTATGCACAAATGCTTCTGGGACATGAGGGACGAAAGTACGCGGAATACGTGATTCGCCGAATCAGATGAAAAGGGAACAATGGGCCCGGTGAACTTGGGACACTTGGGACAAAAAGTTCCACGGGCCCAAAAGAAATGGACTTTGGGTAAAGCGGCGATCGGGAACAGAGAGCCCAAATGAACTTGGGACACTTGGGACAAAAATGTCCGACAGGCCCGAAAATCACACAAAATGACCCAAAAATGTAGATTTTTCCAATTTCTTGACTTTTCACATTACCAGGACAACAGAAAAGACATTTAACTTCAAAATTTTCAATTTTCAACTTCTCAAAAGTAGGGAATTTTGAGTGGACAACAGCTGGCTCCTTCTGGGGATGACTTGGCATAAGTTCAAAGAATGAGACAAGGCAAGAATTCAGACAAACTAGGGGAAGTAGACCAGTACCTTATCCATTGGGCCACGGAGTCACCAAACCAAAACAATACAGAAGACAACACACCAAAACAAAGGGAAGGAAGGAAAAACAAAATACTATACAGAATATACAAAAGGACTTCCTAATCACCTATGACTTAAACAATTTTAGGTACTGCCCACTATAAGGAAGTGGGAGAGAAGAACCATCCATATAATCAAGGTAAAAAGAATTCTTACCAGCAAAGTGCCTGATCTTGAAAGGTCCGAGCCAAAGGGAATCAAACTTGCCATGGCTGCCACGAGGTTCATGTCTTTTATCCCACAATAAAACAATGTCTCCAACTTTGAAATCTCTGAACCTGGCCTTTTTATCAAATAAGACCTTTACTTTCTGTTGGTGGGCAGATATCCTATCAGCAACTTTCAATCTATCCTCATTCAATTTGTGGAGGTACATGATCCTCTTATCCAAAGAATCATTGAAACTGGTATCTTCAATGGCCTTCATTAAATGCAAGGCTGGTAGCTCCACTGTGACTGGTAATTGAGCTTCCACTCCATATACTACCTAAAAAAGGAGACATCCCAATGGCTCTCTTAGGTGATCCTATCTACCCAAAGAGCATCATAGAGTTTCTTGTGCCAGTTCCGTTGGGACTCATTAACTAATTTCCTTATTATAGCCACCAGATTTTTATTTGTTGATTCTGCTTGTCCATTCCCCTGAGGATAATAATCTGAGGAGTGAGCCAGGGAGATGCCATATCCATAACAAAAATCCATCATCTCGGTTGAAGAAAAATTTGAAGCATTATCTGTCACGATCTTGTTTGGCACACCATACCTTACCAAGATGTTCTCTTTAATAAAACTGCATACTACTTCTGAAGTAGTACTCTTTACTGGAATGGCTTCTACCCACTTGGTGAAATAATCATGGTGGTTAATACATGGGTATGACCAGCACTAGAAGAGGGATTAAGTGTTCCAATGAAATCCAAACCCCATTGTTGAAAAGGTTCTTCGATTACAACTAGTTTAAGGGGCAACGAAGCCAACTTGGGTCTACCCACGAAAGTCTGACATGCTTCACATTTATCAACCCACTTTGATGCATCCCTGAACAAGGTAGGCCAGTAATATCCTCCACAAAGAATCTTATGAGTAGTAACAGTTGATGAGTAGTGCCCTCCACATGCCTGATTATGAAAAGCAGAAAGTAGCTTCTTCTCTGTTCCTTGTCCACACATTTTAAAAATCTCCCATCCAATCCACGCTTAAACAAGGCATTTTCCCACAAAACATATTGGGCTGACCTTAGTTTAACAACTCTCTTTTCTTTGGTAGTCAAATGAGAGGGGCATTCCCCATAGGTGAGAAAATGTGCGATATCAGCATACCATTCGTCGATTGAGCCAAGAAACAAAACAGTAGGAAGATCAGCCTCATCCTCCAGTAACCCATGTCCAGCTCCCTCAGCGATGAGTTCACACAAGCCTTTTCCACGAATGAGCTTAGTTGGTCTGATGTCAATGTCATATTCTTGGACCTTGGCCACCCAGTTCCCTCTCTTGGATCCAAACTCTTGTTGTGTGAGAATGGACTTGATGGTTGTATCTGGTACAAATACTGTGGAGTGAGAATTAAGAATGTAAAAATGAAACTGCTTGACAGCTTTAACCACTGCAAAAGCATGTTTCTCCATTATGGTGTATCTTAGCTCATGATTTTTTAGAATGTAGCTCATGAATGCAATTGGGAGTTCATGATCATTAGAATCTTTTTGAGTCAGAACAACAGCCAGGGTGTTAACTGTGGCATAGCAATAGATAATAAAATCTTTGTTGAAATTTGGACACGCTAAAACAGGAGTCTTAGCAATAGCCTCTTTAATACCTTCAAAGGCCTTTTTTCCTTCAGGAGACCAACCAAACATCTGTTTTCCTTTCATCATTTGAGAGATATTCAAAGTTAGCTCTGTAAAATTAGGGATGAATCTCCTCAGAAAGTTAATCTTACCAAAGAAAGAGTGCACTCCTTTCTTGCTAGTTGGAAGAGGAATTTGCTGAATAGCTTGAACTCGCTCAGGATCAATTTTTATACCATCTTTGGAGACAACATGCCCCAATAATTTCCCCTCCGTGACACAAAAGCAGATTTCTTAGGATTTAAAGAGATCCCATGTTCTCTACATTTCAGAAGAACTGTTTCTAGATGCTGAAAATGATCTACCTTGTTTTAGAAAATACAGTCAAGTCATCAAGGTATACGACAATACACTTCCCTTTCAAACTTCCAAAGGCCAAGTCCATAGCCCTCTGAAAAGTGGCACCGGCATTAATGAGCCCAAAAGGCATCCTTTTGTAAGCAAAGGTACCCCAAGGGGTAGTGAAAGCCGTTTTGTGTTGATCTGTGGTATTAACTTCTACCTGGTTATATCCTGAGAAGCCATCAAGCATAGACAACATTTCGGATCCCGTTACTACTTGCAAGACCTGATCCATCATGGGTAAAGGATAGTTGTCCTTTAAAGAAGCTTGATTCAGATTCCTAAAATCGACACAGATGCGGATCTCACCATTTTTCTTTCTAACAGGCACAATATTGGCAATCCATGTTGAATGGTGAATAGGAAAAATGATTTTGGCTTTTAATAACTTCTGTATTTCCTGAAAAATGGTGTCAGCTATCTTAGGATTGTATTGCCTCTGCTTCTGTTTGAAAGGCTTAATTCCAGGTTTGAGAGGGATAAAATGTTGCATCTCCTTTGGTTGAAAGGCTTTTAAGTCTTCATAGGAATAAGCAAGGACATCTTTATACTTCTTTAAAAGATTAATTACCTTCTTCCTCTCATCTGGATGTACAACATTTTCCAATGTTCATGAGTTTAGGATCAGTAGAACTCCCAATATTAACTTTGTCATGTTCAGCTGATTGTTGAGGTCCAGTAGAAGCTTTAAACTTTACATACCTGTCGTGTTTGTCAAACAGTTCTTCTAAACTCACCAATCCTTTTGGAATCTTGTTTCCTTTGAGTTTGATACATCCATCCTGATCCACCTCTTCTTCTTTGATGACTTCTTCGTTAAAGGGCACACTTTCACGAGGCAAAAATTATCACTTCCTTCAAAGTACAATTGTTCAAAATTATCCTTGAGTTCTAAGAAAGAAAGCAAGTGTTGATCATCATTGAAAACTTGCCAGTTACTTGTATTATCAGGTACACTGGGTCTATGGATCATCTCAATGGTGAACTTATCTTGAGAAAAGTCAAGATGAGGTATAAGCAATGACCCTGAGACTGCTAGTGAATCAGCCCTGGTATTCTCTTCCCTAGGCATTGCTTCGATGGAGAAGGCATCAAGAAATTCAATGGAGTCCCAAACCTGATTCCTGTAATGTTTCAACCTTCTATTCTTTACCTAGAAAAGGTTCCTAACTTGCTTGACAATCAAATCCTATTTGATAAGATTCTAATTTAGAACTTTGCATCTCCACAAGCTATAAGATTCTTCACACCTTGTTCTTTTGCTACCTAGAGAGTCCAGAATGAGAGCTTCATACTCTGTTGTATTATTGGTATTTTCAAATTACAACTTGAATGAGAAAGGATGAATGCTTCCTTCAGGCGACACCAATATGACACTAGCTCTAGAACCAGCTGAAGAACAACTTCCATCAAACTCTAATATCCAAACACCATTAGGATCCTTAGGTGACACTTTGGGGAGTTGGATTTCTTCTGAGACATAATCATGTAGTTTCCATGCCCCATATCCTCAAAATTCACCCTTTGGGATATTTTGATAACATACATCAAATTACTTAGTTTCCCAAATGAAATAAATTGATTAAACCAAAAATCAATGTTTTCCACCCCATCCTTACATGAAATTTTCTAACTTAGCTCATCCCATTGAAAAGAGAAATTTATAGAGAAAAGGTAAAAACCAAATAGGCTGCAAAAACTTTCTTCTCAGGAAAATACGAAAAATGCCAAGTCCTATCCTCAATTCTTTTAGTTGGGATAGTTGGGACATTGAGGCGCGGATGGAAAAGCCTCGTAAGGATTGTGCCAGAGTTAGGCCATAAGGGACATGGCTTCTTCGGACGCATGGGACATGGAAAAGCGATTATGCTTCGGAGAACTTTCGCACTAAGCATTTGGGACATTTGCCTATGGACACGAAGGAGGTGAAAAGGCGAAGTGGCACATAGAAGGAAGCCCATTTGGGCGGTTTGGAAGTTAATTTGTCCTAGATAGTCCGAGATCCCGAACACTGTTTCTTAGACGTGAAGATGGAGTGGGTAAAAGGCCCTTTAGAATGAGAGGACAAATTTTCATTTTATAAATTGGATGGGTTGGGACAAAATTCAAATAGAGATTCTTAGGATTTTTTAGCCGAGAAAATATCCAAAGACCTCTAAAATTGGCTATCATCACTTGGGAATCCGTAGATAAGGGTTTAGAAAAAGTAATTTCAGGCGGATCGGTATACATTAGGTTTACCTTTTTTAGGCATCCCAAATAGCAAGTCGACATCTGAGACAAATGGACACAATTAATGAGCCGAAAATCAGTAGACCTTGTCCTTAAATTTTTGGTGTCAAAGTGAAAACTTTCAAAAGTTCAAAGGTCGAGGTTTCAAACACCCATCAACCCGATGATTGAGATAGTGACATGTCTACTTAGGGCCCACGAGGAAATTTCAAAGGAAAGCCCACAATGGTTCCTGGGAAAGAGAATTGATCAGCTTTTCTCCCTCAAGTTCATGTGTCGCCAGGTGGCATCAACGCTTCAAAAATTTTAAAATCTTCATTTTGATCATTTCTGCCTAAATCTTCATCATCATATCTTTAATCAGAGCTTTCGGATTTGCACGTTCTTATATCAACTTAAAGATTATGAAATTATCCACATGATTCCGGGCTTGATCTTGAATTTTGGTGTAGTCTAGAGAGAAAATCAAGAAACGGCTCGACGCGTTTCTTCAATGGCCGTGTGACATTCTAGCCACCATATTTAATGCGATCAATATCCATTCTCCTGAATTCAGTCAAAATTAATAGGGTATGGGTTTAGGATCTCAGGGTTCCCCATATTACATGTTTTCATCTTCATGCACTGCATTCAAAGGTTGGGCTCTCATGTTTTGTACGTTTTTGTCCCCAAATCGATCACTACCTTTGTAAAAAAACTTCATTTGGCTCATTTCTAAGGGGAACATTTTTTGGACATAGATCTATCCACTTCCTCTTTCACCTCTCACATGATTTTTCAAGGATCAACCTCTCAAGGAGTAATAAATTTTTACCTCTACGAGGCTATAATGATTCCTTGAGTTTTGATTTTGTTGATCGATTCTTTTCGAAAATGATAATGTTCTCATCATGTTCAGCTCAATGTGAATCTTTTTGAGTCCTCTGTTTGTATTATTTGCTTCATTTCAAATCCTAAATTATATCTTATCATTCCTCATGTATCTCTTATGTTGGTAAACTTTGAGAAGGTGTCATGAAATTCAGTCGAGTCTACCTGATTACTTGATAGAAATTTTCACCAAAGTTCTTCCTTTACTGCATCACCATCTTCTAGTTAGAAGATTTTCAATTTCTTTCACTTATACCCTGAAGTCTCCTTGCAAGATTAGAGTAGGATTAGGATGGAACCTTTTCAAATTGCAAGCATTAGATCTAAAGGATGAATGATTCCTTGAGGAACCACCTCTATATGACAATTCCCCTCTCGAGCAAAGTCTCACGCTTGGAGAACAACTTCCAATCAAACTCTAATATCTAAGTGACACCATTAGGATCCTTAGCTGACATCTTTGGGAAGTGCTGGATTTTTCTCTCGGAGACATAATCATGTAGTTGCCATGTCCCATATCCTCATAGAGTATTTGTGCTTTGGGATCATCTATTTTTTGTACAATATACTCAGACTGCTTCTCAGGAAATAACTTCTTCATTTGCCCATTAACAAGTATGAGGGCATGTGACCAATCCATTTGAATTTCCCCACCCACATCCTTACAGAAGTTCCTACTTAGCAGCATCCCATATGAAGGAGGAATGTCCGCTACTAGGATAGTAGCCAAAACTTTCTTCTCAGGAAAAGTAGCAAAAGCCACTTGTGCATCCTTAATCCTTCCGACCAGGGGCACTTCCTTACTCTCCATGGAATAACAAGATCCGTAAGTGTGTGAGAGTTAGGCCTAAGGCATGAGCTACTTTGGCAGGCATTACATTGTCTGATGCCCCTGAGTCTATGACGCAATTACTGAGCCTATGGCCGGCTATAAGGAGTGTCACATAGAATGGTTTGATTTTGTCATTGGGTGAGGTGACAATGGCTACCAGATTAGGCTGTGGTGCAGAAGAGGGAGTGGGTAAAAGGCCTTTAGAGGTAGTTTTAGAATGAGAATTGACAAAGTGAATCATTTTAGCAAAAGCCTTGGGATGGGTTTGATAATATTCAGCCTCTGAGATTTGAACCTTAGTCTTTTTCAGGTGATCAATAATATCGAAAGACCCAGAAGTGGACGGGCTATCATCACTTGGGATCCTAGGCTTATCAGTTTTAGGAGAAAAAGAAGTAACTTTAGTAGCAGAATTGACAGGACTCACCTTTGGTGTGGATGAAATGGGGATAGGAGATCCTCTTTTTGCAATTACAGGGATAGTTGTCGGCTACTGCTCCTTAGATTTTTTGGTGGGCTGCATCACTTTCTCCCTCTGATTTGTCTTCTCTCAAGTCATGAAAAAGTATGACTCAGTATTCATGTCTGCTACTACTTCATCATAATCATCTCCTTCATCAACGCCTTCAGTGGTGAAGAAATTAACTCAAGATCCCTCAAGTTCATTTGTTTCATCATCAACCTCTTCAACAAATTCTTCACAATCTTCATTAACCTCCTCATCCTCTGGTTCTTCAACTTCACAGGTTGCATTGACAAGGAACTTTAATAGGAGGTCCTTCAAGTGCTAGCCTTGTTTGAGAAGCAGGCAAATGATTTCTGGGCTGAAAATTCCTCCTTGGAACGTCTGCATAGGGAGTATGTTGAGCCAATTGTTTCTTAATGGTGATGAGATCATTTGCAAGTTTTTGTACCAATGGATCAGTATTAGGTCCAGGAGTGGAAGAGGAGGAAGAAGAAGACTTAGATCTAGAAGGGTCTCTCCTCAACTTTCCCGACATGATTAAATCATCTTCAACACTAACAACAAGAGTTTGATCCTTGGCCAATGTTGCGAGATTAGCCCTTCTCAATGCATAACTAACTTCAGGAAATTGGGCGTTTAGGAAGAAGCATTTTTGGATCTGATCTACAGGTTGAGTATTTGGTGGAATTTTGTTAATTAACCTGTTGAATCGAGCCACAAATTCTCTCATGGGCTCTTGTGATTCCTTATTTATTTGAGAAATTTGGGCTAGCAAAGCATGCATGTCTTCCACCGGTTTGAAATGGTTTTCAAACCTAGTTCTCATTGTGTTCCAGCTAGTGATAGCTCCGGCCGGAAGGTGATAGAACCAATCAGCAGCATTATCTTGTAAAGTCTCAACAAAATCCTTACAGAGACGTCTTCATGTTCAACTCCCAGAACTCCACATGCAACTATGAAGGCCGCGATGTGTTCATCAGGATGTACCTTGCCATCACCCTTGAATTTAGGAAAGTTCTTCCTGGTTACCTCTGGGTAACTCATGCAAAGGCTGAGGAAGGGCAAGAGGCCCAACACGATGGCCCCAAGGCAATGGTACCGCCATTCTTGGAAAAATGGCTTGAAGAGGAACTAAAACACCAGCAAGAATCAGAGCTCGAAGATTAGGACTGATTTTCTCTGAAGGAATACCACCCGTAGGGATTCTATCTTTGATAGGAGGAGTGCTTGTTGAACGAGCCTTTCTATTTCTCCTTACAGTGGAAGGAAAAGGAAACCCCTGCTGTTCCAAAAGCTGAAACTGAGAATCTTCAATACCAAGGGCCCTTCTCCCTCGAGTAAAACATGGAGTCACCAGATCAAAAGATGATCGATAAATGATTATGGAACTGGAATACGATTCCCCAAAGAGTCACCAAAAACTATTGGTCATCAAAAAGGAACTTCAAGAAGAGCAACAGTCAGGGGACAAGAAGTCCCTCCTCTTTAATGGGAGAGGTTCCCTTATTCAGAAATGAACCTATTTACACATATACAAAGCATGGTTTCACTATGGAACTTGGATATCATAAAAGTGTTTCCTAAATAGGTTACCAATTACAAAAGGACAGAGGAATGAAAATGTGGAAATAAGTAGAAATGCACCATCCAGAATTATAGATGACAAAATAATTCCTTATGCATGCAAGATTATAGTGGATTGGAATAAGATCATTTGTACTTACGTTAATAAGATGAAATTTGAATAGACACACAGTTCTATAAATAACATCTACAAGAATACAAAGCTTCTCAGCATAATATAAACAAATGATCTAACAATATTTAATGGACAACGTATGAATAAAAAGGAATCGGATAGACAAAGAATGGAAATCCTTCTGTATTGATTTCTTTGTGATTTCTTTACACTTTTATAAATAAGCCAAGTTCTCCCCTTAAAAATGGCGAGGAGAGGCCATTATATAGTTTACAAATTAGTTACTCTTTGGTAACTACTTCTTTTAACTAATGTTTAGTTAAAGGGATGCTAATCGCAATACCCCAACTAATTACAATAAATTTTGATGAAGAAGGAAGAAAGAGAAGAAACAGAGAAGAAGACAGGCGTTCATGACTGGGAGGGGCCCACTGACTTTAGGATCCGCTGTCTGAATCTTTTCAACACCTCTCGCTATGTCTCTGCCTCGTGGGACTGATGTGTTGGTAGTGGACTGAGTCCAAAATCTGAGGCACTTCTCCATTTCTTTGTCAAATTCGACATGATTATGATAATCTTTATTCACTTCTTCTATAGCAGATTAAGAGAAAATCTCCTTCATTTTTTCCTTGGAAATGGAACTCTCCTTGAACATATCACCTTTGACAAAAGCTCTGAATTGAGCTTTGATTTCTTGTAAAGAGAGAGGCACACCAGAAGTCTCATCATGAAGATGGCAATGTATATCCTTGAAGGCAGATACAACTAGTGTCTTGAAGGCCTCACCCTTCGCCACCATCTATTTCTTAACTCTCCCAAAGCCTCCTCCAGCACCTTGATTTTCCATTCCATGCTGTAGACCCATGACTTTGACAAGTTATCCTTTGCATCATCGAAGACCTTGCTTGCCATTAAAATATTTTCATCTGTTTGTCCCATGAGGCGAAGGTCTACTATGCAACTACTCCAAAGTTTAAGTTCTTTATCTATGCTCCCAATAGTGGAGGAGAGCTTCTGTTGCAAATTACTCACCTTCCCGTGGAGTTTGAAGGCTTCATCAATGAAATTCAATCCTACAACAAGCATATCATCCACCATGGCCTCCATAGCCCTTCCATAGATGGAATACTTGTGCATGTCTTTGATACTCTGCACTTCATCTTGGCTCAAAATTACAGGTGGTGGAAGAGTAGTCAATGGGGTAGGATCTAAAACTTTATCCTTGGACAAGGACTTGATGAAACTTGTAAGAATCTGGGCCTGTTCCTCCAACTGCTCTATGGTTTGTTACCCTTTCTCTACCCTCCCAATGACTCTGGTGACTGTTTCCTGAAGATTGTGGATCTCACCTTCAGGGGTGGACTCTCCCATGGGAATTCTCGAGAGCTCCAGATCGATGCTTGCAAATCTTGCTCTGGCTTGTCTACCTTAGGCTTGGCTATCTCTAGGAATTGTTGGCCCTGAGCATCAGACACTATCCTGGAGGTAGTTCTAGATTTTTTGGTGTGAGTAGGAGGAGTAGTGCCTAATAAGGCCACCACAACATCAAAATTGGGTCCTGAGATCCGGAGGAAGACTTTCTCTTCCTACTGTCAACAAGAGGCTGCACCCATGCAAAAGAGGAGGAGGAAGAAGAAGGTGGGGCAAGAGGGCCAAGAGACAAAGAACTCATGGCACCCAAGGTTTGCACTACTGTTGCCTCTAGTTGGGATATGAGTGGAGCACTTGGGGCTTCTGGTACAGAGGAATCACTAGCACCTGGAAGCTCAGTGCTTTGGACCTCCTTTTCTTTATCCATGGGGGCTTCTGGAGCGCTTGTAGAGACCGACACTTCACTCTCCTCGCTTTCACTGAGAACAATGATGTTCTCTGGGCCTGAGGGCAACTCCGTATGCTTCCTTAGGGGACCTTCCTCCATAGGCTCCTTCTTGACTTCTCGACTTTTCTTTTATATACCTGTGTGGATGAGGAAGGAGTGGAGACTGTGGGACCTTGAGTTGACAAGGCAGGAGGGGTCTGCATATGTGCTCTTGAATCAGGTGACAATGCCTCTTTTCTTGGTGTTGAGGTGTCTTTGGAGGACTCACCTGAATGTCTTCTGAGTTCACGAACTCTCCTGTCAAACCATATTTTGGTTCTTACCAAGACGGGAGCTAGGATTTCTGCCAGATCATCCTTCTCCTTTTTGAACCAATCCAAATCCTCCAAGGGAGTGTGTTTGACCACATTGTCATACTCATATGAGTACAGGTCAGAATTATCATCCTGGAGCCCTTCAGGAACTTGGTACAGGTTAAGCTCTTGAATTAGTTGAAGAGAAAATCTGCCATAATGCCTCCTTCTTGCTTCAAAATCATCAACACAGTCAGCCCAATAATCTTCTGTGTCTACCCTATGATGATAAGTGATCTTGATGTTCTGCTCAATAAACTTCTTCAAGTCAAAACAGGTTCTTGGCCTGAAGAAATGGACAGTGATGGGGCTAAGGGCTCTTTCTATGTTTTGAGCATCTAGGGCTATTTTGCAGGTGTAGTTTCCCAAAGTGATGGGGAAGTGCAAGCCAATAATTTTCTTATCCCTATAGGTTCTGTGCAACTTTTCCAATCTACTTCCTGTATACTTCTATTAAGGCCATTTTATCATTGCAGAACATGGGGAGCTTGAGAGGGGTGCTCTCATAGCCAGCAAGCCTTATATAGGAAAATTTTCTAAATTGGATGAAGTAGGCACCGTAGTGTGATATCAGATTCATAGCTTCATCAAAAAATATCCTCATTGTGTCGCTCTCTAGAAGCCTAACAATGTACATGGTGAAGGCATCATTTACCCTTCTGAAATTGTGATTGCTGGTTTCCAAGGTGAACTGAGGGCAGTAGGCATATACGGGGTCACCCTTATGAGCATCGATGTATGAGAAACCAAACCATTGCCTCGATGCTGCCAGAGTATACATCAGTATGAAGTCATATAGAATTTCTTTGTTTGTTGTACATTAGACAAACTGCTCATAGGTTCATACTGATGATCTCTACCCAGTTGATATTCTGAGTCCCTTCACACACCATATTGATGAGTGGGCACATCCAAAAATGAAACTCATTTGTAGAGGGTAAGCCCATGACCCGAGCTAGTAGGATTATAAAATCCGACAACTCCTCATTGAAATCTGCATGGAAAAGAACCTTGGACAGATGAGACGCCCCCTTTTTAGGGTTTTTAAGCCAGGACTTCGCCACCCGCGCCTTGTATTTCTCACTGTCCTGATCGAAGAGGGCTTGCGCCTGGTTCTGAGAAATTACTATAGCATTTTCCATCTCTGGAATTCTTAGGGCAGTGCCAATGGTGGCAGCGTCAAGTTTAGCGATGAGTTCCCCATGCACATTCGTCAGCTCATTCGAATCAGGGTTGAATGAGCACCGCAGGAAAGCACCGTATCTACGCATTGCACCGAGATAGGGAAACCACCGGCGAATGCCAAACCACTATCATGAATCACTATGCCATAGGTGAAGGGTTTGCATCTGTCATCCTTGCCCAAAAATCTCCAAAGTCGAGGTGGCGAACCTCACTGTCCCCGATATCGGGAATGGCAGACTCGAGCGGTGAGACTTGCTCCTGGCCTTGGAATTTAATCTTCATTTTGATAGCAATTTGAAAAGTCAAGGTTGCAATCTAGACTCGGGATGAAATTACGGGGGAATGAGTATGCGCACAAAAATCTTGATCGCGAAGGTATGAGCAAAGGATGGCAAGAAAGCAGTGTGCAAAACATAAAGGGGTAGTTCATTATATAGCCGTTTGGGAGAGAAAGATAATTAATGCACATTAAATACACACCTACCAACTTGGAAAGCAAGATATTTGTGAAGAGCGGGAAAAATTAACTCGAATGGCCTTTGGTTCATTTGGGACACGTGGGACGCGAAAGCGTGATTCGGCCGAAATGGGCGATGCGGGAAAAGTATGCACAAATGCTTCTTGGGACATGAGGGACGAAAGTACGTGGAATACGCGATTCGGCCAAATCGGATGAAAAGGGAACAATGGGCCCGGGTGAACTTGGGACACTTGGGACAAAAATTTCCGATGGGCCCGAAAGAACGGACTTCGGGTAAAGCGGCCGATCGGGGAACAGAGAGCCCGAATGAACTTGGGACACTTGGGACAAAAATGTCCGACAGGCCCGAAAATCACACAAAATGACCCAAAAACATAGATTTTTCCAATTTCTTGACTTTTCACATTACCAGGACAACAGAAAAGACATTTAACTTCAAAATTTTCAATTTTCAACTTCTCAAAAGTAGGGAAATTTTGAGTGGACAACAAGCCGCAAGCTTATCGAACGATTTATTCATTTTTAATCAAAAGGAAGAAAACCAAGTTTGCATCGGGAAGAGTCAAGAAATGGAATTGTTAAACTTACAAGTACAATTGAAAATTGATGAAATCCTTGTTACATATTCAAAGATACAGGGAATTAGAATAACATTCAAACTCGCAAGAGGATGCCACAAAATGAAGAATCATAAGAACCATAGAAATTTTCAAGAAATATTTAGTATGAGACTTGAAATTTCAATAGACCACAAAAAGGAAGAAAATGTTATATAAATATTAAATCGAAGGCTTACCTTCTTTCAACAACTCATATGATCGAGAGAAGTTCTAGTTAAAACTAGAGTTCAGAGATCATCGTCAGTGGTAGTTACTATCCTAAAGAGCTCAAACTAGAGAAAAATTGACAATAAGAACAGAGTACGTGCAATTGCAATGAACCTCAACAAACTAGAGTAGTAGAAATTTTCAATATTCCTAGTGGTATAAACACAAAATCAATCTCTAAGCATCAATAGTCACTTGCCACTTTTATTTTTTAAATTTTTGCGAGAAGACGAAAAATGTGCCTGAAGCTTTATTTAAAAACCCATCATAGTGAGCTTGAGATACAGAAACAATGGTGGTCTGGAATGAATTTTCCATGGCTTCGTCATCCTTAGGCTCAAAAATTTGCAAATGACCAAATGGTGAGTCAAATTTCCTTTTAGTTACCTTAACCCACAGGTTAGGTTGAATTAACTCATCAAAGAATCAAGGATAAAGATCAATTATTCGATCAAATCCTGTAAAGATCCAACTAACAATATTGCAAACCAATGCCATACTTCCCCACCTTCCATGGTAAGAGGATTAATGGTATAGAATAAAATCCATCCGAGAGATCACCAATCAATGTGGATTAAATCCATAGTTCAGCTACTCGATGCCATACTCAAAGCAATCAATGGTGGATATCAAATAGTATGAAGATCGACGATCTTCATGGATCAATCACCCTTTTTCATGCAAACTCTTGATACAACCAAGATTTGAAAAAATACATGTGTCAAGCCACAAGAAACCCTAATTAGGGTTAAGTAATCCATCACTGACAAAAAATCACAAAGGGTCGAGGCCATCGATTGATGGGCACCTTGTCCCAATTTCGGAATCATTGATTTGACCTTGGAAAAGGTAAGAAAAATCATGTTATACGAAAATCCAAATTATATGCCATGATGTGGTTAGGAAAATAAAATAATCGAACAATGATTTATAAATGCGCCATGTGAGATAAACCCAGAACCTTATGTTTTATTCAAAAGTGCCCATGGTCAAAAGTCCAAAGTATACCTCAAACTATGCTAAGGTGATCTCATTCAAAGGGAGAAGGTTCTATTACCACATGTGCAAACATGGCCCCAAAATCTATAGAGAAAAGTGTGCACTCATCACATGTGGTCCCCTCAAAAGGAGGGTTTGAAAGTGAATAAATTGTAATTGCAAAAGATAATTTTTTATGTAACCACAAGAAGACAAATAGGTGCCATCATCAGAACTTGCAGGTGGTCCCCACAGAGGATGAATGCATGGGTGAATTATTTTGCAAAATATTTCAAATAAACAAATTATTTTATCGACACGTAGAGAGATTTATATTTTACATGTGTAGCCGAGGGCGGTATTAAATTGCTATTTTAATAAATGCAAGTAGATCAAGATGTAGATGTCACATCATCAGTTAGAAGACAAAGATTGCATGCATTGGAGAAAACTTACTCATCAAGTAAATCTTATTATTAGCCAAATTATTCATCCAACTTTATTAAAAATAGAACAGTCAATTGTAGTTTGACTAAGTTGTATTTTTGTAACGAAGGTTATTAATACCTCATTGTATTAGCATGTTTATTTTTATTCCTTTATTTATTCATGATAAAGGATAAAAATAGGATGCATGGGCGAGTGCAATTTTTGTCTATTTTTAGGAATGATGTGATGAATAAAATTTCTATATATTATGTGAAATTGCAAGGCACAAGGAGGACTGATAGACAGAGAGGAGCGCTGAAGCAAATTTTTCTAGTTTTTCCCTTTGAATGAGAATTGATTTCTACTTTTCCAATTATTTGCAGTATTATGTATACCACATTATTTCTTGTGAATGTCAAGTTCCATGATTACTCATATTACCTTGCTGCAAATTTAGTAATTTTTTAATAATATTAGTGTGCATGTTTATCTTAACAATATTGTTGTGAATCATTCCCTCAATACTTCAAGTGTTTTGCCTTAATACTCGATAAAAACTATTGATTTGTGCATCCAAAATCTATTCTCAAATTCTTTGTGCATGTACTCAGTCAAATACCTCTACAAGTTTTGTGTATCACCCCGGTTTCAATTCATTTACGGTCATATTTTTACCCTCAAAACCCACAAAAAAATTAATTTATGATACATCAAGAAGGATCTAACATCGATCCGGAGACTCACCTCCACAATAGCTATACCCACAAACCTGAGGTGCTTCCATCATATCTAGGAAAGAGAGAGATCCGAGGAAAGATTAGAACCTCTGCAGTCATCTCTCTACATGGTGCACTTTGGAGAGATAACACTTCCTATTTTAAATTGGCATGGTGACACACAGGGAATCTTCGAGAATTTCACATTTCTTGTCTAGATTTTGTTGATGATCATATTCTCCTTGCTAAAATATTTCATCTTGGTCTCAATGATTATGTCATGAGTTGGTTCTACAATTTTCCTTTCCACTCTGTTACCTCATTTACCAATTTTTTGATGCCTTACTTACACATTTCTCCATCAACATAGGCTCTAATATTTCTTATTCTCAACTAGAACAACTTAAAAAGGGATCCGATGAACAATTTAATAACTATGGTTTGTAATATAAGAATAATATAGATAAAATAAAAAATGTACTTGCTAAGTATGAGTTGCAGGGACCTCTTTATTCAAAGTCTTTTATCACCTCTCCAAGAAAATGTTGCGGGAAATTCTACAAATAGATGCCTAAAAGTTAGAAAAATTATCAAAGATCTAATTAACAACAATAAGCTAAAATTCCTAAAATATACTACCTCTACTCTTATGAATGAAAAGGGTAAATAACGCTCCTTGTTAATGAATCCCACCATGAAAAAAATACTCGCATTCTTCTATTAATCACGCATATCATACAATTTCATCTCCAAAGTCATGAGCTCTTGATTTCTTAGTTACTAACATTGAAGTTTCTCCACCCGTCATTTCTTTTTCCAATGCCAACTATCACGCTAATCTTACATATAATCATTTACACATACATGCATCTATCAGTTTGACCACTGTAAATAATACTAAGGTTGACCCATCTTGCCCCATTAATGCCTATTCAATGTCACTCCTTTGAGATAATTGTTACCCTCCATCGTAAATTGACTATCCATTTTGCAAACCCTTTTGTGTGGGTAAGCTTCATGTCATAGTTTTCCCTTTTACAACTCACGTACCTTTCATTTTTGGGTAAGCTTCATGAATTTTACTCTCACTCAGGCTTTGATGCTTCACATTTCCTATTGTGCACTCATAGGATTACTCATTTGACACTTTTCCTAGGGTTGTATTCATCCCGCACACTCCTGTGCCATGCAATTCTTCTGCATGCCCATCTACGAGATGCCTTCCAAATTGGCTAAGTTTTGGGTCTTCCTATCACACGCTCTCTTTCCTTTCTGCCGTCACGCACCCTTCCTTAGTGTGATATCCACTCCTTGCTTCCATACTCTTATTTCACATTCTTCTCTCATTCCATTTTCCCCTATCAAACTTCCCTCTTAAGCGCATGCCTCTCAAACTTTAAAATCGATCTTAGTGTGATTCACCTAGAAGAAAAGCAACGAGAACCACAAAAGGTGCCACATGTCAGCTCAACTTACCTTCGAAGATGTAGAAAACTAGGAGCCTCCATGTATCGCATCAGTGCAACTTCAAAGGTAAAATCCAAAGGTAGATCCCCAAATGAGCGCAGGCTCCACATGTCTAGGGCTTGAGAAAGTTACACCGCCATTGAAAATTCCAAGAGCTAACATAATCCTCCACATGCCTCATCGACATAAATTCAAAGGTAAAATCTAAAGGCGAGACCCCCGAATGAGTAGAGGCTCTCTACGTGGTCGAGTCCGAGAAATTTGTGCCGAGTCATTGAAAAGTCTAAGAGCCAAGAGAATCCTCCATGTGTCACCTTAGCGCATCTTCAAGGTTAAAATACAAAGGCGAGTCCCCAAATGAGAAAGGTCCCTCCACGTGTTTAGGGTCTAACATAGTTGCTCCTAAATAGGAAAAAGGGACTTAGCCAAAACAAAAAGAAACCAGACAAGGCTCATGGATGATGTCAAGTGTCCAACCATCACAAATTTAAGAGTGAAAGGAGGGGATAAAGTCTTGGAAGCCTGCAGGGTTTCCACGTGGAGCTAACTACAAAGGTCCCACCTGAAAAGGGGTTTTGATATTATATATATTGGTGCCCTTTACTCACCCAAAGGAATGAAGCAACATGTTTGTGGATGGTGCCAAGTGTTGGCACGTCAGATTTCCAGGACCCTAAAATTTAGAAAAATATTAAGAATGCGGGGGCTTCAATGTGGATCTCATATGGATAGACTCCGACCCGCATAGAATGCTCGACTTCAACCTTTATATGGCAATAAATTTTGACTTAGAGCTCAGATTTGAGAAAGAGAGGAATTTTTGAAAGCTATCAACGCGTATAAATTAGTGAGACTAAGTTAGTCAAAGTTAATAAATACAGTCCACCATTTTTGAGGTTGTCAGGCTCCTCACCTACCACCATTATGAACTATGGGCTTCCTTTCTTGACCAACAAGGAACAACACATAGAGGCATGGGTTTTTTCAAAGGGGAACCCATCATTGTTGTAGGTGAATACAATTCTCTTTTGGTGTGGTTGAGGTAGAAAAACTCAATGTTTTTTTTGGGGTGGTTGAGGAATGTTTCGATTTCTTCTATCCTTTCCCACTCATATTCTTCAAATATATTGTAAGGAGGGGAATTTTTTTAAAATGCTTTGGTAATTTTTATCTCCTTCCCCATTTCTCTTTCTTCTCTACTAGGGTTGAATGTGGAGCTTAAGCCTCCTCTCTTTGCTTTGTAATGGAATTTTCTTTCCTCTTGCCCACTAATGATGTACTGTGTGAACTCATGGAGAAATAAAATATGTTTTGTGATGAATTTTGTGCATCCTTTTGATATCTTATTGTCTCGTGTTTCCTCTCATCATTACGGGGTATACTGTGCATATTATTGATGTCTATTGTAGGTTTTAAGTGCCATGTTTAAGCGGTTTAAAGTGGTGTTCAATGTGAACTTTATATTTTCATGTGATGCATCTTGTCTATTCTCTCCGTTACTCACCTCTCTTCATTTCAGAAGCTGGATTTTATATCAGCAACTTCCTTTTCTAGTGTATCACCGCTTAGTGTAGGCTCTATTTTCATGCATTTCTCTCTCTCCCGATCCCTTAGAAGGTTTAATTAGGATTAGATAGTTTGTTTTCATTAGAGCACCTTGTGGCATGTAGTTTAGGAAGAAGAATTTGGATTTATCCAGAGAACCATCTAAAGCCCGCAAGTCCCGCAACTCGAGAGATGGTCCAATGTTGTGCGCTTTTCACCGAATGCCCCATTCAACATCGAGTAATTTAGAGGGTGCTATGATTCGCATCAATAGAAAAATAGTTGAGCGATATGACATGATCATTTGTCTCAATTGGATTCGTCGATCACAATCTATCATCTCTTTGTATCATCTATGCCTCAAATTTATCTACAATAATCAGGTCATATCTATTGATGGTGTCCTTTTATCTCATCCACTATTGCAATATCCTCATACCAATATATCCTCCACTTCTTCTAACATATCTCATTCTATGTTTTTAAAAGCAAATTTTGCTCCTAGTTCACCTACTCAAGTGTCATCTACACGGCTAACTCATTCCACTAGTCTTAGACATCGGCGTGTCCCTATTTCTATTATCATGTATTGATATATACTTAGGGATAAATCATCACTCATCCATTCAAGTTATAGTGATATGCACTTAGGGCTAAATCATGAATCATCCATTCACCACATAGTTATATACGTTCTCGATAAATCATCACTAACCCGTTAATCTTATAGTGATATACGCTTAGGATAAATCTTCACTCACCCATTTAACAAGTCATGATATACTCTTTGGCTATAGGTTTCATGAAAATCTCTCCACATGTCCCATCTTATCACCGCTACACATACACATTCATCATTATGCACTGGACACAATAAACACTACTAAATTTTTTTCCGATGATGCACTATCATTTATGGTTAAGTATGGACTATCGAGGGGAAAAATGAATGTCATTGCATACATTTCCATTCACTCGGGCCGTATGGGTCCTATCATTTCCTCTTCCATTCCATGCCATCCATCCACAACATATTACATTAGCTTGGGAAATTTAGTTTTGCTTACTAGTGTTTTTCATGATCACTTTACTACGAGATGTTTCATTGATCTCTTATCTTTCATTATTTATATCATCCACACATGTGCGTTCACATATTTTTTTAGTTTGATAGTAGATACAAGGCTCTTACACATGACATGGATGCTCACTTCTACGCTTCTTGTATCTGGTGGCTCGAGCATCCAAATTCATCTCATATAGGTGTTATTATTTCATTTTGTACTTAGCATCTTACATTATTTAATCATACATGCTTTGAAATATTAGTTATTACTCTAGCATGCTAATGGGTGTTTCATGTGCAACACATTTTTTTAAGATTACATTTTTCCATGACTACTTGTTTCATGGTCTATACTTAGCTGCTATTGTTTGCCATTATATATGGGTTTTTCCCTATATTTTTGTGCAAACTTGTCTATTACTTGTAGCCATGACGTTCTATCATTTCTTGTGACATCATGAGTGATGTCCAATGTTTCTGAACCCACTTTTTGTAGCTTACATGTATTTTGTATCTTTACACCACCGTGCTTGGTAGTTTCTACATTGTTTGTGTATTTTACACTTGTATTATCACATGCATGTGTTTTCATACTAAAAATTGTTTTGGCGAGCCATCCTTCTTTGTGAATTCCTTGGTTTCTACTAAACACACCCTTTCCCCTTACAGGAAAGAGTTATAGAGATCATTATATTGTAGGTCCTCTTTTAGAGCAACATTATCCTATCAACGATGCCTCATGTGCCCCCAAAGAGGCGCACAACATTAAGGGTTTACATAATAATGCAACGTATTTACACCGGTTTAGTACGGTCGATTTTTGTCTTTGGAATTATGAATTTACATACAACGCATGTGTTCGACCCGAGTCTAGGAACCCCATACACAATTAAATTTACAGGACATGTGTGGTTAGCATTTATGGGAAGTATTTATAGGCTTGTAGGTTGCATTGGGTGTGCCTCTCTACACTACTTTGGCTAGTGGTGTTAGATCACCAAAAAAATAGGACATTACAAAGATATCTTCACACACATTTCAGCGAAGCGGTTGAGCTTGGAGGACATATGGCATTTCCTCCCTACGCTTCTTAAGCCAGGGGTGGTGTGAGATCACCTAAAATATTTGTAGTAGTACAAGATATCCATCTACACCTTTTTCTTAACATGGATTAGGTGTACGTGTTCCATTTATACTTTCCTTTTCGCATATCTTACATTTTTGTATTCTACACATTTTATACACGTGTATTTTACACGTGTTTTTACATACATACATATTTGACTAATTAATTGTTTTCTCCTAAGAAGTCTGAATATATGAGAAAAAAGTAGTCAAATTGGGGTAACAACAACAAAGATGACAATAACAACAATAGGGTTGACACACGCCTTACTAACCATACATGTCCACTAGACACTATAGCAACTACACATGCATTTCACCTAAGGTTCACTCGATCACTTTTTCTATGCACTTTTTCATCGATAGTTTCAATGGTCCTCCATATTTTTATAATTCCATGATTTTATCTAGTACTTTAGCATGTTTTCTACTACACTCTACAAGGACATCAGGTACACATCTCTATATACTTTATGTTATCAAGTTTTCCTCTCACCAACATTAAGCGGGGAAAACTATAGTCACAAAATCATGCACTTTAGGTACTATTTACCACGGTCTCTTACTATTATTTACATGGTTCTTAAATGATGAAAACTACTAATTAATCCCACCTTTTGGCCATCTTATTTAACTTTCTATTTCATCATTCTCACACATTTTTAGATACATGCATAGGTATTCCATCATTGTCCCATCAATTTAGCCTAAACTGGGGCACTCGGTCCTATACTTGGGTGTCCTAGGGCACCTGGTCCTACCTAGGGTGCCCATATCCTTGTTTTACTTTCCCGCATCTTTTTGTGCTTTTTCTAGCCTTTTTTCCTCCTTATCTTTTTCATTGTCACCCATGTGAGGATTAATTACAAAATTAGAGCAAGAAGAACCTATAAATATAAATTGATGAGACCATAATGAGGGCCCTAACATCACTTACTACTTTAACTCTACCTATAATTACATCCATTGCATTACTTCAATCCACATACTTCCATGCATCAAGGCTAAGAGATATTCATCAAAACACACTTCATAGGGTGAGGGATTTTATTCTATTCGATGCACTATTACATTTTCTACATTTAGTTATTGCTCGCTACTTCACAAAGTGCGACTGGCACAAGAGAACCTAGGGAACGACATGCACACATACACACACTAGAACTACATTTGGGTCCGAAATGTAGTGCAATGCTTAGTTTAGTAAGCCCACTATTATGGCAGATGAGGTCAATTCGAACCATTCATTCTACATCTTTATTTTTTTAGGGTTTTGATACTTCTTTTGTCTCTTATAGGTCTTCAATTTCATCTTGCTATATTCGGTGCAATTCAGCAAATTGAGTAATTCTGATCTTTTTAGAGACTAGGGTTTTTTTCCATAGTAGGGTGTCATGGGGAAACCCACTACCCTCCTAGGCACTCCAATCTTCTTAGATCTTCTAGATCCACTCCTTCAAGGACCTTTGAGCAGCTATTCCAGCTCTTGTATTTTCCTCTCATACCTGCGAAAATCATCTACAATTAGCTGAGTTCATCCTTACCTTCCTCTTTCATATTATGGTTTTATTGCTACTAGTTCAATCATTTTAATCATTTCATATTGCTTGAGTGCATTTATTTACACCATTTTAGTTCTCCTGACTAGATTACTATTATTACATTTCCTCAATTTTAACTTATTTTAGTTAATCACTTACTATTTTTATAAAGTGGTGTTTTGAAACTTAGTTTTTGGTGAAATCTTGTTTTTCTAATATGGGTTTTACTCTTTTTGCACCTCTGAAATTTCATGTCTATCTGGTCTTGAGAATGATAGATTTTTATATTCAAAAATTTTACCATGGGGAAACTAGGGTTTCTTCACTACAAAAATCCATTGTGTGCATGGTATATATTATACTTGGATTATAATGGCCTCTGAAATAGTATGTGATTACAAAAACCTTGCGTTAAAGTGTGCATTGGTTTTTTAGCTATGAGGATTTTTTACCTATGGGTTAGATAATTCTTCAAGCAACAGATTTCATGTGGAGTCTTTAAAAATCTAAAAAAATATTATGTTTTATTCTTCTTAAGATCATATATATATGGAATCAATGTATGCAACATGAAAATTGTGGAGAATGGATTCGAGAAAAATTTTGACAAAGTTTCATCAAAAGCGGGAGATTATGGGGAAATGAACACAAAAATGGCTAAGTTCAGAATATATAGGTTTTTGCACAAAGAGAGGGGATGGGGCACAATTTTTCCCCATTTTAACCCTTTTTTGGAACAATACTTGGAAAAAAATGTGTCTTATCCTTTTTGCAACAAATCACATTTAATCATTTGATGAGAGGAATGGAGGGTGGAGCTAAAAATAAGCACTTGGAGGCTAGTTTAGGGTCATATGAGGAATCAAGGCAACCAATGGGTGGAGAACATTATTTTTTTCCCATTTCCCCCTCGGTTTGGGACAATAGGAGAAGAAAAAGGTTTCTTAGCCCCAACCTAACAAGTGGCATGCATGCGGGAGTTGGTGGAGGAGGAAGTCAAACTGGTCAAAGGTGTTTAACTGAGCCGCTAGGGTCATATGGTGTGACCAAAGTGCTTAAAGAGGGGGTGAAAATTATTTCCCCTCCTTTCCCCATGAAGAGAGAAAATTAAGACACAAAAGTGTGCCTTAGCCTTCTATTTCACGTGTCCCTCAATAAATTTGACTAAGTATTAAAGAACGTACCTTGAGGGTTGGCTTGAAAAGACCATAACTTGAGCTCCCGCATGGATGTTTACACACTTCATTATAGTATTTTTAATGGAAAATAATTTTGAGAAGGATTGGATGGGATCCATTCCTTTATACGGCTTGAAAATCCTTCTAAAACATGTGTTTTTCTTTTGGTTCGTCCACAAAGTGCATCCAAAGAATTTCTTTGCCTAGGAAAATACATGGGGTTTGAGATTGATATCATTTTCCCACAATGTATAGGGTTAAAAATTATTTCAAATTATATATTATTTTTGGGATCACAACTCATTTTGGAGCTCTTCAAATGGCCTCTTGAAGCTCATTTACTCTTTCGTGATCCAAGTTACTTCGGCCTTGAAAACCCACTTTTGATGAGCTAGCTCCTAAACCTATGAATCTCTCAATAATATTCCTAAATGAGTTGCAAAATGACGTTGGGTCTTGAATACACCTCCATGATTAATTTATGCCTTTGAAACTACTCGGATGACTATACATTCATCTTAGAAAGGTTGATGATAGCCCTTTCTAAGATTTTTTGAAAACCCACTTTTTGAGATATTGCTCCTGAAGTTATTGAATAGTATTTGTCTTCCTAAATCACCTTGTGGAATGGATGAAAAAAAATATAAACCATTTGAATGATAGGATAGGACTGAAACAAGGGATAGGTTGACTGGGGTGTCTTGGAAATTTATGACATAGAATTTTTTTGACTCTAGGGAATGGTTATCTTGTTTTCAAGTGTATTTTGCCCATGGAAAAACATAGGACAACAATTGGTTCTAGCTCAGGTTAATGTTATGAAATGAGCACAACAAGGACATTATATCGAAATCCTAGAATATTAATTTTTAATACGTTGACCAGTACCTTATCCATTTAACTTCACAAATTCATTTTCCACAGAGAGCTAGAATGAGTATACACACAACAAAAGGAAACGAAAAATTTGGAGAAAAGAAAGAATGAACACAACACAAACAAAAAAAAAACATCTAAAATAACCTATGGTGTAATGGAGGGGAAAATCCTGTTATCCAAAATTCACCCTCAAGGTAATTTTGATAACATGCATCAAATTATTCAGTCCCGAGCAAGGAGATTGATTCAAGGCCATAAATCGTGTTTTTGGGCCCCCCTAGGCTTCTCTCTAACTCTCCCATCCAAGAAGAAATCCCAACAAGTTGAAAAATGGAAAAAATGCAGAAAATAAGGTTGCAAGACTGTTTTGAGGCATTTCGGTCCAAGGGCTCGGGTTGTACCGATTAGGGTTGAATCGAGGTTTGTTGTACCAAGCTTGGGGCTGAAAAAATGAAGAAAATCGGCTAAGTCCTAGTCCAGGCGGTCTGCGGGACAGCTGGGACGTCGGGATGCGTGGGACATGAAAAGACGAATCAGCCAAAAGAGGGGAAAATTACCTAAGTCTTGTTTTGTGTGGTTTGGGACAGGTTGGGCCAAAAGTACGCATGGACGCTTGGATCGGCCGGTTTGGTGCAAGTCACCCATTTCGGGTGGTTCGAGATATTTTCACAGTAGTCCGGACACAGTTGGCACAAAAGTACGTGGAGGACGTGAACCGACTGATTCAGCTGAAACAAGAGACTTTCGTCTAGGACAGTTTGGGACATCAAGGCCAAAAGTATGCGTGGGACGTGAAAAGCCGAAAGAGCCGAGAGTGAATGGAATCTTGCCACGTGTCTTCACCACAAATAGGAAAAAGGGAGCCCGAATCGGAAAAAGTAGGATATTTTCATCGGGGATAGCCAGACAAAGGTACGTGCGGGATGCGAGGGACGCGAAAAGCCGAAGGAGCCGAAGGTAAAGAAGAAAAGTCAACATTTGACTCGTGAAACTTCAAACGGCCATAACTTTTGACTCCGAGCTCCGATTTTCACAAAATTGGAATTTCTGGAAGGGTAGATATATTTAATTAAAAGAAGCATATTCAGCTCTAGTCAGTTAATGCTCATTCCCATCGAATGACAGAAAACGCCTGTCAGACCCAAAATAGCTGCCCGCACTCAGAAGGCCATAACTTTTGCATTTCTCAACAAAATAGCACAAAATTAGTACCGTTGGAATTGCGGCTCGAAGATCGACACACAAAATCAATAAATTTCAGATTTTATGGGATATTGATTGATATTTTTAGGAAAACGTGGCTGGGTTCATAACAGTGTTTTATTTGGTGGTTGGGAGTGCAATTAAGAGGCATGGTCATCATTCTTTCTCTGCTGCAACACCTAGATGGGGAGCCTTTTACAAGTAATATATAATAATTTCACTCCATTTAATGCCTCTTACATGTGGTTGAAGGACAGATTTCAAGATTTCCATTTTCCTTTCTCTTTCCCTTCTCATTTTTCTATAAATTGGAGTGTTGGGCTCATTATAAGGGGAGGTAGTTTTTATAAGAAAGCTCGCCACAATTTCTTTGTGAAGCCAATGTGTTGCAAGCCCTTGTAGTGGACTCCTTGCATGGTGATCCAGGCCCTTATCTTGTAATAGATTGAACTGTGCATACCATGAATCAATAAAATATCAGTTTGTGGATGTATCTTCCCATGTTGTGTTTTCTTGCATTCTTCTTGCCCTTTAATATTTCTACAAGAATATTTTGTCTATTATTATGTTCTTACAGGGGATCCATTATCATTGTGTATGCTTGGAATATTGTTGTGAATGTGTTTTGCTAGATTATGGAGAACTGTCATCACCTCTTCTAGTGTGCACTTTGCTTCGTATTTCATGCATCCGGAGACTACTCTCACACCCCTCCTTTTATGGTGTATCACCGCTTTAGTGTAGGCTTTCATTTTATGTATTCTCTCTCCCGGTCCTTGGAAGTTTAGATTAGAATAGTTAGTTTCCCCGCATTAGAGTAGATTGTGGCGGGTAGTTTAGGAGCAAGAACCACTTTTCTCTGGAGGTCTATCTCAAGTAGCAAGTCCCACAACTGGAGATAGTACCCATGTTATCCAATCACACCATAAGTTCAAGTATATGCACTTATGGAAACATAAGGGTGCAGTGATTTGGTGATAAAAAATCCTCTTTCACTGAAGCTATTTTTAAAACTCAACACCAGATACAAGATACACACAATAATAATATCTTCTTCTATATTGATATTCAATATGCTCCAATATTTACAATGTAGAATACATAAGCTAATATATACCGCAGGAGGTACCAAAACAACCTCCTCGTAAATAGGAATGAAAACTCCGAATAGTCACAAGTAACATGATAAAAAGGTATATTGTTATAACTATATAATAATTACATGAGCACTAGAATAATTTCCAAACATTCCCCCATTATCGCAAAAACATGGGGAAAACCTATTTTTGTACTTCTACTTGCTTTCATGATTAGGTGATTTATACTTTGCGGATGATCACAAACCCATTAAATGGTTTTCAAATGGTTAACCATGAATCAAAAATGGCAGCTTTTCAATTGAGTACCACAAACTAAAAATGAAGGTTTTCAAGTGGTTTTCCTATAACCACATCATGATCTCGCCAACTACTATTATAAACCCTCATCACATTTCACCGAGGGTATAACATAGGAAAATATGTTGCTCATACAAACAAACAAAAAAATTGAATTGGAGCATTGGATCATGTTCCCCCCCTCAATGTGAAATTTCACTTTATTCAATAAGGAACACTAAAAATAGGAACAATTTGACCGGAACTCCGAGAAACACAACCAAAAACAAATTGCACAAACCGAAAGAAAACTACACACACACATGCGACCATTCGTTCATGCGGCCTGGTCATGGGTGACTGATGAGAGGTCATTGATAGACCTCGAACCTAAGTTTTCCTCTATCCTCCGATGAAAGGATGCTAACTCAGCCTGATTAAGCTTTGAGGCTCAATCTTTTCATGTTGATCTTATAAGAAAATATCTCCCATAATTTTGACATATTTATTGGATGTCGGGTTCACCTGAAAATGCATCCGTACAAGAGAGATATTTTTCTTTGGAAATATCGACACACTTTATGGATGACTTGACGATGAATTTTGACTCTAAGAAGAGGATAATAATAATAACCCTAAAATCACCTACTTGACTCTTTTACAACAATTTGGTCTACCAATGACTATTGACACAAATGAAAATATTTACCATAAACTCTTACGAAAGAAATTTTTAAACTAAAACTAAATAGAAGTATTACAACATAACACATACCTCTAGTACATACGAGATGACTAGAAACATACTATGATAGAACCTTTAACATTTACTAATATAGCTAGAAGCTATTATTAGCAAGAAATCGACTTGTATGTAAATGCCTACTTTGCATGGAATCGAACCGTAAAGCTTATGGTATTTCGCGACTCTAGAAAATTCGAAACAAATTAATCCAAACTAAACTTTACACCAATTATCCTCAGACACGAAACAAACAAAAAGCACACTATTGCTAAAGCCTATACACTTAGATTTTTGACAAAATCATGACACGAACTATAATGGGCACCTTTTATATTTTGATAGGCCACATGACGTTTTGATGGATAGGTTCAATAAGTTAGTAGTGCCAACCACTACAACCAGATATGGCGTTTTAATAACTACCACCTATCAAATTAAAAACAGTTGTTTCAACATGCATTGAACGACGGATTTTCTATGGCTTCTTTAACTCAACGGAATGTGGAAAATGAAACACTAGGTTGGAAAGGATTAACTTTGGATGCAGAGCTTGAAGCAGATGCAACCTGGATATGGTTTTCGAAATTTTCTGTCACGATTGGAGCTGAGCTATTGATCAGATCGTAGTCGAGAATACGAGTATGGGTATTATTCCTCAAAGATTGCCAGTAACTAATCACACCCAAAAACAAAGAATCCTTCACACTTAATCACGGATCTACACATGGGCACATACATAGCAGGCTTTAGATGCACGTCGATAGGTCTGCGCTATACTATAGAAGGAAACTTAGAAGAGATAATCAACTACATACTAATCTAAGACTACAACGAATATATAGATTTCATTCAATGGGTAAATGGTACAACGGTGCTGCCCCTTGAACAACATCAGAACTTCATAATAGGTTCAGACAATCTTCACAGGTATAAAGAATTGCTGCGCAGGTACCAACTGAAAACTCAACACCAGGACACATGATACACACGATAATAATATATTCTTGATATGCTCCAATATTTAAAATTTACAATAGATAGGATATTATATAGCCAAGGAAGTAGCAAAACAACTTCCTAGTAAATAGGAATGAATACCCCAGAATAGTCATGGGTAACATAATAAAAAAGTATATTGTTATAACTATATAACAATTATGTGAGCACTAGAATAATTTACTAATAATTTTCCTTTCGAGTGGTTACCTCCGAAGAGGTAACATTGAATGGTGATTTTCTGCTAAGCCATTCATCGAGTTCAAGAAATTAGCCTCCTTCCTCAACTGCGTATGAAAGTCGTGTGCTTTCATGACTTGTTGTAGACTTGGGAGGAGTTAACCTATATAAGCTTTTTGATGCTTAGAGTCTCACTCCTAAATTTCATTGCTTTTACTCACCTTAAAATCAATTTCAAATGCCAATTGCCTTCTCGTGTTCACCCACATTGATGATTCTTAATTTACCATCTCATTGTTTCCCTAGGGATGATTTTTGTTGGAAAATCTTTGATACCTTGAGATTTTTTCCCCATTCATGCATGTTGAAAACCTTTTCTCCAAAACCCCGAATTCCTCTTTTCGCTCCATATCGGCATGAGATCTTGAATATCTTTGTTCGCATCCTTTATGGCCATAACATGAGCTAGGAGGTTAAGAATTATCTTGTTATCTTTCGCACTTTCTGCCACTTTCAAAATTTCTTGTATTGAATCTTTCATTGAAGCTACCTAGGGCTCACCTTTGACTTCATTCAAACAATCTTCCATCTTAACTTTAAGACAACCATTGGGAGGAATTGCTTCATTATATTTAAAATCATGTTATTTTACCACCTCATTGTGGAGGGAAGCCTTAAAATCGAGGACCTTAGAATCCTTTCTTTCAAATTTTCATTACGTAAAAAGTCCTCTTCTTTAAATGGTAAAGAAAATACTTCACTTTCATCATTAAATTTGTCACCCATTGGATCATGAGGGACATTGGATTCTTTACATTGGTAGAACTCATCATGACCAACTCTTGAACTTTTTGAGCACCCATGATTAAATTCACGCTTTTCTTGCAACTCCATAGCTCGCATCGGGAGTTTGAGGCTGAGCTCTGGGTCTTTTGTTTCTTCCACATCTCTTAGGAGTTCTTACAGAAACTATTCTTTCAATCCTTTCAAGGGTCATCAAAAGTTGGCATTGTTTCCTAATGGATGATGTGATTGAGATTATATTCATCTCCCGATGGGAATGGGAATATACTCTCTTCATGGGTAGAGATATAAGTCGATTTCTCTATTTGAAATTATTCAAGGATCATTTATTTTTCTTCATGGCTCACATCATTTGAAAATTCAAGACCATCCTCTTACAACTCAAATTTTCTCAATGCTTCTTCAATAGCCATACCCCTTTGGGAAGGAATGTTTGGTCCTTTCAAAATGGGAATATCATCATTCTCTTTGGTAGTCACAAAAATATTCATCCTCCTATTTTTGTATAGAATGTTACCTCCTAAATTTACTTCTTTTTACACCGTGTACATCATTTTTTTCTCCAAAATTAATTTTTCCATTTCTCCCTTAATCAAGATAGTTGCGAAAGGAACAATTCATCTAGATTTTAAATCCCAACTGTTGGCAAAAGCTTCCACTTGGAAAAATTGAAACTTAAGTTAGAATGTTTACTAAAATGATCATCATTGAAACCTTCTTGTCTAGAAATTTTTAAATCGCCACTTGTGCGTCTTTGAGCTTCCTTAAAAGTAGGTCGTATTTTGAATCCGTTGATTAAAAAGAGTTACCATGATGATTCATGGTGAATTCTAGGTCGTTGGTGACCTTTACATGCATTACATTGTCATAGGCACTGAATCTATTATGTAGATATTCCATATGTATTTACCCATGAGAAGGGAGACATAGAAAGTGTCAACCTTATTGACATTTTATGGACTCGGAGAAAGCATGTTCTATGATGGACATGTAGATGGGTTTCATAGTAGTACTTAATAAAGTTAAGATTCACAACATTGTGGTTTGAAATACTACTCTTGATATGCCCAAATAATATCTCAAATTACTCAGGGGTGAGTCCATAGATATTTGGTTTCAAAATTCAAGACGTTGGTCTTGTTTGTGTGTTCAATGTAATCAAAAGGAGAAAATGAGGATAAGGGGGATGAAATCCCTACTTTTGGATTTGGGATAGGCTTAGAAGTAGGGGCAAATCGTTTAGAGATTAGAAGCTATTTTGAAAGGTGCACTAGGATTTTTGATGGGATAGATTTTGCAGGAGTGGATTAATAATTAGAAGAGACATTGAAAGACTTACTTGGGATAGCGAGTGACATTTTTATTTCCACGAGATGAATTTTCTCTAAATCAAACTTCATGTAAGGTAGAAGAGGACATCCTCTACCAATTATTTTATTTGGTAGTGTCACCAAACAAAAATCCCCTCTCTTCTTTTTCATAGTACTAGTGGATGAAGAGTCTACCTTTTACAAAGAGAATGGGTGAATACAAAACATTATAAACTAGGTGCATTATTTCCATCATCTCCATCACTTCTAGAGTACTAAAAAATCTGACCTCTACACCATTCTCTAATTCTTCAACCTCTACTTTGAATCATCGTCTTCGCATTTTTGTTCAATTTCTTCTCCATATTCTTGAGTCCTACTATTTCACCCGATTTATTAGTTTTCTAAGAAGTACTTGACTTAAAAAAATAAGGTAAAGGTGGTAAGAGGAATACCTATTTTGGGATGGTTGAAGGTTCTATGCGCGCGTATCTGAATTCTAAATCAAAGTGATTGTGAGACCTTCCTTTTGGCTAGGAGGAAGTACCTGTATAAGAATCAAAACAAGACCACCAAAGGGAGTTAAACAATATAGGCAACAGACTTCCTAGCATATGCTAGATCCTGGAAGTGGGATACATCCTAGATGGCTATCAATCCACTATTTAAAACAATTCAATGCTGAAATAAAGTAAATTTTGTCCTAGTTTATTTTAATATGATTAAGCCATCTCATATAAAACACAATAGGCTAGATCTAATCTAAGAGGCTAGGCTAGAAGGAGATCTAGAGGTAAAATAGGTTGGTTATAGGTGAATCGAGCTAACAGGGATAGGTTAGATATAGATCTAAAGGTTTAATAGGTGTTCAAGTAAGTATATGTTAGAGGCAATGAAGTTAAGTTAAATGTGGGTCACAAACAGGTTGTTATTCTGGCGAGATCAGGTGACATAGAGACTGACCACGGTTATATAAAATTGATGACTATTTTACTGTAACCGGTGACGGTTAGAGAGAACCGACGATGGTCAAGCTGGGGTTGGTGGGATCACACAATCTAGATTTTGGAGTTTTGGGGCAAAAAGTGGAGTGCATAAAAGACGGGGATTGATCACAAAGGTGGTGTAGATATGGTGCGAAGGTCTGAGACTACTGAGGAGGTCAAATAAGAAATTGGACCAAGTATTAAGATGATTAGGTATGGAAGGTGGCTGCAATTGGAGAGAGGGAATGGACAAAGGGTAAAAGACTAGGTTCCTTTACCACAAAAACTCTAGATGATGATAAGAAAATTCAAAATATATGGAAGAAGGATACTTAATCTTCTATCAGGTACATGTCTAAAGAGTAATGAAGAATATGTTTTGTTGGAGGATGCTTGGAAGAAAGTTTCACTGTTGTGCCAGTGTATTTGGTTGCCTTTGTTGATCACAAATCAATCTTCATTCTATTGTTGCATCTAAAGAGATTGAACTCGAGATCAGAAGTTTTTCAACCCATATTACAAAGCTGTAGATGGGTCTAAATAGGCCATTTGGTCCATTCTGGTATAACCAATGTCGGTTTAGGGAGAACTCGACATCGGTTTAGGGTGAACCGACATCGGTTTAGGCGAGATATCTTAGGTTGTTCAAAAATCACCTAGGAAGTTGCTCCGCTATTTGATAAGGGTCTCCCTTTTTCTCTCGGGACAAAAACCGACCTTAGGAGGCTTTTAAATGTGAGGTGAGGGGATGGGTCTAATGTTAGGTTTTATTTAGGACATTGGTTTAGGGTTTAGGTTAATGGGTCAAATGATGGGGGTGGTTAGGTGAGGTGCATTTAATAAAGGAAATTATATTAAATAGGTGTGTGAGGGTAGTGAATTAATTTAATGTAAATAATTAAATTAATGTGTGTGTGGGTAAAAGGTCATTAACTTATTTAAAATAATTAAATTAATATGTATGGAGGTAAATGGTAGTAATTTAATTAAAGTAATTAAATTAAAATGTGTGGGGTGCAAGAGGTATGTGATAAGTTGTTGAGGATGAGGAAGTGATTATAGGGCTGCGCTAGGGGACCAAGGTGATTACGACATGATTTCAAAGTGTCTACACCTACAACCGGAATTGATAGGTGGGGCCATTAAGGTAAGCCTTTAGGGTTCCTAAACAATATTTTTTCTATTATGGTTTGGAGGACTTGTTCATTCGAAAATTCCCTCTTCAATGATGTCATTTCATTTACTAATATCTACAACAATGGATTTACTCTCTCGTCTTTGGGATTTTGAGCTTTTCCCTTTTAAGGGATCTGATTTTTCTTGACAGGATGAGATCATATTCAAATTCAATCGCCATTCTTTGTGCTTGCGCTAGATCCCTTAGTTGAACCTTCTAGAGAAATAATCATAACTATGGAGTTTGAGAACTTACGAAGAACCTTTTTACTTTGTTATCAAATGGAACTTATTTCAGAGATAACCTTTTGAGTAACTTATTATAGCATGCTACAAAGTCCCTAATAGTATCATTAGTTCCTTTCTTCATTTGATTTAGATTTACCATGTGATCCTAATAATCTTGAGTTGATTTGAAATTTTCCTCAAATGTAGTCTTGATGTCACCCTAATAGGTGATTGATCTTGATGGTAGAAGGTAGAACCATTGTGTTGATTTTTCTTGAGTGATTCAACAAACAATATCACTGCAAATTCTTCATGTTTGATTCCGATAATTCCACAAGATATGGTGAAGGCTGAATTTTGTTCTTCAGGGAGTTGTGTGTTAACACCTTTGAAATTTGGAAATTTCTTATGGGATATTTTTGTAGATTGTGAAGAGGGGGTGTGAGAGAAAGTGGGCTTGTATTACTTCCCCATGGAAAAAGGGTTGTGGTATTTCTCCTTATTTGTCTACCATTTTTTCTTCTACTTTATCTTATGTAAATTATTCTTCTTATCCCAATTCTAATTCTCGTTCTCATTCCTCTTCCCCAAGGAACTCAATGTTCAATTATGGTTGAAATATGCGTGATTTTGTAAAAGGAGTATCAACGGGGGTATGAATAGAATTTCCATGGGTACCACTTGAAGAGTCGATGGAGATAAAGTTTCATAGAAAAAGTAGGTGGATATATCTTATCTTTTATGGTTAATTTTTCAAGGCCTCAAAATTAGGATCAACAATCGGGATGTTATCCTATTTAGATTAGTATTTCTCCATTCTATGAGCTTTTAAGAAAATCCTGCAATCGGAATATGAAAGGACAATTTTAAATATAAAGGATTACTCACATGAATAAATAGTTGGATTTTAAGAAATGGATTTCAATCAACTCTATATTTTTTTTTATATTTTTATAATTTTTGTGTTTTCTTGTCATCGTATTTGGGTGTAGATTCTTCCAAGTATTCCCCATGTTGCGTTCCAAAACTAATGGCGAGAAAATTAGTTGTGTCATAAAATTGGTGTTATCTTGCCAACACTCTAAGAATATAAGTCCCTATTTTAAAACAAAGTAGCTCTGTATGTGTATGAGAGTGTGAAGTTTTATTCTTTGGTGGTCTTATGACTAGGGATCAAACAAAGGAAATTCACTAGCCCCGTAACAAAAGTTATTTATCACTTGCTAGAGTACACTTCACTTGGAGATTGAGAAAGGATGTGAGAAAAAGGGAGAGAGATTAACATTATTGTAAGAAAAAACGACTCCTACAATCATTAACTAGAAAATTCCAACACACATAAATTGGAATAAACACAATTTTGCAAACGGAAACAAGACAAATTAATAATTTGAGTAGAAAGTATGAAAAATCACCTTATCAAAGATTTAATAAACTCCTTATTTCTTCATTGATGTTGTAGAAAAATTGTACAAAATTGAAAAACGTTTTGAAAGGGGATGTCCTTACTATTTATAGAGATAAAATATACCCTTCACCTAACCCCCTCATCACATTTCATATGCCTTTGCACAAATTATGACCTTTTGCATTACTAAGAAAATATTATTTCCCATTTTATAAAATAAGGGTGAATTATTACATCATAAACATGAATTCATTATGTAAAAGTGTAACCCCAATCGAGAATTTGAACATAGAGAAGAGATAAATTGGGGAGAGAGAGAGAGAGAAATAAGAGAGGGAACTAATAAGGAATGTCGATGAGTAATTTTCCTCTACCAACCGACTAATATGATGAAATGTTCCCATGTGATGATCTATGGTTCCTTAAACTATTTTCACCGTGATAAACTTCCTTTGAATGATGAACAAACAATTGAAGATGAGTGTTTATAAAAACTTTCAAATGCTTACCTAAATGACCATGGAAATTGCTCATGGAGGTCCACTTCAAAGAAGCTAAGAATGAACACTGATTCCTGCAATGAACCTTTGCAACACTACCATGCTAATTTGAAAGATCTAAGAGAGCACACCTTCAATATTTTGATGATTATGACTAAAAAATCTTCCTTACAGATGATACACAAATGACATGAGTGTTGAAAGAAACTGTTGAGATCTCAAGATGTGGATTCAAAGTGACTTGTGGGAAATTATTGTGATGATATTTTTGACATTGCCACATTTCACTCAAAAAGATGAATCTTAAAATTAAGAACTTTTCCCATACAAACCGAGAAATTAAATGACAAGAACCGATGGATACATCATTTCCTAAATGAAAAATATTCATTCAACAACATGAAACACCATCATTGTTTTGAAGCAATTTTTTAGATAATAAGACAATAATATTCCTTTGAAATTGAATTACCTTACTCTCGAGACACTTTTGTACACTTGAATGGAGATTTACTAAAATTAATATATGGAAATTTTTCATCGTTTCCAAATGTGGTCACTTTGTTTCTCCTTTGGGATGAAGTCTATAGTTATTGCTTCTCCTAAAATTGTTTTTTTAGACTTACTAAAAATAGTAAGTTCATATGTAGGAGGATTACTATTTTTAGAAAGTGGTGTTATGGACCTTGATTTTCAAAAAATCAATTTTTATGATATGAGTTTTTTTCCTTTATTGTACCCCTAAAATTTCACGTCCTACCCATTCCTCGAAATGAGAGATTTAAAATTTCAAAAAATTTATTATGGGAAACTGGGGTTTCTTCACTACAAAAAATCCAAGGTGTGCATGAGAAATATTCCAATTGGATTCTAATGGCATTTGAAAAATTGATTATTCAAAAAAACCCGCGTTATTCAAAGACATTGTTTTTTAGCTATGAGGATTTTCTCTTTATGGGTTATGTAATTCTTTCACTAGAAATTTCATGTGGAGTCTTTCAAAATATTTATTTTTTCATGTTTTATTCTTTTTCATATCATAGAGATATGGAAAAAAGAATGGAGCATGAAAATTGTAGAGGATGGATTTGAGATAAAAAGTGGCGAGTTTCAAAGAGTAGTAAGGAGAGTGTTGGGGAGTGAATGCAAAAATGGCTAAGTCTAGAATATATAGGTTTTGGAAAAATGACAGGGAGTGGGGTGAATGTTTTTCTCCCCATTATCCCCTTTCTTTGAGATAATAATTTTATGAAAATTCATAATATATTTTTTGCAACAAGTGGCGTTCAATAATTTGAAGAAAGGAATGGAGGGGGAAACTAAAACTAAGCAATTGGAGGCTAGTTTAGGGTCATATGAGGAATCAAGGCAACCAAGGGGTGGAGCAATTTTATATTTCCCAATTGTCTCGATTGGTTTCAGGAAATAGGGTGTAAAAATAATCCTTAGCCCCACTTGACAAGTGGCATGCATGCGGGGTTGGTGAAGGAGGAAGTCATACTTGTCAAAGTTGCTTAACTGAGCCGCCATGGTCATATGGTGTAACCAAATTTCTTAAAGGGGGTAGGGTGCACTTTTACTTCCCTCTTAAGATACACTCGTACTATGGAAACACCTCGGGATGTGGGTATCACTACGTTGAGGTGAGTCTTCGAGATTACAAGGCTAGTTCCTTATTAATGTATCCTAAATCTATTTTTTTGGGGTTTTAAAGATAAAAATATGGTTGTACTTGAAATTTAAATGGAATGATATGCGAAAATTATTGAGGTATTTGAATGAGTACATGCACAATTACTGAAAAACATTAAAAATCACGAACTAACGAGTTTCAAATTAAATCCTAAGGTAAGACACTTATGTGTTCAAAGATAAATCACAATAACACAACAACTACAATGCACAATAAGACTATGTATAAAACACCAAATTTGCAGCAAGATAAGATACTTAATTGAAGGAATTAAAGTTCATAAGAGCTAATAAAAAGATACATACCATTGTAAATAATTGGAAAGGAAATAACTGCTTCTCATTCAAGGGAAAAATCGCAAAAATTTGCTTCAAAGACTCCTACATCAAAAATTCTTTCTTGTGCTTTGCTAATGTACACAATATATAGCAAAAATATTTCACCCTACCCTCCCAAAAATAGGCTACAGTATGAACTCTCCCATGCATGCTAATTTTTGACTTTATCATGAATAAATAAAGGAATAAAATAACCATTTTTTTTACAATTCAAGGCGAAAATAGACTTAGTTTGAAAAAAACAATTAGTCAAAGTGCAATGGACTTCTCTATTTCTATTTCAATAAATATAGTTGAATATTTTGACTAATTTTAAGATTTTATTGATATGCCGCCTTCATTTGCAAGTGCATGATATTTGAATTCTTCCGCATGATGTGAAAAATATGTTCTTTATCCACTTGCACAATTAAATTTCTATTTTTTTGACTGTCTTCTATTGATCTCATACAAAATTATATTCCTGTATAAAAATAATACTTTTTCCTATTAAAAAAATTAGCAAAAAGATTCATATTCACTAGTGGGGGCCACTTGTGAGCACATGCGCAAAAATAATATCACTACAAAAATATCCTTTGTTTTCCCTCTTTCACTTGGGACAAGGTATTCGGCAAGGTTAGGGTAATTTTACAATGTTTAAGGTAAGAATTTCTTAACCTTAAAATATATATCATTGGCTTCTTCATCATAGTATATACCTTTATTCTAACCATATTTGGTCACCTTTTGATTATTAGCATAGACTATAGTTTGGTGTAATCATTTGGATCTTCTTTAAGTTGATCATGTATAATAATAATCTTTTGGACCCCCTTTGACTTAACAATACACCCATAATGTTGTCAGGATTTTTGCTGTCTATGGAATTAATAATTATCTTTTGGACCTTAGTTAGGTTAATATAATGAAAATATACATAATTGTGGCTGGTCCCCTTCCATGATGATCTGACCCTTAAATTTTTGATGACCGCACTATTGTTTGCATAAAATTTGGTGACTTGATCTTGTCCTTCGATTTCTATCACTTCTCATCTCCATCGTTGATCTGATGGAGACTGTGGTTTTTAATTTACATTACTTGATATATACTTTGATCATCTTCACTATTGAATTTTGAACCTCTGACTTCGATGGACTTGTAAGATACTGTGGTTATGGATTTGAGTTTGCATGGAAACTGGTAATCTGATCACGAGCATTAATTTTTGTACTTACATTATCTGAAGTGTTGATATTGTACTCTTTTGATAGGATAGTTGGATGGTGGTTTTTTTTTGATCATTCGATCTTGTATTGTTCTCATCTTCATGATTGTTCTTTCAACCCCGAGTTTGGACGTGTTTGAGTTGTTGGAAAAATCAAAATGAAACTCATTTTTTCACTTTACATTTTGAGCTCTAGACGAAGCCCTAGATAAATATTTTCGTGACCTCTATTTTTTATTATCTTGAGCTCGGTTATCTCTACAATTTTTAACTCTGTAAGTTCCATAAAGCTCTATGGATGATTTATCTCTTGGCCATTTTACTCTATGTAAAGGGTTCAGATTCCAAAAGAAGAACGACCACAATTTTTGAGTATTTTGAGCTCGATTAATTTGTAAAGGAGAACTCAATTTGAATTTTTTGTAACTTCCGTAACTTCTATGGGTTGTTTTTTTTTTTAATTCCTGTCTATCTTGACTAAAAATTTCCATCACTTTCAAAGAAGGTGAGCTCATCTCTTTGTAACTATAGATGTGTTGTTTTCTTTGTTACTAATTTGAATTCATAACACTAAAATTTTGGAAAAATGTTTCTCTTGTTATCTTTTACAACTTCGAGCTCGAAAAACTATTCTAGGCTCTTATTCTTTTCTGTCACTAAAGATTCTACTTGGGTTTCGATAACTCCATTAATAAAGGTGAGTTCTTCATATTTTCTTGAAAACCTAGTGAAATTTGATAAAAACCACAATGTCCAATAAACACAAAGCATTTTAGATGAAAAATATAGTGTAAATAATTGTTTTTGTCATTTGTTTTTACATTTATGGTTTGCTATTTATTTAATTATCCATTTAAAAATATGTAGAAATATGGAATTGTTGTCGATTGTAAAAGCATATTACTAGTTTTTCTCAAAATAGTTTCATCTAATTCTTTTGTTATTTCTAAGTTGGTTTTATAATTAGAAAACATGGGGTTCATTGTTTCTCTTAAACATACCCTTATAATTCTTTGCACATGGGTTTGTGCCTTCTATAACTAGCATTCCTTGACCTATAGTATTTGCACTTCTTTGATTTCTGAAAATAATATGATATTGAGTTTTTGAGTTCTTCATTTTGATGAAGTTATTATTTCGATCTTGAGACTTGACTGTAACCTACGAGAGGTGGGTATATTTTTAACGAGTTTTTTCCCTTTTTGTCTATATTGGACTCTAAATTGCAGTATTCCTATGCACTTTAGAAGATAAGAAATTCATTTTTACCATGATTATACTTGATCTTTAGGAGCATATTGTTATTGATTTCCAAACCCTAAAGATGTAACCTAAACCTTTTCTTGGATATTTGTAAGTGAAAAGAAATTCTTGACATATCACTTCAAGATGTAAGTGTAAATGATCATGTAATGTAAAACTTTCATCCTCATCTAAACCATTTGCAATTTCTTGAAGGTAGTATTTTCATGCTAATTTTACTCCATTCATTAATCATCCTAAGGATTCTTGTTCTTAAGCATCGATATATCTTTTTGAAAGTAAGTTGCAATATGTATTGATTATTTGAATCATAGTATTTTGTACTTCTTAATTTTTTAACTCAAATAAATTTTCTCTCAAACCGAATTGTGTACTTGCAAAAGAATGATTGATAGTTTTATTATTTTTTTCATAAATCATTTTGCATTAGTGCTTGGCAGTTCATGATATTTGAATCTGAATATGTAATTTTCTTCGAATTTGTAATGTATTCTCTTTCTTTCCTCCAAGTTGTCCCAATATATGATTCATTTTAGTACTATTATAGCTCTAAAACTAGATAACTGATATCATTATCTCATACATATCATGACAACTATAAGAACTTGTTTGTAAAATGAAATAATTAGAATATGTCACCTTCAAGTAATTGTGTACCTTAAAGTTATTGAAGATATGCTTCCTTCTTTTAAAAATGTATTGGCATACTTGATAAAATCTAGACTTAATGTTCTTGTTGTTTTACACGACTCGACGTAAATACTTTGACTCAAATTTGTTGCTTTTCCAACATACCTCGCTTCCTTTTCTATTTTTGATTTTTTTTAGTTTACTTAGGATCTCTTTAATGTAGAACTTTACTTTATCCTAAAATGGTTATACTGAACAAATTATTGATGATCCATTGAAACCGAGCCTAAGTTGGATATTTATATTTTATCCAAGGTTTCCTTTTTCTAATAAAATTTGTAATATTTGTGCATTGCTCATTTTGATATAAGTATGAAGTCTTTAATTCGTTTAAATGCTTAATTTAAGTGCTTATATGCCCGATATTTCTTGATTCTCATGAACTATTGTATCTTTTAATGACACTTTGCATTGATTAAAATGCCTTGTTTGATTTTTGAAATAACATTTAAGAAAAATTATCTATTGTATCAAAACACTTCACAAAATAGTTAGAAAAATAAAAGACATTTGGCCTCTTTTGTATTTCGTAGTGATTTTTTTCTTTCTTTTTTATTTGTCCCGATTTGTCTACAAGAAACTATTTCCTCAATTCTTTATCTATTACATGGATGTACATTATGCCACTTAATCTTTTGAGATCCATTTTTCAAAAGCTACATAGCACATGAATACAAGTCAAACCCCTGAGATCAATAACGATGTTATTTTCCTTTTCCTTTCCTTAGGTACCAAGATGCAATTGATGATGCGAGAAGGTAAGGTAAAGATGCAGTTTGAACTAGAGAAATGAAGACTAGGAGAAAACCCAAAGAAAATAATGGGTTTTTTCTATACTCTTTTCTAACAGATTTATTGTATCTCTTATTTCAGTAGTTATAAGCTATATCCCATGGCTTGTGTGAGAAACATTGAATTTTCTCATGAATAAATGACATTATTTCTATAATTGAGTTGTGTACTTCATTTTACTTTCATCCTTTATGATATCTAATGATTATACAATGAATTAAACAACTCAATAACATACTTAATAACACTTAATCATAGGAAATGATCAAATCGAAAATACCTATAACTTAATAATGAACATTTGCAACATGCAATCGAACCTCTATTTGTTGTTATGCGATGTAAAATCTCACATATCTGTAATGCACACCTTCATCAAGGCTATGCATTGGTCCTTTGGGGATTCTACATTTCCTTACAAGATGAACATGGAATGACAATCTATGTGAGGTTTTGTATTCTGTAAAAGCAAACATAACTATAGATTAGATGTTATTAATGAATTACTGGAATTGAAAACATAATGAAAAATTTATGACTTACCCATAGTTAGGTCGATGTCATCAATGCCTTCCATATGAAATTAACTTTCGAGTTTATATTTTTCATGAGTGAAAAAAATGTTAATAGGCTCGAAATTCAATAAACAAGTTTTGGAGGAAAATGTTATTTCTAGTCAAAACTACTCTTTAGAATCTCAATTGTTCTTTCTTGTAAATGAGGTTCATAAGAGATCCAAAAGAAAACTTATGGCTAACCAACACTTGGTACATGTAAAGGTATGTATTGGAATTATCCATGTCAAATTTCATATGATTCTATAATGGGGATTTTGAGTTCTTCAAGTTTATCAAAAATAACCTTCTTGGAAAGTGCATTTTGAGTTTCCTTGCTTCTTAGGTTCCAATAAAAATTATGAGGTCTTCTTCTGATAAATTAGAGAAGAAATTTTTGAATAAGACTCCAATCCTAACTAAATTCAATAATTTTAAGGTCATTTGGATGTGTTTTGAGAAAGTTATAAATAATCTTCTGCATAGGTTTGTTTGGTGTTCAAGCAATGTTCTTAATAGATAGGAGAATAAATGTAATATCTAGTCCCCAATTTCTTGTTTGAGCCATTTTATCTTGTTTAAAAGACAATAAATTCTGATATCATTGTTCTAAGCCATTCAAGGCTCCTCAAGGGTGATTTTCTTCTTCTCTCCCTTCTCAAGACATAGTCGCATCTTCTAGGCACAATGAGTAAGTGCGCTCACAATAAGAGATCTTCATTAATGCTATAATACTAGTTTGAATTTTTCCTCCTTATCAATTACATGTTTATTTATCTAATTCATTCTCTTGTCGTAAAGTTCCTTGTCATAAATTATGCACTCTAAGAGCATCATTCACGCTTTATTGGTGCTTATACAAACTTTCCTCATTGACTATGAATTTTCATATACCCCGCATTAGATTTTTGTGGAGATTATGATTTAACTGATGCCCTTTATAAATTTTCCAAGCTATATGAATAGGTCTATGCGACTGATGGTGATTGGAAAACTCTCCTAAGTAAGACTAATTATGGTCTATGGGTCTCTCGCAATTGAAAAATGAATATGGTGTGCAAACTTGTGGCTGCTACAAGAAGGAAAAAGGTCTTGGAGAGCTTGATAAAACTTAAACACACCTCATGAAGTTGAAATTGATCATCCTTGATGAATTAATGAAAATGAAAATGAATTTTGAAGCTCTTAGGCATGCATAGAGCCCATATCCTAAACTAGGGTTTCCTAAATAGTTTTTTTCTTGAATCGTTTTATTCCTTCATTCAAAATGCAATGTTTTTGGAATATTCTCTGACGAGATTTTTAGAATGTTTTGCAAAAATATCTGTTTTGGTTTCATCAACTACTAAAGGATATCTTTTAGAACAAGTTTCTTAAACCATTTGTATTCATTAAGAGTTATTTTTGTTCAAAATATTTGAAGTGGAAGAAATGAATGTTTAATGCATCAATGCAGAAGGTTATTAGAAGGTCTAAATTGTTTGAAGATAATTTAAATATTTGAATCAGCTTAAAATGAAATATTTTAATGACCGAGTGATTCAAGAACCATGTATAGTACAATGTAATTGTAAAATTTCATTTTTCCTCATGTTTTGTCAAAATTTGAATACTTTAAGCTGCATGTGTTTTTTCGTTTTGAGAGTCAAGGGATTTCAAAGTGCTTGAAGAACCTTGAATAATTTTGAGTAAGCTTTTTAATAGGTATAATAAATGATTCTTCCATATCTATAGACTGAAAGAAGAGTCTATATGTAAATGGAGATTTAAGGTAGTTACTATAAGTTTACGAAATTGTTCAAAGTTTCTCAAAATATTTGAAATGCTCATGAGAATATAAAACATCTTGATAATCATTGAAAATAATGGATGTTCTAGAAGTTTTGAAGTGGAAAAGATGTTGTGATGAATATTAGACAGGTAAAGGAAGATGAAAACTATGTCCTTCTCTTTAGTCCTCAACATGTGAAAACTTGAGACGTGGATAAGTCCTTATTGAATAAAAAAAAATTATCATCCTCTTGGATTATTTTATAAGATGAATATACCTTTTTTGTTTTGTTGTGAATAAGTTAGAGAGACATATCAGTAATAATTGAGGTGAAATGAGTTATAAATGTTTGTGAATATTGACAAAATTGAATTAGCATCAAAGGGTAGGTTAAATGAATTATAGTAGGTGAAAGGTCTCTTGTAATGATATGAAGAAGAGTAGATCGAGGTGGAAGAGCAAGTGTCTTCCTTTGACATGTTTTAAAGTGGGATGAATCTTAGAGTCTCTAGGAAAATCTTAAAAGACCATATAGACGTCTCTTATAAAAATGAGTTTTTCTTTGTGGAAATGTGTATGAATAGCCCATTTCTATTCATTTGAAGATAACTTTTTTTCAAATCAAAACAACTTGTGAATAGCCCAACACCCTGAAGTCTCTTTCAGGAAGAAAGGTAGTTCTTATGGGATGAAGATGATGAAGTGCTGACGGGTTGATGAAGGAGAGTTTTCTAGTTGGTCTGTAGTTCAAAGTCTTGTCAAAGCATAATGATAATATTGTTGAGGTTCAAATTGTATATTTTAGACATCTGATATGTATCAAATTAGTGTGCTCTTTTATGATCATTAATAAATAAAGGCTCAAATTATGTTGTGTATTCTTGTTATGTGTATGTCATAATGGATTATATCGAATGATGATCTAACACTTTTATATGTGATTTATAGATTGAATGATTCATTGTTTTAAGTAGAAAAGAAAAATATTCATTAAAGGATTGATTCACCGCATCTCATTCCTTGTCAATTGTAACAAGTGGTATCAATGTAGGCCCTTGGAAGCAAATTTAACAAGCTAGAGGGAGATCTTTGGTGACAAGGATGGGCGATCTTTATTACATATGGTTGTATGTAGAGATTTGTAAAGAGAATATGGACAAATTGTGTGTATGTCATGAGGAAGTAATCAAGTGTATTGAATTCTAATTGTGTGTATGGCTATTTTTATGCTTGTAATGAGTTTGGACACAAGGATATTGTTGACAATTTTACACTTGCGCAAAAATGGAAAAATAAAAACTTCATTATGATGGATAACATTGGTGAAGTATACCTAAGCTAGGGTATTTTCTTTCATAAAATATTGTTTTTTTGAATTACTTAATGATTACATGAAATCTGCAACTATGTGTGCCGTTCTGAAAAATAACAGATCACATAGTCTGTAATTTCATGTTATCTTCAGCAAAAGAACACAAAGGCCCAGAGGACAACTGTGTTGTCTTGATGAAGACATTGAATTGTAGAATAGATGAAGTGTTAGGTTTTGGAGCAGAAATAATGAATGCGATTACCGAAATCTGAGTTCATTACTGAATATTATAGGTATTCTTTAATGATCTTGCCTTCATGATTAATACATTCAATCATATTATTGGGTTTTTTAGTTCATGATTAAATCTATATCAGAAAGCAGAAACGTAGAAAGAAATACACACCTCAATTTCCTAATTCGTTGTTTTATTCATAAGGAATTTCAAATTTTTCCATACAAGCCATGGGACGTAAATGAAAAGTAAAGTACAACTACTAAAATAAGAGGTACATATGCATGAAAGATAAAATAAAGGAGTATGAGTGAACCCATCATTTCCTTGGAGGTTTCTCCTTTGGTTGATGCATCTTCATCTTCATCTTTGTTCCCTCTCCATCTTCATTGCTGAATGCACTCTACCGAGAAAATAGAAAAGTGAAAACTATCGGTTTATGAGCTCAGGGTACAATCCATGTTCCTATACTATCCTAATTTGTGCATATGGATCTATTAACAACAAAAGATTTAAATTACATGAAGATCAAATAACATACATGATTTACTCACTCAAAAAGAAGAAGAGAGAAGAAAAGAAAAACCATGGATATAAGAGAGGCCAAAAAGCTTAAATATTTTCTAACTATTTTCTTAAGTGTGCAGAAAGTTTTGCAGCCAAAAAGAAAGAAATCATGTCTTACAGTCCTCATTAGAGATAAAGATTATAGAGTTCAAAGACTTTTATTCTATGGTACATGAAGCAGATAATTCACAAGTACATAATGGTATGAAGGAAGAATGTATCTCAAGGTTCAACAACTATTCCATAAATTGAAGAAGTTATAGTAAAGAATAGAGCGAGATACTTGTGAATACAAGTACATGTTTTAGAATGTAATTAAAAGGTAAAGCGGAAGAATAATATTTCAAAGGGCTTAAATTAACTAAAAGAGAAGATTACAGCTGATACAAAATTAGAATGAGGTCTCGAGAAAATTTTACAACTTTCCATCATGTTGTTTTTAAGTAATACATGCTTTAAAAGATGTACGTAAATAAAATAAGTGATACGAAAGAAGATAAAAGAATTCATGAGAATAATATCAGTTTGAGAAATATTACGCAAGAAGAAATTAAAAATAAAAGAAAGGCTTCAAGCCTTCACTTGGTTTCTAATTATTTCTCTTAGTGTGTAGGTTCGGAGTTTTCAAGAAGATTTCAAAATGCATATCACAATTTCGAACGTGGGACAAGCATGCATGCTAGACACATTATCACTTCCTAGTAGCAATAAATAGACTAACATATGTCCTTAAGTGCTTAAAATATGTAAAAATTTAGATTGAAGCACAAAAGGGGGAAAATGGTGTTAGTTGACCTAAAAATAAGTGTGAGCTTATTTGGTCAACAATTTGGTGACTCATGGGGATCACCTGCCTGCTAGGTGAAATGATCAGTTGCCTTGAAGCATCCATTGGGCATGGATTCTTCCTGGTAAACAAAAATCTGATCTGAACTTTGAAAATATGATCCTTGAGCCACTTGGAACACCACTAGAACTGGAGTTTATCTCACCAAATGCTACTTCCAATGTACCATGCACGAGAAACAAAACACCACAACACACTATGTACAAAACAAGAAATCATACACAACACAAGTGGGACATGCAAAGTGTGCAAAATCACTCCTTCTGCTAAAAACAAACCTACTCCTATACCACTCTAACTAGAGAGAAAGGGGACTCAAAAAAATCCTACAACTAGCAGGGAGAAGTAGCTTCCCTTTCTCAAAAGGGCAGCCATGCAAATGATTTGACACTAAATATGGCTTCTTAGATGAGTGAAAAACTAACTATAAGTTGATCCTCCACCCAAATCATCAAGGTTTCAAATTGAAACAAGACAAATTCCACTTTTAGTTGCTTTGCATTTGGATTAAAGAGGCATTGCAGCTGATCCTTGGTACTTTGGAGTTCATCCTCATGCCCTAAAGTGAGCATAACTAGTTGTGGCTTCTCCCTTGGCTCCAATGAAACCAAGTATCTTATCGGGCACAATTTTATTTGATGGATGTTCCCATGTTTCTTAATTTCAACTCCACATATGGAATCTTCCTACGGACGGAGTCTTCCTATAGACCTTCCTAGATGGATGGTGTGAGAGAGATGATGACATCCTCTTTCTCCTTCCCTTCCTTCTCTTGTGAAGAACATGGAAGATTCATATCTTCCAACCTTGGTTCTAGAGTGCTATTATGGAGTGCAAGTTATTGTAATTGAATTCTCTCCTTCATGGAAGCAGTCTCATGTTCTTTGAAGGTGAATGACTTAGGATAAAATGATGTTATCTCCTCGGGCTCACTGCATCAAAGAATTTTTCCAAGTCTCATAGACAGTCTGCCTCCTTTTTTTCTACTCCATGTGCTCACCCTCCTCCATAGTGTCTTCCCAATATGTAACTTGCTCACCATATTTCCCGTAATCCTTAAACATTATGTTTGAAAGGTCAAACTCTTCTTCAACATTAGATCTCAAAGGTGATGAAGTAGGAGGAAGAACTAAAGGCTCTTTTGTGTCCTAATCTGCACCTGAAGTTTATGGAACTATGTGGCCCTCTCCTGTCATGGGTTCATAAATCAAATCGGGCCCTTCAAATGAAAGAAAAAATTATTCAATAATGATTTCTTCACTAAGTGGCCTCAACTCTTATTTGATCTCTCCCAACTTCTCCTCTTCAATGGTACTTGGAGCTGGTTGTTCTTCCTTGTTAAATGGTTGTGTGGCTTTAATTAGATCAGCATCCTCTTCATAAACTGTGCCATTATGGACACTACATTCAGAGAAAATAGATTTTTGATCTTCTCCTTCTCATTCTTATTCTTCTTCTGCTACAAACTCAACCTCATCCAACACTGGCTCTTTAACCTTGACCTCCTCTTTTGGCTTAACCATCAAGGGGATCTTTCTAAACCCAAATTTGACAGCCCAACTCTTCATATTTTCTATCTTTTCTTTGTTTTTGGGTTCCTCTTATTTTTGTTCTCCTTCACTTTGGATTCTTGAGTATCTTCCCAATATGGACTTAGGAAGGCAAGAGGTGTGGATGGGGTTTCAACCTACTTTGCGTTTTTGTGGTGGAGAGGGGAGTGAAACTTATTGTTTATTTAGAGGGGATGACTACTTGGAAGGGAAAAGGGAAGAAGAATTGTGATGAGATGAAATATTAGGATATGGAGAAGGGAAATCAACACTTGGGGTAGAAAATGAGGGCTTGACTCTTGGCACTTATGAAATGGTAAAGCTTGAGAAAGAGAAAATGAAGGACAAGGAGATGGTGACTTACCTACCTATTGACACTTGTCTTTGCACTCTGCTCATATGCCTCAATATCCTTGATCCACTACTCAAGTTGGGGCAGCATTTCAGCCATGAAGTCAACCTTCTTACGAGGGTTGTAATGTCTTGGCATAGGGCCAACCCCCAGACAAGGCACCCTATAGCCAACTCTAAATCATTTCATCGAGATGTGGCCTTTGATTGTACCATGCGTGCCTCCATCCCTTGAATCTTATCTATTAGATCAACATTTTCCATGTCGTTGTTACCATTATATGCACACACTTTCTCTTGATAAGCTCCTTGGCCAAAATGGTTTTGACACTGCTCATATGGGTAAGCATAATGATTTTGGATCTGATCATAATGCTGATATGGAGGAGGTAGGAAATACATTGGAGGAGGATGACACCATGGTTACTTCAAGTGTGAGTTCCAAGAAGGGAATGAAGTCATGATTGCACAACTTCATGGGATAGAAGAATATGAAAGACATGGAAGAAAAATGAATGAAAATGAATGGGAATGTCTGCACTCGAGGATGGGTTGTTGACCATATGGAGTCATTAGATGTGTTTTAAATGTCCCTCCAAAGGTTGGATCTCAATAATAACACATCAACTTGATGAAATGAAGTGGTAAGGTGCTTCAGACCTGTCCCACCGGGTGTGCCAAAACTATTAGTGTGGTTGCATGGTGGCTTAAGATTTGTTGTTTGATAATGAGACACCTCTAAAAGATGGAACTCTAACTTCTGTGATGTCCCACCGGGCATGCCAAAACTATTAGTGTAGAATCAAAACACCCTTGAATGGTTTTGATTTTGAAATGGGGCATCCTATGTGATTTCACAACATGGTACCATATCTCAAGCTCTGGGACTTGCGAACTTGAGATGGACCTCTAGAGAATGTTGGTTCCAACTTCCAAAACTACCTACCACAAGATACTCCGGTGCAGGAAAATAAATCTAATCCTCATCGACCATTCTAAGGAGACATGGAGACAAAGAAAGAGAAGGAGAGCCTACACTAAGTCTTTGATACACCGAGAAAACAAAATTGCCTAAATTGGAGAGAGGTGAGAAAAGGAGATGGTGGAAAAGATACACCACGAGACCAGAGATGAAGTTCACATGAAACACCACTTCAAAAACCATTAAAAAAATCTCCCAAAACTTGAAATAAACATTGGAGCATGCACAATATACCCAACAATGACGAGAGGAAAGAAGATATAAAAAAATAAGTAAGGATGGATAAAAAGCATCATGAGAGATATTTTGTTTCTCCAAAAGTTACACGGTACATCATTAGTGGGAAAGGGGCAAGGAAATGCCATTAAAGATCCATGAGAGGAGGCTTAGACTCCACATTCTACCCTAAGGAAGAAAGAGAGAGGAGGGAAGGAGAGAAACAATGACCAACCTTGTAGAAAATTCCCCTCCTTTACAATGTATAGAAAGAATAAGAGAGAAAGGAGGGAATAATTCTAACTCTTCTCCAACCACTCTTGGAAAAGCATTAAAATCCACCTACCATAATGATGAGTCTCATTGAAACACCCATGCCCCCATCATTGTCCCTTACTAGGTAAGAAAGATGTCAATTCTTCATCATGGCGGCAGGTGGGAGACTTGATAGCTTCAAAATGGTGGGCTGAAAAAAAAATAAATGGGGGCGGGTGAGAAGCCGACATTGAGAGATTTCTGAAATTTCCTTTCCTATTCAAAATCAATCTCTCACTTGAAAGATATGGCCATCGAGAGCCAACATCACACACTTAATGTGGGATCTCTATATTTAAAATAGTTTGTCCATACGGGGTCCACGTGGCAGTCCCATGAGTGTTTAAAGGTTCAACCCTTCCTTTCTCTCTTAAAGTTGCATCGGAATGACATGTGGTGGATTTCGTGGGCTCACTCGGTTTCCTCTGTATTCTTCTGAGTTCCTTCTATTGGTGGAGACCCTATACGGGACCCAAGACATGTGGAGGCCTCACGCTTATTTGGAAACTTTCCCCATATTTTATGTTTTATGTTGCATGGATGAGACACGTGGAGGCCTCCGCAGGCTTTTGGACTTTTCAACGGCCGACCTTACCTTTTTGGACTCTGACCACGTGGTGGGTTGGCGATTCTTTGGGAATTGCCTTTTGGGTTGTTCCTTTGAAATTTCACGATGAGACACATGGTAGTCTAATGCATGTTTAGGGACCGCATTTGGATTCTCCTCTTTAAATTACACCAAAGAGACATGTGACTCCTTTCGGTGGCTCTGTCCCATTTTAGACTTTTCAACAGCTGATTCTTCCTTTCCGAGCTCTATACATGTGGAGGGCTAGCACTTGTTTGAGTCTCCACCTTGTGTCGCACTTTCAAATTTACACTAATGAGACATGTGGTGAGGCTTCACACTTATTTAGGGTCTACCTCATGATTTTAACTTTGAAGTTGTGCCAAAGAGACACGTGGAGGCTTCCGCTGACCTTCTTATACTTAGTTGATTAAATAGCTGACTATGTCCCCCTTTTGGACATGGGACACATGGAGGATTGGAACTTTTGTAGGGAACCACCTTTTGAGTTGGTCTCTGAAGTTCCGCCGATTTAACACATGGCACCTTCTTCTAGATCTGGCCCCTTTTGATTTTTCAACTGTCAACTCTGTCCCTTTTCCAACTTGGGGCACGTTGAAGCTTGGTGCTTGTTTAGGGTCTCTATTCTTACGATCCTATATTTGGATTTGTGCTTATGAGGCACGTGAAACCCTCTGTAGGTCTATGAATTTTCAATGGCTTATGAGACCCTACGGGCTTGCGGGCCCGTACTTGAAAACTGTGCCATTTTTTGAAAAGTGAAAAAGTTCCAAAATTCCCCACATAATGGCTGGCCCAAATTTACACTTGGGAAATAGTTCCCATGGCCCCATAGACCTAATTTTGGAAGAAAAAAATTCATCGACATGCCCACTATTTCACATTATCCACGTTTTACGAAAAGACATCTTTGGGCTTGTCGGCTTGTATTTTCCAATTTTCATAAGAAATCCTTCTCGGACCTACAGGGCCCATAATTAAAGTTGTGCGTTTTTTCTAAAAGTCAAAAAATTTAAAAATATCTCTCGCCGCTATGATGGCCCGCAATTCATATTCTAAAAATATTCTCTAGGCCCGTCGGCACTGCTTTTCGAAAAAATCCTTGAAGGCCCACCAACCCGCTAATTGCAAAATATGAGGAGTTAAGAAGACTTCTTTATATCTCTAGAAAGGGGAATAAATTTCCTATCTAATGGAAATGATTTTAAGGGGCCTTAAGTTCTTAAAATATGTAAATTTTTAGATTGAAGCATAAAATGGGGAAAATGGTGTTAGTTGACCTAAAAGTAATTGTGATCTTATTTGGTTAATAGGATCATGATTACAAAGGATGTAATTACATTTCCAAAATGAACAAGCAAGAAACATCATTAATGAAGAAAAGTAAGCATTACTTTCAAAAGGATAGGACATAATGGAATGCATTTGCATGATACATCTAAGTATGGCACAACAGATCCTTGATACCATTGTTTTCAAAAGGATAAGGAAGTACAAGTTTTCAGTTTCAATATACTCAGAAAGAAGACAAAATAAACAAATCCATACAACTTGTAAGAAAGTATAGATTTCAGACACATTTTGCTTTCATAATGCCCAATAACTCAAAATTTCTAGGAAAAGAGTGTTCTTTCTTCAAACATTGAATGCAATGAAAAAAGAGAAATTTATTCATGAAGTGTCTACAGTCAGAATTATAGCCATCAAAATGAAGAACATGCTATCAATCAAATCAGAGTTATCATCTTTCATCAAAGAGGCATGTAAGCCATTCAAAATGTAAATTTCAAAACAACATACTTTACAAGAATACAATATGAGTGAAACAAAACAGATTGCAGGTTCACCAAGTTCTAAATTGATAAACACAAAATTCAGATTTCAAATGAGTACAAATGTCAAAGATATGACATCAAGTTTTGAACATTGAAAGAACAATGTTTTCATCTGTAATATCAAACACAGTACAAGCCAAGAAAGAAAGATTGCAACTAAAATCATGGACCTAAGTGTATTTTTAGGGGAGAAATAACACAGTCATCAATGCACAAAAGCTAGGAGCTTACATTGTTCATTGTTTATTTATTTTTATGGTTTGTGGTCTGAAGCATGAACAACAAGATCTTAAATGGCTAGCACACCGAGCCAAAGATTCATATAAATATCACACAAGGAAAGAAAACAACCCATAATGGATTCGAGACAAGACTCTGTATACTCAAAAATTATAGAGGAATGGTTGAATAATCAATGTAATATGAGACCCCAGATCTAGGTATTAGAGTAAAAAAATGCAAATATAACTTTGAGCAAGGTGACACTTGGATTTCTTCAAAAGCATCAATGTATTGCAGTCTCAGGATGAAATAGAATAAGAAAAACCCACAAGGAGAACTAGTTTTGAATTTGAATCAGAACAGAAGAAGATACCAAAGGCTTGAATGGAGAACAAATCTAGAAGTACAAGCAACTTAATCGAAAGAGCAAAGAAAAATAGAAATTCTTTTATTTTTGATTCAGAGTAAGAAGATGACAGATCTGGAATAAACTCATAATGAGCTCAAAATTTCAGAGTAAGACCTCAATACCCAATTCTTGCTCCAATTCAGATAATTATAAGTGCACAAATAGGGTCCATTCATGAAACCATAACAACATATTACAGGACCCAAACATGAGTTCAACATTTTCAATTGTAAAATGGTGAAAAATCAAACACAGATCTGAGTTGAAATGAGCACAAAACTACAAGTGAGATATTGCACTCAGGAAGAAATTTTATATAGAAGAATCAAGCCCACATGGCCATTGAAAACAAAGCTCCAAGTTACAGGCTCATTGACATTTTTATACAATAGTGAAAGGAAAAGTTTGAGGGAATCACTTACTCAGAAAAATGGTGAAGCGCAGTGACTCAAAGAAACCAGGGTTTGAAATGCTCGGTAACATTGGCCACCACCCAGAAATATCAAAACAAAACCCTTAGTCTCGAGCTCAAAACCCACAATGGCAACCCAATAATTGGACAAAGATCAAATAGAGCAAAATCCATGCATTGAAGTATTATAGCCAAGATGTAAAACTTCATACTCCAAAATGGCTTGATTATGAGGAACGAAATAATACAGAGGTAGAACAACTCAGAGCTCGAAATAATCAAAATGGTGGCCATAAAACCATTAAGAGAGTTTTAAATTTGAGATCAACAAAGAAACAACCAAGAAATATAGATGCAATACAAAACTACACTGAGAACCGAGCTCAAAGATCACAAGAATGTGACAAACCCCATGACCACTTTGCTCGAAGAACCTGGAAAGAGTGTAAAACCACAAGGAACTATTTTTTCAGGGGAGCCAAGCTCACAAATTTCAGAAATTATATCAAGAGAAAATTTTTCCAGGGCTTTGCTCACAAACCAAAAATCCAGAATGGAGTGATCATTAAGGTCGAATGACCTTTACCGCCGAGCTCAAGTGTTGGGTTAGTTCAAACTCAACCATGATTAAAGCATCAACGATACACATTTCACGGGTCAAGGATCAACATCTCTAGATCAATCTTCAGAATGAAAGTAAACTACTTGGCTTCCATATGCCACGACCACATTTAATGCAAGCGAAACCCGTAACCATAGGTTAGAGATCTATGGTTTGTGATAAAATAGTTTAAGAATCAACGAACAAAGATCATCACCGAATTTCAAAGAAAAACCAACCGAGTTAAAATACCACCAAAAAAATGCACAAAGGGGTGTTTCAGCATGAAGATGGGGCTAACCCCACGTTCAAAAAAAATTCATTTCATATTGACTTTCAAAATTCTTGACCATAGTTTATGTCCCAAATGATCAAAGGGGGCCGACAACCATACATGCCAAATAATCAGCACCGGAAAGGGTAAAGTCTAAACCTTAGTCTCTTGAAAATGTAAAATCTGACAAGAAATTGCAAGGTGGTGATAATCACAAGGTGGTAGATTATAAAGTATGCCATGTGTGTATTCAAGGGGGCCAAAATCTAAAACCATGGTGATGTGCTAGGTCAACAAAGTGGCCAAACCCAAGGAATACAAGCTCTCACAACCACAGGTGGTCCCCAATATCAGAAGAGTTGTAGATGAATTATATTATGTTATTCATGTGACCAATATAGGACAGGGAATGTCAACATCATAACTTGAGCTTGGAGGTGGTCCCCACTAAGTGGATATTTGGATGAATTATTTTTGGAAGTATTGCACATATTGTATTTTGATTTTTCTCAATACACAGGAGTATTTTTGCATGCCTTCACAAGAGGACAGAATCTTCATACACTAGGAGGAGACTTGCTTATCAAGCAAGATTTACTATTAGCAAGTTATTCACCCATGCTTTTCTTAAAAATTGAATAGTCAACTGTAGTTTGATTGTATGTAATCAAAGGTTATTAATTCCTCTTTGTATTAGTTTGCTTTATTTTATCCTTTATTTATTATTAAATAAAGGATAAAAATAGATTGCATAGGTGAGTACAACCTTAATCTATTTTTAGGAAGCGTGGGTGAATTAATTTTGTTATATATTGGGTGCATTTTTAGGAAGGGTGGGTGAATTAATGAGGATTTTTTTAGATAAAAGAGTGTTGAAGAAGTTTATTACATTTTTTCCGAGTTGAATGTGACGTATTTTCTACCTTTTCAATTATTTGCAGTCTTGTGTATGCTTAATTAATGTTGTGAATGTTTAATTCCCTAATTAATCATCTTACCTTGTTGCAAATTTTAGTAATTTCTGCATGATATTAATGTGCATGTTTAACTTAGCAGTATTGTTGTGATTTTTCCCTCAATACATCAAAGTGTTTTCCCTTAATAATCTGCAGAAAATTGTTGGCTCATGCACCAAGAATTCATTCCTATATCATCATGCATATACTCACTTAAGGACCTTATACGAATTTGGTGTATCACCTCGCTTTTAAATCATTTTACATTCATCTTTTACCATTAAACCACAGACAATCAGTTTAAGATACATCAATAATGAACCAACCTTGATACTGAGAGAGACTCACCTCAAAATATGTATACCCACGAGACTTGAGGTGTTTCCATTGTATCTACGAAAGAGAGATAAAATTTGCAATCTTAGAACACTGCAGCCATCTCTCTCACGGGGTGAACTTTTGAGAGATAACATTTTTGTCATGCCCAGGTGGGACCACGAATTAGATCTGCATGGAAGTTCTGATTTTAATAGTAGATTTATGGTAGATTTATAGCGAGATAAAAGTTACTTTCGGGATAGCAAACTGCAGAAATTTATTCTAAATATTTAAAGATTTATTTGATAACTCCATAAAGCTTATTTCAAACCATTACTGCAGCAATTTCCATGCCTAAGGTGACTACAAGATCATCAATAAGAGGAATTCCTTTTGATTTTATTTCTTTACCTTCTAATTATGCAAGAAGGAGAAGAGTTACTAATAATTTACCTTATAATAGGCCTGGTTTTGATAACCCTCCCCTAATATTCCTTCATCATGTATCAATTTGTCTATTCAGATGCCAATTTTTCAAATGGCTATTCAACCACCTAGGAATTTTGTGACCTTTACTAATGTAAGCCCATTAGTAATCCCAGTTTATCATGACATCGCTAATGCTTCCATGGAAATTTTTCCATCATTCACCGGTGAAAATCAAGTTACACCTACAAAGCACATTAAAGATGTTGCGGCCTTATGTGCGGTTCATAATATCACTCATGAATATGTAGCTTTAAGACTTTTAGCTGCATCCCTTAAAGGACAAGCATTGCAACCAACGGTATAGAAATTTAGAGATAAGATGCATAAGAACTTGGGATGATTTAGGTGGTAAATTGCTGAAACAATTTCAAGATCATTTAGATCATTTATCTCTCATAGAACATTTGTCTACCATTAAAAGAGATCCTAATGAATTTATGTCTAGTTTCAACATCTGTTTTGCCAGAACTTGGGAAAGAATTCCATCAAGTGTAAATCCTCAATATGATCATGATTTTCTTTATTATCTTAGAGAATTAAACAATGATATTTCAACTATGGGAGGAGAGACTCTGCTAGTAGCCTATGATATTGCCATATGATCTGAAAATAGTCTTATTCAAGCTAACAAGTTAGCTCCAAGGCCTTCTATGCCTTTTCTCGTAGATTTAACACCTATCCCACAACCTATCACGACTTTAGAACCTATTGTTAAAGCCCTGATTAGATGACGTATTTAAAGCTTTGCAAACTATGGGGAACAAGTGACTTCAATTGAGAATAGGCTTGCATTACCTAGTAGACATTATGTGGCTCCTTATCAACAAAATCAGCAAAACCAACAAAATAGGCAGCCTTACCAGCAGAATCAAAATTATAGGCGAGGCTTATCAATAAAGGTAGTTTGATCCAAAGGATCCTAGTTCATATAATGCTTTAGTTCCAATTAATATGGCTACGAAGAGTGGTGCCGACCTTGTAATCAACATTATTTAGTTTCAAGTTTCTCAAATGCTTTTCTTAACATAAGTCTTGTTGCATAACCTCAATCTGAGACATTGTTCATGCCTCAAATGGAGGGTGGGCAGAAAGATACTCGGTTTTGAAGGCACCGAGAAAAAAACTTAGTTAGTTTGAGTGAGGATAATTTCATTTCGAGTTACTACTAGGGCTCAGGGAAAAAGTTACAGAAAGTAAAAATAGAAAAATAGGCCTTTCTGCCCATTGTCACTTTGATAAAACAACAAGTATAGGCCCAAAACCAATTAATGATCAGTGCTTTTGTTCCTCAAAAACAACAGTGTGTGTGTAGTAAATAGCAGCAAAAACAACTGGAACTTGATCCAAGAAGGTTATTTATACCTAACATATAAAACGTAGCTGAAGAAGAATTAGTTTTTGCCAAAGCCTATGCTAAAACAGTAGAATCTGTCTCTAAAATTGTTACTTATTTTAACATTTTCGATGTAACAAAAAAGCATAATGTTAACATCTCAATGTGGGATGCTCTAAGTATTCTAGGATGGTGGTATCCAAATTCATTCTCCTTTTCGGGATGAGCAGGAACACATATTTGACAAGGAGCTTAGAGGCGAGATAAATCATAATGTTTGTTGTTTTGTAGTCGGGGGATGAGATATAATTGACCCTTTGTTACTTAGATTTGTTGACATATGGATAACACCATTAAGAGGATTTGACCTATCCTCACTACTTTAAGCCATGCCTCTTTGACCGGGGTGAGACGAATCTTAGTGTAACCGATGTTCGATGAAGTAAATGGAGATATCTTTCCTTTGTACAAATTCTATGAAGAGAACCTTAGAACAATAGGGTCAATTCTCCATGATTTAACTCTCAATAGTTTTCACTTCTAAATGATGGAGATATTTTAAACACAAGGCTAAGGTTGCAAAAGACATTAAGAAATACCGATTGTTCTACAAATTTTTGCAAGTAGATTTTTTTCCGTTTTTGATACATAGGAAAACATGGGTAGTTCGGGGGTGTATCAATGGTTTTAAATGATTTTTGTGGGAGATGAAGTAGGATAAAGTTGATTATACCCGATCTTGAAGGGACTACATAAAAATGAACAACTTCACAACAGAAAGATTCGAACAATCAAGACGTTCCTTGAACCGGAAGGGTGCTTTAATGGAGGCCGAAACCAACATGTTTTCACATAATCTTTAAAGAATCCAAACGAAGGCTCGAATTGAAATACTCAATTAAACACTAAAGTTTCGATTAATCATGCCTAAGGTACACCAAGACTTACAAACAATCTATATCAACAAATGATAGTGAATTGATTTTTATTTTTTTATCTCATCCAAGATGAAGGGTCTTCTTGAAATGAAATTGAAAATACCATTAGATTGTCACATTGACGAGATCCTCGTGTGATTTCTAAAAAATTTCAGTGTAATATTGCAGTAGGAATGAAAGAAACTATTTTCGAGACTTACGAAAATAAAACAGACATAATATTTCCATAGATTAGATACAAATTAATTCCAAAATTGCTTAGATTCATCAACGGGAAAGCTTCGAGAGAAATCTCGGTGATTTTCAATGGCTATACATTTCCAACCAACTTGACATGAAAGAAAATATAACACAAGTAGAAAATAATAGGTAATCTCACTTTAGTCTCTCGGAAGACGACTTTCTTAAATTTTTCTCAAGAATTGAAACTCCAACCATTTGCATGAGTATTGTCATTACATTTATACACTTTTATCATTCAATTTCTCTCCCAAAAGAGAAGAATATTTGAGTGACCTTTTCTTGTTACCAATTTGTTTCAGACAACAACATTTAAGAAATTGAGATCCAAAATCTATTAGGTGGACTAATTGTGAACTGATCACATTTCTTGGGCTCTTGACTAATAACTAGGATGTCATACGAAAACTTTTTAGGAGTCATTTTAATCATTTTGATTCTTTCATACAATAAATCCCCTTTTTAATCATTTTTCTGAGCCTGTGCATAGCTAGACTTCACAGAGGCATCCCTTTTTACTTTTGAGGCAACACCTTTTCCACCTTTTACACCTACAATTTCATCATTTCATCCTTTTTCCCTCTTTTTCCTTTACAATTTCTATCCTGCATCCCTTTCTTTTGGTAATTCCCACCTTTTCAAGTGTCTCGAGTAATTCCCACTTCAAAATATCATCCTTATCGACCCTTGGACTTATAATTATAGTTTTGAATCCATTAAATGGAACCTTTCTAATAGAGACGATAAATAATTTCATCAAAGAATGATGAAAAACAATGCGTATTAACATCTCCAAAAGTCTTGGAGCAAAAATGGCGAGAAAAATAGGTGAAATGCATAAAGAACCGTTGATCTTGCCTCTTTTCCACTTTATATCGTAGCCATCCATGTGTTTCCTTATTGTAACTAGAAAGGATAAGATTAGAGGAAAGTCTCAAACAAATGTGAGCCTTCCACGTACCACTGGGCCCATGAAAAATGCATTTTGGCCTTTGAAAGGTCTTGGTGAAAAAGGAGCCAACGGAATCCTCCACGTGTCTTAATGTCACATTTTGAGATGGTCCCCAAAAGCAGAGACCCAAAACAAACATGGGCTCAACATGTGTCTCATTCCCAAAGAGTCTCGTTAAAAATTTGAAGGTTCAATGAAGCCGTCATGTGTCCAGGGTCCAAGACAGGTCTCCTTTGGATGTTGAAAAGTCCAAACAAAGGGCAAAGTGAGCGGAAGCCTCCAAGTGTGCGCTTAGCGCTTCTTCAAAATAAAACTTAGGGTCGGTCCCCAAACATGTGTTATTCCTCCACATGTCCCACGCCTCTAAATTTTTTTTTGATAATTCTAAGAAAGGAAGACTTGGCGTAAACCTCCACATGTCTTCATGGAGTAACTTTGAGATGGTGGCAAAGAACAGAGACCTTGAACAATTCCGAGTTCACCAGTGTCCCAAGCCTCTAGAAAGTCACTTTGAAAAGCTTAAGTACAAATGGGATCTATCAGAAGCCTCCACATGTCTCCCTATCACAGTTGTTAAGGTGGGACCCTGAGGCAGATCCTCAAATGAGCGCGAGCCCTTCACAAGTCCATGGCCCGCCAAAACTGTACTGATTGCATGAATTTTTTTTCTAAGTCAGGGAAAAGCAATCGAATCCTCCATGTGTCCTCCCGGTACAACTTCAAGGCCAAACCAAAAAGTTAATTTTCAAACGAGCGTCATTCCTCCACATGGAAAAGTTTTGGGTTGAAGAAAACCATAGATTTTTTAGAGTGCCCTGCCGAGCCACATTTCCACTAATGAAGAGACATGAATTTGAAGGGGAAAAATCACCTATCAAACTATTAAAATGTAGGGAAACCACCTTTTGATCCTAGAAATTAATCTTTCTTCAAGGACAGAGAATTTGAAAATGTTATAAGGTTCAAATATGATCTTCTCGAGATATATCCAATAAATTTTCTACAAGTAGTTGGGACAAAAATAGCAAGGACAAAAAACGTGATTGTAGAAAATGGAAAGAAAGGGACAGCCCAAGTTTTACGCCCAATTTATAGAATCCTTCAGATGGAAAGAGAAATGAAAAACAAATTTTGGACCTTTAAGTGATCCTCGACCAAGGGAGGGACTAATTATAGAAACCAAATGGAGGACAAAGACTCCAAGAAACAACATGCGGAGATAGAAAACATGAAAGAGGTCACAAATTGAGGGATTTCAATGAAAATGGGATGAGACTAATTTGAGCACCAACATCATCTCCGAATCGGGGATGGGCACTCCTGTGTGTTCCACAAGAACAAATAGCAAACCAAGTGCCAAAAAGACCATTGGGCAATGGAGTCAAAGAATAAGCTTGCAGTGTGGAACAACGATAACCATCCTTGAAAAAATGAACCGAGAAACCAACAAAACTAGGTTACCAAGGACCAAAATGAACAAAAACACAAAATTAGATGAGAAAAAATAACTATACCACTGTATAAATGGATTATACCTTGATTATAAGAAATCAATCAAGTAAATGGTTCAAATTCCTACCATTAATAGGATATTCAAGTAGTTCCCGTATAAGTCTTTTAGGAAGAAGGTATTTTCACCAATTTGAATATCAGTTATATAAGGGCCCATTGACAATGCATCAAATTTACCATGCTTGCCCTTATCTTCATGCCTGCTATCCCATAAAAGTACAAGATCCCCAATGCTGAAAGCTCTAGGTGTCACCCTTTTGTCGAATAGCTTCATCAAATTTTCTCTAAACTTCACATGCCACTGATGGGATGCCCTTCTCTCTTCATCTAGCTCAATAATCTAATTGATTTGAGCATCATATCTACTAACTTCTTGTTCTTGAATCTGTTGAACAAAATGAAATGCAAAAAATTACAAATGGAGGGGCAACAAAGCTTGAGTTCCATATACTAGTTAAAAAGTGATTTTACTAGTAGCTCTTTTGATAGTGATTTTGTTAGCCCAAACAAAAAAATTCAATTGCTCACACCACTTCTTTTTGTTTAGCTCCAAGGTTCTTATAATGATCTTCAACAAGTGTTTATTACTGGAGTCAACTTGTCCATTTCCTTGGGGATTGTAGTTAGATGCATATCTCAAGTTGATTCCATACTCTTTGCACATTGCTACCAAAGGGTTGGCTCTAAAATTCATGGCATTATTAGCAATAATTTAAGTTGGCACTCTAAATCTACATATGATTTGATTCAGCATGAAGTCCATGATAACTTGATGGTTTCCTTCTTAGTAGGGATTGCTTCCACCCACTCGGTGAAATAATCGGTGGCTACAAGAATCTATTTTTGACCAACACTAAAAGGATCAAAAATTTACCCAATGAAATCCATTCCCCATTACCTTAATGGGGCTTCAACTGACATGAGTTGTAAAGGAAGGGATCCTGAAGCTTTCATTCTTCTAGAAAAATGCTGGCAACTTTCACATTTCCTCACCAATAGAGTTGTATCCTTGAAGAGAGTTGGCCACCAATAACCAGCCCTCAAGATTTTATGTGTTGTAACTCTTCTAGCAAAATGTCCCCCACAGACCCCTCCATGGAGATCAACAATTATTTTGGGGGCCTCATTTTCAGTAATGCATCTCAAGAGCACTCCCTCGGGTTCTTCCAAGCTAACCCAAAATCAGTAATGACATAATTTTGAGAGGCTAACTTAAGAGATATTTTCTGATTTTTAATAAGATATTCAAGGCAACATAGATGTCTAAGACAAAAGATTATATATTTTTACCCTTAAGAACTTACCAACTTTTCAAGGATATCCACTCTTTCTCCTTCTACTTTATGGACCTCAATAGTTTGTAGGATCCTCTCATCCATAATCTTAGCTAGGCCCAAACCTATTACCAATTTTGTGGTTTGGATATCCATGTCATACTCACAGTAACTTGTTCACCCATCTGCATCTTTTACTTGAGACCTTCATATTTGATAAGATGTATTTCACCATGGTGTGGGGAGCATAATAAAAACTTTAGAACTCAAGATGTTGGGTGCTGAAAACATTTTTGCTTTTAACAGGCAAAAATTCTTGCTTCTCCATGATGGTGTATTTCAACTCAGCTCCTGCAATGCCTTACTTGAAAAAGGAAATTGGTCTCTTAGCCCCTTCATCATCCTTCTATAACAAAATAGATGCAATGGTTTTTTTTGAAGAAAAATAAAATAATTGAAAAGGATTCATGTAATTTGGGGCTTCAAAATAGGGGCATGCTTTAGTGCTTCTTTGACACCATTGAAATCTTGAATGGAATATTCTTCCCATTTGATAACTTCATCCTTCTTCAACATGCTAGTAATGGGGATGGTCATTTCGAAAAATTTATAAACAAACCTTCCGATAAAGTTTATTTGTCCAAAGAAAGATTGAATTCCCTTCTAAGTTCTTGGAATTAGAACCTTGTTGATGGCTTCCACTCTCTTTAGATCTATCATTACCCCTTATTTTAATACAATGTGACCAAGAAACTTTTCCTTTTGCACTCTAAAGTGGCACTTTTTGGGATTGAATGATATGCCATACTCCTGCACCCTATCAAGCATCTTCTCCAAGTGTTGCAAGTCATCATTTCTCCTTCTAGAAAACAAAGTTACATCATCCCGATAAATAGAAATGAAATCATTGATATAACAAGCAAATGCTACATCCATCACTCTTTGGAAAGTTACTCCAAAATTCATTAAGCCAAAAGGAATCTGACATAGACATAAGTTCCACAAGGAGTAGTTAAGGAATTCTTTATTCTTTCTAACTCCTTCACAACAACTTGATTATAGCAGGAGAAACCATCCGAGTAGATAACAATTGAACACATGTTACTAATTATAGCATATTCTCCATGTATGGGAAAGGGTAATTATCTTTCAATGACTCTCTATTCAAGTTTTGGAAGTCTATGCATAACCTTACGTCACCATTATTTTTTCTGATAGGCACTAGGTTTGTCACCCAAGAAGAGTACCTTGTGGGCTGAATGATCCCTCCATCCCTCAACTTCTTCAGTTCTTCTTGCATTTTCAAAGAAAGAAGCGGATTGATGGGCCTATATTTTTTCCTGAAAGGCTTGGCATTATATTCAAGAGGAATCTCATGTTGGAACAAATCTTCCTTGTATGACTTCAACTCAGAGTAAGACCAAGCTAGGCAAGCTTGATATTTCTTCAGCAATTGAATATAGGATTGCTTCTCTTCCTTGCTAAGATTGCTTCCTAACCAGATTTTACGTGGCTTTTCCTTTGCACCTAGTTCATGCTCCTCCACATCTCTTGAAACAAACATATTTATTTTAATAATGCAATCAACATTATCAAAGTTTGACTCAATATCCACCAAACCTCTGGGAATTGTGTTTATCTTCAACTAGATGATGTATTTTCCAAATAATGTTTCCTTTTATTTAGAAACACACACCATTGGTTCCTAATCTATATTCTGGTTGGAAAACTCACCTTGGATCTACGAGAAACCTATTCACCTGGGCATCATCATCAAACACTTGCCAATTGTTGGCGTTATCGGTGAAATATTGTCTTGTTAATACTTCAACATCGTTATCACAAAATGGAGACATTATACAATTCGCAAAATCGGATCCTAAAGGTGCTAAATTATCTCGAACATCATTAAAATTTCTATCATGGTTCACAATATTAAAATATTCAAACATTTCAATCATATCCCAAACTGCATGCTTGTATTGTTTCATTCTCGATTCTTAGTAGCATTCTATTTCTTAATTTACTTGAAAATCAATTAATCCCCTTCGACAATGACATCCCTTATACAATATTTCCATGTAATTTTGATGCATAATAACAATGCTTCATACTCAACAATGTTGTTAGTGCATTCAAAGTTAAGTTTTAAAGAAAGGACAAATTCTTCTTGGCTTGGGGAGATTATAACAATGCCAACACCACTTCCAATATTTGAATAGGCTCCATCAAATAACAAGGTCCAAGGTAAACCCACTTGTTCAAGACATTTGTATTGATCAATATTTTGCTCCTTGCCATCAGCAAACCCCACAAAGTTATCCGCATCAACATCAGCATATAACACTTCATCGAAGAATTATTTGGATCTTGATGAGGTGAAACATTTTATTTTCTCTCCATAAAACTTTACGAGGCTACCTTTAATTGGAATGGTTTAAAAATACATATCCATCTAAACACTTCAATAAACACTTGCAGCCCAATTTCTTGATAACAACATGCCCCATTTGATAGAGAAATCAACAATGACAACATCAAGTTTCAGGTTCTTACATGGGTAAACTACAAGTTGTACAACCAAACCCTTCACACACCCTACAACTAGGACCTCTCTAGAATCCATTACAGTACACTTGCCATAAGTCTGCTGTCACATTAATGTTCAACTCATTCATGAATTCCAAAGGCATAGCATTACACGATGCTCCAGAGTCAATAATACAATTGTGTAAAAATCATTTTAACAATCGAGTTGTAAAAATGGATTTCTATTTAACTCGAGACTCAACTAAAGATTTCCACAAGTAGAATTCAGGTGGTTCACCTATCTCCTATAATGCTGGTGGTTTTTCTAGGTATACAATGGTTGAAGGAGTGTTCACATTATTTATATTTCTACCTTGGGCACTCCTATCTTCCCCAATCCCAAATACTCAAAATCCCTCTTCTTATGCTTAGGAGTCCTAAGTAGTTCAATAATTATGATAGAAATATTGATCTCACTCAAGACATGGGAAATGTCATAGGGAATGTATTTGGGAAAAGTAGCATTTGGAGAAAGGTTGACAATCTCATCAAATGGCACAAGGTTTCTAACATTTTGGGCATGGGTGGGCACACCAAATCTACGTGAGACAACATGGCCTTTGCTAGAAGCATATTTTTTTGGAGTATCTTTTGGGACATTGGTGAGAACTAGGGTCTTTGTTTTGGATTAAGTCCCCCGCCCCTTTGATATCTTTACTTCTTGTGTTATACTCCTTTCCTTAGGCCACAACAACATTCATTAGCAGCTGTGTATCCTCTTCTAATGGGATTCCTCCATCGTACTTCTTAGGCATTATAGTTCTTAGGTACTCAAAATCAATATTAGGAAGTTCAATTGTTTGTACCATATCTATTTCTAAAGCATGAGAGGGAGGAAAAAAGTTACTTGATGAATGCGGACCAAAATCATGCAGCAGTTATTGCACTTATTACCTCAGGTTGAAGTTGCTCCTGTTGTGAGCTTCTAGAGAAGTCCACCATGTGTGCATCATCATCGGTGTTGTCATTGTCATCATCTTCTTCAACTTGCTGATTTTCTTCATGTGGTAGGTGGGGTAAGAATAATTTTTCACATCAATCCATTTGATTTTTCTCTTCAACAACAATAACTCTAGCATTCAAAGGATTAGGCACTACTCTATTCTTCCTAGCTTGGGGTTTCCTATCTCCCATGGGTCCTTTACCTCTATCATCGACCTCTAATATTTTCTAGGATGATTTACAAGTCTATCTTGTCCTTGTTGCCTATATTGACCACGAGAACCTTATCTAATTCCTTTTACGCTTTGCGAGTTTGTAAGATTTCGTTGAATACCCCAGAAAAAGTCCTTACATGTTCCTCAAGATCCAAAGAGTTACTTGATTAAGGATTCTCGGGGTTAATTAGTTTAACACCCTCCCTCTTAGGAGGTTTTCCAACTACTTTGATGTTGTTCTCAATTTTGAGCCGTGGTAAAGGCACTCGCCTCAAATTCCTGTGGTTATTATCCCTCAAATAGTAAGCAACTTTCTTATCAAATTCATCTAAATACTTTATCGACTTGATTCATCACATGGCCTCAAATTCCTGGGTTATTATCCCTCAAATAGTAAGCAACTTTATTATCAAATTCATCTAAATACTTTATCGGACTTGATTCATCACATGGCCTCAAATTAACGAGTAGTCTTCTCAAGTTTTTTTAAATCTAGTGTTGAAATCATGCACTCATTCATTAGGATTATTTTTTTATATTTTCAAACTTTGATAGAATAAACTTAGGGTCTGTTTTATCACCGTCTTGCATTCTAAAGACATTCTTCATCTCTTTCCGAGTCAATAGAATTATCTCGGTAGAGATTCATACTAGTCTCCCGCATCCTCTTCTAGAGTATGAATAAATAATTTAATGTATACATCTTCACAATCTATTTTTAAATCCTCTATCATATTGTCAAAGAGTTTCAAGTGCTGATCACCAATTATTGCATTATTTCCTTAAAAACTAGGCAATTTGTTTCTTACATCCTATGGCACGATATTTAGATAGCCAATCATACCTCTAAAAATGATTGCACCAAAATTATTAATGACAAATGAAGGTCTGGGTGAAGGCTGAGCCATATTATTCGAGGAGGTGATCTTACGGAGAAACATAATGATGACGAAAGAGGGGTCTATGTGGTACAGGGATGTAATTTTCAGAATGACTTCCCTCTAAAGGCTTTGTCTCTTGGAAAACCCTATTAGATTTTAAAAATATAGGGGCAGATCGAGAAGTAAATATTTCAAATAAAGATGATGGAACCTCTCTAGATTGAGAATTTAATTCAAAAAGAGGTTATGCAAAGAGAAATTGAGAAAGTATTGTAATATTCATTCACAGGTTGATCAGTTTCACCAATGGAGATCTCTTTTCTTGATGCTTGATCTCAAATAGCCTTCCAAATTCTTCTCCCTTCTAAATCAGACTTTCCCACTCTCAAACAACCTTCTACTAGGGTCCTCGCTGAAGGAATATCTTCTCCCTTCAAGTTTTTAGATATTAATGACAAATTACAATTGATATATCTTAAGACAGCTTTGTATTTATAAAGAATTTAAACAACACAGAGTGACCACTAAGGATTTTCACCTTAGTTTGTGTAAATGCACTATATGAAGACCTATCAAACATATGTCAATACTTTGGATTCATGTAAAGCTCACAAGATCTTCTCTTCTTTTACCCAAATTTATCAATGATAATACAAATTTTAATGTAATAATTGTATAAGCTAGATATATTACACCTAGAACTCACAATTTCAACAATTCTTACAAATCAAACAAATAATGATAATTTAGCAATCTATTTGTACATTAAAATCTTTAAAAATAATTACTGTGGTCTACACGCATACACCTTTGTTTAAATACTTCAAATATTCTCCGACAATGATGCCATGAGTGTTGTTGATAGGAAAAATGGATACAAACTAGAAATAAATCAACAAATAAATCTCAACAACATAAATTAGTTATCATGCAACACAAATAAGTTCCCCGGAAATAGTGCCATGAGTTTTGTTGACGGACAAATATATACGAATTGGCAATAAATCAACAAATCATTCTTGGAAATGTAAATAAGTTCCCAACAATGCAAATCAATTCCCTAGCCACGGCACCATGAGTGTTTTTGACATGAAAACTGGATAAGAACTTGAAATAAAATAAAAAAAGTCTCGGTAACATAAATCAGTCAGTTCCTAATAATGGTGCCATGAGTGTTGGTATCAAAATTCATTATCCTTTCTAGGTCGAGCAGCAACACAGATTCGACAGGGAGTTTAGAGGTAGATAGATCATAATGTGTGTCATTTTGTATCTAGGGATGAGATCTAACTGACCCTTTGTTACTCAGATTTGTGGAGAGATGGATAGCACCTTTAATAGGATTTGATTTTTCCTCACTACTTTAGGTCGTGCCTCTTCGACCAGGGTGAGAGGACCCTTAGAGTAACCCCTGTTTAACGAGGTAAATGGAGATATCCTTCCTTTTCAAAAATTCTATGAAGAGAACCTTGGGAAAACATGGTCATTACTCCATGATTTAACTCTCAAGAGTTGTCACTTCTAAACGATGGAGATATTTTCAACACAAGGCTAAGGTTACTAAAGACATTAAGAAATCCTGATTGTTCTACATATTTTTGCAAGTAGATTTTGTTCCTTTGTTGATACACAGGGAAAGCAGTATTAGTTAAGGCTGGAGCATTGGTTTTTAAATGATTTTTGTGGGAGATGAAGTAGGATAAAGTTGATTATACCTGATCTTTGAAGGGACTACACAACAATGTAGAACTTCACAATAGAAACCTTCGAATGTCAAGACGTTCCTTCCTTCAAGAAGAAGGTGTGCTTTAATGGAAGCCCAAACTAACACGTTTTCACATAATTTTTGAAGACTCCAACGCCGAAGGCTTGAATTAAAAGATGAAATTAAACACTAAAGTTTTTTATTTATCACGCGTAAGGTGCACCCAAAGACTTACGATACAATGTTTATCAACAAATGATAGTGAATTGATTTTAAGTTTGTTTATCTCATCCAAGATGAAGGATCTTCTTGAAATGAAATTACAAATACCATTAGACTATCAAAAGGATGAGATCCCCGTGTGATTTAAAAAAATCATTGTAAGATTGCAATAGGAAAAAAGAAACTATTTACGAGACATTCTCGAAAATAAATTAAACACAAAATTGCCAGAGATTAGACAGAAATTAATTCCAAAAATGCTTAGATTCATCGAGTAGGGAAATCCTCTAGAGCAATCTCAGTGCTTTTCAATGGCTTTACATCTGCAATCAACTTGACATGAAAGAAAGTCTAACACAAAATAAAATAATAGGAAATATCAGCTTTGGTCTCTCGGAAGACAAATTTCTCAATTTTTTTCTAAAGAATTTAAACTCGACTATTTGCAAGAGTATTCTCATTGAATTTATACACTTTTCTCACTCAATTTTCCCCCAAAAGAGAAGAATATTTGAGGGACCTTTGCTTGTTATCAATTTGTTTCCGATAGAAACATTTACCAAATTTAGATACGAAATCTAGCAGTGGTCTAATTGTTAACTGTTCACATTTCTCGTGCTCTCGACTAATGACTAGGATGCCATGCCAAAACTTTTAGGATTCCTTTTTATCATTTTGATTCTATCATGTGAGAAATCCCCTTTTTAATCATTTTTACAGCCTCTACTTTAATCATTTCACTTTTTTAACCTTTTACGCCCGCACTTTAATCATTTCATCCTTTTTCCCTATTTTTCCTCTACAATTTTTGCCCCACATTGCTTTTTTCTCGGTAATTCCTACCTTTTGAGGTGCTAAGTAATTCCCACTTCAAAATATCAATGTTATCAACCCTTGGACTTACAATTTAGGTTTCATATCCATTCGGTGGAACCTTCTCGACAAAGAATTTAATAAAAAAATGATGAAAAATAGTGCGTAGTCATGTGTCCAAGAGTCTTGGAGAAAAAATGGCATAAAAATAGGTGAAATGCACAACAACCGTAGATCTTACCTCTTTTCCATTATTCATCGTATCCTTCCACGTGTTTCCTTAGTGCAACTACAAAGGACAAGCATAGAGGAAAGTTTCAAACAAGCGCAAGCCTTCCACGTACCCTGGGCCCAAGAAAAATGCCTTTTGGCCTTTGAAAAGTCTCATTGAAAAAAGGAGCCAGCGGAAGCCTCCACATGTCTCAACAACGTATTTTGAGATGGTCCCAAAAAGTAAAAACCCTAAACAAGTGTGGGCTCCACACGTGTCTCATTCCAGAAGAGTCTATTAATAAGTTAAAGTTTTAGTGGAAGGCGCAATGTGTCTAGGGACCGAGACAGTCTCCTTTGGTTGTTGAAAAGTATAAGAAAAGGGCAGAGTGAGGAGAAGCCTCCAAGTGTCCTCTTGGCGCTTCTTCAAAATAAAACTTAGGCACTGTTCCCTAAAAATGTAAGGTCCCTCCACATGTCCTAGTCCCCTACAAAGTTGCTTGATAAGTCTAAGTATGGGAAGACCCGGCGTGTAAAACCTCCACATGTCTTCATGGTGAAACTTTGAGATGGTGGCCAAGAGTGCAGACCCTAAACAAGCATGAGCTCATCACGTGTCCCAGTCCTCTAGAAATTTTCTTTGAAAATTTTAAGTACAAAGAAGAGCTAGGAGAAGCCTCCATGTGTCTCCCCATGGCAAATCCTCAAATGACCACCATCCCACCATGTGTCGATGGCCCACCAAAACTACACCAACTACATGAAATATTTTTCTAAGTCAGGGAAAAGTAGCGGAAGCCTCCACATGTCCTCTTGGCACAACTCCAAGGACAAACCAAAAGTTAAATTTTAAAACAAGCGTCGTTTGTCCACGTGCAAAAGTTTTGGGTTGAAGAGAGGCATAGATTTTTTGGAATGCCCCATCGAGCTGCATCCAACAAAAAAGGGCCACATTTCCACTGATGCAGAGATGTGAATTTGACGGGGAAAACTCAACCATCAAACCCTAAAAATGCATGAAAACCACCTTTTGAGCCCAGAAATGAATCTTCCTTCAAGGATAGAGAATTTGGAAATGTTATAAGGTTCAAATATGATCTTCCAAGTTATATCCAATCACGTTTCCACAGGTACTTCTGGGACAAAAATAGTAGGGACAAAAAAACATGACTATGGAAAATAGAAAGAAATGGACAACCTGAGTTTTATGCCCAATTTAGAGACTCCTTTAGATAGAAAAAGAAACGAAAACAAATTATGGACCTTTAAGTGATCCTTGACCAAGGGAGGGACTAATCATGGAAACCAAATTGAGGACAAGTCTTCAACCACAAACATGGGGAGATAGAAAAGATGATAGAGGTCACAAAGTGAGGAATTTCAATGAAAAACGGGGTGAGACTAATTTGAGCACCAACACAGGATATCAAGATTTAATTTCTCATGAACTTACGAAGTTGCAGATTTCTTCTAGAATAGTAGAAAAGGAAGTCCATAAAATAGACATGGTCCTTAGAAAAATGGAACAAGACTGCATCAAAGAGGTTAAATAGATGGTTTATAAAGTCCTAAATACTAATGACATAAATAATCCACCACCATTTTATCTATCGCTGATTATTGGAGAACATCTTATTTGTAACTATATGGTGGACAACGGTGCAAGTAGCACAGTTATGCCAAAAGTAATTGCAGAAAAATTGGGTCTACAATATGAACCTACAGAAAAGAGTGTTCTATAGCTTAATGGGACTACAACCAATACAGTTGGTGTCATTAGAAATCTAGAGGTAACATTGCATGCTTTCCCAAATGTTTCCATTCTGCAAGATATTACTGTTGTAGATTTACCTCCTTACTTTACTATATGTTTATCAAGAGATTTCATAGCAAAAATAGGAGGTTATCTCTCTTTAGATTGGTCTTTCTTGTTTTTCACTACATGTTATGGGACCAAGGTTACTATCAATTTAGAACCATTGGAAAATTTTCACATTGAGCCTCATGTTTCTAATGCATTACCTAATTATGCAGCCTTAGACTAGTCTGATTTTGATAATATAGCTCATATTTCAGCATTGGATGGTATTTCTAACCTATTTATGGATGAAAAGACACATGAAGAAAATTCTCATGATCCTTTCAAATGAGTTGAATAACATTTGTTTGGTGTGTATTGTTTGTATGAAGAAAACACACCAATTCCCTTGCTATCCAAAATAGAAAATGCAGTGGAAGGGATTTGGAAGCTTCATTTTGATGGAGCTAAGAACAAGAAAGGACAAGGAGCAGGTTTGATGCTCACTTCCCCAACAAATGAAAGGTATTTCTTAGCTTTGAGTCTCCAATTTTCATGCACTTGTAACATAGCTGAATACAAAGCATTAATTCATGGCTTACTTTGGGCCAGAAAGAGAGGTATTAGCATACTACAGATCTTTGGTGATTCTGAGTTGGTTATCAATCAAGTAAGAAAATTTAATGTTTGTAAAAATCCATTAATGAAGTCTTACAGACATAGAGTTTCAGACTTATTGGAAGATTTCAATGCTATTAATATCCAGTCCATTCCTAGAACAAAAAAAAAATGCGAGATATACTTGCGAAAGAATTGGTGCTAGTTTTGAAATGCTTTGGAAGCAGATTAAAAACAATGATATTCAGCCTCATATAAAGCTGATTATTAGGCCTTCGATACTTTATAATGATTTAAATTGATAGGTTTTTTAAAATGATGATCAAATCTATAGGTTTTTGTAGCAAGAAGCTATATTTTCTACACTAAATCAAGATAAATTACAACACTTATATGGTGACCAGATTGTTCAGTTAAATATCAATAAATATCTCAAGGTTTGGTCACATTAGAAGACATATTCGATCTTGATGATCGATTCTGATGAAGGACAAAACTAAGATGTCAAAAAATGTTTATAATTATGAAGAGATCTCATTTGATGAAGGAAAAAAATTATTTCTCGAAAAGGTAAGTTCTCTAGGTGAGAAAAATTGTTTTATTAATCTTTGCAAGCAATTTAAAGATGTTTTTTCTTGGAAATACAAAGACCTAAAAGGTTTGATCCTAGTTTAGCACAACACACTATTGAATTGCAGCCAAATTCCAAGTCAGTCAGGCAAAAACAGAGGAATCTAAATCCTAAAATAGAGTCTCTAATGAGGAAAGGGTTATCTAAGTTGATCAAATCAGGTATTATCTTTTTATTTAAGCATTCAAGCTGGGTAGCCAATATTGTTCCAGTTCGGAAAAAGAATGGAGAAATCATATTATGTGTGGATTTCAGAGATCTTAAGAAAGCTTCATGAAAACATCATTACCCAATTCTAAATATGGATCAGATTTTAAGAACCATTTTTCGTGCAAATAGATTATCTCTCCTTGATGGTTATAGTGGATACAATTTGATTCTAGTCCGAGAAGAAGATAGGTACAAAACATCTTTACCACCAAGTGGGGTAGTTATGCTTACAAAATAATGCCTTTTGGCCTTTTAAATACTTGGTGCAATGTTTCAACATGCAATGGACATGGATTTTTGTGGCTTATTAAATAAATGCATCCTAGTTTATTTAGATGAAGTTACCATATTGTCAAAAAGTTTAAAAGAACATCTAATACATATAAGGCAAACTTTTCAGTTATGTAGACAGTTTGGGATATCTTTGAATCGACTAAAGTCTATCTTTTAAGTACATCAAGGTGAATTTCTTGGTTATATTGCTTCTAAGAAAGGTTTAGCAATTGACCCTTTTATAATTTAAGCTATATCACAGCTATCATTACCTCATTAGAAGAAGGCATTATAGATTTTTCTTGGAAAAATCAAATTTGTTAGAATATTTGTTCCATATTTTGTAGCATTGGTGAAACTATTGAAAACTATGTTAAATAAAGAGAAGACTTTCTCTTGGACTAATGAAGGGAGAAAAGGGTTTGAAGCAATTAAGGTAGCCATGTCTCAAGCTCCGACTCTTGCAAATCCAAATTTTGATAAACATTTTACAATGTATGACCTTGTAGAAGCTGAAAAATACTAGCCATATTAACTCGGGTTAATGATGAAAATGTAGAACAACCAATTGCTTTCATTGGATAGAGCTTACATGATTATGAAACAAGGTACACATTTCTTTAAAAACAAGTAATTTCAGTAGTCGAGAGGAGTAAAGAATGTTAACTACATGCTTTCAAACAAAAAATTCATGTTATTTTTTATAACCCAAGTGTGAAATCTTTCTTATTAAATAAAGAATTGAATGAGAAAAGAGAATGTTGGGTAACGAAGGTTATGGAGTATGATGTTGATATTCTTGTTGCGAAAATAGTTTGAGGTAAAGGTTTTTGCAAAAATATAATTACTGATATGAAAAATAGCAGGTTGTAGAACCAAAAGATTCAAAACAACATGCTAAAATTACGTATCAGCAATCAAACATTATGGTTGAGCCGAGAAAATAAACAACCCGAATTTGCTCAAGAATTTCAGTAATCAAGATGCATGAATGATTTAGTTAACTATATATAGCATGAAACCTATCCGTAAGGTATGAACAAGAATAAATGAAGGTATTTCATATTACAAGTTGTACCCTATGTTTTTATTACAATTATGATCGAGATCAAATTCCATGAAGGACTGCGCAGGAGGTCATTTTTCAAAGCACGTACCACAACCTTTAAAATTATGAAAGCTAGTTACTATTGGTCCAACATATTCAAGGACTATGTCGAATGGATTAGAAAGTGTAAGAAATGTGCTTTCCTTGTTGAAAAGAACATTTAGCTTCACTGCCCTTACAACCTATTTCAGTTGATCAACATTTTATGTAGTGGGGTATTGAATATTTTGGCATGATAAACCCACCTTCGTCATAAGGACACAAGTGGATTTTCATAGTTACATTTTACTTTACATGCTGGACTGAATCAATGGCCTTGCAAGATGCTAATGAAACTTTGATACTATCATTTTATGAAGGTATAGTTTGTAAATTTGGTGGTCCAAAGAACTATCATTTCAAATAATGATTTAGCATTTCTTGGTGCAAAGCTAACAGATTGGGCTATCAACCACGAAATTTACTTAAGTTCTTCATCTAATTATTAAGCATAAGGTATTGGGTTAGCTGAAAGTACTAACAAGAATGTTTTAAAAACAATCGAATGACACTCAAAGATAACCAGAGAGCGTGGCATCTAATGTTGAATTCAAAACTTTTGGCTAATAGAGTGACACCTAAAATATTAGTTGGTAATTCACCATACAAGCTTGTTTACGAAGAGAAGCAAGCATGCTTATTTCAATTGAATTACCCACATTAGATTTGATACATCAAATGGAGCTACTTGATAATGAACCATTGCAGTTTGTTATGCGAATTAATTGAATTACAAGAGCTAAGAGATCAATCCCATGTAAATATGGAAAAGAATCAAAACAAATGAAGATTACTTTTTATATATATCTACCCCCCGGTAAATATAGACAACAACAGAATATGGAAATCAAGGAAAATCAAAATCCTTCATTTCGGGTTTCGGAGGGTGCATTGCATGCCTCTACTCCCACTAAGGTAATTTTGGTTTTCATGCATGCAAAACAAGTTTGGAATTCCGAACCCTTCATTTCAGGTTTTAGAGGTTGCAAAATAGGTCCCCAGTCTTGAAATCTTTCATTTTGGGTTTTGGGGATGCATTGCATGGTCGAAAACCCAACACAAAGAAAATATGCATTGTATGGTCAAAAACTTGACACAAAGAAAATATGCATTGTATGGTCAAAAATATGACACAAAGAAAATATGCATTGCATGGTCGAAAACCCGACACAAAGAAAATATGCATTGCATGGTCGAAAACCTGACACAAAGAAAATATGTTGCGCATGGTCAAAAACCTGACACAAAGAATTTCAGGTTTCGAGTTTTGGGAAACACGAGACATGAAGCATGAAAATCGCAAGACATGTCCCAATGCTTGGGAGTTCTAAAAACCTGAAACACTACCTAGGAAAATTGGGTTTTGAAGTTGGGGAAACAAGTCGAGAAAACATGGGGCGAAAACATGTCGAGCCACCTTCAAAACCCAATTCATATGTAAGTCCAACTTCCAAACCTGAAACAAAGGAAATCTTGGCAACACTAGCGAAGTGGGTTTTGGGAAATCATAAGCATCAAACACATGTCGAGGAACCCTCCAAACCTGATATAAATGCAAAGGGGAACCCCAAACATGACAATAAGACCCACTTGCTCAAGAAATATTCAAATGGCCATAACTTTTCATAGGGATCTCGATTCACACAAGGTTGGAATTTTCGGAAAGCTTACAAGGTCCTCTATCCTATTTGGGTGAAGAAAAATTTCTTCAAAATTTCAAAATATAGTTCACCATTTTTTTGGTTTGCTAGGCTTCTCACCGACCGCCATAATTAGATGAATTAAATGCAATCTGGAGGTGGTTGGGAAAGATTTCGAATTCCTCTCTTCTCCCTCTCTTTTCTTCATATAAATTGTAAGGAGGGGCCTCTTTCTAAAGGTTGAACATTCTTTTTGCCCCTCCCTTCTTCTCTTTGGCAGGTGAATTTTGGAGTTCCACACCTTCCATTCAAATTGTAATGCATGTTTGTGCCTTTTGGCCATTGTAATGGATTGCATCAATATTTGGATTAATAAAAATAACTTTGTGGATGATTTCAAGCCTCTCTTGTATTAATTGCATTTAAATGATCTCTTATTGCAGCCTTGGTTACTGCAGGCATGTTTATTATATTGCATTTTTATGGTTTGTGTTTATTGGCAAAAATGTTGTTCATAATTCCTTTGGTGTATCACCTTGGCTAGATTAGATTTATTTTCTTGTATATTCTCAATGTCTGTCTCCTTGGCAAGTTAGATTAGGTTTGTGAGTGAAACCTCTGTATTTTTATGTGTGCATCTGAATGGAGGAATAAGAACTGGCCTTCATCTAGAGAGCTTTGTCGATTCGCAAGGTCCCACATTTGCGAAAATCTCCATGTTATGCAATCGCACTAAGAGTATCAACCCATCCATTACGAGACATTCATGAAGTGCTTTGTGATTCACCATCAACAATACGTTTGATACGAAATCCAAATTTAGAATCTTTAATGAAGGAGACATTGTGTTAAAATGGTATGTTGATCGTGCAAATCCAGGAAAACACACTAATTTTGACACAATCTCGAGTGGTCCTTATATGATTTTAACTTGCAAAGAACACAATGTTTTTCAACTTTCGAGGTTAAACATAGAGGAACTTACTATTCCTATGAATGGCATGTTTCTCAAAAAAATTTATTGAAAATATTATAGTGACTGTTTAGAGTAGGATTTCCCTTCAATAAGTGTAGTTCTTGCAAATTGCAATGTTTTTCAATTCAATAATTGCTTTCATGCACTTGATTTTTTTACTAGATCGCTTCCCATTTTTAGTTAATTTTTGAAGGGTTGGACCTTCAGGAAGGAAAATTTTGGTTACATGCTTTAGAATCCATGCCCAATGGACAAGATCAAGGAAATGGTTTACAAGATAGCAAGCAGTGTTCCCCACAGGATCGCCAAAAATGTTGACAATTTTTTTACTCATTAAAAAATGGCTAACTCAAAACTTCATTACGATGGATAGCATTGGTGAAGTATACCTAAGCTAGGGTATGTTCTTTTAGACAATATTATTTTGTTGAATTACTTAATGATTACATGAAATCTATAGGTATTTATGACATTAAAAACATAATAGATCACATAGTCTGTGATTTCATGCTATTTTTTAACAAAAGAACACAAAGCCTCAAGGGAAAACTGTGTTGTCTTGATGAAGACACTAAATTATAGATAGATGAAGTGTTAGGTTTTGGAGCAGCAATCATGACTGCAGATTACAGAAATCAAAGTTCATTACTAGATGTTATAGGTATTCTTTAATGTTCTTTCCTTCATGATTGAGACATTCAATCATATTATTGGGTTGTTTAGTTCTTCTTACAATCCATATCGAAACTAGAAATGAAGAAAGAAATACACAACTCGATTTCAAAATTCAATGTTTTATTCATAAGGAATTTCAAATGTTTCCATACAAGTTGTGGGATGTAACTAAAAACTATTGTACAACTACAAAAATAAGAGGTACATATACATGAAAGAGAAAATAGAGGAGTATGAGTGAACCCATCATTTCCTTGGAGGTTTCTCCTTTGGTTGATGCATCTTCATCTTCAGCTTTGTTCCCTCTCCATCTTCACTGCTGAAAGCACTATACCTAAAAATAGAAAAGAGAAAACTATCAGTTTATGAGCTCAGGGTACAATCCATATTCCTATACTATCCTAATTCATGCATATGGATCTCTTAACAACAGGAGATATAAATTACATGAAGTAAAATAACATACATGATTTACTCACTCAGAAAGAAGAAGAGAGAAGAAAAGAAAAACCATGGATATAAGAGAGGCCAAAAATCTTAAATATTTTCTAACTATTTTCTTAAGTGTGCAAAAATAGGTTACAACCAAGAAGAAATAAATCATGTCTTACAGTCCTCACTAGAGATAAAGATTGCAGAGTTCAAATACTTCTATCCTATGGTACATGAAGTAGATAATTCACAAGTACATACTGGTATGAAGGAAGAATGTAACTCAAGGTTCAACAACTATTCTAGAAATAGAAGAAGTTACAATACAGAACAGAAAGAGACTTGTGAATAGAAGTACATGTTTCAGAATGTAACTCAAAGGTGAAGCAGAAGAATCATATTTCAAAGGGTTGAAGTTAACTGAAAAGAGAATATTACAGCTGAAACAGAATGAGAAAGAGGTCTGAGAAAATTTTGACAGGGCTTCGCCATGAAAAATGGACATTTACAACTTTCCATCATGTTGTTTTTAACTAATACATGCTTTAAAAGTTGTATGTAAATCAAATAAGTGATACATAAAGTAGAAAAAGGAATTCATGAGTAGAATATCAGTTTGAGAAATATTACACAAGAGGAAATCAACAATAAAAGAAAGGCTTCAAGCCTTCACCTATTTTCTAATTATTTCTCTTAGTGTGTAGGTACAAGTTTTCAAGAAGATTTCAAAATGCATGTCACAATTTCAGAACGTGGCACAAGCATGCATGCTAGACACATTATCACTTCCCAAAAGTAATAGTAGTAATAAATAGACTAACATATAGCTGAAAAGAATACTATTGCAACTTTCAAATACAAGTGAAGGAAATGATACAAATAAAAGCTTCAAGGAATGGGTTGTATTTCTAGCTCAAAGCCACTGGAGGATCATGATTACAAAGGTTGTAATTACATTTCCAAAATGAACAAGCAAGCAACATCATTAATGAAGAAAAGTAAGCATTACTTTGAAAGACATGACATAATGGAATGCATTTACATGATACATCTAAGTATGACACAAGAGATCCTTGATAAAGAAGTCCATGTTTTCAATTACAAATATACTCAGAAAGAAGACAAAATAAACAAAGCCATACAACTTGTAAGAAAGTACAAATTTTAGACACAGGTCATTTTCAGAATGTCCAATAACTTAGAAGTTCCAGAAAAGAGTGTTCTTTCTTCAAACATTGAATGCAATGAAACAAGATAAATTTATTCATGAAGTGTCTATTATCAGAATTATATACATGAAAATTAAGAACATGCTATCAATCAAATAAGAGTTATCATCTTTCATCAAAGAGGCATGTAAGCCATTCAACAAGAAAATTTCAGAACAACATAATTTAGAGGAACACAATATAAGTGAAACAAAATAGATTGTAGGTTCACCATCTTCTAAATTGATAAACACAAACTTCAGATTTCAAATGAGTACAAAGCTCAGAGATATGACATCAAGGTTTGAACATTGAAATATAAATGTTTTCATCTGTAATATCAAACATAGTACAAGCCATGAAAGAAATATTGCAACTTAAATCATGGACCTGAGTGTATTTTCAAGAGAGGAATAATGCTTGCTTGAAGAAATTAGACAGAGTTCAAAACAACAGGGAACCATTTTTGTAGGGGAGCCAAGCTCACAAAGTTCAACAATAAGCGTAATATAAAAATTTTCCATGGCTTCGCCTACTGGACCAAAAATCTAGAATGGAGTGATCATTGAGGTCAAATGACCTTTACCACCGAGCTCAAGCATTGGGTTAGTTCGAACTCAACCATGATTAAAGCATCAACGATCAACATTCCACAGGTCAAGGATCAACATCTCTAGATCAATCTCTAGAATCGAAGAAAACTACTTGGGTTCCATATGCCACTGACCACATTCAATGCAAGCTAGAAACCCTAAATACAAGTGATAGATCTATGGTTTTTATCAAACAGTTCAAGAATCAATGGCCCAAGATCATCATTGAATTTCAAACAAACTCAACCTAAGGTAAAATACCACTAACAAAACACATGAAGGGGTGAGTAACCATGGATAGGGGCCATCCCCACTTTCAAAACAAAAATCATTTTATATTGAATTTCAAAATTATTGACCATAGTCTATGTCCCAAATTATCAAAGGGGTTCGAAAACCATACATGCCAAACAATGATCATTGAAAAGGGTAAAGTATAAACCTTAGTCTCTTCAAAATACAAAAGCTGAAAATAAATTGCAAGGTATTGATAGTCAAAAGGTGGTAGATTATAAAGTATTCCATGTGTCTAGTTAAGGGGGAAAAAATCTAAAACGATGGTGATGTGCTAAGTTCACAAAGTGGCCAAACCCAACTAAGACAAGTGATCACAACCACAGGTGGTCCCCACTATAGGAAGAGTTGTAGATGAAGTACAATATGTTATTCATGTGACCACTAGAGGATAAGGAATGTCAACATAAGAACTTGAGCTTGGAGGTGGTCCCCATTAAGTGGATATTTGGATGAATTATTTTTTCAAGTATTGCAAATATTGTCTTTTTGATTTTACTCAATACATGGGAGTATTTTTCCATGCCTTCACAAGAGGACAAAATCTACATGCACTAGGAGGAGACTTTCTCATTAAGGAATATTAATTATTAGAAAATTATTCACCCATGCTTTTCTTCAAAATAGAATAGTCAAGTACAGTTTGACTATATGTAATCAAAGGCTATTAATTCCTTTTTTCATTAGTTTGCTTTATTTTATTCCTTTATTTATTATTAAATAAAGGATAAAAATAGAATGCATAGGAAATTACAACCATAGTCTATATTTAGGAAGGGTAGGTGAATTAATTTTTCTATATATCGCATTCCTTGGCAAATTACGGAGGACTTTTTAGATACAAGAGTGTTGAAGTAGTTTCTACAAGTTTTTCCCTCTAAATGTGAAGTATTTTCTACCTTTCCAATTATTTGTAGTCTTGTATATGCTTTATTAATCATTTGAATGTTTAATTCCCGATTAATCATCTTACCTTGTTGCAAATTTTAGTAATTTCTACATGATATTAATGTGCATGTTTAACTTTGCAATATTCTTCTAATTTTTCCTCAATACATCAAAGTTATTTCCCTTAATAATCTGTAAAAATTGTTGGCTCGTGAAGCAAGAATTCATTCCTATATCATTTTTCCATAAACTCAATCAAAGACCTCATAAAAATTCAAAGTGTATCACCTCAGTTTTAAATCATTTTATAGTCATATTTTACCCTTAAACCACGAATAATAAGTTTAGGATACATCAATAAGGAACCGACCTTGATACCAGAGACTCACCTCAAAATAGGTATACCCATATACCTGAGGTGTTTCCATTGTATCTATGAAAGAGAGAGATAAAATTTGCAAGCTTAGAACACCTACAACCATCTCTCTATAGGGTGCAATTTCCAGAGATAATAGATATTGAATACAAAGGAAGAAAAGTGGAGTTATTTATGTGCAAAAAAATAGGGCACATTAGAAGGTTTTGTGATGCGAGTCAATAAGAAAGAGATCCAAAGACCCAAGGCACAAGTTCGAAGTTGAAGAATAAGGAATAGGCTAACCAAGTTGCTACAGAAGAATCCAAGAGTTACACTAATAAAAAGAAGGGTCTACTATAGTAGAATCAGAAAAATAAGAATCATCCAAGTGTAAAAATAAAGTTTCGAGATCTTTTAGGTCTCTCATCAATCTCTTCCATAGGGTATTGGTGTGAGGGGTATTTGTCTTTGTAAATATAATTTTCTAAGATGTATATATCATGTCACATAGGTACATAATAAAAATATACTTGCATGAGGGGTCATAGTAAATAAATGAAAGTTATAGTTCAAAGTATGCAAATTGAGTGAAAGAAATGATTATCATGTAGGACTTTGTTCCTCTCGAGTGTCATCCAGGTGGAATCTATAAATATGGTTCATAAGCCCATAATATCAAAATTTAGGTACCATCATGAATCTATAAGTATTGGTGTAGAGAGTATAATATTTTTGAAGAAGGTTATGACACCCTAATTGAGTTGTAAATGGTATTATGAGCAATTTCGTCAAGGTTGAAATGTAAAAAATCCCGAATTTGAAGTCTCGAAACTATATGCTACATGCTTGATGAGATTTATTCAAGGAAAGGGAAGCATCTACATGTGTAAAAATTCCATCTTTAGTTTTAAGAAGGTATGAAAGGTGTTCGAGAGATTGTCTTAATCTTCTTACAATTCTACAAGTTTTGTTACGAGTATTTGTAAGTGTAAGGTGATGGCTACAGATCTGTTCATATGTGCATGTGATAGAGTGGTTGATGGCATCGGTTATATAAAATGCAAAAGATAACTTTTAAGTTTCTTAGAGGGTAATTAAAATTCAACGCCAAGACATAGACATGTTATATTTAAATGATTATCTTGAAGATGGAATTTTCAAGAAGAAAATGGTGATTCACGATGAAAAATACAATATAGGACATGAAATGCTAATAGGTGTAGGTATCAAATTTATTTGGAATCATTACAATGTCTTTCATCAATTCTATGTCTTACAAACATAGAATTATCATTCATACATGCAAGGAAAATGATTGCATCTTGCTTGTGATCTATGTTGACACCTTAAAAGAGGAAAATCATGAAGAGATCCAAGATTAAATATCATGAAGACTCAATTTTTTCAATCAAAAGGAATGACTATGATCTACAAGTGTGAATATGATTTGATATAGGTACAGTGACCATATAAAGGCATAAAATTGTTGTCTACAAGTGATCTTGACAGATGTATAAGTGACATTATGTTGGAAGTGTTTTCGATAGTCCAATAAGTTATCCATAAGGAAGATTAAAGGTTATCAATTCCTAGTCGAGTAGTGAGATCTAAAATAATTTGGTCGAGACACCTTTATCAATGTCAATAATTCTCAATTTCAGGAATTTTATAAGAAAAATGGATTGTAACAAGTATTTATCTTAATGATTCATGATCTCCTCATACTAAAGAAAGAGTTATCCATGTTTTTATATGTTTCTCCAAAGTGTGAATGTAAATTTTTAAAGATGAAATAAGTTAATTTCAAGGAAATGGATAGTTCACTATTGCTAACTGAATATGCACAATGTCTCAAATATTAGTTTGCATGAAAAATCATATTTGGGATGCCAAATGGAGGAATTTTGATTTGAAATTTTGTATTAATCATCTTAACTCATGTGGCTTAAGGATGAAGGTAGTTTTAGGACTCATGAAATTATATTGCTTGAGTTATGCATAAATGACTAGGTGGTTTTGTTTAAAGTGAATTGTGATGAGAGTTAAGTCTAATTTTTCTAAATATGTCACGGGTTTTATCTTCATAACCTAAGAGATATGTGGAGTACAATAAGTTTGAGGGTTTATTTCTTTTAAACCCCGAAGAAAATGAAAAATGCTACGGTTCAAGTAAATAAGGACTCATGATCAATTAAGAGTCTAAATTAAGAATGTTTTGTGTCAAATATATCTAAACAAGGTCTTAAAGATCATGTTCTCAGTCCAAATGTTGTGATAGGTATTGATGTCAAAATTTAGTCAAGATTCGGTATACTAGTTTAGACACAGAGTATCTTAAAATGCATATAATTACAGAAGAAAACTAAGGTTGGAGGACATTGTTTATCTTGGATATTTGAAACTTGGAAAAATAAGGTCTAATTTCAAGAAGGGAATGCATATATTGTTGAATGTTTGTATACGGATAGGGATCTCAAATCAAGAACTAATTGATCTCCTAAAGGTTAGAAACATAGAAACCATAATGAAATAGGTATGATTAGTGCTCCAATTTTTACTCGCATGTTAAATGGTATATTTGGTTGATCTGTTTATGTTTCACATTAATATGGTACATGATGGAGGTATTTATTGTTTATGGGAACTTGAGATTGTTTTAATTACAGCATATTAGCAACCTACATCAATAAGGTACTCGAGAGAATGTTCTTTTAGGAAATCCCATAAACCAATTTAAATATATTTCAAATTCAATCAAGTAACGAAATTTATGTTCAAGTGCACTTTGTTCAAGTACATTCCTATAAGGTAGTTATTGAGCTTAGAGGTGAAGTATGAGACAATCCGTAGGGGTCTTGGTGGAAGATAAGGTGTTTCTTGATGGTGAATAGTTTCTTCAAATGTTGGGTGAGAAATAAATATAAAAATAAGAGTTTTTAATTCATTATGAGGGTATCAACTCATGATATCCCTTTACATGTCCAAAGGATCATTAGATGGTAAAGGAGTCAAAGTGAAGATAATTCAGTCCCATGGGGTGATTATTGGTCAAGTAAGTCATTCTATGAGATTTATTTTCATTATGTATTCTTCTTGGTTGTCAATGTTTCATGTCATGTCAATGCACGCATTTTTCATATATGTGAAAGGTGGGGAAGTGTGACAAGAAACATATGAATAGGAATCCAGAGTTTAAGTTTTCCATCAATGTTTCAAGGTAGTTACCATCAATGAAAAATGTGGAGTTTGTTGGAAAAGTGTGTCACTTTTGTTATCATCAATGTTAAGATCATTGATGTCACATTGATTTAGGTGATCTAATTATTATTTCCAAGTGATCTAGGCATGTTGGCTAGGTGATGTAGGTATGTTGGATAGAGGATCTAGGGGTCTCTTTGATGTAAATTGAAGTAGTGAAATTCTTGGAGAATGTGTATAAAAGGTGAATTAACTCATTCTAAGGCTCAAAAAGTCAAGAAACATATTTTGGAGAAAAATTTTATTTCTAGCCAAAGAATCTCAGTTTTCTTGCTTAACAATGAGGTTAGTCGAGAGATCCAAAACAAAAATATTTCTAAGAAACACTTGGTAAATTTAGAGGGATGTCTTGTAATGCTCAATGCCAAATTTAATTTGATTTTATAATGTGGATTTTGAGTTAGTCAAGTTTTTTCAAAACAACCTTCTGAAATTGCATTTTGAGCTACCTGGCTTCTTAGGTTTCAACAAAAATAATGACGGATGTTTTTGATAAATTGTAGAAGACATTTGTTAAGAATAACCCAATCCTGAAGTAATGTAATTTTTTTTAGATAAATTGGACATGTTTTCATAAATCTATGAACAATCTTCTGAGCAGGTTCTTTTGGTGTCCAAGTAGTGTTCTTAAAGGATAACAACAAAAAAGGTAATATTTGGTCTCCAATATCTTGTTTGAGAAATTATATCTTGTGTAAAATATACTAAATGTTGATATAATTATTCTAAGTCATTCAAGGCTCCTTAAGGGTGACTTTCTTCTTCTATCCCTACTCAAGGAACATGTTACATTTTCTAGGTACAATGAGTAAGTGCGTCAAAAGAAGGGTTATTCATCAATGTTTGAAGACTAGTTTGAAATAGGATTCTTTATCAAGTTCATGCTCAGTTTTCTAAGTCATTCTCTTGTGGTAAAGTGTCTTTTCATGAACTATACCCCAGTAGGAGGATCTTTCGTGGTTGATTAGTGCTTGTATAAATTGTCCTCATTGACTATGACTTTTAATATATCCCCGCATTAGATTCTTCATGGACATTACGAGTGACCTCGTTCCCTTTATCATGTTTCCAAGCTACATCAATAGGTATATGATATTTATGGTGATTGGAAAAAGCTCCTATGTAAGACTAAGTATGGTATGTGTGTCTCTTGAAATTGAAAAATGAAGATGGTGATCCAACTTGTAGCTCTTTGCAAGAAGGAAAAAGGACTTAGAGAGCTCAAGAAATCTTGAATAGACCCCAGGAATTCTAAATTAATCATTTTTTATCAAGTGATGAAAATGAAAATGAATATTGAAGCTCTTGGGCCAACACAAAGTCCATACCCCGAACAATGGTTTCCTCAACATTTTTTTTCTCGAAACATTTTAATCCTCTATTCAAATTGTAAAAAAATGTAGAATATTCTCTATAGGTTATTTTCAAATGTTATGACTAATATTTGGTGTGGATTCATCAAGTAATGAAGGATATATTTTTAGTAGATGTTTCTTAAACCGTTTGTGACTTTTAACAGATTATTTTCCTTAGAAATCTCTGATTTTCGAGAAATGAACATTTAATGCATCAATGAGGAAGGTTATTAGAAGGTATAAATCCATGATAGATCATTTAAAGAGCTTGATTGATCTTGAAATGGAATTTTTACTGATTGAGTGATTCAAGAACTGTGTGCAATATAACGTGACTATAAAAGGTCATTTTTCCACATTTTTTGTCAAAATTTGAACAAGCTAAGTTGCATGTCTTGTTTATTTTGAGTGTGAAGGGAGTTACAAGTTCTTGAAGAACACTAAATAAGTTTCATAAAAAAATTAATAGGTATAATGCAGGCTTTTTCCATATCAACAAATTTAAATAGGAGTCTACATGCAAAAGGAGATTGAAGGAAGTTACTAGAAGTTTTAAAAGTATTGAAATATTATCAAACTCTCTGAAATAGTCATGAGAGGATATAACCTCTTAAGAATATGTTAAATGAACGAAGGTTCTAGAATTTTGAAGTGGAAACGATGTACTTACAACTATTAGAAAGTGAAAGGAAGATGAAAGGTGTGTCCTTCTCTTTAGTCCTAAACATGTGTAAACTTTGAGAAGTTGATAATTCCTTCTTGAATAATTTTTTTTTTCACATCCTATTTTCTAATTATAGAAGATGATGAGATCTATTTTTTCTTTTTGTGAAGAAGTTGGAGAGATAGAACAATAGTAATTGAAGTCAAACAGGTTAGAATTTTTTTGAAAATAAAATAAAATTAAGTAGCATCAAAGGGTTGGTTGAATGTCTTCTAGTAGGTGAACAATATCTTCTAATGATCTGAAGAAGAGTAGCTCAAGGTGGAATAGAAATATTCTTCCTTTGACCTATTCTAAAATTGCATGACTCTTGGAGTCCCAAGGAAAAATGAAAAGCCATATAGACTTCTCTTCTAAAACTGAGTTTGTGTGTGGGAAAATATGTATATGAAAAACCTCTATCTATTCATTTGAATAAATATTTTCTATAAATAAAAACCACTTGGACATAGCCTAAAACCCTGAATTCTCTTTCATGATATGATTCATTTCTTGTAGGATAAAGATGATGAAGCGGTGACAAGTTGATGAATTTGAGTTATCTAGCTTGTTTGCAGTTAAGAGTATTGTCAAAGAATATTAGTAGTATTATTGAGGTTCAAATTGTATATTTTAGACATTTGATATGTATCAAATCATTGTGCTCATCTTGTGATCATCAATAAATAAAGGATCATTGTTTTTTTGTATTCTTGTTATGTGTATGTCATAATGGACTATATCAAATTATGATCAAACACTTGTGTATGTGATCCATAGATTGTATGATTCATTGTATGAAGTAGAAAAGAAAAATATATATTAAAGGACTTATTCACCCCTCCCTCTGATCACTTTTCATTTCTAATAGTTCCTAATAAGATCATGTACCTCTTACATTAGCACCGAATCACATGAGTGATTAAGTTAAACATGAATTAAATCTAATTTCAGATTTACTACTTTAATGTATGATATATAAATGATGATAAATAGTGAATGGATAAGAAAATAAGCATGGAAAAATAAAACCATAAGATAATGAGAAGATAACATGAATTAGCTGATTTTTGAGTTACTTGGAAGTGATCCTAGCTGAAATTTTTTTGGAATAAGCTTTAAAGAGTTTCGATAAGGTTAATTGAAGGTTCTAAAACCTAGAACTTTAGAAGACAAAATTACCTACGGGAGGGCACAAATACCCGGGCTCTATTGAATAAACTAGGAACTATTGTCCGGTCATGTGCTCAAATTTTGATATCATCTAGGCTAGAGAAGATTCATTGTTAGTTATTTTTATCTATCTAGTTATGTTCCAATGTCACTTTGTTCACACCTAGACCGTGTAAAATAGATAGCTACATCCACATACCAATAAACAAAATCAATCTTAATAAACAATATGTAGAATGGGAGTTGGAATAACCCTAAATGTAACCCAAAAGTGATCTTAGGATTGAGAGTTACAACATATATGAATCCATGTTGTTTTATGTGCATGTGTGTTTAATGATGCCCTAGGTTTCCCTTGTGCAATTTTCACAATGATAGCATAATATATCTAAATTTTTTGAAAGTATGAAAAATTATGAGATAGAATAAAATGAACTTCACCTCCTATGTTTTTATGTATATTAATCTAACCATTGTCCGTATATAAGTGTGTTACATGAACTCCTAAAAATTATCCTTATGGAATTGGATGCAAGCTTAGGTAATGATAGATAGTGCTTAGTGCTTGGCCCGTATTTGAGATGAATAACTAAGTATATATGCCATTCCCTTATTTGAATTTCATAATTAACAAATCAAAGTCCAACCCAAAGTTTGAGAAGGTTACCAAGAGGTAATAGAGACCCAAAAGAGTAAGAATGGGATAGAGAGGGTCAACAACACTCACGAGGGACAAGATCCCTTGGGTACTTTTTTTCTTAAAAGGTTTCTAGTGTTTGAGGCCGTAAAATATAAATCACTCATGTTCGAGAGGGTTGTAAGATTCGAAGGACTAATACGAATGTAATAAAAAAAGAAAAAATGCGAAAAGGAGTTTTAAACCACTAGTTTCCTTTCTCAGGAATATTAGTACCTAGAAATGTACCCACGTGCATAGATTTTTTGTTTACATTTACCCCCAAATTATGTTTTCCAGTTAATATGTGATAGTATAAAGTAGATAAAATATGTGTCCCTTATGATCTTATAAATAAAAGTGTAGCGGATAGCATAACGAGTTGATAAGCAAAGTGTGAAGTGATAAAAATATGAATCATGGAAATTAGGAAGGGGAGTGCACACTAGGGGTGAAGTGTATGTACAATATCCTATTGTTGGAACTTTTGCTTCCTGATGTAAGGTGCTTATTATTTGGTATAAGTATGAACTTGCAAAATAAGATCAAGAAAGTAGTCATGTTGCGTATGTCAAAAATCATGGTAACATGTGTATAAGTAAGTAAAAAGTTTGTAAGGGAAAAATTTCACCTGATATTTAAGAGAGTGTGAGATGGAAATATTTCCTTTTGTAATTTGGAGATGTTTTTGGATTTTCAATGTGTTGTTTTTAATATTGATGTTTTATTGCAATCTCATGCCAAGATCAACTTTTTTGGGTGATATCACACCAACAATGAGTTTTGGGAGATATCATGTGAAGAGAAGGGTGTTGGGTAGATATTTTTGTTTTATCTTCTTACATGAAAATTCCCAAATAAGTGCCACTACAGATGGAACAACCCAGATTTGTAACTTTTTGTAGCCGAATTATAATTGATAGAATGTATTTTGTAGATTCATGAAAGTTCCTACTATTATAGAATTTCACTATAATTGTTGGAAACTACGATGAACTAAGAAATTGATTATTTTAAACCATAGGACATAAGTATCTAGGGGACACAACCACCCACTACTACTAGCCAAGACTGGGAACTAGTGTCTTTTATGTATTTTGGGTCCGAGTATGATTATGGACCAGTCTATAACTATGTTCCTCCATTAATTGTGTACTATGATGATCTGTTTTAAAGTTGTGATTTTGTGTAGGAATGATTTTTTCACCCAAGAAATTCCCCTTATTTGGGGTGTAGGCAATGAATGTAGAAGAATGTGGTCTAAAGGAGATAATGTAAAGCTTATATGTATATAATGTATATGATACATGTATTGGGTAGGGGATGTGTATGGTATAAACCAAGCCACATGCTAACAAGGTAGGCTAGAAACAAGTTTTAGTATAAAAGAAGTATAATTTAATAGATACCAATGTAGCAAGAAACTATAAAGATAATAGATAGACCATGAAAAGAGGGTTTGAAATGGGACATCAATCAAAATATTACAAGACAATCGTATATGAAGCGACCATATGTAAACAATGAACAAGAAAGATATAGGGCATAACCCGTAAACAATAAGTAATCGATAACAATAAAAAAATGATAAATAACCATTTTTATATAGATCCAAAGAAGGAAAATGCTACACATGAAGAACTCATTATTGCATTACAGAGATAAGTAGGAGTCATATCGGTATATATCGGTGAAAGGTAAAGTGATAATGCCAAGAACTAGTAATTAATATAAGGATAGGACTTGTGATGTGTCAAGTATGGGATTAACAAAGGTAGCTTCCCTAGAGCCTCGTAAAGACTAGTAAAGAGCATTTTGAGCATCGTGCATTGTGAAAAAAATCCATAAAGGTCCCGCATTCCCCTCAAGATACTAATTTAGCAATCACATGTTTATAGATTTAAATAATTTTGTGCATAGTTTTTTCAACTAAGTTAATGAAAATTACAACTAACACCTAGTAGTCTTAATTAACAAAGTTAAATAAAATTCTAAAGCACCATCAAGATAAGAGATAAATAAGGTTAGACAATAAAATTATTTGCATTTAAAACTTCAAATCATAAATCAAACTAAGGATGCAAATTTTCAATAACCTCTACTCTTTTGATTGACAACAAAATCAAATGGACCTATATAGACTCCATAGCAATCAAATTGGTTATTTTGATATCCAAGAACATAGGAATGGAGCTCATCAAACTTTGGCTACAAGACCCTTTGACTATCCCCTGTCTGACCCAAGTACTTGGCTAAAAACTGCAGAAAAGAGGGTTAGCTCTTGAAATGGTGAATACTCAAGAATAACAAAGGAAATTTTTTAGTCTATTTGCTGCGATGTGCTTTGATTTTGTCTTCTCAAGGAATTTAGGTGTAGGTGTAAAGGTAGGAGGAGGATTATTTATATAACTTTCCTAAACAGAAAGGCTAGAAAATTGATGAATGTGGGATAAAGGTAAAACAAGTATAGGAATGGATAAGGTTGTTTAATAAAAGGTAATATTGATTTAGAAGAGTTTAATTTGTCATTAGTAAGTCATGGGAGTTGGTGGATTTTTTAAATAATCAAAGGAGACTAATTAATAGGTATATGTAAGCTTATAGAAGCTAATTACATAAAAATTAGTATGATTTACTTAGATGTAAAAGAGGAATTTGATCCAATAAATGGTAATTGATTGATTTAGAGTTGTGAGTGTAATTAATTAATAATAATTAATCAACCCAAGTAGAAGTGGATATTTATTAATGAAAGGTCATTAGTTGACATCTTTAATGATAGGAAGGCTAATTAATTAATGAAAGGTTGTCAATTAATGAATATGAAGAGGAATGTTATCTAATTAGTGGAAAAGTGCTAATTACTACGAAAATGACAAGAAAGAGGATAATTAGCGCAATCTTAGAATTAAAGGTTACATAAGTGAATTATAGGTGTCTATATTTTCCACTCTTTGGGGTGGCGTAAGTGATGCCACTTCAAAGATAGTAGACAAGTACATGACAAATAATTATTTTGAAAAAATAGTAGAAAAATTGGTAGAAGTGAGAGATGCCCCCTCGAGTGTCGATGGGGTCATGAAGGAATACGATCGACGATCAAAAAAGCTAAGAAATAGATAGAAGAAATGATAGGGTAAGATGCCCCAAGTGAAGCAGAATAATAGTAAGGGAGGGTGATGTAGAGGAAATATGGAGAAGAAGAGAGAACTAGCTTTCATCCTTTACATTGGAACAACTTTAGTGTCATCACATGCCAAAAAATCTATGTCATCAGTCCTTATGAAAAATATAAACATACGACAAAGGTAGAATGACATGAAAATCCATACTATGAACAATTGTCCATTGATGCAAACACCAACTCCATGTAACATACAAAATGCAATGAAATACAAGAAAGTGAAAGATGTGTAACTCCATGCAACATACAAAATGTAATCCAATACGAGAAAGTAAACAAGCTAAACTAACCAAGAAACATAATGTAATGTTTTTACTATCGAGCCTTAGTTACGACATGTCCAATTAACAAAAAGGGTTAATGATGGTGCCCCAAACAAGGATACATGTGAGGGGAATAACGAGAGACACTTGGGTCCGATGGAAAAGCAATGTGCACTATGAAACAATACCGTGCAACTCATTGTGCCCCGTAGAGTATAAATGAATTAAGTAGCCTAGAATTTGTTGATGGAGGTAGATCATGATGATCCAAAAGTCACACATATGAACAAGTGCAAACCAAAGAGTGATGTTTTGTAGGATGTTTTCCAATTTTTGAAGTTTTCATAAACATATTTGAATGTTTTTAATGATTTTTCTAACATATTTGAGTGTTTTGGTTGATTTTGAATGTTTTCTAAAACTATATACACGGGAAGATGAGGAAGTGTGGATTCCCTAGAGCTAGATGGGATGTACAAGGGAATAAGGCCACGTGTGTATGAGAAAGGTGAAGATGTGAAAAATGCGACAACGATTTGGTGGGAGTATTCAAAGGAAAAATCTTCATAGGTAGAAGTGGGATCTAAGGCTATTATGGATAGGTTCAACATGATGGTTAACGTAAACTAATGAAGTGCTTTGGGAAGAAGAAAGGATGCCCCCAACATACGTTGGCCTAAAAGAACATGATAAAAGGAAGGAGAATCTTTTTTTGTGAAAGGTGACAAAGATGTCCAAAAACATGGCAAACAAGTAATCTTATACACATGGATGTTCTGAACAAAGTAGAAGAATGATGTGAATGATATGAATGTAGCCTAGAAGCTTCATGATGAAGAAGTGATTAGCCAAGGCACAAATCATGAGACAGATAAGGACTAAAGTAAGAGTGTGAACAAGGTCCAAAAAAGAGACACTCAAAAACAAACTAATTCCACTTACTCATAGAGATCCAATGTGTGTGTGTGTTGAGTTTATTACCTCTTGAAGTGAAGATTTTATAGACAACAAGTGAAGAGACCCTTGCCAACGTGTAGGAATGATTTATTTTGATAGGTGATAGGTGATTTGTGAAATAAGGGTGGAAGGATAGCCATACATTTCTCTGCTGCCAGGAGCTTCCATAGCCCGATGGAGATGCATTTGATTCTAATCAAAACATTGCTATACTGCCAATCACCATCCATATCCCAAGTAGATATTATTCGAAATACCCCAAGAGAGAGTAATATATCAATTTTCTTTTTCTTTTAGCTTTTGCTTTTTGATTAATTGATTTTGATTCTGGGGATTTTTGAAAACTTATTTCAGCTCTCTTGTTTGACAAGGGGTTAAGAACCACAAATGGCTTGATGGAAGGAGGTGGAAGTGATTGTGATGACAACATTGGCTATTGTCAACAAATATGTCCAAAATTTCTTCACAATAAGTTTATTAGATGGTGAATGTGATAGGATCTCTAAGGGATCAGTCGTTCTTTAATTTACCAAGGTGATACAAGACTAGGGTCAAACTGATACCATAGAGATAAATGTCACAAAATGTGTGTGAATCAGCTAACCAAAATATCACCAAAGGGATGAAAATGGTAAGAAGAATTACAGAAGAATAACAAGGAAGGGAAGAAAGAAACATCCATGTGTATGCAAATACCTAATTGCAATGTTTGATCCTTGTACCTTTGATTTTTGTTGTGTTTTCCCATGTTTTTTGTATTTTAAAACTATTTGATGATTTTTGATTTTTTTTTAAAAGTTGGGACCAGGAATGTCAATCCACATGATAGTATCCAACAATGATGCATGTGACTTACTTGATAAGGGAGGCTAAGTGCATTTGTTTATCAAGAGTGATATTATCCTCGATCTCGATGATCATGGTAAGTTCACAATAAATAAATGAATGTGATTTGTTTTAAAACATGGGTTTTGTATGTGGAAGTTTGAGTTACCTATGCATTGGTTTCTTGCACTTTGCACCATACTTTATATGTACGTTAATTTGCATTTGATTTTTAATTTTAAGATCATTTGATTTGTTGGGAGCTATAGATCTCTTTGAAATTTTGATCTCATATTGATAAAGAACCTATCTCGGGTTTCTTATAAGCTAATTCTTCACTTGTCTAATCCCGATAAGTGGGATAAGAATGTGGAATTTAGAATTGATGAGAGGAATGGCGTGGGCTTGCCCAATCTTTAGTAGAATAATAATGTGATGGATGAAAAGGATACGGTCCAAGGATTGAAGAATATTGGCTACCGGGAGGTGAACCATAGATGGAAGATTAAGGGATACTAGGATGTGGCCCAAGAATAGAAGAAGAAGGGCTACTAGGACATGACCCATAGATAGAAGATGAATGGATAATAGGATGTGGTTGAAGAATAGAAGAAGAAGGGCTACTATGAATACAAGATGATAAACTACAGGGGTGATCCATACATAGAAGATAGGGGGGGCTAGTTGGACATGCCCCAAGAATAGAAGATAGTGGAATACTTGAAAATGTCCCACAAATAGGAAAGGGAGGGCTACTAGAAGGTGACCCACACCTGTAAGACGAAGATGAAGGGCTATTTGACATTGACCCCATAAGAGATTATGATTGAGGAATTATGATAGACAAAAGTGATTGGGTGATGAGAATATAGGCCATGGATCAATGTAAGACAAAGGAGATTAATCACATAATGATGAATGTGAAGATGGGAGAATAAGAGGAGGATCAAGTTTCATGATTTGAGGCTCTTCCTCTATTTCTTGATAAAATTAATCAACATTTTCCTTAGAATATGTGGGTGCATCAAAGTCAAAAGAGAATCCTTTCTTGTAATCTTCTAAATGAATATCTTCATGTGCCCCTATAAATGCCTTGATTGTTTCTTCATTCTAAAAGAGGTCAATTGGTATGAGTTGTTGATCAATCACCAGGGGTTGATTGGAAGAAAGAGGTTCACTTGGTTTGAGATAATTAGAAGATGTTTGATGATGATTGATAGAAGAAGATGATGTGGGGGATGAAGAAGATGTGTATCTAGATGTCTCGGGAGTATAAGAAGGTGGTGTGGACCTACCTATACGATGGTATATCATCTGTAAACTAGTAGGATTAAGTCTAAAGTCTTTAGATTGCGATGAGTGGGATGATTAAAGTGTTTGACTCGAAGGAATTTGAGTCACATGAATCTTCAAAGAAGGAAGACTTAGTGGGGGTGATACATGAAGAAGGTCTTGCGAAGAAGGGGAGGACCGTGATTCAAGAATCACATTAGATGAATAATAATAAGGTTCCTACAAAGAAAGAGAGGACCAAAATTCAAGAATTATATTAGATTTTTGATTGGAGGGATTTGGATTCACATGTATCTTCAAAGGAAGAAGACGTCATTGAGGTTACTGATAAAAGGGGTCCTTCAAAGAAATGGAGGACCATGATGTAGGAGTCATATTAAATGTATGATGAAGAGGTTCTTGTAAAGATAAGGAGGACCATGACATTAGAGTCACATTCGATGACTTATGAGTCAAATTAAATGAATATGAATAGTAGTTTGGATCTAAATAGTAGTTTGGATCTTAATAGTAGTTTGGATCTAAATCATCAGAAGAGTTAGAGGAAATATTTGGATTGGAATGCCAGAAGAAGAGGAAATGTTTGGATTATAATTAGAACAATAGTGGGGATCTTGAATAATAATTTGGATCAAAAGCATCCAAATCATACCACCGAACTACGAGATGAAGGTTGGGAATGAGTTACCCATATGGGTTCTCTAGCGTGAAGAATCAAATGAGGTTTCGTCATGATGGGTGTCTTTTGATTTGTACACTCAAACTTTCATTCCTTATTTTCATATGTATAAGGAACCTTGTGATAATTAGTCATTATTGGCATCATTTTAAGCATAAATTTCTAGATCTAGATAGTGTGATGGAAATCCTTCAAAGGGAAGGAAGTGACATGTCGATTCAAGGAAGCATAATGAAAACCAGAGTATACATTTCATAAGAATTGATATACGTGCATGATTTTATGAAGAAGGTCTAAGGAAAATAGACATTGTGATGATGTAATATCAATGAGATAAAAGGGATTGTCCTAGAGAATAAGTTTTCTGAATGAATAATCACAAGGAACAATCATGCAAGTGTGAAACACAAAGCCAATCAACAAGGAAATACACCATATGAAAATACATGTGCAAAGTGATACTTCGATGCAAAGGTGATCAACACAATGTCAATATTTACATCAAGTTCAAAATGAACAAGGTGTAAATATTAACAAAGGGTAGATGTGACTCCCAATCAAAGGATACCACAACAAGTTCAACAACCAAAAAGGCTTAAATGTTAAAGGGTGATGTTTACAAATGTAAGCCACGTAACCACACCAATTGGACACATCTATCAAAATTCACGGAGAAGTGATATATTAGTGTCAAAGTGGTATTGAAATGATGCAAAATAAGTAAGTGAAACCTTTCAATATTTGGGACAATGTTTGAAATCAAACTAAGTCAAAGTATACTAAATATGTGTTAAAACATGGGCAGCGTAATGCCACAATGTGAATACTTAGATCATGTTTACGAGAAACGTGACATAAGTATCTTAATTATGTCGAGACAATGCAAATGAGGTAACATGTCAAAGGGAGATAAAATGATGAATCAATCCTAACTATGATGATGATCCTGATGTGGGTATCAAGATCACAAAGGCTACCAATGATATAAATATGTCTCCACACACTTTAGATGTTTAACCAACCCAGCCGCAAACATGGATGGGCGTAAATGGATAAAAAAGTGGTGAAACAATCAATTGATAACGCAAAGGTAGTCACTTCCTCTTCTGATCAACAAAGTTTCAAAATAAATTCAAGGAAGTAGATCAAATGGGGGAAAACAAATGTTGGCCTCACTTCGGCAGTAGTTTCACGTTACTTTAGGGTAAGTGAAAAACTAAGAAAAAGTAACACATCACACATTTCATGATGAAAAGATGGCTCACAACTCAACAATTCTTTTAGAATGTTCAAAGTGGGCTCCTGGCCAAAGAATATCTTCTTATGTGGTTCTCTTGTCCTAGGTGTTACAATTTTTTCTTAAGCAAGCACAATTTACCCAAACAGTCCCAACTATCATGGGAGTACTTCATCTTTACTTTATCCCTTTCAAGAATAGTAGGCAACTAGGTGCATCTACATTTACTATCACTTGGGGGTCACAATACGGACAACCGGTAACACTATCTCACAAAGGAATCACTAGTCAAGTAGGTAGTACGGAATACTTCTCGTTTCGTCCACAAGGTTCCCTCTTGCGTGGACTACTTTGGGGTTCCTAAAACCAGCCCCATTGTGTTAGCTTAAGGTGTTATGCAAAAGGGGTTATGTTCCAGTTGAGCAGATAGGGATGTACTCTTTTTGAAAACCTGCACTATGGTGTTTTGAATATGTTGTTATTTTGATCTTGTTTAATTAGGTGTGGTTTGCTTGAACACATTTTGGCAACCTTTATGACAACTCTATTAGTAGTTTTTGACTTCATTTCATTTCCTTCTTTCTTTGACAAGCGTGGTATTTTGGTCCTTTATGATGAATTTAGTAGTTTTCCATCAAAAGAGTAAACAAAATTTTTGATTCTCAATATTTTCCAAGGACGCAAGAGAAGAGCACACGTGAGGTTTCTAAAATCTAAGAAGATATCTAATGAAAAAACAATTTAATTCAAACACACAAAGTTAACCCATTCTAATTCAAATATTCCTAACAATTTCAAAGCATCAAAAATACTTAAGAATTTTTTAATCTGATTCCCAAGATCACCCCAAGGGACGACCAGGAAGAGCATACATGATCTTATTCTTATAAGCAAGCATGCAAAGTTTATCTAATCAAGAAAAATCATTTAAAAACACCCTACAAAAATGAGTATTTAATTAGATAAAACCTGCAAGAAATTTAACACCCTAACACATTAAACTCAAGAAAACAAAAAACAAACCTAAGCCCTTGTTTTGGATTTTGTGTGTGGGTTAGGGAAGATGCACTACTCTAACTTTTTTGATCATAGTGTACCTATGCCACCAGAGGGTGTGTGCGCCACCGAGAAGGTGTATGCACCACCTCAAATAGAAATAGGATTATATTCGTATAGAGCACTTGCGCTACCAAAAAAAGTGTGTGTGTCACCGGAAAAGTGTGTGCGCCACCGCTTATTAAAATAGTATAAAATTTTGATAGAATGCTTGTGCCACCAGAAACATGTCTGCACCAACAAAAATCATGCGCACCTAGGTTAGGGTGTATGCGTTGGTTTGACAGGTTTTACGTTGTAGTGAAGGTACAATACTAAATTATGAAGGGAAATGACATTTGTACTCAAGTTAACATTCCTATGCTCGGTTAGGGTCCATGTGTTGGGTTTAGTGTGCCTACGCCAAGATCAATAAATAGAGATTCGGGCTCCGACAAAGTGTGCGCATGCCACTGAGAGGTTCCTGCACAACCATAAATGTGCTTGCGCTCTGGTTAGTGTCCTTATGCCACTCCTGCAACCAAAACATGGCAAAAAAACATAAAAAAGCTCACAATACTTCAAATTTTAGCAAGTTAGTTTTAAAATGGCAACAACCCATTAAAATGATGGCTATGAACAAGAACCTACACATATAATATTAGAAAAATTCCAAGAAAATGGGCATTAATTACTACATGTGCATATCAAAAGTTAGCAAAAAATAATAGAATTTAAGCTAAAATGCCAAGGGACTAGCTCCCATTGGGCGTGCCAAATGTGTGCATAGTTTGTTCAAATAAGTTAATGAAAATAAAAACTAACACCTAGTATTCTTAATTATCAAAGTTAAATCAAATTCTAAATCACCATCGAGATAAGATCTAAACAAGGTTGGACAATAATATTATTTGCATTTAAAACTTCAAAGCATAAATCAAACTAAGCATGCAAATTTTTCAAGAACCTGTACTCTTTCTATTGACAACAAAATCAAATGGACCTATGTAGACTCCATGGAAATGAAATTGATTATTTTGATATCCAAGAACCTAGGAAAGGGAGCTCGTCAAAGCTTGGCTACAAGACCCTTTGACTATCCCCATATGACCCAAGGACTTTGCTAGAAAATACAAGAAAGGAGCCTTAGCTCTTCAAATGGAGAATTCTCAAGAATAACAAATGAAAGCTTTTAGTCTATTTGGTATGTGCTTTGCTTTTGTATTCTAAAGGAATTTACATGTAGGTGTAAAGGTAGGAGGAGGATTGTTTAAATAGCTTTCCTAATAGGAAAGGCTAACAAATTGATGATTCTGGGATAAAGGTAAAAAAGATTAGGAATGGATAAGGTTGCTTTATAAAAGGTAATCTTGATTTAAAAGAGTTTAATTTGTCATTAGTAAGTCATGGGAGTTGGGGATTTTTTAATAATCAAAGGTGATTGATTAATAGGTATATGTAATCTTATAGAAGCTAATTAGAGGAAAATTAGTATGATTTGTGGGATGTAAAGAGGAATTTTATCTAATAAATGGTAATTTATTTATTTAGAGTTGCGGGTGTAATTAATTAATAATAATTAATCAACCCAAGTAGAAGTGGATATTAATTAAGAAAAGGTCATTAATTGACATATTTAATGATAGGAAGGCTAATTAATTAATGAAAGCTTGGTAATTAATTATTATAAAGAGGAATGCTATCTAATTAGTGGAAAAGCACTAATTATTACATAAATGATGAGAAAGAGGATAATTGGTGAAATCTTAGCATTAAAGATTACATAGGAGGATTTTAGGTGTCTACAATAATGACATGCTAATCTTCCAACTATCATAGGAAATAAAGTGTAACATGTAAGTAGTATGAGCTAATAGGAGTAAATACAAAAAATATGTCCAAATTTGATTGTGATGATGATCTTGAGGATGCAAGATGTGAATAGAGGAAGGGCCACGTTTCCAGTAGAAGATTTTTGTGAGATAAGGGTCATAAAAAATACTCCCTTAACAATGAAGAATGAGCCATATAAATGGACTACATCATCGGGAATGAATTTGTTGTATGTGCGTTAGATTAGATGTAGAGAAAGATGTATCATGAATCATATAGCATGAAGTTTAGCATAAGTAGATGGTGTTAGGTTCATTTAAGAATTGGAGACTCAATAATCAAGTATGAAGTGTGGAACTAGAGTGTATCATAAGGTAATGTTGGTAGAATGTATGTACCAATGATATAAGTTTCTTCAAAGATAGACATAAAGCACAAAGGGTGAAATTCAATAGAGAAATTATAATCATAGAAAAGAGATAAGTGACTATGATGGAGGGTAGGATGTGTGATGCTCCTTGAGTGTGTGAGGATAAAGGGCTATCTAATGATAGTGAGAAGCAAGGGCCTCCAACTTGATTTTGAGAAAATAAAGGCAAGTGGCAATGGTCTAAGATCAATGGTGTAGGGGAGTAACTATTTGCATGTGAACGAGACTTATGCGGTGAAGGAGGTTGAAAAAAACTTGTGGGAAAGGGATTCTCAACTAGGGGACTTAGGATGGAGAGTTGGACTAATGGATTGATGGGGATGTGAGTTTCATGATGTAGGTTTTGTATGAATGGGAGAGCCAGGTGCAAAAATAACTTTTGACTTGAGAGGTGTAGGAAGCCTAGATTCCATGAATGGTGCAAAGATAGAGGGGAGTGTTGGATGAGGTAATAATGTATGTTGTGGAATATCTTTAATGGTGAAAAAATTCTTGTTATGTAATAATTTGAGGCATAAGTGAAGCATGAAAGGGATAGCCTATGTAGCTCGTGAGCCAAGGAAGACTTAGGACCATGTCACATCTTTATATTTCAAAGGAAACATTTAATGGTGTAAACAAGGTAAATAACCTAACTATAATGGGACTAAAGACATAAATATTAGATCTATGGATGAGAAACATCATTAGAGATGTTATAAATTTTATATATAATAAGATTTCCATGGAGCATACATTCTAAAAGGTCGATGGGTGGAAAAAGTATTGTTAATTGTATAGGTACTAATAGATGGATTAATATGTAGAGAATCAAAGGAAAATGTAGCTTGGTAATCATGATATAAAAATTTCACAATCGTTAGTGATGTATTTACATTAACAATAATAATAAAATATATTATTCACGATGAAGGAGGAAACATCATGACATGTATTGTTTGTTGAAGAATCCTTAGCTCATTTCACATGCTTTCATAATGGGTCATTAATGATTTTGAGATTTTGATTATCATTTCTTGGTTTTGAAGTGGGTAGCTCAAGGATATTAATTACATTATTATCAATAATATCTTAAATGAGATTTTGAGCTTGAAAAAATGATCATTGGAATGACCATTGCATTAGAGATAATCATAGCATACATTTTCAATAAGATGTGGTAGTAGGAAGTAATGTGCGTAAGGTTGTTTAGTAAAAGTCAGCCTCGTGTGTTGAAATTAAAACTTGTCTAGTGTATAAAAATTGTTAATATTGGCTTTAGCTTTATTAGGTTAAATATATGGTATAAAGTTGGATTTAGCTTTAAAATTTTAGAGGATGAAGTTGAAGAAGTACAATGAAATTTTTTTCGCATAGGTAAAATGATTATTTAAAATAATTTGAGTGTACGTAGAAAAATTTATTAAAGGAGGGAAAGGTATCAAAGATTACACTATCTTGAAGTGGAGGTAATAGACTTTGAATGAAAATAAATTGCAATTAAACATCAGGTAAAACATTGGTCATCTTACCAAGGTTGTTCTTATAGTATAAACATAGTCACCTAGATGTTTGTTGGATTGTTTTTTTATTCTAGCAAGTTATGCATATTATATTTTAGTTCTAATATTTATAGAAAAATGAGAAAAGAAAACATTGGCTAGTTATGTAAAATAGCTTAACATATGAACATGTAGATCATAAAACCATCACACAAGGTAATCTTCCATGCTACAAGGAAATAATTTATCCAATTTAATGTAAGGTCATATTCATAATAAAGACATAAAAAATATAAGGATTAGAGGTTCTCCCGAGGGTTGTCATGGCTATTCAAGGTAGGAATCTTAAGTGAAATGAATTTTGGAGGTAATGGATAAGAGGATATGGTTAGTATATAAAGGATGTGAAGGATGAGTGAGGAATATAGAGATGGAGATTAATGAGATGTATCATGTTGTAATTTTTTAATTTGGGATTGCAAATCATTATATAAAGAATTTAGGTCATGAGATCCGGAAGAAGGAACTAGGTTGTGTGTGTGAAGTATTTAGAGGAGTGAGGGAGCGGTGGTTGTAGGAATAACAATAAGAATGGTAGAGGGTGGATTGAGGACATGGTAGATGGGGAGGAATTAGCAAGAGGGAGAGTGGAAGCATCTCAAGAATGTTTAGCAACAATCAAAGCATTTAGTACATGTGGAATATGTGTAGGGTTAGTGCGTAAACAATAAAGGAAATTACAAGCTTGTAATGTTGTTCTTGATTCACATTAATGTCCTCATCATATGATTGTTCACTTTTAGAAGTTTAAATATTTTCAAGAGGGATGTTGGTTGAGTTGTGCATCAGATTAGGAGATTCATCCATTAACGTATAGAACTTACGAACGGATGGAGGAAGGTCAATCTTTGTAAGGGGACTAAAGCTAATACTATGTGTCAAGGAATAAAAGAAATCCTAAATGGAAGGTAGGTTCGAATGCATATTTACCATATGATTGAATTAAAATTGAATTAAATATAATTTTAATGTAAATATTATATTGTATGATATACAAATGATAATGTCGAGTAAATGGATGAGTAAATAAGCATGCAATAATATGAAACCCTAACAAAATGAGAATATAGGATCATCTATCTGATTTAGTGATCCGGCAAAGGTGATCGTGTTGAGAAACTGTTGAAATATGATAGAAAGAGTTTCGCAAGGGTTAACTAAGGTTTCTCAAACTCATAACTACATAAGAAAAAAACACCTATGGGAGGACAAGAGTGCCTAGGTGCTAGTGACTTAATTTAGCACTAGTGTTTTCTCGAGATGATTAAATTTTTATCTCTTCTAGACTATTAGTTTTCTTTTGTCACTTTTTTTTCTCAATGTCACTAGCTGCACCTATAACCTACAAAATAGATATCTAGCTACACATACCCATAAACCACATCAAACCTAATAAATAATATTCATAAAAGGGTGTCGATTGACTTTGGTTGTCACACAAAGAGGCGATCTTATAAAAAAGCAAAGTAATACATCTCAAACTCCATGTAGTTCTATGTGTATGTGTGTGTAATCATACCCTATGTTTCCCTTGTGTAAGTTACACAATGATAGAGGATATGTGTAGATTTCTCCGAAGTATGTAAATGTGTGATATGAAATAAAACGAACTTCCGATCATATGTTGTTTATGGATAGTTATATATCCCTTGTCCATTTTATGATTGTGTGATAGATGAATGCCTTGTAATTTTCCTTGTTCCTTTGGATGCACTATTAGGTGATGATAGATAATTCATAGTGCTTGGCCCATTATTTGAGAGAGATAACTAAGTATATATATAATTCCACTGTTTGAATTTTGTAATTCACAACTGAAACATCGACCAAAAGTGTGAGAAGGTTTCAAAGATGTAAAATAGACCCAAAAGATTAAGAAAAGGATAGAGAGGATTAGTATCACCTAAGATATTATTTCCTAAGTGGGTGTAAGTTTCCAAGGACATAAAACATAAATTTGTCAAGATTTCATAGGGTTATAAGATGTGTAGGACCAAAGAAGAATGTAACAAAAAACCAAAAATGCCAAAAGGAGTCATCTACGTCTAGTTATCTTTCTTAGGAATCATGTTTACATTGATATGCTTTACTGACGTGAAACACACCCAACTGAAAATATTTTGTGTCAACAATGATTTTATTTTATATTTTCTCATATGGAAGGTGATTTAATAAAGTACATAGATCCTAAATAGTTGTAGATGAGTTTTCTTCAATGTTCTACTTAGTAAATATAGATGAAATATCATGACCCTTATAGTGCATAAGAAGGTTCAAGTAGGAAATAATAGAATAGTGGGTGAATGTTAAAGTGGGTTTCATGGTACCCAATTAAGGAAAGGGTGTATTCAAGCATTTGGAATTTATTGTTACATGGTTAGTGAAACATAGACACGGAAAATGGGAATATATTTTGAAAGGCCATGAAAAATAATCACTATGTTTAATATTCGTTAAAGGGGTCACCACTTATTTGGGGTGAATCAACTAAGCTCAAGGTGGGGTGAGATTTTATTTACAAATATATGTTAATATATTTAATCTCTGCGCATGGGTGGATGGAACAAATGTAATAAATGAAAATGAAGTTAATGTAGTGGTCCGTATTATTGCTAGTTAAATTAAATATTTTGTACAAGAATACTGCGTAGCAAGATAAGGGATTTATTATAAATGGATGGTAGTGTAGCATTGACATCTTCATCAATATCATGTAATATTGTAAGGGTGTATTCATATATTATGACATTGTAATTCCAACTCCTCTTTAACTTTGTTTAAACCACATTATCAATTCAAATTTATTATAATCGTAAACCTGGTTGTTGTATTCTAGTTAGCATACTAATAAGATGTGCGAGACATCATGATTACTATTGTGTTTTGGCTATCATTTTGATCGCATGTCGTACTATGGACCCTGTTGGGCATTTAAGGATAAGACAATTGGCTAGAATGGTTTCCTGGTTATAATTGATTGTGATATCATTACTCTTTGATATTGTATTGTTTAGTCTATCTCTGTGACTGGACACATAGACACTATTATGCATTATTACTGACAGATATTAATAGATGAAAAAATTTAACTCATTGTGATAAGGAAATTGAAGGATATACATTACTGTAACTTAACTGATTAAATTTTGATAGACATTCAGTATGGAAGAAAATGATGTGTTGTCAGATAAATATATGTCGATATTTAGATTTATTTCGTATTGATTTTTATTATGATGTTAAAATTTATTTTTGTGATATCTTTGATATTGAGGATTGGAGAAATTGGGAATGAGTGAAATTATTTCTTAAATCTGATGATTCAATTGGGTTTTGATCTTAGTTGCAAACTGATGTATGAGTAGAATCAAAATGTTGAAAATTGGAATAATTGTTAAATTACTTGGTCTTAGCAATAGTAGTTATGATATTTGATGTTGAAATTGATAGTTAGATGTAAGTGTTTTATTACTTTGACATCGTTAATATGGCCATGAGGCCAGAGGGGTATTGTGTGTTTTGCAGGAAAACATATCACAACAAACAATGGGGGATTAGAGACTAACCACATTGGAATGCTAAATGAATTCAACAAGGGTCACCATGGCAACATGTATTTTGTTATGTGTGTATGTTTGAATTTTTGTTAGGGGGTTCCCATGGGGGAATCACCTACAATTGAGACCAAGGGGTTATGTGTTTTCTTTCATTTAGTTTCCTTTAATTAATTTTGTATGTGAAATTATAATGATGTGTTATCCTTTTGCTATTCACTTGATTGATGTATAGATTAGTAAATTGACTATTTTACTAAATTAATTAAGAATGGGTCAAAATAATTCAGTTATAAAATTTGATAGGTATTTGGTTTATGTTTTTAAGTTGAGTTCTTAAGATCTTGAGTGTTGTACACTCCACCTCTCCTTTAAAATTCGGATTTTTCCTTGAGGGAAATTTTTGGAGGCTTGAAAGACAAGTTAAACTTTTCCCACACCTCTTAAATTACTATACCAACCCTACCTATGGGTTGGGGGTAAAAACTATACCACATTATGTGTGTTTTGGTAAGACAAATTGTAAGTTTTACTACACTTCTTACATGTATTTATTTCTATTTCTTAAGTGTTGTGGGCTTAGATTGTGTGTGTAAGTAAAATGTCATGTCTTCAACCACTTATTAATTGTCCTTTGTAGTATGGGGTTGACTAGGGTGATGTGGTGTGGAGAGGGAATGATATAGCATCCTACTTGAATCCACATCATCCTCCTCTCTCCCTTTTCTATTAATTCAAGTTCTTTTGCTTGTTTGGGGGTTACTTCATTCTTTTGTGCTCTTGAATTTTTGGAGTTAGTGGATTTTGTAGTGCTTATGCTCTTTGTTGGAGCTTGTTGGTGATTTTTTGCGTTGAAAGAATATTGGAGATTGAATCTTAGAACAAGCTCTACCATGGAAAGGTAGGAGTTTTACTCTTGCTTAATGTTCTTCTTTTATTCTATGTATATGTGCTTGTTTGAATGTTTTGTTATGCTTTTTGGGTGCTTGGGTAGATTGCCTAAGTGTGGTGTAGGAGGGGACTATGGGGAGAATTCATGTAGGGAGGCATAAGAGTTTATTTCATGTTTTGGAGGGAGTTTGGATTGGGTTCCCCACCTTGGACAAGGAATGCTTGTATTTCTTACTTGTTGTTTTGTGATGGAGGCATAAGGGAGTGAGGGAGACATAAGAGTATGTGGGAGGCATAAGAGTGTGTAGGGTTTTTGAGATATGTGTTGGAGGTTTTAAGGTTGGCACCCATTTCCCATTGGGAGGCATAAGTGACTTCCCCATAGATCTTACTCCTTTGGCTTTTGCATTTTGAAGCCTTGTGTGTTTTGTTACTTTACTTCTTTTGATGGTAGTTGTATTGTTTGGATTTTGGTATGGTTATAGAATCTTGTATTATGATGTGGAAGATTTTTTTCTAGCAAACTTGAATCCATTTTTTCCATCACAATGTGGTTGGGGCTCAGGGGCCAATGAGGAGGATGGATTATCCACCTCATTAGAATTCTTGGTTGGGTGGAGAGTGCTACCTCTACCCCTTTTGTTTGTTGTCATCAAATGAGACAAGGTGGATCTCTCTTGTTTTTGATGAGAAGATGGAGCTTGGTTGGAAAGATGATCTTAGAGATATGATTGAAGACAAATTGAAGTTCATTTTAACTTTCATTCTTGTAAAAATTTCCCACTTTAAGTGGAAGACATTGTATTAGTATTTGTGATGGAAAATTTGTTTTGATTTTGGATATGTAAGTTATATTGAATGTTAAGAAAAAGAGAAAGATCTATTTTGTAAGTTTCTTTTGGGTGAACTTAAAAGGAATTATTTTATTTATTGTAGTTGATTATCCCCCACAAAAGGGTGTTGTTCTTGTTTTAAATATATTATTGGAAATATTATTACAAACTCTCTTTTGGAAAGTTGGAAAGTGTATTAGGAAATGTTGCATTTCTTTGTGTCATTTGAAAAGCATGCATGGAAAAGTTGGACTACCTTCTTGCATTTTCTTGCATTGTTGTAGGAAAGTTAAACTTATTAAGTTTGATTGTTTTTAGACATATAATCAATTTTTTATCAAATTATAAAAGAAATCTTAAGTTTTGGTTTTAGTCTAGTTAATACTATTAATATTGAAATGTTACTAATATTGAAAAAAATAAAGTTTAGGATTTTAGTTTGATGTTCATATTAGCAATATAAATATTATTATATAATGGCAATGATATTAATATTAATATTATTAATATTATTCTAAAAATAATATTCATATATATATAACTTAGAAAGTAATACCTTTTAAAAAATAAATTAGTTAATTAGTATTACATTTAAAACGTGAAATGTATAAAAGAAAATATATATATTAGTTTAAGTTTTAAGAAAAGGAGAGTTTGTTTAAAAAGAAAATAAAAGTAACGAACATTTATGTTGGGTTTAAACCACAAAGGGCTGCGACATATTAACATATATGGTAAAGGGGCTTAGGGGGACCGTCCCCCAATCCCAAACTATCGTTTATCAATATGAAACCTACACCTTTTGCTACGACTGCTATTGTTTTTTTAATGTTTGGGATAGCATAAATTCTTCTAACTGTGTGGCCGTGAGTTTGATTACGGACCGAGCCCTTTTCAAATCACACACACACACACACGTGTATGTGTCTGTGTGTGTGTGTATTAAGTGTATTAGTGTTTATATATATATATATATATATATATATATATATATATATATATGTGTGTACACACACACACACACACATATATATATATATATATATATATATGACTATGTGTGTACACACACACACACACACATATAGAAAGACTTATACACTTATATATATGTCTATGTGTGTACACACACACATATACTTATACACATATATATATATATATATATATATATATATATATATATATATATATATATATCTTTCCCCTAAGCGCATAAAAACAATAGTTAAACTTTTTTTCCTCTAAAATGGGGCAAAAACCCATTTACCAATTTGAGCAAATATTATTGAAATGAAATAAGCAAAAATAAACAAATGCATAGAAATCCCTAAATAAGGGTGTAAAAAATACGAAAATAAGGAAGATGTGTGCCTCTCCAAGGAAGCTTGGAATGGCCTCCAATCGCTTCACCTCCTCCTCCAACAACCTTGTAAAATAAAATATAAAATAATGAACCAAAGAAAGAAAGTAAGCCAAATGAAATGAGAAAGAAGCTTTCATAAGGATGCTTTAGGGTTAGTTTCCATTTTTCCACATCAAGGGCCCTAATTGAATCCATCCAAGGGATGAGATTCATCCCTACAAAAATTAGGTGGAGAGTGGGTGAGTGGAAATTACCTTTTTAATTTAAATGTTTTAATTTCAAAACATGAGTTGACTTTTTAAGGGGTCACTTTATGGGGTAAGGGAATGTTTATTCTAACCCCATGTAAAATGGGGACCTTGTTAATATTTAAACCTTTTGGAATTAAATACCTTGGGTATTTATTTATTTTGGCCCCTTTAACCCTCTAAAATTTAAATATGGAATATTTAACTATAGTAGGAATTTAATTGTTTATTAAATTAACACTTAGAGAGAATTTAACCTTGCTTGGACTAATTATACTCATTAGAATTTTTAGTGTAGGTTTAATATTTATTATAATGGCAAAAATTTATCGATTAAATAAAATTTCCTAGAAATGTTAATAAAGTAATCATTGTTTTCAAACACCTTGTGGGCATGCTTTTCAAAAAAATTATTCCATAATTTCTTCTAGTTATCCCTAGGTTGTTCTTGGGTCTCGTGCAAACATTTTTATGGGGTGTTATAGACATCCCTATAGTATGTGCCAATCTATATTTTCTATTTGAGTGCGTTAGTAAAAAAAATCGTATGGTTTTCCTTTTGTTCCTATTCTCCTCAATATTAGGATATCTAGGTCATGTCTGCAGTGAGGAAAGTAGTACACTATGGATGAAATGCCCAAAGAAATCTTATGGTATGTACATTATACATGTACTACCCCCACAAGCATGGGTGATATGGAGAAGAGGTACAACTCTCACAATAAGCATTTCTTCCTCATGTGTTTAAATGACGAGTATCTAAATTATGCAATAATGGTAGTTAATATAGCTTGGAATAGTAGTGAATAAAAGTAAATGAAATTGGTATATAAATATAGAAATTGGTTGAATCAACTAAAATAATGAAAATGGTAAACACTAATTGACAAGTAGGGTTGGAAGGAGCTTAACTATTTCGTAGGTTGATATGGACTATGTCATAAAATGAATAGAATGTTCTAGAAGTAGGAACAAACATGAAGAGGTCCCAAAAGGATAAATTTGAGTTGATTGGATGGCTTGGGGTACATGTGAGAGGGTAAGGGTACCTTTGGGTACTCTAGTCTTAGTTTGAGGCACCCTATTCTATGTAGGGGTACAAAACCATATTTATAGGTTTGTTATATGATCTTAAGCCTTCTTCACCTTTCACATGAACTTCCTTGCATTGCATTGTATGTCACCGGAAATCAACGATGAATATGAGACCTACAAAACCCCAACATAAGCATCATATGCTAAAAATAATGATTCATATGACAGGTCGATTATCCTTAAATGCCATAATTTTGGAATTACTAAATAAGTATTACACTACATCTCAAACCCAATGTAGTTCTATATGATTGTGTGTGCAATCATGCCTCTAGAGATCTTGTGTCAGCTTGTTGGTCGTCAGATAGGAATTTTTAGAAGAGCAACAGTCAGGGGACAAGAAGTCCCTCCTCTTTAATGGGAGAGGTTCCCTTATTCAGAAACGAACTTATTTACAAATGTACAGAACATTGTTTTATGGTCAAACTTGGATTTTACGAAAGTGTTTTCCACAAGGATCATCAATTACACAAGGACTGAGGAAAGGGAATAAGAAGATGAGCAGAATGGCAACATTCAGAATTATAGATAGCAGAATAATTCCTCGTGTATGCGAAGCTTCAAAGAATTTAAGACAAGATCATTTGCGATGGCTGAATGAGATTAAATTTAAAGACACAAAGTTCCATAAATAACCTTCTTCAGATTTATTAATCAAGGACACAAAGTTCCTTCTTGGTTGTACAAGATCACTGTATTTGCAAAACTGAACAGTATGCAATCAGAGAGACTAACGAGTTAGGAACAAAATGATCTCCACAATATTAAAGGAAAACACAGAGATAACAAGAATTAGATAGACAAAGAATGAAAAGCCCTTTTGTATTGATTTCTTTAAGATCTATTTACACTTTCAACAAATATTCCAAGTTCTTCCTCCTCCTCAAAATGGCGTGGAAAGGCCATTATATAGCTTACTGAGTCGATTACTCTTCAGTAACCGCTTTTAATTAAAGAATAGTTAAAGATCGCCCATTGCGATACCTTAACTAATTACAAGGAATACGAAAAGAATGGGAAGAAGAGAAAAGAAAGGAGAAGGAGACAGTGTGGCCATCTATCGGGAGGGACCCACTTTGTCTTCGAGAATCCGCGCTGAATTTCTTCAATGACTCGGCTATATCTCTGCCACGAGGGACTGATGTGTTGGCTGCAGATTGAGTCCAAAATCCCAAACATTTCTCCATCTCTTTATCAAACTCGACGTGAGTATGATAATCTTTGTTTTCTTCTTCAATGGCAGACTGAAGAGAACAAATTTCCTTCATCTTTTCCTTAGAGATGGAGCTTTCCTTGAATAGATGATCTTTGACAAAAGCTCTGAACTGAGCTTTGATTTCTTGCAAGGACAAGGAAGCACCAGAGTTTTCATCTTGAAGATGACAATGTATATCTTTGAAAGCAGCAGCTGCCAGTGTCTTGAAAGCTTCTCCCTTCTGCCAGCTGTTCTTCATTTCTCCCACAGCTTCCTCTAGGACTTTGATTTTCCACTCTATGCTGTAGACCCAGGATTTTGATAGATTGTCTTTGGCATCATCGAAAATCTTATTCACCAGTAAGACGTTCTCATCTGTCCACCCCATGAGGCGAAGGTCTACAATGCAATCGCCCTCCGAGTTTAAGCTCTTTATCCATAACCCCAATAGCAGAGGATAGCTTCACAGCAAATTGTCTACCTTTCCATGTAGTTTAAAAGCTTCATCGATGAAGTTTAGCCCAGCAACAAGCATGTCATCTACCATGGCTTCAATAGCTCTGCCATAGACAGAATACTTGTGCATATCTTTAATACTTTGCACTTCATCTTGGCTTAGAATCACCGGAGGCGGTAGAGCAGTCAAGGGGGTAGGGTCCAAAACTTTGTCCTTAGACAAAAGTGACTTGATAAAACTTGTGAGAACTTGGGCTTGTTCTTCCAGCTGTTCAATAGTCTGCTGCCCTTTCTCTACCCTTCCAATGACTCTTGTGACTGTTTCCTGGAGGTTGTGAATTTCACCTTCAGGAGTAGACTCTCCCATAGGGATCCTTGAAAGCTCTAAGTCAGATGTCAGCAAGTCTGATTCTGATTTGTCTACTGTAGGCTTAGCAATCTCCAAGAATTGCTGACCTTGGGCATCAGACACAATTCTGGAGGTGGTTCTGGCTTTCTTGGCACGAGAAGGAGTGGTGCCCAACAAGGTCAAGCTACAAAGATCAAAATTTGGTCCCAAGCTTTGAGAGGAGGATTTCCTCTTCCTTTTGTCAACCAGAGGTTGCACCCAAGCAAAAGAGGAAGAAGAATCTGCAGGAGGGGCAAGGGGACCAAGAGACAGGGAGCTCATGACACTCAGGGTCTGCGCAGCTGTTGACTCAAGCTGAGACGTGAGTAGAGCACTGGAGGCAATGGCAGTAGAAGAATCAATAGCACCGGAAGTTCAGTGCTCTGGACCTCTTTGTCCTTATCTGCTGGATCTTCAGGAACATTTGCAGGAGTGGGCATCTCACTTTCTTCACTTTCACTGAGAACAATGATGTTCTCTGGCCCTATAGGCAACTCTACCTATTTTCTTGGAGGATCATTCTCTGCAGGTTCCTTCTTTACCTCTTTGAGTTTCTTCCTGTATACCTGGGTAGATGGAGAAGGAGTAGATTCTACAGGTCCCTGAGCTGTTGAGGCAGGAGGGGTTTTCACTGGTGTTCCAGACTCTGGAACTGATGCCTCTCTTATGGGTGTCGAATCATCCTTGGAGCTAGATTCTCCTGAGTGCCTCTTGAATTCTCGATCTTCTTACTGAACCAGACCCTAGTCCTGATTAAGACTGGAGCAAGAATCTCAGCCAGATCATCTCTCTCTTTCTTGTTCCAATCCAGGTCCTCCAGAGGGGTGTGCTTAATCACATTTTCATACTCATAAGAGTATAGATCAGAATTGTCATCCTGGAGACCTTCAGGAACTTGGTACAGACTGAGTTCTTGGATCAATTGCAGGGAGAACCTGCCACAATGCCTTCTTCTGGCTTCAAAATCATCTACACAGTCGGCCCAGTAGTCTTCTGTATCTGCCCTATGATGATAGACTATCTTGATGTTCTGTTCAATGAACTTCTTCAAGTCAAAACAGGTTCTTGGCTTGAAGAAATGAACAGTGATAGGGACCAGGGCTCTTTCTATGTTCTGAGCATCCAGAGCTGTTTTGCATGTGTAGTTTCCCAGAGAGATGGGAAAGTGCAAGCCAGAAATCTTCTTGTCTCTGCAAGTTCTGTGCAACTTGTCTAGTTGCCTGCATATTTCAATCAAGGCCATTTTGTCATTGCAGAACATGGGAAGCCGCAGAGGAGTGCTTTCATAGCCAGCAAGCCTGATATAGGAAAATTTCCTGAATTGAATGAAATAGGCTCCATACTGCGATATCAGGTTCATGGCTTCATCTGAAAACCTTCTTGCAGTATCACCTTCGAGCAATCTGACCACGTACATGGTGAAAGCATCATTGACCCTTCTGAAATTGCGGTTGCTGGTCTCCAAGGTGAACTGCGGGCAATAGGCATACACTGGATCATCTTTGTGTGCATCTATATAGGAGAAACCAAACCACTGCCTGGATGCTGCTAGGGTATACATCAGATATGAAGTCATATAGAACTTCTTTGTTTGCTGGACGTTGGATAGCTGCTCAGCCAAATTCATACTGATGATCTCTGCCCAGTTGATATTTTGTGTTCCCTCGCACACCATGCTGATGAGCGGGCACATCCAGAAATGAAACTCATTGGTGGAGGGCAAACCCATAACCCGAGCTAGCAGGATTATGAAGTCTGACAGTTCTTCGTTGAAATCTTCTCGGAAGAGGGTTTTGGTTAGGCGAGAAGCACCTTTCTTAGGGTTCTTCAACCAAGACTTCGCCACTCGCGTCTTATATTTATCACTGTCTTGGTCGAACATAGCCTGTGCTTGATCCCGGGAGACGACTATAGCATTGTCCATCTCCGGAATTCTCAGAGCAGCGCCAATGGTGGCAGCGTCTAGCTTGGCAATGAGTTCCCCATGTACATTTGTCAATTCGCTCGAAGCGGGGTCGAAGTGAGCTCCACATGAAAGCACTGTATCAGCACACTGTACTGAGATTGGGAATCCTCCGGCAAAAGCTAAACCACTATCATTAATCATCTGTGCCATTGGTGTAGGGTTTGCATCTGTCATTCTTGCCCAAAAATCACCGAAGTCGAGATGACGAGCTTCTTGTCCCCTATATTGCTAACAGCAGACTCAAGCGGAGAAATTTGCTCCTGTCCCTGGAACTTGATCTTCATGTTGATAGCCTCGGAGCTGCAACCTAGACTTCTGGAAGGAATTTGCAAATGGAGGGGGATTGCGCAGGTTTTCAAATTGCAAGGGTTCGAGCAAAAGATAGCATGGAAGCAATGCGAAAAATGCAAAGGGGAATGCTCGTTATATAGCCGTTTGGAGAGAGGAATGACTTTAATGCGCATTGAATACACAACCACCAATTTGAAAAGCATCATACTCGGAGTGAGCGGGAAAAACTAAGTGTGAATGACACTTGGTACGCTTGGGACATGTGAGACGCGAATGCGCGAAACACGCGGCTCGGCCGGTTCGGGCGAAACAGGAGAGAGGACGCACAAATGCATTTGGGACAAATGGGACGAAAATGTGCGAAGTACGCGATTCGGGTGTTTCGGCCGAAATTGGAACAAAGGGCCCGTTTGGACTTGGGACATTCGGGACAAAAAGTTCCGAAGTACGCGACTTGACCGGCTCGGCCGAAATTGGGAAAGCTCGCACTTTTTAAAATGGGGCAGTTGGGACAAAATTGCGCGAAGGACGCGGTTCGGGCAAATCGGCCGAAAATGGGAAAGCTCGCACTTTTTAACTTTGGGACATTTGGGACAGGAAAGTGTGAAGTACGCGGGAAGGATGATTCGGCCGAAATTGGAACAACATGCAAAATAAGTTTTGGGACACTTGGGACAAAACTCTCCGACGGGCCCGAAAATGGGACAGCTTCGGGGATTTCGGCCGGTCGGGTAACAGAATGCACTTTCGTACTTGGGACAGATGGGACAAAAAGTTCCGACAGGCCCGAAAATCACACAAAATGACCCAAAACACAGATTTTTTCAATTTCACGACTTAGGCATTTCAGAGAAAAACACTTAAACTCAAAATTTTGAAAATTTTACTCTTATCAGAGCGGGAAATTTTGAGTGGACAACAGCTGGCTCCTTCTGGGGATGACTTGGTATAAATTCATGGAATGAGACAAGGCAAGAACTTAGATAACTCGGTGAAGCAGACCAGTGCCTTATCCATTGGGCAAAGGAGTCAAAAACAAACCAACACAGAGGGCAACACACACAACAACAGAAGGGAAACACACCGAAAGCAGAAAAGCAAAAACACTGTACAGAATATACAAAGGGACTCCCTAGTCACCTAGGACTTGAACAACTTCAAATACTGCCCACTATAAGGAAGTGGGAGGGGAGAACCATCCATGTAATCAAGATAGAAAGAGTTCTTACCAGCAAAGTGTCTTATCTTGAATGGTCCGAGCCACAGTGAATCAAATTTTCCATGGCTGCCACGAGGTTCATGTCTTTTGTCCCATAACAGCACGGTATCTCCAACTTGGAACTCTCTGAACCTAGCTTTCTTGTCAAACAGAGCTTTTACCTTCTGCTGGTGAACAGATATCCTGTCAGCAACCTCCAATCTGTCCTCGTTCAGTTTGTGCAGGTACATGATTCTTTTATCCAGAGCATCACTGAAACTAGTATCTTCAATGGCCTTCATCAGGTGCAAGGCTGGCAGTTCCACTGTCACTGGCAATTGAGCTTCCACTCCATACACCACTTGAAAAGGAGACATTCCAATGGCTCTTTTAGGTGTGATCCTGTCTGCCCAAAGAGCATCATAAAGCTTCTTATGCCAGTTTCGCTGAGACTCATTGACCAACTTCCTTATGATAGTCACCAGATTTTTGTTGGTGGATTCTACTTGTCCATTTCCTGGGGTAATAATCTGAAGAATGAGCCAGAGAGATGCCATACCCATAGCAGAAATCCATTATCTCAGTTGAGGAAAAGTTCGAAGCATTATCTGTTACAATCTTGTTAGGTACACCATACCTTACCAAGATGTTCTCTTTGATGAAGTTGCATACAACTTCAGAAGTAGTGCTCTTGACTGGAATAGCTTCCACCCATTTGGTGAAGTAGTCAGTGGCAGTTAGCACATGCGTGTGACCAGCACTAGAAACAGGGTTGAGTGCACCAATGAAGTCTAGACCCCACTGTTGAAATGGTTCCTCAATCACAACTGGCTTGAGAGGTAAAGATGCCAATTTAGGTCTTCCCACAAAGGTCTGACAAGCTTCACATTTATCCACCCACTTGGATGCATCTCTGAACAAGGAAGGCCAGTAATATCCTCCCCGGAGTATCTTGTGAGCTGTGACTGTTGATGAATAGTGCCCTCCACATGCCTGATCATGGAAAGCTGAGAGCAACTTTCTCTGCTGCTCCTTGTCCACACACTTCAGAAATCTCCCATCTAAACCACGCTTGAACAAGGCATTTTCCCATAGTACATATTGTGCTGATCTCAATTTAACAGTCCTCTTTTCCTTGGCAGTTAAATGAGAGGGGCATTCCCCATAGGTGAGAAAATGGGCAATGTCAGAATACCATTCATCGACTGAACTAAGGAATAGAACAGTAGGAATGTCAGCTTTCTCCTCCAGCAACTCATGTTTGGCTCCTTCAGCAATGAGCTCACAAAGACCTTTTCCACGAACCAGCTTGGTCGGTTTGATATCAATGTCATACTCTGGACTTTAGCCACCGGGCTTTCCTCTCTTGGGCCCAAATTCTTGCTTGTGTAAGAATTGACTTAACATCGTATCTAGAACCAGCACCATAGAGTGAGAGTTGAGGATATAGAAACGGAACTGCTTGATAGCTTTGACTACTGCAAAAGCATGCTTCTCCATCATGGTGTATTTCAGCTCATGATTCTTCAGGATATAGCTCATGAAGGCAATTGGTAGCTCATGTCCATCAGAGTCTTCTTGGGTTAAGACAGCAGCCAGGGTATTATCTGTAGCATAGCAATAGATGATGAAATCTTTGCTGAAGTCAGGACAGGCCAAAACTGGAGTTTTAGCAATAGCTTTCTTGATACCCTCAAAGGATTCCTTTCCTTCAGAAGACCAACCAAATGTTTGCTTCCCTTTCATCATCTGAGAAATGTTCAAAGTTAATTCAGCAAAATCAGGGATGAATCTTCTTAAAAAATTGATCTTACCGAAAAAGGAATGCACGCCTTTTTTACTGGTTGGGAGAGGAATTTGCTGGATGGCTTGAACTCGTTCAGGATCAATCTTAATACCATCCTTGGAGACAATGTGCCCTAATAGTTTTCCTTCTGTAACACAGAAGACAGATTTTTTAGGATTTAAAGAAATCCCATGCTCTCGGCATCTTTGCAGAACTGTTTCCAGGTGGTCGAAGTGATCTGCTCTTGTCTTTGAAAACACTGTCAGATCATCAAGGTATATGACAATACATTTCCCTTTCAAGCTTCCAAAAGCCAAATCCATAGCTCTCTGGAAAGTGGCACCAGCATTAATCAGCCCAAAAGGCATTCTCTTGTAGGCAAAGGTACCCCAAGGAGTGGTGAAGGCTGTCTTGTGTTGATCTGCAGTATCAACCTCTACCTGATTGTATCCCGAGAATCCATCAAGCATAGATAACATTTCAGATCCTGTTACTGCTTGCAATATTTGATCCATCATAGGCAGAGGGTAGTTATCTTTCAGAGAAGCCTGATTCAAGTTCCTGAAATCAACACAGATGCGGATCTCACCATTCTTCTTCCTAACAGGCACAATGTTTGCAATCCATGTTGAATGGTGAATGGGAAAAATGATTTTAGCCTTCAACAATTTCTGAATCTCCTGAAATATAGTGTCAGCTATTTTGGGATTATACTGCCTTTGTTTCTGCTTGAAAGGCTTGATTCCTGGTTTGAGAGGGATAGAGTGCTGCATGTCTTTTGGCTTGAAGGCTTTTAGATCCTCATAAGAATATGCAAGAACATCCTTATACTTCCTTAGAAGATCAATTGCTCTTCTCCTCTCATCGGTTGTGCAACATTTCCCAATATTTACCAGCTTGGGATCAGTAGAACTCCCTATATCAATCTTATCATACTCAGCTGATTGCTGAGGTCCAGTAGAAGCTTTAGATTTTACATATCTGTCATGTTTATCAAACAACTCCTCCAAACTCACCAAACCTTTGGGAATCTTGTTTCCTTTGAGTTTAATGCACCCTTCCTGATCTGTTTCTTCTCCTTGGGTGACAGCTTGGTCAGAGGACACACTCTCACGAGGCAGGTTGTCACTTCCCTCAAAATACAGTTGCTCAAAATTCCCCTTGAGTTCCAGGAAGGAAAGAAAATGCTGGTCATCGTTGAAAACTTGCCAGTTATTAGTATTGTCAGGAACACTAGGCCGGTGGACCATTTCAATAGTGAACTTATCCTGAGAGAATTCAGGATGGGGAATCAGTAATGACCCTGAGACAGCCAGTGAATCAGCCCTGCTGTTCTTTTCTCTAGGTATTGCTTCAATAGAGAAAGCGTCAAGGAATTCAATTGAATCCCAAACCTGATTCCGGTAATGCTTCAGCCTCCCATTTTTTACCTGAAAAAACTTCTGACTTGCTTCACAATCAGCTCTGCATCACCACGAGCCAGAAGATTTTTTACACCTCGTTCTTTGGCCACTTGCAGTCCAAGAATGAGAGCCTCATACTCTGCGGTGTTGTTAGTGTTCTCGAACTGCAACTTAAATGAAAAAGGGTGTAGGCAGCCTTCAGGTGACACTAGCAGGACACCAGCTCCAGAACCAGCCGAGGAACAACTTCCATCAAATTCTAAAATCCAAACACCATTGGGATCTTTGGGTGATACTTTGGAGGGTTGGATTTCATCAGGGGACAGAATCATGTAATTACCATGACCTATGTCTTCATAGAGTATTTGTGCCTTAGGATCATCTGTTTTCTGCACAATATACTCAGACTGTTTCTCAGGGAGTAACTTCTTCATTTGTCCATTGACGGGTATGAGTGCGTGTGACCAATCCATTTGAATCTCTCCACCCACATCTTTACAGAAGTTCCGACTTAGCAACATTCCGTAAGAAGGAGGAATGTCTGCTACTAGGATGGTAGCCAAGACTTTCTTTTCAGGTAAAGCAGCAAAAGCCACTTGTGCATCTTTAATCCTTCCAACCAAAGGCACTTCCTTACTTTCCATGGAGTAGCAAGATCCATAAGTACGAGTAAGGGTCAAGCCTAAAGCATGAGCTACCTTAGCAGGCATCACGTTATCTGAGGCTCCGGAATCTATGACACAGTTACTGAGCCTATGGCCAGCTATAAGAAGTGTTACATAAAAAGGCTTGATTTTGTCACGGGTGAGGTGACAAAGCAGCTACTGACTAGGGTTTGTGGTATAGAAGGAGGAGTGGGCAAAAGGCCTTTAGAGGTGGTCTTGGAATGGGAATTTACAAATTGGATCATCTTGGCAAAAGCTTTGGGATGGGTTTGGTAGTATTCAGCTTCTGAAATTTGAACCTTAGTCCTTTTTAGATGATCCACAATATCAAAGGATCCAGAGGTAGATGGACCATCATCATTTGGAATTCTAGGCTTATCAACTTTAGGAGAAAAAGAAGGAACTTTGCTAGTAGGATTGGCAGGACTTACCTTTGGTGCGGATGAGGTAGGGATAGGAGATCCTCTTCTGGCAATTACAGGAATAGTTGTTGGCTGCTCCTTAGATTTCTTCATGGGCTGTGTTACTTTCTCCTTCTGCCTTGTCTGTTCACGAGTCATGACAGCAAATGATTCACTGTTCATATCTGCTACCACTTCATCATAATCATCTCCGTCATCAGTGCCTTCGGTGGTAAAGAAATTAACCCAAGATCCTTCGAGTTCTTCCGCCTCATCATCAAATTCCTCCAGGAACTCCTCACGAGCTTCATCGTCCACATCATCATCGGGCTCTTCAACTTCACAGGTTGCATTCACAGGAACTTTGACAGGAGGTCCTTCAAGTGCTAGTCTTGTGTGAGGAGCAGGCAAACGATTTCTGGGCTGGAAATTTCTTCTTGGAACATCTGCATATGGGGCATGCTGAGCCAATTGTTTCTTTATAGCTACTAGATCATTTGCAAGTTTCTGGACTAATGGATCAGTATTGGGTCCAGAGGTGGAAGAGGAAGAAGCAACAGATTTAGATTTGGGAGGATCTCTCTTCAACTTCCCTGACATGATCAGGTCATCCTCGACACTAACAGCCAATTCTTGATCCAGAATTAACGTTCCAAGATTAGCCCTTCTTAGAGCATAACTAACTTTGGGTGTTTGAGCATTTAGAAAGAAACATTTTTGAATTTGATCAACCGGTCGAGTATTTACAGGAATTTTGTTGATCGGTCATGAATCAAGCCACAAATTCTCTCATGGGTTCTGATGGATCTTTCTTTATCTGAGAAATTTGGGCAAGCAGGGCATGCACATCTTCTGCCGGCTTGAAACGGCTTTCGAACTGAGTTCTCATTGTATTCCAGTCGGTGATGGCACCAGCCGGAAGGTGATAGAACCAGTCAGCAGCATTATCCTGTAACGTCTCAACGAACAGCCTTACTGAGACGTCTTCATGTTCAACTCCCAAGACTCCACATGCAACTATGAAGGCTGCAATGTGTTCATCAGGGTGTACTTTGCCATCTCCTCTAAACTTGGGGAAGTTCTTTCGGTTACCTCTAGGTAACTCATGCAAAGGCTGAGTAAGGGCCAGGGGCCCGACACGTTGACCCCATGGCAATTGTGCCGCCATTCTTGGAAATACGGCTTGGAGGGGAACTTTAACACCAGCAAGGATCAAAGCTCGTAGATTGGGACTAGCAGGTTCTGAAGGAATACCACCCGTAGGACTTCTATCTTGAACAGTGGAGTGCTCGTCGAACGAGTTCTTCTATTTGAAGGGAAAGGAAAACCCTGTTGCTCCAAAAGCTGAAACTGAGAATCTTCGATACCAAGGGTCCTTCTCCCTCGAGTGAAACGCGGAGTCGCCAGATCAAAGGATGATCGAAAATTGCAGTATTGGAATGCGATTTTCCCAATGGAGTCGAGAAAAACTGTTGGTCGTCAGATAGGAATTTTTAGAAGAGCAATGTCGGGGACAAGAAGTCCCTCCTCTTTAATGGGAGAGGTTCGCTTATTAATAAACGAACTTATTTACAAATGTACAGAACATTGTTTTATGGTCAAACTTGGATTTTACGAAAGTGTTTTCCACAAGGATCATCAATTACACAAGGACTCGAGGAAAGGGAATAAGAAGATAAGAAAATGGCAACATTCGAATTATAGATAGCAGAATAATTCCTCGTGTGCGAAGCTTCAAAGAATCTAAGACAAGATCATTTGCATGATGGCTGAATGAGATTAAATTTAAAGACACAAAGTTCCATAAATAACCTTCTTCAGATTTATTAATCAAGGACACAAAGTTCCTTCTTGGTTGTACAAGATCACTGTATTTGCAAAACTGAACAGTATGCAATCAGAGAGACTAACGAGTTAGGAACAAAATGATCTCCACAATATTAAAGGAAAACACAGAGATAACAAGAATTAGATAGACAAAGAATGAAAAGCCCTTTTGTATTGATTTCTTTAAGATCTATTTACACTTTCAGCAAATATTCCAAGTTCTTCCTCCTCCTCAAAATGGCGTGGAAAGGCCATTATATAGCTTACAAGTCAGTTACTCTTCGTAACCGTTTCTTTTAATTAAAGAATAGTTAAAGATCGCCCATTGCGATACCTTAACTAATTACAAGGAATACGAAAAGAATGGGAAGAAGAGAAAAGAAAGGAGAAGGAGACAGGTGGCCAGCTATTGGGAGGGACCCACTGTCTTCAGAATCCGCTGCCTGAATTTCTTCAATGACTCAGCTATATCTCTGCCACGAGGGACTGACGTGTTGGCTGCAGACTGAGTCCAAAATCCCAGACATTTCTCCATCTCTTTATCAAACTCGACGTGAGTATGATAATCTTTGTTTGCTTCTTCAATGGCAGACTGAAGAGAACAAATTTCCTTCATCTTTTCCTTAGAGATGGAGCTTTCCTTGAATAGATGATCTTTGACAAAAGCTCTGAACTGAGCTTTGATTTCTTGCAAGGACAAGGAAGCACCAGAGTTTTCATCTTGAAGATGACAATGTATATCTTTGAAAGCAGCAGCTGCCAGTGTCTTGAAAGCTTCTCCCTTCTGCCAGCTGTTCTTCATTTCTCCCACAGCTTCCTCCAGGACTTTGATTTTCCACTCTGTCTTAGACCCAGGATTTTGATAGATTGTCTTTGGCATCATCGAAAATCTTATTCACCAAAGAAACGTTCTCATCTGTCTCCGCCCCATGAGGGAAGGTCTACAATGCAACTCCTCCATAGTTTAAGCTCTTTATCCATAACCCCAATAGCGAGAGGATAGCTTCTGTTGCAAATTGTCTACCTTTCCATGTAGTTTAAAAGCTTCATCGATGAAGTTTAGCCCAGCAACAAGCATGTCATCTACCATGGCTTCAATAGCTCTGCCATAGACAGAATACTTGTGCATATCTTTAATACTTTGCACTTCATCTTGGCTTAGAATCACCAGAGGCGGTAGAGCAATCAAGGGGTAGGGTCCAAAACTTTGTCCTTAGACAAAAGTGACTTGATAAAACTTGTGAGAACTTGGGCTTGTTCTTCCAGCTGTTCAATAGTCTGCTGCCCTTTCTCTACCCTTCCAATGACTCTTGTGACTGTTTCCTGGAGGTTGTGAATTTCACCTTCAGGAGTAGACTCTCCCATAGGGATCCTTGAAAGCTCTAAGTCAGATGTCAGCAAGTCTGATTCTGATTTGTCTACTGTAGGCTTAGCAATCTCCAAGAATTGCTGACCTTGGGCATCAGACACAATTCTGGAGGTGGTTCTGGCTTTCTTGGCACGAGAAGGAGTGGTGCCCAACAAGGCTGCTACAGCATCAAAATTTGGTCCCAAGCTTTGAGAGGAGGATTTCCTCTTCCTTTTGTCAACCAGAGGTTGCACCCAAGCAAAAGAGGAAGAAGAATCTGCAGGAGGGGCAAGGGGACCAAGAGACAGGGAGCTCATGACACTCAGGGTCTGCGCAGCTGTTGACTCAAGCTGAGACGTGAGTAGAGCACTGGAGGCAATGGCAGTAGAAGAATCAATAGCACCCGGAAGTTCAGTGCTCTGGACCTCTTTGTCCTTATCTGCTGGATCTTCAGGAACATTTGCAGGAGTGGGCATCTCACTTTCTTCACTTTCACTGAGAACAATGATGTTCTCTGGCCCTATAGGCAACTCTGCCTATTTTCTTGGAGGGTCATTCTCTGCAGGCTCCTTCTTTACCTCTTTGAGTTTCTTCCTGTATACCTGGGTAGATGGAGAAGGAGTAGATTCTACAGGTCCCTGAGCTGTTGAGGCAGGAGGGGTTTTCACTGGTGTTCCAGACTCTGGAACTGATGCCTCTCTTATGGGTGTCGAATCATCCTTGGAGCTAGATTCTCCTGAGTGCCTCTTGAATTCTCGATCTTCTTACTGAACCAGACCCTAGTCCTGATTAAAACTGGAGCAAGAATCTCAGCCAGATCATCTCTCTCTTTCTTGTTCTAATCCAGTCCTCCGGAGGGTGTGCTTAATCACATTTTCATACTCATAAGAGTATAGATCAGAATTGTCATCCCGGAGACCTTCGGGAACTTGGCATGATCGAGTTCTTGGATCAATTGCAGGGGAGAACCTGCCACAATGCCTTCTTCTGGCTTCAAAATCATCTGCACAGTCAGCCCAGTAGTCTTCTGTATCTGCCCTATGATGATAGACTATCTTGATGTTCTGTTCAATGAACTTCTTCAAGTCAAAACAGGTTCTTGGCTTGAAGAAATGAACAGTGATAGGGACCAGGGCTCTTTCTATGTTCTGAGCATCCAGAGCTATTTTGCATGTGTAGTTTCCCAGAGAGATGGGAAAGTGCAAGCCAGAAATCTTCTTATCTCTGCAAGTTCTGTGCAACTTGTCTAGTTGCCTGCATATTTCAATCAAGGCCATTTTGTCATTGCAGAACATGGGAAGCCGCAGAGGAGTGCTTTCATAGCCAGCAAGCCTGATATAGGAAAATTTCCTGAATTGAATGAAATAGGCTCCATACTGCGATATCAGGTTCATGGCTTCATCTGAAAACCTTCTTGCAGTATCACCTCCGAGCAATCTGACCACATACATGGTGAAAGCATCATTGACCCTTCAAATTGTGGTTGCTGGTCTCCAAGGTGAATCATGCGGGCAATAGGCATACACTGGATCATCTTTGTGTGCATCTATATAGGAGAAACCAAACCACTGCCTGGATGCTGCTAGGGTATACATCAGATATGAAGTCATATAGAACTTCTTTGTTTGCTGGACGTTGGATAGCTGCTCAGCCAAATTCATACTGATGATCTCTGCCCAGTTGATATTTTGTGTTCCCTGGCACACCATGCTGATGAGCGGACACATCCAGAAATGAAACTCATTGGTGGAGGGCAAACCCATAACCCGAGCCAGCAGGATTATGAAGTCTGACAGTTCTTCGTTGAAATCTGCTCGGAAGAGGGTTTTGGTTAGGTGAGAAGCACCTTTCTTAGGGTTCTTCAACCAAGACTTCGCCACTCGCGTCTTATATTTGTCACTGTCTTGGTCGAACATAGCCTGTGCTTGATCCCGGGAGACGACTATAGCATTGTCCATCTCCGAATTCTCGAGCAGCGGCTAATGGCGGCAAAGATCGGCAGCAATGAGTTCCGCATGTGCATTTGTCAATTCGCTCAAGCGGGGTCGAAGTGAGCTCCACATGAAAGCACTATATCAGCACACTGTACTGAGATTGGGAATCCTCCGGAAAAAGCTAAACCACTATCATTAATCATCTGTGCCATTGGTGTAGGTTTTGCATCTGTCATTCTTGCCCAAAAATCACCGAAGTCGAGATGACGAGCTTCGTTGTTCCCTATATTGCTAACAGCAGACTCAAGCGAGAAATTTACTCCCCGTCCTCGAACTTGATCTTCATGTTGATAGCCTCGTGAGCTGCAACCTAGACTTCCGGAAGGAATTTGCAAATGGAGGGGGATTGCGCAGTTTTCAAATTGCAAGGGTTCGAGCAAAAGATAGCATGGAAGCAATGCGAAAAATGCAAAGGGAATGCTCGTTATATAGCCGTTTGGAGAGAGGAATGACTTTAATGCGCATTGAATACACAACCACCAATTTGAAAAGCATCATACTCGGAGTGAGCGGGAAAACTAAGTGTGAAAGACACTAGGTACGCTTGGAACATGTGAGACGCAAATGCACGAAACACGCGGCTCGGCCGGCTCCTGGGCGAACAGGAGAGAGGATGCACAAATGCATTTGGGACAAATGGGACGAAAATGTGCGAAGTACGCGATTCGAGTGTTTCGCCGAAATTGGAACAAAGGGCCCGTTTGGACTTGGGACATTCAGGACAAAAAGTTCCGGCACGCGACTTGACTGCTCAAATGAAATTGGGAAAGCTCGCACTTTTAAAATGGGGCATTGGGACAAAATTGCGCGAAGGACGCAGTTCGGGCAAATCAATTAAAATGGGAAAGCTCACACTTTTTAACTTTGGGACATTTGGGATGGAAAGTGCGAAGTACGCGGGAAGGATGATTCGGCTGAAATTGGAATAGCATGCAAAATAAGTTTTGGGACACTTGGGACAAAACTCTCCGACGGGCCCGAAAATGGGACAGCCGGGGATTTTGGCCGGTCGGGTAAATGTGAGAATGCACTTTCGTACTTGGGACGAGATGGGACAAAAGTTCCGACAGTTCGAAAATCACACAAAATGACCCAAAACACAGATTTTTTCAATTTCAGGACTTAGGCGTTTCGAGAAAAACACTTAAACTCAAAATTTTGAAAATTTTACTCTTATCGAGTGGGAAATTTTGAGTGGACAACACAAAATGCACTTTGTGAAAGTAGCAAGAAATAACTATGTGTATAAAATTTAATAGAATGGTTGATGGAATAAAATAAACTTCCATAATATTCTTATGTGATAAAGATGAACCAACCTTGTGCCTTGTCATGGAGATGGATGAATGCAAATGGAACCTTTGATGAATGTGACCTTAGGTGATGATAGTAGTGACTAGTGTTTGGTCCCTTATTATGATCTCATAACTTTATATTTATATGGTTATCTTGTTCTAATTTTGTAACTAACACGTAAAAGGATTACAAAAGGAAAGATAAAGTTTTCACATGGCTAGAAAATTCCCAAAAAGTGGCATGAAAATGGGAAAAGGATTAGGGCACCTCGACTATTTCCGTGGGGGGTTAAAATGTGCCCCAAGATTAGCTTGGGACCTTGGTCAAGGCTAAAATTATGTAAAGTAATGAAAATAAACCGGGTATGTATGTATTGAAGGTCTAGAATTAGGACATAAATTAAATCAAATTGACCAAGAGACATGGGTTAATTACTACTTTTGTCACTCAAAAACCATATAAATAGTAGTATAATGTAGACACTAAATAATTTCAAAAGTGCATGATTTTATTTTTATATTTTTCCCCACTTGATGTTTGTGAGTGGAAGGCTTGGTAACATAAAGTAGTTAGAGATGAATACCTGTTGTCCCTTAAGATTGTAGTAGTAAATGTTGTGAAGGACTACACAAAGCATGGAATGACGAAAATATGATGGAGCATCGAAACTAAAGATGAAAAAGTGAAAATATTTGATGAGAGTGAACCTAGGGTGGAAACATGTGTGTGTATTTTCTGATGTGTGTAATGTACTTATATGGTTAGTATGGTGTGTATGCTATTGTAAAATGTTGTTGTTGTTTCCCTATTGTTGTGGTTAATTTTTTTGACTACATTCTTCTAATACAAATTGGACCTACAAGTAAAATACTATCAAGTAGTCATATACGCATGAATTTTTGTCAAAAACACATGTATATGTAATGAAAATGCTAAAATGAAAGTATCAAAATTATAAGAGGAACATTTTCACCTAATCCTTGATGAGAGAAAGGGTGTAGAAAGAGGATATCCTTTCCTAGGTTTTTTGGGTGTTCGACACCATAGGTCAAAGAAGTGTAGGGAGAAGTTGCATTATTATCCAGCTTGTAACTACTTCCTTGAATCATATGTGAAGAGATATTTATATTGCACGGTTCTTCTGGCAATCTGATGTCATTGGATGAAGTAGTCTAGGGAGGCACACAAAATTTAAAATGCAAGCCTCTAAATCATCCCTAGGATGCTAAGGACACCATGTCTTGTAAAGTTCATTGTGTACGTGCTTCGTAGACTTGTGTGAATCCACTCGTTTTATAACCCATAATGCCAAGGGAGGAAACTAAATTGAACTATACACACAATGCGAAGGGCATAAATTGAACTTAATGGTACTATATAGAGATGAGTACAGTATGTAAACCACAAATGATGTGCCCCATCTTTGGAGGCGCGTATGACATTACGATAGGATAAATTTGTCCCAAAATAGGACCAACCACATGAAATCCATAGCTCTTCCCCTGCGGAGAGGGAAAGGAAATCACTTGGTAGAAACAAAGACATGCACACACAAGAGGCTAGCCAAAAATAAGTGTTAGTAAAAATAACATACATGTATAATAAATTGTGTAATCTACACAAACACTTCTAAACAACTAAGAAATATAGTAATGTAAACAGGAAAAAGATAAGGTAGACCACTAAAGTGGCTTACAAACATGGGACATCACTCACGATGTCATAAGACATGAAAATCCATCATATCCACATACAATAAACAAGTATGCACACTAAACATATGGCAACGCCTATATACAATAGTAGACAAATAAACAAGTACATACAACATATAGCCATGTAAGCAACTAATCGTACAAAATAAATGTTCTACATGAAACACCCATTATCATGTTAGAAAGATAACTAGTATGTCAAAAGCATGTATAACCCTATAATATAGAGTGCTATGTAAAAAATGAAACAATAGCACCTGTGAGAGATGAATGATGACACCCGTAAGGACCAATGTAGGATTGTGTTATCTCCCAAAAAATACTCTTCATTTTCATAGCCAAATTCAAATTTTTTTAGCTCAGGCCCTTCATTGGTCTTTAAGAAAATTAGTAAAACTCCTTCCTAGAGCTGTTTAAACCTCCTCTTTGTTTATTTTTAGAAATCCTCTATTTCCTAGTATGTGCACATAATATCCTCTTTGCAACCTCCATTTTTATCATAATTGTTCACTTATTCTATGGCTTGGGTCACAAATCATTATTTTACCTCCATACTCAAGTTCATGATGGACGTTTGAAAATTGGACTCAAAACGATGAAGTTTTCTTCCTCTGCATATTTTCCACAGTCGAGAAGATGGGTGTCTTTTCCTTGTCAAATTTTGACCCCAATGAATGCAAGTACGTGGTCAGATACTATTTGATAAGGAGGAATGGGTTTTTTTGGTGAACTTATCACTTTTAATCACTTTTGGCAAAAATGATAAATTTTCCCATGCCCCGATCGTGCTTTAAAGGTAAAAGTCAAAGTTGAAGCCTGCAGGGAAAAAGTCAAAGTTGAAGCCCATAGGGAAAAAGTCAAAGGTGGAGCCCGTTGGGAAAATTCAAAGAAGATGAGCGGGTGATTAAGGAACTTTTGAAATTTAACCAACTTCCCAAAAGTGATTTAAAAGTTCTAGAATGCTCTGCGGCTCCGCCAATGTCTCAGCTTTGCACGTTGAAAAATCAAATTGGAGTAGCAGGTCAAGCGGAAGAAATTGAGTTTTGAGCCTTTTCCAAAAAAGCTTAAAATTATTATAAAAGAGATGTGACCCCATCTCCAACTAGAATGTGACACGTGTCCTAGTCAAATCGGCAAATGCAATGGGCAGTGGGCGAAATTGATTTTTTGAGCCTTTTCCAAAAATGTTAAAATTTTGAGAAAAGGGCAGCGATTTAATTTCCAATAAGAATGTGCCACATGTCTAAGTTGAAAATTCAAAGCGGAGATGCGGGTCAATTTGTTCCAAATTGTCAAATCTCACAAAAATCATAAAATGTGAAAGGCTTCCCCCAGTAACCACTCCAATGCCTTCCCGCCATGTGGACGACCTAATTTCAAAGTCGGAGGAGCAAATCAAATGGTCTATATTTAAACCGGTAAGTCAAATGTAATGGTTGCTTTGGAACATCTTGTTTTTAACCCTATGAGTGTTTTCTTCACAACAGAGGAATTTGAAAATGTGTTGACGATTTGTGAAGTTATAAGGGTTTCTTGCAAATAATATAATGGCTTCTCGACATCATTCCAAGGGTTGGTGAATAATTTTAAAAATACCAGAGTGCTTTGTACCTAGAAAATATACAAAACACCTCACTACTTCTATTGTATCTTCTTCCTTGAATTTCTTCCATTCTCAAGCTATGTACAAAATATGTTCAAGATTCAATATTAAAAGAAGGAATTGTTGCCTCTTTAATTGAGGAATTAATTGGTACTTTGTGACCAATGAGTTTCATTCGGTCTTGTAGCTTCTCCTACGGATTTGATTTTCTTCTAACTATAAATGCATGTAAATGAAATTTCTAATTAATGTTTGTGGGCATCTGATATTCTACTCACAACATTAGTTTTCTCCTAGCTCCATTTCCACTCCCTTCCCCTTTTGAAGACAAATTTTCTTCTCTAGTTATACATTGCTAGCTTTTCCACAGTGGTCGATGGAGTGCCCCCGTTTGATCTTTGGTTAAAACACCACCATTTAAATCCACTTTTCACGAATGCACATCCAAAAGTTGTACCATTCAAGTAGAGGGACTTAGATTCCCATAGCGTTGGCTTGAAACCCACAAATTTTTCCAAAAGAAAAAAATTTGCCAACAGCTTTTAGTGCCCACCGTGGGCAGATTTTGCAAAGATCTGCATGTAAAAATGACCTCAAGGTCATAAAATACTAAACAAATATTCAAGAGGAAAAGTTCTTAGAGATTGAATAATCACACAAACTACATGGATTTAAATCATGGCTATTCTTGGAAATCCTCCTATTAAGAGATGTGATTTACTCTTTCACATCCAAGAAGACATTGCTTCTGATCCGAGAGAAGATATTTGGCATAATAGACAAATTGTCAATCAATAATTAATTTCCATAAGGATTCTAGAGCTGAAAGAGGAACATGTTGTCGAATTTGAAAGATAGAGACAAATTCTAGAAGCCCATAGAAGAGCATAAAATTTCAAGCTAGTGGATAGAAGACAGGACCTAGAAACCGAGGCAAGTAGGACAAGTTGATTCCACATTTGAAGAGCTTGAAAGAGAGGAAAGAGGTAAAGAGGAGATAAGGGCTCAAATTTAAGAAATAGAAAGACTCCAAAGTGAAGTAGAAGAAACAACAAAGCAAAAAAGAAACCTTAGCAAGACTCGGAGGATAGAAACAGAATAGGATCGGTGATCATGAGTGTGACGTACGTAGGCCTAATGTACCATGGGGAAGAAATAATAGTCCACTTTCTCTTTAACAACCACTTCATGATCTCCCAAGAGGCTCAGGAAATAACTTCCCAAAATTCAAAGGGGATGGTTCTCAGCTCCTAGAAGAACATGTAGAAACATTCATCACTTCTTGTGGAGTGTTGGGAGTTGAAGATCGAGATGTTTCAGTTAGGTGATTTATGGAGTCACTTTAAGAAAAATATATTGGATGGTTCTACATGTTTCCCTAAAGATCTATCACATGCTGGGAAGATCTAAGAAGTTCATTTGAACATAGGTTCAAGAGCACAAAATATTGTCAGGATCTGCTGGTCCAATTGGTTTACATGAAGAAGGAGACCTCTGAATCAATGAGAGATTTTGTAGCAAGGTATGATAGGGTTAAAAGAAGGATACCAAAATATGTGGTACCCTCTAAAAATAACTTGAAAAAGGTTCTTCATCAGTGCTTTTCCATCAGAATTTGGTTTCTTCCTTAGAAGAGCCCAACCAAGAACATTGAGGGAAGTTAAAGACTTTGCAATTGAGATTGATGATGATCTAATTATTTTTGGAAAAGTGAAAGGATCAAATGGGAAGAAAAAATGTCATAGTTCAAATTCAATCACCACTGATCCAATGTTAAAAAAATGGGAAATGACCTAGTTACTTTGAAGAAACAATTGTCACAAATCACAATGAGGAATGCTATAAGGATACCAAATCTTCTTCATAGACCCTAAATTGCTCCACCTCCTTGTAGGCTTGCTCTTGAAGCACCACTAGTCAATGCCATATGTGAAACTAGAGAATTAGAAGGAGTAGACATTGAGGAAACTTAAGAAGAAATCAATGATGACTATGAAAACTATCTTGAAATTGAAGAAGTTGGCATGCACAATGGCATGATTGAATACATTTTTGATGAGGAGGAAAGTGATGAAGAATCTCCAACCTTTTCATGTGTTGTTTTCACTTGTGCACAATCTAAGAATGGTGTTTCAACCTCAGCAGATGCAATTGAGAGTAGGAAGAGTGAAGAAGATAGCTCTCTAAATCCTCCACTAAACAAGATCATCAGCAGGGTATCACCATTACCACCTTCCATGGAATTAGCCAAAGAGAAATCAGATTCACTAGTTTTCAAGGATCACACTATTGTGCCAAGTAAGTTATCTAATTCTTCTCAAAACTCAAAAGTTGTTAAGAGAAATTATCTTCTAAATACTTGTTATATAAGAACATCTAAATTTCAATGAAAGGTTACACCCTCACCTTCTTCCAAGCCAATTGGTACATTTGAAAAGGAGAACCTAGAACCAAAAGTAACAAAACCCCTGTCATTGAAATCCTCTCCCACTGCTGGAACCTCTTCCTCATCTACCATAACTCCATTTGACTTTGTGGAGCATGAAATAAAAACCAAATTTCATATCTCGAGATTGAATACCTATAAACACATCCTACCCAATTTGACAGATTCATAAACGAATTTCATGGTAGTAACCCATTTTCTTAAAGCCCAATCTCTAAAGGCATATTACCCACACCATCCATACCACCTTCTCGTAACATGTTATCCCTCGGTGCCTCCAACACTAACAGAGTTGACCCTTATTATGTTTCACTTCTCATCAAATGCTTCTAGTTGAAGAATTGCATCATAGACTCTAGAGCCTCAAATAATGTGATGCCAAAAAAGGTACAAATTATCTTGGCCTATCTTTTACCCGAAAAATGGTACATGCTATTCAATGGAATCCAAACAAGTTCTATTGGTAGGAAGAATCAAGGATGCTCAGGTTGCACTAGCTGATTATCCAAACCAGAATATACTCTTGACCATATTGGTGGCAGACATCCCAGCCTCTTTTGGTATGCTATTGAGTAGAAGTTTTTGCAAAGATCTAGGTGGATAAATAAAAATGGATTGGTCGTCTGCAACTATCCCAGTGAAATGATAAATGAAGAAGTTGTTTCCAGTCATGAAAATGAAATTCACAGTAAGGAAATCTAATGATCCAAGAGAAAACATCCTCTTTCAAGATTGTGGGCTAGAAACTACTTCCTTACATCACAAAAGGAATAGAAATTGCCACTCCTCGTGGAGGAAGAACGAGATCGATTTAGAAAATGGAGTTTGATGGAAGTAATTCCAGAGTAGGTTCAGGAGCTGGTGTAGTATTATACTCTCCCTCTAATGAGGTATATCCATTTTCCTACAAGTTTTAATTTGACGATAAAAATAATACAACAGAGTATGAAGCATTAATATTAGGCATGAATGCAAGTAGAGGACATGGGAATCAAGAAGTTGAGATGAAAAGGTGATACAGAGGTTGTGGTAAAGTAGGTCTGCCAGCAATATCAGGTTAATAACCCCAGACTTGGGAACTATAGAAACAAAGTATGGGACTACATTGAAGCCTTTGATGTATTCTCCATTAAAGCTATCCCTAGGGAGCAGACTAAAAGGATGATTCTCTAGCAGTATAAACTTCCTTACTAACACCTCATCCTTCTTTTGGAAAGGATAAAGTGACCATTGAGATGGTGTTCGACTCCAAGATACAAGACAATGCGAATCATCGACAGTGTCATCAATGATTACAATCATATCCTATCCTTCTTAGAACAAAGGGATAACTTCAATAATATTTTCTTTGAAGGAATTGAAAACGAGCGTAATATGAATCATTCCTCAAATAAGAGAAGGAAGGAATTGAGGGAATTGATGAAGAGGAGTAATCAAAGTGAAAGAAAAAAAAATCCCCAAAGACCTAGTTTCTTTGGAATATCTCTTTGACAAGCATGACAAGTTCATCCAAGAGAAAGAAAAACATTCTTCTTGGAATGTGTGAAAGTGTTTTGTGCTTTTTAGCTAAGTTAGATGAATGAGAACTAACACCTAAATAGTTATATAACAAAGCTAATGACAAAATCTAAACACCATCAAAGATAAGAGCTAAACAAGATTAATACCTAGCATAATGCATTAACTTTGATTTAAACAATGCTAAATTATTTAAATATTTACATCTCTAGATTACCAACAAACAAGTAGATGGACCTAAATAAGTTCCATGGAAATCAATATTTGGTTGTCCTTGGTATCTCCAAGAACCTAGGAATGGGGCTTACCAAAGTTTGGCTACAAGACCCTTTTGGCACCTCCCATATGACCCAAGCACTTTATGCTAGAATAGGAATCTTAGCTCCTCAAGATGATGAACTCTCAAGAAAACAAGGTGCAAGCTCTTAGTCTCTTTGCTAGATGCTTTACATTTGCTCTCTTAAGGAGTTTAGGTGTATGTAAAAGGTAGGTGGACAGCTCTTTATATAGCCCAAAGGATAAAGGATTCAAAACATCCTCATGAATGTGGGATAAAGGTAAAACATGATTAGGAATGGATAAGGTTGCTTTATTAAATGTAACCTTACTTTAGATGGGTTTATTACATGTTTAGTAAGTCATGGGAGTTGGGGTGTTTTAATTAATCAAAGGTGATTAATTAATAGGTAGGTGTAAGCTTATAGAAGCCAATTAGAAGACTATGAGTGTGATTTAGGCTATTATGAGGGGATTAAATAATCTAAACATTGATTTACTAGTTAAATGAAGCGGAAGACTAATTAATTAATAATAATTAGTTAATCTAGATAGAGGAAGTGATTAATTAATGGAAGGTCGTTAATAGGTTGTTAGCTAGATAGGTGACTTAATAAATTAGCCTATTGTAATTGATTAATGACAACAAGAGGGAATCTGAGCACCTTTGATGATAAGTCGTCAATGTGTGAGAAAGGGGATAATTACCACAATTTAAGTATTTAAATTGCTTAGAAGTAATTATAGGTGTCTACATTTTCCCCTCTTTGGGGTGGTGTAAGTGATGCCACTTCAAGGGTAGTAGATGGAAGAAAATTTTGAAGGGATAGAATAAAAATTAGTAGGAGGGAGAGATGCCCCGAGTGTTGATGGGGTGATGAAGGAAGCCGATCTACTATCAAAAAGATGAGAAGTGGATAGAAGAATGGGAAGGTGTGGGATGCCCCAATGAGAGAGAAAATTAGGGGTGAAAAGGGAAGTGGTGTAGAAGAAATAAGGAAGAGGGGAGAGAAGAGCTTAGCCTCTAGCCATTGTTTATTGGAACAATTTTGATGTCATGATATTACCATAAAAGCTACGTCATCAGTCCTTATGAAAAAATATAAGCATACAAAAGAAGTAGAATGACATGATAAGCCATACTACGAACAATTTTCCATTGCTGAAAATACCGACCCCATGCAACATACAAAATGCAATGCAATACTAGAAAGTAAACAAGCTAACCTAACAGAGAAACACAATGTAATGTTTTTGTTATCAAGCTTCAATTCCAACATAAATTAACGACAAGGGTTAATTATGGTGCCCCAAGCAAGGATACATATAAAGGGAAAATGGAGGACACTTCGGTCTGATGAAAAAGCAATGTGCACTACAAAACAATACTAGGCAACGCATTGTGCCCCAGAGTAAAGATGAAGTAAGCCGCCTAGATTTTGTTGATGGAGGTAGATCAAGATGATCTGCGGGTCACACACATGAATAGGTGAGAACCAAAGAGCAAAGAATTGTAGGATGATTTTCCATTTTTAGTATTTTTCTCAAACATAGTTGAATGTTCTGATTTTTCTAACATATTTGAATGGTTTTGTTTTTTTTCTTATATTTGAATGTTTTGATTGTTTTTAAAAGTTTTCTACAAACTATTTATAGGAAGACGTGGAAGCGTGGATGCCCCTAGTGATAGATGGGATGTACAAGGCCATAAGGTGATGTGCGTATGAGAGAGGTGAAGATGCAAAAGCTCCCCAACGATTAGGTGGGAGTATTCAAAGGAAAACATTTCATAGGTAGAAGTTGGACCCAAGGCCATTATGGATAAGTTTAACATGATGGTGAACGTGAACCAATGAAGTGTTGGGAAGAAGAAAGGATGCCCCTAGTGTAAGTTGGCCTAAAAGAACATGATAGAAAGGAAGGAGAAGATTATTTTTGTGAAAGGGGACAAAGGTGTCCGCAAACATGGAAAAAAGGTAATATTATATACATGGATGTTCGAACAAAGTAGAAGAATGATGTAAATGATATGAATGTAGCTTAGAAGTCTCCTGACGAAAAAGTGATTATCCAAAGGCACAAATCATGAGACGAGATATGGACTAGAGTAAGAGTCTAAACAAGGTCCAAAAAGGACACTTGGTAACATACTAATCTTATTTACTCATAGAGATCCAAACTTTGTGCACATGGATTTTATTACCTCTTGAAGTGAAGATTTAATAGAAAATAAGTGAAGAGACCCTAGCCAATGTGTAGGAATGATTTGTTTTGAAAGGATAGTTGTACATTGCTCCGCCAACCGCACATCCATAGCCCCGACAGAGATGTATTTGATTCTAATCACAACATTGCTCTACTTCTAGTCAAGCATCTATAGCCCCGATAGAGATTACTGGAAATAACCTAAGAGAGTAATATATCAATTTTCTTTTGTTTTGTAGCTTTTAGATTTTGATTTTTGATTGATTTTGATTCTTTTTCTTTCTGAAAACTTATTTCAACTCTCTTGTTTGACAAGGGGTTAAGAACCATTGATGGCTTGATGGAAGGAGGTGGAAGTGCTTACGATGACAACATTGGCTAGTGTCAAAAAATATGTCAAAAAGTTCTTTGCAACAAGTTTATTAGATGTTGAATGTGATAGGATCTCTAAGAGCTCAGTAGTTCTTTAATTTACCAAGGTGATAAAAGAGCAGGGTCAAACAGATACCATAGAGATAAATGTCACAAAATGCATGTGAATAAGCTAACCAAAATATCACCGAAGGGATGAAAATGGCAGGAAGACTTACAGAAGAATAGCAAGGAAGGGAAGAAAGAAACATCCATGCGTACACAATACCTAATTGCAATGTGTGATATTTGTACCTTTGATTTTTGTTGTGTTTTCTCAAATGTTTTTTTTTGCATTTTTCAATTATTTTTTATTTAATATTTATTTTTATATTTTTGGGACCAACAATGTCAATCTGTATGATAGGATCCAACAACAATGTGTGCGACTTCCTTGATAAGGGAGACTAAGTGCGTTTGTTTATCAAGAGTGATATTATCACGGATCTCGATGATCGTGGTGAGTTCACACTCAATAAATGACTGTGATTTTTTTTTAAACATGGGTTTTTTCTGTGGAATTTTGAGTTCACTATCCATAGGTTTCTGCACTCTGCGCCATACTTGATTCGTATTTGATTTACAACTTTGAAGTTGTTTAAGTTGTTGGGGGGTTTCGAGCTCTTGGAAGTTTTGACAAGAGCTTGATAATGAGCCCGTTTTGGGTTTCTTATAAGTTGACACGTGACTTGTCTGATCTCGAGAAGGAGAAGAAAGTGAACATGGAAATTTAGAACTAATGACAGAAATTACCATGGGCTTACAACCATATTTGGTAGAAGAGTAATGTGATTCATGAAAAGGATACGTTCCGAGGATCAAGAAGATGGGCTACTTTGGGAGGTGAGCCATGGATAGAAGATGAAGGGCTACTAGGATGTGACCGATAGATATAAGATAAAGGGATACTAGGATGTGGCCCAAGAATAGAAGAAGAAGGGATACTAGGATGTGACCCATAGATGTAAGATGATGGACTAATAGGACGTGGCCCAAGAATAGAAGATGATGAACTACATGGGGGTGACCCATACATAGAAGATAAGGGGCTAGTTAGATGTGCCCCAAGAATAGGAGATAGTGGACTGCTTGAAAATGTCCCACAAACAATGCAGAGGAAGGGATACTAGAAGGTTACCCACACCTAGACGTAGATGAACATATTCTTGGCACTAACCCCATAAGAGATTGCGATTGATGAATTATGATAGATAGGGAGTTATTGCGTGATGAGAAGATAGGCCATGGATCAATACAAGACCAAGGAGTTTCATCACATAATGAAGAATGGGGAGATGGAATATAAAGAGGAGGATCAAGTTGCATGATCTTAGGCTCTTCCTTTGTTTCTTGATAAAAGGAATCAACCTTTTCCTCACAATATGCGGTCACACCGAAGTCTACAGAGAATCCTTTCTCATAATCTTCTAAGAATATATCTTTATGTGCCCCTATAAATGCCTTGATTGTTTCTTCATTCTTAAAGAGGTCAATCAATATGAGTTATTGATTGACCACCAGGGGTTGATTGGAAGAAAAAGGTTCAGTTGGTGTGGGAGACTTAGAAGATGTGTAGCTAGATGTCTTAGGAGTAGAAGAAGGTAGTGTGGACCTACCTATACGATGGTATATCATCTCTAAACTAGTAGGATTAAGTCCAAAGTCTATAGATTTTGACGCATTGGTCAATTCAGATGTTTGTCTCAAAGGAATTTGAGTCACACGAATCTTCAAAGGAGGAAGACTTATTGGGGGTGATTGATGAAGAAGGTCCTACGAAGAAGGGGAGGACCATGATTCAAGAATCACATTGGATGAATAATAACAAGGGTCCTGCAAAGAAAGGGAGGAACCTCGATTCAAGAATTGTATTATATTTTTGATTGGATGGATTTGGAGTCACGCGTATCTTCAAAGGAAGAAGACGTCGTTGAGGCGACTGATAAAAGGGGTCCTATGAAGAGAGGGAGGACCGCGACGTAGGAGTCGCATTAGATGAAGGATGAAGATGATTTGTGGTGACACAAATCTTTAGAGGAGGAGAACATTGTTTAGATGACTGATAAAGAAGGGGAGGACCGTGACTTAGGAGTCGAATTGGATGAATCTGAATAGTAGTTTGGATCCAAATAGTAGTTTGGATCCAAATCATTAGAAGAATCAGAAGAAATGTTTGGATTGGAATCCTCAGAAGAAGAGGAAATGTTTGGATTAGAATTAGAAGAAGAGTGGGGGGAACTCGAATAATAATTTGGATCAGAAGTGTCCAAATCATACCACCGACTATGAGATGAAGGTGGGGAATGAGTTACCCATATGGGCTCTCTAGCATGAAGAACCAAACGAGGTTTAGTTGTAATGGGAATCTTTTGATTTGTACACTGAAACTTTGATTCCTTATTGTCGTATGTATAAGGAACCTTGCAATAATCAGTCATTGTTGGCATTGTTTGATACAAATACCTAGACCTAAATAGTATAATTGAACCTCTTTAAAGTGAATAAGGTTTCATGTTAATTTGGGCAGCATAATGACAACCAACTAGACATTGTGTAAGTGCGAAGATGCATATATGATTTTCTGAAGAAGCTCTAAGGAAAACAGTCATTGTGACGATGGAATCTCAATGAGATCGAAAGGGATTGTCCTAGAAAATAAGTTTTCTGAATGAATAATCACAAGGAACAATCATGCAAGTGTGAAACACAAAGCCAATCAACAAGGAAATAAACCATATGAAAATGTGATGCAAAGATGATCAACACAACGTCAATATTTATGTCAAGCTTGAAATAAACAAGGCATAAATATTAGCAAAGGGTAGATGTGAATCCCAATCAAAGGATACCATGACAAGTTTAATAGCCAACAATTCCTAAATGTTAAAGGGTGAGGTTTACAAATGTAATCCACGCCACCACACCAATTGGACACGTCTATCAAGCTTCACGGAGAAGTGAGATATTAGTGTGAAAGTCAGATCGAAACGATGCAAAAAAAAATAAGCGACACCTTTTAAGATTTGGGAAATTTTTTTGAAATCAAGCGAATTCAAAGTATACTAAGGATGTTTTAAAATGTGGGCAGCGTAATGCCACCATGCGAATACTTAGATCACATTTATGAAAATCATGACATAAGTATCTTAATTTTGTTGAGACAATGCAAACAAGGTAACACGTCAAAGGGAGATCAAATGATAAATTAATCTAAACTATGATGATGATCTGGATGTGGGTATCAAGATCACACAGCTACCAATGGTATAAATACACCTCCGCACACTTTATACATTTAACTTACCCAGTAGTAACATGGATGGGCATAAATGGAAAAAAAGTGGTAGAAGCAACCGATCGGTAACACAAAGGTAGTCACTCTCCTTCCGATCAAAAATTTTCAAAAGAATGTGAAGGAAGTAAACAAAAAAATGGGATGAAAAATGTTGACTTCACTTCGGCAGAGTTTTTCCTCACCCTAAGGCAATTAAAAACTAAGTGAAAGTAACGTGTCACACATTTCACAATAAAAATATGGTTCACAACTCGAAACTGTTTTAGAATTGTCAAAGTGGGCTCCTGGCCAAAGTATATTCTCCTAGGTGGTTCTCTCGTCCTAGGTGTTACAAAGTTGTCTGAAGCGAGTGCAATTTACCCAGAAATTCACATTAACTAGTTAAGGAGTATCTCGGATTTACTTTACCCCCTTTAAGAACAGTAGGCAACTAGTGCGTCTATGTGTACTATCACTGGGGTCACCACATGGACAACTGGTAATGTTATCTCACAAAGGAATCACTAATCAAGTAGGTAGTGTAGAGCACTTCCCATTTCATCCACAAGGTTCCCTCTTGCGTGGACTACTTTGGGGTTCCTAGAACCACCCCCATTGTTGTACCTTAAGGCATTACGCCAAATGGGTTATGTTCCAGTTGAGCGGAGAGGGACATACCCTTTTCTAAAACCTACAATACCATGTTTTGAATGTGGTTTTTTTTTTTATCTTTTTAATTTAATGTGGTTTTAAGTAGCACACCATTTGGCAATATGCAAGAAACATGTGTATTAGTGGGCTTGTGTTTTTCTTTGACACCTTTCTTTGACAAGTGTTAGGTCCCAGTGACAACGATTTTAGTAATTTTTCATTGCAAGTTGATATCAATAAGGGGAATTTAAACCTTGCTTTTCATTCCTAACATCACCAAAAGGTACAAAGGAAGAGCATACACAAGTGTGAAAATTCTTACTAAATCACATAAATATTACTTTATCTTTTAGAAGAAGTGTTTTTAACATATGATACAAAGTTTTGCAAGTGTTTTTGATCTCCAAGATCACTTTTGAAGGTGCAAGGAGAGAGCATACACACTTTACAAACCTTTCTAAAGCTAAGAAATTAAATAATTAATTAAGTTAGTCAAAAATAACACCAAAATAACCCTATAAATAACTGATTAGTGCTACAAAATATTACAAAAAGTGTTAGAATGGCCAAGAAAACACTTTTTTGAACTTTAAGATACATTAGAAAATGACTATTTACCTAATAATGTAAACCATAAATTTTTGGTAAGTCAAAATCCTAATTTTATGATTCCATTATGTAGTTCACTTGAATACCTTTCCAACACAACAAAAACAGAGTCATTTCGAGTTCGGGAGCAAAAGTTATGGTCTTTAGAAGATTACTAATGATGCTTGTGCCACATCACATCGTACTCGCACCCCTTTTTGGTGCACTGTATCCACTTTTTTGGTGCTTGTGCCCCTTTTTTTGTGCCTGCACCCCTTGTTTGTGCTTGTGTACCCTGTGTAAAAAAAACACAATGAGATTTACGCCGCATGCACAAAATGGCGTGTGCACCCCCTATCCTGTAGGTGGCTAAAAAACACGTGATTTTTCAAAAATATCAAAATTTTATCTATTTGGTTCATTTTTTTACAGCACTTAACCTCCTTTGATCCTACAAAGAGAAAAAAAACAAGACAAACCTAACTAAACTAGTTAAGAAACATGATTTTTTTCCATTTAGAAACAAAATATTAGTGAAACTAAAAACTTGAACTAATCTAGAAACTTTGAAACTAATCTAGAAAGCTTTGAAACTAATCTAGAAAGCTTTGAAACTAAGAAATAGTTAGAAAGTAAAACAAAAAGCTTCAAAGTGAATCCATTAATGGAGGACGGACATAAGTGTCCCACTGGGCATGCCAAATGTGTGCAAGTGTTTTGTGCTTTTAGCTAAGTTAGATGAATGAGAACTAACACCTAAATAGTTCTATAACAATTAAAATGAAAATATCTAAACACCATCAAAGATGAGAGCTAAACAACATTAATACCTAGCATAATGCATTAAATTTGATATAAACAATGCTAAAGTATTTAAATCTCTACTTCTCTAGATTACCAACAAACAAGTAAATGGACCTAAATAAGCTCCATGGCAATCATTATTTGGTTGTCCTCTGTATCTCCAAGAACCTAGGAATGGGGGCTTATCAAAGTTGGGCTACAAGACCCTTTTGACACCTCCCATATGACCTAAGCACTTTAGGCTAGAATAGGAAGCTTAGCTCCTCAAGATGATGAAATCTCAAGAAAACAAGGTGCAAACTCTTAGTATATTTGTTATATGCTTTGCATTTCCTCTCTTAAGGAGTTTAGGTGTAAGTAAAAGGTAGGTGGAGGAATCTTTATATAGCCCAAAGGATAAAGGATTCAACACATCCTCATGAATGTGGGATAAAGGTAAAACATGATTAGGAATGGATAAGGTTTCTTTATTAAAGGCAACCTTAGTTTAGAAGGTTCTAATACATGTTTAGCAAGTCATGGGAGTTGGGGGTTTTTAATTAATCAAAGGTGATTAACTAATAGGTAGGTATAAGATTATAGAACCCAATTAGAAGAATATTAGTGTGATTTAGGCTATTATGAGGGGATTAAATCAATTAAACATTGATTTACTAGTTAAATGAAGGGGAAGGCTAATTAATTAATCTAGATAGAGGAAGTGATTAATTAACGAAAGGTCATTAATTAGGTTGTTAGCTGGATAGGAGACTTAATAAATTAGCGTATTGTAATTGATTAATTACAACAAGAGGGAATATGAGCACCTTTGACAATAAGTCGTCAATTTTCCGAAAGGGGATAGTTACTAATAATTTAAGTATTTAAATTTCTTAGGCATAATTATAGGTGTCTACAAGCATCCATCTGATTTTGATCAAGAAAACATTAGCAATTCAAATAATCCAAGGATGATTAACATTGGTAAATGTTTCTTACCAGAAGAGAAGAGAAGGTTTTTTGCTCTGCTAAAAAAGTACTCGAGATGTCTTGGCCTATTTCTATGATGAACTCAAATCTTTTCAGCCAAAGGAAATACATCACTCCATTCCTTTGAAAAAGGAGCTAAGCTCTTTATGCAAAAAAAAGGCTTTACAATCCAAATATTGTCGATGTTATCAAAGAAGAGGTGAAAAAGATGCTTAATGCTATAATCATTTTCCCCATCCACCATTCAACATGGGTGGCTAACATTGTGCCGTAATGAAGAAGAATGGGGAAATAAGGATTTGTGTAGACTTTCAAAATCTGAATCAGCCTCTCTCAATGACAACTACCCTCTTCCAATCATGGATCATATTTTTCGAGCAATCACTTGATCTGAAATTCTCTCTTTTCTTGTTGGATTCTTAGGATACAACCAAATCAAGGTGGTAGAAGAATATTGCAATAAAAAATCCTTCACAACACCTTGGGGCACATTTTCCTATAGCAGAATGCCTTTTGGCTTGATCAATGTTGGGGCCACTTTCCGAGAGCAATGCACTTGGCCTTCAAATATTTGAAATATTGCATTGTCATTTACATTGATGACCTCACGGTTTTTTCAAAGAGGAGGGGAGATCATATCTTTCATTTGGAGCAAGTCCTTGCAAGGTGTAGAAACATGGCATTTCTATAAATACAAAGAAGTGCATTTTTGGAGTCACGAAAGGTAAGTTGTTGGGACACATTATGAATAACCATGGAGCACACATTGATCCTTATAAGATCAGATCTATCCAAGCACTAGCCTTACAAGCCAACAAGAAGGGAGTTCATTCATTCTTTGGAAGGGTAAACTTCATTCATCTATTTGTGCCCTCATTTTTGAATCGACTAAGCATATAACTTACATGATGAATCCTCAAGCCTGTCTCAAGTGGAATAAAGAAGGAAAAAAACATTTGGGGAGATCAAGAAAGCCATTTCCAAAGTTTTAACTATTTTATCTATAGATTTCAATAAGGAGTTCATCATGTATTGCTATGCATCGAACATACCCTCTCTGTTCTCCTTGTTCAATTTTTTTTGAAGGTTTGAAGCACCCATTGCTTTCATGAGTTGTCCTTTGAAAAATAATGAGCTAAAGTATAACCAATTTGAGAAACATGCCTACACAAAGTGGTAAAGTCTGTTAAAAGCTTTAGATTCTACATTCTCAATTCCCATACAATGTTAATGGTCCCTAGAAGTGCAATCAAGTACAGCTTTAACTTAACAAGATCTTGGCACTAAGAGAGGAAGTTGGATTGCAAAGACCCAAGAGTATGACTTGGAGATTAGACCCTCTAATATGATAAGTGGAAATGGTTTGTGCCGGTGATGTCCGAAGATGCAGCTCTTAGGGATCAACAGAAGAAAAGGATTGTGTTTTCTCAACCTATTCACGAGACATTCCACAAGTGCTCTTTGTCACCACTATTGATGAGTGGTATGCTGACATTTCTTACTACCTCATTTATGGAGAATTCCCCCCTCATCTTGATTACAAACAAATAAGGACACTCAAGCTAAAGGTATCCAAGTTTGTGTTGTGGAATCATGCACTTTACAAGAGAGGCCTAGATGGTTGTTTCCTCAGGTGTGTAGATAAGGAGTAGTAGTAAAAGTTGCATAGGGCATAACATGATCAAGCTTGTGGTGGACATTTCTCTGCAATGGTCACCACACATAAGATCCTCAGAGGGAGATACTTTTGGCCCTCAATCTTTGTAGACACTCAAGATTGGGTTTCTAAATGCAAAGCATGCCCACAATTTGTTGGAAATCCAAAACTAGATGCATTACCACTCAGGCCTTTGGTGATTGAAGAACAATTTTAGCAATGGGTGATAGATTTTAGTTGTGTTCTAAATCCTCATTCTAGTGCAGGTCATACTTATATACTCAATGCAATTTATTACTTCACTTAATGGGTGGAATCCATCCTAACCAGAAATCCATCTCTAAAAGTGTCTCCGTGAACTTCATCAAGGAGAATATCGGTTTTCGTTTTGGAATACCACAGAAAATTGTTGTAGACAATGCCACCTATTTCTCTTGCAATGAGCTCACATAGTTTTTTTATGGCTTTGAAATCTCCCTATCTCACTCTTATGACTAATACCCATAGGAAATGGGAAATCTGAGTTAAGCAAAAAGAACATTGTGACCATTGTTTGTAAGTCGCAGACAATAATCGAAGGAACCGCACAAGAAGTTAGATGATGCATTGTGGGCGATAGGATCACTCCTAAGAATTAAATAGGTATGCCACCTTTCCAAATTTTTTATGGAGTTTAGGCAGAGATTCCTCTCAAAATTGAGATGCCATCTCTCAAGTTGTTGCAAGAAATAGAAGATGGTCAATACAAAGACTCCACTTGATAAGAGGATCCTCTTCTTGGAGAAGTTGGATGAAAGAAGATGTTAAATGGTGGAAAAAATTAAAGAACACCAATTGAACGTGAAGAAGATATTTAACAAGAGGGAAAAGGAAAGATAATTCAAGGTTGGAGATTTTGTCCTCCTTTCAGACAAGAGAAGAGAACCAAATTACAGCCATGGAAAGTTTGATTCATTATGGCCTAGTCCATTCTAAATTCACGGAGCTTGTGGTGAGATTTCTTTTGTCCTCTCATAACTGGATGGAACGCCATTGGAATTTCCTCGAAGTGGGAAATACTTGAAATTGTATCATCTGTGAAAGTGGTTTGTCCCCTGACTTTTACCATAGGTGTTTTCTTGGTGTGTTTTTTCCCTTTTCTATTGCGTGATTTTGGTTTAGTTTTGTTTGGTGTTTTATGGTTGTGTGTGGTTTGACTTGTGTGTTTCCTCATTTTTGCATTCTTTCTCAAAATTGTACATGAATCTATAGAGCCCAATGGATAAGGCACTGGTCAACGTAATATGTTTTGAAACTTGAGATTCTGGATCCTCATGTCGTGCCCTAGCTATGCCAAGCTCATGCCATGTCCCCAAGCTAGAGCTAGTTGTTGTCTCCCAAAAACTACTCTACGTTTTCATAGCCAAATTAATTTTTTTGAGCTCATGCCCTTCATTGGTGTTTAAGCCAAGTTAGAGATTCAAGAAATTAGCAAAAGTCATGCCCTAGAGTTGTTTAAACCTCTCTTTTGCTTATATTTAGAAATCCTCCATTTCCCATCTGTGGACGTAATGTCCTCTTTTCAACCTCAATTTTTATCGTAATTGTTCACTTGTTCTATGGCTTGGGTTGTCAAATCATTTTTTTAACTCCATGCTCTGTTCGTGAAGTAAATTTTAAAATTGGACTTAAAACGATGAATTTTTCTTCCTCTGTGTATTTTCCACAATCGGATGATGGGTGTCTTTTCCCACAAATTTTTACCTCAATGAATGGATGTACTTGGTCGATCCTATTAGATGGGGAGGAACATGTTTTTTTGGTGATCTTAACACTTTTGGTCACTTTTTCTCAAAAATGGTAAATTTTCCCCATGGCCCCGATCAGGATTTAAAGGTAAAAGTGAAAGTTGAAGCCTATAGGGAAAAAGTCAAAGTTGAAGCCCATAGGGAAAAATTCAATGGTGAAGCTCTTAGGAAAATTTAAAGAGGACGAATCAAGCCATCATGGTACTTTTGGAAATTTAACCAAATTCCCAATAGTGAAGTAAAAGTTCTAGAATGCTCCTCTCTTGGGTCTCAGCCCGCCGTTGAAAATTAAAATCGGAGCAATGCGGACCAAGGGAGGAAATTGAGTTTTTGAGACTTTTTCCAAAAAAGGTTAAAATGTTTAGAAAATAGCCATGACCCCATCTCCAACAAGAATTTGCCAAGTGTCCTAGTCAAATCAGAGCAACGGGTCGATGGAGGAAATTGAGTTTTTGCGCCTTTTCCCAAAAAAGGTTAAAATCTTGAGAAAAGGGAAGTGATTCCATTTCCAGTAAGAATGTGCCATGTGTCTAAGTTGAAAAGTCCAAGTGGGTCTGTGGGCCAATTTATTCCAAATTATAAAATCTCACAAAAGATCAAAAATGTAAAAGGCATCCCCATAACAGCTCCAATCCCTTCCTACCACGTGGATGACCCAATTTCAGAGTTAGAGGAGAAAATCAAATGGTCTATATTTAAACTGGCAAATTGAATGTAACGGTTGCTTTGCAAGATCTGGTTTTAACCTACCATGAACGTTTTCTTCACAACAGAGGAATTTGAAAAGGTGTTGAGTATTTTTAAAGTTGTAATGGTTTTTTTCGAAGAATATAATGACTTCTTGATGTCATTCCAAGGGATGCCAACCGACTTAAAAAAAGACCAAAGTGCTTTATGCCTGGAAAAGATAGAAAATGCCACACTGCTTCTATTTTATTTTCTTCCTCAAATTTCTTCCATTCTAAAGCTATGTACAAACTCTGCAAGAGCTTCAATAATAAAAGAAGGAATTTTTTCCTCTTTGATTGAGAATTAACTGGTACTTTTGACCAATGAGTTTTATTCGGTCTTGTAGCTTCTCCTGCGGATTTGTTTTTCTTCTAAATCTAAATCCATGCAAATGAAATTTCTAATTAATGTGTGTGGGCATCTGATATTCTACTCACAACATTAGTTTTCTCCTACCTCCATTTCCACTCCCCTTCCCCTTTTGAAAACAATTTTTCTTCACGAGTGAGACATTGCTAGCTTTGCCACGGGTCAATGGAGTGGCCCCTTTAGATCTCTTATCAAAAGGCCACCATTGAAATCCACTTTTCATGCATGCACATACATAAGCTTCATCATTCAAGTAGAGGGACTTAGATTCCCGTAGTGTTGGCTTCAAACCCACCAATTTTTCCACAAGATAAAAAATTTCACCAATAGAGGAGAGCATACGTTTCACATGTAAGAGACCTTTATCTTGGATCGTAACTAGAAACTGATGTGAACACACATGTTTGGATGGTATGAAATATAAGAGATATAACTAGAATGTGTAATGAACTAACCATATAAAAGTAAATGCAAGGAGGACTAAAGAAACCTAGATATGCAATATGTTGTGGATGGGTAAAATGGAATGCAATATGGAATGATAGGATTCAAATGCTCCCTGAATAAATTGAGATGTATGAAGTTAGTTTCATTTGGTTTTCCCCTTAACCAATAAACAATAAAACATTAACTATAGCACATCATTGGGAAATACTCGAATTATATGTATGTTGTTTCTAACACATTGTGATAATTCTACATGTGTATTTATTAAATGTGACCTAGAAATGATGTGTGCATGAACCTTATAGCCAAAGCATATATGAGGGCAAGATGAATGTAGTAGTGGTGATGCAACCTAAAGAGTATATCAATACTAGATGAATAGGGGGATTTTTTTATGTATCCTAAAGCGTATATCACTACAAGATGAATAGGAATGGTGATGTATCCTCACAACATATAACACTACAAGATAACGGAATAGATAACAATTTAGCTTATATCATATGTCACTAAAATCAGAATATCACGTGAAGAAAGGTCTAATGATGAGTGTGTGATGAAGATAAGGTCCATTTGATTGGTAAACCATCAGCCGAGTATTTACTTGAGGAACTAAAGTGCATCATAGGGTAGTGAGTATAGATTTTGTATGAAAATTTGGCATGTGTGATGATAATAGATGAACATATGATGTGTAGGATTTTTATATGCAATGTATATGATGTAATGAAAAAATTTATACATATAAAAATAGTGTGAAATATGTGGTATGTTATGTGTAGTAGAAGTACGAAAACTAGCTACAAGTGTGACACATGTATGATGAATACACATATAATGTATAGACGATGTGTGGTGTGTAAATGTGTAGTTCCAATATGTATTATAGACCCTAAAATTGTGATTCATGTATAATGATGACTAACATGATTTATGATGTGTAGATACCAATGTAAAAAGGATATAGACTAAATGTAGAGTGTATAACGAAAACTTTAATACATATGCTACAAGATGTGCACGAAGAGATGCAATGTGTAATACTTATTGTGTAGTGTGTGGGGTTCATGTGTCATACGCACTTAGTAGTCAAGTGTGAACAAAATCACAAGAGTGTTTCATTGGGTGATGATGACGGTAAAGTCTAGATTAATGTGTCTATGCAAGGATATTGATGGATGATAATGCAAAGAGGAGAGATGTGCTAATGATAACATGAGAGGGGATAATTTGTTAGATGTTATTCCCCTTGAGTATGTAAGATAATGATCTATCTAGGTGTGGAATAAATATCATGCCATGTTGGAGAATGTGGCAATGGGTAAGGAGTAGTGAGCATACTAAAGGATGGTGTGGCATGAAGAACAAATGGAAATTTCTTGTTTTGATGTGGAAGGAAAAAAGAAATAAGCTCGGGGTGATATCCAGGCCGAGCAAGGTGGATTGTGTCAGAATTGAAAGAGCTTTATTGAATCCTTTTGCATGATTTCCTAATCCACTTCCATTGAAACCATAGTAGCGCACATAAAGATAACCATGTCCAAATTATTCAAATTTAGTAGGATAAGTGGTTGAAGTATGGGATTGTGGTGAACGATCAATAGAGTTGTAATAAATAAATGGAGATGGATCTAATAGTGCTTCATAAACCACACTTTGATATATAAATTTAATATGTGTATGTAGTTTTGAAGGGACCGCATTCATGGTATGGATCTAAGGACGTCCAAGGAGAAGATTATAATCAATATTGTTAGGCATAAAATGGAATGGGACAGACACAATCTATCACCCTCGAGTAATGGGAAGTGTAAATTTACCTAAGACTCATTTAGGAACATTATCAAAGGCATGAATTGAAATATTTTATGGTTTTAAGGATTTTTAAGATAAGAAAATTTATGTGAGAAACATGAGATTATAGATGTTAAGCCTAGATCAATTGTAAACTACAACGCATTTTACTCCCTTGTTATTGACACAAAATTCAATATAGAGGGGGACTTATTAATTAAGATAGAATGAGAATCGATTTCCATAGATGTAAATTTTATATGATCTTCATTGATAGATAAAGCAATAGTAAATATTTGGTAAACATATTCAATAGAGCTATGAGAATGAATATAAGTGTTAGTCACAAAGATATGATTTTCTTTTGAGAATCAATATTATCATGCAAAAAGGTATGGACAGATACCTTCATGGAGAAACGACCTTAAGATAATGAGGTGGAGAATATGAGGGGATATAAGAGTGCTCGAACATTGGGTTCACAAAACTAATTAAATAAAATATGGAATAATGGTAGTTAATCTAACTAGGAAGAGTAGTAAATAACAATAAATAAAAGCGGTAAATAAATATAGAAAGTTACCCAAGAAACTAAACCATTGAAAATGTGAAACCCTAATAGACATGTAGGGTTGGAAAGATCTTAGCCATTCTATAGGCTAATCTGGATTTTTGTCAAAGAAAATGAATGATCTAAAAGAAGGAATGAACACATAGAGGTCCCAAAAAAGGATAGATCTCGAGTTATTTGGATAGACTAAGATGCCTCACAGAGGATAGGAGTGCTTATGGGAGCCCTAGTTTGAGTTCTAGGTTCCTTTGTATGTGAAGGAGATCCGAAAAATATTTTTGTAGGTTTGTTAGATAATATGAACCATTCAATAGCTATAACAATAGCTTTGTTGCGAGTGTGCTATATTTCACTAGTAATCAATGATGAAGAGGAGACTGCAAAACCCCAAGACAAGCATCAAACCATAAAAAAATATGCATGTGAAGGGTTCGACTATACTCATATGCCACAATGATGGAATTACTAACTAAGTGTTGTACTATATCTTAGACATAATGTAGTTCTATTTTCTTCGTATGTAATCATGCCCTAGTTCTCTTGTGCTAGTCACACTTTGTGAAAGTAGTGAGTAATAAATATGTGTAGAAAAATGTACTAGAATGGTGGATGGATTAGAATAAACTTCCTCCTATTCTTGTGTGATAATGATGAACCAACCTTTTGCCTTGTGATGGAGCTGGATGGATACAAATAGATCCTCCGATGGATGCAATCTTAGCTAATGATAGTAGTGACTAGTGCTTGGTCCCTCATTATGGTCTTAAAACTTTATATTTATATGTTTTCTTGTTCTAATTTCATATTTAACCCCGAAAAGGCCAAAAGAAAAAGGAAAAGTGTTTAAATGACTAGAAAATGCCAAAAAGGTGGTTGGAATGTAGGAAAAGGATCAAGTGCCCCGATCGGGATCAAAGCCACCGAAGGGCACTCTAGTACTAGCCTGAGCACCCTAGTCAACGATAAAATTACTCAATGTAAGGAAAACCGACTAAGTATGTATGTGGTGAAGGTCAGGAATTATGAAGGAAAGTAAATAACAATTACCAAGAGATTGAGGCTAAATATTACTTTCTTCCCTCAAAAACCATATGAATAATAGGATAAGCTCGGGACTAAATAATGTCTAAAGTGCATGATTTTTGTCTACAAATGGCTAGCTCTTTTGGATGGGGTCGTGGATCCTTATTATTCCACACAGAGAATTGGTGGGTGTATTTATCTTTGAAACACCTACAACATAGTCTCTGCATTTGTTGGTCTAATTTGTATCCTTAGGTATTATTCATTGCATATCAAATAAATGTGTTTGTACAAAATAAATAATCTATTTGAATGCATAATCTTTTATAACAATTACAAAAACCAATAAGGTCATTATCAAGTGGTAGGGGGAATATTTGTGTGGAGGGGGAAGCATGTGTGTCTTTCTTGTCATGATGTGATACATTCAGATTGTTTTTATTTGACCATAGATGCGTCGTCATCATTTAATTAGTGCATTTTTCTTCTAAGAATAATCCATCCGCTAGTTTGCATTGATCATAGTGGTCATGTGGTTTTGATATTTGTAGCATGGAAGGAAAGAATTAAAATAAATTGAAATAAATTATACAAATCATGTGAGTATAATGTATGGAATGTAGTTCTGAAGTAATTACGCATGCATAGGTGTGTTGGTAACATATAGAAGCATTGGAATAAATTAATCAAGTAGTTACATGAAGTAAAAGTGGAGTAAATAACAACTTGTTAAGTTTATAAGAAGATCATTCTTTCTTGTCAAGAGCATATGTAGGTAGGGTTCAAGTAGGAAGAAAGATTAAAAGTACATTGGGTGAGTACCTTCGAGTACCTACAGTGGCTGTGATGTCATGGGTGGGAAAGTAGGGCACACTAGAAAAAGATGGGTCTTAATGGGGATCTCCTTGTTTTTTAATATTGGCTAAGGTTTACATCAAGGAATGTACACCAAGCTGTATTTTTATGTAATAAAGTTCTCCTTCATGGGATATTTAATATATGGATGAGGTGTAGGGAATCATTTAAAATATATTTGTTGACGGTGGGATTATTTAACATGAAAATGTCCATAGAAATTTATATATCCAAAAGCACATATATGGATGTACATACACATATATAGACATGTAGGAATTATAAGGTTTGTTGACCTCAAGCTTCAACAAAAGTGTGAGGGTTAAGAAGTTTTCCATTCTTTTAAGGATGTGCAAGGAAAAGTGATCTAATATAATTTACAAATAGAAAGAATATAAAATCAATTAACAACCTTTTCTTCAAACATGAGTCTTTATTCATATCTCAAATAGATTAGATTAGTCTCATACACAAATATATAATCTCTCTCTATTTTCTATATTATATACATTTCTTTTTTTTTTGGTACACAAGTCTTATGTCGTGAGGCATACATCTATGGTCTTCATCCAGCACACCATATACATTTAATTAAGTACAATGAATATATTTCCTACAAAATAATCAATAAAAACTTCTTTTTGTCACACCCCTATCACCTCTTTCCTGATTTGTTTCTATTTTTCTTTGATATGTGGCTTTGTGTCGATTCCATGAATTTTTCCTTTCTCCCACATCTTATTATGTCTATCATGACTTTCTTCCTTTATCCATGTATTTTTATAATTCTCGAGGATTCCTTATTCTATCTGTGGTTCCTTCCTTCTTCACGAGGGTTTCTTGTATATTACGGATTGTTCCAAAACTTGATTAAGAATTCTCACAACATCATCCCCGAATTCAAATGTTATGTTTTCCTCAAGATAACCAAGAGATGAATAACCCTATCTTCTTTCACAAAATTTGCACAAATTTTTTTATTAGATATTAATGGTACCTTGGCATCAACCTCAAGAACTTATACATCTAGGATAAGGAAAGGTTCCCTCACTTGATTTTCCTGACTATATTTATGGGATGCCACCTTGAGGAAACATAGGAATCAACCCCTAGAACTTAGATTTATAGTGTAAAGAAATGTTCCCTGTCTCGACTTGCTCGTTGGATTCATGGGACATCATCATTTCCCTGAAAATTTTTCTCCCATTTTTCTTCATGGTGGAGTTTCTAGAATGCATTTTTAATATGAGGAAAAAAATTTCTTCTCAAAAATTTACCAAAAATTTAGATGGATGTTAATATCTTGTATCCATTTCTCGAATATGTGAATTTTCTTGAAACACTGGAAGGAGATCTCGAAGGAGATATCTTCGCTTGTATTTTACCAAACCTTTATTGTGAATTTATGAACTCTTGTTTTATTCTTATTAGCACCTGCTATGCTAGTGTTGCATTATTACATGTTTTTGATCCTTTTTGTACTCTTATATTTCTAGGTTTAATATTCTTCTCGTGATTTCAAAGTAAGTTTTCTTCATTGATATCCTTCTTTTTCTTTGCTAATATCATATTTTATAGACTTTATATGTAGTTTTTGTTCTAATTTGTCTATTTAATATTTTTTTGTTGAGTCCCAGCTTGGCCACCCTATTGCATATGTATAGTATATTGTGGAATTGTAGAGCTCTATCTCGTAGTTTATTAAAATTGGTTTGCTTCTCGCTTCCTTCATTTTTTATTTTATAAGACTTGTGGTTATAGAATATGATCCTTATATTCTTTGATGGATTCCTCATGTGTCTTCTTCTTGTAATTTTCCTGGCTTATAAAATTCTTCATTATCATTTCTTTGACAAAATTTTATTTTTCCACTTATATTTCTAGACAGGAATCAATTTTAGTGTGTGGTTTTGATGTATGGATATACGAGATTATTACATGCATTGATTATTCCATGTCTATGCATTTTTTCATCTAGTATAGTTTTACACTTTGATCTCATAATTGATTAGAAGGAGTATTCTTAAAGGGTGAGTGTACTATGAATCCTTCATATGTATATTCTACCACACTTTTTTCGCAACTAGATGAATTGATCTTTATTCATTTTCACAGACCTACTTGATTTTGGTCAATGGGTCCTTAGCGGTCTGTAGAGTTACTATGTAACTAGATTCCTTCGTTGTTTAAGATAGTGCTAAGGGTGGTACTTATATTTGAATTTCATAATTTGTATTCTATTTTGGTATATTTTGTAACTCCTTTATTTCTTCTTCCTCATTGTTCTTTTTTTTTTCTTCCTCCTATTTCTTTATTTATTCCTTTTCTACTCTTTCTTTCTTCTTTTCTTATTTTTTTAATTTTTCCTCTCTTGTTCTTATTCTTCTTCTTATTTTATTCTTCTATATTCTTATTCTCATTTCTTGATTTCTCTCTTTTCCCTTTGTTTCTACTTTGTCTTTGTCTTTATGCTTCTTCTTTCTTCTCTTTGTTCATTTCTTCTTCTTACTTTTTTCTTTTTGTTTGTTCTTATTCTTTATTCTTTGTTTCTTCTTTATTTAATATTCCTTTTCTTCTTCATCTCTCTATTTTTGTTTTTCCATCTCCTTTTCCTCATTTTATTTTATTTTTCTTCCTCCATTGCATTCCATACCTGTTATCCAAAATTCACCCTCAAGGTAATTTTGATAACATGCATCAAATTCTTTAATCCCAGCAGATAGATTGAGTCGGGCAAAGGATTCATGTTTCTAGGGTCCCCTCATATTTTTCTAACTCCCCTGTCCAAGTAGAAGAGAGCAAGTTCTGAGAAAAATGAAAAATTTGCAAAAACAAGCTCGGGCCAGGAAAAATCACGAAAAATGGCTAAGTCCTAGTCCTCGCAAAGATTTGGGACAAGTGGGACAAAAAGGCGCGGATCGGCCGAAATGAGCACAGGCCCCGGAAGCAATTGGGACATCTGGGACAAAAGTACACGGCGGGCGCGAAAAGCCGATCTGGCCAAAAGAGAAAATTGGCTAATCACCGAGAGTCGCCTTTGGGACAAGCGGGCTGCGAGAGATGCGAACCAGCCAATCAGGCGAAATGAGTCAAGGCAGCCGAGAGCAGTCAGGACGCGCGGGCCAAAAGCGCGAATCTGTGAACCGCTTAACCGGCCGAAAAATGAGAACTTTGTCCCGGCAGCTTGGGCCGAAAGGGCGCAAACCGGCCGCCACGCCCATTTGTCCCAGACGGTCCGAAAGCAAATGGGACATATGGGCTGCGAGTACGCGAACCGGCCGAACCGGGTGAAATGGGAACAAGCAGTCCGAAACAACTGGGACATTTGGGACAAATGGGCGCGAACCGGCCGGTTCGCCCGAAATCAGCACAAGGAGCACTGTGCTAAATGGGACAAAGGGATGCGCGGGACGCGAAAAGCTGAAATGGCCGAAGGCGGGAGAAAAGTCAACGCTTTGTCCCGTGGAACTTCAAACGCCTTAACTTTTGACTCGAGCTCGATTTTCACAAAATTGGACTTTCTGGAACGAGCACGACGTCCACTACGCCACAAAAACTAGATTTCTTATTTTTAATGAGGGTAGATATATTTAAATAAAGGAAACATATTCGGCTCCAGTCAGTTAATGCTCATTCCCGTCAAATGACAGAAAACGCCTGCCAGGCCCAAAAGAGCTGCCCGCACTCAGAAGGCCATAACTTTTGCATTTCTCAACGAAATCACACAAAATTGGTACCGTTGGAATCATGGTTCTGATCCCGACGCACATCAATCAAGAAATTCTAGATTTGATCAGAAATTGATAAATATTTTTAAGAAAACGTGGCCGGATTCATAATGTTGTGTTTTATTTGGTAGCTGGAGTGCAATTAAGAGGCATGGTCATCATTCCTTCTTCTCTTTGCAGACATGGGACAAGATGGGGAGCCTTTTGCAAGTAATGTATACCCATTCCACTCAATTTAATGCCTCTTACAGGTGGTTGAAGGACAGATTTCGGGATTTCCATTTTCCCTTCTCTTTTCCTTCTCATTTTTCTATAAATTGGAGTGTTGGGCTCATTGTAAAGGGGGAGAGTTTTTGGGTAACAAAGCTCTATCAAAATTTCTTTGTGAAGCCAGTGTGTTGCAGGCCCTTGTAGTGGACTCCTTGCATGGTGATCCAGGCCCTTATCTTGTAATAGATTGAATCATGTGCATATCATGAAGCAATAAAATACCGGTTGTGGATATATCTTCCCCGCTGTGCTTTCTTGCATTCTTCTTGCCCCTTTGATCCTTCTATGAGAATATTGTGTCTATCTATTATGTTCTTGCAGGAATTCATTATCATTGTGTGTGCTTGAAATATTACTGTGAATGCATTTTGCTAGATTATGGAGAACTGTCATCACCTCTTCTAGTGTGCACTTTGCCTCTGTATTTCACACATTTGGAGACTACTCTCCCATCCTCCTTTTCTGGTGTATCACCGCTTTAGTGTAGGCTTTCATTTTATGTATTCTCTTTCCCTGGTCCCTTGGAAATTTAGATTAGAATAGTTAGCTTATCCTGCATTAGAGTAGATTGTGGCAGGTAGTTTAGGAGCAAGAACCAGCTTTCTCTGGAGGTCTGTCTCAAGTAGCAAGTCCCACAACTTGGAGATAGTACCCATGTTATCCAATCACACTGTGAGTTTAAATACATGCACAGGGGTGCTGTGATTCGGTGATAACAATACCTTTTCCTCCTTTTGTTTATTTTTACCTTATTAGATCTTCTTCCTCTCTTTTGGCTTTCCTCTATTCTCTTATGTTGCTTTTTTATTCATCTTCTTTTGTTGTTTTCCTTTTCTATTCTTCTATTTCCCATTTCCTCATTTCCTCCTCTTGTATTTTATTCTTATGTATATATTCCTATGTGTTTGTATCCTCCTCTTTTTGTTTCCTTTCTTCTTCCTCCTTTGTTTCTTTTATATTTTTGTTAATATTTAATTTGTTCCTCAATTGTTTCCTTGGCTCTTCTTTCATTTTGTATTCTTCTCTAGGTTGTTTAGCCCCTTCATGCTTTTAGTTTTTTATTTTTTAATGATTCGATTAATTCATATACCTTGTCTATGTGGTTTTGATACTTGGTTTTATTTTTCTTCTTTTTTTTTAATTCCCTTATTTATTTTATGAAGAGATAGTAGTCTTTTTATCTCCTCTATATTTTTTTGTGGTTGGATAGCTTCTAGTAATTCATGGGGTAGGAGGTGAATTATATCTCCTACTATGAAAGTTAAATTTTCCATGTAATAAATGATATCTTCTTCTATTACCACTTGTTATGTCCTCGTGTTTACTTCATATTGTAATGCAACCTAAGAAACACCACCTTTAGATAAACATATCTTGTAGTACATCGGTAATAAATCTTTAGATAATGTTGTTTCTTCCCATGGTTCAGCTTCTCCTTAAAATTTTGGTTCTAATCCCATTGGTGGTGAAGAAGGGGAAGATGGAGTGTATTATTCTTTTGATTTAGATATTTGTAATGCTTCATCTGAATATTCTTCTTGTTCCCGAGTGTCTTATGTTTCTTTCATCATTTTATTTGAGGCCATTTTTATTTTTCTATTTTGTGGCTAGCATCAAGAACTTTTCCTTTATTTTCCATTATTTTGCATGTTACAAGTCCTACACTAGTAGCTTCGATTTTTTGTTTCTTATTTTCTATTTGGTTCTAGATACTTTTTCATGTATTCCTCCTAGGTTTATTCTATTATTTCATTAATATTTGGTGGCACTGGTTTTCTAGGGTCCACAAGAAGATTTCTTATTTCTTATATAGATGTGGCCACCAATTCACCTGAGGATTCATAGGGTAGTGGGGGTATATGTGTTGTACATGGAATAAAGGGTCTGAGAAAGGTATAATCTATGTCGGCAATGAAGATGACTTCATTTTTGTATCTTGCCAAAAATATTTAGATACCCTAGCTTTGTTTCACTACTAATTGTCTAGTTCCAATGTGTTCATTTGTTCCCAACCTATCAAGAATGTAATTTGGAAAATCCCATCCAATGTGTTCATTTGTTCCCAATTATTTTTGGCAATAGGTGTATCTTTTTCACCATTTAATTGGTTTTGTTTGGGCTTGAAGGATTTTATTGAATTACATGGCCAAATAATAAAAGATAGCCATAAAAAAAAAGCGTATGTTTTCCTCTTTGATTTTCCTAGTGTTCTCATGATTTTGGAGGCCAATAGTTTAGAAATATTGTATTCTGAGTGTGAATTTACCATATCTAGGGAAATTTGGGCACTAAGTCCATGAGCTCCATCTTCACGATTTGTATGATAAAGTCTTAGAAAAATAGCCTTCGGCGGCATACCTAAGAGTATGGTTTTTGATAGCTTTAATTTTTACTTCATTTTTGGTCTTGGTTACTCCCATCGCATGTGTTGTTTCTTTCATGGGGTTTTAATCTATATGATGTTTGAGTGTCCTATCTCCAATAACCTTGTAACCTTAAGCAATGACGTCTATGTAAATTTAATATTCCCGGTCTAGATATAGAATTTTATTATGTAGTAGACTTAGAACAACCCCGATTTTGTTATCAACATTGATGAAATAAGGGATGTGGCTTCATGCGTTGATCTTTAGCTCCCCTATGACTTTTCTAGTCCTTTTATATTCTAGTTCTTTTATAGTATGGTTCACTTGAAGTAGCAGCTTGTTTATCCATGTCTAACCATGTGTGATCATATTCTACAATCTTAGAATAGATGTACTTTCGAAGGTTGCGTGTATGTGTGACTTTGAATAGAATTTAGAAAAATGCCCCCATTTTGATTGTGCTTAGAATATTTGATGGAGTATTTTTGGAACTTAGGTTGCGAAAGATCTTCTTGTGCAAGAACAATTGGGGTATCCATCTTTCGTGATTTTCCTTGGTGTACACTAGTTTATTTCTTCTTCATGATTTTGTTAGTAGCTCTTTTATTGTTCCACTTCACTCTTGATGCATTAAGCCCTTATGGATTCATGCTTTTATAATTTCTTCATGTTTAAGTACCACATTTATTATATTTTTGGAAAGAATCTATGTCGACATTTGCATCATGTTTTTTAGCTCATATATTTATTTGTTATGTTGTGCAGATTCACATTTTGTTCCAAAGTTTCTTCCTTATTTCCATAGTTTTTACTTGCTCTTACTTTTTCATTGATTTTCCCTTTGTTCCATGGATTTTTCTTCATATTTGCATTTTTCCTTATCTTCACGATTTTTATCTTTTTTATGTGGGTACTTTTTCTTTGTTACATGGATATTCTTCCTCTACAACTTTTTCTTTGTTATGTGGGTTTGGTTCCTCCATGAATTTTTCTTCGTTATGTGGGTATGTTTCCTCTAGATTTATTTCTTCATTATACAAGTATGCTTCCTCAATGAATTTTTCTTTTCTTATTATTTTCTCTAGTTCCATATTTTTTTAATAGTAAGGATTCCGTTATGGGTTTTCATTGTACTCCTCCGTCTATCCACCAAATTTTGAGTTTTCAAATACGCCGGTTATTTCTTTTACTACAATAATTTTAATTATGGTATTATTTTAGCCACACTTTGCATTGATGTTGAATGAAAATTCTTCGATTTGTAAAGTTTGAAGGTTTTTGGCTCCTAATGGTAATATATAATTTATAATGTAAGGTCCTAACCATTGAACTTTGTGTTTACAAATATTCTTCCATTTATTGTCATATAATATTACATGGTCCCCTGTGTATAATTATTTCCTTTTTTATGGCAGTAATTACATGATTGCTATCTACTTTTCTCCTTGGTTTTATTATACCTAGCTATAAATATTTTTTCATCCAATTTTTATAGTTCAATAAGTCTTTCATGTACTAAATAATTATTATTCATTATGAATGTCACTGCACTCTTAATATTGGGAGAATGAATTCTATAGGAATTATGGCTTCAAGTCCATATGCCAATTGAAATATAGAGTATTTGGTCATCCTATTTTAGGTAGTGTGGTAATCCCATAGTGTTGTTGGTATCTTTAGGTTCCAATCTAATTTTTGAGTGAACATATATTTATGAGTACCTTCTCTAGAACCTTGTTTAATGACTCCAATGTCCCATTATGTTGTTGATGACATGATCTACTATGGTTATGATTTTTCAAAAAATCCATACAATTCCTTAAAAGTGGGATTCAAATTTTTTTACTTGATCACTTGTAATTCTATGGGGACATCTAAACCGTAATGATGTGTTCATAGATAAAATTTGTTACTATCTTGGTAGTGAAATATTTTGTTGGGATGGCTTATACAAATATAGATAATGATAAATATTGTCCTCGAGAAGGCTTTCCATCTAGTTTAACCGGTCCAATGAAATATATGGCCCACTTCTCAAATGGGGCTAGAACTAGGACTGGTCTTAAAGACATCTCATATCTTACATTCGAGTGTTCCAACCCATCTGCATATGCCACAATAAGTTGTGTTCTTATGTGCATATTTGAATATTGGATGCCACCATAGTCTTGTCATTATTACTTTCCAATTTTTTTCTTCTCCTCCATTGTGTCCATTGACTATGACTTCATGATTTTTTACCAGTATGTTCTTTTGTTCTGTTCTATGGAAAGCCTTATAAGATGGCCATCATGTCATTTCTTGTATAAGTGTCCTTAAATTAAGGTGAGGGGAAAATGCCGAATTAATAAGTTCTTGTTTTGTTTCTTTGTATATTCACTAGGGAATTATCCTGTAGCCAATAATTGTGTTATATCATCAAATTATTTTGGGATGGCCTGAACTCTAAATAGATGTGCTATAAGGAATTCAGCATCAATAGGTCCCTCATCTTCCCCTATTTCTATCCTTCATAGATAATTTATTCCATTGTCAAGCTTACTCGATTTTATAGTAATAGTAAAGTCAAACTCTTGAAGTAACATTAAACAACTACATATTCCTTGATGTAGTACTTGATTTATTTGGTAAATAATTTAGTTGTATGTGGTATGTGGTATGTGTAGAAAAATATGATGCATTCAAAAATAATGTATATACTTTATTATGGCATATACCATGCTCAACACATCTCTTTTTGTAGTCGAGTAATTCCTTTTAGATTTAGCTAATTTATGGCTTGCAAAGGCTATTGGATGATCCATTTCATCTCTTGGTTGTGTCAATACTACACCAATCACAATGCCCGATGCATCTACATGTACATGGAAAATAAATTTCAAATATGAAAGTATTAAGATTGGTGCATGAAACATTTTATCCTTAAGAACCTCAAAAGCTTTAGCACATGTTTTAGTCAAGTGTATATGTTTGTTCATTCTTCTCTTTGATATTTTTTCCCAAGGAGCATCGATTTCAATGTATTTTATTTGAAATTTTCTATGATATCTTGCATAACAAATAATTTTCCTCACCTCTTTTTTTGTCTTGGGAGGTGCTAAGTTTACAATAACTTAAGTTTTGAGTGCATCAATTTGTAAATATTATTTCCAAATCACATGACCCAAAAGTGTACCAAAGGCGGTAAAAAATATTTAATTCTTCAAGTTTATGGATATCTATACTTCTATGCATCTCTAGAGGATGAGTCTCAATACTTGGATATGGTTCTTCAATAGTCCATACATGGTCCAATCATCTAGATACACCTCCAGGAAATCATGGATAAAATCTTTGAATGTATTAATCATTATTTTGTTGAATACAACTAGTGCATTATTTAATCTAAAAGGCATGAAAATTTACATGAAAGATCGCCATTCTGTATAAAATGTGATTTTAGGTCTAGGGAAATTTTGACTAGATGGTAACAATAGATATTATCATTGAAGAAGTAGACTTCTCTTCCTACTACATTTTATAGAACCTCTTTTGTGAATGGAGTAGGAAATAGGTCATGAAATTAGGATTTATTGAGCTCTCTATAATCAACACATATTAAAATTTCCCATGTTTTCCTATTTTGCATCACCATAGGGATTACCCAATCTGAATCAATGATAGGTTTCATGATGCTTGCATTCAACATTTTGTCTATTTATTTCTTTAGCTTAACCTTAAGGTTAGGGTTTAATATATGAGGATTTTTCCCTAATGTTTTGATTCTATCCTTAATTTTAATTTTCTTGGTTCCAAATTTTTCCTTTGTACCTAGAAACTCGTTAAAATATTTGGGGAATATATCCTCGAATTCTTGAAGAATTTATACTTCTTTGGTCACTTATTGCTCGACCAATAGTCTCCTATCTTCGCATGAGCTTCTCATCTCCATATATACAAATATTTTCAATCCTTATCTTTTGAGGATGGAAATAGTATTTTTCATCTTCTTGTTTTGTCTCTATTACTTCTCTTTCTCCTTCTATCTCCTTATACCTCAAGTTTTCAAGTTTTTTGTCTTTCTATCATTTCTCTACTGCAAAAAAATAAGCCATCTCTGTAATTTTATTTGGATGTTCTTGCTTTTGTGGTTCTTTAAGTTCTATTTTATTTTATGAACATTTTTATGTGGTTTCTTATGGATTTAAGAAAAGAAAGGTCCTTATTTTTATAATGCCCAAAGGATATTAAGATTTGCATCCCATAAGTTAAAAGAATAGGAAAATCTTTAACAATTTTGTCCCAACTTTTTGTCTCTTTTCTTATTTCCTAATGCATGTACAATGATCAAGGTATGGGTCCTAATGTCCATACGAATAATGGAGTCCATACCAAAGGATTATTTTCACCACATATTTTCCAATTTCTTTCACATGTTTGAATGTGTCTCTGTGGTCTCATTTTCATACATAATCAAGTATGGCCACATAATAACCTTTCCTCTCCAAGTATCATATTTTTAGTAATACAAATCGAAGAATTAAAATGACAGATTATTATTTTTTCTCATTTCCCACCATCTTAAAACATCAATTATTATGCTATCGTATAAGGATTCCATTATAACTTTATCATTTGGGAATATTATCTCTATTTGATCCAAGTAGACTTCTAAGTATCCAAACCCCCGAATATTTGGTAATGTTTTGTGGGATGGCCCAAAGATTAATCTATATATTCATTTGATTAGATTGTCCTTTAGTTGTTCATTGGTGGGATAATATATGTCTTCTTATTTTAATTTGTCTCATGCAAACCAAATTTTTTTATTTATGGGATCTACGGGATTGAGGTTATCATCATCTATGGTGATTACGTGACGTGACACTCTTCTTACGTAATACACCTTCCTTATTCTTGATTCTTGTAAACCATGTATCCATGCCTCAACAATCTTTTCGGAACTTTCATTCATATATTTGATTTTGAATAAGATTTATCCTTCATAATTTGGTTCATTTTTTTATCAATGTTGGAAAATCAATTTTGAAAATATACCCCCTGAATATCATCGAAATCCTCTTATTCAAAGTGTCATGCAAAACTTCTTTAAACCATGTGACACTAATTCCTACACGTAATAATATGTGGACACAAAGTCCATATAATTTTAATGTTACCTCTTCTTCTTCTGAATTTGACAATGTGTTGCAATCAACGAACCATTATAAGACGTAGATGGCATTGTATGTGGTTTTTAAAGCAAAATTCTCTATAACTTTACAACTGACCATCTTTTTAATTCCAATGAATTGAATTCTACGTTCTTTAGTTCTCTTGTAGGTTATTTTGATTAACCATCTGCTAATCTAATATAATGTCTAGCGGGTTCTAAGGGAGGTCTACATATATTCTCCCAGGTCATTTTAGACATAATGTTTACATCCACACTAAGATCTAGAATTACTTGGGTAATATTTGTATCTAATATGTCCACATCAAAGTATATAGTGGATTTGAACCATGTTCATTATGTTTTGAAGATATTTCTCTTTTTCTTGTTGTGTCCAGCTTCAATCCTCTAGACATGAAAGTTCTTATCTTCTTTATTACAATATTTATTGAACTATTTTAGATTATCTACAAGGTGAGATATGATGGTTTATCTTTCTATCTATTTAAGGGAAATAATCTCATCTTCCATAAAACAATTCTTTTATGTTTCTTCCTGGGATTGTTCCTTCATAAATATTTCCTTGCTTTTCTCCATTTACTTATCATGATTTTATTTCCTCAAAGTCCCAATCTACACTATTTGAGGAATATTCCTCAGTAGGTAGCCTGATTATCTTCTTCTTTTAAAGTGTAGCATCATTTTTTGTTGCACTCCTAGTTGTTACTATAATTCTATATTTTGGTTCTTCATGGTCCTTACTTGATTTAGAATATTTTCTTTTGAAATAGTTTTCTTTGGCCTCTTCCTTTTTCTTTTCTTTTTCTGGTTTGCTTCTTGAGCTAAATGCTTTCTCCTTGTCTCCTCCTGTCTCTTCATCATCCCATGGTATCTTGGTAATGTGTTGGACATTTTTCTAGGTGTCTCTTCCTAAGGATTACGTTTTTATACTTCCATTTCTATAAAATTGAGTAGCTTCCAGAAAACTAAATGAGTCATTATCTCATTCATGATAGAAATTATAAAGGTTGGGATCTATCTAATTTTTGGCTATATGTTTGTCCTGTCCACATTTGAAAGAATGTTTGGGTATTCTATATTTTTAGTAAACCCATGACGTTTTTTAATCTTTTCCTTGGTATCCTTATACCCTTAATATACTCTTCCTTCTTGATAATTATTATATCCTCCTCTATAAACTCCCCTATATCCTCCTTTGTATCCTCCACCATTGTATTGTTTATAGTTGGGATTTTAGTTATTACCTTGGTAACTCCCTCCATTGTGAGGTTGTCCTTCTTGGTGATTTGTATATTTTGGAGAAGTAATTGTTTGATATGAGGGTGGTGGGTTAATTGTTGGTGTTGGTTTTTACTATGAATATTGGTGGGTAGGCCTTGTGTTCTACCTAGATACCATAACCCTTTGGGTATTATATTTTTAATTATTCAAATGCATCTATAGAAGGAAGGTATGGTTGTAATGATTAAAATATGCACAAGCTATGCAATAAATTATTAGTTTCTAGGTAGAGATACTTATTAAAAAAGGGAAGGTATCTTGAGTTTGTTAATCTCGTAACTTTTGTAAATTATGCAACAAGTTCTTTCTATTGTGGGTATGGTAATCGAGGAAGTTGTTTGCAATGAAACTTGTCGATATCCACAACTCTCTTTTCATTTTCTAAGTAAGGACAATCTATTTTACTATGTCCCTTTGCACAACACACTAAACACCAGATTTTAGGTCTAACCTTATTTCTTGGTAATGAGCAATTTCTAAGATCATCTTTTCTCTGAATTTCTTATTGCACTTTTAGTTTGGCTAAATCCAATTGTACTCGTTCCATTTCTAGTTTAAGTGAAGTCTCTCCTTATCTTCACGAAGGTTGAGAATCTATCCTAATGTCCATCTCTATATCGTTTGAGAGGTTTTGAAGGGTTTTACATCTAAATATATTCTAATAGAAGATAAAATTCCTCAAGTAAACCATTCAATGTGTTTCTTTTGTGAGTTGATCTTCAAATTTTCTGGTTACATTTATTAATTTTTGGCTGAATTACTTGAGCATTTTATCTTGTTTCGAACAATTTCTCTCATTTTTAAACTCCCTCTAAAGGTACCTCTTGAAAGTGACATTCTATCCTAAATTTCTTCTCAATTGCACCTCAATCCTTAGAGTCATGTGTATTCATCTTCATGTACCAATGTAGGGTGCCCTCTCTAATAGTTCCTATGATGTCATATAACTTTGTTGTATCATGTGTAATATTATTAATATTCCAATATGAATCCAAAATGAATAAGTGTTCCTCAACATATTTTGTGTATTATCCAAATCCAAGTAGCTTAATATTTTGTGGATTTAGTTCCTATTTGAATAATTGGTTACTATTTTGAGGGTTTTACCTTCTTATATTGGTTATGAATTTTTGTCAAGGTCCTCTTTCTCTCTTTGTCTATGGATAGTTCAATATGAAAGTATAAATATTCTAATAGTTCTCTGAATTGTCTTACAATTTCTTCTTGTAATTATTGGTATATTTCAAAACTTTCTCCTTTTTCTACCTTTCAAATTGGTGTGTTAAGTGACACATGGAATGGCGACGGATACAAGAGGATCATCTCCTTTGGGCTCATGTGGTGGTTCGGGATGCTTATTTTCTTAACGTCTTTTCATAATTATTTTCTTTAAGAAAAAACTCTATACATTTAACATCTCTTAATGTATAGTTTAATTTTAAAATCCTTCGTTACTTATTATTTTCTTATTTTGTCTTTCTTCTCTTTTATCTTATTTCTCTGAACTAATTTCTCCTTCATTCCTTTCTTTAATTATGTTTATCTTTTCTTTGAAATATTCAATTAATTCCTTGATATTGGTGACTTCCTCTTCCTATTACCTATAACGAGACTTCTCTTTCTTCCTATTACCTTCTTAAATGTTGGTTCAAATTCACCTACTAATGGTTATAAATATAATATTAAGATATATTTCCTTAATATCAATTGTTGAATTGTATTTTATATGGAATATCATACCACGGGGTTTCTTGGGGTAACCAAAATGGGTTGGTCTCTACCTAATGCAGAAATAATAGTAATAATTTTAGTGTCTACCTTCGTCTTTGAGGTATCCAATTTCTGGCCTCCACTTAAGGATGTTTTTTTGTTTTCTACTTTTTGAGTTTTGTTCGGTTTCTCTATCTTGTTTTTCAACTTATTTTCCATTTCCTCCTTGTTAATAGTTATTTTTTTGTCTTTTTATCCAATTCTGATGCGACCTAGAATTCTCGGATAACACCTAGTCACGTGACACATCACTCACCATAGGCCGAGCGCTCACTCAAATCGTGCCAAGGTACCAGGTCCCTCTTTAGGGTTGTTGTAGCGGGATGGTAGCATGATGAAGCTATAAGGACATATAGTGAGAAATTAATCCATCATTACACAGCTTATATTGAACCGCATCTATAAAGGCATGAATTTAAACATAAATCATCAAGAAATCAGTAGCATGCAATAATATCACATATAAGATAGTTTGGTTCAACCAATATTATTCATATATTAAACATGAGAACAATAAAGAGGCTTGATACAATAATAATCATGCACGCATGAATCATTTACAATTATCCAGTCTCATGCACTCATGAATTTCTAACCCTTCACCCAGATATTAACTAGGTGATTCATCTAATATATATAGGGTGGGAACTTGCCCTTCACCGCTAACTATGCCAAAAATAGGTTGCATGCTAATAATAACTACACACCATTTATAATTATAGCCATACATGCAAGTATGATACCTATAGATCACTTACAGTTACTAGAGTGATGAATCTATTCTTGGATTACTTCCATGCAAGAGTGCTTTGATATGATCCTCAAAATATAGACAAAGCGTGGTGCACAAGTCTCGGCATTGCTTTGTGTGTTCCGCACACCACCTCTGAAAATAGACTTGATCTACAAAATTGGCTAAGTCCCGAAAGTTTGACTTTGTACCTCCACGCATGATGCCTTCCTATTCCTTCGCACCTTTGATCCCATCTTGTTTTTCGATGCGGACTCTCGTGTGTGATTTCTACTAGGTTTTTATCTAATCAACATTACCCCACACTAATCTCATTTTCTCTCGACAATGGTGATATCCATAGATGAGTAAAGAATAGTTGAAAAAAAAATGATGAATGAATCTTACATAAAGAATGGAAATGAATTAAAGAATCAAAGAATTATTCAGCTTCAAGCTTCTCCATTTCTTTCTGAAGTATCATCTCTGGATACTCTACCTTTATGTTTTCTTCTAAGTTTTCCCACTTCGTTAATGTCTTTTATGCTTTCTCTGGAACATCCATAATGATATATTACAGCTCATCTTGAGTCGGTTTTCTTTGCTCATTCGTATTACAAGAATTATGCTTGACATAGATGTATTCATCCCTTCCATCACATACATCTTCCGAGAAATGAGTTTTCCAAGTTCATCTAACCTATCTTTATTTGGTGCCCGTGTTGTGGCCAATGCCTCGCGCTTCTACTTTACCATAGTTAGTTGTTCATTGCGGCCTAGTGTGTCATCCTTCATGGCCTTTTGCACCTAATTGTATTCTCGCTAGTGTTTTTACCCTTATTAGTGCATCTCGGGTTGTGCATATCATTAAGGCATGATCAGATTTCTTCAACTCCTCTCGAGTGCTTGTAGTAGGCCCTCATATGTATCAATCTTCCTTGCTTCTTTACCGCAACCCTGTGCTTTTTTACCTCTTCTACTTGGTCCTTGAGCTACTCTGTATACACACATTTTCATCCTCCAATACTATTTTCATCATTGTTCTTATGTAGTGCATCTCGGAAGGAAATTCTTTTACTACCTATGATTCCAAATGTAGACATACCTTTAGTATATCATATCCAATTTCCTCTGTCATACTAACAAAAGCCTCATATTTATTTTTGTTTAGATCCCTCTCCTACACTAAATGAGCTATTTCCACATTCTTTTCTTTTAGCTCCTCTCTTAGTGCTCTAATTTTAGGAGATTTGTCAATGTTTCTTCTAGCTACCTCAATAGATACTTTCACCAAGGCATTTCTTACCTACTCATCCATCATAACAGTTGGTTTAATTGTCATGTGCCAAAATTTTGGTGCCTTCTTCAACTGTGTAGACACACATGATTCTTCATAGACATCAAAATCCGGTTCATCCATATGCGTATGCATTGACCAAGAAGGTCACTTTCATGTTTGTAATGTCGCCTTGTTCTCATCCATAAACACCCATCTGAATAAATATTTTTGTGTGATAGTGCTCAAAACCGAGCACAAACAATGATCTCAAGTCCTTTGCATATCCCAGTGCTTGTACCCTTACGTCCTCACTTATCTGACGGGACCTTGGCCCTTTTGAAATGGTGGCATCAAGGTTAGGAATATTTGCTATATTGTCATCCTTTCCTTGTGTAGCTTCTAATTTCTCCCTTTCTTCCCCTAGGTTTAGTTTTTCCTCCTCCTCGCTCTGAGGCTCCTCTTCTACCCTATGACGGATTGGAGATGGAAGCGCTTTCTCCTCAGACTCTTCCACTTCTTCATCTAGCTTGAGATTTATTCTTCTCTTCTTCTCCTTAGGTTCCTTTACCGGTGAGAGTCATGGTGACTTCCTTATTGTCTTTTGGGCTTCTCCTTGTGACCTTGTGTGCTTGAACACCTTTCTGAACCTTTGGTCACCCTACGCTACCTCAATATTTTATTCTCCTTGTGAATCCATCACGTGCTCCTCCTCCTATTTTCCATATGATTTCTTCCTCCTATGCACTAAACCACCACTATCCTCATGCTTTTTGTCCTATTCCTCGTCATACTTGCATGGGTTTAGAAGGCCTAGGTGCTAGGATGTTTTCGATAGTATGCTTCCCCTTAGTTGTCCCGGGAGCGTGAAAACATTCTCTACATACTTATTATTTTCCATCTTTGGTTTAAGTTGGAGACATATGAGCATTGCCCCGATATCCCTAACAAGTGTTTTTGTTTCATATTCAAAATATATGAGATATATTCTCGTTGTAAGTATTCTTCCCCAGATATCCATAATTTTTTTCGCAAGGTGTGGTATTCATAATCAACCTTAAGCGCATTAAATACTAACCTCCTTGTATCAGTGAACCAATGAATAGAAGCTTGAAAATACCGTCTCTATGAACACATATGGTAGTTTGCACCAGGGGCTCCATGATCCATCCACCATTAGAAAATGTGCAATACAAAAGTGTTGGTAAATAGCAAACTGAGCCTACTTCCCCAATACTAAGGGAAACTCCTTTGGTATGCGCCACTCCTCTTCAAAATCCACGTGGAGCCTGTCATACCACATCTCCACTCTCTCCTTTACCCTATTTTTCATAGACCCCTTGCATAGATACTTGCTAAATCTTTCAGCTGGAGACTTGTTATTCATGGGGTATTCCCATATATTTTCTTTCGGGCCATCGATACTCCAATCTCCATGAATACTAAACAAATTAAGACAAAACAAAAACTTATATTACATCCAGTGCATTCTTCCTCTACTATTTGTTCTACAATAAAGCCACAATGTTGTAAATAACACCTTCGACATGCGCTTTGCCACATGCACCAGATTGAGTCTACTTGTGACCAATGATCTTGGCCATTCAATTTCGTAACCAGTGCACAAATCATGTAATTTTTCTATGTCCATTCCACATGGTCCTTTCGGTATCCCAGCACTTCGTGTGTTTCCAATATGGAAACCTTTTTAGTTAGGTCATTTTTTATGTCCTCTCATGTCGCCTTTAAAGCTATTACCATGGAAATTAATAGGGGTGTTATTCTTACCCTTCACCTTTGTAAAATAGAAGAATTCCTCATGGATTCAACTCATCATCCACTGTATAATGGTGCATATTTCTTGAAGTATGGGAACTCATATAATTAGTAAACACCAATCCTTTTTAGTAAATTCTCCCATGCATCATCATATATCGACATCCCATCACTAGTTCGCCTGTTCATTTAGGAGTTATGTAAATCATTCAACTTATTTTGATTGTCCTTGGTTCGGTGGTTGTACTTGCTTATTTTGCTCTTTCGTATGTGGGAATCCCATTCCTGGCCCACAATTACTTCTTCAGGGTACTGCATCTCTGAAAATTTCTCTCAAGAGTCATCTTTTCCTCCTCTTCCACTACTACCTTCTTCTTTCCTTTTGCTACTATTGCTTCCTTCTTTGGAGCCATTCTTCCCTTTGTGTTGTGTTTCTACACCTTCTTTTGTAACTCTTTAATGGTTTACTTCAAACCCTAACCTGATTCAATCATGCCCTAAATTGTAATCACAAAATCGTGCACCCTAGCTCTACTCTGTCAATCTGCTTTGTTCAAACCCTTCTCCTATGGGGATACAAGCTTCTCTAATACACAGATCTTCCTTTCATGCCTGGTTTCACCCTCTTCACACCTTGAATCACTTACTCAACTCTTCACACTTAGCTCTTTTCAAATTATCGTAGTTGGAAGGGTAGAAATGAATTTACATCCTGTCCTTATATATATTTTCAATTTTTGATGCATTAATTACTCCTCCACCTACCAAATATTTCTCATTCATTGTGTAATTTTCTCATTTCCGCGTAGTGAATCTTTGTGCCATAGCTATAACCTTCTAGCATGCCTTCTTACCTTTTTGCTCATAGACGTCTCTCGGCATGCACTCTAGCACCCAAGTACCTTGTCACTACACCTTCTCCTGGTAGTTATCATGGCTGCCACTTACCTCACGTTATACTTTTCCTTCATTCATCTCCATCCTTGGTTACTTTTGAGAAGAAATCCTTTGTAAATCACCTTTAGTAGCTTACTTCCTCAACATCCGTAGCATTATACCTTCCAATCTTCACAGCATTATACCTGGGAGTCACCAATAATCCACCCCATACTAAAAGTATGTGCAGTCCTCTGCGCATCAACATGCTTCATATTGTAGTTAGCTTCATGCACGCAAGTGCGCTTATTACACAAAAACAAGAACTAAATTGAAAAAGCATAGCGACGATGAAAGAAACAAATTAAGGAAATGTAGAAAGGGAAACCTAATCTATCTGACAACACTACCCTATTACAAACACCAAGAAGACTTATTTGTAGAAGGGCTTCAACCTACTCCCGTTAAAGTAATCGGTAGTTGTGTTCCAATCAATTGCTTCTAAGTGGCAAGCACTGACTCAAGTAGGTTTGTTATAACATATGGACCCAACCAATGTACCTTGAGCTTCCTAGATGGCACAAAAACTTAGAGTCGACAAAAGTACCATTTGTCTAACCGTGAGTTTTTAATCCTCGATATGCCTATCATGCCATGATTTCGGCATGCTTTCTCCTATTTCGACTCCATCGTACTATGTCCCGGTGCTCATCCAGGTTGCACCATGTTCGCAACTGTTATTCTAAAGCTTGCTCATTACTTAGACCTCCAATGCACGTAATGTGTAAATAAGGTATCATAAATTCTATAGGAAGAATAGCTTATGTGCCAAACACCAACTAAAAAGGTGTGGTTTTGTTCAATCTCTTATATGTTTTTCGATACGCCCAAAGAACAAAAGATACTTTGTCATCCAAATTTGTTCATCCCACATCACAAATCTCAGTCAATGTGTGACTCAAAATCTTGTTGAAAGCCTCAGCATTTCTATTTAGCTGAAGGTGATAAGGTGTAGTCTTATGATGGGTAACCATAAATTCATCTAACAGAATTCGGATTGTCTCATTTAAAAAATGGGTGCCCCTATCACTAGTTAAACTTAAAGAACAACCATACATAATAAGAACATTTTCCCATAAGAACCTTCATGTTGTAGCCAGCATGTGAGTCCTTTGTAGGTGCCACTATTTCCCATCTTGTAAGATAATCTATACAAGTAATGATATAGCGTGATCCATTCCTATGCGAATCGGTGAAATAGGCCCTACAAATTCTATCACCCATTTCTCAAAGGGTTTTGCACATGTAATTGGTCATAAAGACATCTCATCCCTCTTTCCTGGTCAACCTATATGCTGACAATGGTCACATGCCTTACAATACTCCTTTCAATCCTTATACAATGTTTCCTACCACAAACCAAAGCCAAGTAGGGTCTTTTGACTTTGTAACATCACTGCATAGTTGCCACCGGCACTACCACCATGGGATTCCTCCATTATATCCTTTTGTTCATGCTCTAATACACAATGGTGTAACACCTCATCTCTACTTAACTTGTATAAGTCACCACTGATTAACATGAATGGTGTCACACGTATAGCAAGTTGCTTTTTCTCCAAGGACCTCATGCCTTCTGGTGCCATCCCCATCCTTACAAAGACAACAATGTCCTCTAATTCCATTGGCACATGTTGTAACCTATACAATTGTGCATCAAGCATGGTCTCTTCTATTGTTTGTGCTTCTTCACATGATTGAATTCTAGAGAAGTGATCCAGGTCCAATTGCTTTTCCTTGGTTTCACCACAACCATAAAGTCAAACTCTTAAAATAAGATTATCCATCTACATATGCACCCCCGTAAGACGGGATTGTTCACCAAATAATTAAATACCATATGATGTATATAAAACACAAAAGGTGTGGCCAACGAATCTTTGTTGAAATTTGTGCAAGGTATATATCATATACAAAGCCTCACACTCTATAGTGGTATAATTACATTACTGCGGGGTCAACTTCCTACTTGGCAAAACAAATGGGATGATCAACTATACCTTCTCTAGGTTGAGATAAGGTAGCACGAATGTCTATGCTAGAGGCAATCCACGTGAGCATGGAAAGGTTTATCCCATGAAGGAAATCACAAGATAGGCACGGTAGTAAGTTTCTTTTTAGAATCTCAAACGTGCACTGCTGTGACTCCCCCCAATAGAATGTACCTTTCCCCTTGAGTAATTCTTCCAAGGGTGTGGCAACTTTGGCATACCCTTTTATAAACTTCCTGTAATACCCTGTATGACCCAAAAATCCACGCACCTCACTTTGACTGGTGGGCGCTTTCAAGCCTAAAATGACTGCAACTTTAGCTGGATCGACCAACAACCCTTCCTTGCAGATTATGTGTCCTAAAAGTATGCCAAAGGGAGTAGAAAAGATGCACTTCTTGATATTCAATGAGATACTCAACTATCTACATCTTTCAAACATTAAGCGCAGATTGTCACAATGATCCTTAATTAGCCCATAAACGGTCCAATCATCAAGATAGACCTACAAGAAGTTGTGAATAAAATCCTTGAATGCTTGCACCACTATCCTTGAGAATATAGTAGGTGCATTCTTCAATCCAAAGGGCATCATAGTATAGGTAGAGCATCCCCATTCGGTAGTGAAGGTGGTATTTTCTTGATCTTCCAAGGAAATCCTAACCTGATGATACCCTGAGAACCTATCTGTAAATGAATATATCTCACACCCAGCCACTCCTTTTAATATTTCCTCTGTGAATGGCATAGGGAAAGGATCTGTAACACATGCTACATTAAACTCTCTATAATCAACACAAATTTGAATCCTACCATACCTTTTTATACTTATCACCATAGGACTGACCTATTCTAATTCATCCAATGGTCGAATGATCCCATATTTCAACATCTTGTCAATTTCCTCTTTTACTTTCTCACACAAATTGGGATTCATCCGATAATGCCTCTTCCTAACAGGCACACACCTTCGTTAAGATTTATCTTCATTTCTCCAAGCGATTTATGCACACCTTTAAGTTCATGGTATCCTCTTAGGAATAAGTCCTCATAGTCTTGAAGTAACTCTATGATCTTTGCCACTTCTGAATTTGACCAGTAATCCCCAATTATCATTTCATTAGGTTCAGATTTTGTGCCAATATTTAACTTTGTTGTCTTCATACGTTCATGATATGCATGTGTATCTACATCCACACTGTCTAACACCTCATGTGCTCCATGTGAATGATCAACTTCCAATTGCTCAACTTCATCATCATCAATTATGTAAACCAACTTCCCTTGTCTTTTCCAAAGAAGCATTCTCAAGTAGCATAGTATCATCTACTTCTTCCTCAAAACGTGCCCCTCTCTCTGTCTCACCAAATAATTCTGAATAATTTCTTCCACTTTCCCACTTTGTCTCCCATGGTTAAGTGCTTGATAAAGCTTAAATCCTTGTGCACTGGTGGTGTAGATGAGAAGAATTCAAAAGTTTGGATCATCCCCGTAGTCAAATTCTACCAATTTCCAATGTCGTGATGTAATTCAGCATATACATACCAAGCACGCATGCAACCTTGTAGAGTAGAATAAAATCGATGCACCCAAAGTGAGGGTGGTAATGCTTCATGTCCTGTTGTCCAGAGTCTCTCATAGTCTTGGTTATGATACTAAATAGGTTGATCACCATGATAAGGGCAATTCTTTTTAGGTCATTACTTGTTGAAAACCTAGTTGATAAGGCGGTCCCAATCTCTCCCCATTCTAAGAGATTATCCCTGTGAACCACCCACTAGTGCGCTGTTGTCCGGTGTAAAGCATAAGACAACATATCACGTATTTTAATTTGGTCAGCCTAGTTTTTCTCCATGGCCTGCAAGAATCCAACCAAATCTTAGGATGCAGTATATCAAGGTACTAAGTGACCTTTACATCACACAGAGTGAAAACCCTTTTTATAAGTAACCGCGCAGTTAACTTCACACTCCACCAGATCATAAGTACCATGAGCCCAATTACCACATGAAATACTGGTAGTATCGCTAATTGACTGAGAATCTTCCCAATGAAGGATTCCTTCCTTAGATGGCTCATTGACCTCTGGGTCCCAAATAATGTGTATATAAATTATGTTCAAGTCCTCTTCACTCAAAGCTTCCACATATGGTATGGATTTCCCATCTGTCAATGATATTATGACCCTTTCCTCCTTGTTCTCAAAGATGATATACCCCTTGTTAAACCTCAAATCAGAATTGTTTTCATAACACCAGGGGTACCCAAGTAAATCTGGGAAGCTATCTGCTTCTGCAAGTGCTAACACATTGAAGTCTCCTATGAACTTGGCCCCTTATATAGTGATAGATGCATCCTTCAAAATCCTATGGGAGTAGCTTTTGTTCTATTTTCCATGAACAATACATTAGATGATGGCTACAATATATGTCTCCCCATTTGTACCCATGCATCTAATGTAAGTACATTCACTTCCACACCGGTGTCAATAGAAATATTGCTCAACAACAAACCATCCACAACAACACTCAAAGTGATCTCCTTGTCGTAGTCAATGCTATCACGTGGATATTCATATGGAGTATTTGTATTCTCATATTAGTTCCAATGCATTGAGTATTCCCCTTCAACCAATTTCCCAATAAAGGAATAATATTCTCTTGCTGTGACATTCTACATACATCTCTCGATGTCATTAATATTAGATGGGGCCTTTTTGCATCCTTCGATCCAAATTCCAAGACTGCTCTTTCAAACACTATATTTCACCTTGAATGTTTCTAAGGACCTCCATGGTTTCTGATATACTTTTTTTTGATGAGTTAGATCTGGGTACCTAGCATGCAAAACCTCCTCCCTAATGATTTTCAACTTCATTTGTAACACATCTTTCACGCATGCTACCTCGGGTCATGTGGTTATCTTGGTTGTTACTACCTCGGGTTCGTGTTAACTTGGGCATTCACCGATTCTCTACCATGGGCCGATTCTAACCATCCCCGTGCCTTTATTTTCTTACTTGCGCTGCTTTATTGAGATGCTCATACAAGTCTCGCACACTCTTCATAACTATGCCCCTATGCACAAAATGAACAAGAAATATTCTAAACAAATTCGTGCCTATAATGGTCGTAAGCTGCATGTATAGAAAGTTCCTCAAGGGAATTAATCTCTTCCTCAACCTCACCTCATCCTCCATATCTACCTCGATATGCTCGTCCTCTTCCATGACCTCCATCAAATCTTCTTTCATTCTGTCATAGTGCGCTTGATTATAATCCTTATCCCGATGCTCATTCTTTCCTTTAGATCTATCAACGACACTCACCTATCAGACCCCAATATCAATGGCATCATGGATTTGGCCAATCAATCTACAATCTCTAGTATCATGGGTCATGGACCTATAAATTTTACAAAAAGAGGATACATTCTTCCTGATCACGCGTTGTAGTAAGGGGCAGTGACAGAATCATGATTCAAATGGAAAATCTCATAGTCTAACAACAATGAACGTACAGATCTGGGAGGTAAACTATCCTTAGTGTGGCCTTCCACTTCACAATCTATACACCAGATTCCTGAGCGTGTCTCATGAGATGAGTTTGATGATAATTTCTCTAATTGTTTCACCATAGCTGCTATCTGAGCCTCCAAGAATGGACTAACTCCAGTGTCAATACTCCCAACTACCTTAGTGTGTAGAGCTACTTCTAATGCTTCACGTGGGTTGGTATAAGTCTTATGCGACAGTGCTCTTCAAAATGGAGTAATCAATCCCCCGAAAAACCATTGTGCATGCTGACTTACATGTATATCATAGGAGAGTTTGGATAGAAGTGTTTTAAAATGGGCATCATACTCATGTACACTTTCAGTAGTTCCTTGCTTTATATCCTTAAGTGCACTTATACTCTTCTGCTCAAACTTTGCAATGTGGAATTCTTTTAAAAACCATCTTTTAATGCTAAATAATCAATACAAGTTTGGTTGGGATCAAACTTCCTATACCGATTGTGAACACATGCCCGTAATGTAGTAGCAAATTGACTTTCCTTACACTTAGAATCCATGATACCTTTCATGCACCACAATATTTCACACATATGAATATGTTCAACAACATCCTCGATACCTTAGTATTTGGGAAACGACGAGACATCTCCATATAAAATTTCTCGGGGTTGATGTGGGCCTTTGCCATCCGACCCGAACCTACTTGGTTTCCTCTACCTCCAAAACCACCCAAACCATAGGATCTAGAACTACCCATACCTCTCAATTCTCCTCTTGAAGTTGTAATAGGGCTGTAGATGCACTCCTATATGTCCCGAAAGTGGTACTATCTTTGGACCGCTACTATCTCGTGAAGTAGTCCCACCCTAGAGGTGAATTCCACATTCGGAATGCTCATATTCTGTGCAGATGATGAACCTAAAAATGTACCCCCAAAAATAACAAAGTTATATGGTGATGTACTTCTTATCCGACTTGTTTCTGCTCTTTCACTTCCTAAATGAAAACTTTGTAAATACCTGTTGTACTAGATACTAGAAAACCAAGTGCAAGGGATAGGTCAGGAGGTTGGCTTAGATGCTTGCCCATAGCCTAGGTCATATCTATTGGCACGCTTCCATGTGAGGCCGAAGAGGGTTTTCTGTCATGCTTTCCTAGATGGGGGAGTTCCTGATTCTCTAGCTCTTCTTCATCCTCATGAGCCTCAAATCCTCAACGAGCCATCTCTCTCCACAACGTCATCTATTCCATAACTTCTTGCTTCTTCCATAATTCCCTTTTGTGCACCTCATCATACTTCAGCCGCCTCTCTTCCCTCTGTTGTGCTACCGCTAGGTCTGTCATCTTTCACCAATCCTATTCCTTCCCCCGTGCATGGAGATTTTTTTCTTTCCATGGGTTTATCTTCCAAGTTCAACATTACCATTAGTATCTTGATCACCAGTGGAATACCTTACAAGTACGTCCCTCTAGGATACCATAGGAACTAGAAATCAGCTACCATTGGGCACGAATAAGTTGATATTGAGTACTCCAGAATATAGTTGTTTAGAACACCGTGAAACTAGATATCTACCACATAAGTCCAGATCAAGTCAGCATCATATAGTGTTTGAAATTCCTCCTATGTCCAAAAAAGTCTACGATACCTCTAATTCCTCTTAGACGCATATGTAGTAAACAACTCGTACAAATCTACGGGAAATATAGTGAAGAAGCTTTCGTACAAACTGTCATACAAATTCTACTCTACCCAAGTGTGTGCTTTAAATCTGGATCCAATGCTAAACCTTCATGTGTATTCTTCCTCCAGATCGTGAATCCACTCTTCAATGCTCGCCAAAGTTAGCCAGTATGTCTTCATCGTGAACCATCCTGAAAATAACTGAAAAGAGGTCCCGACAATGGAACCAATACAGCCTAGATTTCTCAGATAATACCTAGTCACACTGGCACATCACTCAACATAGGCTGAGCACTCACCTGAAGTGTGCCAAGGTACCAGGTTCCTCATTAGGGTTGTTGTAGAAGGATGGTAGCATGATGAAGTGATATCTTGAACCGGATCTATAAAGGCATCAATTTAAGTATAAATCATCAAGAAATCAGTAGCATGCAATGATAACACATATAAGACACTTTGGTTCGCCAATATTCTTCATCTATTAAACATGAAAACAATACGAGAGGCTTGATACAATAATAGTCATGTGCACATGGATCTGTTTACAATTATTCGGCCTCATGCACTCATGAATCTCTAACCCTTGACCTCAAAGCATATCAACTAGGTGATTCATCTAATATATATATGGTGGGGAACATTCCCTTCACCGCTAACTATGCCAAAAATAGGTCGCATGCTAATAATAGCCACGCGCCGTTTACAATTATAGCCATACTTGCAAGTGTGCTATCTATAGATCACTTAGAGTTAACTAGAGTGATGAATCTATTCTTGGATTACTTCCATGAAAGAATGATTCGATATGTTCCATGAAATGTAGACAAAGAATGGAGCTCAAGTCTCGGCATTGCTTTATGTGTTCCGAACGCTAGCTTCGAAAATAGACTTGATCTACAAAATCGGCTAAGTCCCAATAGTTTGACTCTATACCTCCATGCATAACGCCTTCCTATTCCTTCATGCCTTCGATCCCATCCAATTTTTATGCGTAAAATCTATGTGTGAGTTCTCGCTAAGTGTTTTATCTTATCAGTAATTCCTTTTCTAAAGCTATCCTAGATCTCTCTTCCATCAAACTCATCATGATTAATTTTTTTAAGATACTAACTCATCTAAACAGAAAATCAAAAAAATAAATTTATGAGAACACTTAAAAATACATTTTTGTATATAAACAAAGCCCATTTTTTATTTTTTTGGTTGAGCAACTCTATGGTGTCATGTTATTGACCATCTTGGGTGTCTCTAGATCTTGCATTCAATAAGACTTGGTCCTTCATATGTTAATTACAATACATACAACGAAAACAATAAACCAAAGGCCTTATCACCTATTTTAGATAATCCACACAATTATTTTACCTAAAAAAATTATAATGATGAATTTTCAACATAATAGATGAGTTATAAACTTTAAGTATTATTTTGTAAATAATTTACATTTCCTCAACAAAATTTATCAATAATTCATATTGCTAATTTTTTTTATTAATATTACAAATATGTAACCTTGATAAATAGAAAAATTAATTAATTTCAATTTTAGTAATTAAATCTATGATTTAAAAAATGTATACTCATCCATAATTTTGATTGGATTAGGTAAAACATGGATTTTGAAGGGATCAGGAACCCTATACAACCGAAAGATAAAGCATTCAAATCCCAAGAGAGAAACAACAATAAACAAGAGCCCACAGGCTGAAAGAAGCCAGTCCCGGATTAGGAAACAAGGAGGGAGCCCATAGGAAAGTTGGTCAAAGAGACTTGGCCAAACAAGACCAAGGGAACTCAACACCCATTAATTTTCCCTTTATGAGATCTAAGGCTCATCTTGAGAGGCACATTACCATCTTTTCCTTTCCTTTTGTTGTTCACCATCTGCCAGCCCTCCCCCCAATTTGGATCAACATTCTCATCCGGGTTAATAGGAAGGCTGATTTCGAGAGACGCAATGTTGTGATCTGGAGAACATGAAAGAATAGAGGGTGACAAAGGAACGACCCCCTTATCTGCTACAATTGGTTCATTAACAGGAAAAGTGGAAAGAGTGATAGCCTCACTCAGATTCTTCACTCCTTCCAAAACCTTGTCCTTCTCCTTTTCCAGTTTTCCAATGTGACTATCTAAAACATTCGAAACATCATTGTCCTCCTCAGCCTCAACTGTCAAATTCTCTGGATTAAAATATTTCCACCATGATACCTGCCCTTTAATCTGCTTCTTCACAATGTGGCAGTCAACAACAAGATGACCAAGGGAAAAACATGTTCTACATCTAAAGGGGAGACCTTCGTAATCGAGATTTTGAGTCCATATAAGATCCTTGACTTTTCCACCAATATACGAGCATAAGTTGTATGATCAAAAGATTTTTTCCTAGGATCAACATTGAGGAATCTACCCAAAGCATCCCCCATAGATCTGAAGCACTCCTCACTCCAGAAGTGCAAGGGTAAATAAGGCATCCTTATCCACAGTTTGACAATAAAGGTTTCAGAAACCGGGTTGAAGTTTGGAAACCACAGCTTCATAAGAAGATGATGCGACTAAAATTCCATATTTTTCCAAAAATCTTGTCCTTATCAGAGGAAACCTCAAAAACAACAATGAATATTCCATGTGTAGAGGGATAGATATTAACTTTACCTTCCATAAAAGGCCTCCATTGATCAGAAATCCATTTGTGAAGGGCCGGAAGACCAGGAAAACAACTATTGAATCTACAGATCAGTCCCCGTTTTTGGTAAAAATCCACAGTTTCTGAGACATCCTCACCAAAGGAGACCACTGGAGTGGATTTGGCATAAGCCATGGGTTTGACAGATCCTTTACAATAGATTTGGCTGCCTCTAGGAAAGAGGGATTTCTCCCACACAATTGCTTCCCATGGAGACCCATCCCAACACTTCTCTCCCTAAGACCCCCAACATGTTGAAGGAGGGGAACATCTACCGAACTTCCAAACGATAAAAAACTCGTAGCAGGGAAAACATCGGAAGGTGGGACACCGGATCCATAGCGTCCCTCACCATAGACTTGACCGAGAGAGCGGTGAACCTTGGAGCCACTGCCACCAAGGTTCGGGAAGAACTACTAGCGAAAATAGGGAGGAAAAACTGCTAGGTCTAGAGATCAGCCCTCCCACGAGAGCAAGATGACGGGTTTTGAGCTAGGGAGAAACGATGCTCACCTCCATTAATGCCGTCATCCCCCGAACATTTTCGAGGAGATCTCGTGGAGACTAGGGTTTTGGATCCCATATGATTCTATACTCATCTATAATAATTTTAAGGTTAAATTTATAATAATTAATAGTATTCTTTTGAATATTGTAGATTATACATATGTGGAAAATCATATATTAAAATAAAATGTGGATTTTACAATCTTCCGTTAGATTTAAACCCAAAAATATTAAAAAAACCATAATAAAAATATATTAAGAAATTGAACGGTAGAGTGAGACATCTGTGGAAATGCATGCAATACCATAAAACCCTCAAAATGGAGGGAGGTAGTATTTAGTGAAATAACAACCGAAGTAGTTGGAAACTTGGAGATCAAAGCGTATGACTCGGTAATTATTTGGGGTTTCTTGAAGTTTCCACATGACTTGATAGTTAGTTGGAAACCGGAGAGTAGGATAGATGGATGGTTGGAGAGTAGCACATATGACTCGGTAGTTAGATGGGGTTTAAGTGGTGATTAGGTTTTTATATAAAAATTTCCATTTTAACCAATTAGTTTGATTTGTAGAAGTTTTATGTGCTTTTTGTTGTAAAATTTTTCCATTGGGTTAAAGAAAGAGTATTCTTTACACATCTAAATGATAGTGCTCATGAGGTCCTTATAGATATGTTCTTGGCAGCCATATCTTGCATTGAATATTTTCCAACACTTGTGGAATTGAAAACCACAATTATGTAACCCGAGTTCTTTATTTTTTCAATTTATTACAAAAATTTTCACAACTCATATTATTTTTCTCTATCAAAAATCTTGACTCCTAAAGAACATCGAAATATTGTAACAACATGAATATATACATGCGTGCATTTTCTCCCAGACATTTATCTATTTACTGATCTTTCATGCAAGCTTTTGACATGAGGATGTGAAATAATAATCTACTTTGAATCGGCTCTTTTTATGTCATATTTTTGTTAATGATAGTTAGTTCTCTTACTTATCTTCCTGGCTAGATGGAAGTAATGGGTGATTTAATTATTGATGATTTCTATTAAGTTCCCATATTTTTCCTTGATTCATTATTGTTCGATTACTTCCTCAATCTAATTCTAAATTCGAATCCAACATTATTTAATCTTGTAAGATAGAATCTGCATTTGTGAATAGTTATTATGCTTAGATTTGTAGTATGTGGCTATTCCATTAAGTTAGAAAAAGAGAAGCACTATTTCTTTAATATAGATTATTGTCATTTTGTAGTATGTTTTAAAATATAGTATTTTCTAAAATTGTAATTCAGAATTTTTATTAATAAATACATATTTTTGTAATATGAAAATGATATATTTTCCTAGGTACAACTAAAGAAATCTCTTTATTATATTAGTACTCAAAAAATCATGCAAATATAATTGTTTTAATATTATTATTGCTTAAATTTTATGCAACTAATTCATGTAAAATATACTATATAAATTTAAATGTTAATATTATATAAAAATCATTGAAATGCTTCATATAATACATAAATAATTTTTTAAATATATAATGCAAATACATATATTAATATTTATTTTTCCATTTAATTAAATTTTGTAATTTTTAAGGGAAAAAAATAACCATTATTCCAGGATGCATATATTTTTACAAGATCATTCTATTCTAGAATTACATACCTATTTTAAGGAAATCATACTATTTAATAATGAGGATTTTAAAAAAATTTGTTACCATTTCCAAGTAGCTTACATCCTTTTTGCATGTAGTTGAATGGTGTATGCTACATGATATTATCTCTTTACCATTATAAGTACCTTGGAAACAGAAAGGATGAATTTGAACCCACAGAGGAGCAAATGATTTAAGAATGACCCAAATAACATTAGTGCCTATATCTAGTTATTCAAGAGCATATGTAGGGATTCCTTCTAGAGGTTTGGCTGCATCATAAAACTTTTTTCCAATAGATTGTCAATTGGGTCCTCTAGCATCATTTGCAATGCCTATTTATATTTGCATAAGGTAGAATTGAAGTGCATTTGAATTAATGCAATGAATCATATGTATCTAAAACTATTTTTAGAGACAAGGTTTACCATTCACCATCGATAACAATAAGGATAGCAAAATTTATTCATATTCAAATTTATAATTTTTGCAAAATTTGCAGCTTCTTGAAATGGGTTTTGTAGAGCGGATGCCCAGATGTTAGCAATCATTTTTTCAAGCTTTATTTGTTTTCTCGGTATAGCTGAAAAATCCATTACGCATGTGGTACTTACCCAAATATGGAGGGCTTTTACTTCCTCTCCGGAGGTGCCAAAATATTTCATATTACACCATGTGGTTAATATTCTTTGTTTGAAGTTGGTCACCTTGACTTTTTTAATATTTAATATTTGTATAGGTAAGGTAACTTCATCATCCTACGATTGAAAGCATTGTATGCTCTCATCACATAAGTCTCCCCACAAGGTTATAACTACAATATATCCCATGTAATATTTAATGGAAAAAGTAGAATGTTGCATACAACTTCCATCTTTTCGATTATTGATAGAAATGGAGGATATAGAGGTTGCAAAACCAATAACATCAAATATAGAGCAATGTACTATGGATTAGAGTGCATGTATAGTGTTGAAAAGGAAATGGAGAAGGGGAATTTCTATTATAGGTTATAAACACAAGTGAAAAATAGTTTCCATATTCAAAATGAGCTCCTATGGATTGTTTGTGTCTTTATATTCTTTTTACAATATTTAAGGTACCTTTCGACATGGAGTAAACCTCGCCAACTTGAAACTTGTCATTGTAATAAGCAATTGCATTTAGGAAACAAATGGTGTTCATGTCATCAACTACAGTATCAAATACATTGAAATTCAAAACCTTATGGTCACCTTTTTCATTGACATACATGTGTACTACTCCTTTACAAGTTACTCTACCCTTAATGGCCCAACTAATATTATACAGACAAAGTTTGTAAATGGTTATTGTTTAAACCAGCTGTAATGGTCAGCGAGTCGCGGTCATTTTATGGAGTATAGAATAATGGATGCAATGTAAAAAATAGGCATTTATAGTAATAAGGATTATAGTGGGGAATTTGTCGAGGTTGATGTTGACTTAAGATATCTACAAATGAAAATCTAATGCAACAAAACAAATGAAATTACTAACATGAAACATGTGTAGTACACAATACAGGTGTACACAAACAGAACGTGTCATGAAAAATATAAAAATTTTAAAAGTGGGGTGGCCTTGCTACTAAACCCAATGTATAAAAGAGTAGGTGAAGAGGAGGAGATGCTAAAAACCTTTTCATACAGGAAGCAACTACAAATTTGTGATACATCAAATTTAGGTGAGCGGGGAAATATTGGTCACCCCTAATATGATTTCATGTAGAAATTTCAATATTCCTTTGTCTAGGGTTTTCTAATTTGGCCACTAGGAATGTTCAGCTAAATCCACATAAAAATGTACCACACGTTTTTAATGTCCAAGCTATCGCAATATGAAACATGGAAAATAGGACAGGATTACAAGACAACCAAACTTACACCAAACGTAGGCTTACAAAAACAAAATTTTAGGTGGCGCTAAGTGGTAGAAATGATGGTCCATGAGACCTAGATGTGGCCTTCCTACACAAATAAATAATCATGTCATCTAGGCACAAAGTCGTCTAGTAAAATTTACACCTACGGGCTCACTAAAGCCAAAATAAAGGAAAGGATACATAATAGACCAACTTGTGTATGATGGAGGGACAAAGCTATCTCATAGGTTTCCACGGAACCAAGAAGAGCATCCCAATAAATAAAGTAGTCACACAAGCATCTAATCAATAGAAATACCAGCGATAATGGGGGAAAAGAAAATGGTACAGTCCTAGAGATGGCATAAGTAACAAAGAGAAAAGATCAAAGCAGCGATGTGAAATAATATGAAACAAAGAGAAGCAAGAATGTCTGTCATCTTAGAATATTTTCATTAAAAATTAGTGGCGGTTCCGAATCATGCAAGCCACACAGCAGGAAAAGCATAAATAAAAGGGAGTATTCAAAGTAAGCTGGGAAAGGGAAGAACTTATATCCAATAGGAAGCAAACTAGGGCAAGCAGGGATTAAGCCCTAAGAAGACTAGAACAATCAGAGGCACCTAAATCTAAATATTTTAATTATTTTCTTGCTTTTATTTGAACTTGACATTAATTTTTTTTTATGTGAAGTCAATATTTATTTATCCTTTAATTGATATTATTATAAAGTAACATAAATTTCATGCATACACATAGAAAATGTATTATAATATTTTTGCAAGTAAAAATAAATATACATACATTTAATCTCATATGATTTTGTTGGTATTGTTACTTGTTTTTGAATTTAACTCTAGATAATTTAAATATGTCATTTTATCTCATAAGATGATCATGTATTTTCTAAAATGTCACTTGTTTCTCTAGTAGAGGAAAGTATATTTGAAGGAACTAATTATTTAATTCTTTATTCCTAAAGTTTTTGTTTATGGATGAATTACTAGGATTCGTCTATATATCCCTCTATACAAAACCATGGGAACTTCTCAAGAATTTTTATTGTTTTGCAAAATATGGTGTTGTATTTAGTATTGAGTCTCATCACCTACTTGATATTGTTGAATGAGATGAGTAACCAAACTTATAGGAAAAATTATATTTTTTTCATTCTAAACACCTCCCATGATTAATTATCTCCATCCATGGATTATTACTTATCCTTATTTGATAATTTTGTAGAATTGTATTATTCCGTGTGTATACAAATTTCTCTAAATTAGTGATTTATTATTATCCTTGATGTAAATTTAAAATGTGATAATAGACATGGTTTTTTATTTGAAATATGGGAAAACATTAAAAACTAGGGCGCTTCTAACGTTTAATTCAGCTCCGAACTAGGGGCATTCGAAGTGAAGGCATATGAGAACACAACTCAAATAAATGAAAACACAAATATATATACCAGATAGCCGAGACTTATGCATATGACACCCTATAAACGACTACGGAATAAGGTTGGCGAGAAATCAAATGAAGCTTATCTCTGAATGGGTGTAGAAAATATGAGATCATCGACACCGATCTTCTCCCGCACTATTACACACCTTCGACGTACTTATTTGTAATGTTTTCCGATGTAAATGTTAATGCGAGAATCACAACACCCCGAATGGACTTGGATTTGAGATGGGGCATTCGGTGTGATTGCACAACATTGGACCTTCTCTCCAGATGTGGGACTTGCAAACCTAAGATGGATTTCAAGAGAAGGTTGGTTCCTGCTTCCTAATCTACCTACCACAAGCTACTCCAGTGCAGGAAAACTAATCTAAAACTAATCTAACCATTCCAAGGAGACAGGAGAGAGAGAGATACGGAAAGAGAGCCTATAGTAAGCGGTGATAGACCAGAAAGGAAGTGGCTGATCACAAATTTGACTGCCTAAAGTTGAGAGAGGTGAGCAGAGGAGGGGGCGGACAACATGCACCACAGACCAAAGATGAATGTCACATAGAACACCATTTCAAGACCTATTAGGCACAACTCCCAGAACCCGTAACAAACATCATAGTATGCATAGTATACCCTACAATGACGAGAGGCAAGAAGAGACAATAAAATAAGCAAAGGATGGACAGATGCATCATGAAACAAATTTTATTGCTCCAAAAGTTCACACAGTACATCATTAGTGGGCAAGGGGCAAGAAAATGCCATTATAGAGCCATGAGAGGAGGCTTAGACTCCACATTCTACCCTAAGGAAGAAAGAGAGAGGGGGGCAAGAGAGAAACAATGACCAACCGTTTGAATATGCCCCTCCTTTATAATATATAGAAGAATGAGAGAGAAAGAGAGAGGGAAAATCAAACTCTGTTCCAACCACCCCTGCAATGCATTGAATTCCACCTGCCACAATGAAGAGTCTTACTACAACACCCATACCTCCATTGTTGTCCCTTACTAGGAAAGAAAGGAACCCTATTCTTCATCATGGTGGCAGGTGAGAGACTTGACAACCCCCAAAATTAGTAGGCTGAAACATTAATGGAGGTAGGTGAGAAGTCGGTGCAAGATATTTCTAAAATGTCCTCTCCCACCAAAATCCAAGTTTCCAATCAAAAGATATGGTTGTCTAAAGATCAGGGTCATGGGCATGCAATATTTTAAAAGATTCTGTCCATAAAGGGTCTACATGGCACCTCGCGCATCTTGAAGATTTGGCCCTACCTTTCGCTTATAAAACTGTTCTAGACTAACATGTGGAAGCCTCCACGAGCTCCTCGGTTTCCTTTTTATTCTACCTAAGTCCCTCGTGTTGGCGAAGAACCTATGCCGATCTCAAACACGTGGAGGCCCCCAAATTTTGCTTTAGAAGTTACACGAGAAAAAAACGTGGAGGCCTCTCCAAGCAGCTTTTGACTTTTCAACGGGACCTTACCTTTTTAGACTCTGACCATGTGGCAGGTTAGCGCTCGTTTGGGGACCGCCTTTGGATTCACCTCTTAAAAGTGCATCAAAGAGATATGTGGCTCCTTCCGTTGTCCTGTTCTTTTCATTGTATTTTGGCTAAGTCACATTTGCTTAGCAGGCCATATGTCTAACCGTAAACATGTGGAGGCTCAGTGCTCATTTGAGAACTCACTCCAAATTTTACCTTTGAAGTTGTGTCGTGCTGACACTTGGCTCCTTCTCGCTAGCTCGCCTCTATTTAGACTTTTCAACGACTGTCGCCTTTTTGGGTTCAAGATACACGGTGAGCCTGCGCTTGTTTGGGGGCTACCTCTAGATTTTCCTTTTCAAATTACTCTAATGAGGCATGTGGAAGCTTCCTCTTACATTTTGTAATTAGCCGATTTGAGTGTGCTCCCTTTTTGGGTCTAAGACACGTGGAAGGCCCATGCTTGTTTGGGAGTTTTTCTTTGGGTCGCACCTTTAAATTTAAGCCGATGAGACACATGGTGTCGTCCGCTAGGTCTCTATACTTAGCTGATTCGGGCCTGCTTTGTCCCCTTTTTGACTTTGTTGGACCCTAGACACATGGAGAGTCTGGACGCGTTTGGAAACCCGCTCTTTGGACCCATCCTTGGTGTTGCATTGATGAGACACGTGGAGGCTTCCTCCTACACTCTTATAATTAACCAATTTAGGCAAGCTTTGTCCTCTTTTCAGACCTTGAGACATGTGGAAGCCTCGTGCTCATTTGGGAACAACCTTCGAGTTGATCTTTGAAGTTACGTCGAGACGACACATGGCACCTTCCACTGGCTCTGCTCTATTTAGACTTTTCAACATTCGGTTCTGTCCCTTTTTGGACCTAGGACACATGGAATCTTGGTGCTTGCTTGGGGTCTCCATTTGAAATTCTATCCTTGGAGTTGTGCCGATGAGATACATGCCACCCTTCGTGGATCTATGACTTTACAATGGTGATGAGACCCCGCGGGATCACGGACCCGCACTTGAAAACCGCACCTTTGCCATGCGAAAAGTGTAAATGTTCCAAAGTCCCCACGAGATTCCGCCAACTCACTTTCATATTTTGGCAAAATTTCTTCGCAGCCCCGCAGATCGACTTTTGGCAAAAAATCATCCTCGAACTGTTGCCCCACATTTTCCACTTGGAAAAAATAAATCCTTCCCGACCCAGACCTCGCAATTACACTTGTGCCCCTTTGCAAAAGGGAAAAATTTCAATATATCTCCCGCCGTCTTGTCCGTCCGCAATTTTCCATTGGCAAAAATCTTCCCACCACCCCACTTTTGCGAAAAACTCCTTCTAAGGCCCGCTTGACCCATAAACTTGAAAAATATGAAGAGTTAGAAGGACTTCTTTATATCTTTGGAAAGGGAAGAAATTTGCTATCTGATGGAAATGCTTTTAGGGGCCTTAAGTGTTTGGAATATGTAAAAATTCAGATTGAAACACAAAAGGAGAAAATGGTGTCATTGACTGAAATAAATATGAACTTATTTTGGTCATTAGTAAATTCTCTAATACATATATATAAATCACATGCTACTTAGTAGACAACTAATTATACATAGTATATAATATAAAAGCGTCTCTTATCACTATTAAAATTTGTGTTATAGATTAATTTTGACTCATACCTAGAAAGTATGATGTTTTAATGATAACACGGACTTACAATTTAATATATATATATATATATATATATATATATATATATTCAAGTTGACCGAATTAAATATTAACTTGTTGGGTGCTAGCGGCTTTTATAATTCCCAAACTCGCGATAATCATGTACATGAGTGAGACATTCAAGTGCGAAAAGCAAATTAGTTAATCATTCTAAATAAGTGGCTTCCCCACTACTTGTTTTTAATTATTTTGTTTAGTCTGGGATCGTGGCAAGCAATTTTTTACAAGTCATACGAGATGTTAAATATTGGAGAATATTCAGTGTCACAAATCATACGAGTAAGAAACTGCCAATTCATAGCACATACGTTTTACTCTACTCCACCCATTTTAACGGCCGTCCTTGCCTTATATTATTATAATAACAAAGATAAACTCCAAAAAGTTGAAAGTAAACGCAATCACTAATTCCAACAATTGACAGAATAATTCATCGGAAGGGTGCAGACTTTTCTAACGAATGATGTATGGCCTTTCTACGGGAGGATTGTTGTCGCCAATTCATGTCAAGTGCCCTAATGGATGAATCTGAATACCATTATTATCTTCCTCCATCTTCTTGGTAACACTTTCATCATGATTTTGAAGAACCGTAACATTCTTGAAATGCAGAAGTCCCTCAACATCTGTAGAAGCAAGCGTTTGTGGAAGCTTGGATCTGTTAGCTATAATGTATTTAGACTCTTCTTCAACCCCATGGCTTCTTTTGTGAGCTTCATATGTCCCATGTGAGAACTGTGTTCCATAATCCTACCAGATCTACATACGCCCAGCAGCTTGGGCTGAAATAGCTCAAAGTAATTGGAAAAACAATACAATAAGGAAAAATCAGCAAGGTTTCATTATTTACCTATGTTCAATCAGATAGATATTGACAAGAAAATCCTAATACCAAGAACCGATTTCTAACAAGGAAAAAAATCTGTTATACAATATCGATCTCGCCTTAAAGAAACAAGAAAGAGAAAATGGGATGAAATCTTCCATTCTTATATTGAGATCTTCCCTTGACGATGTGACAAATTCTATTACTGTGAAAAATAGTAGAATTTATGCTTGTAAATTGTTCATTTCTCTATATAAACATGAAAGTAACGGACAGGGGCGGAAGCCTGATACTTTTATTAATAATCAATCCAATCAAATTACAGTAGTGCAGGTTGCAATATTCATAGATATTGAACAACCAGATACAAAAAGAGAAGGATTTTGCACAAGTGCAACAATAATCCTAATTATATAAGCTTCCAAAACTACATACATGAAACAAAAATAATTAATACATACAAATATATTTATTACAACTATGTAATAGATAATCCTACATGAATAATATGACAAATAAGGTTTATAAAACCATATAATCGTAATCAACAAATTACAAAAGGTAATAATAGCTAGAAACCCCAATTTCAAGTAGAATCCTTCGCAGTAGCAAGGATATGGAAGTTGCACAAAACCTGCTACACATAAGCAGTGTTGGCCATGAAGAGGCCTCACAAAACGAAGCAAATAGCACTATACAAAGACTGAATGACCTTGAAAAGGAGATGATGAAGCTGAAGGAGGAAGTGACGCAGCTTACCAAGCAAAAAGGGAAAAGGAAGATTGATGAGGGTACTGAGATTGATAACCAGCAAGTGGAGGACATCTATAAAAAGTTGAATTCCTTGGACAATCAAGTGGGAAGAGCCAAGGATCGCCATGAGCATAGTATGGCAATTTTTAATGCTATTAGTGATTTTCTTTAACAACGATGTTTACAACATCACCGTGTCTTTGAGTGGGATTCCAGAGACTTTGTGGGGAACGGCCAAGGAGAGCAGCCAAACCTTGGCTAAGCTTGATACTAAGGACCCCACCCATATGACTACGGTGGCCCTATTCACTACTCTACAAACCATAAAATCTAAAATCACTAGAGCAACTAAGAAGTAAGGTTGTTTTTCGCTACAGAGTGCGCCCGATCTTTTCCATCATTTTTGCTATTTTTTTGTTGTTTTCTGGCTGCATGGTTACAGCGCTTGTTCTGTTTTGCTCCTGATGTAACTTTTTGGTTACAGTTGATTTTAAATGCCTATTCTGGATGCTAATCCTTTTTTTGCTGATACTTTGATTGTTATATCTGGCTTTTTGGCCTTCTTTGTAAACAGGGTATAGTCCCTTCAAAACTATTTGCCATCAATAAAAAAATGCATAAATTACTACAAAAATAAGATTATCCTAACATTCGCCCCCTTAATTTTGCATTGTTTCAAGAGATGACGAGAGGAACTCTATGAACAATTTGAACTTTTCATGTGCAAGTGACTTTGTGAAGATATCTCGCTCATTGTTCATTTGTTGGGAAAAATTGAAGTCAGTATATTGTGTTTAAAGACATGGTTGTGTATGAAATGTACATGTATCTCAATGTACTTCATTCTTTCAAGAAAAATGGATTGCGAACAAGTTTGAGCACACCTTCATTGTCAACATACAAGGTGGTTGGTTTGTTCTGTGGTATTACTAGTCCTTCAATTATTCGACATAGCCATATTGTTTTGTAAACAACTTCACTCGCAACATGATACTCTACTTCTATAGAAGAGTGAGAAAAAAGTGTTGTTTCTTGCTTCCCCATGATATCGGTCCATATCTAAAAAATAACAAAAATCTTGAAGTGAATTTTTGTCATCAATGTTTACCGCATGATCTAAATCTTAATATCCAAAGAAGAATAAGTTGTCGATCTTCTTGTATTCTAGACCAAGATCCAATGTTCCCTTGTGATATCTCGAGATTCACTTTGCTACCTTCCAATGACAAACTTTGGGTTCATGCATGATCTTGGATAGATAGTTCAATGAAAACTTATATCTAGTATAGTGTATGATAGGTAAATGAGACTCCCAATCAACTGCCGATAGAGAGTTGCATTTACCACAAAAGATGGATTTGAACGAGACAACTGCAGTCTATTCTCAATATGTGTAGAAATAGGTGTGCAATCCATGATCATGAATTTCACAAGAATTGTCTTGGTATATTTCAACCGAGAAAGAAACATGTGATTGATTTCTACAATACTTCTAATCTAGGACAATAGTGCATCATCCCGAAATCTATCATGTTGAATGATCGTTTAAGATCTTTCTTTATTGCATCAATTATCTTCACTCAACTGCAAGTCATGACTAGATCGTTGACATAAACAACTACAATCACAATCACACCCCCTTGATTTTTGAGGTAGAGATTGGGATCATATGGATTTTTGAAAAATCCACATTGTACAAGATGCTCATAAATTTCAATGTACTAAGCTCATGGTGTTTGTTTAACACCATACAAATATTTCCTAAATCTGCATACTTTTGTTTATTGATCGGATACAACATATCCCTCAAAGTTGAGTCATGTAGACTTATTCTTGTAAAGCTTCGTTCAAAAATAATTTTTTACGTCCATGTGATTGACTTTCCAACCAATCTGTGTAGCTTGAGAAAATATCATCCCGATCGCTTTGATCTTAGCCGTGGGAGCAAATGTCTCCTCATAGTCAATGCCTTCTTTTTGCGCGTATACCCATTTGCTACAAGTCTTTCTTTGTACTTGTCTATAGTCCCATTTTCTTTGTACTTTATTTTGAACATCCGTCTGCAAAAATGGATTTCTTCCCGTGGAAGATTGACAAGTTCAAGTATTTTTTTCATCATCGATCGATATTCAAAATCCATGGCATCTTTCCAAGATTTTTAATGTAGGGCTTCTTAGAATGTAGATGTATCATCAAATTCAATAATGCTACTCATGAAAGAAAATTTTACTTCTTATCATACTTTATTGCAAGTTCTCGGTCCAATGGTAGATGTATCTGGTGGAGCATCCAATTTTGCATCTCGTATCATGTTAGTATACCACTTGGGTATACGTTGAACTGCTCCCATGGGTCATGGTTCTATTTGATCATTACCATCATCCCCATATTAGATTTCATCATCTGCATTAACATCATCTTCTGGTCTTACAACAAGTGAAAAATCTACAATAGTTGAGTCTAGAGAAGGATTCTCTTCTTCCTTCTTCTACAAAAACTCAACATCTCTCGCTAGCGTAGAATTTACTAGTCTTTGGATCCATCAATATATACCCAAGAGTCTCTTTACTGTAACTAATGAAGATGATTTTTGTGACTTCATATCCAACATATTAGAATTCTTCTTGGGTATGTGCATACTTTGTTTCAGAATCGAATACTCCGAGGTGTGCAACAAATGGTTTCCACTTCAATAATTCTTCATATGGTGTCTCTTCATAAAGAGAAATTTTGGGCACTATGCTCAACAAAAACAATGTTGGCTTTGTTGTTTCTTCCCAAAATTTCCATGCTAGTCTACACTCATCGATCATGGAATTCACCATTTCCATGATAGTACAATTTATTTTCTCAATAGCAGTGTTTTGTTACGATGTGTGTGGAGGAGGCATTTGTCGATGAATCCCATGAGTTTGTAGGTAGGATTTGAAATTTTTACCGTGAACTCCCCCCTCGATTTAAGTTTAGAGTTTTGATGTGATGACCAGCCTTGTTCTCAAAACCAGTTGGACTTCTTGAAAGTTTCAAAATCTTCACTTTTCTTATGAAGAAAATATATCCACATTTTTCTCGAATAGTCATCAACACAAAGTATGAAGTAATGAAATCCTGAATGAGTCATTTACATTGGACCTCAAAGATTAGTACGAAACAAATCAAGCTTACCATGAGCTTGATAAGTAATCTTCTCAAATGAAGCTCTTTGTTGTTTTCCTCCTAAGCGGTGAGGAAACTTATCTATATCCTTCTAGAGACATGGTAATCCTTTTACCATATTGCACCAAATGAAGTGTTTCAAGATACTTGAAACTAATGTGATCAAGTCTCTGATGCAAAAATGTGGAGAGGTAGAATTCTTAGTTATAAGTGCCTAATCATCTATGTGGACAAAATCAAGTTTGGAAAATATGTTTCACATTAGAGGATTTTACTACTATTTTATATCCTCATGATTTTTCTCAAATTAAACATAGTTTCTTTCTCGAATGACTATCAAAGTCAATTTTTGAATTTTTATCTAGGAGTTGACTAACTAATAGCAGATACTTTGTCAACCTAGGGACATATAGTACATCTAATAATCTACAATTACATGAATGAAGAGGAAGAGAAATATTCCCAATCCCTTGTACTGTGTATGAAGAATCATCACCTAATGAAACATGGTTTTTCAAAGGCATGTCCCTCATTGAAGTAAACAAGTCTCTATCAAAATCATCTATTCGGTGGCTCCCGAATCAAGATACCAGACATCACTAGATGATGTGGAGGGTTCACTTGAGCAAGCATTATACAAGAAGTCCTCATTATCCAAATTTTCTTCTTCTCAACTATATTTCCTTGGTGATGGGGTTTTCTTTACTAACTCCCCTTCTTCTAGCCTTGATTGAAGTTAGAATGTCCCTTATAGGATTTTTTGTTTTGAGGTTCGTGAGGTGCTTGACGAACCATTCTTATAGGTATTGAAACAAAATCTTTAAACTCATGTCCTCTTTTTTAGATAGGACATTTCTTATTTGGTTACTTGTCCCCTTGTTGATGTTGATTCGATGTTGGGAGTTTTGATAGGAATTATGATTTTATTTTCCTTTTCCTTTTCCTTTACATGTCTAGTGAGCAAATAGTGATTATTCCTCTTCACCATATTTTTTGTACATTGCTTTTTCTTGTCGCAAAGAGGTTTACCAACTTTTCAAAACTTATTTTCTCGGTCCGAAAATTTGAGTGTTGTCAAAAAAATTCAGTATTAAGGAGGGAGTGATCTCAAAACAAAGGGAATGGGAGTTGTATCGTGACCTCCTCTCCTAGGGCTAGAATTGAATTCCTCAATTATGCAACTCTTCTTTAGAAAGCTTCTATTTTTCATTTTGTTTTAACTTCAATTTGTGTAACTAACTTTGAAAATTTAGTATTAAATTCTTGTTCTTGGCCCGATACACTATACCCAATTTATCTCACACTTATTTGGTTGTTTTGGCATCTCTCATATGGGGTTACACATTGTCGGACATGCAAAAAAAGATTATCATTTTTCCCTTCTAATCAAATCTATCAACATGTCAATATTGTGTTGTATCCATTGTTGATTTGGTTAAAAACCATCAAAAACATTCCAAATCTCTTCAAACTCAAGCTATGTTTTGATTTTTATCTTTCATGCTGCATATTTAATTCCTCTTTGAAGTTTTGAATCTAGAAGAAAGAACTTGGGGGCATTGGGGCCCATTTACGTAATCAATCGACAAAGGGCAAGGCTCTTATCACTCTAGGTATATGGGATCCTAATATATATACCGTCGATCGATATACCGAACCTTTCTATATGTGTGCCCTTCTCGATATAACCATCGGTACATGAAAGGATATTTCCCTTTATATATACTCGTAAGTAGGTGGAAGATGAGGTGTTAACGTATGTGAAAAATTATGATACATGGTACCAATACAAGAATGAAATGGGTTTGTGCAATTATTGACACCGAATAAAAGAAATATCCTCATACACGTGCGTAACTTTGCTATATGCTCGGATAATTTCTCGAGTTCGGTTTTAAGTCAAGAAATCATTCACGATGGAAGGGAAGGCTTAAAGTGTGTGCATTGTTTCCTTATTACTCCCCATTGATACCCAAATGATGTTCTTGTAGATATATTTAGCGTTATGTGAAGTAGTGGTTGTGACGGATTTACCCGTAAGCGCTTTCCAGAGGTACTGTATATACCAAACATTGTGAAAGAGATCAAATATCTCACAATGCTTAAGAAAAAAAAATTAATTATTTTTGTGTACAAAGATTTGCCAATTTCAAATCAGCTACATTGGTTTGCGGTTGAATATGGAAAGTTGGAAATTAGTACAATACACTGAAATATGAAATTACATCCAAAATTACAAAAAAATTGAATTACAAGTAAATTTTTTTTTTTTTGTAGGGTCTTGTGGCCTTAGGAGACCGTGTGTCTCATTGAGAAAAAAACTCCAAAAAAATGGCTCAAAATGCAATTTTTAAGTACACCACCTTTAGAAGAAAAATCTCAAAATTAAAAAGTAAGTGATGAGGGAGATTTTTTTAATTATTTTTTAGGTTTTTCTCCACTAAGTTTGGGTGGGGATTTAGCACTTGATAATGGCTTTAGCAGGATTTTATGCTCCTATGTTTGGTAGAAGGCACGCATTTCAACGCGAAATTTAATGTTATAAAAAAAAAATGTTTAATGGTGATCGACCCCAACAAAAAACCTCACTAGATTTTTACCTCTAGCTGATAAGGGACCTATCCCCATATAACTTATAATGAAGCAACATGTATTTAATGCATAAAAATTTAACCGACTTTTTTAAAAATGGAAGTGTCAACATGAATGACATCATTGTGGGGCTCATTGGAGGATGTCATATTAGGGATTTAGGTTTTCTACCGTAAAAATGGATATGAAGACTTATTTTTCTTTGTGATTTCTATTTCCACCATTTCTTTGTGATTGATATGGTTATTACTTTATTGATGCATCGACCGTGGTTTTGCAGAAAACCATTGAAATAGTTTCATCGATGTAGCTCATGGCAATCTCATACTAGTCACCTAGGAAATCTATCTTGCCTATTTTTTTATTGTGTAGGTTTGTTTGATCTACCGCTTTTCAAGGATATCATAGACCCTGAGGTATGAGATGACATTTGGTGATCAATAGGAAGAGTATTACGAAGACTTGACTATGTAAGATTTCACGGTGGTGTTCAATGTGACACTCATCTTGAGATGGTTCGATAGGCCTAATGTAGATCTCGATCTTCACAACATGGTAATGTGTAGCTCAAAAGAAGGGGAAACGCTCATCTCATCAATAGGGTGTGGTGTAGTGGTTTTGTATCTACTTTTCATTCTTGGTGTGGAATCAACCATGGAAATAATGTACACCTTAGTCCTATGAATTAACCTTGCTTAAAAACCAATGTAACTCAAATCGCTTTGATTAGAGGAGGGCTAAAACTTGGAGTGTAGACTTCTCGGTAGGAGCTCAAATCCTTTACTCGATGCAAATGCAATATGGCTTAGCCTTTGGCTTGATGGATTCCTTCAAGCATCTCACCTCCTTGTAAGGATCAACCCGATTCTTAGCTCTACTACAACTTGCTATCACCTCTAAATACAAACAAATTGCTATATATTTAGCATATTCTAAGTAGACCTCTAGTTTTAGAGGAAAAAAACCCTAATGGGGAAATATATATAGATATAATTTTTAATTGAACTTATTTTCAAAAAAAAAAAAAAATTCTTCATGCAGCGGCACGAGTGCAAAAAAATTGTGTTCGAACACCTATAACGAACATGGGGTTATGAGGATCCAGGATGTCCTGGGAATCATTGGAGGAAACACATGGTATCCCGAGATGTACATTTCTTGTCCAAGACACTTATACCTCTCGCAAACCTCACTCCAACCTAACCGGAAGGCTCAACATGCTCTTGTATCAAATGAAAGTAGAAACAGGGACATAAGCCTAATAATTTTATTAATAATCAATCAAATCAAAGTATAGTAGGGAAGGATGGAATATTTATAAATATTAAACACCAGATACAAACAGATAAGGATGTTTCACATGTGAAATAATAATCCTAATTACATAAGCTTCCGTAACTACATACGGGAAGCATAATTAATTCATAAAAAAAATTGTATTTTTTTCAGCTATGTACCGATAATCCTACATGAATAATATGAAAAATATGGTTTATGAAACCATATAATAATAATAATAAAATTACCATAGTAAATAATACACTTCATAAAATTACTACAATAAAATAAGATTAATGTAACATCGAATGAGTCACTTCCATGAGTAGGAAATTGAAATAATCCTTTTACAAAATGCAATAAAAACATTTGTGAGAAAAACATTCATACGCCATTAGAGATACATTGAACAATTATTTTAAAGTTTACATCAATCAAAAGACTCATTGTGCCACAATTGTATTCTTTGTGAGTCAAGATATGCCAACTCCTTTTTCCTAATGATGGACCATGTGAATGAGCGACATTTGCATCACACCCCTTGATGTGGTATAGCATTTTTATTTATTTTTCACAAGTCTCCCTCTTGTACCCATTTCTCGTAGCCTTTTAAAAGTGTCGACCTTACATATTTGAGTTATTGGACACACCTTCCTTCAAGTCAACAACTCTAAAAGATAAATTCTCAGAATTTTATACATTATATTTTTCATTCATCCTTGATGTTCTTGCATATTATAGGTCAATGTAACCAATGGTAGACATAACATAGGAGGAGATGTGGGTTTTCTATGAGAGAATGCACTTGCAATGCCGAAGTATGAAAAATGTCCCTTAAAATTACAATCCAAAAGAATTTTAGAATTATTCACATCCCCGAGAAAATGTGTGGGTTACCGTGATAATGAAGATATGGATATACTTATTTCGAAAAATGATAAATTTGTAGCTTAGTGTTCAAGTCTAGCGTAATCTTCTTTGATGATCCTATACGAAAATACTTTATTTTAAAAGCACTTGTTATATTTTCCAGAAATCCATTTTAATATGAAGGTTAAAGATTGATTGATGCTTCTATTTCAAAATATGAACCTATAGTGTACATATCCATTTTTCTTCATGACATAATCATTTTACTCACCATGTAGGATGTCCCACAGGACTCACGTTTACCCTATAATCGTAAAGCAACAAGGTTCTAATTAGAGAAACTGAATATCCATTTAGAATCCCAAGATTCTAATGGTTGATGTTTCCAAATGTTTCCACATTAGTTTGAAATGAAATCAAGCTTATTGGGTAATGACTCAGTACATTCTCTTTATTGCAATTGGCTTATAATTCTTTAGATCACTTTTATAAACAATGATTTTAGCACCAAAGCCAATTACATGTTTCTCATTTAGATTTTTTATGATTGTCATTATTTATTCATACATGTAAATAGCCATGTCAATGTGCGTATGACCAACCTTGGATAACCTAAATGTAACAAATAGATGTGTCAATAGAGAAATTGCAATAAGATGTTACTTTCTAATTTGTTGTCTAATAATCTATATAATATGAAATAATGTTTAGTTATATTAGTTTTAAGACCTTGCTCCATTTTATTTGTAGAGCATTTCATAAATACATTTAGATAATTTGAACGATACACAACTATAATAGTAGTAGTAAACCCAAATAGATGCAAATAATTTCTAGTTTTGATATTGATGTTTTTATTGTATTGGGCCCCAATTTTGTTACACAACATCAATACGTATCAAAGTTTGCCAAATTTTTATAACAATCTAAGAATGTCTCTATAACCTAAGCTATCTAAAAGAAAACTACTATTCCTTCCATCAATTAATCGTTATATCTAAAAACCATAAGAAACAAAACTTAATTGGTTCATAGAGAAAAGTTGTCCAATAAATTGACAACTACAAAGAAACCAAATTTAATACGGATTAATTGTTTAAATTTATAGTGTAACACATAACAAAAACTTTAAGTAATGATTTCTTATTTTTGTAACTAAAGGAAGGTTGTAGAGATACTTTCCTTTACAATAAAGATATAACGAGAATATCAATATAAAAACCCGAATGATCCATTAGTTCTTTGTTGAATAAATGCAAGGTCCGATGCCAAAATAAAAGTGGTTTGGTATACAAATAAATACCAGACTAGTAAGAAAAACATGATGATTCAATAAAAATAGAACTGAAAATGATATAAAACAACCAAAAAAATGATACATATAGATGGATTTTAGAATAACTTATTTAACTAAATCAGATGACACATTCGTAACCTCCACTTTAACGGGGATGAAAATGGTTTCTACAGAGATTACGAGAAAAGATGTTTTCCAAGAGCATTCGAACTCTTTAGCCAATCGTACAACTCATGACCTTACTTTTGAAGAAGATCGCAATGTGTTATTTCCTATTACAGAGGAGAAAACATACCTTCCAAGTTAGGAAAGTGGAGTGAACTAGGTCCTGCCCTTGGTCTCTCACCCCATTTGGACACACCAAACACGAAACACATTAGGACATCAAACCATTTATACAACTCTCCAAAAATGACCATGTCCATCAAACCTTCATGTATATAACAAGCCTGAGAAAGCAAGGGCCATGACGGACTAGAGGTTTTTCTATTGCAACTTTCATGCCAACCCTATACACTCACTTTATCTAATGACAACCCTCTTTAAAGACCAATCCTTTGCTGGATGTATGATAAGAAGATGATAAAGGAATTTAAAATAAAATTATGTATTTACCCTAAGAATTCCCTCCAGAGAGAAATATAATCATCTCTAATAAATTCCTCAATAATGTACCATGTCTTGCTCGATTTAGTTCAAAACAATGGCTAAGTGAAATATTGGTTAAAAATCCCATTTTCTCATATCGACATCGATTATTGCATGAAAGGAAACATTGGATAGGATATGATAGATGAAATGAAATCGAGTGAAATAAACAAAAAAGGTGTGAAAATATGAGATAGTGGATCGGTAAATATATGGAGTGACTATGCCATCACATGCTTGTAATTAATACAAGCTTGCTAAGGGATTTAAGATAAACCTTTATTGGAAAAGGTGGCAAGTTCATCCAATCAATATATTCATTACCAATTTTATCACAAAATGCTTGGGCATTCCTTCGATTTTCTATCAAACTTTCCTATTTAGTAACCTTGCAATATATAAGATTTAAAGTTGAATTCATATTTAATGAAATAGTAAAAAAACGAATTTTATTCAAACAAGATTTTTATTGCACACCACATAAATAATATGAGATTCACCTCCAATAACTAATTCATTACTATTTAATTCATTATCCATGGACCAACAATGTTCCTACAATTTAATTTATTTATTTATACATTTATTAATTTACAAAAATTATAGTCATTAGTCATGTTATTAATTATGAGATTAGCCTCTAGAAGAAGGCCACCTTTTTTCATGGATATCTTGCAAAACATTCTTTGAGGATTAGAGAGAGGCTACCACACACATTTATCACTTAGACCGAGATTTGTGTTTTTCCAAGTTATAAATTCTTGCTTCTCCATGATCTTTAAAAAGTGAAATGTGGACAATAGTTTTTTTCTTGGTCTCATTGGTTCCTTGCTAGAGATAGGCCAAAAAAGTTTTTGATTTTATCAAACACAAAATTAGGGATCCTAAGAATAGAAACCATATAAATGGAAATAAAACAATATTATATCAACAAGATTATATCAACACAATAGAATTTTTCATTTAATCATGGGAGAGAATCTTGTTAAGCTTCTCCCTTTGTATGTGATAGATCGTTTACGTCTATTTCATTTGAAGGATGATTTGAAGAAAATATGCAAGGCGAAGACAAGTACGGTAATTATTTAGGTTTAAATGATGTACACGTGTTACAATGATCTAAACTTTCCGTACTATGTGGCTATCTTTATTACTATAAACTTTTGACCGTAGCAATAGTAAAGCCTCCCCTTTCATTAACTAACAAAGTGATTATCGGTTCCAAAGAATTTATTTTATATGAAAAATATATGAATTATGTTTTATGAACAATATATCAAATGAGAACTACATAAGGTGTCAACCTTCTCGAAGGTATGTATTTAAGGACTTGGATCTACCATGGATAGTCCATTAAATATAATATAATTACAAATAATGGAAAAAAACTTGTTTATATTACTTATTGCATTATTAAAATGGATTCGCTCGACAATATTGTGGCTAGCATTCTTTAGCCTTCTAATCAACGAATAATTGGTAAACATAAAACAAGAATTTCTCTTCACGGACTCAGAAAATTTATTCTTGAGCAAGATTCGTGTTCATCCTCTCGCTCGATTTTTAGTAAATCGTTTAGGAATATTTTGTTTAACAAGTTATTTATTGAAATATGTAGGGTAGAGATGATTAGGATACATCATTAGGATTAACATATGTACTTCTATTATTATTCTCTAACTCTTATCTTTGTCGCTAAGGTAGACAATGATTTTTATTAGGTCAGTATTTTTAATAAACAAAAAAAAAAAAAGAGCCTAGTGAGTTCCAAACCGCTCCTTTACGTAATTAATGTAACTTAGCGGTCACTACACATTTCCTTTTATATGAATCGACATGAAAAATGACTTACTGCAACCATATTTTATCCATTCATATGATTTGTTTACCGAGCCACTGTATTCTATAACTATTTGATCTTAGTGGTTGGTAAGCATTTTCTCTAATACGAACTATTTTTTTATCTCTATTTTCACAATTAAGAAACTCAAGTAGCCTAGAGGCCACTAATTTATTCCTTTCTAAATAAACAATAAATAGTAAGCCTATAGAACTATATTCTCGTAAGTATTCGAGCTTAGCGCCTCTAAGAATTTTCTCAGTAGTAGGATCTATTTTTTAATTTCTATTTCCTAAATTAATAAAAAAATTAGCCTTGAGGCATCTAATCTATTACTTTCTTAAATACCTACATAGCTTTCAAGAGTAAACAATTTTCATTTCTCACATATTTATCATCTAAATATATTACAAAAATGCATAATGCGACCAATAATATCTATATATTACTATGATGTTTTATTAGAGCGCTATGTTTGAAATAATATATTTTTAGCTTAGTTTCTGCCATATCATTTCCTTATTTGAGTATTTTAGCTTAGCAAAATCACTAAGAATTTTCTTTGATATGAATTAGTTTTTTATCTTTATATTCAAAATTAACATTTAGTTGAACCTAGCATCTACTAACCTACTCCTAAAAATTAGCGGAGTTTAGCAGTCACTAAGCTTTTTCATTGATGCCCACCGATGTGTAAAAAAACAAGATGCAAAAGTGTGTGCCTAACAATCACTATGATGTTATTTGAACACCCTAAAAACATTTTTAATAACCATATTTCTTCCCAACTATGCAAAGACCTCCATAGCTTTTGATAATAAAAATTTTCCATATCTCACATATTTGTCATCGAAATATATTATGGAAAATGCCTAACGACCACTAATATTTATTACTTTGTGATTTTTATTTTAGTGTTTGTGAGGCGAAAAGAGGAGAGAGAATAGAGATTGATATCTCTTATTATTCTATTGAACAAAGAACCCACGTACATTATTTATAGGTATGGGAATAAACAAGACTCCCCTAAATGGATGGAGAATTTACAAATAAGAAGGAGAGAATAATGGAATAGATAGAACAACTACTCTAATAAAAAAACTACAAGTACGTAGACTACGCTAACATTCCCCACCTTATTATATTATTCTTGCAAATGTGACCCCTGAAAAGTTCAAATTTCACTTTGCCAAGAGATTTTGTGAGAATGTCAGCTACTTGTGCTTCCGTAGGATAGTATTGGAGTTGAATGTGATGGTTCAAGATGTGCTCTTGAATGAAATGACAATCAATCTCAATATGATTTGTTCATTCATGAAAGACTATATTTTTCACAAGCTTCAACACACTCTGATTATCGCAAAAGAGAATAGGTGACTGCTTTTCAGAATTCCTAGGTCATACAAAAATGTGACATAACAATATCATTTCACACACAGCTCCTCGTGCGTTGCAATATTCTACCTTTTTGGATGAGATAGAAACAACATTCTACTTCTTACTTATCCACAAGATAGGTCCAGATCCAAGATGAAATATGTATCCTATTGTTGACTTCTCCGTCATCAACAAATCCAAAGATGGTTCGAGTCAACGTATCCTTGTAAGAAGAATTGATCATTCTTCTTATATTCCAAACCATAATCAGTTGTTTCTCGGACATTTTCTCAAGAATAATCTTCGTCACCGGTTTTTAGCTTCATAAATTGTTGCCAACTTGTCCCACACCTCCTTTGGTTTCTCTACATTCCAAACATGCGGTTGCACATCATCACTGATACTGAGCATTATCAGCATCAAGGCTTTCGTACTAGCCATCTCATACTTTTTTATTTCATCATGGGTCATGGGAGTGGGCACGCACCACTGTGGCAATGCCCCATAATCGTTCAAACTGAAGGATTATCTTCATTTTTGTCTTCTAGGCTTTAAAAATGGACCCTTTGAGCAACTGAGCATCGGAAAGAAGTAACTTCAGAGCAGACATCATAATAAAAAAATAATTATTTATTTATTTCAAGAGTTATTACAACTTTGAATCACTGATGAGAATTACTGGCTTGTAGATGCTCATGATATTTGTGTGTTGTGAGATGACGATGCTTTGTGGGGATTTCTTCTTCATCGTAACAATTGCTTCGTACTTGGCTTCTAATTCTTCCCGTACTCACTTTGCTTAGCAGCTGACATTGAAAAGGAAGTATTCAAGAAGTCCTTCTCAAACTAGCTTTTCAAGGCTAGATTGCTAGTATTCCGAAGCTCATTCAGCAAAGAAAATTAGAACTAAGAGCTCTCAGGAGCTTCTTCACGGAGTTCTCTGACTGGTGAGTTGATGTTCCATATTTCAGATTTGGTGACCATATTATTGACGCTCTAAATCGAGTTGTTTACACTCGACATTCGACATAGTTTTTGTAGAAGCTATTTCCCTGTTTGTATTGGTAGAGAATTCGTCTCTAGGTAACGTTCATGTAGAAGTACTCCATGCGGAGGAATTCAGGTGCAACACTCCACGCAAAAGACTTGATCTTCTCTCTCCATGCACAACCCTTCACGTAGGTAAAAACAATAATGCAGGTTGCTTTCTTTTCCTCCAGATCACGCAACAACAATCCCATGTAGGCATAAAAGCTAAAGACAAAATGAAATACATATTTCCTTGCAATAATTCTTGTATTTGCTAGATTTTCACTCCATATGTCTTAATCCACATTGAAATTACAGGTGTCGCCTAACTCAATCCAATACGCAGATGAATAAATCTTTGCACACTTTTATTCCATACAATGTGGTAGATAGTCCTTACGGTCATATTAATTTTGATGGATTCTATTTGATTTTGAGTTTTGTACTCAACCCCATCTTTAAAATCTTTAATTTTGACTTTGGAGCCACTTTTAGAGGCTTGTGGTACAAGTGATGCTTGTCCCATGTTAGGTTAATTATTATTTACCTAATATATTATTTATGCATCATATAATTATTTAATTAATGTTATTAATTAAATAATGTTGTTATATGGTTTTTAAACCATATTTGTCTTTTATTTCCACAAGTATCATTGTTATGATTGTTATAAAAATTATGTGCTTCCCAGATGCATTTTGGAAGTTGTTGTAACAATTATTATTGTATTCATATGTTGTATAATTCCTTTAAGAATTACAATACTCCATTGTATTCTTAGTTGATTACCCATTAATATAATCTATAGGATTCCGTACCTATTTTTGAAATTACATTTGGTAATAGAGCAAATTGAATCTCCTAAAGCAAGGTTGGAGAAGGTTACGAGGAAGGATAATTGGTGGAGAAGAAATTTTCTTCACCGAAGAGCAAGTGTTGCCTCCGGAAGCTTCCCGAACTCCCCTGCACTCTCATAACCGCTTGTGCATTCTCTAGGTATTTTATTTATTTTTTTAAAAAAATCGCATTCGGGGGTTTTGTCACTAAATCTGGTGACAGTATTAGCTTTAGCTAATACTAGCATGTTGTTGTAATTGGAGGACTATGTGTTATTTCTGGAGGTGTATCTCCCCCATCGAATTACGATCTCATCAAAAATCCATAAATAAATTTACATTTGGACAAGTCTCCCACCGAGCTCTCTCCACGCCAAAGTTCATCCCCTTCATTCAAAGATGAGATCACATTGCGATTACAAAACAATACAAAGTATAGCATTTGGAAGTGGCGGCGGTGAAACACATTACACAAGCGGATCCTGGACCTCCCTACGGTGAAGCTATCGATCACCTGCAATAATCAACACAAAGGCATTTTAATTAAAATAATATAGAGGGAAAGTACTTGAATTTTCCAAAGCCATGTAAAACCCCATGCCGACTGCCGCACTCCTCCCCACTGAGACTGCACAAAAGAAACAACAAACAATAACATAATAGTGGAGTAAATTTCAATAGGCAGCAGTTTTTTTTTTTTTTTTAAAGAATGGTGGAGTTTATACACATGCGGCCATGCAAAATTCAAGGAAGATAAATTAAAAAAATAGAAATAGGAAACGGAGAGCAAACAAAAAGCAACGGATGGAGATACAAAGTCTCATATCCGTTCTTTAAGCGAGATAAACCCCAATCACCCTCCTCCAATCACGCAGGCCATGTGGGACTCTAGCCACATCACATTTTTCTAAAGGTGAGTCATTTTCCTTCTTTATTAAATATAATTTTCTTTGCTTCAATACATAAGTGCTTAAAGACCTAAGTTGGATAAGAGGAACAACTTGGGGAAGAGAGGTTTGGGGTTCAAACCCCACCCCCAACACAAATATTTTACAATTTGAAATTTAGCATACAAAATAGTGAATTCACCAAGTTTGGAGGATAATTTAACAAGAAAAACCTCCATTAAACCCATTAGTTATAAATAAATAGGTCGCTAAACTTTTAATAATAGGGAAATCTCTAATTTAGGGTAAAAATTATTTTTCCCCATTCACCTATTTTTTCATTCTAGACATTTTTTCTAAAGGAGGCCTATCTAGAAATTGCATTTTCAGCTATATTTTTGTAATTTTTTGGTGTAGTGGGTCATTTTGGGCTCCGTAGGCCACCAGGGGCCCGTAAAATAATATTTTTTTTGCTCGCCATTGAATTTTTCGAGATTTTTAAGCTAATTATCATACTGCAATATATTGTACTAATTTGCAAGTTTCCATAAGTCAACTGTAAACTTTGTAACTGATTAGAAACTAGCAGAATTGTAATAAAAATAGTAAAAAATTGGTTATGTAACACTCACGAGATCCTAGATCTCATTCGCAGCTGTTCGGTATATACGGTGCCTCTAGGAAGTGCTTACGGGTAAATCTATTGTGACTACTACTACACTTAACTCCTACTATGGTCAGAACAATGTCGTTTGGACATCGACCCTTTATATCAACCAGAGTAATAAGGTCACAATGCACACACTATGGGCCATCCCATCCATTTGTGAATGATTGCACGACATAAATCCGGACTGAGAAATTATCCAAGTATATAGTGAAGTTACACATGCGTATGAGGATATTTCTTTGTCGATGTCAATAATTACACGTACTACTTTTAGTATTGTCTTGGTACCATGTATTGAACTCTTTCACATACGTTAATGCCTTTTTTATGTACCATCGTTTATATAGAAAGGGCTAGTTTCTTCCACGTACCACTGGGTATATCAGAAGGGTGCGTATATAGAAATGTTCGGTATATCAAACTGACGGTATATAGATTGGGGACCTTAATCCTAGAGTGATAAGAGCCAAACCTTGTCAGTGATTTCTGCAAAATGGGCATCAATGCCCCCAAATTTTTCTTTTAGATTCATAACTACTCAGAGGAAACAACTATGTTGCATGGAAAACAAAAATAAAGACACAACTTGAGTTTAAAGAGATATGGCCTGATGTTAATGGTACTTTGACCAGATCAACTACTGATATAACACAACTGTGGTAGTTTGATAAATTAGATCAGAATTCCAAACTCATCATCTTGTTTAGAGTTTCCGACGATGGACAACCCCACATTTGAGATGCCAAAACAGCCAAAGAAGCACGAGATAAGTTCGAACATTATACGAGGCCAAGAAAAAGAATGTTGTCTTCAATTTGCAGAGTTAGTTACACACATTGGAGTTTAAGAAGAATGAAAAAATAGAAGCTTTCCTAAAAAGATTTACGTGAATTGAGGGCTTCACTTCTAGCCCTAGGAGAAGTAGTAAAATATGATGATCTCATTCCCATTGTTCTTAGAGCACTTCCTTCTTCATACCGTATTTTTGTAACAACACTAAACTTATCTAATATGACAGTTAGTTTTGAAAATTTTGTAAACTTACTGCAACAAGAGGAAGTAATGCACAATAAGGATGATGAAGAATAACAGGAACTTTCTTCACATCAAAAATGGAAAGGAAAAGGTAAAGGAAAACCTAATTCCTATCAAAAGTCCCAAAATCAAAATTAGTATCAAGGGGGCAGACAAGAGAAGAAGTAATGTCCTATCTGTAAAAGAGGACATGACATCAAAGATTATTAGTAAAATCCTTACAAGAAAGGTTCATCAAGCAACTCTGGACCTCCACAATAATCTCACAAGGGACATTCTAAATACAATCAAGGGTAGAAAGAGGGGAACTTGAAAATAAGACCCCATCAGCAAGGAAATATTGCTAAGCAACAAGAACAGTCAAACATAGAAGACTACTTGTTCACTGCTTGATCAAGTGAACCATCCATGTCATCTAGTGATGTTTGGTATGTTGATTTGGGGGCCTCCCGACACATGAATAGCCACAAAGACTAATTTATTTTAACGAGGGACATGCCATCAAAAATAATGTTTCATTGGGAGATGATTCTTCATATACGATTCGGGGATTGGGAACATTTCTTTACCCTTGGTTCATGCAATCAGACTTTCGATGTCTTCTATGTCCTTGGGTTGACAAGGAATCTTCTTTCAGTCATAGAACTCCTTGATCAAAATATCAAAATTTACTTTGATAGTCATTTCGATAAGAAAACATGTTTGATTCAATACAAATCAAGAGGCTCGAAAATAGTTGCAAAATCCTCTAATGTGGGACACATGTTCTAGCTTGATTTTGTGCATATATATGATCAATAATATGTGGCTAAGAACTCTACCTCAGCATAGTTGTGGCATCAGAGACTTCATCATGTAAGTTACAAGTATCTTGAGACACTTCACTAGTGCAATATGGTACATGGGTTACCATCTCTTCGTAAGGATACGATAAGTTTCCTCACCGCCTAACAGAAAACAACACAAAGATTCATTCCATAAGAGTACATTTTGAGCTCATGGAAAACTTGAACTGGTTCATACCAATCTTTATGTTCCAATACTTCATGCTTTCTATTGATGACTATTCAAGAAAATGTGGATTTTTTGTCTTCGCAAGAAAAGTGAAGCTTTTGAAAACTTCAAGAAGTTTAAAGTAGCAATTGAGAATGAAATTGGTCATCACATCAAAACACTCCACTTAGATCAAGGGGGAATTCACCATAATTAGTTCGAGACTACCTACAAACTCAAGGGATTTGTCAAAAATTCCTTCTCCACACACACCGCAGCAAAATGGTGTTGTTGAGAGAATAAATCGTACTATAATGGAAATGGTGTGATGCATGATCAATGAATTTGGACTTGTAAAGAAATTTTGAGAAGAAGTAACAAAGATAGCGGTGTATTTTTTTGAACGGAGTGCCCACATTGCTCTTGATGGAGTAACACCACAAGAAGCATGGTCAAAGCTAAAACCATCTATTGCATACCTTAAAGTATTCGGGTGTAAAGAAAGCATGCACATACCCAAGAAAAATAGAAATAAACTAGACATGAAGTCATAGAAACTCATCTTCATTGGGTACAAAGTGAAGAGACTCTTGGATATAGATTAATGGATCCTAAGACTTGAAAATTATACACTAGTAGAGACGTTGAGTTTTTTAAGAAGAAGGAAGCGAGGACTCCTCCTCCGTATTCGCCAAATGTAGATTTTTCACCAGTTGTAAAAATGAAGATGATGTTCCCTCAGAAGATGAAAGTGAAGATGGCGATGATGGTGTTGATTAGATAGAACCACGACCCATGGGAATAGTTCAGTGTATTCCTAAGTGATGTACTAGCACATTATGAGATACAAGAATGGATGCTCCACTGGATACATCCACCCCTGGACCATGGACTCACAAAGTAAAGCAAGAGAAGCGATTAAATTTTCTTTAATGAGTATAGTTATTAAATCGATGAATCCTATACGGTCCGAAGCCCTATAGTCAAAATCTTGGAAAGATGCCATGGATTATTAATATCAATTAGTGATGAACAATAAAACTTGGCATATTGTCAATCTTCCACTAGGAAAGAAACCCATTGGATGTAGATGGATATTTAAAAAAGGTAAAAAAGTAGATGGGACAATGGAAAAGTATAAAGAGATACTAGTAGCAAAGGGGTATGCATAAAAGAAGGTATAAACTACGTGGAGACATTTTCTCCTATAGCTAAGATCAAAATAATCGAATGATCTTTGCTCTAGCTAGACTGTTTGGCTAGAAAATCCACCGAGATCGATGTAAAAAGTACCTTCCTAAATGGAGATTTACAAGAATAAGTCTACATGACTCAACCTAAGGGATATATAGTACCTGGTCAAGAAGCAAAGGTATGGCCTCGAACAGCACCTAGGGCATGGTACATCAAGATTGATGAGCATCTCATACAACATGGATTTGTAAGAAATACATATGATCCCAAAATTTACCTAAAAATCAAGGGGAGATTGTGATTTTCATATTTTATGTCGATGATCTAGTTATCACTAGCATTTTAGTGAGGATGATTGATGTAATGAATTAATATCTTAATCGATCATTCGACATGACAGATCTTGGGCTAATGCATTATCATCTTGAATTGGAAGTATGGAAGAAATAGAGTCACATCTTTGTTTCTTAGATGAAATATACCAAGACAATGCTCAATAAATTCATGATGATGGATTTCACACCAATTTCTACACCTATGGAGAATAGATTGTAGTTATCTTGTTCAGATCCATCTCCTGAGGTAAATGCCACTCTCTATCGGGAGTTAATTGGGAGTCTCATTTACCTAACCTACACTAGACCAAATACCATCTTTTCAATAAGTTATCTATCTAGGTTCATGCGGGAACCCAAATTTTTCATTGCAAAGCAATAAGGAACATCTTGAGATATCTCAAAGGATCAAGTGGATCTTCGTCTAGAATACAAAAAAATGACAACTTCTTCTTAACTAGATATTCGGATTCAAATCATATAGGTAACATTGACAATAGAAAATCCACTTATGGATTTGTATTCTTTATGGGATCTAGACCAATATCATAAAGAAGCAAGAAGCATCACTTCATTTCTCACTCTTCCACGAAGCCGAGTTTGTATCGTTCTGTAGGAGAAGCTATCTATGAAGCGATATATCTATGTCGCATACTAGAACGACTTGGAATACCATAGGACAAACCGACCACCATGTATGTTGACAATGAAGTTGTTCTCAAACTTGTTCGCAATCCATTTTTTCACAAGAAGAAAAAACACATTGAGGTACAAGTTCATTTCATATGTGAGCATGTGTTAAAACATAACATCCAACTTCAATTTTTCCCAATACCTAAACAATGGGTAGATATCTTCACAAATTCACTTTCCCGTGACAAGTTCGAGTTGTTCGAGAGTTCCTCTCGTCATCCCTTGAGATAATTCACAATTAAGGGGGATCATAGGTTAATTATTATTTATACGTCATATAAATTATTTAATTAATTTTTAATTAAATAATGTTGTTATATGGTTTTTAAACCATATTTTTCTTTTATTCCCATAGGTATGATTGTTATTATTGTTATAACAATTATGTGCTTCCGGATGCATTTTGGAAGTTTTTGTAACAATTATTACTATATTCATATGTTGTACAATTCCTATAAGAATTGCAGCACTCCATTGTATTCTCAATTGATTTCACATTAATATAATCTACGAAGCTTCTGTCCTGTTATGTGAAATTACATCCCCTACCACTTAAACTAATTTATCAACTATATCTATGATGTAAGGGGTCAAAATAAGGACCCATTATGTGTTTTGGAAGTAAAAAAAGAGGAAAATAATTGCACTTTCTTACAAACTCTTTTAATGACATCCTTAGAGGTATGAAGTAGTGGTTTGTGTGTTGAAGGAAACTTTTCATATCATCACCCACCCATTTATGATCTTCGGTATTTTGTTTTGACTTGTTGAGGTGGATTGGAGGACAAGTGATGTGGCATCCTATGTGGAGCCACCTCACCCTCCACTCCTCATTTTCTATTTATATGAGTTATTTTGGAGTTTTGGGGTTACTTAATTTACTTACAAAGTTTCATTTTTTGAAATTTTTATTGAATTCTTATTTTGGGATCTTTTGATCTTACTTTTGGTTTAACTTTGACTTGGAAAATATTTGAGTGTTTTTCTGGTTGATTCAAAATTCTTGCAATGAAAAGGTAGGCTCTATACCATTTTATTTTATTTTACTTCTTGTGTTTTATATGTTAGAATGAATGAATTTTTGTGTTTATTTTTGTTTTGGGGTAGTATGACCTTCGGGAGGGTGTGGGAGAGAGAAAATGGTAACACCGGGAGAGAAAAGGGTACCACCGGGGAGAGAAAAGGGAGTTGTGAGGCATGTATTTTAAAGGGATTGTGATTCGGGTGTTACACCTATGGGGAGAGAAAAGGAAAATATTGCTACATTTTGTATATATTGAGATGGGGAGAGGGAAGAATATTTTTAGTTTTGTGTGATGTGCACATCGAGGATTTTGCATGGAACCCCTATTTCGCTTGGGAGGAAAAAGGAGGTGGTTCCAATATTTCTCTTCTCCATTAGCTCATATTTTAAGCTTTTGTGTTTGAAATTTGCATATTGTTGATATTGGTGTTTTTGTGCTTGTATGTGTTGTATATATTTTTTTGGCATGAGTGTATGTAATTTGAATCCTTTGTAAAGTTTCCATGGCTGCATTACATCCATTATTATTTTTTTGTTTGGGATTTGGGGCCAATGAGGAGGACAATTTCTCATCCGCATTTGAATATGGTTGGGAGGAGAGCATTCCATACTCCCACCTTCCTTGTTGTTGTGATTTGGAGATGAAGGAGAAAAGATATGGAGTTGCAAGTTGATCAAGGGATGAAGATATATGTTTTGAGACCAAAAGAAAGAATCCTATTTTTGTAAATTTTACCATGTTGTTTCCACCTTTGAGTGGAAGGCTTGTATATACTTGTATTTTAAAGTGAGTTCTTGTAAATTTATTTTCAAACTATGTATTGCAATGGTTGAAGGAAGAAGTTGTAAGTTGTATTAAAATGGACTTCTTGTAAATGAAAATTTTAAGCCATGTATTGTATTAGTTGAAAGAAGGAATTTTGGAGTTGTAATATAGTGGAAATGTAGCTCTTTTCAAATCTAGAATTTAATTAAAAACTCGCAATCTATTTTCATTTTTAAAATGGTTCTCCTTGCATTGAAAATATATGGAAAATATGCTTGTTTCTCTTGAGTATTCTTGTAAATTTTTGTTTTAATAAAAAGATGAATTTTTATTCAGCTTATGTTATAATTTTATCTCTTTTAAATAAGTATGGAAAATGATAGTATCTTAGTATGTTTGTTTTAAGTTTCACTACATTGCAAAAACAAAATAAGGGATACAACTAGTTCTAGGTTAAGAGAGAAATTTGTTTCCTTTTTAATTGTGCAATTCTCTCAAAAGAAAACTAATCCATCAAATGGATAGACATATATAAATAAAAATACATTAATAAATAATAGATATATAATAATATATATTTAAATATACTTGTTTATACTAAATAAAACACCTAAACTTATATTTGAAACTAAAACATAAAAGAGGGGTACATTTATAAATGTATATATCTATTTAGTAGTATATATAAATAGATATATTTATATAAATCATAATTATATGTTTTAATGAAATGTACACACACACACACACACACACACACACACTACATTAACTAATATTGAAAATACCTAGTGATTCAGATATTTTTACAATAAAAATAAATAAGTAAGCATGAATTAAGTTTGTTTGGGCACGGATGGTCCTGCATGGTCCATGGCTATGTTTTAATCAAACAAAATAGTGGGGCAGGGATGGTGCCCCCACACCAATCCTTTTAAATAGTAGGAGTGGGGTGGGAACCGTATCACCCCACCAACCCCCAAATGAAATAATCAAACCAATAGACATTCCGCTATGGGGGCTGACCCGTAGATATATTGAAACCCCAAGTTTTTGTCATCCGGCCAGCATAGTTCAGCCCCAATAAAGTAATAAACAAATAAATTATATATACATTTGTGTGTGTGTATGTATCTATATGGACACACACACAAATAATTCAAAACACGCACAAATGTGTGAGTGTGTGTGTGTGTGTGTGTGTGTGTGTGTGTGTGTGTGTGTGTGTGTGTGTGTGGACAAACCCTAAATCCATGGGTATATTATCATTGGAAATAAAAATAATAAAAATAAGGGGCATATTTGTATATAAATATATATACCCCAAATGTGAGTATATCCAAGATAAAAAAATCAAAACCCTCCATGGTATTTCCTTAGTTCTTTGGCCTCCATGCTCTCAAAGAGTCCCTACGAGCTCTTTTTGAATATGGAATCTATTATTCACTTTTGTTTATAACCTGCAATAGAAACACCCCTTCTCCATTTCCGTTTCACCACCGTAAATGCACTCCAATCACTAGCACATGGATATATAGTTGATGTTATTGGTGTTGCAACCACTACATCCTAAATTTCTTCCATTACTTGAAAAGATGGAAGTTGTATGCAACATTGTATCTTTTCTATTAAAGACTAGATGGGATATACTATTATTATCCCAAATTCACCGCTTCGAGGTAATTTGGATAACTTGTATAATTTCTTCATGTTGGAGCAAGCGAAAATGATGGAACGACAAAGAATTGATTTTTTTGGGGTCTTCTCTATCTTCCTTGTCCAAAGAAAATTCAAGAGATAGAAAAATTGCAAAAGAATCAAAAAATTTGGCCTATGCTAGTATATTGAGGAAAAGTATAATATTTCTATCCCGGGTGGTCCAAGGGATATTCGGGATAACCAGGACCGAAAAATCTGAAATCACCGATTTGTAAAGGAATTGACAATGTGAGGTCAAAATTTCCCGTGCCGTACACAAGACGCTAGGACACACATGACCTACATCGCCAAAATTTCCAATTTGCAAATGAATCGAAAAGTAAGGTTTTTGGACCCAGTTGCATAGGGAAGCGTGGGACATGAGTTCACCAAAATGTCGAAATAGCCAATCATAAAGGGATGTGGGTAATGCGGAGGTCAACTACCCTCACATATGGTTAAACAAGGGACAAATGGGACATCAAATTCCAAAATTGCTGCATCAAGAGGGAATTAAAAAAGTGGAGGTTTTTGGCCCAATTCGCACTAGGGACAACCAGACAAGAAGACCTAATTTAACCGAAATAGCTGCATACCAAGGAAAAGTGAATGTCTCCACCCTCCTAAACTTTAAATGGCCATAACTATTGACCCCGAGCTCGACTTTCATGAAATTTGACTTTATAGAATGAGTACGACCTCCTCTACGCTCCAAAGAAATTAAATTCTCAGTCTTGTTAAATGAAAGAAATTTTTGGGAGACCCAAAAATAGCTACACACAATTAAACGGCCATAAATTTTGCATTTCTCAACGAAAATGCAAAAAAATTGTACCATTGGAATCATGTTTCTGATATCGATGCATAGAAATCCAGAAATCTAGAATTAGGAAGAATAGATTGATATTTTGCAAAAACATGCCTAGTTCATAATAATTGTTTTACTTGGTAGTTGGGATGCATTCAATGAAGCATGGGTTGACATTTCTCACCGTTGCAAGTCATGGGACAGAATGGGGGCCTTATAAAAGCAACGGAACATCGTTTCACTCCATTTACTATGTTTTTCAAGTGGTTGAAGGAAAAATTTAGGGAATTTCATTTTTCCCTCTCTCTCTCTCCTCAGAATATATAAATTGGAGTGTTGGGCTCATTGTAAAGGTGGGATAATTTTTGGTAGCAAAATTCTCAATTGTTTTTTGTGAAACCAATGTGCTACATGCCCTTTTATTGGACTCCTTGTATGTTGATCCTACCCTGTATTGTATAATATATTGGATTGTGCATATTAGTGAAGTAATAGATATAAGTTTGTGGATACTTCTTCCCTTTTTGTGTTTGTTTTCATTCTTCTTTCGCCTTTCAAACTTATTACAATTATATTGTGTATACTTTACACTCTGCAAGGATTTCATCATCATTGTGTATGTGTGAAATCTTGTTGTGAATGCATTTTTAACTATGGAGAATTGTTTTCTCCTTTTCTAGTATGCAATTTTATTCTATTTTTCACACATTGGAAGACTATTCTCACACTCTCTTTTCTTGTGTATTACCGCTTTAGGGTAAGCTATATTTTTATGTATTCTCTCTCCTTGGTCCCTTGGAAAGCTAGATTAGAATTAGATAGTTTTGATTGCATTAGAGTAGATTGTGGCAGGTAGTTTAGGAGTAAGAATTAGATTTCTCTAGAGGTCTATCTCAAGTAGAAATTACCACAAGTTGGAGATAGTACCCATGTTATCTAATCACATTGTGGGTCAAAGCACACACACTCGTGCAAACTGGAGGGTGTAGTGATTAAGAGATAATAACTATAGCTATAACCTTGTGGGGAAATTTATGTGATGAGAGCACACAATGGTTACAACCACAGCATGATGTAGGTGGCATACATATACCGATATTCGCTATTAAGAAATAAAAGGTGAACAAATTCAAATAAATAATCTTAACTACTTCCATTCAACACTTTTTACATTTTGATTATGATTATTGTTGGTTATATACATGGATATTTTTGTATCATTTTGGTTTAGCATGATGATCATACAATAGATATTCTTTGATCATTGATGGATTTTGATTCTATATTATGATCATGTGAATATCTTAAAGAGACATTTCATATTAATGATGATATGTTGTTGACATGTTTATATCTATTTCTAACATTTGACATTTTTCTTCATATTGAGTAGGAGTTAGGAGTGAGATAATTTTGTAATCTTATTGGTATTGATGAAATATAGAATTGAGATGTTGCTGGAATTTTAAAATAGTAACATTATTTTCCTAGATGATGATTTAATTTATGTATGGATGATTGTTGATTTATATGCATATATTTAACCTTGGATGTTTTCATGCATCCACGAGACCGAAGGAGGTATTGTGTGTTTTGCAGGTGTTTATATCACAACAATCAAATGAGGATTAGAGACCAACCACATTAGAATGCTATTTGGATTCAACAATGGTCACCATGCCAACATGTGTTGTGTTGTGTGTGTTTGATTTGTTGTTAGGGGGTTCCCATAGGGGGGAATAAACTCTTATTGTGAAAAAGGGTTTATGTTTAGTCCTTTATTTTCTTTTATTTAATTTTTGATATATGTGATTTAAATTGTGAAGTAATTTCTCTTTTATCATTATTGGGTTATGTCTCTTAATTAAGTGAACTAATAACATTATAAATCTAAATTTTATATGGGACAAAAATAAGTCATTTATTAGATTAGATGGTTATTTGGTTTATGTGTTATAAGTTGAGTTTATGTGATTAATCTACCCTTCTTGGAATTTCGAATTTGGCCTTAAGGGCCAATTTTGGAGGCTTGTGGGGTAATTTCAAATTGTCCCACACCTCTTAATTTATTATACTAACCCTAACTATGGGTTGGGGGTAAAAATAAACCCCATGATGTGTTATGGAAGGCAAAAGGTGAGTTTTAATTACACTTTCTTACTTATACTTATTTCTTTGTCCTAAAGGGTATGGGTACGAGTGGTGTCTACAAGAGGTTTGTCATACCTCTCAACCACCCATTTATTTTCCTTTGATTACGGGTTTGAATTGGGTGATGTGGAGTTGAGAAGAAATGATGTGGCACCCTACATGGAGCAACATCATCTTCCCCCTCCTCTTTTCTATATACTGAAATTTTTGTGAAGTAAATGGGATTACTTGTTTGGTTTTAGATTTTGGGATTTTTTTGTGCTTTCCTGTTGGAGCATAAGAGTGCTTGCATTTGCTCAAGTTTTAAAGGATTTTGGTCTTGATTGAAATTTTGAGCCTTACCATGTCAAGGTAGGATCTTGCACTCTTATTTTCTTCTTGTTTTCTTGTATGTTATGTGTTGTATGGATTTGTGTTCTTGCTTGAAGTGTTGGGTAGTAAATTGACCTTAGGTTGTGGTGATATTTGGAAATGGGGATGAAATATGTTGGGAGGCACAAGATATTATTTATGTGTTTAGGAGGGAATTGGTTTTTGATGCCCCTCCTTATTCTAATTTGTCATTTTATATTTCGTGGGAGCCATAAGAGAGAGGGAGGTATAAGAGGAATATATATGTTCTTGTGGGGAGGCATAAGAGATTTTGGTATTTATTGTGTTATGGAGGATTTTAGAGGTGGGCATACAAACCCTTGGGAGGCATGCGTGCACCCCATATTCCTATATCCAATTGGCTTATTTTCTAGCCTTTTTTTGGGAAGTTGTGTTTAAAATGAGTATTTTGTGTGGTTATCTTATTGTGTGTTTGTTTCTTGGATGTAAATGTTGAAGCATTGTAGAGTTTCCATGTGTTGGATCCATCCCTTATTACCTTGTGGTTAGGTCTCGGGGCCAATGAGAAGAATTGCTTCTTCTTCTCATTTGAGTTTTGGTTGGGTGGAGAGTGTTGCCTCTCCCCCATTGTTAGTTGTTGTGATCAAGTGAAGAGAATAATGAAGCTTGGTAGGAGATTTAAATTTTGGAGCAGTAATAGAAGACAAAATAAATTTCATTATAATTGCCTTGAAAAGAAAAAAATTCCCACTTCAAGTGGAAGATTATTGTATTTTTCTTTTAAAATAAATGTTGCATTGTAAGTTCATTTACTAAGTTGGATTATTATTTTGAGGGAAATTCATTAAGGAATGTGCATTCTCCCTTCTCCTTAAATTGTAGAATGTGAAGGAAGAAATTTGAATGGGAATCATGTTTTAAAGTTTAGTTGTAGTGTATTATGAGAAAGAAAATCTCTTTTATTGAACGAAATGAGCTATTCTTAAGGAAAATAAATTTTATTTTCATTTTAGAAGTTGCATTATTGTAAAAAAGGAAAGAAATACATTTTAGTAAAGCTAGTTTTACATGATGGAAATCTAGTTGAAAGGAAAACAACTATTCCTTTTTTAGTTGATTGGTGGTTTTATAAATTATTAAAGGAAATGAAATTTACTTTCTTCTACCTTTATACAATATTTCTCAAAATTTTAGAGAAGAAAGTGTTAGTGAAAGTTTTGTTTTAACTTGTCAATATTATTATCTCTATTTAATTACTACTTTTTATAGTGATATTAATCTATTTAAATATTATTAATAAGGAAATATTATATTATTAATGGCACTTGTTAATATGAAAATATATTAATATTAATATGATATTCAAATTCTTATATTAATAAAAATATACTAGTATCATATTTAGCCATTAAAATAATATTATAATATTCTATATATCTACATACATACATACATACATACATATATACACACACACATATATATGTGTGTGTGTGTGTGTGTGTGTGTGTGTGTGTGTATATTATATAAATAGTATTTATAAATGTAAAACATTTAAAACAAAATCTAAAAAGAAATGTTGTGTTAGATCTAAGGTCATGCGGCCTATGTTAAAAAAATGTTAAAGGAAATGGTGGGGGTGCAATGGCGACCCCACCCCTAATGGTTATAAATATTCCCTAACCCCAATAGGGGTATCCACACATACTTTTATGACTATGTTTTAACTTGCGTGTGTGGCCGCATATTTTTCACACTATGTACAAGCCAAACCTTTTGATTTTTCATTTTATATATCTCTCTATGTGTGTATGTATATATATGTGTGTGTATTTATATTTATATGTATACATATACATATACATACATACATACATACATACATACATACATACATACATACATATATATATATATATATTCAGGTTTTTATTTAAATTAAATTTGTCATATATATTATCGATGAAAATTTTATTCATTTTACTCATAAACATATATATATATATATATATATATATATATATATATATATTTTGTGTGTGTGTGTGTATGTATGTATGTATATATATATGTATGTATGTATGTATGTATACAAATGTATACGCATATGTATATGTATATATTATCTTGCCCAAATGAAAACGTATACATCAATTTAACCATATCAGAAAATGGGACAAAACCCATTTGGGTAAATATTAGTGAAATGAAACAAACAAAAATAAGAAAATCCATTGAAACCCTATCTAAGGGTATAAAAAAAAAAAAAAATAAATTAGGTATGTATGTCCCTCAAAAAGCTTGACATGGTCTCTAATGGCTTCCTCCTTCCCTTCAACCAATCAGAAAATAAAAGAGAAATAATAAGACAAGAGAAAAGATAAAGAAGCCATCATAAGAAAACTCGAGTTATTGAAATCGCATGATCTTGTGGCCCCAAATGAATCCATCCAATGGATGTTATTAATCCCTAGAAAAGTAGGTGGGGAGTGGTTGAGTAAAAATTCACTTTTAAATCTTAAATGCATGGGTTGACTTTTAAAGGGGCACTTTATTTGTGTAAGGGGTGGGTTTATTCTTCTAACCCTTGTGCTAAATTAGGGACCTTGTCATTTATTTTAAACCTAGTCACCTTGTGGGATTAAAATAACTTTAGTATTTAATAAATTGGACCCCTTTATCCATGGGATTATTTTCTTCTAGTTGACTATAGTGGAAATTAAATGTTTATCAAAGTGACTTTAGGGAGAACCTTAATCTTCCTTAGGATAACTATGTCTATTAAAAATGTAATGATATTTTTATTATTTTGAGATAAAGGGGGAAAATATATTATTAAATTTAAGTGAATTAGAAACAATAATGTGACAAATGTTATTTTTGAAACCTTTTTGTGGGCATGCTTTTCAAAAAAAATTATTCCTTGATTTTTGGTAGCTTCCCTAGGTTGTTCTCGGGTTTGTTGCGGGAAAATTTAGTGGGCATTACACTTGGTATTAGAGCCATGGGTTCAAAGATTGTACCCTTGGGCACTCTAGAAAACATGAGACATGAACACATAACCTATTGTAAATATATATATATAAACATAGAAAATAACATTGTCTTATAATCGTATGATATAGTAAACTTAGGAAAACTGAAACAAAACCTAGAATGATAAACAAACTATTTCCTTGGTTAGTACGAGGTGAAAACCAGACGAGGGGTTATTATATGGAGATCTAGAATTTCCTCCTCCGGATCAGGTTATAGCAACCATTCTACCTCATATTTTACATACACTTCAAAACATTATTTCCACTATTCTATGTCCGTTATAGGGTCCTTAAGAGCATGACCTACCGTAGAAAGGATAGGGAGACATTAGTTGAGATTTGTGCATCTCATTGACGTAGCGAGGAGCACATGGCAAAGAAATCCTACATGGATTCAACTAGGGAAGAGTCACCACAGAGGGGACATGGAGACAATATTTCTTAACACAAGGATAGATCTTCGAGCTCTAGGTAAAGCGAGGAGCATTCAGAGAGACCTAGGGGTCATCAATCGTTAGTTGCAAACCATATCAGGGAGATCTTGAAGCTACATCCAACTCACTATTCTAGAGATATAGGTGGTTTTCAGGTAGAGGCCTTGTTGGTGAGCTTGAGTGCATGCTTGAAACTTTGCCCTTGTACTAGCAAGATGAAAGCTCGTGTTGCGATCCATGTTATGAGGGATGGAGCACATGTCTGGTGAAGGGCCAAGGAGAAAAAGATCCACGTTGACTCAAATATGGTTACCAGGGGAGCTCTATGAGGATCAGTTTAGGAGTAGGTATTTATGTAGGAAGTTCATTCAGCAGAGGATAGAAGAGTTCGATGACCTCCATCAACAATCTAAGACTATAGTTGATTATGAGATTCAATTCTTTGACCTACTCTAGTATGTCGACTATATGCAAGACAAGCATGTCTAGATTCACATGTTCATCAGGGGCCTGAATCTAGATTTGGGAGGTGCAATGCACATTCACTACCCATAGAACTTAGCAATGGACATGGAGAAGGCCTATATTATAGAAGAGACATGAGGGAAGAAAAATCACAATGGGGATAGAGTGCGGAGCTACATCCAACAGATGCATGATAGCAAGTCAAGGGGGTCAGCTCCTCCTCCTCATGGTGGACATGGTTCTCAGATAGTCTTAATTCGAGCCATCACAAAGAGCCATCATAGTAGCGATGTGACTCATCCACCATTTAGACCTACTCAATTATTGAATGCTCAAAGGGGACAGAGTATGGGGCCTCCTCCCAGGGTTCCCATTAGGATACATGATGCACTTAGAGCTCACTCAACAGGAAATCATGAGCATAGACCTTAGCAGTCCATAGCCGGATAATGATGATCTACGACATAGACCTTTAGAGTACCGGATAGAGCTACATCTCACTTGAGAGGACTAAGTAGCTATTATGGTTTTGGCATTGTTGGAAATATTTAGAGATATTTCCCACATAACCCTAGTAATGAAGGTAGGGCATAGATATCAGAGCCTATGGCTAGCGAAATGGAACGTAGCCATGAGATCTACATAGTGGTCGAGAACCGCCAAGCTGAGCACCAGAGTACCATGACAGAGACTACAATTAGTATTCATGGTATTGCACACAGGTGTATATTATTTGAGTATGCTTTGTCTAATTCATTTATCACCCCATCTTTAGTTGAGTGTTGTAGGTTGGCGGCACTTACGAAAGGTCTTAGTTGGGACATTGAGATGGCTTCTAGAGAAAAAATTTCTATAGACTCCTTAGTTAAGGAGTGTGTAGTGGATTTAGGACCCTTCACCACTACCTCAAAATATCATATCCTTCTATTGGGTTCATATGGATTCATCTTGAGCATGGACTAGTTGTCATCACACAAAGCCATATTGGATCATTACCATAACAATATTTCTTGTAAAAATGATCTAGGATTTGAGTCGGTGATAATAGGAGTTAGGAGGCCCATTTCAATCCACACCATCTCTTTGTGCAACATAAGTAGTGTGTGTGACGAGGTTTCTGGATGTATGTTGTTACAGTTAGTGACAGAGATATGAGGATGAGTCTAGTGGGCCATCTCTTTACGACCATCACATCTTGAGAGAGTTTGTTGATGTCTTTCCAAGAGACCTACTAGGGTTAGTTCCCCCATGTGATATAGATTTTCATATAGATCTAGTTCCATGTGCAAAGCCTATCTAACGAGCACCTTATTGGATGACTACCCATGAGCTCTATGAGCTCAATTTTATCCCCGAGGTACAATAGTGATGTTTTTAACAATAAGGAAGGATCTCTTTGTTTGTGTATTTATTATCTCTGAGTGAACAAATTAACGATCAAGAATTGTTACCCCCTTCCACACATTGATGATTTATTTCATCAGATGAATGGAGCCACAATATTCTCCAAGATAGATCTTATGTTAGGGTATCATCACCGAGGATCACGAAGGCGGTATTCATAAGACTACCTTCTATATGAGATATGGCCACTACGAGTTCATAATGGTGCCTTTTGGTCTGATGAATTCCCCTGCAGTGTTCATGATCTTGATGAATGGGGTATGTAGGATTTTTTGATCACTTTGCACTCATTTTACTTGAATTTTTTTATATACTCATATACATGTGAGAAGCATGAGGGGCACCTTTGTTAGGTTCTTCGGTGTCTTCGTGAGCAATAACTTTATGGGAAGGCGGAGAAGTGTTCATTATTTCAGAAGAGGTGCGATTTGGGCCACATCATTTCTAAGGAAGGTGTCACAATCGATCCTTCCAATATTTGAGCTATTATGGATTGGCCGGCACCCACTAGTGTGACCAAGGTTCATAGTTTTATGGGTTTGGCAGGATACTACAAGAAATTTATACAGGACTTTTCTCAGGTTACAGACTCCATCACTTCCCTTCAGCATAAAAGGGAAGAAGTTTTTATGGTTAGATAGATGTGAGAAGGCCTTTAGGAAACCGAATGAATGCCTCATGGAAATGCATTTTCTTGTGGTACAAGACCCTTAGGGTGATTTCTTTGTTTGTACAAATTCTTCTTTGACAGACTTGGAGCCGTGTTGATGCGGGGAGGGCATAGTAATTGATTTTGAGTCTTACAAACTCAAGGAATATGAACTCAATTATCTATCTTCTGATCTTGAGCTTGCAGTAGTTGTACACTCCTTGGTATGGTGGAGACACTTCCTTCTTATCCAGAGATTTACATGTAGGAGTGATCACTTGAGTCTTTGCCACCTCTTCACACGGAGAAATCTCAATGCTCATCAACGGCGTTGGATGGAGTTATTTTGTGAATATGACATGGAGATAGAGCATTTGAAGGGGAAGGAAAAAAATTTATAGATGCCCCGAGTAGACTAAGACATGTGGCTATGTCTACTTCAAAGGTACCGATTTTGGAGTATGATTTTATAGCAACTTCCTCATTAAAGCTTCTACCTTACAGCCAAAGTAGAGATTGAGTCACAGTGATCCCTTGAGGGGATATTAGATGGATTTCCATTAGAGACAGATTGTCTTCTCAGACACAAGGGTCAAATATATGTTCCTAGAGATGGAGACTTGAGACAGTAAATTTTGACAGAGGTTCATTGTGCACCTTATTTAGCCCATCTCGGGGTGAAGAAGATTCACGCCACCTTGAGATAGTTATACCATTGAAGGGGACTACGAAGATATGTGGCTCAGTTTGTGTCACATTGTTTAGAGTGTCATAAGGAAAAGGTTGAGAATCATCATCCAACTTGCCTTATCTTCCCTCATGTTATACTGGAGTGGAAATGGAACACAATTTCCATGGACTTCATAGTTAGGTTACCAACGTCGAGATACCGCCATGACGCCATCATGGTCATGGTCGATAGATTAATGAAGGTTTCTCATTTTTCTCTGGCGAGGACCACCTACAATTGTAGTACCTTGGTATGGGTATATCTTGATGAGATTGTCATATTACATGGAATTTTGTGGAAGATCATTTGCAACCATGATCCCTTGTATAGTTCTCACTTCTAGAATACGATGTAGTATACTCTCGAGATGAAGATCAGCGTCATCATAACCTATCACCTTGAGATAGATAGATAGAATGAGTGGATGAATCAAATCTTAGAGGACATGATTAGGATGTACATCATGGATCATTAGTCGAGGTGGGAAGAGTACTTGTATCTCAGTGGAGTTTCCGAAAATAATAGTTTCATGATTTTGAAAGGAATGGCTCCTTTTAGGAATTGTATGGTAGAGAGTGCGGGACACCTCTTAGTTGGGACAGTTGAAGGACAAGGTTTCTCTTTGGCTAGCTTTACTACAAGATATGGATTAGTAGGTTCTTATGAACAAAAAATACCGTAGGATACGCAGAGACATGCAAGAAAAAGTATGATGATCACCATAGGAAAGATTGAAGCTTTCGGTGCACATGAAGTTGTTTCTTCGTGTTAGGCCCCATAAGAGCCCTATCTCTTATGGAAAATTCTCTAAGCTTGCAACAATATTTGTGGGTCCCTTTGAGATCTTGGAGCGTATCCGTACTTTAGCTCATCGTATAATATTTCCACCTATCTTGTCTCATGTCCATGATGTGTTTCATGTTTATGTACTTAGGACATACATTTTTGATCCTTCTCATGTATTAGATTGGACATCATTGGAGGTGCAGGATTAGGGGTAGCTGATGGTGGAGCTCATCCATATCCTATAGTCTAGGACCTTGGGACTTCGAGGCGAGAGAGATTGACCGGTTTGTGTCCATTGGGATAGGTATGATGATACTGCTGCTTACATTGCTATGGGTCCAGCTTCCGTGCCTATTTCGGTGACTTCCAGGGAGGAAGTCGAGTCTAAGGGAGGGGATCTAGTTCCTACTTCCCTTCAACACTTATTACTTTTTGATTTTCATTACTATTGGTTATATACATGTATATTGTTGTATCATCTTTGTTTTGCATGATTTTTAGATGATAGATATACTTTGATCATTTATGGATTTGGATTCATAGTATGATCGCATGGATTTCTTAGAGATACATTTTATATTAATGATGATTTTTTTTTTTTGAAACGTTTATATCTATTTCTAACATTTGACATTTTCTTCATAATGAGTAGGAGTCAAAAAGAGCTAATTTTGTAATCTTATTGGTATTGATGAAATATAAAATTGAGATGTTAGAATTTTAAAATACTATCATTATTTTCCTAGATGATAATTTAATTTATGTATGGATGATTTTTGATTTATATGCATATATTTAACCTTGGATGTTTTAATGGATCCATGAGGCTTAAGGAGGTATTGTGTGTTTTTTAGGAGTTTATATCGAACAATCAAAGGAGGATTAGGGACCAACCACATTAGAATGCTATATGGATTTAACAATGGTCACCATGGAAACATGTGTTATGTTGTGTGTGTTTGATTCATTTTTGGTGGGTTCCCATGGGGGAATTAACTCTAATTATGACCAAGGGTTTATGTTTAGTCCTTTCTTTTCTTTTATTTACTTTTTGGTATATGTGATTTTTATTGTGAAGTAATTTTCCTTGTATCATTATTGGTTTATGTGTCTTAATTAAGTGAACTAATAAAATTATTAAGATAAATTTTAGATGGGACAAAAAGAATTCATTTATTAGATTAGATGGTTCTTTGGTTTATGTGTTGTAAGTGGAGTGTATGTGATCTTGAGTGTTGTACACTCTACCCCTTCTTGGAATTTCGGATTTGGCCTTAAGGGCCAATTTTGGAGGCTTGTGGGACAAGTTAAAATTGTCCCACACCTCTTAATTTATTATACCAACCCTACCTATGGGTTGGGGGTCAAAAATAGACCCCATGATGTGTTTTGGAAGGCAAAAGGTGAGTTTTAATTGCACTTTATTACTTATATTTATTTCTTTTTCCTAAAGGGTATGGGTAGGAGTGGTGTTTGTAAGAGGTTTGTCATACCTCTCAACCACCCATTTATTTTTACTTGGAGTATGGTTTTGAATTGGGTGATGTGGACTGGAGAAGAAATGATGTGGCATCCAACATGGAGCAACATCATCTTCCTCCTCTTTTCTATATACTTAAATTTTTGTGAAGTAAATGGGTTCATTGCTTGGTTTTGGATTTTGAGATTTTGTTATGCTTTCTTGTTGGAGCATAAGGGAGCTTGGATTTTCTTGAGTATTAAATGATTTTTGTCTTGCTTGAAAGGTTGAGCCTTACCATGGTAAGGTAGGATCTTGCACTCTTATTTTCTTCTTGTTTTCTTGTATGTTATGTGTTGTATGAATTTGTGTTCTTGCTTGAAGTGTTGGGTATTACATTGACGTTAGGTTATGGTGAGAGTTTTAAATGGGGATGAAATATGTTGGAAGGCATAAGACATATATGCAAGTTCGAAGATTAAATACAAGTATGATAAACACTACCCATTTGATTTTTATGCTAGCATGTTCAATCTCATGAAATTAATCATTCTTTTCCTCTTAAATGGACTTTCAATTATTATTTTGTTGTTGTTTTTTATTCATTTTATACCTTGTAGGTTATTCCCCGATCATTCTCGAAATTTATGATTCTGGGTTATTGTGGATGGGTATATCTCTAAGACTTTACTTCGGGTAATTTGTCCCCGAAGATCTGCATATGGGTTTAGTAGCTTTTCTGTGAAACCTCTCTGTTTCCCTCAATATTTCATGTAATAGCAATAAAATGTTGCCAATTATTAATGTTGGATTGCTTGAGTTTTTCTTGTGTCTAGTTAAATTTTTGGGAAATTCTAAGTTATTTTTTTAGTCCAAATTGATGGCTTATTGTAATATTGTACATGTTGTACATTGTTAACTTTCATTTGATTAATCAAACCTTGCTTCTTCGATTTCATGGTCTCTAGTAATTTGAATACTCTTATTATATTCAAGCATCTAGGAATTTAATTTTATAGAAGTACTGGTTTATTTACAGGATTAAATAGACTATTTGGAAATTTTGTCGACCTCATAATATCATAAGGAAGGTGCACATATTCACCTTATTAATAGATAATAGTAAATCTAGACTTCATCCTTGACTCCTCACTTGAGTAGCAAGGTTAAAACCATGTTTGTAAATGAAAATGGTTGCCCATTATAGGTAGTTCAAGGACTATTGATTAGATAAGGTAAATGTAATTTACCTTAGAATAGTCAAATTCTCATTATATTGGTCCAAAATGGTTAATTTGACGTTCGAATATGATATGTTTTAATCAGAATAATAAATTTAAACCATAGATTTAATTAGGGAACCTTGCTAAGTTTGATAATTTTTGAGGCTCAAATACGATGTCGGAAAAAAACATTATTATTGTGGCTAGGTTGTTGAAACTCTATAATCAATAGTGAATAGTAGTTTTATTTTCCTTTATGATTAAAGTATGGTTATTGTGTTGTTATATTATGAATTAAGTTTTGGTAACTTGGTTATGAACCTTTGCAATATGATGGCTTGTTGATGATTATCTCAAAACCCTCTATTAATATGATCAAGTTTGGTATGTGGTTGTCTTGATCTTTATTAATGACATTTGGTGGTATATATATATATATATACAGAGAGAGAGAGAAAGAGAGAGAGAGAGAGAGTAGATATATGATGGAAATTGTTGTTAAAATTGCTAATGGGATTTGATGGCACATCTAAATGTATATATAAGAGTGGCATTGAGTATGGTAATGATGGTTACTTAAAAAACTTGTGATGAGAAAGTGGTGTTCCATTTATTTAAATCAAATTATAGATTAAATAAGGAGGATTATGAATTAAAAGTACTATGAATCTTTGATGGATGTTTAGAATACTAACTTGCATGAATGACTTGGGTAGTTTTGGAGACTTGTCATTGTTCCGTACTTGTTAGAAAATCTTTTGGATATATCAAGTAACTTGGCTGCTAGGAAATGACTATTTCTGACATTTTATTAGCCTTCATTTTTATCATTATTAATTGTGGAGTCACTTGTTAGATAAGGAATTTTTATGGATGGTTGGAGTATTAGATTTCAATCATATAATCTATATGATTACATGATTGAAATCCTAATGCACTCAACAACCCGTGTTTGAATTATAAGGCCAATGGCCCTACTTGATTGATAGTTAAAATTTTGTTGTCTTAGAGATAATGTTCATAATTGAACATATGACTTCTTTCTTAGTTGACATTGTGGAAATCTTAGCATGATTAAATTTATTGTTAGTTTTTTAGAGCTTAGCACCATTTCATTAAATAGAAGGTTCCTTTTATTATATTGTTAAATGGTAGAATACTATTCCAATGTGTATTCCTTATCATGCTTAATTCTCGTGAACTGACTCAGGCTAATAAATGTGAAGATGACTTTCATTAGTATAAAAGGAAAGACTTTTAGAAAGTTTCTTCGTTTTTGCTAATGAGGTTCCTTTTACTCTAATTCTTAATGAGTTGAAAGGTTCTAGAATAGAATTTGCTAGAAATGTTAGAAGGACTTAGGGCCTTAGCATTTGTGTAATTGTGAAGTAGTGTTTTCCTTATTGACTAAAACTAAAACTTCTGAAAAATTATTGTGAATGGAATAAAATGAACTCTTCGTTTTTATGAGTATATTATTGTATTATTGCAATTTTGAAAGATACTTTTGCTTTGATATGACAAATATTGTTTTACCTTTTTTTTACATAAGAATTTTAGCTACGTTTGGTGTGTGTCGTTTTGGATAGGGAACTAGGTATCTAAGACCAAAAACATAATGGTAAAAAAATTTGAGTTATAACTTTTAGTAGTAAACCCTTCTAGATTATGGTAATAATGTAATACTAGGTATAGCAGAATGGTATTATAATCCTTATAAAGGCTATACTAAAAATGTGATGTTGTAAACACATAGATGAAGTAAAGAGTCCTTAAGTGGAAGAAAAGGAAACTATCTTCTTGTGTTAACTAGAATAGACATTTTTACTCTTAAGCTATACTGGTAAAATCATCCTTAATGTTGATGGGATGTAAAATGATATTAAAATGTAAACCAATGTTAGTAATTTGGGAGATAACAAGGTTATGGCAAGTAGGGGTAAATGGTCAAGAAATCATCAAATCTAACTTATCAAGTTATAAATTCAAAATTATACTCCTTTAGCGAACTTAATCCTTATGCTTAATAACACCTCCTATCTTAAATCTATAAGATCCCGATTTTGTGTTATCTTTTGTAATAGCTAGAATGCTTGTAATTTTTCAGTAAACCCGAAATTTAGGATTGACATAGTTTTACCTTGTCTGTTGTATGTTGTTTCCCCATATATTTGAGTGTGGGGTGTTCTTTAAGGAAAAAACCTTCACCTAGGGCATTGTTCCTGATATTATTTTGCTCAGATTATAACAGACAGAACAGTAACCATGATCACAATGATTTCAATTCATTCGGATATATTATTCATAGGTAAAGGTTACATTATATAGGAGTGTGTACTCCTCTTTTCATGCAATCATCCATTATCTCACATCCCTACATAATCTCAACCTCATCTCACAATATCCTCCACTTATCTCTCACAATCCTATTCTCACTCAACAAACCTTATCTACGTGAGTTACAACTCACTTACATCAATATATATATTTGCACACACACAAATATATAAATATCTAATGTTCACAATATTATTCCTAACATTCACTCCCCTATTGTTAACATTCGATATTTCCACACATACACTCCCCTAATGTGAACAATGTAGAGAAAAACATTCACACGTCTTCTACAGCTTGCCTGCCTCTGCATGCTCATGATCTTGGTACACTGAACCTCTGTTCAGCAAATACGAACCCCTGTTCGATAATAACGGACCTCTGTCCTAGGTACGAGCCCCTGCTCATGAACCTCTGTTCATCCTCTTCAAGAAAAACATGATGCTGCTTTTTCTTGTGCTTTTATCTTTCTACTATCACATATTTACATCAGGAGGTTATAAAAGGAAATACAATTCTGAACAGGAATGTGACATCTGTTCTTATTACAAACAATGAAACACACAACTGAAATACTTGGCCACCAAATCAATACCGCGGCCTCGTCGATGGTGCCTGACGAGAGGTCGCCGATTGCCCTCCTGCCTCCGTTGCCTCCAGCCTCCATCTGAAAGTTATCTAAAGAAGGAAGTTTTCAGATTCATAACCATCACCCAAAGGTTCTTCTTTATCACTGTCTTCTTCTTCATTAGCAACCATGGCATTTTCTTCTATTTTTCCATCAAGTAAATCTCGTGCTCTTTTCTTGCAGTTTATAGATACATGTCCATCTTGTTTACAATAGTAACAAGTGATATGTTTCTTTGTATCTCTGAAATTTGATCTTTGTTTAAAAGAAGATTTAAATCTCCCTTTATCATATGACTTGTTTTTACCATACATTACAGTTTCTTCTGGTGTAACATTCTTATTTTCTTCATCTATCAGTGAAGAAATTAGATCTTCTAGGCTGGGATTGATCTTGCTCAAAGTAAAAACAATGTTTGAATAGCGAGATGGCATACTATTCAACAAAACAGCTTTTGCATCATCATCCTCTACTTTAAGTTTTATCCCTGATAATTGATTCAAAATAGACCGAAACTTACTTATATGTTGTACCATGTTTTCTCCTTCATCCATCTTGAGTCCAAACAGCTTCTGCTTCAAGGTCACTGCTGCGCTTCGGTTTGGGATCCAAACAACTTGTTCAATGTTGTCCAAATGAAATTTGAACTTTTTGAAAGGTCTATATGATGCAAATATGCATCAGACAATCCAAGTCCAATGATTGTTGTTGCTCTACGATCTCTACTCTCCCATTTGGTTGCTTCATCAGCATCGGTTGGTTTCTTGAATGTTCCATCCGCAACGTCCCACAAATCTTTGTTAATGAGTGTCAACTGAGTTCGTACTTGCCAAGTGTGAAAATCCTTTCCATCAAATTTTTCAACATAAGCTAATTTATCCATTATGACTCTCCACAATTTGACACAAATAGGTGTCGGTTTCAACCGAAAATACACCCTTTTTACAATGACACGACTTTTGACAACAACTCACAAATTTGACGACACTTTTTGAGACTCTGAATACCACGATATGACCATAACAAACCTAAAATCACCTATTTAACATTGACTTTTATGACACAATTATTGACATTTTAATGACAAACGTGTAAAACTTGCTAATGACAATATCATTATATCTTGACTTAACAACTAGACACATATAATGATGAAACAATAACGTATTGACTACCAACGTTTGACGACACTTAATTGAAATGAAATTTTGACATAACTAAAACAGAATTTAAATACCACTCAAATTATATTGCTCAACATATCCTATAAGATCCGTAATAATTGCAAATTTGACTACTAGTTGAGACAAATTAATACTATGAAACCTATATTAAAAACACTATACCATATTTTTGAATATGTACGGCATGGACAGAATTACCGAATTAAATTAGACTGCTATGTAGAGGAGATGTGTACAGCGCCACGATCCCTTCTTGTCACTGTTCCACGTGATGTGGATCTGACACGCCTTTGCATGGATCGAGCCTTTGCATGGAATCCACAGACTTTGTGAATATTAAAGCAAATCAACAGACAGTCACGTGTTGCAGGACAGTCACGTGTTTGACAAATAGTTCACAGCCTCTACCAAGCCGTATTCATCTAACAGCAAACCGAAGCAATCTTCAATGTAAATGCAGATGTGTGCATGTGTCAGGCAGATCTACAAATGTGGGCGGAAATGCATGAGCCAAATCCACGAACAACCACCTACAGATCCCACTTGGCTCGTGTAAAACTGCAGCGTTGAATACAAAATGTGGTCTTTGAATTCAATATTGATCTGTTGCATGGGCAGGGGCAGGGGCATGCAATATATACAACAAGAAATCAATACGCCATACATGCAGATAGATCTATAAGCCTTGTATGATTATCTTGTTCCACAAACAATACACGAATTCATCCTCCCATCACAGCCTAAGACCAGAGATTGCTCTGATACCAATGATATTATTTTGCTCAGATTATAACAGACAGAACAGTAACCATGATCACAATGATTTCAATTCATTCGGATATATTATTCACAGGTAAAGGTTACATTATATAGGAGTGTGTACTCCTCTTTTCATGCAATCATCCATTATCTCACATCCCTACATAATCTCAACCTCATCTCACAATATCCTCCACTTATCTCTCACAATCCTATTCTCACTCAACAAACCTTATCTACGTGAGTTACAACTCACTTACATCAATATATATATTTGCACACACACAAATATATAAATATCTAATGTTCACAATATTATTCCTAACAGCCTTCCTTAGAAAACAAACTTTATTATTGATGTAAAAACCCTATTAGAATGACCACCAATTGATTGCTTTGAAGAAGACCAAATAATATCTAATTTGACCTTATAAGTTGGGATCATTATAAAATTTGTTACCCAATTTATTTATCTTTTATTTCTATGGATCAATACTATGAGATACTTATGAACCATAATAAATTTTTGAATGGTGATTTGTTTCGAGGAATTTAACCTCTATTAATGTGCTAGGATAAGAGTGTCTTTAGGTTGTTCTTTTAGAAATTTTAATCCTTCTTGTAGTGAGGAAAAAGGATCCATGTTTGCAGACTCTATGGTCAATTTAACATGTCCTTTCTTGTAGTGTGTATAAATACTCTTGTTGTGGATAAAGATCCTATTTCCAAATTTAATACTTCTTTCATACTAAATCAATCTATAAGTTAGCAAGGAAAGCATGACCCTAAAAAAGAGAATGTGAACTTCGCTCTCCTTTAGACTTACCCCCTTTTATTTGTTACGTAACGGGGTATGATATGAGATTAATATACATGCCCTTAGGAGTGAATCCAAGGGATAATACCAAGTAACCCATAGGGTATGTAAAAGTACTTATGGGTAATTGAATATCATTTTATTAAACTAATGAATTAAACAAGTAATTGGCATAATATAGATTATCTTTATTCAATGAGTTATATCATAATATAAATGTTCAATAGTATAAAAGGAAATATAGCAACATGATAAGGAATGTATGAATCACATCACATGAGTCTTCTAGATGATATGTTAAGAATTGAAATGGGATTATACAAAATACGTAATACTAAAATATTTCACTGTGTGAAGACCCTACCTAAAAGTGTGTTTTGTAGCTAGACAAGCTATGTTGTGCCTAGTCCAAAAAAAAGAGATAATTTTTCTTGATGTGTATCACATTTTTCTTGTTTCCTATGTCTCAGTAAATTTATTGCAAAGCATATCGTGAGTTGTATGTAGTTATTTAAGGCCACCCGTGGTTTCGTACATGCTTCAAGTAAGTCAAACAAAAATTATTCGATATGTTCCGTGTTGTTTTTGTGTGTGTTATTACTAGCTGTTACATATTAATCCCTTTTGTTATGGATTAAAACCTTACAAAGGAAGGAAAACTAGGTGATAAATAGTTAGGGTTGATTTGGAATCCATATGAATTGATAAAATACCTTACAAGAGTGTTGAGAAAGGGCACTAAAAAATCACTAGAACGTAAAGGAAATATATAGATAATAAAATTCAATTTCGAATGCATTAAGAACAATAATGATCATTCAAATATAAGTGTTTTAAAATAGCAAAAATTTAAAAAATAAACTCGAGCGAGTCAAGAATAAGCATTCTACTATCCATCGAGGGAAAGTTAAATTAACAAATGTTACTTACAATGGAAGTAGGTTTTAACTTCAAATTTTATGTAGTTTAAAACCCATTAAAATTTTCAATAGTAATATATTTTAAATGCAACCAAGACACCTCAATGTGTTGAGGCATTTGACAAATAGTTCATGTAGCCATCTTAAGGAGCCATATTTTAAATACATATCTAACATAAAGTCTAATCTAACCTTTTTAAATAAAAACCCTCAACAAACCTTTTTCTTATGTAGTAATAACAAGAATACATAGGAGGTACATGACATAAAAACACTAAAATAATGATGCTATCCAATATATTTATAATAAATTACATTTCTATTAAATTAGATTAACTAAAAATAAAAATGTAACTCATGGAAGGAATGAAACAGACTACTTTATGATTGTTAGATTTAAGTTGAAGCAATTAATAATAACTTATTTTGAATTCAATAAAAATACTATTAAAGAATTAACTTCGACAATCCTATCAATCAGTACATTAATTATAACAAATATCGTAAATACATACTCTTAGATGAACATGCCACTTTGACTTGTCATTATTTTTAATTTTGCTCGGCTATAAAAACAATAGCTAAACATTTGAAACTCCATATTGAATAATATGTATATTTTAATTTTTTTAAGAAGTTGATCGTCCTTTCATACACATACACAATACTATAAGTTAAAGTGGGTTACTTATAAGTATATATATATATATATATATATATATATATATATATATATATATATATATATATATATATATGATTAGGTAAAACAATTGATTTGAAAGGGGACCCAAATACCCAAAACATAAATCCAAGAAAAAGAGCTAGGAAAACAACAAAACCCAAAAAATAAACAAGGCATATTTGAACAAAAATTGGTCGAGATAGACATCCACATAGAAACTAGGCCTAAATCACTTTCAACACATTTTTTTAAACAATTACAAAAGTATGAGAAAGGTATTGCTTAATTTTTGATTTTTCTATCATGAACAATATTCCAACCATCGTCATCCACATGATCTATAAAATCCACCTACACACCAAAGGTCATGTGAATCTAATCATCATAATGAAGACCTTCCAAGAATTTCAATATTTTGAAATAGTTGGGAACAACCTAAGAGGTTGAATTATTTAAGGAAGAATTTGAGGTCAATTTCTCTTGCTGAGATCATCAAAAATTAAAACTACCTCCAATTTACCATTAAAAATGACCTTCATCCATTCCCTGCTTCAATCACATGTATTGAAACAAGGCGACCTTGATGGAAAATTAATCAAAAAGAGAGGGGATGGTAGCAATAAAGTGTCCATGTGCTCATTAACACTTATTCACAAACTATTTCATTTATTTATAACCACTTACACATCTAGTTGTGACTCTATAGATTCATCCAGAAAGTTTTCCATCTACCAAGAATTGATCCTTAGACTTAACATTGGCGTTAGTGTTAGTTTTTGTTTTCTCCTTAATCAACAAATAAGTTTTAGTCTAAGTCAAGCAAACAACAATGTCTCTTGTAAACCGCAGTGTCCATTTTCAACCTTTAAAAACTATGGATGGATTTTTTTATCCCCACCTCTTTTAACTAAACTCCTTTTGTCATGCGGTTCTCATTTAATAATTTATTCTTTTGAATTGTAATCACTTCGAAATAGATAATTGTTTTCTGCTTTTGCTCTATATTTTTATTAATTTTCATCTGTAGCCATTCCTTTGTTTTCTAGCTAGATCTTCTATTTTTTTTTACTTTCAACTAAAATATTACATGGTATTAGAATAGATTTGGAGCTAGGAAGAAGGAGAATATAGTTTTTGCATTAAATGAAGACCGAATGAATTTTTCAGCCTTTGTTATTCTCACACCATACAACTATTTTTATTGGAAGCCAAATATTCTGCTTCAGCTCAGAAGTAGAGGCCTCTATCAAATAGTTATGAATATGGAGGTTGAGCCCAATCCTGTAGTTGAAAAGACTAAATACTTCAACCGCATGGATGAAGCATTTGGTCTGCTATGCTTATCCATCTCTCCAGAATTGTTGTTTCATGTTGAGGCATGTACAACTCCAAACCAAGTTTGGAATGCATTGGAGGCTCTCTTTGGAAAGAAAGATGAGATGCATGGGGTCATATCCTTGAAAATGAGCTCAACTCATTGGATCCAAGGAGTTTTGATAACATTCAAGATTTCTTCACAAAATTCAAGGCCTTATTGCTTCAGCTGAAAGGTTGTGGTATTGACAAATCCAAGGAAGAAGGAAAATTAATCCTTGTTATTCTATCAAATTTGGGTCCAGAATATTCAGTATTTGTCTCTACTTTCCACACAGTCAGGCTCACAATAGGAGCAACTTGGAAGATTCCCACACTGGATACCTTCATTGAGTCTCTAATACATGAGCAAGATAAGCTTATAAAAATGGCACATTGAAGAATTCCAAAGCTCATGCACTTGTTGTGCATGCAAGTGAGAAGAAAAATTCCAAATCCAACCAACAATTCAAAGGAAAAGTGAAGAAGGATTCAGATCCAAGAAAAGAAGGCAAGCCCAAACCTCCAGATGGATCTACAGGCTCAAAAGAAAAGAAGGACAAAAAGGGAAATTCAAAGTGCAGCTATTGCAACCTGTGGGTACCATCCAGAATCATCATGCATGAAGAAGACCATTGATCTCATGGTGTAGTCACTTCAGCAACATAATCTTGGTAGCCTTATCCCAGAGAGTGCCAAGAAGAAGCAGGAAGAAAAAGCACTAGAAACAAGAGACAATGCTCATGCCTTGATTGCTATTCATTCTTCTTCAAATGCATGGATCATAGACTCTGGAGCTTCACACCACATGGTAGCAAAACAAATTCTCTTTCTTCTTTGAAACCATATTTTGGTTCTCCTATTCTCATGGGAGATGGTTCTTTTGTAGAGGCAACTGGAATAGGGAGGATGGAGGTTGGAATTGGAAGTTTTGAGAATGTGTTACATATTCCAAAGATTTCTGTTAATCTTCTTTCTATGTATCAAATGACACATACTGGAACTGGCAAGAGAGTTGAATTCACACCAGATTTAGTGAGCATCTATGACATGCAAGAAAAATTCAAAATCTCTATTAGTAAGATGAATCATCAATCTCATCTGTACACTTTCTCTAACTTTGTTTCCAAATCAGATTCTACTTTACTACTAACACATGCAAATGATGAAAGTAGAATTTGGCATGAAATATTTGGACATCTAAAGTTTAGATACATGTAACAACTTAGCAAATAGGGGATGGTCAAAGGCTTGCCTACCATATAAATTTTGGATGGATTTTGTGAAGGGTATGCTCTAGGAAAAAATCCACAAGAATTTTTTCCAAAGGGGCATGCATGGAGAGCCTCTTCTCCTTTAGAGCTTGTTCATAGTGATCTTATGGGCCCATTTCCTGTACCTTCCATGAGCCAAGCCAAATATGTGCTAACATTCATTGATGATTACACACAATATACATGGATATATTTTCTCAAATTCAAGTCTGAAGTGTTTGAGCATCTCAAGATCTTAAAAGATCATGTAGAGAAGAAATCTAGGAAAATGATCAAGATCCTCCACATAGATAATGGGGGGAGTATGTCAATAATGATGTTTAACATATTTGTGATGAAGAATGAATATAGTTGTAGATTATAGTTCCTTACACTTTGCGATAGAATGGGGTAGCAGAGTGTAAAAACTGCTCTTTTTGAAAGAGATGGAGAGTTGTATGTTGCATGCAATGTCCTCTCCCTTCAAAATATGGGCTGATGTAATTAATTTTTCTTCATACATACAAAATAGGTCTCCTTAAAAATATGTCATAGGAAAACACCTTTAGAAGCATGGAGTAAAAGGAAATTGATGTCACACATTTCAAAAAAAAAAAAAAGTGCATTGGTCTATATTCCTATAGACACGAGGATAGTTTTGGAGCCTAAAAACATAGAATGTATCTTATTTTGATATCCACATGGCATAAAGGGATACAAACTACTAGATATTTCAATAGAAACACTCTTCATTGAGAGAAGTGTTTACTTTGAAGAAATTTCCCTGCATGTATCTCGGATAAACATGCCACCACCTCGGTGTTTCCTCCTCTTACAGATTTCAAAGAAGATACATGTAATCATTCATATATGATTTTTGATATTTTTGTATTTGATTCATAAGGAGATGAGTATGTTCGTGCTAATCCACAACCAAATCCTTATTCCAAGTGATGATTGAGCATCCCCTACGATAAATCAAAGAACAAGGAGCTTAAGCGAGATATATGAAACCCCTCATGCACTCTCATCTACTGAACCCATCATGGAATTACGTGCCTATGTGGATCTAACATCATATGCTCATAATTATGCTAAAGCTACAATGAATCCTCTTTAGGAAGCTATCATGGAGGAGGAGTACAACTTTCTCTTAGCAAACCAAACATGGGAGTTGGTTTTGCCCCTTCCGATTAAAATATTGTTAGATGTAAGTGGGTCTATAGAAAAAGAAAGTAGTAGATGGACATGTGAGTAGATACAAAGAAAGGTCAGTGGTAAAAGATTTTCAGCAAGTTCATGGCATTGATTATGATGAGACTTTTCTCCAGTGAGCAAAAATGGACTCCATTCGATTGGCTCTTTCCATTGCAACAACAAGAAGGTGGGAGATTCATCACATGGATGTGAAGAATGCATTTATTCATGGTGATATTGAGGAGGAGATCTACATGGAGTAGCCAGAAGGGTATGTTCAAAATTCCTCTTTCATATGAAAACTCAAGAAATCACTATATGGCCTCAATGAAAACTCAAGAAGTCACTATATGGCCTCAAGCAGGCACCTAGAGCTTGGTATGCCAAAATGGATTCTTACCTTCTGTCTCAAAATTTCATGCGATGAAAATCTGATCCAAATGTTTATATGTTGAGAACATATAACTCTTTTATCCTTGTAGTACTTGATATAGATGATCTAATAATAATAGGTGATTCAACCACAACCATTGCTACAACCAAAGAAACTTTGCATGATAGATTTTCCATGACAGCATATGGGTCTCCTCAAATTTTTTCTCAATCTTGAAATCAGCCATAATGAATCAGGTGTCCAAGTTTCTCAATCCAAGTATGTGAGGGATCTCTTGGCTCGATTTCACATGAGTGACTGTAAGCCAACAATCACACCTTTCCTATCGGGGGTAAAGCTTGAGGATGGCCAGGATACACCATTGGTTGATTACACACTCTACCATCAACTTGTGGGGAGTCTTCTTTATCTCACTCACTCTCATCCAGATCTATCATATGTAGTGGGTGTTGTTTCCAGATACATGCAGGAGCCTCATGAGCTACACTGGAAATATGTAAAGTGAATACTTCATTATGTTCAGGGAACCATCAGCTATGGGATTCATTATTCAACTAGATGTACTTTGGATCTCATTGGCTATACTGATTCTGATTGGGCTGGTGATAACATTGATCACAAGTCCACTTCAGGATATGTTCTTAGTTTGGGATCAGGCCCTATTTGTTGGTCAAGCAAGAAGCAATCTGCCATTGCTTTATCATCAATAGAGGCCGAATATAGAGGTGTAGTCAACATTACCATTCAAGCCATTTGGTTGCAAAACTTCCTAACTGAGCTTGGTATCCTCTTTCATCATCCAACTGTCATTTGGTGTGACAATCAAAGTACACTGAAGCTTTGTAGAGATCCCATATAATGGAAGTGGACCAAACACATCAAGATCCACATGCATTTCATCTGTGAATTGATACATGATGGATTCATCAACTTGCAGTATTGTGCCACTTCAGAAAAATTTATCGACATCTTCACGAAGACATTCACTGAGTAGAAGTTTCACATTCTATAAGATCTTCTTGGTGAATAACATTGCAAAATAGTATATTCCATGCTTATTTTGTGCATTATATATTGAGGGGGTTTTGTTCCCACAGGTTTTCCCTCTTTCCTCTTTTTGTCTCCTTAGTTAGACTTAAGGGGGTGTTAGTGTTAGTTTTTGCTTCCTCCTTAATCAACGGACAAATTTTAAGCTAACTCAAGCAAACAACAATGTCTCTTGTAAACTATAGTGTCTATTTTAAGCCTTGTAAACTACAAATTAATTTGTTGTCACCCCTCTTTTAACTTGCACTCCTTTTGGCCACGGTTCTCATTTAATAATTTATTCTTGTGTACTATAATCACCTCTGAAAATAGAGAATTAGATTCTATTTTTGCACTTTGTCTTTTTTATACTTTTCAAACTGCAAGCATTTCTTTCTTTTCCATAGTTTTCAATCTTCAAGCATTCCTTTCATTTCCAACAACATCTACTTATTTTTTCAAGTTCAACTATAATTTTACACTTGGCACATATTTGTCATCGTCAATCACTAGACAATCCACAGATTCAATAGAATCATATTTTTAATATTCAAGGTCTTCATCAAGTTCAAGCATTGTGTTGGTCATAGCAAGAGGACCTCTGTTAGGGCATGTTACCTCACTACTTTAATCGAGCTTCCAAGTAGCTCATCAACGACAATGATAACTCTAGTATAGTTGAATCAACCGGTGGGATCACCAAGGAAAGAAAAATGATAAGATAGGGCCTTGAAACCACCATATTGTTATCCAAAATAAGGAAAAATTCCACTCATGTTACATTCTAATAATTTTATCCAGAGATCTCTTCACCTATCACCTTGAAAGCGGAGCCTTGGACACATCCTTGCCATGAACTACAGAGGAACGTTTCACACAAAATACTTTGTATCCATCATAAGTAATTTTTTTCCCCATTTTTTAGAGGAGGTTAAACGAATGGTTAAAGGAAGCAATTTTCCTTGTCTAACATTGACAAAACACCTAGCTAAGACCATCCTCACTTTTGAAAGGGTGGTTGGATCAAATGTAAGAAATTGACCACAAGCTTTACCAATTCCAAGAAGGACATATTGGTCCCAAAATTAATTGGGAAGAGTTGGTAGACATACACAAATAGGCCAAAAGGAACCATGGCATCCGCAAACATCCCGTACTAACAATGAGAGATATTAATGATGGTTTTAGTAAAAACCAAGGCCACCCTACAAAACATCATATAAATCTACATCTCGACCAAAAATGAAAAGGAATGCCTCGTTTTCCATAATAATGATGTCAATATATCCTGTCACTTCCATTTTATCTTGGCATGTTCTCTCGATTTAATGGTCAATCATTGTTCGATGCCGTAAAAATAATCCAAATATATGTTTTCCATACTATTATGAAGCCTTCGCCATGACCTAGTTTAACACAGATAAGTGAGGAACACCCTATAGCCAAGTGGGTTCGTAGAGAAAATCAAGGGTTATACTGCAGTGCTTCCTCCTACTTTTGTATCCGCCCATATCAAATCAAGCGCCACCTCCCGTGCTTCCCAAATAGGATGTCATGTAGGAAAAGGTCCTTGTCTTAGATCATTTTTCTATACAGCTCAGGTTTGAACATCCCGCTAAAACATCCCACTCAAATGTATTCAAGGGTAACATTAAAGAGAAATCATATTTTAATCATTAGACCAAAACCAAAAACATACAAATTTGTTATCTTATATCTTTAACTCATTATAAATATTTTTATGTATACTTTTATATAAATTTGTTTATCTATTATAGTTGAGACTCTCATTCCTTAAACAATACTTGGTTTTTAAAAAGTTCTTCATATCCTCCACCCTCTATGTATATATGTTTTCTATATAATATAATAACATATGTTATCATATGCTTTAACCTACGTGTATATATGTTTTCTATATAATATAAAATCATATGTTGTCAGCAATAGAATTTATGTTATTCGAAGGATTGGGTTTATACTATTATTGTTGACTCAAACATAAAAATACGATGTAGCGCCCACTTACCTTCGACACTTTTTATTATTGATTTCCATTACTGCGACTATACTTATGGATATTATTGTAGCTTTTTGATTTAGCATGATGTTAGATGTTAGAGATACTTTGGAAAGTTGTTGATTTCACTTCTTACTATGATGTATCTGGATTATTAGAGACAAATTATATTGATGATGATACGCTATTGACAAGGATATATATATTAATGAATCATGATTATTTCGTCATCTTCAATAGACCTTAACAATTGAACTAATCTTGTGATCGTATGGATATTGATGAAATGTAGAATCGAGATGTTGTTAGAAATTAAAAATGATATTATTACTTTCCTAGATGATGTTTTGATTCATATATAGATGATTGTGGATTTATATTGCATATTTTATTTTAGATGCTTTGATGCGAGAACGAAGTATGTGTTATGTGTTTTACAAGTAAACATGTCACAATAAACAATGGGGGATTGAGACCAACCATGCTAAAATGTTAGATTAATTCAACAAGGGTCACCACGACAACATGTATTTTGTTATATGTGTGTGTGTGTGTTTGAATTTTTGTTAGGGGGTACCCATGGGGAGGGAATAACCTCCAATTGTGACCAAGGGGTTTTGTTTTATCTCTTTTATTAGTTCACTTAAATTAATTTTTGTATGTGATTTTATAGTGATGTATTATCATTTTATTAATTACTTGATTTGTGTCTAGATAAGTAAATTAATATTTTTACTAAATTAATTGTGGATGGGTCAAAAGGATTTCATTTATTAGATTAGATGGATCTTGGGTTATGTGTTGTAAGTTGAGTTCTTGTGATCTTGAGTGTTTTACACTCTACCCCTTCATGGAAAATCGAATTTGGCCTTAAGGGCCAATTTTGAAAGCTTGTGGGACAAGTTAAACTTGTCCCACACCTCTTAAATTGTTATACCAACCCTACCTATGAATTGGGGGTCAAAAATAGACCCAATTATGTGTTTTGGAAAGACAAAAGGGTAAAATTTTATTGCACTTTCTTTCATGTAATTAAGTTTGTCCTTATGGGGTGTGGGCTTGGATTGTGTGTGTAAGTAAATTTTCGTTCCTCTCACCCACCAATTTATGGTGCATTGGGGTTGAGATTTTACTTGTGAGGTGGATTTGAGGATGATTGATGTACATCATACACGGAGCCACCTCACACTCCTCTCTTCCTTTTCTATTTATTCAAGTTCTTTTGCTTATTTGGGGTTATTTATTTTCTTTGTGCTCTTGCATTTTTGGGAGTTAGAGGATTTTGGAGTGCTTGTGGATTTGGTGGAGTTTTTGGTCATTTTTGGGCTTGAAGAAGCTTGGTGTGGGACTCATGGATCAAGATTTACAATGGAAAGGTAGGAGATACACTCTTGTAAAATATTTTCTTTTATGTTATGTATATGTGCATGTTTTTGAGTTTTTTGTTATGCTTTTGGGTACTTGGGTAGATTGCCTAAGTCTGGTGTAGGAGGGGACTATGGTGATCTTAAATGTGGGGAGGCATAAGATTTCATTTCATGTTCTGGATGGATTTGGGTTGGGTGTCCCACATTGGACAAGAAATTGCATGCATTTCTTACTTGGTCTATTTTTATAAGGGAGCCATAAGAGATTTTAGGGAGGCATAAGAAAATGTCGGAGGCATAAGAGGTTCTTGAAGGAGGAATAAGAGTGTGTAGGTATTTTGAGAGGTTTATTAGAGAGTTATAAGGTGGGAAACCATAACCCATTGCTAGACATAAGTTACCTCCCCATGGATCTTACTCCTTTGGATCTTGCATGTTGAAGCCTTGTGAATTTTGTTGCTTTCCTTCCTGTGATTATAGTTGTATTGTTTGTGTTTTGGTATGTTTGTAAAATCTTGTATTGTGATGTGGAAGATTGTTATTTGGAAATGAGTTGAATCCATTTTTCATTGCAATTTGGTTGGGGCTCGGGGCTAATGAAGACGATGGATTCTTCTCCTCATTGGAATTTTTGGTTGGGTGGAGAGTGTTTCCTCTCCCCTTTTTGTTGTGATAAAATGAAGTATGGTGGAGCTCTCTTGTTAGTGATGTGAAACATGGAGCATTTTTGGTGTGCTCAAGAAATATTTCCTTGTGAGAAAACCTCCTTGTTATTACCACTTAGGTGGAAGACTTGTAATATTGTATTCCTTTTAGCTTTCATTATTATAAAATTTCCCACTTTAACTGGAAGATATTGTATTAATATTTGTGAGGAAAAGTTGCATTGATTATTAGTGACCAAGATTGCATTGTATTTTGTAAAGGAAATAAATATATTTTTAGTAAAGCTAGTTGTTGTAATGGGAATGAAGTTAAAAGGGGAAAACAATTTGTTTCCATTATGGTTGATTTATTTCCTCACAAAAGTTTGTTGTTCTTATTCTAAATAAATTATTGGAAATATTGTTGTAAACTCTCTTGTGGAATGTTGAAAATTTGTATTAATAAATATTTCATTTCATTTTGTTACTTGAAAGTCATGTATTGGAAAAGTTAGACTATTTATACTTGTTCTTGTATTGTTGATGGAAAAGAGCTCATATTAAAATTGTATTTTAATAGGCCCAATGAATTAGTCCTATTGTTACTATAGTATGTAATTCTTATTAAAACAAAAATTAATGCAAATATATCACAAATTTTCTAATGGAAAAGAAATATAATCTCTCTTACACTTTATACTATATTTATGAAATTATTAGAGAACAATGTATTAGCGAAAGTATTCAACCCACCAATACTATTATCTATTGTGTTATCCTCACTTTCATAGTAATTTTATTACTCTTAAATATTATTAATAAAAAATTAATTTAATATTAGAGGGGATCTATTAATATGAAAATACAATAATATTAATATTCTATTATAAAAATTATGTTATTACAAATTTTGTCCTTGAAATAAGTTAGTAATATATTATATATATATTATATATATATAATAAATATATATCTGTGTGTGTGTGTGTGTGTGTGTGTGTGTGTGTGTGTGTGTGTGTGTGTGTGTGTGTGTGTGTGTGTGTGTGTTTGTGTGTGTGTGTGTGTATTTATAACTATATGTATTATATAAAACAAACCTTTTAAAGTTAAACCTCTTTTTTAAAAATACGGTGGAACACTTAGGCCACGACACTCATCTTAGAAAGGTGTCAAAGTAGTGGTGAGGGTGGGGTAGGTGACCCCATCCCCATAGCCCTAAATTAAATCAAAACAACCAAAGGGGGTATCCACGCATTGCTTATTGGAAGCTACATTTTTATGAGAGTGGAAATAGATCCTCCTTCTCTACATACGCCAAACCTAAAAATATCTCTCTCACACACAAAGATATATATATATATATATATATATATATATATATATCACAAACCCAAATGAAATAATTATCAAATCTTAACTATATAAAAAAATGGGCAAAACCCAAAAGCCCATTTGGTAAAATCCAAGGAAAATGAGTTGAATAAAATATAAAAATACATTTTAAATCCTAAATGAGGGTATGCACAAATAATGAAAAATAGTGGAGCTTGAATGTCTCCCCAATAACCTTAAATGGCCACCAATGGCTTCTCATCCTCCTCCTACAACCTCGAAAAACAAAACAAAACAATAAGCCAAAGGAAAAGAGAAAGTAGCTTCTTAATAATGCTTTAGGTTTTGTTCCCTTTTCCCTCATCAAATATTTGTTAGTGCGAAATCACAACACCCCCAAATGAGTTATACAGGTCTACTTTTCTAAGGCAAGGTCATTTGGTGTGATTGCATAACATTGAACTTTCCCCAAGGTGTGGGACCTTGTAAAAATGGAAAAGTTCTCCAGATTGAAGGTTGGTTCCTTATTCCTCTGTTTAGGTGCATACGTGAGGATTTGCAGAGGATCTATCTCTATACCTAATCTAAAACTTTCCAAGGAGACAGGGGTAAAAGAGTATAAGGAATAAGAAATAACTAAACTACCAGGTGATGCACCAAAGGAATGATGAACACATATTTTTCCAATAGGAAAAAACGAACAAAATGCATAGAATAACAAGCAAAGATAGCTAGATCTATAATGGGAGACCAAATGAAAGTAGAAGAGACAAGAAAGGATCTAAGATTGATCACAAACATGTTTTATTGCTCTATGGATTGGTATAGTTCATTACAAAATAGCCAAAAGGAAAAACGTATCACAATTTTAATGGAAGGCCTAAACATCACAAATCCCTTTTCTAGAAGGAGAAGGGAGCCTACAAAAAAAAAATGTTCAACGCTTTACAATGAATCTTGCCCCTGTATTTATAGATTCGATCAGAGAGAAGAAAGAGATAGAGAGAGAGAAGTGGGAAAAGTAGGTCTAAGCTCAACCACTTTTTTTAATTCTTCTAATAAAATCTTCCCCCAAATCCATCTTTATTGCATTAATTATTTGTTCAGCACCTTAAAGGAAGAGGAAAGGGTGAAACAAATGAGATTTGATTTGGTTGTTGAGGTAAAAGGATCCTGCATTGAAATCCTGAAGATGTTTCCTCCATTTTCTTTAGCTAACCTCCTAGAAATTAATGTTTTAGGCCTCCATGGTGTGGGCAAGGCCAAGATCTTCCAATGGTGTCAAATTTGAAATATTTCGATCCCCTGAGTCGGAATATATGCCCCTTTGCAGTTTGTATGAAGTCCGTATAAATGGGCGGGAAAACAATTTAAATAATTAGTCCCCATTTTTATATGGGACACGTGGCAACCATATTAGAGAAAAAATCAGAATCACGGGTTTGTAATTTATCTTTTGTTCTTTTGCGCAGAAAATGTAAAACTCAAAAAATTCCCATAGCCCCGTAGATCCACCTAGACAGATGGCTCTTTTTGGTTGGTTGGGGAATTTGTTTCCATATTTATCTTGGCACTTTTTGAACAAAAGGAAAAAATTCACTTTTTCCTTCGACTCCCCACTTTGGCTTTCACTCGGGCCCAAATGCTAACTTTTTCCTAGGCGGAGTTGCAGGCCATTTTGTAACTTTTACCCCTTTTGAGATAACAAGGGGAAAAGAACCAAATTTTCCCTCGACGGCCGACTTTCCCTTGGGACACGTGGTAGTCTAGTGCTTGTTTGGAAACATTTTCTCTATTCAACCCTTGAATCAGAGCGATTAAGACACTTCGGATCTTTGATGTTTCTTCCCCTTCTTGTTTCTGGTTCCTCTACGACATCTCCCCTTCTTGTCTAACTCTGTTATCTCATAGTTGAGTCTACCTGTAACTTAGAGAATGTATTTAAGACGTGGAAATGACCTAACAGTGTTGTTTCTTTCATACATGGTCCCTTAGTATCTCTTGTCCCATGCCACTCCATCGTTGAGTCCTTCTGTGACCAATTTGTAAGATCTGAATGAGTTTTCTCAGGTTCCTCTTATGCGGGGATGTGACTGATTCGATACTTGAACCAAGGACAAAATATGGATAACAATTTGGTGACTCACAGGGGTATCTACCTACTATATGAAAAGACCAATTACCTTGTCGTATCCATTGGCATGCGATCGAGAAAGACTCTCTCGTACCAATTCTACCTCCGATTCATAAGCTTGGCTGCTTGCACTCTCAATTTCTATAAGAAATCTTGAAATCAAAGTTTCTAAGAGTAGAAAATTGTTTTGACGCAAGGCTTCATCTATCTCTCTAAATGGGCTCCATAAGAGCAACAAGATAGCACCACAACTATGTACAAAATTTGAAATCATATATGCTCCAAATAGAACATATAGAGCATGTAAAGCACTTAGGAGAAAAATAACCTACACTACAACAAGACAATGTGCATAAGCACTTAGAGGAAAGAGAAACTAATTAATATATAAATGGTGAGACTCTAATTTTAGTAGAATTGCTTAAGATAGATCCCATTCACTAGAATCAGAACTCTTCACCCTCCAATGTACATAATTGGAAAACATTACTACTCTTACATCTTTTGATCATATATGGGCCATTCCAAAGGACATAAAATTATGAATACCTTCTGGTTTTACTCGATCTGCATCCCAATTCAAAACCAAGTCTCCTTCCCGTAAGGTCCTTGCTTTTGCCTTCTTATCAAAGCATTTCTTCATTAAGGTCCGATTCTTTTCTATTGCTTGGATTTCCTATTATTTTAATTATTCTAATTCTATCACTCTCTGCATACCGGCCTCCATTGGTCCAAATTTAGACATCTCTAGTTTCTTCATGAGCTCTAATGCTAGCAACTCAAATTATATAGGAAACACTACCTCTTTCCCATAGACAAGATTGAATGGGGAGATGCATGTAGATCTCCTGGGCATTATTTTATCAACCCATAAGGTTGTTTTCAGCTTTGTGTACCAGTCCTTTGATTTTCATGAAGAGTTCTTTTGATGATCCTTAGCAAGTTCTTGTTTTGGACTCAACCTGCCATTACATTTAGGGTAATAGTTTGATGAAGTTCTCAAATAAGTACCATTCTTGACATCCAATACTGTGTTCTTGGAACCTATGAATGCTAATGCATTTTCTGATATGATGGTGTCTTGCACTCCAAATATGGCCACTATCCCTTCAAATAAATCTAGGATACTAGACTCATTGGCTTCCTTGAGTGCCACCGCCTCGGTCCACTTAATGAAATAATATGTCACCACAAAATCCATTTGTGACCTTTCCTAGAATTTTAATTGATGAATCCAATGAAGTCCAATCCCCATTGCATGAAAATATGGTCGACTAATATTGGGTGAAATGGGAGTGTTGTTAGCCTTTCATTGCCCTTGAAGAATGCACAATTCTTGCACCTTTTGATCCATGTGTAGTAGTCATTAAACACTCTGGGCCAATAATATCCTGCTTTCATGATTTTGAGTGTTGTCACTCTTGGAGTGAAATTTCCTCTAGCTACTTCAACATGGAATTCTTGTAGAATTCTCTCCATCTGATCTGTCCCAATGCATCTTAACAGAATGCCATTGATGTCTCTTTTGAACAAGACACCATCAATAAGAACATATGGGATGGCTTGTAGCCTGAAATGTCTCCTCTTTGATTTATTCATCCCATAAGGACACATGCTTGTTTGAAGGAAGTACACCAAGTCTTGGGTCCAACAAGTAGTAGGTACATCATCTCTCCCATCTTCTTGATCATCTTGTAGAACAAGAAAAACCTCCCTTTTTTTTTTCATCTTGTTGACTTGAGGCTAGTTTCTCACACAAACCCTTCCCATGGTTCCGCTTGTTGACCTTGATATCAATGTCATATTCCATTACACAAGTGATCCATCCTACATGCTTCTCATTTAGGTCCTTGCTGAGAAGGAACTCCTTAAATCTTGCATGGGAGACCAATAGTTGGATCTTGTTGTTTGAAACCAAATGTTTGAACTTCTTCAATCCTCTGATCACTCCCAGGACCTATTTCTCAATGAACGAGTACCTCACCTCATAATATTCCACACTCTGGCTAAAGAAAGTAATTGGCTATTTTGTACTTTCTCTATTATGCTTAATGAAGATTGTAGAAATTGTGTCACTATCACCAAAGGCATACAAGTATGAAGCCTTTGGAAAAATATGGATTCACAAGAGTCGGGCTTGTGATATGGCCTCTTTGATAGGCTCAAAGCTTGATTTTACTTCAGCTATCCACCTGAATGCTAAGCTATTTTTCAACATCAACATTATTGGCTTAACAAGGGCAACAAAATTTTGGAACAAACCTGCATACAAAATTGATTTTTCCCAAGAAGCTTTGAAGAACCTTCTTATGACTTGGCAATGGTAATGCTCTTATTCCTTGAACTCTCTCCATGTCAATTTCCAATCCTTCCTTTGATATAATATGGCCTAGAAGCTTGCCTTTAGGGTTCAATGACACCCCAAAACTCCAACATCTTTGGAATTCCTATCTTAGGTGGAAAAGATGATCTGCTGCATTTTGGAAAAAAAGTGATGTCATCTAGATAGATCAGTACTATTTTTTTGATCAACCCCTTGAATGCCATATCCATTTCCCTTTTGAAAGTGGCTCTTGCATTGGACAATCCAAATGGCATTTTTCTGTAGGCATAAGTGCCTCATTTAGTGGTGAAATTTGTTTTGAATTGATGATCTTATTTCACCATGATCTGATTGTATCCCGAATAACCATCTAGGAGAGAGAACCTCTCTGATCTAGACACTACTTGCAAGATCTGCTCCATTGAAGGGAGTGGGTAGTGATCTTTGAGGGAGGATCTGTTTAAATGTCTAAAGTCAACACACAACCTAATTTATCCATTTTTATTTCTTTCTGGGACCATATTTGCAACCCGAATTTAGTGTTTGAATGGAAATATGATACTTGCCTCTATCATCTTGTTCAACTCTTTCTTCATCAGAGGTTCAATATGTGAGTTGACTGCTCTCTACTTCTACATGATGGATTGAGTAGTGGATCTAGTTCGATTGTGTCTTGTGGTAGCTTTTTATTGAACCCTCTTAGGTCTTCATAGCTCCAAGTAAACACATCTGGAAACTCTTTGAAAATTTGTATGAATTCATACCTTTCTTTCTTGGTGGCCACTTTACCCAATTTGAAGTATTTTGTCTTCTCCAAGTGGCGGTGATTCTAAATCTTCTCCTTCGATTTATATGTTATCCTTCTCCTTTCTAAACTGATCATTGGGATTGAAAATAGATTATAGTGTCACTAAGCCTTTAGGAATCTTGTTCGTACGCAGAAGTAATATTTGATTCCCATATTGCTTCTCTAGTCTACTTTGGTTTCTAACGAGAATTCAGCTTCTTCTTGCAAAAATTTAATGATCTGCTGATCATTTTCAAACACTTTCCAGCATGTGTTGTTATCTGGCACTGTTGGCCTCACAACCACATGGATATGTGGCTGTTCTCTATCCCTCTTGATGTTGTTAACCACATCAAACATTGCTCCCATTTCTTCATGTCTATCGCCAGCTTCATTCTCCCGCCTGGTTATGGACACCATACTTGAAGGCCTCAAAATCCTCCATGAGATCCCATATCCTAATCTTATAGTTCTTAACCATGCCATTTTTGATATTATTAAGTCCTCTGACCTTATTGGAAACTAGTTCACTATCACCAAACACTTGCAAGTTCTTGATCCCCAACTTCATTGCCCAATAAAGACCTTGGACTAAAGCCTCATATTCATCAAGTGTTATTTGAGCAAGAAAACTAGAATGTGAAGGCTGAATAATATCTCATACCTCCTGGGGACATAATCATGGCTCCTCCTCCCGCTTTTCTAATCCTTGAGCCATAAAAAACAATTGCCATACCTCAATGTGATCCTTATATTCTCGCATAATTATGTCGGGAAGAGGATGATTATCTTCATGTAGGTAGTAGAAACCTAGCTTAGATTCTTCCATATCCTTATAGCGGTAAAAATCATGACTTTTGTTTGCCCAATAATCAAGAGTCAAGTTTGGGATACATCCCACCTTGGTATTTGCTTCACAAGTACTTAGGAGGTCTTCTGATCAAATTCTAAGTAGTTGGCATTGATTGGGCTAGGAACATAAGATTCAATATGATACTTTACAATCATTTCATATTTGATTGTGGCCTTTTCCCCATACCTTGTTCTAAAGAGCATATGTGACCAATCAACGGACATATAGCCTCCAATCTTGGTAGTGAAGTCCCTGGATAGACACAAAGCAAAATGTGTTGGAAAATCTATGATTGACACGTTTTGAAAAATATTCACATTGGGGTAGGCATGTATAGTGAGGCTCTAATACTTGATGATTCTCACAGGTGTCACTATTTTCCCATATAATTGGACTACTCCTCTAGAGATGACTTCATATTAGAGACCCAACCGATCAGCTATTTGTTTCAACATCACATAAGTACTATCCCTAGAATAAATCATATAAGTGTGCACCAATTTTTCTCTAATAATTAATGAGACATATAAGAGAGAAGGTCTCAAGTTCTTACCTTCTTGTTCTTCATGGTTTCTCCCTAGTTGAACAACACCGCAAGCATTCTCTCTTGCTAATTAGGGTTGATTTGAACTTGACCAATTCTGCGCATGGCAGTATGTAATAGATCCCTTTTCCCTGGAATGGACAATGACTCCCATAGTGAAATTTTCACACTTTACCTCTTCATTTGCTCGATAATATAGAATGATCTATCCTTTTGTTGTTCCTTCCCGAGGACATTTTTCTTTCTTGCACATGGGTTGTTACAACCGGTGCCTGACTGGGTTTGGGAGGTGGCTTGGATTGGTTCTGCATATTAGGAGTTATACTTGGAGCACCAGGACCTTATGGAGTGATGGAAGATTGAGGGTCACCTAAGTTTAGTGGTTGGCCCTCTCCAATATTCCTCTTTTTGGACTAGGTATTGGCAGCCACACCTTGAGAAGGGAATTGATTCATTCCACATAAGTCTTCAGCCTACCAATTGACAAGCATAGTCTCTCCGGAGGTCCACCTTATTGAGCTTCTTACTACTGATCTCCCTCTTGGCTAGGTTCTTGTGGCACCATACTTGGTTTGCACCATCAAGGCCTGATTTAGAGCACCATTAAAGCACATTGATTGGTTATGTGCTTGATTGCATGGAAAACACCAATCATATTCTTGTGCCATATTGTTCTATGCTAGAACCAATGCCCTTGATGTTGAAGCTGTGTTTGGATCATATGACCTAAAAGGTCTAGCAGCTTGGGGTTGTCCTTGGCTCTGGGTATGATTTACAGTCTAATATGGTGGCCTATTTTCCCGGTACTTGGGCCTAGCCTCGATATCGACCTCGAGACTAAGCCTAAGATTGATATGTCCTGAAACTCGAGCTTGTTGCATTTTGATAGTTACTAGCTCATTCCCTAGGTTTTGAATTTGTTTGATGACTTCATAGAGTTCCTTAGACGTTTTAGATGATGAGGTGGAAGTTTCAGATAAACTTTGACTCCTCGAGGTGGGTATAGGAGCTAATGTAGGTGTTTGGCTAGCATCTAGAATTCCTAAGTCAGGGTATAGAGGCATGGATGGCCTAGGATTGATTTTACCATCCTTAATCAAATGGTTCTCGGGCCCTATGGATAGGATAGAGGCTATAGGTAATTTAGTTCCCACCATTGATGAGAATCATCTAAGAAATATAAGAATTTAAATCCCTAAGAAAGTATAAGAAGGCACCTTCATTTGTGGCTTTTACCGTTGTTAGAATCCTATCCTAGGTCCACTAGAGTCTAAGGTTGAAGTCTATCAATTGTTCATTCACGAATATCTTGATTTTTATTAGTTGCTCCAACAAAGATAAGTTATCACCCTTCTCTCCAAACTAGTTGTGGAGGGTTGTGCACAACTGGTTTCAATTTTGGATAGAGCCTGCCTCAAGACTCCTGAACCATTGTGAAGCCTTCCCTTTTAGTGAAGAGGTGAGAAACTTGACTGCAATTTCCATCTCATGAATCTTATGGATTGTACATACATTTGCAATATCTTGGACATGATCACCAGGAGAAGTTTGATTTTCCCTAGTGAAATATGGGATACTCTTTAATGCTACAATAGGAACTGGATTTTGTGCATTCAAGGCAAGTGAACTACTTCCTGTGAAGTTAACATAACAATTTTTTTCAACCATTCTGATTATTCTCGAGCACCCCTCTTTATTGAATGAGCAGTCTGCCAAGAGGAGGTGTTGATAAAGCTCTTCTTGGTAGAGATACAAACTTATAGGATCTTCTTCCTCTGTTTGGGGATAAGTCGGATAGACACATAGTCCCTCTTCTCTCGCTTCTTGATTTGTGTTTATATTCTTCTCATGAAATTTCTTGGACTCATTGAAACAAGTAGATTTGTTTCTTTTGGAGTCACTAGATGTACATTTAAGGCCTCCTAAAAGCCGAATCACAACAAGTGTACATAATTTCCCTCTTTGTAATAAGATGGAGACTTCTTTATCCCACCAAAGTGCAAAACTATTACTATGAAATCACAACACTCCAAATGAGTTATACAGTCTCCTTTTCTAAGGCAGGGGTCATTTGGTGTGATTGCATAACATTGAACTTTCCCCAATGTGTGGGACCATGCAAAAATTGAAAATTTCTCCAGTTGAAGGTTGGTTCCTTATTACTTTGTTTAGCTACATACATGAGGATTTACATAGGATCTATCTCTATACCTAATCTAAAACTTGCCAAGGGAATAGGGGTAAAAGAGTATAAGGAATAAGAAATAACTAAACTACCAGGTGATGCACCAAAGGAATGATGAACACTTATTTTTCCAATAGGCACAAACCAAGAAAATGCATACAATTACAAGAACAGATAGCGATCTTTAATAGGAGACCAAATGAAAGAAAAAGAGACAAGAAATGATCTAAGATCGATCACAGACATGTTTTATTGCTCTATGGATTGGTACAGTTCATTACAAAATATATAAAAGGAAAACGTATCACGATTTTAATGGAAGGACTAAACCGCATAAATCCCTTTGCTAGAAGGAGAAGGGAGCGTGCGAAACAAAGAATATGTTACCCTTTACAATGAATCCTAGAACCATATTTATAGATTCAATCAAAGAGAAGAAAGAAAAGAAGAGAGAAGTGGGAAAAGTAGGTAGAAGATAAACCACTTTATTGTTAATGCTTCTACTAAAATATACCCCTAAGTATGTCTTTACAAAGATCAATCCTTTGTTTGGTGCCTTGAATGAAGAGGAAACAGTGAAATATATCATATCGAGATCTGGTTGTTGAGGAAAGGGGATCCTATATTGAAATCCACGAAGATGTTTCCTCCATTTTCCTTAGGTAACCTCCTTAAATTAAAGTTTCGGCCTTCATGGCATGGGCGAGATGAGATCTTTACAATGGTATTAGATTCACAATATTTCAAGACTTGAGTCAAAGCTATGCCCCTTCAAATTTTAGATCAAGTTTCTATAAATGGGCGGGAAAAAAATTTGAGAAATGGGTGCCCCTTTTATATGGGACACCGACAACCATATTAGAGCAAAAATCGACTCATAGGTCTCGTAATTTATCTTTTGTTGTTTTGCGCATAAAGTGCAAAACTCAAAAACTCTGCAGCCCAAGCTCTCCTAGACACGTGGCTCTTTTTGGTTGGTTGGGAGTCTGTTTCCATCTTTATCTTTGTACCTTTTAAACAAAAGGCAAACTTTGACTTTTTCCTTTAACTCCTGCTTTGCTGTGTGACTCCAAAATGCCGACTTTTCCTAGGTAGAGTTGCGGGCCATTTTACGACTTTTACCACTTTTGATATAACAAGGGGAAAAGAAAAACTTTTCCCTCGACGAAACACTTTTCCCTGGGACACATGGTAATCTAGTGCTCGTTTGGAAAACTTTTATCTATTCAACCCTTGATTCAATGCCATTAAGACACTTGGCAGCCTCTGCTAACCGGGCTCATGCATTGACTATTAAACCTTATCTACCCCTATGAAATAACATGAGGAGGCACCACACTCACTTAATAATCCGGCCCAAAGATTGTCTTTGTTGGAGATTTGAGTTAACACTTGTCGGCCTCCACTGATGTGTGTAATTTTCAATGGTTCCTCTTGCCTTTTAGACTTTTGGCTACGTGGAGGGCTCACACTCATTTAGGTTTCCACCTTGAGGCCAACTCTTGGAGATGTGCCACAGTGAAACTTGGCATTATCCACTGACACATCTATACTTAGCCAATTTCAAAGCCTACCTTTCGAATCTATTTGACCATGTACTATGTGGAAGGTGGCACAAGTTTGAGTCTCCACCCTGTGCTTCCTTTCCAAATTTGTGCCAATTTGACACCTGACATGCTTTCTCTCAGCTGAAGAATTTTCAACACCCCACAACTTCTTTGGGGTTTTGGATGTGTGGAATCCTAGTGCAAGTTTGGGTTCCCCTTTTTGGATTCACCTTTGGAGAAGTGTCGTTAGGACATGTGGCTCTTTCCATACTTAGTTATTTTTTATCTTTTCCCTGAACCATTTCAAGCTCGAGGACTTTGGATCTTATCCATTTCTTCCCCTTCTTGTTTCTAGTTCCTCTGTAACATCGTCCTTTCTTTTCTGACCTTGTTATCTCATAGTTGAGTCTACCTGTAACTTAAAGAATGGATTTAAGACATGGTAATGGGATGACAGAGTCATTTCTTTCATACAGGGTCCCTTAGTCTCTCTTGTCCCCCGCCACTCCATGGTTGAGTCCTTCTGTGACCAATTTGCAAGATTTGAATGAGTTTTCTCAAGTTCCTCTTATGTGGGGTTATGACTGATCCGATATTTGACCCAAGGATGAAATATGGATAACAAGGTCCTAAATGAATCCATCCAGGGATGAGATTCATACTTACAAAAAGTAGGTGTAAAGTGGGTGAGTGGAATTAGAATTTAAATTTAAATGTTTTAATTTCAAAATACATGGGTTGAATTTTTTTAAGGGTTCACTTTATGGAGTAAGGAATGTTTTTATTTTAACCCCATGTCAAATGGGAACCTTGTTAATTTTTTTAACTTTGTGGAAATAAAATAAATTTAGTATTTATATTGGTTACCCTTGAGACTTAATTGTGGGATATTTAACTAGAGTGGAAATTAATTTGTTTATTAAAATAACACCTAGAGAAAAATTAACCATGCTTAGCCTAATTCAATTCATTAAAGTATAATGTGGGTTTTTCACAATTTTTTATAATGGGTAAAATTTTATTATTAAATATATAATTGAATTAGAAACATTAACGTGACAACTATTGTTTTCGAAACCTTTTTGTGGGCATTTTTTTTTTAAAAAGATGTTCCATAATTTTTCTAGCTTTCTCAAGGTTGTTATCACGTTTCATGCAGGTAGAATTTACTGGATGTTACACGTGGTATCAGATCCATGCGTTCAAAGGTTGGACCCTTGGGCACATAAGAAAACATGAGACATGAACATTAAACCTATTACAATATTAAACCTAGCACAATATTAAACATAGAAAGCAACTTGTCTTAAAATTGTACATTTTAGTAAACATAGAAAACTTCAATATAACCTAGAACGATGAACTAAATCTCACTTGGGTCTATGTAGGAGGTGTGGACCAGATGATGGGTTCTTTCCCATAGATCTAGACTTGCAACCTCTAGATCAAACGGTAGTTTCCATTAAACCCCGTATTTTACGGATGTTGCAGGGACATAAATGCCACTACAAGTGGAGGATCCTTAGGAGGAAAGTCTACCAGGACATGATAGGGAATCAACCATTGAGGATCATGCATCTCATCTACACAATGAGGATCATAGGGTAGAGAACTCCCACGTGGAGTTGGCTACGGAAGAGTCACCAAAGAAGAGACAAGGAGACGGGATTTCAAGACATGGGGATAGGTCTTAAAGCCCTAGACCTTGAAAGGAGCATGTAGAGAGGCCTAGGGGTCACAAGTCGACAATTGTAGACCATATGAGGGAGATCTTGAAGCTATGATTGTCTCACTATTTCGTAGATACGGGTGGATTTCGGAAGAGTCCTGGTTTATGAACTTGAGTGGGTGCTTCAAGATCTACCCTTGTACTAGCAACACAAAACCTCATGTTGTGATCCATCTTTTGAGGGATGGAACAGGTGTCTAGTGGAGGATAGAGGATTAGAAGCTCCACATTGATTCAGAGATGGTTACTTGGGAGCTCTTTGAAGAGTAGTTCAAGAGAAAATATGTATCTTGGAGGTTCATTTAGCAGAGAATAAACGAGTTTCATGACCTCCGTCATGAATCTATGACTGTAGCTGAGTATAAGAGTCAATTTTTGGACCTACTCTAATATGTACACTATATGCAAGATGAGTAGGTATGGATTCATCGGTTCATCACGAGCCCGAATTTTGATTTGGGTGGTCCAGTACGCATTCACTTCCCATAGACCTTAGTAGAGGCCATGGAGAAGGCCTATATTGTAGAGGAGACATGAGGAAAGATGCAATAGGCCAGGGATAGAGTTTAAATTCACATCCAATAGATGTAGGATTACATATTAAACGGGTCGATCCTCCTCCTTATGGTGGACATGGTTCAATACAATCTTCTTTTAGGCCACCACATTAGCCATCTCGGTAGCAGAAGAACACACTCATCCATCATTCAAACCTCTTGAGAGGTTTGACTCGTAGAGAGGATGGAGTATGGGGCCTCCTCCTAGGGCTCCCATTAGGACACAAGGTGCACTAAGATCTCAGTTAGTAGGAGCTTGTCACCACAGACCTCGAGAATCCATTCTTGGATCATCGAAATCCAAACCAAGGACCTCTAGAGTACCATCGGCACCACATCTCACTCAAGAGGACCAAGAAATTATTATGGTTGTGGTATTGTTGGGGATCCTCCTCATTGGAGATATTTTCCACACAACCCTAGTAACAAGGGTAAGACACAGATTTCAGAGCCTATTGTTGGTGGCATGGGGTGTAACCATCAGATCTATGCAGTGGTTGAGAACCTCCATGTTGAGCACCGAGTACCGTGATAGAGACCACATGTAGCATTGGTTGTATTCCTACCTCAGTTTTGTTTGATTCTGGTTCATCTGGTTCTTTTATTGCACTATCCTTAGTAGATTGTTATAGGATGGTGGCGATTAGGCGTGGGTCTTAGTTAGGACATTAAAATGGATTTCGAGCCAAAATTTCTATAGAATCGTTAGTTAAGGAGTGTCTATTAAATTTGGGACCCTTCACCACTACCTCGGATCTTTGTATCCTTCATTGGTTTCGTTTGGAGTCATCTTGTGCATGGATGGTTATCTATACATAGATCTAGAGTGGATTCTTACCATAAGACTATATCATGTACAAATTATCTAGGAGTTCATTTAGTCATAGCAAGAGTTAGGAGGTCCGTTTCTATTCACACCATCTCTCGTTATGTAGCTTAAGTGGTGTGTGCGACGAGGTTTCTAGATATATGATGTTACGGTTAGTGACATATTAGAGGATGAGTCTAGTGGGCCATACCTTAATGATGATCCCATCTTGAGAGAGTTTTCTGTTGTCTTTCTAGGGGAGCTACTGGGGTAACCTCCCCACGTGAGATATATTTTCACATAGATTTGGTTACGTGAGCGAGCTTATCTCACGAGAAACTTATCAGATGACTACCCGTAAGCTCTATGAGCTCAAGTTACAGCTTGAAAGCCTTTTGGAGAATATCTTAATCCATCCTAGTGTATCCCCTTGGGGTGCACCAGTGATTCTTGTAAAGGAGAAGGACAAATATTTACGGTTTTATATTGATTACCGCCAGCTTAACAAAGTAACGATGAAATATCATTACCCCCTTCCATACATTGATGCTTTATTTGATCAGATGAAGGGGGGCCTATTTTTCTCCAAGATAGATCTTAGGTCAGGATATCATGAGCTGAGGATCACAGAGGTAGATATTCATAATACCACCTTCCGTATGAGATATGGCCACTACGAGTTCACAGTAGTGCCTTTTGTTTGACGAATTTCCTCACAATTTTCATGAGCTTGGTGAATGGGGTATTCTGGAATTTTTTGGATCGCTTCATGCTCATCTTCCTTGATGAAATTATTATTTACTCACATACACCTAAGTAGCAAGAGGACCACCTTTTCCAAGTTCTTTAGTGTCTTCAGGAGAGTTCTTCATTTGTATAGATTCTTCCTTGGCGGGACTTAGAGGTGTGTTTATGTAGGAGGGTAGAGTAGTTGCTTTTGAGTCTCATAAACTCAAGGATTATGAGCTCAGCTATCTGAATCATGACCTTGTGATTACGGTATTTGTACATACCCGAGTTCGATGGAGACGCTTTCCTTCTTGGCTGAAGATTTAGACTCGGGATCGATCACTTGAGTCTTCGCCACCTCTTCGTGCATCCCAATCTCAATGTTCTTCAACAGTGTTGGATGGAGTTGCTCTATGAGTATGACATGGAGACAGAGCATGTGAAGGAGAAGGAGAATGTGGTTATAGATTCCTTGAGTAGAAAGAGACGTGTGTCTATGCCCACTTCGGTATGTACAGATTTATGGAGCAGGATTTTACAACAACTTCCTCATGATAACTTCTACTTTGTAGTCAGAGAAAATATCGAGTCTTAGAGACCCCTTGAGGGGAAGTTTGATGGATTTTCATTGGAGGAAGATTGCCTTCTCTGACATAGAGGTCGGATATATGTTCCTAGATATGGAGGCTTGAAACATGACATTTTGACAAATGCTCATTTTGCACCCTATTCAACCCATCTTGGGGTGAAGAAGATGCACACCACCTTGGGATAGTTGTACCATTGAAGGGGAATTCAGAGACATGTGCCTCATTTTTGTCACAATGTTTAGAGTTTCATAACGTGAAGGTCAAGCATCAGCATCCCGTTGGCCTTCTCTTTCCTCAAGATATACCGGAGTGGAAATGGGACACCATTTCCATGGACTTTATAGTTGGGTTTCTGAAATCAAGATACCACCAGGATGCCATCAAAGTCACTATGGATAAATGGAAAAAAGTGGCTCATTTTTCTCCAGTGAAGACTACCTACAAAGCTAGTGCATTGGCATGGGTATATGTTGATGAGATTGTCAGCACATGGGATTCTACAAAAGATCATTTATGACTATGAACCTTTGTACACTTCCCACTTCGGACTACAATGTATTATGCCCTTGGTTTGAAGATAAATTTCAGAAATACATATAACCCTAAGATGCATGGAAAGACTAAGCGGGTAAATCACATATTGGAGGACATGCTTATGATGTATGTTATGGATCATCAGTTGAGATGGGAAGAGTATTTATACTTGGTGGAGTTTACCTACAATAATAGTTTTCGAGTTCGATAGGCATGGCTCCTTTTTAGGCACTTTGTATGGCGAGAGTGGAATACACCTCTTAGTTATGACAGGTTATATGACATGGTTTCCCTTGGGCCAACTTTACTACGTAACATGGAGCATTAGGTTGCTATGATTAGGAAGAGATTGAAGGAGGCATAGGAGAGAAAGAAGAAGTATGTGGATTAGCATAGGACATATCATAGTTATGAGGTAGGCACGAAGGTGTTTCTTTCTGTTAAAAACACTCATTAGTATAGAATCACAACACCCCCAAATGGCCTATGATCTAAGATGGAGGCATTCAGTGTGATTTCACAACATTGGACCATCTCTCAAGCTTTGGGACTTGCGGACTTGAGATGGACCTCCAAAGAATGTTGGTTCCTGCTTCCTAATCTACTTTTCACAAGCTACTCAAGTGCAAGTAAAACCTATCTAATCCTAATCTAACCATTCCAAGGAGATAGGGAGAGAGAGAGAGAGAGAGAGTGAAAGAGATCCTACACTAAGCGGTGATACACAAGAAAAGGAAGTGGCTGATCACAAATACAAACTACCTGAAGTGGAGAGAGGTGAGTAGAGGAGGGGGTGGAAAAGATGCACCACAAACCATAGAGGAAGTTCACACAGAACACCACTTCAAACCTCATTAAACACAGCTCCCGTAATTGGCAATAAACATCGTAGTATGCACAGTATACCCCGCAATGACGAGAGGCAAGAATAGAAATTAAAATAAAGGATGGAAAAATGCATCACAAAACATATTCTATTTCTCCAAAATTCACATTGTACATCATCAGTGGGCAAGGAGCTAGAAAATTACATTACAAAGCCATGAGAGGAGGCTTAGACTCCGCATTCTACCCTAAGGAAGAAAGAGAGAGGGGGCAAAAAGAAACAATCACCAACCTTTTTAATGTGCCCCTCCTTTACAATATATAGGAAGAATAACAAAGAAAGAGGGAATAATTCAAAACATGTTCAAACACCCCTACGATGCATTGAATTCCACCTACGACAATGATGAGTCTCACCGCAACACGCATACCTCCATCCCTGTCTCTTACTAGGCAAGAAAAATTCCCATTCTTCATCATGGTGGCAGGTCGGAAACTTGAAAACCCTCAAAATATTGGGCCAAAACATTAATGGTGTGAGGTGAGAAGCCAATGTTGACAACATTCTAAAATGTCCTTTCCCACTCAAAATTGAGCTCTAGTCAAAGGATATGGCTTCTCAAGATCATGGTTAGGTATTTAATGATGGATCCTCTATTTTAAAAGAGTTTGTCTGTGTGAGACCCATGTGGAATCCACGTGCATATTTAAGATTCATCCCCTTCCTATTGATTTTAAAATTGTGTTGGAATGACATGTCCCGGCTCCTTAGCTTCCTTTGTATTCTGCCTAACTCACTCCTATTCGGTGGAGGCACTATGCCTTACCCAAGATTCATGGAGGCTTTGCGCTCATTTGGAAACTACCTAGCAGATTTGATTTTGATGTTGCACTGACAAGACATGTGGAAGCCTCCACAGGAGTTTTGGACTTTTCAATGGTGACCTTACATTTCGGACTCGACCACATGGTGAGTTGGTGCTCATTTGGAAACTACCTTTTTGCTGCACATTTAGAGTTGCACCAAAGAGACACGTGGCTTCCTCCATAACTTTTCCCTATTTCTTTGTGTTTTGGCTAAGTCACTTTCTTTGGCACGGGCATATGTCCGACCCTCGACATGTGGAGGCCCAATGCACCATTGGGAACTTACTCCAAATTGTACTTTTAAATTTGTGTCGTGTTGACATGTGGCTCCTTCTGCTGGCCTACCTCTATTTATACTTTTCAATGACCACTTTTTCCTTTTGGGGATCTAGACATGTGGAAGGCCAAAGTGCTTCTTTGATTCCATGCTTTGGATCATGCCTTTTAATTTGTGTTGATGTGACATGTGGTGACGTCCACCGGTTCTCAATACTTAGCTGATTCAGGACTCGATCCATTTGACTTCTATTGGGCCGAATACACGTGGAGATTTTGTGCACGTTTATGAACCCACTCTTTTGACCTAGCTTTAGTGTTGCACTTTGATGAGAAACATGGAGGCTTGGTGCTTTTCTGGGAGTCCCACTATGTATTTCACTTCTAAATCTATACCGAGTTGACATGTGGTTCCATTTTCTGGCCCTTTTATACTTAGTCGATTTTAACGGCCAGCTCTGTCCCCTTTTCCGACCTGGCACACTTGGAAGCCTTGCGCTCATTTGGGGAATCACCTCTTAGGACTGACTTTAGGAGTGGCATTTTTGAGACACATGGCACCTTCTTCTAATCTATGACTTTACATCAGCCGATGAGTCCTTGCGGGCCCGCACTTGAAAACTACGCCAATTTTTATAAGTGTAAAAGTTTGAAAGTCCCCAGAGACCCATCAGCCTGCATTTAAACTTGGGAAAAATTTCCTCTATGGCCCCACACACCCGCTTGGAAAAAATTCATACTCTCGCCCATGAGCCCACATTTTCTACTTGGGCAAAAAGACATCTCTGGGTGTGCCGTCCCATCACCCCGCATTTGGAAAAAAATCTTTCCTTGGCCCATCGACTCGTAACTTGTGAAATGTGAGGAGTTAGAAGGACTTCTTTATATCTGTGGAAAGGGGAAGAAACGTCATATCTGATGGAAATTTTGTCAAGGGGCCTGAAGTGCTTAAAATATGTAAAAATTCATATTGAAGCACAAAAGGGGGGAGAATGGTGTCAGTTGACCTAAAGATAAGTGTGAGATTATTTGGTCAACAATTTGGCGACTCATGGGGATCACCTACCTAATAGGTGAAATGATTAGTTTCCTTGAAGCATCCATTGGGCATGGAGTATTCCTGATAAACACCAATCTGATATGAACCTTGAAAATCTGATCCACGAGCCACTTGCAACTGTTGGAATTAGAGGTAACTCACCAAATGCTACTTCCAATGTACCATGAATGAGGAAAAAAACACCAAAACACACACTATGTACAAAAATGGAAATTATACACACCCCATGTGTGATATGCAGAGTGTGCACATGAACTTCTTATACTTTGTAAAAAATCTACTCCTCTATGCTAACTAGAGAGAAAGGGGACTCAAACAAATCCTGCAACTGATAGGGAGAAGTAGCTTCCCTTTCTCAAAAGAGGCAGCCATGTAAATGATTTGACACTGAATATGGCTGCTTATATGAGTGAAAAGCGGCTATAAGTCGGTCCTCCACCCAAATCATCAAGGTTTCAGGTGGAAAAAAACAAATTCCTCTTTTAGTTTCTCTGCATTTGTATTGGAGAGGCATTGCAGCTGATCCTTAGTACTTTGGAGCTCATCATCATGCCCTAAAGTGGGTTTTTCTTTCCCTTTTCTCCAATAAAGACAAGTATCGATTGGGCACACTCGATCCGATGGATGTGCCCATTAGTCTGAAATTTGACTCCAATAGTGAAGTCTTCTTCTGACCTTCCTTGGTGGATGGTGTGAGAGAGATGATGACATCATCTTGCTCTTTCTTGTCCTTCTCCTATAAATAACATGGAGGATTTATATCTTCCAACCTTCATTCGGATGGCTATTATGAAGTGCAGGATATTGTACTTAAATTATTTCCTTCATGACAATAGGCTTATGTGCTTAGAAGGTGAATGGTAGATGAGCCAATGATGTTATCTCCTCGGGCTCCTCTCAATCAAATAAATCTTCCAAGTCTGACAGATAGTCTACCTACTTGTTGTCCTGCTCCATGTGCTCGACCTCCTCCATGGTGTTCTCTTGATATGCATATTTCTCACCATGGTTTTCCTCATCTTCAAACATGAAGTTTGAAAGCTCAAAATCTTCTTCAACATTAGAGCTTGAAGGGTATGAATATGGAGGAAGAACTAAAGTTTCTTTTATGGCCTGCTCCCCACTTGAACCCTTTGAAATTGTATGGTCTTCCTCCACGACCGGAATGCACTCCTCTTATTTTTCATTTAGAGTAGCTTCTTCTTCCCGCACTTGTGTTGTAGCTAAATATTCCACCACTTGTGGCTTCACCTCAACCTCCTCCAAAGGTTTAACCAACAAGGGAATCTTTATAAAATCAAATCTAGCAGCCCAACTGTTTATACTTTCTGTTATTTCTTCTTTGTTGGGTTCCTCTACTTGTTGTTCTCCTTCACTGGTTTTTGGAGTATCTCCCTAACATGGACTTGGGGCAGTAGGAGGAGTGGTGGATGGGGTATCTACTAGTTGATTCCTTGTTTGTCGTTGAGGGGAAGGAATTTCTTTTTCTCTTCTTGAGGGGAATTAGATTTGGAAGGGAAAAGGGGAGAGGAAAAAAATGAGATGGAAGACTAGAAGATGGGGAAGGGAAATCAACACTTGGGGTAGTAGATGGGAAGATTGAAAATTGAAGCTCAGGTTGAGATGGTGTTGCTTGGGGAATGGAGAGGAAATCACTAGATGATGGTGCAGGACTTACCCATTGATAAGGCTCCCTAACACCACGTTCATAGGCCTCTATCTCCTCATCCCACTGCTTCAAGTTTGGGAAGCATCTCAATCATGAAGTCCAGCTTCTCATGCAGGCTGAAATGTCTTGGCATAGGGCCTACCCATGGACAAGGTTCCCTTTAAAAATATTAAATGCCTTCATCTAAGATGTAGCCCTAGAATGCACCATGCTAGCCTCTATTCTTTGAATCTTATCCAAAAAACCAAAACACTCAGTTTGACTATTGTCATTGTATGCATACCCTTGCTCCTGATAAGATCCATAGCCAAATTGGCTCTGACCCTATTCATATGGGTAAGCATGATGATTCTTGATTTGATCATAATGTTGATCTGGAGGAGTTGAGAAATGTATTGGAGGTGAATTGCATTGTTGTTGCTGCAAGTGTGAGTTCTAAGATGGGAATGAAGTCATGATTGTACAACTTCATGGGATGGAAGAAGATGAAAGATATGGTATAAAAATGGATTAAAATCAATGGGAGAAGGTCTACAACTCAAAGAATGGGTTATTTACTAGATGGATTCACCAGATGTGCTTTGCATGTGCCTCAAAAGGTTGAATCTTAATAGGAACACACCAACCTACTAAGATGAAGTGGTAAGGTGATTTAGACCTATCCCACCAGGTGTGCCAAAAATTTTAGTGTTCACACGGTGGCTTAAGATTTTCTGTTGATAATGAGACACCTTGGAAAGATAGAGAATCCTAACTTCGTGTCCCACCGAGCATACCAAAATTATTACTACGAATCACAACACCCCGAATTGCCTCTTATATGAGATGGAGGCATTCGATGTCATTGCACAACATTGGACCATCTCTCAAGCTGTGGTAATTCCAAACTTGAGAAGGACCTCCATAGAAGGTTGGTTTCTTCTTCCTAATCTACCTACCATAAGCTACTCGAGTGCAAGAAAAATCTCTCCAATCATAATCTAACCATTCTAATGAGAAAGGGAGAGAGAGAGAGAGAGAGTTAAAGAGAGCCTACACTAAGTGGTGATAAACCAAGAAATGAAGTGGGTGATCACAAATCCAAACTTCTTGAAGTGGAGAGAGGTGAGTAGAGGAGGGGGTGGACAAGATGCCCCACAGACCAAAGATGAAGTTCAAACAGAACACCGCTTCAAAACTCATTAAACATAGATCCCGAACTTGCAATAAACATCATAGTATGTATAATATAACCTGAAATGGAGAGAGAGGCAAGAAGATACAATAAAATAAGCAAGGATGGAAAAAGCATCACGAAACATATTGTATTGCTCCAAAAGCCACACGGTACATCATCAGTGGGAAAGGGAAAAAAAATGCTATTACAGAGCCATGAGAGGAGCCTTAGACTCTGCATTGTACCACATGGAAGAAAGAAAGAGGGGGAAAGAAAAGAAACAATCACCAACCTTTTAAATATGCCCCTCTTTTACAATATATAGGAAGAATAAGAGAGAAAGGAGGGAATAATTTAAACCCTATCCCAACCACCCCTGCGATGCGTTGAATTCAACTTGCCTCCATCATTGTACCTTATTGGGTAAGAAAGAGGCCCATTCTTCATCATGGCAGTAGGTAAGATACTTTATAACCCCTAAAAATAGAGGGCCAAAACATTAATGGTGGTAGGTGAGAATCCAATGCTAAGAGATTACTAAAATGTCCTTTCCCACTCATAATCAAATTCCCAATCGAAAGATATGGCCACTGAAGATCTAGGTCAGTGCTTAATGTGGGCTCTTCTATTTTAAAACAGTCTTTTCATCCAAGACCCACATGGAATCCTCATGCATCTTGAAGATTCAGTCCCTTCCTCTCACATTTGAAATTGTGCCAGATTGACACGTGGTGGCTTCCCGTGATCCTCAATTTCTTTTATATTCTTGCCCAACTCCCTCCTGTTTGGTGTAGGCACCGTGTGCACGACTCGAGACAAATGGAGGTTTTACACTTATTTGGAAACTACCCTTAGGTTTTTCTTTCAAAGTTGCGCGAGAGACGAGACACGTGGAGGCCTCCATAGGGTTTTTGGACTTTTTAATGGATGACCTTACCTTTTGGACTTTGACCATGTGGCGAGTTAGTGCTCATATGGAAACTACATTTTGGGTCGCACCTTTGGAGTTGTGCCAAAGAGACACGTGACTTATTCCATAGATTTTCCATATTTATTTGTGTTTTGGCTAAGTCCCTTTGTTTGTTGCGGGTATATGTCTAACCCTAGAAACGTGGAGGCCCGACACACCTTTGGGAACTCACTCCGAACTGAAATTTTAAATTTGTGTCGTGCAGACACATGGCTTCTTCCACTGGTCAGCCTCTGTTTAAACTTTTCGATGATCGCCATTGAATTTTCACTGATGTAACACGTGGCGCCATCCACCAGTTCTCTATACTTAGCTGATTCAGACCTCAATCCATTTGAATTATGCTGGACCAAAGACACGTGGAGAGTCTGCACATGTTTGAGAACCTGCTCTTTCGACTCAACCTTGGTGTTGCGTCGATGAGACATGTGGAGGTTTCTGCCGAAACTTTTATACTTAGTCAATTTAAATGGTTGGATTTGTCCCCTTTCTTTTGACCTCGGACACATTGAGGCTTGCCACTTGTCCGAGGTAACCACTCTGTATTTCACTTCTAAATTTGAACCGATTTGACATGTGGTTCCGTTTTTGTCCCTTTTATACTTAGTCGACATGAACGGCTAGCTTTGTCCCCTTTTAGACTGGGACGAGTGGAATCCTCACGCTCATTTAGGGAACCGCCTCTTGGTCCCGACTTTAGGAGTGGCACCGTTGAAACACGTGGCACTTTACATCAGGCGATGATTCATCATGCGCTCGCATGCTCGTACATGAAAACTCGTGTCATTTTTTGAAAAGTGTAAAAGTTCCAAAGTGCCCCCAAGGACTGTCGGCCGCATTTACACTTTGGGGAAATTTCCTCTTTGATCCCGTACACCCGCTTGGTGAAAATTCATCCTCGTGCCCATTAGCTTTGTATTTTCCACTTGGGCAAAAAGACATCTCTCGGGCCCACAAACCTACATTTGGCAAAAAAACCTTCCCATGCCTTTCGGTCCGTAACTTGTGAAATATGAGGAGTTAGAAGGAATTATTTATATATATGAAAAGGGGAATAAATTTCCTATCTGATGGAAATGCTTTGGGGGCCTTAAGTGCTTGAAATATGTAAAAATTCAAATTGAAGCACAAAATTTTGAAAATGGTGTCGCTTGACCTAAAGATAAGTGTGAGCTTATTTGGTCAACAAACACTTAAGATCCCTATCCATTGCAGAAAAATTTCTAATTTTTCTCCTAGATTTTTGGATCCCTTTGAGATCTTGGAGCGTATTGGCCCTTTGGCCTATCATCTCATATTACAACCTACCTTGGCTCGCATCCACGATGTTTTTCATGCTTCTATACTTAGGCGATATAATGCAAATCCTTCTCATGTGTTAGATTAGACCTCATTGCAGGTGTAGGATCATGGGTAGGTGATGGTGGAGCCCATCCATATTTTAGAGTGTAGGACCTTGGGCCTTCAAGGTAGATAAATTGACCAGGTTCAATTCCAATGTGATGGATATGATAAGACTGCGCTACATGAGAGGATGCTACATTGTTATGAGTCTAGTTTTGACACTGTTCTAGTGACTTCCAGGAGGAATTCAAGTCTAAGGGGAGGGGGATGTAGTGCCCACTTCCTTTGACACTTTTTATTATTGATTTTGATACCTGTCGACTATACTTATGGATATTATTGTAGATTTTCGATTTAGCATGATGTTAAATGTTAGAGATACTCATTGCTGTCGATATCGATTCTTAATATGATGTATGTGGATTATTAGAGATAAATTATATTGATGATGATACATTTTTGGCATAGTTATACATTTTTTTGAATCACGATACTTTCTTCATTTTGAGTATACCTTAACAATTGAACTAATCTCGTGATCAAATGGATATTGATGAAATGTAGAATCAAGATGTTGTTAGAAATTGTAAATGATATCATTACTTGCCTAGATGATATTTTGACTCATATATAGATGATTGTGTATTTATATTGTATATTTTATTTTTGATGTTGTGATGTGGCCACGAGGTGAAGGAAGTGTTATGTGTTTTGCATGTAAAAATGTCACAACAAACAAGAGGGGGATTGTAGACGAACCACATTGGAATGCTAGATGAATTCAATAAGTGTCACCATGGAAACATGTATTTTGTTATGTGTGTCTGTTTGAATTATTTTTACGGGCTCCCCATGGGGGGAATCACCTCCAATTTTTACCAAGGGGTTGTTTGTTATCTGTTTTATTAGTTTTTTTATTTAATTTTTGTATGTGATTTTATAGTTATGTATTCTCCTTTTAATAATTACTTTATTTATGTTTAGATTAGTAAATTAATCTTTTTACTAAATTAATTTTGGATGGGTCAAAAGTATTTCATTTAATATATTATATGGCTCTTGGTTTATGTGTTCAAAGTTGAGTTATTGGGATCCCGAGTGTTATACACTCTACCCCTTCGTGGAAATTCGATTTTGGCCTTAAGGGCCAATTTTGGAAGCTAGTGGGACAGCCCCACACCACTTAAATGGTAATACCAACCCTACATATGGATTGGAGGGTCGAAAATAGACCCCATTATGTATTTTGGGAAGATAGAAAGGTAAAATTTTAGTGCACTTTCTTTCATGTGATTACGTTTGTCCTTAGGGGTGTGGGCTTAGATTGTGTGTGTAAGTAAATTGTCATTCCTCTTACCCACCAATTTATGGTGCATTGCGGTTGAGGTTTGACTTGTGAGGTGGAGTGAGGATGAATGATGTGGCACCATACATGGAGTCACCTCACCCTCCTCTCTCCCTTTTCTTATTATTATACTTCTTTTACTTTTTTGGTGATTACTTCTTTTCTTTGTGCTCTTGCATTTTTGGGAGTTAGAAGATTTTGGAGTGCTTGTGGATTTGGTGGAGTTTTTGGTGATTTTTGGGCTTGAAGAAGCTTGGTGTGGGACTCTTGGATTAAGCTCTACCATGGAAAGGTAGGAGCTACACTCTTGTAAAATATTTTCTTTTTATATTGTGTATGTGTGCATGTTTTTGAATGCTATGTTATGTTTGTTGGGTACTTGGATAGATTGACTAAGTGTGGTGTAGAAGCGGGGTATGGGTATCTTACATATGGGGAGTCATAAGATTTCATTTCATGTTTTGTAGGGAGTTGGGTTAGGTTCCCCACTTTGGATAAGAAATTGCTTGCATTTCTTATTTGGTCTATTTTATGAGGGAGCCATAAGAGATTGTAGGGAGGTATAAGAGAATGTGGAAGGCATAAGAGGTTCTTGAGTGAATCATAAGAGTGTGTAGGGGTTTTGAGAGGTTTATTGGAGGGTTTTATGGTGGGCACCCATTGCCCAATGGGAGGAATAAGTGACCTCCCCAAAGATCTTACTCCTTTGGCTCTTGCATATTGAATCCTTATGTATTTTGTCGCTTTCCATCTTATGATTGTAGTTGTATTGTTTGTGTATTGGTATGGTTGTAAAATCTTGTATTGTGATGTGGAAGCTTATTTTTTTTCCATTAGTTGAATCCATTTTTCATTGCAATGCGGTTGGGTCTCGGGGCCAATGAGGAGGATGGTTTCTTCTCCTCACTAAAATTTTTGTTGGGTAGAGAGTGTTATCTCTGTCCCTTTTTGATATGATCAAATGAAGCATGGGTGAGCTCTCTTGTTGGTGATGTGAAACATGGAGCATTGTTGGTGTCCTAAAAAAATATTCCTTATGAGAAAACCTCCTTGTTATTCCAACTTAGGGTGGAAGACTTGTAATATTATATTTCTTTTAGATTTAATTCTTGTAAAATTTCCCACTTTAAGTGGAAGATATTATTGTATTAGTATTTTTGAGGAAAAGTTTCATTGATTATTAGTGACCAACATTGGATTGTATTTTGTAAAGGAAATAAATATTTGTTTTAGTAAAGCTAGTTGTTGTAATGGGAATGAAGTTAAAAGGGAAAACAATTTGTTTCCATTGTAGTTGATTTATTTCCTCACAAAAGTGTGTTGTTTTTTTCAAAATAAATTATGGGAAATATTGTCATCAACACTCTTGTGGAATGTTGAAAATTTGTATTAAGAAATACTACATTTCATTGTGTTACTTGAAAGGCATGTATTGGAAAAGTTAGACTATTTATACTTGTTCTTGTATTGTTGATGGAAAAGAGCTCATATTAAAATTGTCTTTAAATAGGCCCAATGAAGTAGTCTTATTGCTATTCTAGTATGCAATTCTCATTAAAAAAGTAAAAAATTAATGCAAATCTATCCCAAATTTGCTAATGGAAAAGAAATGTAATTTCTATTACCATCTATACTATATTTATTAAATAGTTAGAGAACAAAGTTTTAGTGCAAGTATTCAACCCACCAATACTATTATCTATTGTTTTATCCTAACTTTGATAGTAATTTTATTACTCTTAAATATTATTAATAAAAAAATACTTTAATATTAGAGGGGATCTATTAATATGAAAATACATTAATATAAATATTCTATTAACATTATTATATTAAAAAAGTATGCTATTACAAATTTAGTCCTTGAAATAAGGTAATAATATATTATATCTATATAATAAACACAAAGACACACACACACACACACATTGGTGTGTGTGTGTGTGTGTCTAAATTTATATGTATTTATAACTATATGCATCTATCAACATTATATAAAAACAAACTTTTTAAAGTTAAACCTTAAAAAAAAACCGTGGCCCTCATCTTAGAAAGGTGTCAAAGTAGTGAGTACGAGTGGGGTAGGTGACCCCATCCCCACAGCCCTAAATTAAATCAAAACCCCAAAAGGGGGTACCCATGCATTGTTATTGGAAGCTTCAATTTTTACAAGTTGTCGCATGAGATCCTCCTCTCGCATAGGCTGAACCTAAATCTCTCTCTCTCTCTCTCTCTCTCTGTGTGTGTGTGTGTGTGTGTGTGTGTGTGTGTGTGTGTGTGTGTGTCACACGCACACACACACGATATATTTATTCTAATACTTTTTAATCACCGCATAACGATGATTTCATATTTTTTACCCATATATATATATATCTATATCTATGTATGTATGTATGTATGTATGTATGTATTCACACACTCAAATGAAATACATAAATGAGGGTACACAGAAATAAGAAAAAATAATGGATCTTGCATGTCTCCCCAAAAAGCTTGAAGGGCCACCAATGGCTTCCCATCCTCCTCCTACAACCTGTAAAACAAAAGAGAAGCAATAAGCCAAAGGAAAAGATAAAGTAGGTTCTTAAGAATGCTTTAGGGTTACTTGCCTTTTCCCTCATCAAAGGTCCTAAATGAATCCATCCAAGGAATTAGATTCATCCCTACAAAAAGTAGGTGGGAAGTGGGTTAGTGGAATCTTGAATTTAAATTTAAATGTTTTAATTTTAAAATACATGGGTTGACTTTTGTTAAGGGGTCACTTTATGGGGGGAGGGATGCTTTTATTTTAACCCCATGTCAAATGGGGACCTTGTTAATTGTTTTAACCTTGTGGAAATAAAATAAATTTAGTATTTATATTGGCCCCTTTACCCTTGAGACTTAATTGTGGGATAGTTAACTACGGTGGAAATTAATTTTTTTATTAAAATAACACCTAGAGAAAAGTTAACCATGCTTAGCCTAATTCAATTCATTAAAGTATAATGTGGGTGTTTAACAATTTGTTATAATGGGAAAAAAATTATTATTAAATATAATTGACTTAGAAATGTTAACATGACAACTATTGTTTTCAAACCTTTTTGTGAGCAGGATTTTCAAAACAAATTATTCCATAATTTTTCTAACTTACTCTATGTTGTTCTCGGATTTGGTGCACACTGAATGTCTAGAAATTAGCAATTTAAAATAAACAACCGAACAAAATTTCAGTATATAGTTTCTTCAATAGTTTAACTTTAATGCTTGCGGTCATTTTATGCTTTCTAATATCTATGATGTTAACTGGTGGGTTTTATAAAACATGTACAAATACAATGCGAGCGACTTTCTAAATCATATATATAGGTAAGACATTCTAGTGCGAATATAAAATAAGTTAATCGTTGTACACAAGTGACTTCTCCACTACTATTTTTGAATTTTTCTGTACTTCGGGATAGTGAAACGGAATTTTCTACAGGTCATGGTGATATTAAATATTATAGAGTATTAAGTGTCCTAAATCATATCAGTAAGTACCTGCCGAATCATTACACTAACAGCTGGATTTATTCTACTTGGCCCATTTTATACAAAAAGCCGTCCTTCTCTTACATTATTTTAATAACAAAGATAAACTCTAACGCAGAGAGTACTTCATCGCCAGGGTGCAGATCTCTCTAATGAAGGATTTACGAACTTTCTCCAGGAGGATTGTTGTGGCCAATTCCTGAGCCGTGCCCAAACGACAGAATATGAATACCACTATTATTTTCCTCCATCTTCTTGCTAACAATTTCACCATTGTTTTGAGAAACCATTCGTATTCTGAAATGATGAAGTGCTTCAAGAATTCTTGTAGAAAGGCTGTATAAAAGCATGAACTTGGCAGTTATAATGGGTTTTGACATTCCTCAAGCCCAAGGCTTCGAGCTGCTTCATTTTTGACATCCATAACTCCCTTGTGATGACTGTGATGACTGGATTCAAGGCCAGGAGTATTGCTCTTCATACAAGGAATATTGCTCATCATCATACACGAAGTATCTTGGGCTGGAGAGGCCTAAACTAACCGGAAAAACAATACAATAACGAAAATACAGCAATCCTTCATTATTACTAGCTATGTTCAATACAGCTTTTCACAGGAAAATCCAAGCACCTAAACCTAATAACGAGAAATGGTATTTGCGGTGATATTTTTTTCTGAAACATAATATACATATCCACTTAATGACACCAGAAAAAGGAGATGAGATTCAGGAAAACAGGATTTGAGGAGTTCTATGAGAAGAAGTCGCCCCTTGACAGTATATTTAAGTTAATGGCAAAAATATTATATTACTCTCACTCTCAGTAAAATAAAAAATGATGCCAAAAATATTATAGAAACTGATTTGACTCTTTCAAGTGCCAATTTGATATTTTTTGAACGTTAATGTCTACCGTGGAGGTGGTCAGTAAAATAATGTGCGGCCAATGGAAAACATCTCTTACAAGTCACATCGTAGCCTCCATTCCTTTTTTTCTTTTAGTATCTTTTCCACGAAAATGACCAAAGCGCAAACTGAACTTTTGAATCATTAATTGGTTATTCTGAAGCTCAGTTGAAGGATGGAAAGTAAGGGCATGGATTAAATTTATTAATATCCACACTTAGAGCTGTGTCTGAAAAGATTCCAAGTGTCATGTCATATCCAGAGCCGGCACTGGTTAGTGCCTTCTGAATTCTTTATTAAAATATTTTTTTATTAATTTTTGGAATTCCTTTTCATTTCAATTGGAATTGTTTTGAGTTAGTGGCTCATAGCAAGGGTCTCAATTTGCCATCCAATCAAGTTTATGTGGAACTTTTTTTACTGAACACATTTCGTTGTATTCGAAAGTCAATTTCACCTTTAAATTTTTAGAAAGGTTTTCAAACGAATAACTCTTCATAAATGTCTAAATTTAGCTTTCCATTGTATTTATAATTATTTCTTATATCACCACTTTTTCGCTCCCAGTTTATTATTTAACTATAGTCTATGAGTTTTGTTTACAATTTAATAGACAAAAGTCTTAATTTTAATCAGTATCTAATAACTGTTTATTATTGAAATTAAAATACTATGTACATTAGGTCCTTCATTGTATTTCTTCGTATAAGAGCTCTATGGATTAAGGAGTATTCCATTTCAACAAATTTGTGCATGCTATAATAATGACCTCATCTCATTTTTTTCTTTTCTCATAAAAATTGTAGTTTGATGGATGGCTAGAAGCACCTTTAGCACTATCTTCGTTATTGTTGAACTACAACATACTTGATAACTTTAATAATATATTTTACTTCTTTTCATAATTTTTTTTTGACTTTTAGGTATGTTTTTATTAGAGGAAAAATACTACATGACTCAATTTACCATTGTAGAAAATAAGTATGGAGATTATTTTGTAGATTTCAATTCTTTACATCACATTTGCTATTAGTTTTTCACAATATAAAAAATGGACAAAACAAATGTCAACTATTTGAAGATAAGCTGAACCATATTGAAATATACAACAAATATTTTTTATACATATAAGCATCAGCTGGTCTTTCAAGATAATGATCCTCATTTTTAGATCTCAGTCAAGATTTGCAATGTGCAACTCCAATGTTCCCTCATCGATAAAGGTTTGGGCACATGTTTCGCTTCTCTAGAATTCATCATATCTCTTGATTATTCTATCGATAGTCTCAAATGTGCTCCTATAACATGTCAAAGGTACAATAAAAGGAAAATTCCCACATGGACTACATTTGGTTACCTCTTAGTATGCCTCCTCAAACCATTAGTGTAAAATTAACAAACTTCAACTTTTCTCTTTCATACAACATTCTTCTTGGTTAACCATGGGCACATTAAATGCTTGTAATCACATCATCCACTTGTCAATGTGTAAAATTTTATTAAGCGGGATTTCAATTCAAAATTTAAAGTGATGTTCATCCATGTAGAACTTGAACAATTGCAACACATCGTTGTTTATTAAACCCCAATACTCAAGGAAATTTCTTATGTCCCAACTAGAGAGTATTGATGCTTCAACTATCCTTTCATTTTGATTTGAGTATATAGTATACATATTGAACTCATTGGAATTATACCGCCAAACCTTCTCATCTTAGATGATGATAAGCCCAAGGAAATCAATCATAATATAAAGTATATTGATCTCCTGATTCTATAATTTCTTATTCCCCCTTTTATATCATCTCATTCTCACAAGAAGATGAATGATGTAATTCCATCAATCATATCTTCTTCTTCTCGTCCTCATAAGGAGTTTATTGCTTCACCTTTAGTGAGATGGTAATTGATTCTCTTAATAATTACTTAGTCATCCTTGAATATGAGTTTTTATTCATTTGATGAACCCTTCATATTCATCTATGCCCAAGTTAAGGATGGATATATTATTTGATATAAGAAATCATTATCATATTCTATTTCTTCTCTTGAATATTTTCGATAATCCTTTTATCCTAGTATCAAGGCTCTCCTTATCTCGAGAGGAATATTTATACGCCAATTAATTTGATCTTAAAAAGGATGAATTTATGGAAGAAAAACTATAAAGAACCACCCTTTATTCAAATAAATTCTACTTCTTTTGACCTAGATCCCGAGACACACAAAACAAAACCTTGTAGTTAACTCCACCGCTCTACATCTTCCCTCACCTTCTTCTAAATCAACATGTAAATATCATTTCATTCTATATCAAGACACAGTAGATGATATTGAGCTATATTGCACATGAGATTAGGCATCATGGCATGATTTACAAAATTGATGAGCCTATAGGAGACAAATGGAAAACATCGAGCGCAATTTCCATGAATAATTTCATAAATAAAAACCTCAACTTACCCCTTACCCTCATTATTTATACTCCCGAAATGGTGGTGGTTCTCATTTCGTACTAATTATTGGGTATCTTAATGAGTAGTCCAGTGGTTAATCTCTTCTCATCCATATGTTTAGAATTTTGGTGATCACTCCTCCATTTCTACCCACTTTAGTCTTGATTCACGTTGACCATTCATCTTCACATACGTATTACAAACCATATGAGGATTTACATCTTTACTTAAATTTTTCACTGTAGAGATACTTGCTCTTTTAATCGCAATTCTACACCTTCCATGTGTAGAAATTAAATTTTTCTACCTTTTTCTTTTGCAATGCCATGTTTGGCTAGCTCATTGTTAAAACACATTCTCACATTCAAGCATCTAACTACCATATCTCGATATCTCTTCCGTGACTATTGTATATTTACATTCAGACCTATCATCGATTTGATTTATATTATTTAATCTTAGAAATAAACGAGCCTTGTAAATCATTCCAAAACTTTTTATATTGAACCATTCTACTTTTCCGACCTATATTCAAAGCCACATAACATTGTAACTCCTCTTATCGACTCCACTACTCTTATTCCTCCCTCACCTTATTTTAAATAGACATTCACACCTTTTTCCATTATATATTGAGACTCATTATATAATATTCATGCATAATAAACATAGTCTAAGGTGTTAGGGAATATTGTATGGAATTGTTGAGCCTATAGGAAAAGCATAAACAATTGGGAGGCAAAGTTCCATCATAGCACCCAAAATTTTACCTCCACAAAACCCAAGACAAACATAGGTCATACTAGAAAAAGTATGGAATAATTTAATTTCTTTATAAAACCCACTCGCAACACTAGGTTAAAATTTACGGTCAACACTTCTCATTTCAAAATTACATTTAATTAATATTTTTAACTTCCAAATGAGGTCCACAATCCCCTTAGCTTCTTTCTTAAATAAATTAAGAAAAATTCTGAATATAATTTAATAATCTAATTAGTTTATGTCAAGTCTTAGACTCCCCTCCCTTTTTGTTTTAATACAATTAAATTCAATCTTAGTTATACACAATCAAATTAATTTCAAAAGTATTGTGGTCTAGTTATTTAAATAATAAAGTTTTACTACACCCACAAAGAGGTCAAAACTTGCATTAAAAAGTAAGTCTACAATAAAACATTTCTGTTAGAAAATTATAAGTAATCACCTCCTCCACCACTTAAGTGGCCCCGAATAAATCCTACCGATGCATTTTAATTTAAAAATAACCTCACCCACTTCCCATCTACTTTTTTTAGGGATGAATCTCATCCATTCGATGGATTCATTTAGAGCCCTTGGATTTAGGGATCTAACTAACCCTTAATATCAATATGAAAAAAGGTTTTTCCTTATCATTTGACTTATTGTTTCTTTTCTTGTAATGCAGATTGGTGGAGAAAGGAGGTGGAAGCCATGAGAGAAAGCTCAAGCTCATGGAAGAATGGACATTCTTCCCTTCTTTCATATTTCTATTTATACCCTCTGTTAGGGTATTTAGGGTATATATATATGTATATATATGTATATGTGTGTGTGTGTGTGTGTGTGTGTGTGTGTGTGTGTGTGTATGTATATATACATACATATATACATATATGTATGTATATATACATATACAGATATACATATACATACATATATATATATATATATATATATATATATATATATCTATATATATATATATATATATATATATATATATATATATATCTTATTCTTCTTATTTGGATTTGTCTCATTTGAAGTAAATAGAAGGAATGGTGTATATACACCGACAATAAGTATTCTGATTACACACACACCCACACACACACACACACACGCACATGTGTGTGTGTGTATTCAAATTATTCAAAACTTCTTTTATATAAAAGAAAGAAATCTAAAGCCTAAATGTGGATATATATACGCGTGTGTGTGTGTGTGTGTGTGTGTGTGTGTGTGTGTGTGTTTTTAAAAGAAATACGACACATGCTACAAAGTCATGGACATAAAGCAAAATGCACAGGGGGAGTACATTGGGTTTGACTGACCGTGGAGGTAAGGTAATGACCAATTTAATACCAAGGTTTATTTTATGGGGGGGAGGAGGGTTGCCGACTTAGGCCCCCATCCCATTTAAGAATGGGGTTGGGAGTGGGGTCGGCGACCCTCCCCCAAACCTTTAACAAAACAAATACCATTGCCCAAGCTATGTGGCCTTAGGGCTTCAAAGCATGTTTTTCATTTTTTTTTTTTTTAAACATTATTTTATGTTACATATATATATATATATATATATATATATATATATATATATATATATATATATAATATAAACATTTATAAATATATAAATAATGTATATACATATATATAATTTAATTTAATGAGTAATAATATTAATATGTTTATTATTATATTTAATATTGTAAAACATGCATTTTATTAATAAAAGTAGCATTATAAAAGATGTAAAATATTTATCTAGTTGTACATATAGTATACTTATATATAGATTTTCCAAACATACCCATTTAGTGAGAGTTTTAAAACTAACTTCATTTCAAAGTATTGGGTGTAAAAGTTGGAAAAATTTGTTTAAATACTTATATGGTGTAATTCCAAATTTAACCATTATTCTAAATGATAACAAGATGATTTAGGGACCTATTTAGGATTACTTCCTTGGTTGTCTAAGTTTGATCAAGATGATTTGGATGTTCCCACATTTTCATTCAAATATCAATTTGAGAAAACTTCTAAAATTAATTGTTCCTTCTAGTTCAATTAATAAGTAAATTCCATCCATATGTCAAGACAATACTAAACTATTCCCTTCCCTCCAATATTTCAAAATGGAAATAATAAAATTTTAAACACATCAAAATACTTTTTATTGTAGCAAGCAAAATGAAAATTTTCCTTCATGCTACCTCAACCATATCACTTAATAGAATTGCAAGCAAGTGAATATTTAGTTTAAATTTTGAAGGAAACACCATATCTATAACTTCCTATCCTTTCCAATATTACAATAATGATCACAAGACAATGCAAAACTTTCTTTTGAACTTGGTTCTCTTTAAAAATCTAATAGTTTTTCTTTCCAACAAGTGAAGGAATAAATTTCAAGATTTTACTTTTATTTACAATGATGGATAATATTACAACATTTGATACTAAAGGTAAAATAAGAACTTCACTTTACAAATACAACTTTACAATCCCTCCATAAAAATGGAGACAACATGGTAAAACATTTAAAAGAGATTTCATGATGCTTTTCTCCAAATCCCAAGAAAGCCTTCATCATTTGAATTCTATGTCCTTCCCAAGATCAAACACACAACAAAAATGGGGGAGTAGGCAACACTCTTCACCAAACCAATACTTCAATGAGGAAATGAAGCCTACTTCCTCATTGGCACCCGAGCCCCAACAGCTAAAAAATATGGAATATTCAATATACACTGGAAACAAAAGACAAGGCTTCCACATTTACTTTCGAACAACATTCACACAAGAAAATAACCATAAAAATTTATTTTTACACACATAAACTTCCAAAAACAGCTCCATAGTCAAGCCAAGTAGAGAAAGGAATATGGAGATCCCCTCAGCCTCCCGAGGGTCCTGGTACCCACCTCAAATTGCTAAAACTCAATCAACCTCAAAAGATCTTATGCCTCGCTACAAGTAAAATATCTATTATGCATCCCACAATGAACAAAACAATAAGACAAGCCCAAGGTGGGGCTCATAACCCACTCCCTCCTAAAAACCCAAGAGAAAATCTTATGCCTCCCAACAAAATCTATGATCATTTCACTTTATCATACACATCCTAAAGCCATTTCACTACCTGAAACACTCATGTATTAAAACATGCATTCAACACATAAACACAAAAGGAAAGACAAGAAACCAAGGGTGAAGACCCTACCTTTCCATAAAAAGAATCCAATCCACAAGCAAGTTTCAAAATTATCTAAGCTAAAGAAACTCCAATCAATCTTAAACTCCAACAAGAACTTTAAAAAGTAAGCATTTCAAAATGAGAGAGCCGAAAACCAAACAAGTAACCCTAGAAAATTCATAAAAATTATTATAAATAGAAAAAGGTCAAGGGAGATGATGTGGTTCCATGTAGGATGCCCCATCATTTCTTATCCATCCCATATCACCAAGGTCAAACCCAAACCCTAACGCATAATAAATTGGTGGTTGGGGAAATGACCACCCTCTTACTCCCTCAACCCAAACCCACACCACTTAAGCAAAAATTTAAATACTTGTTATCTCCGAATCACAACACCCTCCGGTTGGCACAAGTGTGTGTTCTTGAGCTCGGGTGTGATCAGTATAACATGGGTACTATCTCCAAGTTGCAAGACTTGCTACTTGAGATAGACCTCCAGGGAAAGTTGGATCTTGCTCCTAAACTACCCGCCATAATCTAATCTAACGCAGGTAATACTATCTTGTCCTAATATAACTTTCCAAAGGACCAAGGAGAAAGAGTGTGTGAAAACAAATTCTACACTAAAGTGGTGATACACCAAAAATGGAGAGTGTGAGAATAGTCTTCCAATGTGTGAAAAGTAGAAGCATAGTGCATACAAGAAGGGGTGATAATAGTTCTCCACAATTGAGACAATGTATTCAAAACAATATTTTGTACATACACAATGATAATGAATCGCTGCAAGAGTGTAACATAGACACAATATATTTGCATGAGGTGATAAGGCAAGAAGAATGCAGAAAAACAAAGCAGAGGAAAAGATATCCACAAACTTGTATTTATTGCTTCATGATATGCATAATTAAGTGTATTACAAAATAAGGTCCTAGATCACCATGTGAGGAGTCCACTAGAAGGGCCTGCAGCACATTGGCTTCAAAAAATATATTTTGACCAAGTTTTTCTACTCAAAACTATCTCTTTACAATGAGCCTAGAACTCCAATTTATAGAATTCTGAGAGGAGAGAGAGATAAGTGAAATTCTCAAAATATTTTTTCCCACCACTTGTAATATGACATAAATGGATTGAAATGATGGTATGTTTGTTGGAAAAGGTCCCCCATAATGTCCCATAACTTGCAACAGTGAGAAATTGTTTTCCCATGCTTCATTGAATGCATCCCAACTACCAAATAAAACATTGTTCGAAATGGGCATGTTTCATGTCACGTTGTCCCACGGATAGCACGGGGACAATTTTTCCACCTTTACTTGATTCCATTGCAAAATTGACCATGTCACCTTTTCGTGGCTCAAATGTCCCTACTGTCCCATGGACCTCTTGTGAGAAATTTTTCCAAAAACCCACAATAATCTAAAATAAGCCATTTTTTTATTTTTGCATTTTTTTGAACTTTTGAATTTTTTCCTTGGATATAGAAGTTAGAGAAGATCCAAAGGGACCCCAAGACCTAATTTTTGGGCCTCAAATGAATTGTAGTTTCTCAAGCCTCAAGAAATTATGCAGGTTATCTAAATTTACCTCGAGGGGTGAATTTTGGATAGCAATCTCCATGTAAGAAAAGTGTAATTAATTACTCATTTCCTTCATTAAAACACAAAAAAGGACCTAAAATAAATCACTCACATCATAGGCCAAGTGGATGGGTGATGTTAAGAGGTGTGGGAAAAGCTTATCTTGTCCCACAAGTCTCCAAAATAACTGAGAAGGTCAAAATCCAAATTTCACAAGGAATATTGAGTACACATAACCCCAAAACAAATTTAAATCATTCCTAACCAGCACACATTCAGGCTACCAACTCACATTTATTTCCCCCCTTTTGTCAAATCCGAATTAGCACTAGTTAAACACTTTTAAAGTAACTTAAGAGGGGTGCTAGAATAAATTAGTAAAAGTGACTCCACATACTAATAAAATACAATAATTTAAATTTCTAATAAATTCACAAGACAACTCAAAAACTTACCCAAGGTCACATTTGAGGTCACCCCCCAATGGGGACCTCCAAAAAAACAACAAAAACATACAACAAACAATACACATGTTGCCATGGTGACTTGTTGCCAATATTCCATATTCCTTCACTATTGGTCTCTTATCCTGTTTGGTTTATTGTGTTTTGAACACTGTACAATTCAAGACAATACCTTTTTGGTCTCATGGCCATATTAACGACATCGAAATAGTAAAAATACATGGATATACATATAATCATGTATCGTAACTAAACAATCTGAAAACAAGTAATTTTTCAATGTTCACAATTTTGATTATTTCAATTTCATTAATTTATAACCTAGTAATAAGATGGCTACATCAAATACATCATCTAGCATCTTGTAATTATCGAATTAAATGCATTAGTCTAATATAAGCCTAAAATAAGTGATTGATATATCTAAACATGCATATTATCCATCATGTAACTCATGTCATAAGTTTAATATCCATATTGTCTATCAATTAACTAATAAAAATAAAAATTTCCATCTATCAATATCTAAACTCCGATAATAATTTCCATAACGCTAATATATAATAAGTAGAATCATAATAATATAAATGTCAAAAAGGAGTGGGCACTACATCCATGAGGAATACCAATAGTGAGTATATCAACATGTCTATTCCCCTCAAAAATTTGAATCATGGTGTGTTGTTGGATTACATTCCTTTATTAAGTATTTACAACTCTTTAAAGGAAAATTATAGTATTCATCTAGGAGGTTACCCTCTTCTCATCCTTGATTTGATAGTTTGGGTTACTGTCTTCTACTATACTATCAAATCCAATCTTCATTACTTTAGACCATTCATCTTCACACATATTGTTGACAAATTTTTCCCCTTAGGAGAACTTAATCAAACACGGCCCTACACAGGAGAAAATCAAAGGTTGGTTCAGTCCTGCGAGCTGATATTTGATCCAAAATCAAAGGGGCATGAGGACTTGACAATGGAGGAGAAATGTTGGAAAATGAGGCCAAACAATGTTAAAGGGGATCAGAATATCATCAGAAAAAATGGAGAAAGACAACATTCACTCAAAGCCCGAATCGGCTAAGTATAAAGGAGTGAGCGGAAGCCTCCACGTGTCTCATCGACATAACTTCAAAGGCATGACCCAAAGCAGAGACTCAAACAAGCGCTGGCCCTCCACGTGGTTAGAGCCCAAAAAGGTGGAATCGGCCATTGAAAATTTGAGGTAAAGCAATGGACTCATGGAAGGCACTACGTGTTAGCTCGGTACATTTCTAAGAGTGAGAGGGAACAATGAAAGTCAATACCCTATGGGACTTCCACATGGAGTCAACAATGAGGGACCCACCAAGGAAGTGCATATAATTTGTTCACTCAAGGCCTAAATCGGATAAGTATGAAAAGGGCTAGCGGAAGCCTCCATGTGTCTCAATGATACAATATCAAAGGTGTGATAGAGGAGGAGTCCCCAAATGAGCACAGGGATCACCATGTGGCTAGAGTCTGAAATGGTTTCACCAGTTTTCAAAAGTTTCAAACTCAAGATAGACTAGTGGATGGTGCCACCTCTCTCATCGGCACCCCCTCAAGGGTTAAATCCAAAGGCAGTCCCCAAATGAGCACCAACCCATTATGTAATCGGGGATTGAGAAAGGAGCAGGCCCAAATTATTTAAGTAGAAGAAGTCGGTGGTAGCCTCCATGTGCCTCATCGGCGTAACTTTAAAGGTGTGGCCAAAAGAGATACCCTTAACTAGTGCCAGCCCTCCACATCTCCCCCGTCTGAAAAGGTTTCACCGGCTATTGAAAAGTTCTAAGAGTCGGTAAAATCCTCCACATGTCAGCTCGGTGTAACTTCAAAGATCAACTCCGCAGGTAGGTCCCAAATGAGTGTGAAGCCTTTACATCGTGTGAGCCCCAAAAGTTGAACCAGTTGTTGAAAAGGTCTAAGAGTCAGCAAAATCCTCCATGCATCAACTTGGCACAACTTCAAAAATAAACTTTAGAGGAATGTCCCAAACAAACATAATCCTTCCACATGTCTAGGGTTAGACATAGTTACTTTTCTAGTCAAGGGGGGGGGGGACTTAGCCAAAACATAAAGAAATAGAGTAGGCCCGGGGGGACCAAGTTTCCAACCATCGCAACTTCGGGAGTGAAAAAGTGGAAGAAAAATATTAAGAACATGAGGGGCTCTTTCATTTGATGGTAATACTATAGTCCGACACCTTTGTTGTTATTATTGTATTCTATAGTTTTTCAACTTTTACATTTGATTGGAATAAGACCATACTTCACCTTTTGGGAGATGTTGCATGAACATTGTTTGGTCAATTTTTTAAATCATGGTGCTTGGACTATAGTTGGGATCCTTTTTGACATATCAGATGCAATAATTTGTTTTAATCATGGGGTTGGCCCCCTCATGATGATGACTCACCCTTCCATACGCTTTGTCGGTGGCATCTTAACTCGGGTTGAGTTTGCTTTGAAATTTGTAATCAATCTCGGGTCTTTGATCTTTATATTATTTGATCTGGTGCCGTCAATTCTTAACCTGTGGTTAGGGTTTTTGGCTTGCATTGAATGTGGTTGGTGGCATATGGAACCCAGGTGGTTTGCTTCAAATTTGGGGATCAATCTAGAGGCATTGATCTGGCATGGTTTGATTTCTGATCATTGATGCTTCAATCATGGTTGAGTTCTGTTGACTCGCCTCTCAAGTTTGCATGGTAAAGGGTAACTCGACCCTAATGATCATTTTTATATTTTGATTCTTTGGGTAAGGCCCTAAATTTTTTTTATTGACACCTTTTTTGTGAACTCTTCGAGCTCGGACCCTCTGCATCAATGGTTATCTAAGTTCGAGTGAATCTGTATCTTTGTCATTTCTACTCTATTCGAGTTTATGAGAGAAATTGTTGTGGGTCCACCGCCATGATTGATCTCTTGGAACTCGGGACTATACTATTCTTTGGTGTTTGAGTCTCTTATTCTTTTGAGCTATGTGAGGATCATGTAGAGATCAATTTCTTCATATTTCTGTGATCATTTCTCTATTAGTTCTTGAACTCTCTATAGGGTTAAATGGTTTCCATTTTAATTTTTTAAGCTCTGAATTTATTTTTTGTTCTGTCTCTATAGAAGAGTTTATGTGATCTGAGTTTCTTTCTTCATTGTGATCTCTCTGTTAGAACCTTTCTTGGAAGTTATGTGAGCTACCTTCTTGGTTCTCCTCAAGGTGGTCAACCTTTTGTGGGTTTGAGCTCAGTTAAATGGCTTTGTGAAGGTGATATACATGTGTCTTTTGTCTTTTTCTCTTTTCAAACTTTCTAAGCAAGATTCATCGGTTTTCCACTAGTTGTATTCATATTCAAACTCACATTTTTCTAAAAAAGGTCTCTGTCCTCTTTCTTGGCCACCATCATTGAAGTCCTTCTAGCTTGGGACTGTGTAACTATCACACTATTTGATGAGGTAAAGTAAGTTTGGACCTCCTAAGTATCACTATTGATTTATCACTACTATTTCGGCTTCAAAAAACTAATGATCATTTCTTTTCTTTCATTTTATATGTGATTTATGAGACAACCTTGGTCTCTGAGCCAAAACCCATTCTGGGTCCTTCATTTTAGTCCTGATCTGATCATCTCTGGTGGTTTTCTCACCTCGACCCCAACCGGTAAGCTCTTTCTCAAACCTTGTGCTCATTTTGAAATTTTGGAACCCCTGTATGATCTCAACTTTCAATTTCAAAAGGTTAACTTGGATGACTTGGGTTGAAAACCACTTCACACAGTTTCTTTTAGAGCTCTGTACTTCCTTCTATTTGGCCATGTAATCACTAAGTTTGAATCTTTTGTTCGATATTTGTGATCTCTACTTATTTTCAATGCTTAAACCGACTTCTAATGTTCTGAAATGAAGAGATGTGGATCTCTAGTTTTCTATTTCTGCAATTTCTCATTTCCAGGTTCATCCTCTTAAGCTAAACTGGACTTTACATATTTCATTTTCACTATTTTTCTCATAGCTAGGAGTTCCAATTTGCATGTTATCTTCTTGTAGTTCTACAACCTCATGTTTTCTTTAAGTAACTGATAGATATCATTTTGTAATTCCTCTATTCTGGAGCTTTGTTCTAATGTAAAACTTTCCTTTACTTATCCTTCAGAACTGGAAGAGTGGTTACACTTGATAGTTTCCTTCACTTTCCTTTCTATTTTCTCCTTCTTCCTCAACTAAAAAGTTCACTATATCAAGGACACTATAAAATCATGCATCTGAATTTGGCTTTGGAGCTATACTATAGTAGTATGTATAATTGATGCTTTATTTCTAAAAATAATACTTAAGGTTGGTTGTACTTTAAAAATTTATGAGCTTGATTTCCTTGATTCCTCACTGTTTGGCCCTCCTGTAACTCTATTATGAGTATCCTTCTTCATTATCAGTTGTAAAATGACTTGAAAATTTGATTCTGAAAACTGAAAACTGTAGAAGTTAATCATTCACTTTTATTTGAGAGATTGGAAAGGACATAGCTGAACATTGAATTTTTGTTGATATGTTGTAGTTTCATTTCTTTTCTGCTTAAATACTGTATTTGAGCTTCATTACACCTTTAGTATGCATGCTAGAAAATTTAAAATGTCCATTTTACATGGCAAAGCCCTATCAAAATTTGCCAAAATTTCCAACTTTTATCTCTATTTTAGTTGTAAATGATGTTCAAAATATAGAATGTATCACTTCTTTGTTGACGTTGATCTATTGTTGGAAACTAAAACATAATAACTGTTATCTTGATCATGGCATGCTTTTCATCTTTTTGTATCACTTATTTGATTTTCATGCATCTTTTAGAGCATGTATTAGTTAAAAACAACATGATGGAAAGTTGTAAATGTCCACTTTTCATGGCGAAGCCCTGTCAAATTATTCTCAAACCTCTTTCTCATTTTGTTTTAGTTGTAATCTTCCTTTTCTAGTTAATTTCAGCCTTAAAATTCTGATTGTTTTGCTTCACCTTTGAGTTGTATTCTAAAACATGTACTTCTATTTGCAAGTCTCTTCTCTGTTCAGTACTGTAACTTATTCTATTTCTAGAAAAGCTACCAAACTTTGAGTTGCATTCTCCCTTCATACCGGAATGTACTTAAAACTTATCTACTTCATGTACCATAGGATAGAAGTATTTGAACTATGCAATCTTTATCTATAGTAAGAACTATAAGACATGATTTATCTCTTCTTTTCAACAACATGTACCTGCACACTTAAGAAAATAGTTAGAAAATATTTAGGATTTTTGGCCTCTCTTATGTCCATGGTTTTTCTTTTCTTCTCTCTCCTTCTTTCTGAGTGAGAAAATCATATATGCTTTTTGATCTTCATGTAATCTATATCTCCTATTGCTAGGAGATCCATATGCACAAATTATGATAGTATAAGAATATGGATTGTACCCTAAGCTCATAAACTAATAGTTTTCTCTTTTCTATTTTCGGTACATTACTCTCAGCAAAGTGAAGACCGAGAGGGAACAAATATGAACATGAGGATGCATTAACCGTAGGAGAAACCTCCAAGAAAATGATGGGTTCACTCATACTCCTTTATTTTCTCTTTCATGCATATGTACCTCTTATTTCAGTAGCTAAACTTTACTTTCTAATTACATCCCATGACTTTTCTCGGGAACATTTGAAATTCCTTATGAATAAAACATTGAATTGTGAAATTGAGTTGTGTTTTTCTTTTTGCATTTCTGCATTTTGATATGGGTTGTATGATGAACTAAACAACCCAATAATATAATTGAATGTCATAATCATGAAGGAAATATCATTAAAGAATACCTGTAGCATCCAAAGAATGAAATCGATTTCTATAATCTACACTCATGATTTTTGCTTCAAAACTAACACTTCATCTATTCTACAATTTGGTGTCTTCATCAAGGAAACATAGTTGTCCTTCAGGGATTTGTGTTCTTTTGCTAAAGATAGCATGAAATTGTAGGCTATGTGATTTGTTATGTTTTGCAACAGCACACATAGCTGCAGATTTCATGTAATCATTAATTAATTCAGTAAACCATATAGTCTGAAATAACCTCCCTAGCTTAGGTATACTTAACCAATGATATCCATCATAATGAAGTTTTGAGTTGGCCATTTTTACACAAGTGCAAAAATTGTCAAGAACTCCATATTATGCAATCACACTACGAGTCTTAACCCACCGAGTTGCAGATTCCAGGTGCTTTATGATTACACATCAACACATATATTAAAACCATGTGAACCTTCACATCCTCAAATCCTTCCTTCTTAGGTAGAGTTACATCCTCCTTTAATCTAAAACTTCCACCTTCCATGTGTAGAAAATTAGATTTGGTATTCTTATTTTTCTAAAATGTTTTGTTTTACTATAATCCCTTTCTAAGAAAACTTCGCACATTTTGAAATACAACTAGCATATATTTATAAATATTATATGAGTTTTTCATATTTACAATCTTCTTTTCTATCAATTTGAGATATATTATTAAATGAAATCCATAATTAAGCCTTGTAAGTTACAAAATCTTTTTATTTGGCATCAACATCCTTATATCCCAGTTGTATACATGGTCAAGATGTGGAACCTAGTTTTGGAAAACTTAGATGAGCATGGAATATTTATTTCACCTACTTTGTATTCACTTTGAAAATATTTATTGCATCATTTCACTTTTCTATCATTAGGATTATTAGAATAATTTGCCTACAAATGCTACATAATATCAAGTGTCACTTTGTAACTCACCAAGCACACTTAAAATACCATATTACAAATATCATTCTAAAATAAGATATGTATGTTCTAAATCATTGAAAAATTGTTACACATCAATTATATTATTCACTACTATAGTTATAAATTGGGAAAAAATTAGTGGCAAATATTCTTTAATTCCCAAATATTCAAGTTTTTGAAATTTGAAATTGGATAATTTTTAGGGTACAAGTTAGGACCATCTCACCAAAAAAATTAGTGTAAGTTAGTTTTAGGGGTCAATTTACCATTCCCATCAAATAAAAATTCATAAAATTCACCTGAATAAAGTCAGTTGGTATCATATTTTTATGCTACAGCCCAAAAGCATAATGTATGTTATCAGTTAGTAACATAAAAATGCTACAGGTCAAAAGCATAAAGTATGATGTCGGCTGAAAACATAAAACTGCTACTGGTTGACAACATTTGTAACACCCATAATTTACACACACAAATATAACAATAAAAATACCAGAATAATTTTTTTACTCAAATTGTAGTTCACACGACACTACATGGGATCACTTATGACATAACACAACAAACAATCTACTTTTACAAACACTAACCCACATAGGCAACATGAAAACATGTGACACCCATCAAATCCACTTTTTTTCTCAAACAAGACACAACATAATGATTCAACTACAATATCAACTTATAGATAGGGTCTTCCCACAACAAGATATTTTTAGGATTAAAAATTTATTAAAATCATGTTTCAATATTTAACTTAAGTTCTAGGAAGTCTCAAAATGTAAGAATCCTATATTCCTTTTTCAATTTGCTAAATTCCCTTTACATAGTTTAAAATTTAAATTACAATGTATCCCATTAAATAAGGATCATCTACCTTATTTCAATTACTTGTTTAATTCATTCGTTCATTAATAGGATATTTATTTACACATAAGGCTATTTACATACACATAAGGCTACTAGGCATGATCGCTAGGATTCACTCCTAAGGCATGCATGTTTATATTATATCATACCTTCATTACACAACCGAACAACGGTAGGTCTAATTGAGGTGAAGTTCACATTTTTTTCATAAGGATTTAGGGTCGCATTTATTTCATTCATATATGGATTAATTTAGTAGAAAAGAAGTATTATATACGAAATAGGTTTTTAATCCACAACAAGATGGTTTTAATCACATTACCAAGAAGATCATGTTCCACTTTTCCTATGGAATAACATCTCATTATTACACTATCCAAAGCCAAGTGTGAAATATAATTTTACTCTAGTCATGATCCAACAATTCTTTAAGGATTCAAAGGAACTTAACATGGAAAAAAAATTCTTTATTTTTGTTTCTAGATTAGGTTTCCTGAGTATAGTTTTGTGTCCAACTTAAGAGGGTTTTACCTAACTAGGTTCATATGTTTTTTTTTGAATTGTGTAACCTATTTTCTAATAGGTAACTTGTACCCACACGAGACTACTAGTCCATGTCTTAGGGGATTTATCTCAATAACATGGTCACATAGTTTCACATCATACATACATTACATAATAGGACTAATGGAATGAAAATATGGAGTAGTCGATTGATTAAAGGGTTAAGGCCCACAATAAAGTTTACAAAACCTGGATCCCTTTTCTCACCACAAGAATGTTTACACACGTTATATGGGTGATATAATATTTTCCTTTCTCTAAGAAAATCATCTTATGGCTACTTTTTAATGAAAAAATCATAACTTAATAAGTTGTTAAGTTTCAAAATTAACCCTTTAATATTTAACCGTTAAACCCAACGATAAAAGAGATTGAGAATTGAGTTCATCTATGATCCTAACTCTTAAAGTTTACTTCCAAGGTGAGTTGGTGATCTTCTCCACTCAAAATGTAATTCAGACCTTAACAGAAACATTGTCCTTACTACACACGCAATAACCATTATTGGAAGGGAACCACATAATCTAGATCATGTTTGACCATGTCATTCTTAACTAATGGGTTCACAATGATGTCACTAAGCATACATGCTATGATGATAAGTAAAACATGGGCTCTTATTCAATTAACTAGAATGTGCCATATAGTGTTGAAATTTTAAGTTCATTATGAGCTTTAAGTTTTCTATGCTTCAAAGAATCCCATAGGAAGGGTAGTTATACATGAATTTTATACTAGGGTGGACTCATTCGTTCGAGATCTCCTTATTACATTTTAAGGTAAAAATCATGAAATACCAATTATTTAATCATTAATCACACTGGAATTACACTATAAGCTATTATATTCAATTTTGTTTAGCACATATACAACTTCTACAATACAAAAGTTGGAATCAAAATAACACATATGTTTAGAGGAACATTTCCCTAAAAAAATAGCATCTTAATAAAATGTTACGAAGCTTCCCCATTAAACCCTTTCAATACTTTACAAAATTTTGAACTATCCTCTAAATTTCACTTAATATATATATATATATATATATATATATATATATATATATATATATATATAGACACACACACACACACACACACACATAAATTACAATAATCCGCACTGAACTACAACCACATTGTTTATCCATATTCTTATTATGCCCACTTCTCTTCAACACTAAATGAACCATGATTATCTTTTCCGAATTGTTATAATCGTAAACCTTGCTGCTTTATTCTAATTAGCATACTAATAAGATGTGTGGGGCATCATGAATCCATTGTGTTTTGGTTATTATTATTTTAACTATATGTCATATTGTGGACCTTGATGGGAATTTAAGGATAAAACAATTAGCTAGAATGGTTGCATTGTCGTAATTTGATTGTGATAGCATTACTCTTCAATATTGTTTTGTTGTATTTGGTTTATCTTTGTGACTAGACACATAGACACTATTTTGCATTATTACTAACAGATATTAATAGATAAATGACATTAACACATTGTGATATGGGAATTGAAGGATAGACATTATTGTAACCGAACTGATTAACTTTTGATAGACATTTAGTATGGAAGAAAATGATGTGTTGTCAGATAAATATATGTTGATATTTCAATCATTTTCGTATTGATTTTATTATGATGTTCAAAGTTATTTTGTGATTTATTTGATATTGGAGGATTGGTGAAATTGGGAACGAGTGAAATCATTTCTAAATTTGATGATTCAGTTGGTTTATGATCTTAGTTACAAACTGATGTATGAGTAGAATCAAAATGTTGAAAATTGGAATAATTGTTAAATTACTTGGTCTTAGCAATAGTAGTTATGATATTTGATGTTGAAATTGATAGTTAGATATAAGTGTTTTATTACTTCGACATTGTTAATATGGCCATGAGGTCGGAGAGATGTTATATGTTTTGTAGGTAAAAATGTCACAAAAAAATATTGGGGGATTGGAGACCAACCACATTGGAATGGCTGATGAATTCATAAAGGGTCACCATGGAAACATGCATTTCGTTGTGTGTGTATCTCGAATTATTCTTAGGGCATCCCCATGGGTAGAATCACCTCCAATTGTGATTAAAGTTTGTCCTTAGGGAGTGTGGGCTTGGATTGTTTGTGTAAGAGGTTTTTCATTCCTCTCACTTAAAAATTTATTGTGCATTGGGGATTGATGTTTGAATTTTGAGGTGGAGTTGAGGATGACCGATGTGGCATCCTATATGAAGCCACCTCACCCTCCTCTCCCCTTTTCTATTTATTCAAGTTATTTTTCTTGGTTAGGGGTAACTTCATTTCTTTTGGGCTCTTGTGCTTTTGGAGTTGGAGGAATTTAGAAGTGATTTTGGATCTTGTTGGAGCTTGTTGGTGATAGCTTGGGCATCAAGGATATTTATGTGTGACTCTTAGAATAAGCTTTATCATAAAAAGGTAGGAGCTATAATTTTGTTAATGTTTTCTTTTATATTGTGTATATGTGTGTGTTTTGAGTGTTTTGGTATGCTTGTTGGGTGCTTGGGTAGATTTCCTAAATTTAGTGTAGGACGGGACTATGGGGATATTACATGTAGGGAGGCATAAGAGTTTATTCCATTTTTGGAGGGAGTTGGGTTGGGTGCCCCACGTTGGACAAGAAAATGCTTGCATTTCTTACTTTGTTGAGGGAGACATAAGAGATTGTAGGGAGGCATATGAGAATGTGGGAGGCATAAGAGGTTCTTAAGGGAGGCATAAGAGTGTGTGCATGGTTTTGGAGATGTGTATTAGAGGGTTTTAAGGTAGGAACCCAATTTCCATTAGGAGGCATAAGTGACCTCCCCATAGATCTTGTTCCTTTAGCTTTTACATTTTGAAGCCTTGTGTATTTTGTTGCTTTCCTTCTTGTGATTGTAGTTTTGGCATGGTTGTAAGACCTTGTATTGTGATGTGGAAGCTTGTTTTTTTTTCCATGAGTTGGATCCATTTTCATTGCAATGTGGTTGGGGCTTGGAGGCCAATGAGGAGGATGGCTTATCCTCCCCATTGGATTATTGGTTGGGTAGATAGTGTTGCCTCTCCCTTTTTTGATTTGGATCAAATGAAGCATGGTGGAACTCTCTTTTTTGGTGATCTAAAACTTGGAGCATTATTGGTGTCCTTTAGAAATCCTTCCTTGTGATAAAACCTCCTTGTTATTCCCACTTAGGGTGGAAGACTTGTAATATTGTATTCCTTTTTGCTTTCACTCTTCTAATTTTTCCTACTTTAGGTGGAAGATATTGTATTAATCTTGTGAAGAGAATTTTTATTCATTATTGGATATTAAAGAGGTATTATATGTTGAAAAAGGGAAATAAATATTTATGTTTCTAAAGCTATTTGTGTTCAAATAGGAAAAAGTTTATAAGGGAAAATATCTTATTTTATTATAGTTGATTTATTCCCCACAAAAGCGTGTTTCCTTGTTCTAAATAAATATTTGGAAATATTGTTGAAATTATATTGTGGAATGTTGGAAAAATTACATGAAGAAATATTTCATTTCATTGTGTTACTTGAAAATTCATGTAAAGGAAGAAGTTAGACAATCTGATTTATTTTCTTGCATTGTTGAAAGAAAGTTGTATAAAAATAGGAATGGTTCTTCTAGTTGTTGTTATATTTGAAATAGAAAATTACTTAAATGACTAAATTTTACCATGGAATGAATTTATGGAAGAAATCCTACAATTGGAAACTTTAGGCATATAAAAATTAAGTTCTCAATGACCTTTAGAATATCGTAGTGACTTTTGTTTTTTTTTAAATATTAGGTTTTAAGGTTTTGTTTCTAAGAAATAGGATCACCACCCTGAGCAGAGTGGTGGTCTCATAACCACTTCTCAGGTAAGGCGGTGGTCTCAGAACTGTTGCTCCGACAAGGAGGTAGTTCGTGAGTTGTCACCCAAGTGGGGCGGTAGTCCAAAGACCGTCGACATGCTCTGGGTGGCAGTTTTGTCACTTATGGTGGAAAAACACATATCCCCACCTATGTAAAATTTAACTTGGTCAAATTAAATTTTAAGCATGTAAAAGTAAGAGGAAATCTCCAACAATCAAATGATGGTTAAAATTCATTGTTCAAGAAAATAAAACTTCAAAGGAGAAATTAAAAGTTATAAATGTCATTTATATTAATGGTGGAAGGGTTTTCCCCAAATAGAGAATCCTAAATACAAATAAAATGGGTAATAACCCCAGATTTGGAGAGGAAACCCCTTTAATCCTTGAATGAAAGAAAACTACAATGATAAATCTACAACCTAGACTAAACTAAGCTTGTTTTCTTTGTAGATTCCTCCATAGTTTCTTCCTTCCTTGCTCCCATGGCTTCCATTTCTCCAACCTACAAATTAAACAAAATAAAATAGACCAAATGAGGAGACTAAGGTAAAGAAAAGGATTTAATATAAATTCATAAAGATTTTAGGGTTAGCTTTGGAACCCTAGGATCTAGTGGCCTCAATTGAATTGATCCAAGGGTTGAGGATCAACCCTACAATTGTTTTTAGGAATGTATATTATAGATGTTTTAAATAAAAATTAAAGGTATGGGTAGATGGGTGAATGGGGCCTTTTAATTACCTTAGTGTGCAAGTCATTTATTTAGTTCCTAGTATGTTTTTAGGAAATTAATGAAATGGACTTTTAAGTTATTAAGATTATGGAATTAAAATAACTAAGCATAAGGTTGATTCTTTTGGGTTTGAGTTTGATTAAAGAGGGTAAGGCATTTAACCAAGTAAATTAAATTATGGCACCTCCCTAGTTGAATGTTAATTATTTGACCTTACAGATAAATTAAGAAATTTTAATCATTTAACCTAGACCTAGTCCATCCTTGGTAAAGTAAAGATTATTGGTGAAAATAAATTTAATGCACACTAAGGGTTGACACCCTTGTAACCTTTTAACTTAAACAAAAAAAAATTCCACAACTTTCGGGTTAAGTGTTTAGGGTTTTTAACGTGTTCCTAGAACATCGTTATTGTGGGTGTTACACTTATTTTCATCCTAAAAATCCATGTGAGCATGAAATCAATGATAATTTTTGTCATGGAATAAAACTAAGTATTGCATAATGAACATTTTTAGTTTTGTATTTACATAATAATGATAATAATTTACATTCCAAAGGAGATGGTTAGAGACATACATTAATTTCATTTCATTTCACTTCAATGCTTAACTAAGGGAGGAGATAGAAAGAGGTAAGCAAGAGAGAGAGAGAAACACTATTTCCCCAAAAGTTAAATTTCACATGCCAAACCACAAGATAGAATTTAAAACATTTATTTACATAATGGTTTGCTAGCTTGACTAGGGTCCTACATATTTCTTTTACATTTTCCTGCTAGTTGCAAAAACACTTAAATTTGGCTCGAGACTAAGAAATTACATTAAAAAACTTCCTTCCAATAAGAAAATTCACAATGGGTGAATTCGTACATTTCTAGATATATACTAAGAATCCACAGGGGACTTTTTGGATTCGAGCTTGCGAGATAGTGTACAATTGGAAGATGGTTTTATGGATCCACCGTTAAATCAGGCTAGTTGCAATAACAACAAATTTTAACTTGAGGGATAAAAAAACCTCATCTAAAAATGACCTTTGATAGATTAACTTGAAAGAAAAATTTTCCTACATGCTATCAAATATATATAGAATTTACCAGATTCAACGAAACCGAGAACTGGAAAATAGATTACAAATGGCGTAAATTTTTCTCGAACCACCAGTTGTATTCAACCCTGTTTGAACTAGTCAAAAAACAACCAAAGGCCTATAAAATGCCTTTTCCAAACTATTAAGAAGAGTGTTTTTCCCCAAACTGATGGCTAGGGGAAAATGTCCAGTAGAAATACTATAGATTTCTAAAGGTGGACAAGTGTTTTGTCGCTCATGGCCCGAATGGCGAACTGATACAAAACTCAACTTTTAAATATCAACCACTTTATAAATGTGAAAAATGGGGTAACAAGGATCCTAGATGGGCACAAAGAAACTGTAAATGGTCAAACGATGTTGAGATAATTCTTTATATGACTCTCCACTTAACAAGGAACTCATACGTCGCATGAAATCTCTTTTTATGGTGCTTTGAGAATGTTGTTTTCTAACTCCCTAATTGTGGTGTTTTTTTGGGTTTGCAAGTAAACAAAATAAGGTGGTGTTTAGTTGAAAAAACATCTAGCCTCCACCAAAGAACCATGGAAATGACAACCTATTTATAATAATCTGCGTTAAAAACATATCGATTGTGGTATTGATCACGATTAATAGTCAAATAGTGAATCCGTTACGTAAACCACACCGTTTAGTTTATTGTTTTACAATATTTAAATCGTTAAATATCCAAAGTTCAATAATTATCAATTTTTTTAATATTCTATTGAAATGAAAATGAAGAGAAAAAAATGCAAAATTTAGAGAAGTTAAAGATAAGGAGACCATGCCACAATAATAAGTGAAGCCGGTAGAGGAGACTCTAAGAAGGTTGCACTCGTGATCTATTAAGACCATCGTTTGTCTCTATGTGATGTCAAATCGTTGCGTGCACGGACCCAAGATATTCATTTTATGCCCATACCTCATCCCAAAGCTCTATCAAAATCCCATTTTTGGTAAAACTAGTAGTGATCACACTTAAAGAGACCAATTTTATTTCCTCAAGGTTGTCCAATTTGTTGGCTTGATATGGTTTGAAATTTCATTTTATTTTCTATCTATCTTTGTTGACACCCTTGTACACAAATTCAAATATGCAAGTACCACTCAACCTTACTATTCCTTCGTGAGGCATTTATCTCATCCTTCTAGTTGAGTTTTGAAAATAACAAGTTTTTGTAGTCATTACTGTGCCTTCTAATCCCAAACTTCTTATTTTTCAACTTTGGTATACAATGAACAAAGAAATGGAGGAAGTAGTTATATTTTCTCTTAGAGACAATTGAATACACTTTAGAAACAAATAAAAGTCCATATCGTATAATTTTTATATAGAAAAATGAGGATACATTCGGGTTAGAGATTCATCTCTATGTCCGGTCCCAAACTACCTTCTAGTATATGTAGGGACAATTTTTGTAGGGAACCCGATTAGGTTTGACACTAGTTGGATTGATTTCATGAAGTGATGGCAATGCTGATTGTAATGCCCAAAACAATTTGTCACGAAACCCGAAAACAAACAAATGTTATAATAAAAAAATTATATAATAATTTTTTTAACAAAAATGAAGCGATTTATAAGGTTGACCTTCGAGTCTCAAATATTCACCACAAAATTACTTAAATATTATTACATTACATAAAGGATTTAATCTATCGTTAGGTTTAAATTTGTTTATTCAATTAATCCTAAATTAATTTAATACATAGTTTTCTAAGTCATGCAATAATTTAATAATTAAATACCAAGTCTAAAACAACCTTTTCATTTACACAAGGCTAATTATTTAATTCTCTAATATAAAAGTAGTCTAAACTAATAGGAAAGAGTTTATTTAAATTAAATAAAAATAACTTAATTAACTTTCAAACCACACAAGTGGCCCCATTCAAAAGAAGACCCATGTGATCAAATGATGATCTCACCTACTTTCACCTAACATTTGTAGGAGACATTTTGGGGCCATTGGATGAAGGGATTTCAAATCAACCCTAAAATCTCTAAGGAAGGCTTTTATTCATTTCTTTTACTCATTTCATTCATTTTGGTTTTGCAGGTTAAGGGAAAATGGAAGAGGAGGATGAAGCTTGGGATGGATACACACATCCCCCAATATTATTTATTTTATTTTTACATCTCTATTTTACCCTATTCAAGGGGTAGTTTGTAATTACTATTATTCATTTGTTGTAAGCAATATTTAACTAAAAATACCCATTTGGGTATTTTTCATTTATCCAATAGATCTACTTTTTTAAAGTTGCATTTCTTTTATTTTCTCATGTAATTAAATATACACAAAATAAATCCTTTTACAAATATAATTATATTTACACACACACATACACATATACTTGGTGTGTATATGAATATATACAAATATACCCATTTTCTTATAGTTTAATAAACACAAAATAAAAATTAATATGGATCATATCACACACACACACACACACACACACACACACACAATTTTAATATTGAAAAAAACAATACATGGCAGCGACTTTCATTAATTTCTTCACACAGTCCACATTAAGAACTTCAATCACTATTTTTATTTAATGCAAATTAATAATTTATATTCGTGTGGGCTCGGCACCCACCAAAGTTTATGTTTTGTTGCTTTTTATTGTGTGGGTTGGGGGAGAGGGAACCATCCCCAAACCAACCCACAGTGCCCCCTCCCCCAACCCACTACCCACATATACCCCAAGCCAAGTCGGGTAACAAAAACATTAAAACAATGATACTTGGTCATGGGTGACAAGGATTTACTTTTAGGTATATGTATTTTTATATGACTTTTTTAATATAAAATTAGATAAATAATAAAAATTATTATTAATAATACTCATAATTATACTTATTATTATATATATATAGATATATATATATATATATATATATATATATATATATATATATATATTATAATATATATTTAAAATACATTATTAATAATAGAATAACAATTAGATATATATTAATAATATTGCTATATTTGTAATATTCAAATAATTGCATTTATTTAAAAAAAAAAATTATTTGATAAGGGAAGTACATTTGGTTAGTTTACTATAAAGGAAGTTTGAAGAAAAAAACATTCTTATAAAATCTACTCAAGCATAGTTACTTTCTTAAGTAGGAAGATGATCACACTTTTATTCTCTTATAAGGACATGATTTTTTTATTTATTTTTGTGTGCTTGTTCTAGCTAACACTAAATTGGAAGTGTAAATATGGTTCTTTGTACATAATTAGAATGCAAATATAGTTTAAATATTTCAAATTACTTTACATTTGAAGCAACAAGGGTAATTATCTCTTCTCATCTTTCAACAATTAAAAGGCAACCTAATTTTTAAAACAAGTGTAATATAACAAAATACTCATTTCTTCTAAAATAAACCATATCATAATTTGGAACTAATAAAATCATTTAACTTCAATAGATCTACATTTCCATTCCTATTTATTTTAAGCTTCCAATTTTATTTAACCAATGCAAGGATCTTGTAATTTATTTCAAAACCAACTCATTTGAATTTATCGATTTTTCATACCGACACTCTTAGAAAAATTCACAATATGACAAGCATTCTAAGAATTACAATAAATTCTCCTAAGCTTCAAATTACAATCACACACTCAGGTGGGAATAAAGAAAATGAAAAAAATTACAATAGGGTTATCAATAACCCAAACTTCAAGTCTCCAATATGCATTTCCTCTTCACAATGGTGGCTCCACAACTTGATTTCTTCAAACATCATAATGGAATCACAAAACAAGGAAGGGGGATTAGGTAACTCTCTCTTCCCAACCTTAAATCCATTAAGGGGAGAAGCCATCCCCTTAATGGCCCCCGAGACCCAACCAAGGAACCATGAGGAGGATTGAGCAACAATGAAAACTTTCAACAAATTGTATTAACAACAAACAAACATACAATACTTTCAACTCAACAAAGATAACATATCCAAAAAGTTATACATTCACAACAATACAAATGTTTGAAGATAAAAAAATTAGAGCAAGGGTTATGGGATACCACCTATTTATGCCTCTGATATTAAGTAGGAGTCTTACCATAATACTCCAAGTGCACAAAATAATCACACAAAATCCTTATCTCTACCATGGTAGCATGCAACAAAACCATGATTTCCTTTTCACCCCCATAGGTAAGACTCCCATTCACAATCCCACCCATTGAATACCTCACAAAAACTTCCAATTCCCTCCCTAATGGTCCCATAAACCATTCTCCCACACCCAACTAAGGTCTATTACCCAACTAAGACACAAACATCCTCACAAGACCAAACAAATAATTTTACAAACAGAACCTTGCATAAAAATAAGAAAAATAACATAATGAAAAAAGTGGACACCCTACTATTAGTTTAAAATCACAACACCCAAAAATTAGTTCTATAGATCTACTTTTCTAAGGCGAGTCATTTGGCATGATTACATAACATTGAACTTTCCCCAAGGTGTGGGATCTTGCAAAAATGGGAAAGCTTTCTAGATGTAATGTTAGTTCTTATTCCTCTATTTGGGTGCATATGTGAGGACTTGTAAAGGATCTATTTTTTAAACCTAATCTAAAATTTTCCAAGGAGACAAGAATAAAAGAGATATAAGAAATAATAAATAATTAAACTACAAGGTGATGCACGACAGGAATGATGGACATTAGTTTTGCTGATAGACAAAAACCAACAAAATACATGCAATAATCAAGCCCAGATAAAGAGATTGATAATGAAAGACTAGATGCGAGAAAAATAGACATAAAGGATATATAATAGATCACGGATGTGTTTTATTGCTCTTGATTGGTACAATGAATTACAAGACAACCAAGAGGAAAGGAACGCATGTAATTTTAATGGAAGGCTTGAAATCCACAAATTCCTTTTCTAAAAGGAAAAGTGATCTTCTGCAAAACAAATAATGTCCAACCCTTTACAATGAATCCCACCACTTTGAATGTATAGATTCAATCAGAGAGAAGAAAGAGAGAGAGAGGCGGAAAGTAGGTCGAAACTCAACAAGCGCCGTTATTTCCTCTTACAAAATCTTCCCCCAAATCCATCTTGACTACATCAACCATTGGTTTGATGCCTTGGAGGAGAAGAAATGGTGGAACAAATCAAATTTGATCTAGTTCTTGAGGCGAGATGGATCCCACATTAATGGCCCCCGAAGATGTTTTCTCCAATTTTCACCTAATAGGGCCTCTAAAAAATTAATTTTAGTCTTTCCATGGTGTAGAAGACATAGAGACGCTTCCAACATTGTTAGATTTGTAATTTTTTGATCCCCGAGTCAATTTGTATTCCCCTTCGAAGTGTGTATCGGGTCCATAAAATTGGGTGGGAAAATAGTTTAAAATATAGGTCCCCTTTTTATATGGGACACGTAGATTCCAGATTAGGAAAAAATCAAGTTTTTAGGTGCGTAATTTATCTTTTTCCACTTTTTGCTAAAAACACAAAACCCGGAAAAACCACCGCAGCCCGTAGAGTCCGCTTAGATATGTGGCACCCTTCGGTTGGTGGCAAGATGCACTTCATTTCTATCTCTGTGCCTTTTTTCAAAATGAAAATTTTACCTTTTCTTCCGATCCTGCTTTAACTTTGACTTGGGATCAAACACTGAATTTTCCTTTGGGCGAGTTATGGCCCATTTTGCAAATTTTATCCTTTTAGAATGATAAAGGGCCAAAAACCAACTTTTCTCCCAATGGCCCACTTTCCTTGACTCGGGCCCAAACGCTGAATTTTTCACTTGGGCGGAGTTGCGGCCTATTTTGTGACTTTTGCCTAATTCTTTTACTTAGTGGGGGCATATCTCTTGATTTTGACACACGGCATACGACACTTGTTTAGGAACCCTCTCTCTCTTGATCATTGAATCAACACCATTTAAACACTTGACGACCTTCGATTGACTTTGTTCCCTTTTGATATCGAACACGTGGAGGCATCATGCTTGTTTGAAATCTTGGCTCAAAATTTGTCTTTGGAGGAGTGTTGACTTGACACTTGTCAACCTCCACAGTCTATGGAATTTTCAACCTGTCCCTCTTACCCTCTTTGGACTTTGAGCTACGTGGCGAGTTCACGCTCGTTTGGGTCTTTGCCTTTGGACTAAATTTTGGAGATGCACCACGCTGACAATTAGCATTCTCCACTCACACTTTTATAGTAAGATAATTTTCAGGCCCACCCTATCCATGTTTTGACCCTTTTTGACCATTTGCTATGTGGAGGGCTGGAATGAGTTTGAGTCTCCGCCCTCGGCTCCAATTGCATATTTGCGTCGAGCTGAATTTTGACATCCTCTTTCTTGGGTAAATAATTTTCAATAGTCTTACAACCTTTTGAGGCTCTAGATGCATGGCAACCCAACACTCACTTGACTTCATTTTCTAGATTTAAATTTGGAGAAGTGCCATGTAGACATGTGGTTCTCCCTATTGCCTCCTCCCTACTTAGTAATTTTCTGGGCTCTTTTCTAAATTGTGTTGAGTTTGAAAACCTCAAATATTCATAATTTTTTCCTTTCTTGCTCTTGGTTCCTCTGTGGCACTACCCCTTCTTTTCTGACCCTACTATTCCATTGTTAGGTCTTTCTACAACTTAAAAAAATGATTTAAGAGATGGAAATGGCTTGACAGAGTTGTTTCTTTTACATAGGGTCCTTTAGTCTCTCTCACCCTGCCACTCCAGGTGTGAGTCCTTCTTTGACCCATTTACAAGATCTAAATGAGCTTTCTCAGGTTCTTTCTATGTGGGGTCATGTCTGATCCAATATTTAGCCTGGGGGAAAAATAAGGATAACAATTTGGCGACTCATAGGGGTATATACCTACTAGACGAAAAGACCAATTGCCTTGTCATATTCGTTGGGCACATAGTAAAAATGATGGTCGACATCGATTACGCCTTTGATTCATGTGCCCACTGTTTTTGCACTCTCAATTTTCATAAGAAATCTCAAAATGAAGGTTTCTAAGACCAGAAAATTGTTTTGACCCGCGGCTTCATCTGTCTCTCTGAATGGACTACATAAGAGAAACAAAACAACACTAAAACTGTATAAAAAATTTAAAATCATACATGCTCTAAATAGAACATGAAGAGCTTGCAAAGCACTTAGGAGAAAATAAACCTAAACTACAACAAGATAATGTGCACAAGAACTTAGAGGAAAGAGAAACTAAACTAATATATATAGAGTGAGAACTTCCCTTTTTGTAGCGAGTGCTTAAGATAGATTCCATTTACTAGAATCTACAATTCCTCTCAATCTAACGAAGAAAATTGGAAATCATTGCTAATTTACATCCTATGACCATGTAAGGGCCACTCTAGATGGCATGAAACTTGGAATGCCTTCCTTGTTTTGCTCAATCTACATCCCATTTCAAAAACAAGTCTCCTTCCTAGAAGATCCTTTTTTAGCCTTCTGTCACAAAGAATTTCTTAATTTACACCTGATTGTTCTCTATCACCTAGAGTGCATGCTCTCTGGCTTCTTCCAATTCTATCTGCTCTGCATACCTGGCCTCCATCGGTTCAAATTTAGACATCTCTAGCTACTTCATGAGTTCTAATGTTGGTAAATCAAGTGATTTAGGAAACACTGCCTCTTTCCCATCAACAAGTTTGAATGGAGATCTACCTTTAGATCTCTTGGGCATTATCCTATCATCCCATAAGGGTGATTTGAGATTTGTGTACCAGGTTATCTAGTTTTCATCAAGAGTTCTTCTGATGATCTTTAGTAGGTTCTTGTTTGTTGACTTAGCCTGACCATTACCTTAAGTGTAATAGTTTGATGAAGTGCTCAAGTAAGTACCATTCTTAACAGTCAATCCCATGATCCTAGAACCTATGAATTCCAATGCATTGTCTCGATATAATGGTGGCCGACACTCCAAATTTGGTCACTATCCCTTAATAAAAATCTAGTATACTAGACTCATTACCTTCCTTGAGTGCCATTGCCTTAGTCCACTTGATGAAATAGTATATTCTTTATCGAAATCAATTTGTGAACTTGGCTTGAATTTGGCTTGATGACTCCAATGAATTATAATCCCCATTGCATGAAATATTAGTCGACTAAAATTGGGTGCAATGGAAGTGCTACTAGTTTTTCTTTGGATTTGAAGAATGCAAAATTATTACACCTTTTGATCTATGTATATTAGTCACTAAATAATCTGGGCCAATAATAACCCACTTTCATGATTTTGAGTGTTGTCACCCTTGGACAAAAATGGCCTCAAGCTACCTCAACATGGAATTATTATAACACTCTTTCACCCCGATCTATCTCAATACATCTTAATAAAATACTATCGATGTCTCTTTTGAACAAGTCACCATCAAGATGTACATATGGGATGGCTCGTAGCACAAAATGTATCCTTTTTGCTTTATTCATCCCATGAGGACATAGGCCTATTTGAAGGAAGTGCACCATGTCTTGGGTCCAACAAGGAGTAGGTACATCATCACTAGATCCTTCTTGATTATCTTGTAGAAAAAAAATAGCATCCTTTTCACTATTTTCTTCATCTTGTTGACTTGAGGCTAGTTGTTCACAAAACCCCTTCCCATGGACCAACTTAGTGACCTTGATCTCAATGTCATATTCCATGACATGAGTGATCCATCCTGCATGTTTTTCATTCAAGTCCTTGCTAAGAAGGAATTCTTTAACTCCCGTATGGGAGACCAATAATTGGATTTTATTATTTGAAACTAGATGCTTAAAATTATTTAATCCTCTGATTACTACAAGGAATTAATTTTCGATGAAGGATTATCTCAATTTATAGTCTTCCGAATTTGATGAAGAAAGTAATTAGTTGTTCTATACCTTCTTTGTTCTACTGAACTAAGATTGTAGAAATTGTGTCACTACCACTAAAGGCATACAATGTGAAGTCTTTAGAGAAATCTGGATTCACGAGAGTTGGGGCTTATGATATAGCTTCTTTGATGGCCATAAATCTTGGCTTTCCTTCAACTATCCACCTAAATGTTAAGATCTTCTTCAACATAAATATTCTTAATGGCTGAACAAGAGAAACAAAGCTTAGCACAAACTTGTAGACAAAATTGATTTTTCCCAAGAAGCTTTGAAGATCCTTCTTATGGCCTCAGTAATGGAAAAGCTTTTGTTGCTTGAACTCTCTCTGGGTCAATTTCCAATCCTTCATTTGATACAATATAGCCTAGAAGCTTGACCTCATGCACCAAGAATATGTATTTTTAGGGTTCTAAGATACCCCAATACACTGCATCCTCATAACACCTTCCTTAGGTAGAAAAGGTGGTCTCTTTGCATTTTGGAAAACATTGTGATGTCATCCAAATAGATCAAGTACTATTTTATTGATTAACCATTTAAACGCCATATCCTCTACCCTTTGAAAAGTGGCTCTAGCATTGTACAATCCAAATGGCACTTTTCTTTAGGCATAGGTGCCCCATTTGGTGGTGAAAGGTGTTTTAAGTTGGTCATCTTCTTTCACCATGATCTAGTTGTACCACGAGTAGCCATCTAGGAGAGAATCTCTCGACCCAAAAACTAATTACAATATTTGCTCCATTGAAGGGAGTGGGTAATGATATTTGTGGGAGGCTCTATTCAAGTCTCGAAAATCTACACACAACCTTATCTCTCCTTTTTTCTTCTGATTGGGACCAAATTTGCAACTTAGCTTGAGTGTTTGATTGGAAATATGATACTTGCCTCTATTAGCTTGTTTAGTTCTTTCTTCATCGAGGCTCAATGTGTGGGTTGACTCATCTCTACTTTTTCTGATGGGCTGGGTAGCTAGATTTAGTTCGATTGTATTTTTTCTAGCTTTGCGTCGAACCCTCTTAGGTCTTCATAGCTCAAAGAAAATATATCTGGGAAATTCTTGGCAAAGTTTGCTTGGTTGCTACTTTGCCAATTTAAAGTGTTTTTCCTTCTCTAACTGGTATTAGCTTTGAATATTCTCCTATGATCTATATGTTAGCCTTCTCTTTCCTAAACTAATCATTAGAATTGAAAATAGAATCCAATGTCACTAAGCCTTTGGGGAGCTTGTTTGTATGTAGTTGTACTATTTGATTCCAATATTTCTTCTCTTATATGCTGATTTCTAACCGAGAATTCAACTTCTTCTTACAAAAAATTAATGATCTATCGATCATTCTTGAACACCTACCAACATGTGTTGTTATCTAGCACTGCTGGCCTCATAACTATATGGATATGTGGCTGTTCTTTGTCTCTTTTGATTTTGTCGACCACATCAAATGTTGCTCCAACTGATGCAAGCCAATCAACAGCTTCATTATCCATTCTAGGTATAGAAACAATGATGAAGGCCTCGATATCCTCCATGAGATATCATACCCTACTCTTGTAGTTCTTGAGAAGGTCATTCTTGACAACATTAAGTCCTCTAACTTGATTGGAAACTAGTTCATTGTCACCGAACACTTGCAAGTTCTTGATTCCAAGCTTCCTTGCTCAATGAAGACCATGGACCAAAGCTTCATATCCAACAATGTTGTTTGAGTACAAAAAATAAAATCTAAAAGCTTCATATTTCATACCTTTGGGGGACACAATCATAGCTCCTCTCCTCCACTCCTTGTCCACTCCTTGAGCTATCAAAGAAAAATTGTCATACCTCATTAGATCGAGAAGAGGATGATTATCTTCATGTAGGAAGTAAACACCTCGCTCGATTCTTCCATCTCCTTATAGGGGTAAAAATCATGTCTTTTCTTGGCCCACTCAGCAAGGGTCAAGTTTAGGATACATCCCACCTTGGTGTCTACTTCACAAGTGCTTAGAAAGTCTTGTTGATCAAAAGCTGAGCTATTGGCATTGATTTGGCTAGGCACATAAGATTCAATATGATAATCAACAATGGGTTCAGATTTGATTGTGGCCTTTGCCCCATACCTTGTCCTAAATAGAATATGTGACCAATCAATAGACAGATAGCCTCCAATTTTGGTAGTGAAGTCCCCGAAATACACAAAGCAAAATGTGGTGGAAAATCTACGATTGATACGTTCTATAAAACAGTCACATTGGGGAAGGTATGTAAATTAAGGCTCAAATCCTTGATGATTCCAATAGTTGTCACTTTTTCCCTCTAATTACACTACCCCTCTAAAGATGACTTCATATTGGAGACCCAGTTGATCATCACAAAACTACTAGCCCCACAATCAATCATACAATTGTGCACCAATTGTCTCTAATAATCAATGAGAAATAGAATGGAGGAGGTCTCAGGTTCTTACCTTGTTGTTCTTCATGGTTCCTCCTAGGTCGAACTGTATTGGAAAGCACTCTCTCTTGCTGATTTAGGGGTTGATTTGACCTTGACAGATTCTGCATGGTAGTCTGCAATAGATCCCTCTATCTTGCAATGGCCAATGAATCCCATAGTGAAATGTTCACACTAGTTTTCTTCATTTGTCCAATGATGTTGAATGAGCTATTCTTTTGCTACGCCTTCCTAGGAATATTTTTTTCTTAGACATGGGTTGTCAAAACCAATGCTTGAGATGATTTGGAAGGTAGCTTGGGTTATTTATGCATTTTGGGAGTTATATTTGGAGCACCAACATCTTGCGGAGTGATGGAAGATTGAGGGTTACCCTAACTCAATGGTTGAACCTCTCCAATATTTCTCTTTTTGGACCGTGTATTGGCAGCCACACTTTGAGAACGAAACTTATTCATCCCACAAAAGTCCTCGGCTATGAATTGACAAGCATAGTCTCACCTAGAGGTCCCCCTTGTTTAGCTCCTTATTGCTGATCTCCTTTTGGGCTAGGTTCCTATGGCACCATACTGGTTTGCACCATTAAGGCCTAGTTTACTGCACCATTAAAGCACATTGATTCATTGTGTGGCTGATTACATAGTAAACACCAATCATATTCTTGTGCCATATTGTTTTGTGCTAGAACTAATGCCCTTGATGTTAATGTTGTGATTGGATCATATGACACGAAAGGTCTAGCAATTTATGGTTGTCCTTAGTTATGGATCTTATTTACGCTTTGAGATGGTGGCCTATGTTGTTGGTACTGGGGCTCTAGTCGATATTGAGCCTAAGACTCGATACGGTCTAAAACTCGAGAGCTTGTTACCTTTTGATGGTTACTAACTCATTTCCAAGGTTCGAAGCTACTTCATGACTTCCGGAGTTCCGTAGAGGTGTTAGATGATGAGGTAGAGACTTCATTGAGCTTTGACTCTTAGGAGTAGCTACGGGGGCTAATGTGGGCATTCGGTGGTATCGCACTTCCTAACTTGGGGTACAGAGGCATGAATAGCCTAGGAGTGATTTTTCCAGCCTGAATCAAATGGTTCTCAATCCTTATGGAAAGGCTATAGGCTGCAAGTAAGGTTGTGCCCCCCATTGACTGAATCATCAAAAAAATATCAAAATTTAAATCCCTAAGAAAGTATAAGAAGGCACCTTCATTAGTGGGCTTTATTGTTGTTGGAATCTTGTCCCAGGTCTACTAAAATCTGAGGTTGAAGTCCGCCGATGCTTCTCGTTTGGGGCTCTCTTGATTTTTGTTAGTTGCTCCAATAAAGATAATTTATCACCTTTCACTCCAAACTTGTTGTGAATATTTTTGCTCAACTAGTTCCAATTTTGGATAGATCCTCCTTCAAGGCTCCCGAACCATTTTCCATCTCAACTTGACTTTAATGTCCATGTCATGGATTTCATGGATCATAAAGACATTTGTAATATCTTGTACATGATCACCAAGAGAAGTATGGTTTTCCCAAGTGAAATATGGGATGCTCTTTAATACTACTATCAGAACCGTATTTTGTGCATTTACGGTGAGTGGGCTACTACTAGTGAAATTGACATAAGGATTTGGTGAACCATCCTTATCACCTGAGCACCACTCTTGATTAAGAGAATGGATTGCTGGGAGAAGGTGTTGTAAAGGATTTTCTTGGTGGAGATAGAGACCTCTGGGTCCTTCTTCCTCCCCCCCCTCTATGTGGGGATAAGTCTAGATAGAAAAATAATCCCCCTTCTCTTGTTCTTGACCATGTTTGTATTCTTCTCATGAACTTGCTTGGACTACTGAAACTAGTGGATTTGTCTCTTTTGGAGTTGCTAGATGTACAATTTTAGAACTTCTTAAAAGTTATAATCACAACAGGTGCACATAAACCTTACTATAACAAGATGGAGACTTCTTCGTCCCACCAAGCATTCCAAAAGTCTTAGTGCAAAATCACAGCAACCCCAAAAGAGTTATAAAGATTTGATTTTATAAGATAGATTCATTTGGCATGATTGCATAACATTTAACTTTCCCCAAGGTGTGGGACATTGGAAAAATAGGAAATCTCTGCAGATGTAAGGCTAGTTCCTATTCCTCTATTTGGGTGCATATGTGAGGACTTGCAGAGGAACTATTTTTACACCAAATCTACAACTTGCCAAGGAGACATGGATAAAAGAGATATAAAAATAAGAAATAATTAAACTACAAGTTGATGCAACATAGGAATGATGGTCACTAGTTTTGTTGATAGACACAAACTAACAAAATACTATACAAAAATAGAGCCCAGATAACCAAACTGATAATGAAATAATGAATGAGAGAAAAAGAGATAGAAAGGATCTAGAACGATCAAAAACGTGTTTTATTGCTCTTGATTGGTACAATACATTACAAGATATACGGGAGGCAAGAAACACACTACAATTTTAATGGAAGGCCTAAATTCCACAAATTCCTTTGCTAGAAGGAAAAGGGAGCCTGCAAAATGAAGAATGTCCAACCCTTTACAATGAATCATGCCCTTACATTTATAGATTCAATTAGAGAGAAGAAAGAGAGAGAGAAGCGGGAAAGCAGGTCGAAACTCAACCATTGCCATTAATGCCTCTTATAAAATCTACCCCCAAATCTATCTTGACTACATCAACCACCTGTTTGGTGCCTTCGATGGAGAAGAAATGGTAGAATAGATCGAATCTGATCTTGTCATTGAGGTAGATGGATCCTGCATTAATGGCCCCTAAAGGCATTTTATCCATTTTCACCTATCTCGCCAAGAAAAATGAATTTTAATATTTGTATGGTGTAGAAGACATCGATATGCTTCCAACAAAGTGTCAAACTTATAATATATCGAGCCACCGATTCGAAAGATATGCCCCTTTAAAGATTATATCGGGTCCGTGCAAATGGGCGGAAAACAGTTTGAAAAAAGGCCCGCTTTTAATATGGAACATGCGGCCACCATATTAGGGAAAAAATGGAGTTTTGGAGTCTGTAATTTTTCTTTTTCCCACTTTTTACAAAAATGCAAATACTAGAAAAATATCACGGCCTTGAAGCTCCGTTTAGATACGTGGCACCCTTTAGTTGGCTAGGGAGATACGATTCAATTTCTATCTCTATGCCTTTTTGTCAAAAGGAAAATTTTACCTTTTCTTCGACCCTGTTTTCATTTTGACTCGGGATCAAACGCTAACTTTTTCCTTTGGGTGGAATTGTGTCCGATTTATGAACTTTTATCCTTTTGGAATGACAAAGGGAAAAAAACCAACTTTTCCCCCATTGGCCCGCTTTCCTTGACTCGGCCCAAACGATGACTTTTCCCTTGGATAGAGTTCGGCCTATTTTGTGAGTTTTGGTGAGTCTTTTGCTTGTCAGTGCATAACTCTTGATTTGGGACATGTGGCATCCTCGACACTCATTTGGGAACCCTCTCTCTCTCTCTCTCTTTCAATCCTAGAATCGGTGCCATTTAAACACTTCGTAACCTCCACCACCCACTCCATACATTGACTATTCGACTTAATTTGTCCCCTTTTGACATTGGACACATGGATGCACCATGATTGCTTGAAATCCTGGCTCAAAGTTTGTCTTTGGAGGAGCTTCGAGTTGAAACTTTTCAGCCTCCACATGTCTATGGAATTTTCAACATCCCTCTTACCCTTTTTGGATTTTGAGCTACGTGGCAAGGTCATGCTCGTTTGGGTATCTGCCTTTGGACTAACTTTTGGAGATGCGCCACGGTGACACTTAACATTCTCTGCTCACTCTTTTATACTTAGGAAATTTGGAGGCCCGCCTGTCGCCTTTTGAGATTGTTTGACCACTTTCTACGTGGAGGGATGGTGTGAGTTTGAGTCTCTGCTCTACGCTCCTACATCAGATTTGTGTCGAGTCGACACCGACATCCTCTTTCTTAGTGAATACTTTTCAATGGCCCCATAACCTTTTGAGCCTCGAACGCGTGGAAACCCGGTGCTCACTTGACTTCCTTTTCTGGATTTAATTTTGCGGAAGCGCAACATAGACACATGGTTCTCTCTGCTACCTCCTCCATACTTAGTCATTTTACACGCTCTTTTGGACCATTTCAAGTCTCAAGACCTCAAATTTTCACCAGATTTTCCCTTTTTTTTTCCTTGTTCCTCTATAGCACTGCCCCTTCTTTTTTGACCCTGTTATTCCATTGTTGGGTCCTTCGTAACATGAAAAATGGATTTAAGATATAAAAATGGCTCGACATAGTCATTCTTTTACATAGGGTCCTTTACTCTGCATTGGCCGCCACTCCATTGTTGAGTTCTTCTATGACACATTTACAAGATCTGAATGATATTTCTCAGGTTCTTTCTATGTGGGGTTGTGGTTGATCTAATATTTGGCCCGAGGGTGAAATATGGATAACACCTACCTCACCATAAAGTTCCAAGAAAATTCATCAAGCCTATTCAAGTCCAAGACAAGTAATTTCCAAGTGCTCTAGAAATCTCCAATTCCAAAAGTGCACAACAAGAGAAAAGAACAAGTAACACCCATTCCAACCAAATGTCACCAATAAATAGAAATGGAATGTGAGGATGATGAGGTGGATCCATGTAGGATTCCACTTCATCATTCTTCCATCCCCACACTCAATTCAACACACCAAGACCAAGAAAATCAATGCACATATAAAGGACTATGACAACCCACATGGCTCAAAACTTGCACACGATGCTTTCAAAGGACATAATAAATTGGGGTAGAAATAAAGTTCAATAATTTTCCTTCTTTAACACTAAAATCTGGACAAGGAAGTCAAAAATAAGCTTTATAAGAAATAGGAAGGGTTTTCGAGTCAATTTAAGACACATGAGCCAAGTCTAGATTATCCCAAGAGCCTCCAAAAATACACCCCAAGTCAATATCAAAATTTTGAACTTGCGGTGGAGTAAAACAATATAAACTAACATAAATTTTACTTACACAAGAACTAAAATATCTCATCATAACTATTTGTCACATCCGTAATTTGTTTAACTAAAAATAAGAAGGTTTGAACTAAATTTACACACATTTACAACATGTTAATAAGGTGACAAAAATTCTAAATTTAAATTCACAAGACGTAAGTAAAGTACATGTAAAAATTAAATAAAGGGAACACAATTCACCCCATGGCCACATATGTGAAGTCACCCATCCATGGGAGACCTCCAAACAAGACATGCAAAACCCCACACTAAAAACCATTACAAAGGTGGTCAAGTTTTTCCTCATTTCTCAACATCCAACATCCTTCTGTGGTTGGTCCCCTATCCCCTTCAATGTATGTGATCAAATTCCTGCACACAATGAAATACCTCTGTGGCCTTTTGGTCGTATTAATAACATCAAGACAATATATATATATATATATATATATATATATATATATATAAAATCAATACCCATCATTTGACATTAGTAAATTCTATTATCCATCAATATATCAAAATCTAACCCGACATCCATGAAATTACAATTCTACTCAAAACATCCCAAAAATAGTGTGTCAGTATAAAATCCATATCATGAAAAACAACATATATCGAACTGTCTAACATCACTCTCTAGTGCATCATAATAAAACATAAACATCATAATGCCAATAGTCCATGTTAGCCAAAATTCACCCCTCGAGGGAATTTTGATAACATACATCAAATTATTTAGTCCCGAGTAAGTAGATTGATTCAATGCCGAAAATCATGTTTTGGGGGTCCTTTGGCTTCTCTCTAACTTCCCCATCGAAGGAAAAAATCTAACAAGTTAGAAAAAATTGAAAAAATGCAAAAATTGAAGTTGCAGGATTGTTTTAATGCATTATGGGTCTTGAGGGTGTGGATTGTACTAGTGTGAATCGTACAAGGTTCTTCGTACCGTGGTTTGGATTCGAAATACAAAGGAATTGGCTAAATTGGATTTTTGTGTCTCGGCACACAAGTTCAATAGGTACGTGCGGGATGCAAAAGCCATTTTTTCCGTAAGTCGATTGCATTGTGGGTGATGCGGACAAAAGTTTTGGGATAGCTCCAACACACGGACTGATTTTCCCAAAATATCCGCAATGAAGAGAAAAGTCAACGTTTGACCTCCTAAACTTCAAACGGCCATAACTTTTGACTCTAAGCTCCGATTTTCATAAAATTGGACTTTCTGGAATGAGCACGAAGTCCTCTGCATTTATTAATTTTGATGAGGGTAGATATATTAAAATAAAATAAACATGTTCAGCTCCAGTCAATTAATGCTCATTCTCGTCAAATGACAGAAAATGCTTGGCAGACCCAAAATAGCTGCTCACACTCAGAAGGCCATAACTTTTGCATTTCTCAACAAAATTGCATGAAATTGGTACTGTTGGAGTCATGTCTCCAATCCCGATGCACATAAATAAATAAATTTTGGATTCAAGATATGTGTCATAAAATATGGCTGGCTTCATGAAAGTGTTTTATTTGGTAGTTGGGAGTGCAATTAAGAGGCATCTTTATTATTCTTTCATTGTTGCAGCACTTGGGATGGTATGAGGATCCTTTTACAAGTAACATATAATCATTTTACTCTATTTAATGCATCTTACAAGTGGTTGAGGGATAGATTTCAGGATTTCCATTTTCCCCTTCTCTCTCTCTTCTCATTCTTCTATAAATTGGAGTGTTAGGCTCGTTATAAAGGAGGTAGTTTTTGTTGTAGAAAAGCTCTGTCAAAACTAATTTTTGAATATAATGTGTTATAGGCCCTTGTAGTGGACTCCTTGCATGGTGACGTAGGCCCTTATCTTATAATAGATTGAACTGTACATATCATGAAGCAATAAAATACAAGTTTGTGGATTCATCTAACCTGTTGTGTTTTTTTACACTCTTCTTACCCTTTTAGCCTTAATTACAAGAATAATGTGTCTATTTTTATGATCTTGCAAGGATTCATTATTTTTGTGCATGTATGAAATATTTTTATGATTGTATCTCACCGGATTGTGTAGAATGTTATCACCCCTTCTAGTATGCATTTTACTTCTATTTTTCACACATTAGAAGACTACTCTCACACCCCTCCTTTTCTAGTGTATCACCGATGGAGTGTAGGCTTTAATTTTCATGCATCCTCTCTCCTTGGTCTCTTGGAAAGTTAGATTAGGAAAGATATCTTTTTCCTGTGTTAGAGTAGATTTTGGCGGTAGTTTAGGAGCAAGAACCAACTTTCTCTGGAGGTCTACCTCAGGTAACAAAGTCCCACAACTTAGAGATAGTACCCATGTTATCCAATCACACTGTGAGCTCAAGTATATGCACTTGTGTAAACATAAGGGTGTTGTGATTCGGTGATAACAATCCAAATATTAGTTAAATATATCATATAATAATCAATGTATCATAATAAAAATGTCTAAATATCAGTCCAATAGTATCAAGTATCGGATGAAATAGTTTCAAAGAGGAGTGGGCACTATAGTGATCAAGATCCATTCCCATTAAAAACCCCTATTCTCGTATGATTGGGATGTTGCATACGAAGAGCAAAAATTGGAAAATTGTGTGAATTTTGGATTTTCCCTTGTCAATTGCCTAGGGTGGAATCCTGCAACATCTTTTCAAAAAAACCTTTTTGTGAATTGTTGCAATACATGCATTCACAGGAATCATATTTGTTTGAGACACTATCAAAACTATTTCACATGGCATGTATATGCTCCCATCTTTTGAATCTGTGATAATCATGGCACTGCAAATACTATATTTGACAAAAAAACAAATTCTTTCTATTATGCTTTGATGGATATCCATTCCCTGTTCTAAATCCTCCATTTTGGCACAGGGTGGAGGATGCTTGGAAAAGGTTGTGAATCCTGGCTTTGCATTTTCTTGAAAGGTTCCAAGGCCTTTTCAACAAACCCATTTTATACATATCCTACTATCATTGCAGTCCATGAGGCCACATTTTAGGCATTTAGTCAAACAGTTCACATGCCAAGCACATGCTTCCACATTTTACATACATACCTACTAGAAAACTTGCAACTACAACATCTGAAAAAATTCCTCTATCTTTATGTTTCTTTAGATGTACACACCATGTTCCATCACTGGTATTTTGGAACAAGTCAAGTAGAATGCAGGGAAATAGGAATGGATATGGTTAGAGACCTATTTGTTGCATAGTACTTTATGTACTCTATACCTTATGTTCTTAGTCAAGCATATAAAAAAAGATACTATCTCGGTAGCATTTAATACTGATGTCATGATGTGATAATATTTGCCATTCGTGTGAAAGATAATTTTCAAAGATTCACCAAATATTTTCTAATGCCTTCTTTTAAGGAGCCTTAAAATTTACCCTGTTCTAATTATATAAAGTAGGTGAAAGACTCTAGATTGCTCTATCTCCAAGATTGAAAATGTTACAAATCCATGTCATATGATGAGAAAATTCACTACATGTATTGCCAAAGAGTTAAAAGGACTGAAGTTCTTGGTAATGTACTTGACAAAAACTACGTCATACAACTACTACATTGGTACACTTTATACTATATAGTTAATATGTATTTTTTGTTAGGTAACACAAGAAAAGGTAAAAGGAAAATAAGAGCTTAAAAAAATTATTAATATTAAAAAAAAGAGGCACTCCTTTTCCTATACAACTAAAAGAAAAACATCCTATCAAGATGATAATTCCTCCTTCTAATTATTCTTTCTCTTCCACTCTTAGGGCTAATACCACTCCTATGAAAGTAAGTATTTAATTGTCTTCACCTTCATTGAATCAATCTTACACTACTTTTGACACAATCAACCCTGTGTAGAAAACTAAAATTTATTTATCAGAAGATGAATAACTTCAATCTAATCCTGACCAACTTGAAAGGTTCTCTCCATTTATTGATGGTAAAGTTGTTGTATCTTCATGGAAATTTTCAAAAGGAATCCTTCCCAATCATATCCCTCCCTTTTCCCAAAATAATTTGGCCACAACCTCCTCATGGGGATTAGTTTATCCATTTTATTTTTCTTTTCTCATGAATGGTTTCAAGATCAACATTTAGATCATAGATTCAGGAGCTTGTGATAATGTTGTGTGCACCAAAGTAGCTTATGCCTTAGAAATCAATATTATAGAACCATTTAGATGTTGCTACTCAATGGAAAATAAGTAATTCCTAATGATAGGGAAAATTAAGGATTCTTAATTCATGTTTGTCACGTTTCCTCATAAGAGGATCAACATGACGATACTAGTTGCAGATATTTCAGATACTTATGGGATATTTTGGGGAACATGGTTTCATAAGTATATAGGAGGAGAAATACACATGATTGGTTGTAAGCATGGATACCTATTAATGGATTAATGGACATGCTTGATCTTTAAGTTCATTAAAATTATCTTTTATCCAATTTTTCCCCTCAGGAAAAATTGATCAGGAAAGTCCTTGCGGAAGAGCCATGGGAGGGTGTTTTAGTTGTGGGATCTCACATTTTATTTCAAATTTCATGTTGCAGATAGGATTGTTAAGGCAATGCACAATTAGCGAGAGGAGTGGCAAAGAAAAAGTCGATTAAGATGGAGGTAGAAAATTAAAAATTTTAAAATTAAAATTTTTGGTCTTTCAAAAAATCTTAGGGTGGAAATGAAGTGGAAATGTCCAAAACCTGAAATCCCGAAAGTCTGAAATTTGGGAATTTTAAATTTCATGGTTTTGGAACTCTAAGGTGTAAAGTTGGAAAATTAACCCAAAATGTTTGAAATTCTAAAGTCTGAAAGTCTGAAATTTTGGACTTTGGAACCTCAAGAAGTGTACAAAAATGGAGCGGAAAATTTATGAAACCTGAAACTCTAAAATTATAAAATTTCTAACTTTTGGGTTTTTGGTTTGAGGAATCTCAATGAAAGAAAAAAGCCTGAAATCTAAAATTACGAGATTCCAAAATTTTAGACTTTTGGGTTTTGGAGTTTCAAAATTCTCGAAGTAAAAGATGGAACAATGGCTCGAAATGTTCAAATTAATTATGAAAGTTTGAAATTTCAAACTTTCGGAACTCTCAAGTAATTTGGCGGATGAATAGTATTTCACTTTCGAAATAAAAATTTTTAGAATGTTTGAATTTTGGGTTTTCGAAGGTTGCATGCTTTTCAAACTCTGCGTAGCGGAAGATCAACGATTCTGAGAATGATACCTCAAACTTCGATGGCCATAACTTTTCTTGGGAGATCAAATTTGAGAAAGAGAGGACTTTTTGGATATCTCTAAATGTCTTCTACTCAACTACTTCTGGATATCTTTAAATTAGTGGGACTAAATTCTTAAAATTGAAAAATACGAGTTCACCATTTTTGCAGGTTTCCCGTGTTTCTCACCTACCACCATTAATGATGTAAGGGCTTAGTTTCTTATTGAACAAGGAACAACACATGGAGGAATGGGTTTTGTAGTAGAACCCATAATTTTTACAAGTGAATTCATTACTCTTTTGGGTTGGTTGAAGAAAGAATTCAAATTTCTCCTCTCTCATTCCTCTCACATTCTTCCTATATATTGTAAGGAGGGGAATTTTTCTAAAGGTTGGAAAAATTTTCCTTGCACCCTCCCTTATTCTCTGATCTACAAGTGAATTTGTGGAGTTCAAACCTCCCATTTCAAACTGTAATGCAAGTTTTTTCCTCTTGGCCATTGTAATGGACTGTATCAAATTCTTGGAGCAATAAAAATAAGTTTGTGGATGATTTCAACCCTCTCTTATGTTCATTGTATCTTCCTGATCTCTCATTGCAATTTAGTTATCTGTGCATGGTGGTTGTATTACACTTTTAATGGTTTGTGTTTAATTGCAAAGTAGGTGTTCAACATTCCTTTGGTGCATCACCTCTATTAATTTAGGTTTATTTTCTTGCATCTTCTTAACCATGTCTCCTTGGCAAGTTAGAGTAGGTTTTAGAGTAGATCCTCTACAAATTGTATGTGTGCACTTGAATAGAGGAATAGGAACCGACCTTCATCTAAAGATATTTTTCAATTGCAAAGTCCCACACTTTGGGAAAATCTCCATGTTATGTAATCACACTTTGAAATTATCAACCCATCGAGTTCTAGACATTCGGGGTGCTATTATTATGCATTAACAATATGTTGTTACTAGATCGGATGGTACCAAAATGCAAATTCATTTCTAGGATGTTGGTCTAGGTACCTATTTTGTTACCTTACATAAAATATTTTCTTACTACTTATATCATATAAGATGATCCACATGAGGTATGAACACTAAAATTTTATGGTAGTTATTCAAATTTAAGATATCGTATGGTATTTATATATCCTAATGAAGATACTTTTCTATTTTATTTCGAGAAAAGCTTTTAAATAACCAATAACACGAGTGAATAGGAAGCTTTTCTATTAGAATTTAAAATTGTGAAAGATAAGGGAGTCAAAATCTCGGATCGTAAGGTGATGCTTTGATAAAATTTTGAATTAGATTTGAACTGTGTATTAGGTAATGAATAATCACCTAAAATAATAGATGGACATTTTTATGAGGTGTCGTCTACATGGGATATTTTTTCAACCCTAAGAAATCCATGTTTTGAGTTATAGAAGTCAAGTTATTAAGACATATTGTGACAAAGGAAAGAAATAGGATGTTCTTATTATAGGTAAAATATGGTTAAGGGGACCCTACCACGTATGATAATTAGAAATAATAATTTTGTAATGAGGATAAAATTAGATAGCCTCTACTAGCAAAGCACTAAAAACAAAAAGCAATAGTGAAACCAAACTAGCATCCAAAAAAAAAAAAAATCATAATAAAGAAAAAATCACTCTTAAACCCCTTCCCTTGGGATATTAAATACATATTAATTTAAATAAATTTGATTGATTTTAAGTGAGTCTAGTCTATAAAAGACCTAAGAATTCCTACAACTAAAATTATTGTTTTCTCATTATCCAAGAAACTTGATTTATTTAGAAAATTTGTCCCCGAATTTTCAAATAAGCCTCAAAATATAGGAGAGATGATGAAGGGAAAGGTTGCATTTTAGTGGAATACTGATGGAAAATATACTTTTCATGAAATCAAGGAATTCATTGATCAAGCCCTTGATCCGGTATGCGAAGATTTTAATAAGGAATTCATTATGTATAACTATGCCTCTCGCTCATAATGGTTGAGAGGTGAAAATATAATTAAAATGATATCTCTAGAGAAAAATGATATGTCTGAAAATAAATATATCCCAAAACCTAACCGAGTGTAATGGTTTAAGAAATGTTCGTGTTGTAGGGGATAGTGGAGGTAAGGTTCAGGGTGTTAGGTTTGACAATAAACTCACCTCCCCAGAAAGGGTTGATTGGAAAAAACTACGAGTATGGTTTATGGAAATAAAGAAAGGATTCTTTCTTGTGGTAATTCCCCCTTCGGTAAATCTCATGTTTTTACCTAGATTCAAATGGTGACTATTTTTAGGGGTGGCGGATCCCTAAACTTTCAAGGGTGACACGAGAAATTAAGACAACCATGGATGTAATAATGTAGGTGAGGATAGTGGAAATGGATATGGTTTGATGACAAAATCCATACACATAAACTCCTACTTTTCATATGAAAATTGTTGTTAAATAAATTTTTGAAGAAGGATATGATAAGAAAATAACGAACCATATGTGAGAATACCATTTAAACCGTCATCTAAAACCCATGTTTTAACACTTAAAGAAGATATACTTAAAATGTTCTTGCTCATTGAGATTACTATAGAAATTTTTGGATCATTTGTAGACTCAACCAATTATGGAAAAATCTCTCGAGAACTACATGTACGGATCACCAAAAATAGAGTGCTAAAATCATTTGTAAGGTTGAACTATTTCCATTTTCTAGACCTTATTTCATAGATGTCTTTAAGTATAAAAATTATCATGATTTAGTTAATAAGTTTTATTGGTTGTATGGGGAATATAGGCTCATGACTAAACACTTGTACCCATTTTTATCTATCAACAAATTATTTTTAACATTACCTATTCGGGTTAGTCTATCGGGTCTTCCCCTAACTTTTAGAATAAATAATTTGAACAAGACATTGGAAATACTTTAGTGGCCTTTAAAAATATGATCATGATACTTGATTAGCTTCTTCATTCTAATTATGTTTGAATCTAAGTAGATTTATCTATATCCATAGATCTCCATGAGAAGATAAATATACAATTTAGAGACAAGATATGGATTTAGAGATTAGACTATGTAATATTGGCATATCATTGTCAACGTTCCTTCAAATGAGTAATTTGATTGGTAATTTTGAACATGCTAAACACAAGAGTGTGAATGACTGGCATGGTTGAAGGAATATTTTCCTACTCATTTCACCGTTAATTCTCCTTTTGAACTTTTTGATGATACATACTCATTTCTATCTTATAATTTCCCACCTATGGTTAAGTCTTCTCTTGTTATAAGTTAAATACCTTCTCAAGGGCCTATAAAAACTTTGCATCCCTTATCACCACTTGGGGTAGATAAGTATAGGGTTACCTCTCTTATCCTTCTAAAAATATTTACCGAAAAATCAATTGTATTGAAATTTTTCTCCTATGTGGGTTTAATCCTAAGGTAGCGAATCGAAAAATTATTTTTAATGGTTGTCTAAAATATGTTGTGGTTTTTCATTGTTTCGTTGTTGTATTTTTGGGGTTTCATTGTATTATCTAGGTTTTAACCTATTCATTTTTACGTGGGAAGAGTCTCAATAAAAAAACCATTCACCATTACCTAAATAAATAATGTACTGTAATATTGGTTCAAAATAATTATAAAGGTGTTGAGTCTCCCATTTATTTTATGGGTTTCCCTTTAAAAATTATGAATTAAAGATGTCGCATATTGTAAAAGATTCTTACAAAGTGGTTAGGGTCATGAAACATATTAGGTATTACATATTAAACTCCCACATCTTGGTCATATTTCTCGATATTGTAGTGAAGTACATTCTAGTTTAACAAGAGTTGAGAATTCAAAGGGGTGACTAGAATGTTAAAGTACAAGAGTATAACATAGAGATCAAACCTATACAACGTGTGCATGGAATAGGATTGTGTCCACAAATTGGAAAGAACAATCATATGAAAGAAACATGAAATGTAGGAGAAGATGATCAATAATTTCCCATGGTGTTGTTTGTAGGTACAACTGATGAATGGTATACAAAAATTGCATATTTCATCACTTACGAAGAATCTCGTGAGAACTTAATCTAAAAATAGATAAAAATAATGAAGTTGAGATGAAATAAATAGTTTTTTGTGACAATGGATTGGATAAAAATATGTACTAGAAAATATTTTAATCATTGTGTGGATTACAATCAATAAGATAATATTTACTTAACTTCTCTGTGGAGGTCATTTCTCGGCATCTATTACCACACAAAATATCTTATGAGCTAGGCATTATTCACCCATTTTATTCGAGATGCATCTACATGGGTGGAAAATTATAAAGCTTTCCAACAATTTCTCAGTCGGTCCTAATTGACAACACATCCCCTCAAATAACTAGTGATTACAACCTTTTCAAAAATGGGTATTTGATTATATTGGTGCATCATGCCCTTTTTCGAGTGTTGAATATATATATATATATATCTTATGAGCAATTGACTACTTCACCAAGTGGGTAGAAACCATTCCCGTCAAATGTATTACTGTGAAGTTGATTGCAACTTCATTGTCTAGAATATTATAGTAAGGCTTTAATTCATCATAATATTGTGGGTGGCGATGCTTAAAAATCTTCACCCTATGGGCTCACTAAAATCTATTATGTTTATGGAATCATTTAGGAAGATGCCTTCGATTAGTACCTCTACGGAAATGGATGAGAATAATCAATGAACAATAGCATAGTTACAATAATAAGAAATTTTATTTCTCATAAAAAGGACATGGAATAACTAATTAAATGATGTACTATGGGTATAATGTATCAATCATAAAAATGCTATATTTCAAGTCTTTTATGGTGTTCATGTTGAGATTGCTATCTCTCTATAGTTGCAATTTTTATGGTTTCTTAAGGTAGTTTAACAATATACATTTCAAATATTTATCGAGAGGATATTCATGTAACAAACTCAATTAGAAGTTAGGAGATCCAAGGAAGTTGCTAGGATTATTGACAATCATAGAAAAGTAAAGAATTTTTGCTATGAGGTCATGACAACAATAGTTTTAGGTTAGAGATCATGTCCTTCTATGGGAAATAATAAGAGAGCCAAAAGGATTATAAGGAAAGTTTGATTCTTTATAGAGAGGTCCTTTTCAAATATTCCTCTTTTGTAGAGAAAACATATTCTACCTATCTTATTAATATTTTCTCGCACATGTGCAAGAAATTCAACTTGAAACTCTATTTTTATATTGAAGGGGTTTGTTTAAATGGCATAACTAAAGGCAAACAGGCATTGAACTACCATTTTGTTGGTTTCAAAATGCTAAATTTCCACCTAAGATGTCTTTCCAAGAAATATCTTCGTCATGATTGTGCATCAACCCCTCGGAACCGATCTGCAAGACTCGATACAAAAAGGAAAGACAACGAAGGTTGAAAATGGTCATCCCAAAGATTACATAGGGATAATCCATTTCAGATTTTGAAGTAGGTTTCTCCCTATATTTTATTCATAGTTCGAGTTTTAATCAAGTTACTTTGAGTTCATTAGTTGTGATTAAGTGAAAATTTCCTAGTGTACATGGGTTGCAAAGAGTTCACTTAACATCATGTAAATGAAAAATATTGCAAAAATAATTATTTAGATCTCATTACAATAATATGTTTTCATTTATTTCACAAATTGAAAGTATAATGGACCCACACAAGTTGTGGAAATAACTCAAAATCAAGTACATTAAAACTAAGTTTACGTATGTACGCTTATGAATAAAAGTGAAAGGAAATACATCATTTCCTGTTAAGGTGGATTTCCCACAGTTGGATTTTAGTTTACCTCACTCATTCTTATTCTTCATGTCCATAATCTACTACCTCGTACTGAAAGAGAGGAAAATTATATTTTATACCTCTAGATTTCATTCATACTTGTACTCATAGCTTTAAACAAGTTTACTTTCTTAAAATGAGCTTGAAAATCAGATAGTGCAAAAATAATTAAGAGTATAATATCATCTTTAGAAGCATGGCATAATAAAAAAAATTGTAGAAAAATGAAGGCTTCTCTCCTTCACTTATGTTTATGACTAGTTTGTCAATGTGAAGGTACAAATTACAAAGATCTTTTCAAAATTTTCAATAATAATTTTTGATAGAAGAGTTCGATTTGAAAGGCTTTCTAAATAGAAGCAACTATAAACTTTCAAATATGCTAAGGAGAAAATTAAAAGGTTACACCATTTGCAGGACTTCGTATGAAGCTTTAATAGAACAAGATATTTTCCTCCTCTAAGGATCACAATTACAGTACATATCATGCATTGAAGACCAAATTGAAAGTGTTTAAATGAAAGATAAGTCAAATTGTACCAAGTACATGCGAAGGAATATATATCATATTACTGAGAATGTCAATAAAATTATGATCGAGAATATTGAAATTTTCTAATCAAATAAGGATTTTCATATCTTCAATAAAAATCATGCGAGTTAAAAGAACCAAAGTGTAACTTCACACATTCATGAAATTAGAGGATTTTTGTCAAGACTTCATATGAAACTTTCAAGTATTCCTTCAAAAGTATTTCTGGTACAAAAATAACTTCCAGGATCAAGGTTTCAAATTGAATTACAATAATTGAGAAAATATAAACCTTAAAAAAAAAAATTCATTCGGCAATGCAAGAAAACACAGATAAAGCTCCGAGCTGAATATAAAGATTCTATGAAATATTGAAGGGAAAAGTGCATAAATTCAAGTAATACTCTGCGTTAATTGCGAATCATACAAGATTGCATGAAGAGCATCCGATGTCGTACAAGCCTACAAAATATGTCACATATTTCTAAACAACCATTCAAGAAGGAGATGTTAAGTAAGACCATCAAGTATGAAGTTCATAACAGTCACATGCTTACGAAATAAAGATTGTCCGAGTTTAATAAATGCACAAGGATTTCAATAAAAATCATAGGATTACTTTGTCTTGTATTTTCTCAAAAAAATATGCAACTTTCTTAAAAAAACAAATTCTCACCCAACAATATAAGATACAAAATTAAATAAACGTTTAAAATAAAGTGAGATATCCAATGATAGTTTGTAGAGATATACAAAGAGACCAACATGTCTGAGTAGTTAGACAATGAAAATACCAAAAGCCTTCAAATTCATGCACATTTTCATATTGAATCCCAAGGTTTAATAGTAAAACAGATTTTTACCTCCGTTATGATGAGCTAAAAATGCTAGGCAAGTAGTTTTCTTGAATGTCCCAGGACTAAGAATAAGCACAATGCAGATCTACAACTCAAACATCAGCATAATAAGTGGACCAGCCATTGTATTTACAACATGGAATGCATTGCCAAACATACATCTTTAGATTCAATCTATCGGTGTTCATTTAAAAATGAAGCATGATAGGCTACGAGAAGAGTCAACAACGAAACTTAAGAGTAAAATGACAAGCTATAAAAAGAGACGCAAAGTCCATACAAAATCCACAACCATACGAGAGTTAAAAACCTTAGAATGAAAGCCCCAAATGTAATGGAGAACTATGAAACAAAGGTTATCACCTCAACATGATGTCTAGATCATAATAGTAAGGCAATGGCAAAACCACCATTGAATGTATAATAGGTTAAAATTGTAACTAAAGGAGAGAATGTAGAGAATTATACGTTGAACCCACCAGGGCTTCAAGCTCAAATGGAGGAAATTAATGGCGACTCAAAGCAAATAAAATGAAGGCTCCAAAATCAAGATTCAATAACTTACCATAGAGCAAAAGGAAAATTCAAATCTCCAATACAAACAAAGGACAACAAAATTGGTTTCAACCACACAAATGAGAATCATGGTGGGAAGGCTAGATTATAATGCATAAATGTAAACACCCATGATGTTTTCCAAAACAAAGCACAACCAGTCATATTTATTAGAAAAATAATAACCAACGTTTAGAAAAATACAAAATATAGATCTCCAACTAGTAATGGGATCAAAATCAAAAGCCCACATGGAATTTCTTATCGACCCATAATAATGCTTTTTATACACATAACCCGGATCCTTAAAAATCAAGAAAAAAATTTGAAATAGATTTTAAATAGCTTACCCTTTTATGAATGGCGGCCCAAGTTTCATGAGCGAGCTCTTACGGAAGAATGGTCAACTCCAATGATGACAAGAAACCTAATAAAGAGCCCATAAAAAACACGATCATGACTAGAATAAAAGTGAGCTTCATACTTATAACAATGGTAGCTAGTGAATATAGATACCTGGAAGAAATACAGAGTTTTTAGTCACAAAAAAACAATGCCCATTAATTCACTCAATCGAACTTGGCCAACTATTCAAGTAAAGATCTCGATTTACTTTTGAATGATGGCTTATAAGAGAATTCACAAATACAACCAGAAAAAGGAAAATATACAAAACTCTCCAATGTTAGCTCGTAAAGATTCCAAAACTAGAAGCTTATCGAGAGGAAAATGTATCATAGAGTATATGGTTTACCTCCAAAAACTAATAAAAATCAATTCCCGCTTTGAGAAAATCAGCCATTAAGGCACAAAAACTTACTCCAATGCAAAATTAATAGCGGTAAACTTAGGATGCATGAATCAAAAATACCAAATAGTAAACCCCAAAGGTCTTCATAAGAGCACGGAAAACCTATAACAACTAGCTCATATAAGTAATGAACATAGACCTCCTCACGAGTTAGGTACAACAATCCTAAACCACCAAAGTACTGGTAGAAACAAGCTTCCATGAAAATAACAAGATTTAAAACTTACCTGTGGTGGTAAAGATTTTATTTTAATAAAACAAGGGCAAAAAGGTTTCTAATTTTGGCCACAATACTTCTACAAACATCCAAACCATGAAAATTCCAAATGAGATCACCTTTTAGGGTTCTAGCCCTAATTTCTCCAAGGGTGATCAATTAACCAACCATGGTCAAACTTTGGTTATGCTATTATTGACCCACTTATGAAAAGGTGGGAATAATTAGATTATTTAATCATTTTCATAGTTAGAGGGAAAGGTGAAATATTATGTCAAATAAAAATCAAAACTCATGTATCAATCACATGCTTACACATTTTCCTAGCCAAAGTAAACTCGAGTGTAAGAAGCCATCATGCCATAAATTATTATAATAGGAATTATTTTATGCATATAGTCCAAAGAAAATAAATGACAATGGCCCTTTTTCATGCACACATGCTGGCAACATGCTTTTTGTAGATCATCTTAAAATAGCTTTTGAAAATACCTTAATATTTTGAAAGAACCTCGCACACCTTCATGCGAGAGGATTAAAAGTGTCAAATCAGTTAGACTGAGACTATAATTGAAAGGGAGTGATACTTTTTCCTCAATGTACAACATGTTATTTTAGTCCTTTTTATTTATTTTTCATTAGAAAGGCTAAAATTATCATGCAAGTGGGAGTTTAGACTTGAGTCTATTTTTAGGAAAAATTTGGTGAGTATTTGTTATATATTTGTGTGCCTTGGTAAAACACATGAGGACTTTTTATGGAATATATTGCTGGAGATTTTTCTCCTAAATTTTCCCTTATATGAGAACAGTTAATTTACCTTTTCAAGAAATTTACTGATGAGTGTATTTTTACTTATTCTTGTGAACTTGTTTTCCCTCAATTCGTTAAGATTTGCTTAGGATATTTTACCTTGCTACAACTGGGTGTTGTATTGATTTTACTATGAAATTTATGCCTTGTTATTGTGATAAATCCCTTAGCATAATAATGTTTACCTTGAGATTATAACCAACCTACTAGGTCATGTTCTCATTCCATTAATTCACATCATATTTTACATGTATCTCTATCCATCCCTCACAAAATTTGATGTATCACCCCATTTTTACTAGTTTATTATTCATTCTCTTAGCCTCAACCCCACATATCTAGTTTAGGGATGCTTCAAAGAAGGAACTAACATTATTAATCCCAGAGATTCACCTCCCAATAGGAAAACCAACATCCCGTGACTTCTTTCAATAATATCTATAGAAGTTAGGGAGAAGCAAAGTTACAAACCTATCACCCCTCAACATAGGTTCACTAATCGGAGATAACCATTTCAACCGACAAGGTTGAGTAGAGAGGAACTTCTTATTTACATTAATGTATATTTTCTCAAGCATTGCTACTCTTGAAAATATTACAATGCTAGTTATAGTAGGTTAATTCATTATTTCTATTTAAATAATATGCTCATGCAAACTTGTAGTTTTCATATCAATAAGTGCATTTCGTTCACATTATCTAAGTTCTTTTCCCAACTTTAGGTTTTTAGTTCGGAAAGGTAATTTTCGAGAAAAGGGAAAAAAAATTGTTTTGGGATTTTACTCCATGCCCAATGTATGAGATTAAGACATTGGTCTTAAAGCTAGCATGTAGTTTTACCCTTCCTAATCGCCAAAAATGTTGATATTTCTCACACATGTGCAAGAGGTAAATTTTAACTGTGGTTTGTTAGATTGAAGTGATTAGTATAAGGGTCCTAACTATGGACAAAAGGAAGTGAAGTTCTAATGTGCTGGTTTTAGAGTGTCATCCTTCTACCTAAGGTGTCTCTCCATATCAAATCTTAGTCATGATCATGTATCAACCCCCTTAGGAACCGATGCAAGATCTTGACACAGATGGGAGAGACATGATAGATGGAAGGTCGACAGCCCAAAACTTGAAAAGGGATAGTCCATTTAAGGGGATTAAGTAGGCTCTCCTTATATTTTATTCACTTTATGTTTGAATCAATTACATTGAGTTCATTAATTATGATTAAGTGAAAATTTTGTTGTGTTCATGAGTTGCAAAGAATTCATTAAACATCATGTTAATGAAAAATAATGATAAAACAAGTAATTATATCTCATTAAAGTAATATTTTTCATTTATTTCACAAATTAAAAGTATAAGCCGTGGGAATAAATATGAACATCAAGTACATAAATGAAATTAAACATATGTACAATTATGAATAATGGAGGAAATAAATCTATTATATCTAGTATTAGATAGATTTCAAACAATTATACTTTTTGACCTTGTTGCTCCTTTTCTTCATCTCCATCATTTGTTGCCTCAAACCCGAAAGGGGAAATGTCAAATGTTAGAGCTCTAGATTTCATTCCTACTTTATTCATAGATTCAAAGGGGCGGACTTTCATAAATTGAACTTGAAAAATAGAATTATAGAAAGGAATTACTTGAGAAGAATATCAATTTCGAAAACATGTCATAGGAAGAAATCTATAATAAAAGAAAAGCATTTGGATTTAACTTTTTCTAACTATTCCTTGAGTGTGCAGTGTACAAGTAACTCATGGTAAAATATGAAATTTAAAGTACATGTTTGTAATAATTTGTTTCAAGCACATTAATAAAGACCAATTCTACAATCTTTGAGTGAAAGATAAATTAAATATTTGAGCTCAAAAGATTCACAAGACATCCACCCAAGGAATATACACTCCAAAATACATTTCAAATTGAAATTTTGATTAAAAATTTACTTGCATACAATGAATCATCTTCAAGAATGATTGAAGATGGAGCAGAGTATATTTTAAATAACTATGTGTGTTGTAGGCATTGAAAAGAATTACACAAAATAGTCATGTCTTACCACAACAATGCTAAAAGATCTCTCATCAACACCAATAAGAAATGATTTATAAATAGTATAAGAAATAACATCAAAGCATGTATGTATCATCGGAAAATTCAAGCACGTTATGAGAATGTAATTACCCAAAATGAAGGACAACTTCTCATAAGCTATTCATTTAATTTGATGTTACTTTTTGAAATCATTAACAACCTTTGAATTACTTTTTAGGACAATATATCATTACAAATCATAGGTTGTAATGCACCAAGAATACAAACATCAAATGAAAGAGTATAACAATGGAGAAAAAATACTCGAACCTTGACCAATTCAAGCACAAACTGCCACATCTAAGCATTCATCAAGTTATACTATTCATTACTATACACTTTACAAAGTAACTATTCTCCGGGAAACAAATATCTTCATGCATTAGCTTGTGATAGGACATTTCAGGATAGAAATTTCTAGATTTAAAATATATTTGAGCATTACATGAAGATGATTGAAAGAATCCAACACTAAAGAATTGAAATGCAATTCCATTCACATGATGCAAGGAACGAATTTATAGGAAAAGTACAAGTGATATCATGCTTGCAAGAATTGGGTGACATGCTTTCTGAGAGAATTATGAAACAAATGAACTCAAGAAGGTATAGGTAGTGAAAAACAAACTTCATTCATGATTATACAAGAGGTAAAATTTTCAAAAATAAAATATGCAAGTCTACTTTGTCTCTTTTGCATGAAAAGGATAAAATACACAACTATATAAGTTTCAAGCAAGGAGCAATGTGTAGATGTGAAGTGAGCTAAGTAAGCATACAATTTTTCAATTCAACAAGTTTATGCTAGGTCTATAAATCCTCAAGGTATAGCTAGTATTTCAGAATGCTTTAAAATGGATTACATAAATGAATCCCAATTTTAAGTTGTGAACCTCATTCTCATGACAAAGTTCCTCGAGAGCTCCGGTTTATTTAATATTTTAAGAAAATGCGTGATTAAGGAAACATCTTTAAGACAAATCATGTAATAGGAAAAGTGAATGCATCCATACAGAAAAATATTTTCAGGTTTGTAAACATCCATTGCATGATATGATTTTTCAAAAGCATGATAGCCATCTACACTTTTTGAGGAAAAGCTAAAACTTAAGGTATTAATGAAAAGTGAATTAAAAATTTCAATTCTAGATCCTAATTGTTTACATTATGCTTCTTCAAATTATTTGCGAAAGAATCCATAGGTTACAAAAAAAAAAACAAGTAGTTCTAAAATAATAACAAATCTCAAAGCTTCCAATGTAAAAATTTATATATCCAAACCTAGATCCAACAAAGGGTTTCATAGAATTAATGATGTAAAGCTGAGGTTTTTGTAATAAATAACAAAGCTCAAAACTTCTCCATGACGGCTAAATCCAAGCCTATAAAACAAAGATTATAAATGCACAACTCAAAAAAAATTAATTTTCAAGAGTCATAGTTGATATCAAATGTGAAAAAGGGGAAAACAACGACATTTAAAGGCATTAATGGCGGTTAAGGAGTGGACAGAATGACAATCTCTCAAAAAAAATGTGAACCCTTTTTTGTAGCCATAAGCATAACCCAGTAGCAAGGAAAGTCGAGCCATCATGACAGAGCCAAATATAGAAAATAAAAATCTCCTTATCTTAATCCACAAAGCTTTGGATATTCTAGGAAACTCACCCATAATAGTTCCCACAAAGAATGCGGGAAAACACCAACAAGATTCTTAGGTCATAAATAACAATAAATCAATAGGGTTTGAATTATTTCAATGATGCAAATGTGTCTAGAACAACAAATTAAATACAAGGACCATTCAAAGGTACAAAACTAATAACTCAAAACAATGGTGAAACCCTCACCTAAAATTGATTTGCATGATAGAAGTAACAAGTTCCAAACACTTGAAACAAAGCTATAGCCAGCCGAAAAATTGTGACTCATCAAAAACATAGCTCATCCCATATAATGGGGACCCATTAAAATAAAATTTCAAATTAGAATAAATGAAGAATATAAACACAACTAGCAAAACATTTCCAAACATATACAACCAAGGAAGATCTACAAAGGAACTTACCATTTCTTTTCATGGCCGTTAGTGATTGTTAATGAGAAAACCCAAATAGAACACAAACCATTGAATATGAGCTCCGGGTAGAGGTAAGACTCATATTTTAAAATATTTATTCAACTTTGAAGTTGTTGTAATTGAAACTATGCAAACTCATGTGACCCTATCTTTCTTCAAAGATAAAGACACATCGAAAAACAAATAAATAAATGTCAGAGCTTACCATAAATGAAGCATAGTTCATGACTTAGTTGGGTTAAGACATATACCAAAACCAAAGAAAATTTAACCCCACATATGAAGTCGCGAGGTCTATGGAAAGGTACATCTTTCGAGCTCCAAAGCAGGGTATACTATAGGAAAACAACAAGGCTTTCAACCCTCACGGATATTCCTCAAGACCAATCTTAAATATTCAAAATAGAATCAATTGCGGTATCCCTTTAAGTGAAAAATGAAAGAAAAAAGAGGTTTGAGGCTCATCTCTAGTGGCCACAGAAGAAAAAAAAATGTCCTTGGAAAAATATTACTTGAATGGCCAAAACCTTTTATTCAAATAATGAATAACTAGAGGTAGAGCGAAGAATAAAACACCCATAAATAGGATAAACCATCATCCACGAGTTGGCCACAAAACCATCTAAAAATATCCTAGAAAGATCAAAATCATAACAATTACGTCCGGAAGGAAATTTTGACAGAGTTTACTGCAATGTGGTATCACAACACCCCCCAAATGAGGAAGTTTATGGACTAAGGCATTTGACATGATTGCATAACATGGAGTTGTTGTGAAGTGTGGAATCTTATGAATCGAAAAATCTCTTGAGAAGGTTGGTTCTTACTCCTAACCTACAGCTACAAACTACTCTAAGTATAGACAAATCACCGACTAATCCTAATCTAATGCTTCCAAGGGGACATGGAAAGAAGGATTGCATGAAAGAAACCTACACTATGAGTGGTGATACACCAAGAAAGGAGTGTTAATCACTCTTCCCAACCCTGAAAAATGGAGAAAGGGTGAATCTTGAGGAGGTTGGAAAAATGCAACACAAACCCAAGTTTCACCAATGTATTAAGGGAAGGCTAGACAACTACAACACAAACCCAAAATACAAAAAATCTTCATTCCTGATAAACAAAAACACCGATATCTTGCAATAAGTATGAAATATGCATAGAACACCTTGTTGCAATGAGAGGTAAGAGAGACACAAAAATCATGTAAAAGATAAAACAACTAACAAAAAACATAATTTTTATTGCTCATGAAGTATACACGATATCATTGCGTGTGGGAGAAAGGCATAAATCCATTACGGTGTTTGGAGGAAGGATTAGAGCCCCAAGAGTAAATGGGGTGCATGGTAGTAGAAATATCAATCACTGCACATGCAAACCCCTTACAATTTATAGAGGAAGAAAATGAGGAGAGAGAGAGAAAGAATAAATTCAAAAATGCACTCCCATCTCTTGAAAAATCAATCATTGTCCTTGTGGGAGTGATGGGAAAGTCTTCCAAGCCCATACTCCATTGTACCTTGCTTATTTGGGAGAAAAGAATCCCACACCACTCCTCTAAAATGGAAGACTTTAATTTCACATTTTTAAATACATGTTGTGTAGAGAAACTGAGTACTTTCAAAAAAGTCCTATTTTGTGCAAATTCAAGCTTCCAATTCAAAAATATGGCCATCTGAAGATGAGGGTGCCATACTATAATAAAAACGAGTGGTTAGATCTATTTTTCATACTTCAAAATTACATCACATCCTCCAAAATCTAAAATTTTAGACTTTCGTGGATTCGGGACATTGGAAATTTGCACTTTAGAGATCATTGTTACTATTCATCGATCTAAGTTCATGAAACCTCTGAAATGTTTAAACCACGAATTATGAAATTTGGACTTCAAGTTTCAGACCTTTAGGATTTAGGGGTTCATTGTTTGCGTTTCGGGGTTTTGGGACTTTGGGTTTCAAGGTTTTGGGAATTCAGGTTTTGGGGTTAGATTATCTACTTGGCACATGAAACCTCAAAAATTCTAAAAGCCCAAAGTATGAATTTCGACTTCAAGTTTTTAGACTTTGTCTACTCATTTTTCCTCACTTATTTCTACTTTGAGTCCTTGATTTCACATTTGACCTACCTCACAAGGACCCCACCTCTGAAGTTTGAATTTTGGAATTTGGATCTTCTTCATTCCTTGAATTCCTCTGCAAATGTGCTCGACTTGCCTAACCTATTCTAAAAATATTGAAGTGTGATCTCCTGGCTGAATTGATCCTTATATTTTCCTAAGTGCAAGGTCACATATGTCCAATTTCATTTGAGGGGAAAAATTGTATAACATTTTACCTATTTCGAAGAGATATCAATGCTAACTATGAAATTATTAGGTAAATTTTTCTTTTACCCATTCATGTCAAGCATGGATTTTGTGAGTACATACATTGCAAAGCAAAGTAGGAAAACCTAACTCAACCCTAATCAAAGCAAGGATAGGGTTGATTATTTTGTTTAAAAAAAAGAACCTTATGATTATTTTGAAGCCCTCATGGGCTCTTTAATAGCTCAAAGTGCCAAAATCATAATTCAAGGTGTTGACCTTCAGGAACCAAGATGCATATATAGATGAAGGGGTAATTATTAAAGCTTTAGCATGGGTCTAGAATCCCTTCATGTTGAAAATAAAACATATGACCCCTTTATTATTGTTGGTAGTGATTATGTGCCAAGAAAATAAGAATAATTATTAGTTTATGCATGTGATCAAGAACAATAAAAAATCACCTTTTGGCACATATGGAAGATCAAACAAGAAGAAAAACTATCATACACATGCTTTAGGACTTACTTTTTGAGATAAGTCCAAGAGTATATTTTGTTTAATTATTCACATAAAATACCTTGAACTTTATAAAAAGCATCATACCCTTTCATGCATAGTTTAAAAGAAGTCAAATCAGTTTGACTAAGAAGGAGAGGGTTATTTTTGCCTTTTGTAAATCATATACTTTTAGTCCTTTTGTTAACTATTTATGATAAAGGCTAATAATATAATGAATGATTGAGTTTAGAATAAAGTATGTTTTTAGGGTATGTGGGTGAATAATTTATATATATTATGCACCTTAGAAAATAATAAGGGGAGGAATTTTTATGTAACAGTGTGCTGGAGATTTTTCACCATGATTTTCCCTTATATGAGAACTAGTCGATTTACCTTTCCGAAATTTGCATGTAGTGTTTTTTTAGTTCTTCTTGTGAACTTGTTTTCCTTGAATTTGTTAAGCTTTTCTTAAGCTATTTTACCTTGCTACAATTAGGTGTTGTATTGATTTTAGTGTGTAATTTCTTCCTTGTTATTGTGAGAAATCCCTTAGCATAACAATTTTTTCCTTGAGATTAACAACAACCTACTAGATCATGTCTTGTTCAATTAATTCACATCATATTGTGCATGTTTATCTTTGAATCCTTCATAAACTTTGGTTTATCAACCCATTTTACTATTTTATTATTCATTCTCTTATCCTCAACCACACAGATCTAGTTTAGGGATACTCTAAAGAAGGAACCAACCTTATTAATCCTAGAGATTCACCTCACAATAGGGAAACCCACATGCCTATGAGGTGTTTCAATTGTATCTGCAGAAGTGAGGGAGAAAAAAGTTACAAATCTATCACCCCTCAAAACAAGTACACTTCTAATGTATAAAACATCTCACATTGCCTCATGTGTGTAATACATGACCTTATTCAAGTAGAAGAAAAAGTTGACATTTTCTTGTATTGTAATTTCCTTTTATTTTAGTGTTCTTTTCATTTTTTTATGTTTTTATTTCTTCTAGTTTTTGTTTTTCATTTCATGTATTCTCTTTGTTTTTTATATTTTTATCTATGATCATTTTTCCATTTGGCTCCATGGCCCAATGACAAGAAAGTTTATAAATTTTAGGTTACTTCCTTTTCACTATTACGAACCTAAAAACAATTCCCATTTAGAGGTACTGTTATTATAATTTTTTTATATTATAATAAAATTTGGGTAACCTATGAAAATTTTCATCCTTGAGGGCAATAGAAATTTTCCCATAATTTTGAAAATATAAAAAAAAATAGACTCATCAACAAAATTTAAGAGATTTGTAATTTTTCAAGATCTCCATGCATATTTTCATATCATATCTTTGAGTGCATCCCAAACCCCAAAACTCGACACACTATAGTATTTTGGTTTTGGGATTTGGTGAAATCAGAAAAGTTAACCAAAAACTAATGCTAAATGTTATATATTTTCGAACACGAAAAAACTCAAGTGTTTTGTGTTTTTAATACTTGCGTGACATCAAAATACGTGATGATATTAAAAAAATTTTGTTAATGATTTTTCTTAACCTAAACCCTGAAGGTCCTTTTTATTGGGTTTTCAAGGGTGAGAATCATTGAAACATATTGTTACCAAATAATTATTCTTGTAAATTAAACTCTAATCCCTAAAATGCATGTACCCCTTTATCTCGGGTTTTGAATCCAATAACATATAAGTAAATCATGAAATGTGTGGTCGAATTCCCAAACCTGGGTCAAATCTTTAATTTACAAATCATATTTAGTCCCACACATGTCATCTAACTTGTAATTAATACAAATTTTCTTATGTCTATAGGATTTTCCATGTCATTTAACCTTCTATGATTTTTTTTTTTTTTTAATTTGAATACTTGGTTTCACCTTTACACTCCCGAAAACAATTTTCTTGGCATTTCTTACACTATTTTTTGTTTATTTTTAAGATCTTCTAATTTATCATTAAGTGTAAAATTTATAATGGTATCTTATATGTTTTTGAGTTTTTTTTTCACTTTTTTTTCATTATCCTTCTTGCATCTTCTCATTAAAATTTTATTTCCTTGTTTCTTCTTTTTCTAAGTGAAATTGATGGTTTTTCCTCTCTTTATTTTTATGTGTTAGAAGAAGAATTTTTCATTCCTTGAACACATGTTTTGATTGTATATCATGTTTTTTACCAAGAAGGATATGTTTAAAACCTCAACATGAAATTCTCAAGATTCTATACCTATCATTCGTGATGGGAAACCGAACTCAATAATTCGGAACTTAGGGAGTGAAAAAAATGTTTTATAGTCTAAATTATTTGTGTTAGACATTGCAGGTTGTTAAAAATCAAGATTTTCAAGCTTGGTTTGTCATATTTCATGTAGTACAAAACATCAAGAATGTCCCACTCACTCTGTCTATTTTCTTGACGTGCTTAACAAAGAGGAAAAATCGACAAAGGATTTTTGAATTTATGGTGTGTAAATAAAGTTGGAAGTTCTATTTATTATTTTATAGTATTCAAAGTAGATATTAGAACAAGATATTCAATTTAATTCCTTAATGCATGAATCAAGGAAAGGAAAAAACAAGGAAAATCATCCAAAGAATAAAAATAAATGAAATGCATGTATCGAATGGTTTTCCCCTTTCAAACATCTATTCAAATATTGGTATCGAGAGATACATATTTGGGCCAGATAAACATGGATGAAATCTTAAAATGAGTCAAGATCCCCTCCAAGACACCATGCATGTATTGCCTCTATGATAGTGTAATGTAGCCAAACCTTAAACACACACTCAATACACTTTGTAACTACCTTGAACTCAAAGAAAATAAATTAGTTCAGTAATTATTGAATAAGGAAATAAAATTCATCTGAAAAAATAAAACAACCCCCAACTCAAGTTTCAATGAAAAATCCAACTAATTTTAGTTAAATCTACTCTAGGTGGTGAAGTTTACTATTTTTAGTAGTTTACTAGAACTCATTATTCTTAGAAAGTTTGCATACTTATTCCCATGAGTAAAATAATTACCACTTATTTAATACATGAATAAATTATATGACTTACGAAATTTCTAGCACGCTATGCATGCAAAAACACTAAAAATAGCTAATTCCTTAAAATTAGAAAAAAAAAATTGAAACTTAAATCCTAATTTTTGTCCCCTAGATGGTGGATTTTCGCCCAAAAATTGTGAAATTTTTCTCCAACTAGAATATCTTCTTGAGAGGTGATTTTTATTAATAATAAAAGTTGCTTAAAAAAACAACTGACTCAAACGGATACCCAAATCAAAAGTTATAATCATTTTATGTTTTTGCTAAAAATAGTACATCATTCTCCCTACTTGAAAAAAATGCAGCTCCTACTAGTTTTCTTCTTAAAATTTCTTCCATTTATCTTTATGAAACATCTTAAGCTCCAAATCTATGTCCCATGTGTTGTCTTATTATTCCAATCCTTTACAATGTACAAAATATTTACTATATTGTCTATGTAAAGTGTTCACGATTTTCTTGTCTAAGATTTGATCGAATTCTTCTTTCTTTTTCACTAGAACCTCATGCCTCCAATCTACTAATTTTTTAATAACATACCCTTGTTTACTATCTCCATGAAAATAATATAAATATGAAACATTAAATACTAGAGAAATATCAAAATTTCTGGCAATTCTACCTTATAAGTATTATCATTTATCTTTTTAATGATCTTTCAGAACCAATCTTCTTGTACATCAGTTTGTTTTAGGTTCCTTTTGGAATTTACTTTCAAGGTATACCATAACCAATTTAACAAATATAAAAACATTTCTCCATCTGCACATTTTCTATTTCCTTATACTTATCAATAATATTCTACATCTTCTTCTCGCACTTCATCATGGAATAGTTGTATATGTTCTACAAATTCTTCTACATCATCACCGACTCTACCATCAATTGTTAGCTACACCAAATATCTTTGGATTACTCCCATAAACAATATAAATTGTTAAATTTCATGTGGATGTATTTACTAATTTATTATAAGAAAATTCAAATTGTGGAAATACTAAGTCACATTATTTTGGCTTTTCTCCAACTATGCACCCTAACAAGTTACCCAAACTTCTATTTACCACCTCTATTTTCCCATCAATCTGAGGATGATGCAAAATTCTGAACTATAGCTTAGCTCCCAACTTCTTCCATAAAGTCCTACAGAAATTAATTAAGAACCTTGTATCCCTATATAAATTAATAGTTTTTGGAACACCATGCAACCTAACAACTTCTCTGAAAAACAAATATCATTTTTTTGTTGCATAACTAGATTTATTATAGGAATTAAAATTAACCATCTTAAAGAACCTATCGACAACCAAAAAAAATTGAGTCATTACCTCATTGTGTGTTTGGTAATCACAAAATAAAATCCATACTCAAGTATGTCCATGGTCCTTTGGGAACAAGCCATGGCATATACAACCCTATATTTTGTGCATGTCCTTTTGAGACTTGGGAAATTCTACACTTTTCTACATATTTCACCACCTCTTTTCATCTTTGGCCAATAGTATTTCTCTTCTACCAAATCTATAGTCTTATCCTATCAAAAGTGCCCAACCAATCCTCAACAATGCAACTTATTCACTATATTCTCTCTTATAGACCCAACTAAAATACATAGTTGTCGTACCTTAAATAGATAGTCATCCCATAAAAGGTACTCATTGTAGACATCACCTGCATTTCTGACAATGTACTAATTAACCTTTTAAAAATATGTTTGAAATTGGAATCAAAGAAATACAAATCCTTTATTGCTTCAGAACTAACTACCTCATTCTCCATTATTGTAAATAGAGTCGTACACCTACCAATCCATATGTAACATGGTTCCATTCTCATAATTCATGCTTTAAAGAAAAGGTATAAACCTGAAAAATGATACCCACTTTGCATGCCTACTATTCAACTTCTTTTGTGTATTCACATACTTGAGGCAATGTGGTCTTTAAATAACACAAACTCCTTAGGCAATAAGTAATGCCTCCAATGCCTCAATGCTTGTACAATTGCATAAAATTCCCTATCATAAGAACAATAGCTATTTCTCACCTCATTTAATTTCTAACTAAAAAATTATTGGATTCTGCCTTGACTTACGACAACACCAAGACTCACATGTGACACGTAATAATCAACCTCGAACACTTTATCAAAATTTGGTACTACCAAAATATGTGCTTCTCTCACCTTAATCTTCAAGAACTTAAAGCTATCCTCAACTGCCTTTATCCACAAAAACTCCCTTCCTTGTGTACAATCTGTTATAGGTGTTCTAATAATGCTAAAAAAATGTAAAACATTTAATTAAATTTTACTAAACCATGATTTCTTCTTACCTCTGTTATACTCTGTGGAGTAGGCCATTCAAAAATTTCCTTTATCTATTCTCGAGTCCATGGGTACTCCATATCCTAAACTAATAAAAACCAATAATACCAAACTCTCTTGCATAAATGTGCAATTCTTCAAATATGAATAGATGTTATCTTTCCTTAACACTTCAAATATCACCCTTATATCCCTCAAATGTTCTTCTTTATTTTTGTTGAAAACCAATATATCATCAAAATAAAACACAAAAACTTAGCATTTTACTCTCGTAGAATAGTTTTCATCGACCTCATAAAAGTTCTAGGTGAAATAGATAACCCGAATGGTATCACCAACCACTCTTATAATTGGTCCCCTATCTTTAATGTTGTTTTCCACTCATATACTTCAAGATCAATCTTAGTGAAACATTTGTATCTAGCAAGTACATTTATCATATCATCAAGGAGAGGCATTGGTAACCTATACTTGACTATAATTTTATTGATTTCTCTTCTATCTCCACACATTCTCCATGTTCCATCCTTCTTTAGAATTAATAAGTTTGGAGTTGCACATGGACTCATGATCTCCATTACTACACCCTTTCTCACAAGATCTTTCGCTTGCTCATCCAATTTTGCATGTAATGTCAGGCTCATCCTATAAGTTTCTTGATTTGGGAGTGAAGACCTTGGGATCAAATTTATATGGCGTTGAATATCTCTTTTGGGTGGTAACCCATCTGGTAGTTCATTAGGAATAACATCATAAAATTATTCTATTAATTTTGATGTCTATACTTGGTATTTGTGCACTTTCATATTCATCTTTATTTGTCACTAGTGCATAACAAAATCTTGTTTCCTTTACCTCTTTTACAATATATTTTTAGAAATCATATTTCTAGCCTTCTTCTTTTCCTCAACAGGTATAAAACTACTATTTTCTATGCTTTAAAAAATTATAGGTATGCTTTCCCCTGTCATGAATTACTTTGTTATCAAATTGACATGGTATGCCTAATAACATATCACATGCATCCATAGTAATAACATCATGCCAAATCTCTTCCTTATAAATTTTTACAATAGAAAAATGATCAATAGTAACTTCAGTAACCTTCTAAAACCATTCAATACAATAAGGGTTAGTATTCTTCTCATAATCCAGGTCTAGTTTCTCAACCATATCATATAAAACCATGTTCTCACATGTAACACCATCAGTAATAAAATTACAAACCTTTATCCATGAGGTAAATCTTGTTCTGAAAATATTTGTATGTATCAATGCGCCCCCTTGATCTCCTTTCTTGTAGAAATCATCTTCCTTCGATCACCGGATTTTATTCCACATATTTTGGAATTTCTAGGTCATGTTCTTCTTCTTGTTGTTCAAATTTAGTAAGATTTAATTTAGGAGGATCTTCTTTCCTCTTGTCATGTGTATAAACATTTGGGCATTCAAATTCCCTATGTCCCTCTTCACCACATTTGTACCAAACAAATGGTCTCTATGGAGCATGCCCCAAGGAAATCCTCTACCTCTTTGTTTATTTGGGAGATCTTGTCATTTATATTTTTTCTATTCCACTCCACAAGGTTATTATTCTCTACCTTGACTAAAAAAATCATCTATAAAAGGAGGATGATGCCCCTATTCATCCTAGGTGATGTCCTAAAACTTTGTAAGTTTTTTTTTCTTTAGCTTTTAAATCTAGTTGATAGGAATCCTACATGCTCTTAATCTTGTGCCTACATACCTCATTGTAAATAAAAAAATATAATCTATTTACATACCTTGTAACCATTTATTCCTCAATTTGTAAATCTCATCTATGTATTCTTGCATGGTGTGTAAGTAATGTATGAGATTTTGAAACCTCATGTAAAGGCTTTGTGCATAATCCACATGGAGAAAATTTTCTTTTAGATTCTTCTCCATCTTACTCTAGGTCCTAATCCTTTCTTTCCCATTCCTTGAAATAAATTTTTAGGTGATCCCACCATAACATAGCATGATATTTTAATTTTATGCATGTAAATTTTACCTTCCTTTCCTGTAACATATCACTCTACTCAAAAACATCTCCCATAGTAGTCAACCAGTCTATCATCTCCTCTTATTTTAGACTACCTCCATATGATGAAACATCAACTATTATCCCATCATTCTTTCCTTATAATGTTTGAAGCATCCTTTCATAAAAGCTAAGGGTGGTCCTTTTTCTTCCTCATCTTCACAAACTTATTCTTCATACTTTCATCCCCACCTTGATTTCTTCTTTGGGCTATAATTGTAGCAAGCTCAACAACTTGCCTCTATGATAGTGGATGACATGTGGAATTGAGTCAAGAGCCCCTATAAGGCACTTTGTGGATGTAATTCATCTATGATAATGGATTACCTCTTACTACAAGCATCCTTGTACCATCACAATCTTAAAATTCCTCATCAAGGTAGCTATTCTTTATGATATTTACTTGTATGTTTGTGAAAAATCGGACGGGAGTAGTGATCCTCCTAGACATTAAACACATTGTGGAAATTATAAAGATATCATGCCCAATGAATATGTATATACATATATTAATAAGGATCAATATTCTTGCGATTTAAATGTAACAACTTAAATTAAGAAGTTGAATAAGGGATATTTTATGAAACCAAACACCGTAGTAACTAGATTCCTAAAGACGAGGCTTATGAGTAATTTCATCTCAAAAGTTAATGACATCATAACACTCTTAAGAATATATTTTGGTTACCCTAAAGTTAAAGAATTCCAAGAATGGATATACCAATTCCTCACTATCATGATGATGAATTAACAATTCTTTAGATAATGTGAGTTCATCGGTGACACCGTACATAAGAAAATAGGAGAGGGACATACAATAAAGAGATTGTACCTGATGTCATATGTCACAAATGACATAGGTGGTATGAGAATATACCCTATCTTAAACTCATAGGGTACAAGGTGTTTAGATTATGACTACAATTTCAACCCTTGTCTTTGAAGCAATGTCTACATCAATTTTGAAAGTTGAATGATGCTTTCTTTTAGAACATCATATTCATGTTAGAAAAATAATTCATATGTTTTTTCAATGAAAAAATACCTTCCTATGTGTCGGTGCATGACTATGGTCATGAATGTTGTATCTCATTGGTGGTGTATTTTCCTCCAGTTCCCACTATCACATATATCTAAGTTAGAGGATTCTAGGATTCTATGTATTTATTTACAAGATATCTTGAAGTAATAAATGGATTTTGATGGAACTGTGTAGGCAATTTTAGGATATTTGTAAGTTTTAACAAAGAAAAATAAGGCAAGTATTAATTTCCCAATCTCGATTAGTCTGGAACACTTGTACATCATTGACTCCAGAAAATAACATCACAAGCCGAGATACAAGGCGTGGTCCTAAAATATTTTCATCTCGAGGATTAAATTTTATTATATAGGAAAAAAAAAAATCCTTTGAAATCTATGATTTCATGTGCCCAAACTCAAGGATGTATGGATTAATTGCAATTATTAATTTTCCATATAATAAAAAAATATTCTATTCGGCTAACTCTTAATGAAACGACTAAATATAATAAATTACATTTATTCATCAAGAAATATTAGATGATGGGGAATTATTAGACCGTATCTATGACCAAATGAAATTTGAAAATATATATTTTCCTCCAATTGATCAAGGTTGATCAAATAAATTACATCTATTAAGGAACGACCTATTTTGATTTGTATTCAAACCAACCTCAAGCTCTTGTAACTAAATATTTACCTTAAAGACTCCAAAATTCTAGAGGTCAATACAAATGTTCCATCGAAGGAGGGTACTTCTAAAAATGTAAGGATAAAGGAGAGGTAATTACTAAGAAAATTAGAACAAATATTGTTTGTAACAATGTAATCTCTTCTCCTTCCTCCATTTCTCTTCCCACCATTGTAAACATGGATTCTTCTTCTCCTTAGCGGGTTTAAGGATCGTTAATCAACACCATGGCTTCTCATTCCCTTCACATTTATTCCCTCCTCATCAGCCATGCACTCTATCCTATAATGCTAAACCCATATGTATCAATTCATACCTCATTTTCTCCCGATGATTCATCTCCTCTTTATTTTTTATCTCCTCTAACTTCTCAATCATTACTAATAATGGATATGTAGAAGAATGAAATCAAACAACAATAATTATTCCCTTTGTATTATTCAATGTATAAATATAAAAATATGTAAGAGTTACAAATCCTCCCATAATAATCTCCCAAATTCCTATATTAGTGAGTTGGTTCATAAACCAAATCTCATGTAAAAAAAAATGTATTATATGTCAAAGCACTAATGTAAATTTTGAACATTCCCCCCTTAGTGTGAATGTGCAATAAAAAAACAATAACAATTTATTCTATAGATTTTTCTCATGTGCATGCTCATGATCTAGTTGGCTCTTCGGGATGACCAACAACCCGAACCACAATATTTTTCCAAGGTTAGCCAACAACTGCGAAGGATGGTTTTACAAGACAACCAAACACCAAAATATACATATAGTTTTACAGGATAACCAACAACCAAATTATCATGATGTTACTTTTCCTTGTACTTTTATGTTTTCCACTATATTTTCACATCATAGAATAATGTAGTAATTTATTGCTCACCAATACAAATATAGAATATGAAGAAAAGGAAATGGAACATTGAGACCAAGATCCGTCCTTTAATGTAAAATTTCCACTTATTCACGCAAATCAAGAACTCCTAAATCATATTGTGCATGTGACGCCTACATTGAAACAACCCACTTGAGACCCAAGAACAACCTAGGATTAGTTAGGAAAATTATGGAATAATTTTTTTTTGTTTAGAAGAGTCTACAACCAAGTTACAAGACAATAGTTGTCATTAACAAGTTCCAAATCAATTATAATACACTAGAATGTACTTCTCTTTTGTTAACATATATTACAGGTCACAAGGTAAAAAATTTAGGGTTAGAAGGTTCAATTAGGTTCGAGAGGGTAATTCCTCACCATACCCACTCTCTAACAGGATTAAAGGTTCAACTAATTTTTCTCAAAATTAACATATTCTAAATTTCTCTAAATCATTCCCATTAGATAGGAAATCTCCTCACCTTTCCAATGATATAAATAAGTCCTCAAAACACATATTTTTCAAGGTATGGGCGGCAGGCGCCTTAGGGTGAATTTTTTTCCAAGAGCGGGCCTATGGGCCTGGGGAGAAAATTTGCCCAAAGGGCAGATCTCTGAGGTCATGGGAGACTTTTGGAAAATTTCCCACGTGGGGGTGAAAAACAACCTTTGTGCTCGCGGGTCCACAAGGGACACGTGGCACCTCTTAAGCCAAAGAGGGAAAGGCGAGCCATGGGAACAATTAGGAAATTTCCTACACGGGGTGAGAAACCCACTTTACACCCGTGCTCTTACGAGTCCATCAAGGAAATGTGGCACCTCCAAATCCATGTGGGGAAAATGAGGTGGCGGGGATAAAAGGGTAAAATCCACCTGTGTCTCCGCTAACGCTTCGCAATGCCACATGACAGCACTTGATTGGCTACGGGGTAGTAGGGAAACTGAGGAAATTTTTCCCAAAATTTTCCAAAAATGCTGAAGGTAAAAGAAACCAACTCCTCTGTTATTTCCTCATGATTCCATGTGGAAGTTCCGATTAGACATGGGTCATGGGGTAGTGTGGAAAATTTTGAAAATTTTCCAATTTTTTTTTCAAGCGCTAAGTTAAAAAGTGATCCTCTCCTCTGCCAACACCTCATGGTGCCATGTGGCAACCTCTGATTGGCTATCGGTTAGTAGGGAGGTGAGGAAAATTTGGAAAAAAAATTCAAAAAATTTATGAAGCTCTAAGGGAAAAATTTGGGGTGTGGGCTCAAGGATATTTTTCCATTTTTTAATTTTTTTTTTATGCTAAGTGAAGAAAAACTTCAGAAGGACATAACTTTTGATAGAGAGTTTGGTTTTGGGAAAATGAGGACTTTCTAGAAATATCTCAACATTCTCTTTGGAAAGGATTCATTCAATTATGATTTTGGTAAATTTTAAGGGGTCAAGTTTTCGAAAAACACCTACAGGTTTTTACATTTCAAATTGGTAAATTTTAACTTATAATTTCTTTTCAATTTGTTCTTGTTCCTCTTTCAACATGTCAAATAGGCATGGAGAATTACTCTTAGGTATATTTAATATAATTTTGTGAATTAGATCCATGTGATTGAATTACAATTCTAAATTTTACAATTTTGCCAGCAAAACGACTTTGAAAGCTTTGAACTCTATTTTACCAGGTTTTGGAGGATTTCCTTTAAGTATATTTGTCTAATTGGATTCATTTAGGGAAAAATACTTCATTTTCATCGTTTATTTTTTTATTTCAATGTTGTAGGTTCGTTCTATGCATTTTGGATTAAATAATTGTCAATTTGAAAATGTAAGACAAAGATCAAATTTTAAAAGGTCTATTTTCCATTTTCTTCTTCCAAGCATTGTAATGTGTTCCAATCCTAATCCAATGCATTTATTTAATTCAAACCAACTTTTCAAAACTAAGATACATCTCTGAATTCTAATTTTCACATATTTCAAAAGGCGAGTATTACACATTCCTTTATACCCATTTCTTCCATACAAAATGAGATTTCAATTACATTTAAGAGATTAGATTCCATACCACGGGGTAATTTGAGGAAGTTAATACATCATTCATTGATTCCAAAAGAAAAATTTGTAACATCCTAATTTTATTTCTTTCCAAAAATCATATATTATATACTGAATATAATAATACATTTTCTTCTCACGTATTTCACTTTTCCACTTCCCAAATAGGAATTTCATAGTGCATGTTAAACACATATTTCCAATGGAAATAATATCATATGAACAAGGAAAACACTTCCATTAATTCAATGAAACTCCTACAACCTCCTGTCCATTTGATTTCAAAATACAACATACAAATTACGTATCATTCTTTCCAATAAAGAATATAGAATATAACTCTTTTACATTTGAAATTTCAAGTTTCATTATCAATAAAAAGTATCTTTCCATTAAAATTGATACATAGATCATCTGCTTCAAGTGGGAAAGGGGCTACAATAAGATTTCAATTCACAAGGGCCTCACAAAATGTCTTTTTCCTTGCTCCGTAACAACAACATGCCTATTTTTCATTCTTCCAAATTGTGATCACAACAAAAGTAGGGAAAGCTAATGCTCTCCACCCAAAAATACATCCAATGAAGAGGAGAAGCCATCCTTCTTCATTGGCCCCGAGCCCCAACCATAATGCAATAAAAGATGTGATCCAACTCATGGCAACAACAGGCTTCCACAAAACACATAAGCAATAATTTCTTACAACTACATTAAAACATGAAAAACAATACTAAGGTTTCATCAAGCAAGCCAAAGGAGAAATAAAATATGGGGATTCTTCTTATGTCTCCCAAAAGTGGAAATGGTATCACTACTCCGAATTAAAAACTCACCAAAATTTAGCATATATAAGAACCTTGACATTCTTTATGCCTCCGCCATTACCCCTTATTCCTCACATTTCCTTATGCCTCCCTAACCTCTTGTGGTACCCCATAATGAGTAAAGAAATGCAAGCTATTTATTTGTAAGGTGGAATGCAAATCCCAACTCCCTCCACCCTTATACCTCCCTAAAACACACTTGTTCCTCCCAAAAATAAATACCATAGCCATCTCCTACACCATTCCTAGGAAATCTACCCAAGAACCCACAAACATGCCAAAAACATTCACACATTAACATTTTCATAAACAAAAAAGCATTTCAAGAGTCAAGCTCCTACCTCTCCATGATGGAGTTGTTCCAAGTTCCAAAACAACAAGCTTTATCCCAAGGAAAGCAATCAAAAACAACCTAGCACAAGCATGAAAAAATCTTCCAAAAACTTCTTCAATGCAAGAGCTCCAAAATAGAAAAGAATTCACCCAAGAATGTATTCTCTAAAGTGAAGCTACCTAAAACAAAGAAAGGAGTTCGAATTTTATAGAAGAGAGAAGAGAAGAGGATGAGGTGGATCCATGTAGGATGCCACATCACACATCCTCAACACAAACCCCCAAAGTCAACTTCATTCTCCAATGCACAATAAATAGGTGGGTGAATAATATGACTATTTACTTACACACTCAAATCCAACCCACACACCAAAGAACTGAAATTAAATCATGTAAGAAAAGTTCAATTAAAACCTATAATTAACTTCTAAAAAGGCATTATAAAAGTCAAATTTCAACTCTCCAACCATAGTTTGGTTGGTAAATAAATTTAAGAGGTATGGGACAAGTTTAACTTGTCCCACAAGGCTCCAAAATATACCTCCAAGGATAAATTTGAATTTCCGAGAAGTCGGAGTGTTTCACACTCAAAAATTTAACTTACACATCACTTACATATTACTTACATATTATTAACTCATTCTTAAAACAATTTAAATCATAACCAAAAACCATATTAATTACCTTCTTATGACATATTTTATTTAATTAATATTAACAACATGATTACCCACAATATTAATACAACATTTAATAAATAAAGAAAGGGGAAAATGCATCACACAATAAACACATACAACATTAAACAAAAGTGTCAAATAAATAAATACACATAACCCCTTGGTCACATTGAAAGGTGATCCCCATGGAAATCCCTAACACACACAAACACACACAAACAAATACTAGTTACCATGGTGACCTTGTTGAATTCATCTAGAATTCCAATGTGGTTGGTCTTCAATCCACCGATGTTTGTTGTGATATTTTAACCTACAAAACACAAATACCTCATTCAACCTCGTGGCCGTATCAGCATATCAAAAATAATATAAATATAACTCCCAAAATCATCTAGATATATGAATCACAACAACATAAAAGCAATCTAACCATATCATTTACGGTTTATCAACAACTATATCATCATCCAATAATTTCCATTTCTAGGTCCACTCACAATACTTGAATATCACATGTCCAAACAACATCCATTATAGAAGCATGTCAAATTGTATATCATCATCAACATATAAAATGTCTCTAATAATCATCATACATCATAACTGAATCTAGTCAACAATAATCCCGATCTAACATCTAACATCATACTATAATAAAGTCCATAATCATGTCCATAACATAATCAATAGTATCATGATTAGTATCAAAAAGGTGTAAAAGGGAAGTGGGCACTACATCACACAATTGAAAATGGAACTCTTAAAAAGAAGTACAATGAAATAAAAATGGAAAGAAAAATCACACCACAAAATGCTACCATAGCTTAGTACGGCCTCATCGATGACGAGTGACGAGAGGTCACCGATTGATCTCCAGCCTCTTGTGTCTCCATCCTCTAGTAGATGATGTTTCTTACTCAGAAAATATGATCATGTAGCTCAATAATTCCCACATTGTTTATTATTCGTTCCACAATGTGAAATAATTTATTTTCCGGATGTCGAGTAACACCAAAAATGTATCAGAAGGAATTTGTTTTCATTATTTTTATGACATATTTGACAAATAAAACAACAAAAACATTTGAATCTCATATTTAACTATACACAATATGTTCGATGACAATGATGATCAAGTTTTAAATTATAACAACACGCAACTTAATGTAATTAAAAACTCAAAATAATATATGAGAAATTGCAACAAACCCTTTATATTGGGAATCAATGAGTAACAAACCATATTAAGAGTTATTTAAACAAATGTATACTTAGACTATAAAATTAATGTGATGACATATGATACTATTAGGAGGAGGAGACAATAAATATCGGGTTAAAAAAAACATACGAAGAGATTACTATAAACTATAATGAACATTATAGACCTTAATACCCTAATCACTAAAGTAGAATGACTCGACCCATAATAACAACTTAGAGTAAGCCAAATTTTGACAATAGACTAGAGATAAAAGCAAACAAACTTCTAGTAATATTTTTTGCATGACCTACACTAGCTATTTTAACATAGAAAATTCACATGCACAACTAATTTTTCACACGCGGAGAAGAGAATATCGGTATGTCGTATGTTGGTAACCAATTTAATGATTCACATGCCTATTCAACAAAAAAATTGACATGTACTTTTAATATTTGAAAGAGAACAAAAGAATTCATTACCCGACTATGGTTCCGAGACAAGTTGAGTTTAGAATGCCGATGGGATTAGTTATCTTCTTCCTCCAAGAAAAATGACTAGCTCAAATCAAGAGGATCCCTTGTAGTTCTACCTTATTGATATGAGGGACTTGAGTCTTTGTATCATTCATGGAGGTGATGAACTTGCCATAGTTTGCAAAGTCAAGAAAAGGATCCAAATACATAACAGGTCTTTGAGCTTGGAAAAAAAAATCCACATCACCGAATGGGGGATGAAATTAAAAACTTGTTATACATCTATTGCCCTATACAAAGACATCAACTGGGAAGAGTTATATCTTTAACATGATGAAAATTCATAATAACATGAGTGAAGAAGATACTGACTAATGCAGATCAAATGCCAATATAAGTTCTCTCGATGAATGCAAATCAAGCCCAATCTAGAACAGAGTAAGCGAAATAAAGATGAAAAGATATTAAGTTTTTTTATATCATAAGCTTGATAACTCTCCAAAAGAAAAATCATGTTAAAAAATTGAGATATGAATCCGTAACATACATAGGTCTACCAACACTTGCTAGAAAATAAGAAATGTCTCAAGACTAACTTGTTGACATAGATATAAATAATTAATTGATTTTTTTCCCAACTCTTGGAGAAACTCAAATTTCATGGCATTGCTCCTTTTCATTCTACTAAATTCATTATGCTCAAGATGACTATCACTCGATACTAAATAATGGAGCTATAACATAATTAAATCACATAACAATAATTATTTCCTCTGTATTATTCGAAAGTAGCAATATAGAAACATATAGGAGTAAAAATTATATATTTGAGGATGTTTCTTTAACTCCTCCCGAGAATAATCTCCCCAAATTTCTATATTCTTGAGTTGGTTTATAAACCAAATCTCACATACACCAATATGTTATTATATGTGAGTACTAATCTAAATTCCTCACAAAAATCCATTTGGTCACCAACTCCACCACTCTTACTTTCTCTCTACCTTTTTCATATCCTCTGTTTCATTCATGGCACATGTGTTTTCATCCATTTCCACTCTTTTGACGTGAGTATGTCTTTCTATAGGATCTCCTTAGTCAACTCAGGCTTCATTCACTATTTAGTAACATTTATTCTATGATCTCTTCTCCTACTCCCTCTTCAATTGTTACTCGAGCTATTTTCTCCACTCTTTCCCCCTTGGTGTCCACATTACTCACTTCCTTAGGTACCTTTTTTATGATCACATATCCTCGGTATAAAAATCCTCTACCAGTCCCATCTTGAATGGAAAGATAGAACCCTAAAAAAAAGGACTAAGGTTGTCCTCATAGAATCCTTTCATTTTAATATGCTAGCTCTCACTCCCTCCCGTGCATCCAGAAAATCCATAAAACTCTCCCATATAACCATTTATTATAAAGGGGAGAAGTTTTTTGAGATTTTGATGCCCGCTACTGATTAGAGAAAGGAAAAAATAACAATTTTTTTTTTAGATAACCAACGTGGCACTAGGAAAATTTACCCTGAAGGATAGAAACACATCTAAATGTCAATTTGGACCACCTATTCAATAAACTCAAAGACAACAAGGCATGTCGAAGACAATATAAAAGATAAAGTAATGAAACTAAGAGTATTGTTTAAGGTCACAAAAGCAACTCCAATCTCTTCTCTTCTTGTAAAATTTTTGATGAATAGTCTATATATGATGTAGAGAATATCTCAAAAAATGGTTGAGCTATTAACAAATGCTTTGAAAGGCTTCTTTTTTATTATAGAAGATTAATGAGGATGTTGTTAAAATCCATAATGATATTAAGAGAGAAATAAATAATTTATTAAATTAATGATGAACCCGATGAAGAATGCAACAATTAGGACCTCACTTTTGAAGCCATGTCACGAGCTTTAAAAATGGGATGATTACAGATCTAGTGCAAGAAGTAAAAAAATATATAGAGGAATTTTACTTGAATTTTACAAGGCTATCGAATTCTAAGTTCAAGTCTTGCAAGCGAGAAAGACATAATTTGCAAAAATAATTAGAAGAGGGAATTTATGCCACCTACGATATTAGTGATGAATTCGCTAAAGTGTCTTGCCAAATACGAGATGAATATCTGAATATGTTTCCTATAGATGATATCTCTAATGAATTCAAAGATTTGGTATAAAAGGACTCTAAAGTAGAAAACAGTTCTAATTTATAATCATTTGATAAACTAATTATGTATTAAATTTTTGATTAATTTTACCGAAATCCTCACAGGACATCAAATTATTTGAAGAAAACTGATCAACATACTTGACACATGTGATGTACTATATCATCCTTCTTGAGGGATGAATGAGAAAGAAGTACATGAAATAATTCAAATTTACACACATATCATGAAAAAGAAGCTGATCGAAAGCGAGAGATGTTTAGTTGAGGATAATTCGTTTTCTCTAATTCTCATCAAACATGTAATTTTTTAGGATGTTAGGCCATCATTTTGGTTAACATGTTAAGCTGCTTCATTTTATACAAGAAGTGGTAAAAATGGAATTAATGTATATAGTTTATTAATATTTTGGGGTGCTACCACTCCCTTTCTTCAATCTTCATTTTATCTATCAATGTAGAATGTGTTTTTATAGTATTAACAAATAGTTTTTTGAAAGGGACTACACCCTTGTAAAATAGGTCTCAAAATCTAGATTTTAGAGATTCAGCATTTCAAAAAGAGATCTAAATTTAGAATTAACAAATCATCCCAACAACAGAAAGCATTCTACTAAGATCAAAACCTATAACAATAAACTCTACATATAAATAACAACTAATAGAAAATAACTTCACAACAACAATAACTACTTAGCAGGCAAAAGCACAAAAGGTCTACAACCTATATGTAGTAATGAAATCACACAATAGTACATGTCTCATCCCTTGTCGAGATAATGAAAGGTTTAAATTTAGTGTATCCCATCTTTTCCTATCCACCACCTTCCATTCCTCATTTCCATCTTCCACGGAGTTTAGAAGAACAATTTCAAATGACTTGATAGAGATGTCACCGTCAAGATTATTAATGTAAAATGTGTTAGTATTGTAAAGGACAAGATTATTAATAGAGTAAGAGAATTTTATAATTTATTGTGAAAATAATTTTATGGAATTGTGAATAGAAGAAAAATATTTTTTTCCAATCTTTTATTACAAGGAATTAAAGAGACATATTAAAATTTTTATGTTGATTGTTATCTCTTTGATTAATTTCTTGTTCTCAATTTTGATTTATTATATTGTCCTCTAAATTGATGTTTATTTCTCTTAAGATACAATTTCAGTTTAGCATTATTTTATCTCATGTTAGTATCTTCAAATCTACATTTTCCAATGTAGAAAGTGTTTATTGACTATTGTTTGTTTCTACCTTTCATGTGGTGCCTGTATAAAGGAATAAATTAATTAATTAAATAAAATTATAAAAAAAAAGGAGTGAATTGAATGCGTTTGGTGGCGTGAGGAAGCGAGTGTTAGGGTCTAATTCCGTGTGGTAGATGGGCATCCTAAGGGTCATTCGAACCTATCATTTTTCCTTCCACAACAATACAAGCATTTGATTTTTGGCAAAGGCATTAACCACACTTTGAAAAATGGGTTAACATTAAAAATTTGGCAAGATAATTGGATAGTTGCAGCAACTTATAAGCAATAAGTTAAATAGAACACATTGGAATTATGTTAGGAAGGGATCTCTCTCTAATAAATTCACTAAATTCACATCCAAAGTGGAGGTTAATGAAGTGTCGCACATAGAGATTAATCTATAATCCCAATATCGCCTATTTTTCTTTATATAAATCATTGATCTAGATCCACAACTACTACTCGAATCATCTTCAAATGTCTTGAATGGGAATGAGGCATCCTCTTTCCATTGTTATTCATTGTATGCAGAGAATAAAGAAGATTGAGGATAGGGATGTGATTCCTTCATCTGGCTATATAGATTTTTCTTGTTCTTGGTGCAGGAACACTTCCTTTCGACACTCTTTTCATTAAGACCTTCTTCATCATGTCAAGCATCTTGTTGAGGAACTATTGGATTTATGGCATCATTCTTGTTTGCACACTACTTTTTTATCAATTAAATTAGATTTATATCTGAAGTGCATACATTTAGCCAATGAGGTCGACTCAAGGCCTCTTGTATGTGATCTATTTAGAAAGTTTCGACATAATGGTAAGGGTTTTATCTTGTTTTATGTTCTCAAAAGGGTATGAGTATGAATTAAGTGATAGAAATTTTAATAGATGTTGTGTTTTAAAGTTCCTTGGTTAACACGGATACAAAATATCGAATACATTAAGCTACATGGTCCTATTATAAGCTACTCAAGATCTAATAACATTGGGTTGTAACATTATCCCTTAAAGGATAGCCCTCAATTTTGAAACCATTTTCTACTTGTGTGTTATCAAAGAATAACTTCACCAAGTTGTCTAGTAGTTAGAGCTTAAGTTTCTCACTTTGGTATCAAAGAAAAATATGAATCAATGAAGGAGCATTCATTGAACAAGGGTTTAGGTATTATTGATTTTCTCAAGACCAAAATGTTTTTGTCACCGGTGCAACAAGATTCCTTATAAATATGGTGATTGAGAAAAAATTAAGGACTCAACCAAAAGTTGGAAAACTATTTCTTATTATCAAGGAAAAGGATTCAAAGGCTACATGCCTCAAGCTCAAGAATGAAATAATTTTTTTTATGTTATTTATATGTTTGAGATATATTTATGGACATCATTACAAGGAGTTTGTACTATTAAAACTAGTTGCAGTTGGTGGAGATGTTTCACTAGAAAATCTTGAAATTCAATCAAATGTGGTTGTGACCTTGTACAACATGTAGATATTATTTTTAAAGTTTGCATTTGATACATCATCTGATGCAAGGTATGATGTTTCCTTAGAGATAAATACGAAAGAACCATATAGGGCCATTAAATTTGGAAGAAGTTAAAGGAATATTTAACTCTATTTAAACCTATGTACATCATATGTTAATGGGCTAAGACATGGTAGAATGGATGAAAACTGATTTCAAATGGGAGAAATCTCATCCAAATAGTTAGAATATGCTCCGGTTTATAAAATAATAGATGAATTTGAATTAGCCAAATCAACTCTTGTAACACCCTCAAAATTTTCCCCGCATGAAACCCAAGAACAACATAGGACAAGATACAAAATTATGGATTTGAGATATAGTTTTCCCATTAATGTTTCTAAGTCAGTTATATTTACGAATAAATTTTTTCCCCATGATAACAAAATATTAAAACCCACATTCTACTTTAATGAACATAATTACACCAAACATGGTTAATTTCTTCCTAAGTGTTATTTTAATAAACGATTTAATTCCACTATAGTTAAATATTCCATATTTAAATTTAAAGGATAAAAGGGGCCAAAATAAATAAATACCCAAGATATTCAATTCCACAAGGTTTAAAAAATTAACAAGGCCCCCATTTGACATGGAGTTAGAATAATAAACATTTATTTACGCCATAAAGTGACCCCTTAAAAAGTCAACCCATGTATTTTGGAATTAAAACATTTAAATTTACATTCAAATGCCACTCACCCTCTCATCACCTAGCTTTTGTAGGGATGAATATCATCCTTAGATGGATTCATTTAAGGCCCTTGGATAAGGAAAACCCTCTAACCCTAAGTTTCCTTATGAAAGGCTTCTTTCTCTCTTTCTTTTGCAGGTTGTTGGAGAAGGATGGGGAAACCATTTGAGGCCCTCTCAATACTTTTTATATGATTACTTGATTCATTTATTTCCATATTTGTTTAAACCCTTATTTATGGATTTTTATGCATTTGTTTATTTTGTTTTATTTCATTTCCATATTGTTTTCCCAAATGGGCTTGTTGGTATTTTCCTATATATATATATATATATATATATATATATTAGAGGATAAAAAAATATAGTTCTTACATATATATACTTGGAAGAGAGGTAAATATACATATATGTATGTGTGTGTGTGTGTGTGTGTGTGTGTGTGTGTCTATGGCATTCATTTAAAATTTCATTTTAAAAGGAACCCAAAATGAAATTGTTTGGGGAAAAAATATTAATATTTATACACACACACACACACACACACATTTGATTAAGGGTTTGGCTACATCAAGATAATACAGTTTGTAGGAGGAGGGAGGACCGTGTATGCGCATGGGGGTAGAGAAGCACATTTATTTGGGTGTTTAATTTTTATGTGGGAGGGGATTCCACAAAACCCACCTCAACCATTCCTTTGAACAAACTACGTACCCACTGTTGTGGCTAAGCAAGCCTAAACCAAACTTTAATAATATAGTCTCCTTTTGATCCACATGTGCTTCGTTGTATAATATATATATATATATATATATATATATATATATATATATATATAATTTTAAATATATTGGTATAGAAAAATTACTATTAATATCAATATTATTGTGAATAGGTCATATTGTTTCTATTGTTTATAGTATTAACAATTCTATTTTTATACTTAGAATTTCTATTAAAATTTTGATAATATTTTGTTGAGAAGTCTAAAATCAAATCAATTTTCACTTGTTGCTACTTTAATTTAAATGGGAATTAAAATTAACTCTCTAGTAATTCTATAGTGAATTTGACATACTCATAATGAAGCTATGGTCTAAGTTATAATAAGCAATTTCTTTACTCCACTAGATTTAGGTATTTAACTTATTGGTTGAACATGTATAAGACAATTAAAATTTGAGTTATTTCCATCTAAACATACATAGTTTAAAATTTATTTCATCCACTATATGAGAATGAACAAATGCAACCTATTTCACTACATGCCTTTTGAGTATTATAAAGAAATTAAATATGTCTTCATACAAATTTCCTACATTCTACAAGAGATTTTCAACAATATTTCCAATGATTTTTATACAACAAGAGCAACACACTAAATGAAGGTTACCATTCCACTAAAAGAGAACAAGCTATTTTCCAATCACATTTTTGTGAGAAAATAAATCAACTACAATGGAAACAAATTGTTTTCCCTTTTAACCTCATTCCAATTACAACAACTAGCTTTACTACAACAAATATTTATTTATTTTATAAAATATAATTCAATGTTTGTGACTAATAATCAATTCAAATTTTCCTCAAAATATTAATACAATATCTTCCACTTAAAGTGGAAAAACTTACAAGAATGGAATCTAAAAGGAATACAATATTATAAGTATTCTACCCTAAGTGGGAACGATGAGGAGGTTTTCTCACAAGGAAACATTTCTTGAGGACACCAACAATGCTCCATGTTTCACATCACTAAAAAGAGAGCTCAAGCATGCTTCATTTGATCAAAACAAAAAAGGGGAAGAGGCAACACTCTCCACCCAACCAAGAATTCCATTGAGGAGAATAAGCCATTCTCCTCACTGGCTCTTGAGTCCCAACAACATTACAATGGAAAAATTACTCAAATCATGGAAAAACAAAAAGCTTCCACATTGCAATACAATATTTTACAACTATATGAAAACAAAAACAATAAAAATACAATTGTAAGAAGGAAAGCAAAAAATACACAAGGCTTCAACATGCAAAAGCCCAAGGAGCAAGATCTATTGGGAGGTCACTTATGCCTCCTAATACGAAATATGTGCCCAACTTAAAACCATCCAATAAACATATCAAAACCCCTACAAACTCTTATGCCTCCCTCAAGAACCTCTTATGCCTTCCACATTCTCTTATGCCTCCCTACAATATCTTATGGCTCCCTCATAAAAATAGACCAAGTAATAAATGCAAGTAATTTCTTGTCCAAGGTTGGGCACCCAGTACAACTACCTCCAAAACATTAAATGACCTCTTATTCCTCCCCACATGTAAGATACCCATAGTCCCCTCCTATACTAGAGTTACGAAATCTATCCAAGCACCCAACACGCATACCAAAACACTAAAAACATGAACATATACACAATATAAAAGAAAATATTTTACAAGAGTGTAGCTCCTACCATTCCACAAGAGAGCTTGATCGAAGAGTCCTAATCCAAGATTATTTAATCCCAAAAAATCATAAAGAATCTCCAAAAAATCCACAAGAACTCCAAAATCCTCTACTCTCAAAAAATGCAAGAGAAAAAAGAACTAAGTAACCCGTAAACAAGCAAACAAACTTGAATAACTAGAAAAGGGAGAGAGGAGGGTGAGGTAGCTCCATGTAGGATGCCATATCACTCATCCTCCACACCACATCACAAGTAAAACCTCAATCCACAATTCACCATCAATTTATGGGTGAGATGAATGAAAATTTACTTACACACACAATCCAAGCCCACACCCCTAAGGAAAAATTTAATTACATGAAAGAAAGTGCTATAAAATTTTACCTTTTTGTATTGCCAAAACATAATGGGGTCTATTTTTGACCCCTTAACCCATAGGTAGGGTTGGTATAGCAATTTAAGAGGTGTGGGAAAATTTTAACTTGTCCCACAAGCCTCCAAAATTGGCCCTTAAGGACAAATTCGAATTTCCATGAAGGGGTAGAGTGTACAACACTCAAGATCACAAGCACTCAACTTACAACACATAACCCAAGAGCCATCTAATCTAATAAATGAAATCCTTTTGACCCATCCATAATTAATTTAGTAAAAAGATTAATTTACTAATCTAGACACAAATCAAGTAATTAATAAAAGGAGAATACATCACTATAAAATCACATATTAAAATCAAATAAAGGAAACTAATAAAAGAGATAACACACAACCCCTTGGTCACAATTGGAGGTGATCCCCCCTATGGGGACCCCCTAGCAACAATACAAACACACACACATAACAAAAATACATGTTGTCATGATGACCCTTGTTGGATTCATTTAGGATTCCAAAGTGGTTAGTCTCCATCCCCTCATTGTTTTTGTGACATGTTTACTGTAAAAAACGTAACACCTCCTTTGGCCTTAGGGGTGCATCAAAATATCCAAAAGAAAATATACAATATAAATCCACAATCATCTATATATGAATCAAAACATCATCTAGGAAAGTAACAATATCATTTACAATTTCTAAAAACATCTCGATTCTACATCTCATCAATATCGATATGATCAAAAGATTAGTTCAATTTTTAAGGTATAATCAAAATTAAGAAAGTATCACAAGTCGAAATATATATAACCATGTCAACAACATATCATTATCAATATAATTTTTCTCTAATAGTCCACATACATCATACTAAGAATCAAACAAACAATAGTTCAAATTATCTCTAACATATAACATTATGTTAAGTCAAAAACCTACAATAATATCCATAAGTATAGCTGATAGTATTAGAAATTAATAATAAAAAGTGTCAAAGGGAAGTGGGCACTAAATCCCCTCCCGTTAGACTCGACTTCCTCCTGGAAGTCACTGAAATATGTGTGGAAAATGGACTCGTAGCAATATAGCATACTCCCATGTAGCCACAATCTCATCATATATGTCCCACTGGACTCAAACTTGGTAAGTCTCTCTACCATGAAGGCCCAAGGTCTTGCGTTCTAAAATACATACAAGATTCACCATCACCTTCCCTTGATATTGTACTTATAATGATGTCCAATCTAACACATGAGAACGATATGTAATATATCTCCTAAGTACATAAACATGAAACACATTGTGGATGGGAGACAAGATAGGTTGCAATGCTGACGATAAGCCAAAGGGAATATATGATCCAAGATCTCAAAGGGACACACAATTCTAGGAGTAAGCTTAGAAAATTTTCCATAATGGATAAGGCTCTTATGTGGTCTTACATGAAGAAATACCTTCGTTCCCACCTCATAACTATGATCTATCTTATGCTTATCCACTTACTTCTTCCTATCATGCACCTCCTATAATATTTGATTGATCATAACAACTTGTTGATCCATGTCCCGTAGTAAAGCTGGCCTAAGAGAAACCCTATTGTCTAACCATTCCCAACTAAGAGGTGTCTTGCACTCTCTTCCATAAATTTTGTGAAAAGAAGCCATGCCTATCGAACTCAAGAAGCTATTATTGTATGAAAAATCCATCGAGTACAACTAATCCTCCCATGATCCATCTTGACTTATGATCCGTGATGTACATTCTAAGCATGTCCTCAAAAATATGATTCATTCGCTCACTTGTCCATTTGTCTTAGGGTGATAAGTTGTGCTGAAATTGATCTTCATTCTAAGGGCATAAAATATAGTAGTCCAAAAGTGTGAGGTGTACAAAGGGTTGTGGTTATAGATAATCTTCCACAAAATCCATGCAACTCGACAATATCATCAAGATATACCCGTGCCTTTGCACTAGCTATGTAGGTATTCTTCATCAAAGAAAAATTAGTCACTTTCATCAATTTATCCATCGTGACTATGATGGCGTCGTGGTGGTATATCGACATTGGTAACCCAATTATAAAGTCCATCAAAATGGTGTCCCATTTCCACTCCAAAGATAGCATGAAGAAAGAGAAGGCCGGTTGGATACTAATGCTCGGCATTCAGCTTCGACACTCTAAACAATGTGACACAAACTAAGCCACATCTCTCTCGAAGTCCCCTCCAATGGTACAACTGTCTCAAGCTGGCATGTATCTTCTTCACCCTAGGATGGGCTGAATAGGGTACATGATGAGCCTCTCTAAAAATGTCCTATCTCAAGCCTCCATCTCTAAGAGCATATATCAAACATTTATGTCGAGAAGGCCATATCCCTCCATTAAAAATCCATCAAACATCTCCTAAAGGGGTCTCGAGACTCAATCTCTACTCTGACTACAAGGTAGAAGATTTTGTAAGGAAGCTACTACAAAATCCTTCTCTATAAATCAGACTTCCACCGACGTGGCCATAACCACATGTATTCATCTACTCGGGGTGTCAGTAACCACATTATACTTCCCCTTCACATGCTCTATCTCCATTTCATACTCATAAAGAAACTCCATCCAATGCTGCTGAAAAGCATTTAGATTGGGATGATCAAGATTTGGGGAAGACATAAGTGATCGAGTCTTGATTATAAATCTCTAGCAAATATGGAAGTGTATCCATCAAACTAAGGTGTGTAAAATCTGCTGCAAGGTCAAGGTCATGAGATGGATAATCGAGCTCATAATCCTTGAGTTTTGAGACTCAAAATAAAATAATCTTCCCTCATGTATGAACACACCTCCAAGTCTTGCTAAAGAAGCATCTGTAAAATGAAGAACTCACCCGAGGATCGACACTACAATAATAGGCATTGTTGTGAGATATTCCATCGGTGTACATAAGGCCTACTCACATCTCTCTAACAATACAAACTTCATCCCTTTACTGCTAAAGGGAAGTGATGGAGTGCACAACCTAAGAGAAGTCCTACACCAATATCTTGTAGTATCCTAACAACCCCATGAAGATGTGCACCTTAGTAAAACTAGTGGGTGTTGGTCAATCCAAAATAACTCAAATCTTAGAAGGATTAATTGTGATACCTTCCCTAGAAATTATGTGGCCCAAATATTTCACCTCCTTCTCGAAAGAACGCACACTTCTCCGGTGCACGTAAAGATGTTGCTCACAAAGACACCAAGTACTTGCGAAGGAGCTCCTCATACATACATGATTAAATTAGAATTTCATCGAGAAAATGAGCAAAAAGCAATCCAAGATTGTCTTGAACACCCCATTCATCAAGCTCATGAATATTACAGGGGCATTCGCTCGGACAAAAGGCACTACAAAGAAATCATAGTGGCCATATCTTGTATGGAGGAGGTCTTACGAATATCTACTAGATGATCCTCAACCGATGATAACCTCACTTAAGATCTATCTTGGAGAAAATTATGTCCCCCTTCATTTGATCAAATAAATCATGAATGCACAGAATGTAGGAATAAATGAATAAGACTTCCCCTTTTTATAATTGTTTTGTATGGTTATGCGGTTGTAACTGCTAACTAGTTTTGTAACCATCTTTTCATAATAAATACCCAGACACACAACCCATTTGAACAGTGTGCATTCCGGTTTCTCTTCATTCCATCTTTGTACATTCTATTCTTTCTTTTCCTTTCTCTCTCCGCATATTCTAACAGTGGTATCAGAGCGTGGGGCAAGCATAGAGAGGAAGAGAGATATTTTCGTGACAGTCCCATTAGGGCACGTGAAAGAAATCAAAACTTTTCGTGAAGCTCGAAAACGAATCATAGACTTCCGCATTCATCTTTGTCATTACCAGCGATCTGAAGATAAAATAGAGGCGCAAGGGCATAACGAAGACTGAAGAAAAATCGCGGGTTTTTCATTGACGGATTTCAGAAACGACAGCATAGAAAAATCTGCAGTCGGAAATCAAGGGCGCGCCATTAGGGCACGAAAAATCACGCTGTACAGTCGCGAATCAGAAGAATACACTCATGTTTTCTTTTAAAAAAAAGTCACAAAAATACAATCGCGAATGCAGACACGAATGGCACGTTTTTCAGGAAATTAACAGTATTTTCGAGCACGAAAATACAGTCGCGATTTGCGCTAATATGCTGCATTTTACAGTCACGAATTGCTAGGGCACAAATATTTTTCAAAGACACAGAAGCAAAAAGACTCCTGCGCTAGGGCACGGAACTGTGCAACTGGTATTTTATTTTATTTTATTTATTCATTGCCAAAATACGCAGTTGTATTTATTCTATTAAAATGGAAATGCCCATAGAAAAATATTCTGGTCTAAATTTTCATACATGGAGAGTGAAAATACAAATGCAACTTATGAATAAAAATTTGTGGGACATTGTAAACAAGAAAGAGATGCATCAAAATTGTTAGAATGGCAAAGAAGAGATGATAGACTTAAAGCTATTATTGGCCTTGCTCTCTCTCGAATATGAAATTCATCATGTAGACCTAGAAAAATCATCGAAGGACATTTGGGATACTCTAAATAAATTATTTGGAGCGAAAGCAGTCAATGCCAAATTTTCCCTGAAACTTCAGTTATATAGGTTCAAAATGGATGACGAGTCTCTCTATGTCAAGCCACATCAATAATCTAAGGTCCTTGATCAGATAACTAGTAGAAGTGAAAGCTGCAATTGAGGATGAAGATGCTAATGCTATCCTATTAAATAGTTTGTATTCAAAATATAGCAATGTAGTTTTTACTCTCAGTCAAATTCAATCTCAATCTCTGGATGATATGATAACAGCTCTTCTAGCTGAGGAAAAATGAACTACAGAGGATGCAGAAGGTCATTCCTAGCAAGAAAGTGCATTCTATTCTAGAACCAGAAAATATCATAGAAGATCAGATAAGTCAGAGATTGAATGTCATTATTGTAGGAAAAGAGGTCACACAGCATGGGATTGTCGTGTTCGAGCCAATGATGTGCTCAAGGGTAAAGTCATATCAAATACAGCCAATATAGCCATGGTTGAAGACCCACCGGATGCAGAAGGTAGTGAGGACAGTGACGAATACGTGCTATAAAGATGCTCTAAACTTTGAAGGCAAGAAAGGATATAGGGTAGATGAAGCTCGGTATGGATGGTTTCTCAGATAGTTCGGGAGACTGTGGATCTTGGGAATTATACCCTCACAAGGGTCATGAGACAACTTGATGGAGCTTATGGATTGCTCGGTATGGATGGTCATCCAATAATTCGAGAGATCTGTGATTTGGGAGTTCGGCGAGGTGGAATTCGGGAACTCGGGAATTCAGCTCGGGAGCTACACCTTTACAAAGGTCAAGAAGTAACTTGATGGAGCCCTATCCTATCATAGTATTGCTTTCAAAGTGATAGTGTTTGAAGATAACGTAGTTCTATTTTGTTAGATTGTTTGTTTTTGAGTTATGTAGGGTAAGTCTTAAGAGGGGGTGTAGGAATAAATGAATAAGACTTGCCCTTTTTATAATTGTTTTGTATGGTTATGTGGTTGTAACCACTAACTAGTTTTGTAACCGTCTTTGCATAATAAATACCCTGGACACACAACCCATTTGAATAGAGTGCATTTCGGTTTCTCTTCATTCCATCTTTTTACATTCTATTTTTTCTTTTTCCTTTCTCTCTCCACATATTCTAACATAGAAGGGGGTAATGATTCTTAATTGTTACTTTTTCAAGTGGTGGTAATCAATACACAACCAAAAATATCCATCCTTATTCTTTGCAAAGTCACTAGTGTACCCTAAGGGCACACACTAGGGTGAATTAGGCCTTTCTCAAGAAGGCCCTCAAGCTCAACTTGAGATCATAAATCTCGGGGGTGTTCATCCGATAAGGTGCTCATGAGATAGGATTTGTGCCAGGAACCAAATCTATGTGATAATTTATCTCACATGGGGAGGTAAGCTCGGTAGCTCCCCAGAAAGACATCAGAAAATTATCTCAAGATGGGATGGTCATCAAGGGATGGCCCACAAGACTCATCCTCGATCTCACTAACTCGTAATATCATACATCTTTCAACCTCATCGCACATACCGCTTGAGCAACATATTAGAGATGGTGTGAATGAAAACATGCCTCCTAACTCATGCTATGACTAACTCAACTCCTAGATCATCTGTACATGATATAGTCTTATGGTAACAATCCACTTTGGCTCGGTGTGTGACAACCAGCTCTTTCCCAAAATGACTCCATACGAACCCAATGGAAGAATACAAAGATCTGAGGTAGTGATGAAGGGTCTCAAATCCATTACACACTCCTTAACTAAGGATTCTACAGAAATTTTGGCTCCAGAAGCCATTTCAATGTCGCAACTAAGCCCCTGCCTAACAACCACTATCCTACAATGCTCTACTAAGGATGGTGCAATAAAAGAATCAAATGAACTAGAATCAAACTAAATGGAGGTAGGAATACCACCAATGCTACCTAGCATCTCTATCACGGTACTCTAATGCTTATCTAAATGTTCTCAACCACTTTGCATAGATCTAATGGCTGCGCTCCCACGTGGCAACAATAGGCTTTGAAATTTGTGTCTTACTCTTGTTAGTAGGGTTCTGTGGGCATTCTCTCCAAGGATGTCCAACAATGCCACAACCATAACAACTGCTTGGTCCTCTCCAATGAGATGCAACACTAGCCTTTACTCTGAGGTCTATTGTGTGGATCCTAATGATCCGTCATGGACTACCGAGGTATCTACTTATGAGATCCTGCTTTGAATAAGCTCTTGGTGCATCATGCATCTTAATGGGACCCTAGGAGGAGGACCGATACTCGTCTCCCTCCCCGTGTCCAATCTCAATGGAGGTCTGTAAGGTGAGTGGGTCTGATGTTACTACTACTACTGCTATTGAGGTGGCTACTTTTTTGGCCTGAAAGAAGACTATAATGAACCATGTCCACCACAATGAGGAGAAGATGACCCCCTCAATCTATTATCATATATTTGTTGGATGTGGCTTCGAACTCTATCCCCGACCTCTTGCATCTTTATTTGTGTCTCCTCTACAATATAGGCCTTCTCCACGGCCTCTGCTAAGGTCTGTGGGTAGTGAATGCACACCACACCACCCAAATCAAAAATTCATGTCTTTGATGAACCTGTCAATCTGTACCTTCTCATCCTGCATGCAGTCAACATACTGGAGTGGGCCCAAAAATTGCTTCTCATACTATGCTACACACATATATGCCTAACTGAGGTCATGAAACTCATCTATCCTTAGCTAAATGAACCTATAGGATAAGTACCTACTCTAAACCAATTCTTAATGAGCTCCCAAGTAACCATCTATGAATTATCGTGGAGCTTCTACTCCTCGTTCCTCCACCAAAACCTGTTCCATCCGTTAGAAGATGGATCGTAACACAAGATTTTGTGTTGCTAGTATAGGGTAGAGCTTAAATTACCCACTCAAGCTCACCAACTAGGCCTATACCTAAAATACACCTGTATCTCTAGAATAGTGAGATGGTCTTTGCTTCAAGATCTCAATGATGTGGTTTGTAGCTATCGACCATTGTGCAACCCCTAGGCCTCTCTGCATGCTCATCTCTAGGTCTAGGGCTTTGAGACCTATCCCTGTGTCCTGAAATCCTATCTCCCTATCCCCTTTATGGTGACTCCATGCCGGAGTTCTTTGTCCTATGCTCCTCACTGTGTCGAGGAGATGCACGAGCCTCAATGGATGGTTCCCTATCATGTCTAGTTAATCGTCCTCCTAAGGACCCTCTACGTATAGTGGCATTGATGTCTGAGAGCCTATAAAATTTTGAGTAGAATGGCTGCTACCACCTGATCCGGTGGTTGAAATTCTAGATCTACGTTTAAGAACCCTCATCTAGTCCATGCCTCCTATACTGAGACCATGGTGAGAGTTAGTTCATCATTCTATGTTTTATTCCACTTTTTTATGTTTACTAAAATATACAATATTAATACAAAGTTTTTTTCTAGGTTTAGTATTGTGCTAGGTTTAATATTATACTAGGTTCAATGTTCGTGTCTCACGTTTTCTTTTGTGTCCAAGGGTCCAAGATTTGAACTCATGGATTTGATACCAAGTGGAATGCCCACAAAATTTTCTCATTCAAAACCCAAGAACAACCTAGGACAAGCTACAAAATTATGGAATAATGTTTTTTTGAAAAATCATGCCCACAAACAAGTTTTGAGATATAGTTTTCCCATTAATCTTTCTAAGTCAGTTATGTTTAAGAATAAAAATTTTCCCCATGATAAAAAAATATTAAAACCCACATTATACTTTAATGAACATAATTAGATGAATAATGGTTAATTTCTCCCTAAGTGTTATTTTAATAAATGATTTAATTCCATTATAGTTAAATATTCCATATTTAAATTTAAAGGGTAAAAGGTGCCATAGTAAATAAATACAAAAGATATTTGATTCCACAAGGTTTAAACAATTAACAAGTTCCCCATTTTACACACAGGTTTAGAATAATAAACATTCCCTTACCCCATAAAGTGACCCCTTAAAAGTTGACCCATGTATTTTGAAATTAACAAATTTTAATTTTAATTCAAATCCCACTCACCCACTCCCCACCTAGTTTTTGTAGGGATGAATCTCATCCCTTGGATGGATTCATTTAGGGCCCTTGGATAAGGAAAACCCTCTAACCCTAAGTTTCCTTATGAAAGGCTTCTTTCTCTCTTTCTTTTGGCTCATTATTTCTTTTTGTTTTGCAGGTTGTTGGAGGAGGATGGGGAAGCCATTGGAGGCCCTCTCAAGCTTTTGGAGAGGATTACTTGCTTCATTTATTTTCTTATTTGTTTACACCCTTATTTAGGGATTTCCATGCATTTTTATTTTGTTTTATTTTATTTCCATAATGTTTTCCCAAATGGGCTTGTGGGTCTCTCTCTCTCTCTCTCTATCTATATATATATATATATATATATATATATATATATATATATGAGAGCATAAAAAAAAATATAGTTCTTACATATATATATTTAGAAGAGAGGTAAAAATACAAATATGTATATGTATATACACACACACACACACATATAGCATTCATTTCAAATTTAATTTTAAAAGGAACCTCAAATGAAATTATTTAAGGGATACAAGATATATATATATATATATATATATATATGATTAATGGTTCAAATACATTTAAGAGAATAAAATATGTGGGAGGAGGGAGGACTTTGTAGGCGAATGAGGGGTAGATAATCATATTTATTTAGGAGTTTAATATTTATGTGGGGCGAGTCCACCGACCCCACCCCCACCATTCCTTTGAACAAACTACCTATCTGTTGCACGTGGCTAAGCAAGCATAAACAAAACTTTAATAATGTAGTCTCCTTTTCAGTCACATAGGTTCATTGTAAAATATTTATATATTTATATTAAATAAATATATATATTAATATTTAATTATATTAGTATAGCAAAAGTATTATTGATTTCGATATTATTGTCAATAGGTCATATTGTTTCTATTTTTAATAGTATTAACGATTCTAATTTTTATACTTAGAATTTCTATTTAAAATTTGATAATATTTTTTTGAGTAGACTAAAATCCAATCAATTCTCACTTGTTGCTACTTTAAGTTACATGGAATTTAAAAGTAACTCTCAAATAATTCTATAGCAAATTTACATACTCACAATGAAGCTATGGTTTAAGTTATAATAAGAAATTTATTTACCCCACTAGATTTAGGAATTTATTTTATTGGCTGAATATGTAAAAGCCATTTAAAATTTGTGTTATTTCCTTCTAAACATACATAGTTTAAAATTTACTTCATCCACTATATGATAATGAACAAATACACCCTATTTCACTACATTCCTTTTGAGAATTATAAATAATTTAAATATGTCTTCAAATGAATTTCCTACATTCTATAAGAGATTTTCAACAATATTTCCAATGATTTTTATACAACAAGATCAACTTACTAAAAGAGAACAAGCTATTTTCCAATCACATTTTTGTGAGAAAATAAATCAACTACAATGGAAACAAATTGTTTTCCCTTTTAACCTCATTCCTATTACAAAAGTTAGCTTTACTAAAGCAAATGTTTATTTCTTTTACAAAATACAATGCAATCTTCGTCACTAATAATCAATACAAATTTTCCTCAAAATATTAATACAATATCTTCTAATTAAAGTGGAATAACTTACAAGAATGAAAGCTAAAAGGAATACAATATTACAAGATTTACGCCAAGTGAGAATGACAAGGAGGTTTTCTTACAAGGAAATATTTCTTTAGGACACTAACAATGCTCCATGTTTCACATCACCAACAAGATAGCTCCACCAAGCTTCATTTTATCACAACAAAAAAGGGGAGAGGCAACACCATCCACCTAACCAATGATTCTAACGAGGAGAAGAAGCCATCCTCCTCATTGGGCCCCGAGCCCCTACCACATTGTAATGAAAAAAAGGATTCAACTCACGGAAACACAACAAGACTCCACATCACAATACATGATTTTAAAACCATACCGAAACGTAAACAATACAACTAAAATCACAAGAATGAAAGAAACAAAATACAAAAGGATTCAACATGCAAAAGCCCAAGGAACAAGATCTATGGGAGGTCACTTATGACTCCCAATGGGAAATGGGTGCCCACCTCAAGCCCTCTAATAAACATCTCAAAACCTCTACACACTCTTATTCCTACCTCAAGAACCTCTTATGCCTCCCACATTCTCTTATGCATCCCTACAATCTCTTTTGGCTCCCTCATAAAAATAAACCAAGTAAGAAATGCAATTAATTTCTTGTCCAAGGTGGAGAACCTAACCCAACTCCCTCCAAAACATGAATTGAACTATTATTCCTCCAAACATGTAAGATCCCCATAGTTTCCTCCTACACCACACTCAAGAAATCTACCAAAGCACCCAACAAGCATACCAAAACACTCAAAAACATGCACATATACAAGATATAATAGAAAATATTTTACAAGAGTGTAGCTCCTACCTTTCCATGGTAGATCTTGTTCCAAGTTTCCCACACCAAGCTTATTCAAGCCCAAACAATCACCAAGAAGCTCCAAAAATACACAAGCACTCCAAAATCCTCTTAACTCCCAAAAATGCAATAGCACAAAGAAATGAAGTAACCCCCCAAAAAGGAAAAGAACTTTAATAAATAGAAAAGGGAGAGAGGATGGTGAGGTGGATCCACGTAGGATGTGACATCAATCATCCTCCATTCCACCTCACAACTCAAACCTCAACCCCCAATGCACCATAAATTAGTGGGTGAGAGGAATGACAATTTACTTATACACACAATCCAAGCCCACACACCCGAAGGACAAACTTTTATTACATGAAACAAAGTGAAATAACATTTTACCATTGTGTCTTCCCAAAACACATAATGGGGTCTATTTTTACCCCCAACCCATAGGTAGGTTTGTTATACAAATTTATTAGCTGTGTGGGACAAGTTTGACTTGTCCCACAAGCCTCCAAAATTGGTCCTTAAGGCCAAATTCGAATTTCCATGAAGGGATAAAGTGTATAACACTCAACATCACAATCACTCAACTTACAACACATAACCCAAGGTCCATCTAATCTAATAAATAAAATCCTTTTGACCCATCCACCATTAAATTAGTAAAAAGATTAATCTACTAATTTAGACACAATTCAAGTAATTAATAACATTCAATACATCACTATAAAATCACATATTAAAATCAAATTAAGGAAACTAATAAAAGAGATAACACAATTGGAGGTGATACCCCAAATGGGGACCCCTAACAACAATACAAACACACAAACAAAAAAATACATGTTGCCATGGTGACCCTTATTGAGTTCATTTAGTATTCCAAAGTGGTTGGTCTCAATCTCCCTGTTGTTTGTTGTGACATGTTTACTGCAAAAAGAAAACACCTCCTTCAACCTCGTGGCCACATAAAAACATCTAAAATAAAATATACAATATAAATCCACAATCATCCATATATGAATCAAAACATCATCTAGGCATGTAACGATATCATTACAATTTCTAACAACATCTCGATTCTACATTTCATCGATATTGATATGATCACAATATTAGTTCAATTGTTAAGGTCTACTTAAAATGATGAAAGTATCACGAGTCATGCAAACCACTTGATGAAATGCCTATTTGTGATTCAAAACCAAATCAAACAATTTTGACCGGATTCGTCCCTCCAGGCATGGTCTCCTTACCTTTATCTTTTATAATTTTTGTATAATTTGGTTATTCATTTGCAATAAATAAAAACATTAAACTATTAGTTTCTCAAACAATTGAACATTTTAACCGACGGCTAGTGCAATCAATAAAACAACACCTCATGATTTCTTTGCTACCAACTTACAATTTGACCAACAACCGTGTCATGACCACAACCGTATGCATTGATAAACCCAAGATGTCTAAATTTTGGTTCTCGTGTCCATTAGTATTGGTGAGAGCTATATGAGTTAACTAAGACAACCATTTCCATCTACCTTGAAACATTTGATAAGTGTAATTTCTAGGAACATGTAAAATAACATTCCGAGCCCCCAAAAGTTACATCAAGCGTCGTATTTGTTCCTTGTTATGATAAGATTCAAACCAAGATTTAGATTGACCCCAACTAGCCATGTGTACTCTCTTTTGCCACTCCTCTAGGAGCCATGTTTCCCCATTTTCAAACGTTAAGAAGTTGTTAAAATTAGTAAGTTGGGTTTCATATCACTCACTCTTCAAACCCTAAATAATTAAATATTTTTCCCCCTTAAAAATAATTAGTGTTTTTAGTATACAATTTCATGGAACCTTTGGTTTGGGGAAAATAACATTCTTGGTTTGTCCGGCAATGGGATCTCGTAGGCCTTTAGTCGCTATTTGACTATGTCAAAATTGGTTGATTATGATCGGTGGCTTCCAAAACCATCAACATATTGTACACTCGCTACATTATACGCTACTTCTGAATCCCGTCGGTTCCTCGTGAACTCTTTATATATAAGTGGACACGTAGGAATTCACTCATCATGAATTTTATTTTCAGAAGATTGTTTTTTAATGCACTTTCTTAGCCTTTGATCCTGAATTTAATGTTTTATTAACTACCGAAAAACATAAAAAGAAATTTGTAGGACCCATTCGAGTAACCAAACCATCGTGGAAAATTTTTGACACTTGTAAATAAATATTTGAAACTCTATCATGTGACTTATTATGTGAAATTTAACTTTTGGAAAAATAGTTTTTCTCTCTCTTCCCTATTTTTCTCTCTCCTTAGTTGTTAAATGAAGTGAAATGAAATGAAATGAAATAAATATATGTATCTAACCCTCTCTTTTTGAATGAAAATTATTATAATTATTATGTAAATGGGAAACTAAAACAATAATTGTGCTAGATTTAGGTGGATTTCATGCCGAGGATCTATCATCGATTTCATGCTCACATATTTTTACAGGATGCAAGTATGGTAGCAAAATGACATAGTTGTAAATCAATGTGGATTATTGTATTTTATATATGTTAATGGAAAAATTATATATGTATTGCTATGTTACAGTAAAGAATCATTATTGAAATTCAGTAATATGATTGAGATACTAATTTTAGGGGTGCTTTTTGAATTATACATTTAGTTATAGGTGTTATTTTGATTCAAATTTACATAAGAAAATAACAGGGGTTCGATATATATATGTTAAGTGAAATGGTATAAGATCATTCACAATTTTTGAATTATTGAAGGGTGTATTAGTGAAGTTTTGTAGCATGTTTTATTTAAGATGCTAGTGTTTAACTGTAAATTTTATCTAAATATGGGTGTTATTTGATTCCAAGTTTATTATTGTAATAAATTTGATATCGTGTCAAACAAAATTGAACTTAATAGCTTATAGTGAAATTACAATGTGCAATTGATGATTAAATAATCAGTGCTATGTTTCTTACTTTGAAAATGTAATAAAGAAATCTAATGAACCAGTCAACTCTAGTATAAAATTCATGCATAACTATTCTTCCTATGTGATTCTTGTAACATAGAAAACTAAAAACTTAGGATGAAATTAACTATTCACACTCGATGAAACCTCCTAGCTTAAGTAAATGAGATCCCTAGTTTGAGTTTGTCATCAGAACCTTTATTCTTAGGGGAGTTTTCATGAACTCGATGAATAAGAATGACATGGTCAAACATTATCTAGAGTATGTGGTTCCCCTCCTAGGTTTGGAAATCATGTGTGTTGTAAGGAGAATGTGATTTTCTTAAGGTAGAACTCTAATGTGAACCTAAACCCCTTTAAAATGATCAAATGCTCCATCTTTCTCTCTCAATTGTCCTATTATGTATTGGATGTATGATGTGAAACTATGTGATCATTCTTAGAGATAAATCCCTAAGACAGGGACTAGTGGTCTCATTGAAGATTAAATGTCCCATTAAAAAAATAGGTTATAAATTTAGAACAAAAAGGCATATGAACCTAGTCAGGGAAAACCCTCTTTAGTTTGAAGAAAACAATACTTAGGAAACCAAATCTAGAAACAAAGGAAGGAAATAGGTCACCATGTTAATTTCTTTTGAACCCTTAACTAACTATCATAACATAACTATAATAAAACTATAATTGATGTTTTTCTTTAGGAAGTGTGATCATGAGATGTTATTCCATGGGTTAAGTGAAACATGATCTTCATTGTAATGTGAATGAACCCTCTCGCTATGGATACAAAACCTAATTTATTATAAAACTTATTGTGTACTAACTCAATTATCAATTTATAAATGAATGAATGTGTAGTGACCGACAAAACCAAATTAATACTAATAAAAAAAAAAAAGAGAAGCATCGAGTTGGTGGAGTGTGGCAGGGGTGGCGTGTGATAGGTTGAAGGCATGGGCCTTCCTTACATGGAACATGGGCCTCATAAATGGTAGTCGACTTGTTGTTTCCCTTTCATAGTAACTTATAGAATTAATTTGATTCCCAAAGACAATAACCAAGCTGAAACCTAAATCCACGTTCCAAAGTTAATCGTAGTTAGATAACTACAACGAGGGCTTGTTTGACCAAATGAAATAACGAGGCAACATCTCATAGGAATACAATTTGGTTACGGTTCAGAAGACATGGGGTTCCTTACGTGCAAATCACACTATTTAATCTATGCTCAAACAGGGTTTCCAACCTAACTAGTTTACATTGTTGTGCACTCCTAGCCTATACCAAAAAAATTGAGCGTCGAGTAGGGTATGGACATCCATCAAAGCATAAAGATAGAGGAGTGTTGGAAAATGTTCTAGTTACATATGCTTTCATGGACATGTATACTAAATATGGAACTTATTTAGGGAAGGTGAATGTTTGAATTAATTCTTGAAAGAAATAAAATATCATTAAATGTCATGGTTATAGGCTTAGTGGAAAAGGGATCTAAATACTTCAATGGTAATGTGTTTCTTATAGCATTCAATCTAGACTCGAATATTATGTTTTCTTGTTTGGCATTCCTTAATGTGTTGTCTATCTCTAGGAAACTCTAAACTTTATCATCGAAACACCAATTTAACTTGTGGTGGTTGTGTGGATGTGTTTTTTTGATATCCCTATAGAGCACATAGGAATATTAAGTTACAATAATTTTCAGCAACTCTTCTTTTGAGTTGGATCATCAAAATGTCATAACGCGGCATGAGATTTCTATAAATTTCCATGATTTGGTTGTAAACTCGCTTGTATTTGTACTAGGGTTTGAGTTTGGGGAGTTCATCATTTGATACTACTAGCTTGGGCTTGGCTTCATCTTCGTATTCGATATGGGAATTTCATCATGGCTTGAGTTTTGTTTGTTGTTTATTTCCTCCAAACTAGGGTTGTCGAAGGATCATTTGAACTTTATAATATATTTAATGATATCATTTTTACCCTTGGGAGAAACCATCTCTACATTCTATACAATTCAGATGAACTTAATGTGATCTAAAATTATTCCTACATTTACTCAGCCAACTCACTTTCAACCTTGTAGCTTGGCTCATTTTTGAGGACCCATCTCGAGTTTTTTTTTCAAGGAGCTAGATCTATAATTACTAATTCACCATTTCCTAGAAGGGTGTATATATTATCAACATGGAATAATCTAGAGCATTGAATTACAAGGAAGGGGTATCGTCCTCCAGGTATGTGGAACAACTATGAATGAAGATGGATAAGCTTTCCGAATGGGTGCAGCCGTTTAAAGAAATGCCTAACTATGACACAGAACAGAGTCCCTCAATTTTCAAACAGCTTCATTTCTCTAGGCATGGTTCATCTCACCTTGTCCTTCATAATTCTCATACTTTAGTTTTACATTTGCAACTAAATAAATTTAAAACCTTAGAGTATCTCACATTCAATTATTTTATATAATCTTATTTTGTAAAACAATAAAATGAAATCTAGAACTTATGTAATCCAAATAACACTTGGTAACAAAGCATAAACTTAAACCCCTCCTTTGGACACAATTTAGTAAACTTTGTAACCAGTCTCTTAGCACAAAACAACAAAACTCCTCCTTAAGATTTACTTTCGACTTGTAATTTGATCGTCATTCATGGTTGCGACCATAACCTTATGCACTATTAGACCTAGGGTATCGAAAAAAATTCTTTTTCCCATTGGTATTAGCGAGAACTCTAGATGATTTGTCAACTAAAACAACCTTTCTGTCTACCTTGTAAGTTAGAAAAAACGTAATTTCCAGGGACTTGCAAAACAACACTTTGAACCCCGTACATGAGATGTCAAGCATCATATGTGTTTATTTTTAGGTAGAGAGTTGCATCATGCATTAGATCAACCTCGTTTAACTATTTTTTTTTCTCTTGTCTACTTCTCTAGGAGCCTTGTCACTTCATATTACACTTTTGCGTAAATGTTAAAACTTAAAATTTGGCTTTTGTTTTGATCCGTCATTCAAACCTTGCGAAAAAAATGCTTTTCATCCTTTTCAAACCTCTATAATTTTTACTAGACAATTTCCCTCTTTTGGCCTCAACTAAACAAATTACAACCGATGGCCTCAATAAACTGGATGTCAATGGTAAACCATTTGCCAATTATGAATTCCATCACTTCTTGTGAGTTAGTAGTTTATAGGAGGACAAGTAGAAACTTACATGTGGTGTGTTTTCTCATAGAAAGGAAATAATTGAAAGTAGTTTCTTAGCCTTCGTGCCTAAAATGTGCATTTTTGGCAACCAACTGAAAAAATGTAAAATGAAAGTTTTAGGACCCCCTTCAGTTACTAAACCACCATGGAAACTTGTTGACACTTTTGAATGATTGTTTGGGACTCTATCTTATGGCTTGTTATGTGAAATTTGACTTTTGGGAAAATAGTGTTTCTCTCTCTTTCTATCTCTTTCTCTCTCCTTGGTTACGAAATGAAATGAATTTATTTCTATAAACCTTTTCTTTCGAATGCAAATTATAATTATTATTATATGTAAATGGGAAACTGAAAACATTAATTATGCTAGATCTAGGTGGATGCCATGCCAATGATTTATCATTGATTTCATGCTCACATGTTTTGGAGGATGCAAGTAAGATGGAGAAACAACGTGGGTGTGATTCATTGTATATTTTTATAATTTATATATGTTAATAGAAGGAAATTTTTATGTATTGTTATGTTACAGTAAAGTTAGTTATTGAAATTTGGAAATATGAATGAGATGCTAGTTTTAGGGGTGCTTTGGGAAATGTGCATGTAACTAAAGGTGTTCTTTTGATTCATATTTACATATGGGAAAAAGAGGGTTGGATATATATATGTTAAATGAAACTGTAGAGGAAATTCCAACATTTGCAAAGTATGAAAAGGTTTATAATTGAAGTTCTGTAATATTTTAGATGTCAGGGTTTAAGGGGATGTTCATCCACACATGAGTGTTATTTTGATCCTCAAATTTTGTATTGTAAAATTGGATATGTATGTTAAATGAATTTGAATTTAAAATATTGTTTTAATGCATTTCAAGTGTTCAATAGACAATTGATTAATTAGTGTGTTGTATTCTTACCTTGTAAATGTAATAAAGAGATCTAAACGAAACACTCAACCCTAGTATAAGACTCATGTATAACTACCTTTCATGTGTGAATCCTTTTAGTGTGGAAAACTAAAACCTTAGGATAAAATTTAATCTCTACACTCGATGTCATCTTCTAGCTTAAGTAAATAATATCCCTAGTTTTAATTATCATCATAGTCAATATGTTTAGCGATATCATCATGAACCCCATGGTTAGTGTAGTGACCACTTCCCTTCGACACATTTTGATATTGATTATGACACTGTTGACTATATTATGGACATTATTGTGACTTTTGATTTAGTATGATGATTAGATGTTAGAGCATGGACTATTATTGACTTTGATTCACATATGATGCATGATGATTGTTAGAGACATTTTATATATGTGTTGATAGGTTGTTGGACATGGTTATATATATTTATGGATGTTGTTAGGACATGTGATATTTGGATATATTGAGTAGACTAAGAAAATTGAATTAAAATTGATGATGATATAGTTGTTGATGAAATTGTAAGTGATATTGTTGATTTTTGCATGTTGTTATGATATATATATATATATATATATATTGATGATTTTATAATTATATTTATATTCATTTGGATGTTTTGATATGTTGAAAAGGAAGTAGAAGGTATTGTGTTTTGTAGGTTAAAATATCACAACAAACATCGAGGGATTGGAGACCAACCACATTGGAATTCTAGATGAATTCAACAAGGTCACCATGGCAACTTGTATTGGTTGTGTGTGTTTGATTGTTGTTAGGGATTCCCATGGGGGATCACCTTCGAATGTGACCAAGGGATTTATGTTTTTTTTTTAATTAGTCATTTGTTAATGTTGTATGTGTTTTATAAGTGATGTGCTTTCCCTTTCGCTATTGAATTAAATTGTGGTAAGTAATATGAGTAATCATATTGGTAAAAATTAATTAATCAAATTGGGACATAAGAAAGTAATTAATGGAGTTATTGGATCTTGTATTAAATGTTGTGAGATAAGTGTAAGTAATGTATAAGTGATGTGTAAGAGATATGTAAGTAAATTTTAGATTATGAAACACTCCACCTTCTTTTGAAATCCTAATTTGTCCTTAAAGGTTGATTTTGGAGGCTTGTGGTACAAGTTAAACTTCTCCCACACCTCTTAAATTTATTTACCAACCATACCTATGGTTGCAGGGTTAAATTTAGACCTTCTTTACGAATTTTTTTAAGTCAAGTTGTATTCTTTAATTACACTTTCTTACATGCTTTCAATTTCATTCCTTATGGGGTGTGGGCTTGATTTGAGTGTGTAAGTAAAACTATCATTTATTCACCTACTTATTTATTGTGCCTTGGAGATTGAAGTTGACTTATGAGTTGGAGTTGAGGATGTGTGATGTGGCATCCCACTTGGATCCACCTCATCCTCTTCTCTTCCCTCTCTATATATTCGAATTCCTTAGCTTGTTTTGGGGGTTACTGGGACTTGCATTACTTCATTTTGGGTGACTTCTTTTGGTTTTAAGAGTTCTTTCTTTTGGAGGAGATGGGAGATGGTTGCATACTTGTTGATTGTTGATCTCTTGGATTGTTTTGCATTAGAGAGCTTTCTATTTTGAACTTGGAACAAACTCCATCATGGAGAGGTAAGAGTTTAGCTCTTGGAAATGATCTCCTCTCATTTTTATGCATATGTGAATTGTAAGGCCTAAACAAAACGCACTTGAGACCTAAGGAACAACCTAGGATTAGATAGGAAAATTATGGAATACATTTTTTTGTTTAAAAGTGTCTTCAACCAGGTTACAAGACAACAGTTGTCACAAACAAGGTTCCAGATCAATACTAATTTACTAGATTATATTTTTTTCTTTATTAACAATTATTAAAGGTCACAAGGTCAAAATTTAGGGTTAGAAAGTTCAATTAGGATAAGAGGGTAATTTCACACTACACCACTCTCTAATTGTTTTAAAATCTTCAACTTGATTTTTATCATAAATAGTGCTCTCAAAACATCCCTAAAACATTCCCATTGGATAGGAAATTTCCTCATGTTTCCAATGATATAAATAAGTTCTCATAACTCCTTTTATTTCTCAAGCTATGGGTCGGCGGACCTTGGGAGGAAAATTTTCGCAACAGAAAACCTGTGGGCCTAGGGAAGAAAATTTTCCCATGCGATACGGCTGGCAGAGTAGGGAAAAAATTTGGCACATTTTTCTTCTTCTGAGAAAATTGTGATTTACCTCCATGCACCCGCAAGCCCGAAGATGACACATGTCGTCTTTACAACACCCCAACGGAAAATCGGGTCATCAAGTAATTTAAGACATTATGTGTCGGGTCGGAAAAGTGCTAGCGATAAAATGCTCGCACCTCCACCAACACCCAAGGCACCATGTGTCGAGATTTGATTTGTTGTAAGCCATCGGGAACGTGAGGGAAACTATACAATTTTCCCAAAAAAATTCATAGGACTAAGTTAAAAGGGATCTAGTCCTCCACCAATGCCTTGTGGTGCCACATGGCAACATCTAATTGGTTGCGGGGTGGCGGGGAAAATTGGAAAAATTATTCGTAAATTTTTTAAAGTCTAATTTTAATGTTACATACCCGCAAAAGACAACTAAAGGAAAAAAGCGGGGTGGCGAGTCGGTGAGGGAAATTTTGTGAAAAATTTTCTTTCGGACTTAGGCAATTTTTTTGACCAAAAAGAAAGGCCTGCTTAGTTAGCGAAGTGACAGGGAAATTTTTTTATGGTAGGTTTTTACCAAAAGTGCTAAGGGAAAATTCGGGCTCGTGGGTCCATGCAAGGAAATTTTTCCCAATTTTTTTTTGTAATAGTTAGAGTTATTTTTGACGTTACCCGAACGAATAAAAACTTCAGAAGGCCATAAATTTTTATAAAGAGCTCGGTTTTGGGAAAATAAGGAATTTTTTGAAATCTCTCGATGTTCTCTTTACATAAAAAATATTAAATTTTGATTTTGATAAATTTTAAGGATTCAATTTCAAGAAAGTGATCTGCAGGCTTTTAAAAGGCAAGCTAGTAGATGTTAACTCATGAAATTTTGATGAATTGTCCTTCTTCCTCTCTTAACATGTCAATTAGACATGGACAAATATTCATATATGGATTTAGGATGGACTTGGAAGGTAAGTTTATTTATTCACTCCCAATAAAAAAATGAACAACTTTGATAGAAAAACGACAACAAACCAATTTGAGCCCGATTTTGCTAAGTTTTCTAAGAAATTCCTTAAGTATTTTTGTCCAATTGAATTTTTTTAGGGCATACTACTTCAATTTAATCATTTAATTTGTTATTTTGTTATTATAGGTTTGAATCTACATTTTTGGATAAATTATTTGCTAGTTTGAAATTACAAACGAAATAAAATTTTAAAGGATCTATTCACCATTTTCATCTTCCAAGTATTATAATTCATTCCAATTCTAATATAATACATTTAGTTGATTCAATTCAACTATTCAAAAGCTAAAATACATCTCTAATTTCCAAATTTTACATATTTCAAAAGACAGAGTATTACACTTCCTTCATATGCATTTCTTTCTTTTAAACAGAGATTACAACTCACTAGATGATCAAATTCAATACAATGATGCAATTTGAGGAAGGTATTGTAATCCTTTATTGATTTCAAATATAACTTTAAAACATGTATTTCATTCCTCAAATTCCTCATACAAAATACAATTCTTTCACATTCTTTGAAACACTGAAAACAAAGTTTATCTCTTTCACATTACAATATAAAAATTTCAAATAAATACAACATATTTCCATTACAAACATTTACAAGCTCATCAACTAGAAGTGGGAAAGGTTACAATACGGTTTCATTTCACAAGGAACTATCAAACTATCTTTTTCTCATCTCTAGAACAACAACATGAAGATTTCACATTATTCTAATTTGATCACCACAAGAGCAGGGGAAAGGCAATGCTCTCTACCCAACCAAGACATACAATGAAAAGGAGAAGCCATCCTTATTCATCGGCCCCGAGCCCCAACCACATTGCAATAAAAGATCTGATTGAACTCATGGCAACAAAAGGCTTCCACAAACACACAAGAAACATTTTCACAATAAAAAACACAATTAAAAATAGAATATAGTTTACAACTACATTAAAGCATGACAAACATTACTGAGGCTTCATCAAGCAATCCAAAGGAATAAGAAACTATGGGGATGCTTCTTATGCCTCCCAAAATGGGAAATGGATATCATCACCTGAATTACAAACCGCTAAAATATAGTATATCAAAACCCTAATATTCCATATGCCTCTCCCAAGTACCCCTTATTCCTCACATTTCCTTATGCCTCCCTAACCTCTTATGGCACATCATAACGAGTAAATAACTGCAAGATATTTATTTGAAATGTGGAAACCAAATCCCATCTCCCTCTACCCTTATACCTCCCTAAAACACACTTGTGCCTCCCACAAAATAAACCTCATAAGACATCTACCCAATACCCCACAAACATGCCAAAACATTCACATATTAACATTTACTTTCATAAAAGAAGATCATTTTAAGAGCCAAGATCTTACCTCTTTGTGATGGAGTTTCCCAAGTTCCAAACAACAGTTGTTTCAAAGAAAATAATCCAAAAATCCACCAAACAACAAGCATGCAAAAATCTTCAAACTTCTCCAAAAGTTAGAGCTCCCAAAATAGTAAGGAGTTCACCCAAGAATGAAGTCTCCAAAGTGAAGCAACCCAAAACAAGGTAAGGAATTAAAATTTTATAGAAGATGGAAGGGAAGAGAATGAGGTGGATCCTTGTAGGATGCCACATCACACATCCTCAACCACAACCCCAAAATTTAAATTCATTCTCCAATGCATAATAAATAGGTGGGTGAATAATATGACAATTTACTTACATGCTCAAATCTAACCCACACCCCAAAGGACTAAAATTAAACCATGTAAGAAAAGTGTAATTAAAACTTGCAATTTGACTTACACAAATGCATTATAAAATTATAAAATCAACCCTCCAACCATAGGTATGGTTGGTAAATGAATTTAAGAGGTATGTGACACGTTTAATTTGTCCTACAAGCCTCCAAAATCAGCCTCCAAAGACAAATTCGAACTTCCAAGAAGGTGGAGTGTTTCACACTCAAGAGTTAACTTGCACATCTCTTATAACACTTTAATTCAAGGAAAAAAATCTATTAATAACTTTGTTATGACATATTTTAATTAATTAACTTTATAACATTATTACTCACAATATTACACACCATTTAACGAATAATGAAAGGTTTAATGTGCCACAAAATAAACACATGCAAAAGATAAACAAAGGAACCAATAAACAAATACACATAACCCTTGGTCACGTTTAAAGGTGATCCCCCATGGGAATCCCTAACACACACAAACATGCACAAACAAATACTAGTTACCATAGTGACCTTGTTGTATTCATCTAGAATTTCAAAGTGTGGTTTGTCTCCAATCCCCGATGTTTGTTGTGATATTTTAACCCGTAAAACACGAATACCTACTTCGGCCTCATGGCTATATCATAACATCCAAAATAATATAAATAAAATTCCAAAATCATCTAGACATATGGATCACAACAAAATCCAAGCAACCAATAAGATCATTTGCAGTTTTACTCAACAACTATATCATCATCAAACAATTTCCATTTCTAGGTCTACTCACAATATCCAAATATCACATGTCCGAAAAACATCCATAGTATAACCATGTCAAATAGTATATCAACATCAATATCTAAAATGTCTCTAATAATCATCATGCATCATAACTGAATCAAGTCAACAATAATCCATGATCTAACATCTAATATCATATTATAATAAAGTTCATAATCATGTCCATAATATAATCAGCAGTATCATGATCAATATCAAAAGGTGTCAAAGGGAAGTGGGAACTACATCCCCCTCCCCTTAGACTTGACTTCCTCTTGGAAGTCACTGGAACAAATGTGGAAATTGAACTCATAGCAAAGTAGCATCCTCCCATGTAGCTACAATATCATCATATCTATCCCATTGCACCTAGACTTGATCAACCTCTCTACCCCGAATGCCTAGGGGTCCTATAATCTAGGATGCGAATGGCCTCCACCATCACCTTCCAGATCCTACACCTACAATTATGTCCAATCTAACACATGAGAAGGATCGGACACATATATCCTAAGAACTAAAACATGAAACACATCATGTATGTGAGATAAGTTGGGTGGTAATGTTAGATGGTAAAACAAAGGGCTGATAAGCTTCAAGTCTCAAAAGGACCCACGAATCTAGGAGCTAACTTAGAACCTTCTCAAAAATGAATAGGGATCTTGTGTGGCGTGACACAAACATACACCTTCATGTCCACATAAAAACTACGATAGGTTCTATGTTGATCTACATACTTCTTATTCCCGTCCTGTGCCTCCTACAATCTTTGTCTAATCAAAACCACCTACTACACCATGTCTCGCAAAAATCTGGTTCAAGAGAAACCCTATCCTCTAACTTTTCCCAACTAAGATGTGTCCTACACTCTCTAATAATACAAAGCTTGAAAAGGAGCCATGCCTATAGAAATATGAAAACTATTATTGTAGGAAAAATCCACCAAGTACATGTACTCCTCCCATCTAGACTACTGATCCATCACATACATCTTGAGCATATCCTCTAAAATTTGATTCACCCACTTAGTCTATCCATCTGTCTCGGGGTGATATGTTGTACTAAAATTGATCTTTTCCCCAAGGGCATACTTTGCGCATGGTAGTCAAAAATTGGAAGTGTACAAAGGATTACGGTCACTCATGATCTTCTATGGAATCTCATGTAACCTAACAATCTTATCAAGATATAACCATGCCACTCCACTAGTGTATAAGTGGTCTTCACTAGAGAAAACTGAGCCACTTTTGTCAATTTATCAACTCAGACCATGATGGCTTTTTAGTGATATCTCGACATCGTAGCCCAACAATGAATTCCATGACAATGGTGTCCCATTTCCACTCGGTATAGTATGAGGAAAGAGAAGGCCACCTAGATGTTGATGCTCAACCTTCACATTATGGCACTCTAAACAACATGACACAAAATGAGCCATGTCTCTATGAAGTCCTCTCCAATGATACAACTGTCTCAAAGTAGTGTGCATCTTCTTCAATGCCATATGGGTTCAATAGGGTGCATGATCTACCTCTATCAATATGTCATACCTCAAACCTCCATCTCTTAGAACATAAATATGACCTCTATGCTTGAGAAGGCAATATTTCTCTAGTGAGAAACCATGAAACTTCCCTACAAGGTGTCTCTGGGACTCGATCTCTTCTCAAACCGCAACGTAGAAGGCGCCGAGAGGAAGCTACAAGAATCTGCTCCATAAATCTATGCCTACCAAAGTGGCCATAATCACATGTCTCCATTTGTTAAGAGCGTATGCCACCACATTCTCCTTCCCCTTCACATGATCTATCTCCAAATCATACTCAAAAAGAAACTCCATCCAACGCCGTTGATGAGCATTGAGATTGGGCTGCATGAAGAGGTGGTGAAGACTCAAGTGATCTGTCCTAAGTGTGAATCTTTGACCAAGAAGAAAGTGTCTCCATCAAACCAAATCATGCACAACTACCGCAAGCTCAAGATCATGAGTAATATAATTAATCTTGTAATATTTGATTTTGCAAGATTAAAAGACATTTCTCTACCCTCTTACATCAACACACCTCTAATCCCTACTAAAGAATCATCCACGAAAATGAAAAATCACCTTGTGGATCTAGCAAGCTTTGCTAGAATAGGTGTTTTAGTGAGATATTCTTTCAAAGTGTACTAAAGGCCACTCACACCTATCCGACCAAACAAAATTCTTCCCTTTCCTTTAAAGGGAAGTAATGGGGTGTGCAATCTAAGAGAAGTCTTGATCAAATCTCCTATACTAACCTACTAATCCCATGAAGTTGCACACCTCAGTCATAGTAGTGGTTGTTGGCCAATCCATGATAGCTCTAATCTTAGAAGGATCAACGGAGATACCTTCCGCAAAAATGATATCACCAAAATATTGCACCTCCATTTGAAAAAATCCGCACTTCTCAAAGTTCCCTTAAAGTTACTACTCCCGAAGACATTGAAGAACATGGCGAAGATGCACCTCATGCACCTCACATGTACGTGAGTAAATAAAAATGTCATCAATGAAGATGAGTATGAATCGATATAAGAAGGTCCTAAATACCCGATTCATCAAAATCATAAACACTACGAGGGCATTCATCAAACCAAAAGGTACCAATGTGAACTCATAGTTCCCATATCTCATACAAAAGGCGGTCTCATCAATATCTCGCCTCTGTAATCCTCAACGGATGATAGCCTAATTTAAGATCAATCTTAGGGAAAATTGTGGCTCCTTTCATTTGATCAAAAAATCATCAATATGTGGAAGGGGATAATGATTCTTGATCGTTACCTTATTTAGTTGGTAGTAATCAATACACAAATGTAAGGATCCATCCTTATTCTTTACAAAGATCACCGGTGCACCCCAAGGGGACACGCTAGGATGAATTAGGACCTTCTATAGAAGGCACTCAAGTAACTAGATTTCACGAGTTCGGGGTGGTCATCCGATAAGTTACTCTTGAGATACGCTCTACTCTCGAAACCAGATCTATATGGAAGTCAATCTCATGTGGTGGTGGTAACCCCGATAGCTCCCCTAGAAATACATCTACAAAATCTCTCAAAATGGGATGTTTTGGTGCTCATAATAGTATCTCCTTAGTTTGCCTTTGAAAATCTATCGATTTACATCCTCTGTCACTTTTGTTTTCCCCATGTTGTGCCCAGTTAATCTTTGTTGCCATTTTTAATTTGTTCCTGGGTCATAGATCACTTATGGGTCCATGGTTTGCTCTTTATTTCTTTGTTCCTCTAGGAAAATTCTGTAATTTAGGTCTCTCATTCTTTGTTTGTCTAAAAACTCATGTTCTCCCATATTTTCCGTTCTCCACAATTGGGATTTGTCTTCCTTGTCATTTCGCACTATATACTTAAAGAAAAATGAATGGATGTATCTCTCCGAGAAATATATTTGAGCCCCGTAACACTTCTAATCTCTCTTTCCTTGGAGAAATTTTCATTTTTAGGCTCGAACGATCATTTTTATGTTTTTATGGTTTAACGAGTGTTTCTATTGGTCAAAATTATATCCTTGCATCGACAGGGGACGTGGTTTGGCTGGGTACTTGAAAATTTTTATGAATCACCTCAACTTAAAATGTGTCCATATGCAGGAACAACACTCGTTTGAAGATCTACTTTTGCTTTGGCCTTAGAGTAGCGTCGGGAGGACACATGGAGGTTTTTGTTCTTTTCTCGACTTAAAATTTTTTTATGCAGCTGGTATAGTTTGGCGGAACAGGGACACTAGGCGAGCCACTCTCATTTAGGGTCTCTCGCTTTGGGAACCATTTTTAAATTATGCCATGAAGACACATGGAGGCTTCCGCCAAGTCGTCCAATACTTAGTCTTTTCCAAATGGTTTTGGGAGGTCTGGGACACATGGAGGATACACACATGTTTGGGGACAGACCCTTGAGTTTCATTTTAAAGAAGCGCTTAAGAGGACAAGTGGAGGCCTCCACTCACTTTTCATTTTTCTTGGAATTTTCAACGGATAAAGGAGACTCGCCTTGAGCATGACACATGGCACCTTCCACTAAGATTTAAGCATTTAGACAAACTTTGTTGGGACAGACATGTGGCAAGTGCGAGCTCATTCAAGGTATCAAATTTTTGGGACCATCTCAATGTGTGCCATGGTGACACATTGTGGTTTGAAAATTCAAAGGGGCAGGAGGCGGATCATCGGGAAATTTGGATTTTTCCCCTTGACATGCAAATGACTAATAACATCAAAATGGCCTACAATCCCGATAAGGGAAAATTTAGAGCTTGCTGCAATCAACGGCGGAGGTGCGGACTCTCGGGGAAATTTGAAAAAATTCCATTTGAGAGAAAAAGTTAAAACTAAAAAGGGAAGCATGGTTCCGCTTTAGAACCAGCTTGGGACATGTGTCGGACCCATTTTTCAAGGTTGGAGCTGCAGGGAAAACTTGAAAAAAATACCTCTTTTAAAAGGAAGGTGAAATGGTAGAATTTGGCCACGATTCCAATGGGGCCCACCTTAGGACACGTGTCGGATCATTTCCGAGGGCAATGATGCGGAGAAAAATGTGAAATTTTTCCATTTTTTTGTAAGTTGTAAAAATTCGAGGAATCCCCAGGGTCTTTTTTTAAGTCCGAATATTCCATGTGGACTACCTAAATTCAAAGTAAAGATCAAAAACAACTAGAGTCTCAATCTAATTTTCTCCACATTTTACTTGAAACATGCCCGGAAGTTTGAGTCTTCATGATTTCTTGGTTTTCCTACACGTGAAGAAGAGAGGGAGTTAATGTCTATATTTGAGTTTGGTGGGAAGATCTCGAAAGACATCTTTAACCATTTAAATGGTCGGACTATCGTGCTTGATCGAGATTTTATGTTTTTCTTCTCCCAAGCACGCATGGAGCTAGATTTGATAGATTAGGGGTAGAAGTGGTTGTCAAATTGAAGAAAGAGTGATCTACCGAGAGGAAGGAGTTGAATGCAGAGGATATTGGATGTGATCTACCCCCTTGAGCACCTCGGTGACTTTTTATAGATCTGATCCCGAGAATCGCGATTGAAATCATGGCGAGCACTGGTGCATTAAAAAAATTATTTTGGGAAGAACGAGATACGTTGTAAATGTTATAAATCACACAAATGTTTTTGAAAATGTTGGAGGTTGGAGTGTTAGGGGTTAGGACTGAATTCTCTAATAGAAAAAGCTTAACAGAGCCCATTATTTTGAGAAGCCATTTTAGAAACTTGTATATCTCTTCTCGTATTAAATATGATCATATCTCGTGGTTGTAAGTGTATAGCCATTGACAAGCTTTGATACTGCTCCAAAAAAATTCCCCGCTCATAGATTTAATCAAATTCAAGTTATTTGTTGTTGTCTTGAGAAAAATGTGTTTGTTTCATTTCTAAATGTATGTGAGTAGTTTTTATTGTTTCATTTGCAATCTTGTATTAAAATATGATTCAATCAAATAGGCCTTAATACTTGTGACCGTTTAGTGGCATCTACAATTTCATTTCTCGAAGATCTTTCAACTAGGATTGGAATAAATGATTTAAAATCACTTTTCTTTCATCTGGTGACAAAGGTTGTCTGTAAGCCTCTGGGTTTACCTTAGGCATAATTTTACTCAGATATTGATTCTTTGTTGGATTTTCTAACTCCACCCTTCGTGATAGAATCTCAAAGATTGTGTGAAAGAGTGCTAATATGGGCCTCCATTTAAGCACATATTCTACTTACAGAAAAATTTGAGCTATTTTTGGCATTCTGTTGGTTTAACCTTCCATTTTATAAGATTCCTCAAGGATTTGTGGAATCAAGTTCTCCTTACCCCACGTCCCACCAAAAATTCATTCGAAAACAACCAATCCTACCCGTACTACCCCTTCTTGTCCTATGTGTATACAAATGCATAATCTCTATTACCAAAGCATGCGAAGCAATCGTGGTCTCAAATGTCTTTATTAACCTTTTCCTTGTTGTGGAAATATCTCCATGATCTGGAAGTGACAACTCATGAGAGTCAGTGCCGTGTGTTGATCATATTTTCCCAAGGTCTCATCTATAAAATTTATGCAAAAGAAGGATTTATCTTTGTTCTTCAATAAATAGAGGTTACAAAATAGGTTCTCTTACCTTGGTTAAAAGGAACAACCTAAAATAATTAGGATTAGATCACATCCTTTTAACTTGCTACCCACTCCTTTCAAAACCTGAGTGTTAACAAGTAAGATAGATTGCTTCCCTAGCTATAAAATGACATACATGATTATCTATCTGCCTCTGAATGTCCTATAAAATACATGATGATGCTCGGCCTTTGAAGGAGGTTAAATTTGGGTACCAACACGCTTCGCACCATTTCCAGGAATTGTTTAAGTTGCTTTGAGAACTAATTTGCATCATTGAAGAATAATTTGTTGATCAATTGCTAGTTTATGTCCTGCTTGGCCTGTCAACACGCTTCGGTGCCATTATCAAGGAAATCAGTTCAAAATCAAGACCCTAGTAAAACACTTCTTGTATGCTCCAAGTGTTGTGTGAAGTTCTTTCTATTTTCACACCTAGTCCACTAGCTTTCATTTGATAAGTCCGGTAAAGAAATTTTAGAATGTTTTCATTTCCAATTTCTAGCATTGATAGACATTTGACAGATCAAATTTAGTGCATTTGCACAACTAGGGTTGAAATCCTTAGTGGCAACTCACTGGTTGATTTGATTTTTATGAGTACCATTGTCTTGAAACTCTTTCAAAGTCAGATTTGTTAATAATATTGGAAAATATGGAAGGAATAAGATCTTTCTTTGATAGGGATCTTGCTAGAACATTATTTCCAGAGCTACGAAAAGAAAAATAAAAAGGAAGAAAATCCTAGAGAGCTATTGGAGATCAAGAGAAGGAAAGGGATCTCAATTGATGAAAGTGATCAGCCTATCATTGAAGAATACCATTCAAGTGACTCAATCGTAGCCTTTTTGTGGAATTGAATTCTCCAACTGGAGAAGGGCCTTAATTTTATTTTGAAAATTTTGCTTCACATTCTGCACCTATTTTTTCTGAGGATGATAGGGATTTCCAAGAGGCAAGGACTTTAGGGGTATCCATTTTGAAAATTATACTCCCGTGTTCCAAATACCCTTTTCCCCTTATCACTTTTTCACCCCTTCAGTGGTCACCTCCTCAAAAGAACACGACCTACCCCCACTTAGACCCCATTTTGTTGTAAACACCTTTCAACCTATAAATTTTTTGGGAATGGCTAGATATCCAAATGAAGTGCCTCAATATGTAAGGAACATAATGCCAAAGTTCCTAGGAAACAATGCTATAATTGGTGATCAGCATCTAAAGCCTTTTATCAATATGATGCAAGAATTTGAGATTTAACATGAAGATGTATATATCAAATTGTTCATCCATGCTTTGGAGGAAGATGCCACAGACTAGTATAAAGCATTACCAGATAACTCTATTGATTCTTGGACTGAGATGAGAAATGCATTTAGATTGCAGTATGGTGATAGAACCGAGCCTAGGTTTCTTTTGATAGAATTTGAAAACATTAAGAAAAATCCTAATGAGTGAGTACATGATTTCAACACAAGGTTTAATAAGACCTTGAGGAGATTACCTTTTATGATAAGGCCATGTAATGAATCATGTTTGATCAAATATTCTAATGCATTTGATAAAAAGGCTGCATACTACTTGAGGGACAAAAACCCTACTAATTTGAGGCAAACCTTCACTATGGCTTTGCAAATTGAAAATAACATCAAGGAAATTGGAAAGCCTCCAAAGAGGGAGGGTGTAAAGCTGGTTAACCTAAAAAAACCCCAAACAAGCAAGGTTGCATATTTGGAAGAAGTTGTGAAGACTTTGGCAGGGGTTGTCAAAAAAATTCCTACAAATTAGCTTAGGTCAACAGGATTTAGGTAGAACTCACAAGGTCTACACAAGCAACAAGGCCAATACATTTTTACAAATCACCAAAGATCTGATGATAGAGGAAAAGGACTTGTTGGATTTGGAAACAGCATCCCCAAGGTAGGGAAGGTAGAATGGTGCCCGATCCTTTGATACCGTAGAGTTGTTTTTTTGGAGGAGACAAATGTCATTGATTGGTGTCACAACTGTTTCATGCCTTATGATCCTTTTGAATAAGATCAACAAAAAGAATAAGAAGTTGATGACAATGATGATGATGTGTCTACATGATGGGTTGCTCCACAAGCTTACAACAAGGGGTAACTTCAACCGAGGTGATAAGTGCCTCGAATCTGCTGCAACTTTTTGGATTGCATTCATAGGGTACCTATTCTTCCTCCATCTCATACTTTATAAGTATATACTATACAAGCTTTTGAATTCCCCAATAATGAAGTTGAATATTTAAGGGCTCTAATGATAAAGAAGTATAATGGAGGAATCCCATCTAAGGAAGATAGACAATTACTTAATGAATGTTGTTGTGGCTAAAGAAAAGGAACACAACACAAGAAGTAGGGTTATCAAAGGGGTAGGGCCTCAAGCTAAGCCAAAAGCTCTGTTACTTTCAAACATTCCTAAAGAGGCTACTAGGAAAGATGCATCTACTAAAAGACGTGTAGTTGCAAACAAAAATCATACCCCTCCCCATGCCCAATCTGTAAACAATCTTCTACTACCTAGTCAGTGTGTTAGCTTTCCTTCCAATATTACCTTACCAAGGAATGTCCCATATGATATTGCCCAAGTTTTAAGTCAAATAAAAGTCTTTTTTCCAATTGTTGAGTTGCTTAGGATTCCTGAGCACAAAAAGAGAGCATTTGAATACTTGGGATTGAAAGAAGAGAAGACTTCCCTAGGTAGAAATGTAAATATTGTGGAGAATCCTCCAATCATTGAAGAATTAGAGACACCACCAGCATTGGAGGAATTAGGTAAAACACCCGAGATCTATTTGGGGACATCGTTGGTATACTCTAAGTTGAATGTGGATCCATTCTTCACCACTTTGATCATTAAGGACAGATTGTTCCACAATTACATGTTTGACTCAGAGGCATCATGCAATGTCATGCCTTTAGAAGTTATGAATTACTTGAATATTAAACTAAAAGTGGCATATGGGAAGTGTATTGCTATGGTCTCCAGAGAGGTGTCAGTGGTAGGGTGTGTGAAGGGCTTGGTGGTACAACTTGCAACTTACCTAGGTAAAAATTTAAAACTTGATGTTGTCATTGTTGATTGCCCAACCAAGTGGGGCATGCTATTGTCTATAAAATGGGCTGCAAGTGTTGGTGGGAGTGTCCAAATGGACATGTCCTATGCCACCATCCCAATTGAGGGCAGCCTTGTCAAGTTATATGGGGAAAAGAAGATGTTGCACCTTATTGAGGATCCCAACAATGCATCCTATGAGGTATTGTACACAAGTGTTGATGCAGATAACTTTGTGGGATTTGCTAATGGAAAGGAGCACAAGATTGAAGAATGCAAATTCCTTGAACAAATAGGATCTCCTTGGACTCTATTGTTTGATGGAGCTTTCTCCAAGTTTGGGAATAGTGCTAGTGTTGTTCTACATTCTCCTAGTAAGGAATTTTTTTTTTCCCCTTCAAACTCAACTTTGAATGCAGAAAGAACATTGTTGAGTATGAGGCACTGTTGTTGGGTTTAAGGATTGCTTGGAAATATGGTTTCAAGGAAATCATTGTCAAAGGAGACTCATAATTAATAGTAAAATGAGACAAAATATTGTATGCCACAAAGAACAAGTGAATGAAACAATACAAACATGTATTTTGGGACTACATTGAGATGTTTGATTCATTTAACATAGTGCATCATGATAGAAAATTCAATGATTTTCCGATAGGCTTGTAGTTTTGGGGTCTCATTTTGACAATTTTGTAGTATCCCTATATTGTGAATATGAGGTTGAGGTATTCACAAGACCTTCCGTCTTTGAAAACTTTAAGCATTGGCAAGTTTTTGATGATGATACTCGATTAGAAGATTCCTCATTGTTGATCAATGTATTGATTTGGAAACAATGGTATGTATAATGAGGGAAATGAAACCTTGTTTGGCAAGGGTATCACCCAACTAAAAACCAATACCATTCCTAGAAGGTGGTGGCTCTTGAGTCCAATTTTTATAATACCGATTTCATTGTTAATAGATGCATAGCAGATCAATGGATATCGAGGAGCATGATCTTAGTACAAAGGAGAATCCAAGGAAAATTTGGTTAGGAAGCAATCTCAGAAAGGAGGATAAGTAGTCATACATCCAATTGTTGAAAAATACCAAGATTGCATGGCTTGGACCTATTCTAAACTAAAAGCATACAGAGAGGACCTGTTTCAACATGAGATCCCTTGAGTCTAATGCAAAGCCATTCAGGTAGAAACAAAGGCCCATCAATCCACTCTTATCCCTCAAAATGCAAGAAGAACTTAATAAGCTATGAGATGGAGGAATTATTCAAACCACTAGGTATTCTTCTTGGGTTGCAAACCTAGTGCCAGTGAGAAAGAATAATGGTGATATCAAGTTATGTGTGGACTTCAGAAATATGAATAGAGCATAAATGAAGGATAATTATCCTTTACCAAATATGGAGAACATGCTGCATAGTTAGTGACTCGGTTCTCAATTCCTTTCCACCTTGGATGGTTTCTCTGGTTATAACAAAGTTGTGGTGAAGGAGTCGAAAGGATCAAGATAGCCTTTACTACTCCTTTTGGGACCTATGTCTATGTCAAGATGCCCTTCAGTTTGATGAATGATGTGACTATGTTTTCTAGAAAGAGAAGTGACCACTTGTTGCACTTGGAGAAGATGTTGATAATATGTAGAGAATATGACATCTCACTCAATCCTTAAAAGAGCCATTTTGGATTGCGTAAGAAAAGTTACTTGCTCACATAGTGTCACAAGAAGAGGTAATGATTGATACATAAAGAGTAGAGGCCATCAGTAAGGTCCCAATCCTAAGGACTAAGAAAGGAATTTAGTCCTCCTTTGGGTAGGTAAACATCATTAGAAGATTCATATCAAACTTTGTTGAGTTCACCATTCGAATCACTTCCATGTTGAAGAAAGACCAATTCATCAAATGGGAGGATGCTACCATCTAATATTTTAATGGGATTAAAGAGGCACTAAAGCATGCACCTATTCTAGCAGCTCCAGATTATAATAAGCCCATTTAACTATTCTATTTTGCTTCAGAGAACACTATTGCTTTTTTCCTGTTGTAGAAGGATGATGAAGGGGCTAAGAGGCCAATTTCCTTCTTTAGTAAGGTCTCTTAGGGGTTGAGATGAAGCACACCATCATGGAAAAGTGGGAATTTTCCTTGGTAAAAGTAACAAATGTTTTTATACCTTATATTATAAGTTCTACGTGGTTGATTATGTTCTCCACACCATGGTGAAGGAAATTGGTGTCCCCGCATTTCACCCCAAAATCTAGGACTATCCTATTTTAAAAAAATTGTACTTTTAAAATAATGGGTCATTTTGTGTTTTTATTGCAAGAAAGTGTCTCGTGTTGTTTCAATATATTCCCAGCATACATATTAGCCAATTTCACAAAATACCCAAATGTTCAAAATTGTTACATTCTCACATTTGGGTTTAATCATGCGGGATATTTGTATTTAATTTTTTTGAGCCCCGTTTGAGACAATTTGTGCTCTCCTTTAACTCACAGATCGTACATATCATTATTCCCATAAACTCATAGGGTTATAACAAGGAATGAATCTTGGGCTTTACTTGTGACTTTTGGCAACGTTTTGTGTTTTTGTGTTTTCCTGTTTCATTTTCTGAGAAATTTATCTAGATCAATTCCTTTTCTAGTTTGGCCTGATTCTTATCCTAAAGTATCTAGAGATCATGTATACACATTGTGTCGAAGGAATTCTACATCATAGGTCTAGTTCTCTTGGAAAGGACAAAGTCATTCACCAAAAGCTTCTTCCTCGGGCTGGCCGCATTTTTGGAAAAAGAGGGTTTGAAGTGGATCATGGGATTTTGGAAGTAGCAGGTAGGTGGGATTTTTTGCACTGTCTGAAGAAAGGTACTATTTCCTATGGAAGCAACATCACTTAAGTCACAATGGGAGAATTAGAGGTAGCAGACAGTGGGAATTTCTTACATGCCTTGCAGGTAAAACTTCCCATTGTGAATTAAAAGAAAAATCACTTAGGGCATTGATGGTATTTTATTGCCTACCCGCAGAGTAAATAATCCCATTATGAAAGTGAAACAACTTAAGTGAATCATGTGATTTTTATGGCTGCCTTGCAGGTAAATGATCCCATTTCCAATTGATTTTTAAAAATAGAAATTCATTATAACAAAAGTGTGACCCACCTTGGGTGAATAATAATGCATTAAATAAATATTTGTTAATATTTATTCACCCAACTTTGGTGCATAGGCTTGTGGAAAAGTCTACGAGGAAAGTGGACAAAAGGAAGTTGAAATAAACAATTCTAAAATTAAATAAATATTATTTATTTAATGCAGCTCCTTCATGTCAAAAAGTGTGCCCTATTTGGGAGAGAAATAATACTTTTTTAAGTATTAAATGAATTAATTAATTCCTATTTTCAGTGGCTAAGGTCAAAGCATACTGTGAGGCTTGAGTTAACTGAAGTAGAAGTTTAAAATTAAATAAATTTAATTTATTTAATGGCAGCCATGAGCATGCACAAAATAGGCGCCCCATTTGAAGAGTAAAGCTTATTAAATAATTAATTAATTGCCAGGAATAGGAAAGGCATTAATTAATTATATAAGTATGAGAATTATATATGTAGGGGTTGTCATAAGCATGAATTAATTAATTCACAAGTAGAGAAGTGCAGCTCCGATAAAAAGTGCTCCCCATTCGAGAGGACTTTTTCTCGAAAGAAGGTGTAATTAATAGTAAAAGCTTCCAAATTTGGTGCCAAGGTTGGAAGGAGCTTGATTTGTGTCTATATATTTGTCTTCATAAGTGATAAAGGTGCTCAGTGAAGTTGGTAAAATTCATGCTTTCTCTCTTTTAAATAAAACATCAAATTTTGGAGCAAAGCAGGCTTGATATATGCAGATTTTTATTATTAAAATCCACTGTTCATGTTCCGGTTGCCATTTTTGTCTCAATTAATTGCAATAATTCATCACAGTGCTTTTATAATAGAAAGGAGGTTAAATCAATGTCCAATATATTGAACATATCCTCCAAATCTTAATAATTATCCAGATCTCTGCACTGGGCTTGTGAAGAATTCCGGCTTAATAAAGAGGAAAATAATTATTCGTACAAAGATTGTGCCAACCATGGCAAAGCAGATGAGCGAGAAATATCAACGGAATCATGTATTACTTCCAGATTTTCTAACATTGGAGACACAAATCCAGCCCGATTCGATCCAGATTCGATCTAGATCTCATAATTGCAAAAGCTTCTGTAAAAATTCATCCTCTTGTTTCTGATGGAGCCCATATAGAAGTTAGTGTGTGGAAATTTTTTTCTAGGATATTGTGCATGTGCATGTGCTCGTGATCTTCCAATTGAAGCCTTCATCGAAGTTTTATTCACTTGGAGTGCTTTCCAAAAATTTTAATTGCTCATATGTAATTAAAAATTAAAAAGATGAGTTATTCGTGGCAAACATTACACTGATGCATGTACTGGAGGAGAAATGTAAAATCTTCAAGGATCAAAGCAATTCCAGATCCAGCCACTTCCCAGATCCAAATGCTTCCAGATTTAGGAATTCCAGGAGGGAGATTGCTAGTTGTTTCCTTTCTCGACTTCCACATGTGCCAGTTCACTAAAAGCATCTGACTTGTAATTTCCCCTCTACATTCTATAAGTAGAGGAAGAACCTTCGGGTTAGAAAGTAGAATTTGTAAGCAGCATTCTTGTGTTCCAGAATTTGTGTTGAAACCCCTGATAGCCACTTGAAGCAAAGGAATATAAAGGATTAGGTTTCCAGAGAACTTTGTGTCACGGTGCATTTTGTTTCTATCTTTCTATCTTAGATCTTCTAATAAACTTTTTGTTATTTTAGATCTAGATCTGGACTTGCCTTTTCTTATAATTATGTGTGTTGATATCTATTGGTTTCTTCTATGTGCATGCAATCAACTTTGTTATCTATTGATTGGGTTGCACATCTTCCCCATTTCTTCCCCATGTTTTCTTATTTCCTTCTTCTATAAATATTTCCTTTCTTAAACAATTGCTTACTTGTTGCAAAGCTATACAACTATGGTTCATGAGTTGAATAGTTAAAGTAAAACCCCAAATAAATATTAGCATATTTTTATCGAAAAATATGACATGGGAGCCTCGTCGGTAAATGAGTCGATTTATCTCATGACTACCTAGGTTTTCAACAATGTAGAAAATCTAGCCAACAGATTTGGCGACTCACCGGGAACAACTATATTTGTATATCAAAGCTTATCTCTTGAAGATCGGAGTGTTTTCCATACAAATCTCAACCTGGCTGAACATCCATTCACCTAATCCATGAAGGCACAAGGAAGGACTGATAATTTCTTCAAACTATAGGATCAATTCAATTTCAATCATCCTCCTCAAGTTCAAATCCACAAATCTAGTCTCTCACCAGGAAGGAGAGTTCACACCCATTCATATCTATATTGTCTTTAGCATAATCCAAAGCGGGAATTATTCACCAAGTCTACACAAGGAGAAGATATGCCCCATTTATCATGGCAAATTAGAACCAAATTGTACCTATACCATGGGGAGTAGCTTTTGGGCCTCAAAATCTGACTCCTCCTATGCATGATTTGCCTAAAGGGATGAGAAATAATTTTCCAAAATTCTTTGGAGATGACAAGCAAAATCAAGATGACCACTTCGCTTTGTTTTTCATATCCTGCATGAGTGCTTCCTGGCAAACATGAAGATGTATCTGTTTCGACTCTTCATAGAGACTCGCATGAATTTGATGGAGAATGGTTTTACTTGGCTAGCTCTTGGCACCATAACCAAATGGGCTACTATGCAGATGTGTTCCTATAAAGATTCAAGGTAGCCAAAGATTCCAACACCTTAATAACCCAACCGACTCAAATTGAAGAAGGAACCACATTAAAAATGTTGGATTTTTTTGCAAAATTCCAAGGATTACTATTCAAAATTCAAGCTTCGATTCTCTAAATGATGAGAATCAAAAAGTATTCTTCATCAATGCTTTACTTCCTGAAGTAAGCTATCAACTACGAAGAGCACATCCTATTGACTTGTTAGTAGCCCAAAACATGGCGTTTGAAATTGAAGATGACCTCATCATGGCTAGAAAAATAAAGAGCAACACTTCTAGAGCTAAAAGTTCATCCTCTTTGCTATTACATCTAATTCACTATTGCAAAATTTAGCAAATGAGATGATGCAAATGAAGAAATAGATGGCTCAAATGGCTAAAGGAAACAACGTTGCCCTTGCTTAGAATTTCAACAATAACCGGAATCTGTATTGTTGGTTCCCAAAGATTAGCAATTGAAGCTACTCCTAGAAACAACATGGAGATGAATGAAGAAGACTAAGAAGTGACACTCGATCACTTGAGGATGATGATTTTGTAGGTCTTCTGGTGACTCCAACATTAATTCCCTGAACTACAAATTTCAACATCACGATGAGAAACTTCATGAAGATGATCATGGTCATGCATATGTAGTACTTACAAGATCATGAACTCACCAAGATGAGGAATTAGTTGAGTAACAAATAAGGGGTAGCCCTTTACCTTCTTCTTTAGCTCTTAGAGATAAGAATGTGAGTTCTTCATCTCAACCACAAGAAACAACTCAAGTATCTGAATTTATTTATTCTTTTGACATTATTTATAATGTTAAGAAAAACAGAGTTCAAATGTAAGAAGATGAATACGTGAGAGCCTTTCCCGATTGGTTAAATAGACTAGTCTAATATGTACAACCGACAAAACAATCTAATACATCAAAAGGCCTTTTCCCTAATCCCAAAGATACTCCTCCCCCCAAAACAAAACTATATTTTTAAATTCTCACCATTTTTTTGAAAGAGTGGAACCATTCTATGTTTCCCTATTTATTAATGGTTTCAAGTTAAGAAACTGTGTTCTAGATTCGGTGCTTCGATAATGTCATGCCACCTAAGGTTACAGATTCTCTTCACTTACCTTGACAAAGACCATAAAAAGGTGCTACTCCATGGAGAGAAAAGTCCCTTTAATTGGAAAAATCAAATATGCACAAGTTGTTCTGGCAGCTTTTCCTGATAAGAGATTAAAGATGACAATCTTAGTTGTAGATATTCCTATCTCCTATGGGATGTTACTGAGAAAAACTTCTACAAAGAGCTAGGAGGAGAAGTAAAGATGGATTGGTCCTGTGCTCATATTCCTATCAAGGGGATTAATCAGAAGTTAGAGCCGGAAAAGAAGTCCAAGTACACGGTGACAAAATCTAAGGATCCTAGATCTCAAATTCTTTTTCAGGAATTTGACCATGGGGTCTATTTCTTGGAAAAGGATAAAGCTGTTCCAGAGCTTAACTTCAACCAAAGCCAGAGCTAGTAAAAGAAGAATAAAAAGTGTGGACTCTAGATTTTAAAGGCACTTGTTGTTCTTTTGGATCATGAGCCGGTGTTCTACTAATATCCCCAGAACATGAGATATTTCCATACTCCCACAAAATGATGTTTGAGAACAATACAATGGAGTATGAGGAATTGCTGCTAGGAATGAAGCAACCTAGAAAGAAAGGAGTCAGACTGCTCAAATCCCAAGGAGATGTTGAACTTCTAGTAAAGTAGGTTCGAGTGTAAAGTAAAGTCAAAAGAGATAAGTCGGAGAAACTTTCTGCCACATTCGATTTTGTAACCTTCTCTATTGACTTCATTCCAATAAATCAAAACTTGAAGGTAGATTCTTTGGTAGTCATGGTTGCACTATTGAATCTGAATAGACCACCATCCATATTGAAACAAGGAAACTATAAAGTGGAGATGGTCTACCGCCCCAAATTCCCTAACAAACATCTGCATGTCTACATGTTGAAGGGAGTAAGTCACTACCATGAAAAATAGTCACAAAAATACCTGATCTAGGTTATGATGACAACAGTTGAATAGTCCAACCAAAAGGTAACAAAATCCCCAAGGGTTTAGTTTCCTTAGTGGAGACTTTTAACAAGCATGATCAGTACCTGAAGAAGAATAAAGAATATGGTGATAGTTATTCCTTATAAATACAACTAGTAAATGGTAATGAAGGAAGTTGATGCGATTTACCCACCATAGAGAGAAGAAAGGATGAGCCACCACCAAATGAGGTTCATGAAGACTTTCCTAAGGTATTTGACAAGAAGGCTAGAGAAGGGAGGTTTGAGATTAGAGACTGGGTAATTTGGTGGGACAAGAGACATGAACCAAAGGGCATGCAAGTCAAATCTAATTCACTCTAGAAAGGGCCCTTCATGATAAAAAGAGCTGCAAGAATGGATACCTTCTTCCTTGCCTACCAGGATGGAATTAAGTTACCATTTCCTTTAAATAGGCAACATCCGAAGCTAACCAAGAACTAAAAAGTAGGGTAAAACCTGTATATATATAAATAAAACTTTGTTGTTTTCTTTCCTTTTCTTTTTTTTTTGTGTTATTTTTTTTTCCCTGACACCGAGCCTAACGGACAAGACACGAAACCAGATATGTTAGGATCTCATCTTCACTCCTTTCATTTTGAAAGAGGCAAAGATGTCCATAGACGGAGCCAACTGGTGTCCCCACATTTCACCCTTAAATAAGGGAATACCGTATTTTTGAAAAAATCATAATTTTAAAATAATTGGTTGTTTTGTGTTTTTATTGCCATAAATTTTCTATGTTGTCTCAATATATTCCTAGAGAGTCATATTAGCCACTTTTGCCAAATACCCGATGCCCAAAATTGTTATATTTTGTTCTTTGGGGTTTTCAGCAGAAATTTGTATTTAACTATTTTGAGCCCCGTTTGAGGTAATTTGTGCTCCTAAGTTTAACTCTGTTTTGATCGTATATAATTATTCCCATATACCAATTGGGTTTTAACCAATAATGAATCTTGGGCTTTATTTGTTACATTTGGCAATGTTTTGTGTTTTTGTGTTTTCTCGTTTCATTTTTTGAGAAATTTCTCTCGGATCAATTCGCTTTTTCGATTTAGCCTTTGATTCTTATCCCGTAGTATATGGATATCACCTATGCATGTTGTGCCGTAAGGAATTTGCCATCGGATGTCCTGCTTTCTCTTGGAAAAGATGAAGTCGTGCACCAAAAAGCTTCTTCTCAGTCCGGATGCATTTTGGTCAAAAGAGGGTTTGAAGTGGATCATGGGATTTTGGAAGCGGAAGGCAAGTGGGTTTTTTATACCTACCTAGCATGGTATTTTTACCATGGAAGCAACATCACTTGAGTCAAAATGGGAAAATTAGAGGCAAGAGGCAAGCGGGAATTTCTTACCTACCTCAGAGGGTAAAATTCCCATCAGAAATAAAAAGAATAATCACTTAAGGCATTGATGGGATTTTTATTGCTTTTATGATAGGGTAAATAATCCCATTATGAAATTCAAACATCTTAAGTGAATCATGATATTTTCGGGGCTGCCTTACAGGGTAAATAAACCCATTTCCAATTGACTTTTTAAAATAGAAATTTCATATTCCAAAAGTGCGACCCACCTTGGGTGAATAATAATGCATTAAATAAATATTTGTTAATATTTATTTACCCAATTTTGGGATCCGGTTTGTGGAAAAGTCAACAGAGGAAAGTGGACAAAAGGAAGTTGGAAAGAGATAGTTCTAAAATTAAATAAATATTATTTATTTAATGTAGGTCCTTCATGTAAAAAAGTGCACCCCATTTGGGAGAAAAATAATACTTTTATAAGTATTAAATGAATTAGTTAATTCCTATTTTCAATGGCTAAAATCAAAGCATACTATGAGGCTTGAGTTAACTAGAAGCGAAGTCTAAAATGAAATAAATATAATTTATTTAATGGCATCCATGAGTATGCACAAAATAAGCGCCCCATTTGAAGAGTAAAGCTTATTAAATAATTAATTAATTGTCGAATAGGAAAGGCATTAATTAATTATAGAATTATGAGGATTATATATGTAGGGGCTTTCATAAGGATGAATTAATTAATTTACAAGCAGAGAAGTGCAGCCCCAATAAAAAGTGCGCCCCATTTGGAGGGATTTTTGCTCGAAGAAGGTGTAATTAATGCTAAAAGCTTCCAAATTTTGTGCCAAGGTTGGAAGGAGCTTGATTCGTGTTTGAATAATTGTCTAGATAAGTGATAAAGGTGCTCAAGTGAAGTTGGTAAAATTCATGCTTACTTTGCATGTAAATAAAACATCAAATTTTAGAGTAAAGAGGCTTGATATATGCATATTTTTATGATTAAAATCCAATGTTCACGTTCGGTTGCCATCTTTGTCGAATTAATTACAAGAATTCATCACCGGTGCTTTTATAAGAGAAAGGAGCTTAATGTAATGTCCAATACATTGAACATATCCTCCGAATCAAAAAAATTATCTAGATTTGCACCGGTTGTGAAGAAATCTAGTTGAATAAAGAGGAAAATAATTGTTCGGACAAAAGATTGCTCCAACAATGACAAAGCGGGATGAACAAGAAATCTCAGCAGAATCATGCATTACTTCCATATTTTCTGACATCAGAGACACAAATACAGGCCCAACTCTAGATCCATATCTCATAATTGTAACAGCTTCCTGAAAAAATTCATCCTATTATTTCGATGCCACCTGTGTAGAAGTCGAGTGTCGAAAATTTATTCTAGGATCCTGTGCATGTGCACGTGCTCCCAATCTTCCAGTTGAATCCTTCATTGAAGTTGCATTCACCTGAAGTGCTTTCCATTATTTTTAATTGCTCATATGTAATTAAAAATAAAAAAGATGAGGTATTCATGGCAAACATTGCACCGATGCATGTACTAGAGAATAATTACAAAGATTCAATGATCAAAGGATTTCCGATCCATCTACTTCCCAGATCCAGCTACTTCCAAATTCAATTTGGTGAGAATCAAAGGAATTCCAGATACATCCACTTCCTAGATCCAACCGCTTCTAGATTCAGTTTGGTGAGAATCAAAGGAATTCCATATGTAATGGCTTCAAGATTTAGTTTGGTGAGAATCAAAGGTAAAAGAATCACCACAGTGCAAAATATGAAAAATGACAAGACTTTATCTTTCCTCTTTCTTTTTCTTTCTATTATTTCCTTTGACAAAATAATTGAGCGATCAATTAAATTATACAACTTAAGTGATTGGTTTAAAAGCCATTACTTGAAGAAGTCAAATACTTAGAGATAGGTGGAAGGCATGTAAAATAGAAGGTTCTAATTTTAGTTCCAAGCCATTCATGTAATGCAAAGAGAAATTCTAGGAGAGAGATTGTTAGTTGTTTCCTTTCTAACTTCCGATGTGTCTCATTCACTAAAAGCTTCCAACTTGTAATTGTCCCTTTACATTCTATAAGTAGAGGAAGAATATTCAGTTAGAAAGTAGAATTTGTAAGCAAAGATTCTTGTGTTTTAGAATTTTTGTTGAAACACCGATATCCATTTGAAGCAAAGGAATATAAAGGAGCAGTTTCAGAGAACTATTTGTCACAAAGGCATTTTATTTCTAGCTTTCTATCTTAGATCTTCTAATAAAATTTGTGTTATTTTAGATCTAGATCTGGAGTTGCCTTTTCTTATAATTATGTTTGTTGATATCTATTGGTTTCTTCTATCTCGCATCCAATCAAATCATTTATCTATTGATTGAGTTGCACATATTCCCCATTTCTTCCCTATTTTTCTTATTTCCTTCTTCTATAAATATTTCCTTTCAAACAACTTCTTACTTGTTGCAAAATCTATACAAACTATGGTTCATGAGCTGAATAGTTAAAGTAAAACCCCATATAGATATTAGCATATTTTTATCGACAAATATGACATAAGAGCCTAGCCGGAAAATGAGTGAGATTTATCTCATGACCGCTTAGGTTTTCAGCAATGTAACAAATCTAGCCAATGTAGACATCTTGTCGAGAGCTGGAAGTCTCAAGCAAAATATGGAGGTGGGTGAAAAATTGCAAGAATTTATATGGATATCCAAACCATGAAGTTGGTGAGAGGTTTGGTCTTGGCTAAGCTTATGGCTGTGATAAACTTCCAAACTACTAAGGTAAATGAGGTAGAAGAAGAAAGGGAAGGCGTATTTGAAAGGTTGATAAATTATGAATGGTACAAACATGTAATTTTCAATCTCGCACACTTATACTTCCCCGAGTACTTGAGTAAGAACTACAAAGAGACCTTAAGTTGGCTTCCCGTAAATATTTCATCACCGATTATGGGTTATCTTGGAAGAAGCCAAAAGGAGTCTTCTTAAGGTGCATTACTAAAGAAGAAGCCCCTAAGATAATTAATGATCTTTATGGAGGATTTTGTTGGGGGACTTTGCTGGAAGATTCACAACACACAAGATTTGGAGGTCCAGTTATTGATGGCCAACTCTCTTCAAGGATACAACTCTTTCTTGGTTAGAAGATGTGAGACTTTATAAGCACTTCTCCGGAAGACTAAAAGCTTGTGCTCCCTTCCTTTGTAGCATGTATCAATTGAAGCTCCATTCAAACAATGGGGAATGGATTTCATTGGTGATATTTTTGACCCTTCAAGTGTTGGCCACGAGTGGATTCTTATAGCCATCGACATCGTTATCCAAAATTCACCCCCAAGGTAATTTTGATAACATGCATCAAATTCTTTAGTCCCAAGAAATTATATTGATTCAGGGTAAAAAGTCATGTTTCTAGTGTCCCCTCATATTTTTCTAACTCCCCTGTCCAAGTAGAAGAGAGGAAGTTCTAAAGAAAGGTAAGAAAAATTGCAAAAAAGCAGTTCTGGGACGAGAAAAAATTGTGAAAAATGGCTAAGTCTTAGCCCCTGGTTAGTTGGGACATGAGGGACATGTGGGACGCGAACCGCCGAAAGGCTGCAGGCGTCTGCCGCATACGATTTGGGACAAAGGGACGCGCGGACGCGGAAATCAATCGCCGAAAAATGGAAAAATTTGACTAATCTGTTAAACAGCACTGATGGGACATCCGGCAAAGCGAGAGTACGCGAAGGATGCAAGTCGGCCGAAAAGACTTAAAATAGTCCGGACAGTTGGGACGAGAGTACGCAAACCGCCAGCCTTCGGCCGAAATAGGGAACTTTAGCACTGGGACAAATGGGACAAAGGGACGCACGGGACATGGATAGCCGAAGGAGCCGAAAGCCAATCAGATCACGCCACGTGTCACCGGCAGAAAAGGGACATGGAAGCCCATTTCGGGTGGTTCGGAAGGATTTTTCCCACGCAGCATTTGGGACAAATGGGACAAAGGGACGCGTGGGACGCGAAAAGCCGAAGCGGCCGAAGGAGAAGAAGAAAAGTCAACATTTGGTCCGGAAACTTCAAACGGCCATAACTTTTGACTCCGAGCTCCGATTTTCACAAAATTGGACTTTCTGGAATGAGCACGACATCCTCTACACCACAAAAACTGGATTTCTTATTTTTGATGAGGGTAGATATATTTAAATAAGAGAAATATATTCGGCTCTAGTCAGTTAATGCTCATTCCCGTCAAATGACAGAAAACGCTTGCCAGACCCAAAATAGCTGCCCGCACTCGTCAAGGCCATCACTTTTACATTTCTCAAAAAAATCACACAAAGTTGGTATCGTTGGAATCGTAGCTCCGAGCCCGATGCACGAAATCAATAAATTCTAGATTTGATCGAGAAATTGATTAAGTTTTTAAGAAAACGTGGCGGGTTTAGAACGGTGTTTTATTTGGTAGTTTGGAGTGCAATTAAGAGGCATGGTCATCATTCTTTCTCTTTGTAGCACATGGGATAGTATGGGAGCCTTTTGCAAGTAATGTATAACCATTTCACTCCATTTAATACCTTTTATAGGTGGTTGAAGGACAGATTTCGGGATTTCCATTTTCCCCTCTCTCTCTTCTCATTTTTCTATAAATTGGAGTGTTGGGCTCATTGTAAAGGAGAGAGTTTTGGGTAGCAAAGCTCTACCAAAATTGCTTTGTGAAGCTTGATGTGTTGCAGCCCTTGTAGTGGACTCCTTGCATGGTGATCCGTGCCCTTATCTTGTAATAGATTGAATCATGGATATCATGAAGCAATAAAATACCAAATTTGTGGATGTATCTCCCCCTGCTATGTTTTCTTGCATTCTTCTTGCCCCTTTGATCTTTCTATAAGAATATTGTGTCTATTTATTATGTTCTTGCAGGGATTCATTATCATTGTGTATGCTTGGAATATTATTGTGAATGCATTTTGCTAGATTATGGTGAACTGTCATCACCTCTTCTAGTGTGCACTTTGCCTCTGTATTTCACACATTTGGAGACTACTCTCACACCCTCCTTTTCTGGTGTATCACCGCTTTAGTGTAGGCTTTCATTTTATGCATTCTCTCTCCTGGTCCCTTGGAAATTTAGATTAGAATAGTTAGTTTATCCTGCATTAGAGTAGATTGTGGCAGGTAGTTTAGGAGCAAGAACCAGCTTTCTCTGGAGGTCTATCTCAAGTAGCAAGTCCCACAACTTGGAGATAGTACCCATGTTATCCAATCACACCGTGAGTTCAAGTATATGCACTTGTGTAAACATAAGGGTGCTGTGATTCGGTGATAACAGTTCTGGTACGCCCGGTGGGACCTTAGAGGTCTTCACTTTCATTGCCACAAGATTGATGTGCACTTATTGTAAGTTCCAGCTTTGAAGGAGCTTTAAAATCACACATCTGGTGACTCCCAAAGAGGCATACTCCGCTGGTTTCAACAGTCCAAGCCTGGCAATTTTATGAGAAGAATACAGACCAGATCAAGAACTAGGGAGGAAGGATTGTTTGTTTATCTGCATCTATCTCTAGGAAGACAAAGAAGGGGAAGAAGAGCTCAAAGATCTGTGTCTCCACCTAATCGGACTTTGTCTACACCTCCACCTGGTAGACCTTTTCTCGCATCAACAAGGGTTCTCAGGCCAATCAGAATGGCGCAACCACTAAATCCCTTTGTCAATTTCACTGGTAGCAGCCCACTTGCCCTCAATGCACAGAATCCAGTTCCAATTGCAGCATTGAAGAACATTCCATTTTTCACTGGAGAAAATCATACCACTCCTGGTGATCATGTCAAAGACATTGCTAACATCTGTGCAATCCATGAGATAAATGAAATGGATGTGGTCACAAATTGCTGGCATCTTCATTCAAAGGGAAGGCATTACAATGGTTCAAAATCCTTACACAGTGGGTTCTATCACAAATTGGAATCAGCCAGTGCATAGTTCTTCATGAGCAGCTTTGGAGAGAAGGGAGACAACTTGTCTCTACTAGAACAATTGACAACTAGCAAGAGAGCCCCCAACGAGCAAATGATCGACTTCAACTTCAGATTTCAAAGGTCTTGGGATAGGATTCCAAAGTGGGGTCCAAAGCAAAAGCAGTAAGAAGTGCTTTTCTATATTTCTATGTTAATTCAATCTATGGGAGGCACAACCTTACATGCTCCTTATAGCATTGCCATTAGGGCTGAAAACTGTCTTATTCAAGCTGGTAAACTAGCTCCTAGGCCTCCCATGCCCTTGTATCCAAACTTAGAAAATCCAAGCACTAGTCAAGCACCCACTTTGGCTCCTATTCCCACTCCTAGAAATCAAAGTTCAAATGAGACTTCTACCTCATCCTCTAGTGCTTCAAATGAACTCCAAGAGGTCATGAAACAATTGCAAAATTTGGGAAATGAGCTGGTTACTATCAAAAGACAGCAAGCTCAAAGTGCTAGACCGTATCAGCCTCAAGCTCAGCCTAACAGTAACCATATCAACCTCAAAGACCACCCAATCCAGCTGCAAATCAGAATCAAGCAAGGCCTCCCGCTAATAGACCATTTCAGCCCTATAACCCCAATGTTACATCTGCATCTAGAGCTTTGGTGCCAGTCCAAAATAACATGGCCCAAGAATATGATTGGTGTTTCCCGTGTAGTCAGCCACATAACCAATCAATGTGCTTTAACGGTGCATTAAATCAGGCTCTAATGGTGCAAACCATTGGTGGGTCGCAAGAGTCTAGCCACGAAGAAGACCAACAGCAAGGGGCACCTCAGCAAGGGACATCTCCGAATGAAACTACTCTTGTCAATTGGCAGGCTGAAGATTTCTGTGGTATGAATCAAATACCCTCTCAAAGTGTTGCAGCCAACACAAGGTCAAAGAGGAGAAATTTGGGTGAAGAACATCCATTGGCTTCGAGCGATCCACAACCTTCTACCACTCCACAAGCCGCTGGCAAGCAAACTGTAGTTCCAAACATACAAGGAGCATCCAAACCAGCTCCTAAACCAACTCAGATGCCAGCTGCTGCCATTCATTTGCAAGGAATGAATGCGCAGGCCAAGGGACAGCAGAGGGATACTTCATCTCCATTCAGTATCATTGATCAGATGAAGAAGACAAATGTAAACATATCAATGTGGGAATCACTATCTATCCCAGGACAAAGAGATTTTCTACAAGCTGCCATGAAGGACTGGTCAACTTCTAATCAACAGGTCCAAATGCAAGAGAAGGTACTCACAAATGCTGCCCAGCCTGAAGGAAATCATGGAGGACAGCAAGGTAAAATGTTGAAGCCCCCTCCATTTTATGTTTCATTGATCATAGGAGATAGGTTGGTACATAATTGCATGATTGACTCTGGGGCCAGTAGTTCAGTAATGCCCAAGCAAATAGCTGATCAGCTAGGACTCCAATATGAAGTCATCTCCAAGGGTGTAGTGCAATTAGATGGGACAACAATGACAACGGTTGGAGTAATCAAAGGTTTGAGCCTCACTGCACGCATGTCCTAACGTAACAAGCAGTTACAAGATGTGTCGATCATAGACCTATCACCACTCTTTGCATTGTTCTTGTCAAGACACTTCACCGCTAAAATTGAGGCTATCTTTCGGTGGATTGGTCACACATGTTTTTCAGAACAAGGTATGGAACCAGAGCCACAATCAGGTCTGAGCCTATTTTGAACTTTCACATTGAGCCTTACACTCAAGCCAAATCAATACCAACTGCTCGACGTTTGATCAAGAAGATTATCCAAGCACCGATGAAGCCGACATCAAGGTTGGAAGCATCCTAGATTTGACTCTTGATGAATGGGCAAGCAAGGTGCATGCTTTTGATCCTTATCAAGAAATAGAAGAATGAGCTAGGAGTTTATTGTTTACACGAGCGAATCAACCTCTCCCCAAAGATCACCAAGCCGATCATAAAGACACAAATGAAGTATGGCAATTGTTCTTTGATGGGTCAAGGAGCTATGCTCATTTCACCGCAAGGTATAAGGTATTACTCACCTTTCGCTTCTAGTTTTCTGCTTCAAACAACACAAATGAGTATGAATCCTTAATTCATGGACTCGCACCGGGCAAGGAAGAAAGGCATCGAATTTACAAGTATTTGGTGATAGTGAGCTGATCGTAAACCAAGTCAAAGGAAAAAATGCTCACAAAAATGATCATTGAAGAACTACAAAAATTGGGTATGGGATCTTATTGAAGATTTTGAAGATTTTAGCATCAATTCCATCCCAAGAAAAAGAATGAAAACACTCGACAGACTCGGCAGCAATTAGAGCTGCGTTTGATGTTGTAGAAAGTATCAAAAGTGAGAAAACTCAGCCTCATATCAAAGTGGTTGTGAGGCCATCTGCTTTCCAGGATAACAACACAAGTTTGCAAGTCTTCGAGAATGATCAGCAAATTGTTAATTTCCTACAAGAAGAAGCTGAGTTCTCCACCAGAAATCAAGACAAGTTGGAGCAGCAGTATGGTGACCAAGTGGTGCAGCTGAGAACTAACAAATTACCAAAAGGCCTCATAACCTTAGAGTCAATCTTCAACCCAAATGATCAGTTCCGGAAGGAGAAGGTGAACATTCAAGTAAAGGGTGAAGATTCAGAACCTATCTTAGTCGACGAAGGCAAGACATTGCAAATTGGCAAAGTAAGTACTCCACAAGAGAAATCTGATTTTGTTTAGCTTTGTCAAGAGTTCCCAGATGTCTTTGCTTGGACTTACAAAGATTTAAGAGGTTTCAACCCAAAGTTGGCACAACATACTATTGAGTTGGATCCAAAATCCAAGCCTATCAGGAAAAAGCAAAGGCCAGTAAATCCTCATATCGAGCCTCTCATGAGAAAAGAGTTAAGCAAGCTCATTGAGGCTAGTATCATCTTTCCCATCAAACACTCAAGTTGGGTTGCAAACTTGGTGCCGGTAAGAAAGAGAAACGGAGAAATAAGATTGTGTGTGGACTTTCGCGATCTAAATAGAGCATCACTCAAAGATCATTATCCACTTCCATCAATGGAACAAATATTGCAGGTTGTAGCTGGTTCAGAAAGGTTTTCATTGCTAGATGGATATTCAGGCTATAATCAGATAATGGTAAAGGAAGAAGATCAATTCAAGACGGCCTTCACTACAAAATGGGGCACGTATGCTTACAAGAAGATGCCATTTGGACTGTCAAATGCTGGAGCAACATTTCAGCGAGCTATGGATATGGCATTCAAAGGCTTAATCAACAATATAGTGCTGGTATACCTAGATGATATCACTGTCTTCTCAAAGAATGCAACAGACCATCTCTTTCACCTCGGCAAGTGTTTCAGAGGTGTAGAAGGTTCGGAGTGTCGTTGAATCCAAAGAAATGTATATTCTTGGCACACGAGGGCAAATTGTTGGGCCACATCGTCTCTAGGGAAGGGCTAACAATTGATCCTGAAAGGGTTGAAGCCATCCGAACACTTCCATTACCACACCACAAGAAATCTCTCCAAAGCTTCTTAGGAAGGATAAACTTTATCCGTAGATTTGTGCCTAATTTTGCCACTCTTGTGAAGCCTCTAACTATGATGTTGAAGAAGAGTCTGGCATTCAAATGGATAGCAGAAGGCAAAGAGAGTTTTGAAAACATCAAGCATGCCATATCACAAGCTCCAACTCTTATCAACCCAGAACTTTCAAAGGACTTCATGTTGTATGCATTTGGAGGATCGACACGCTATCTTGACACAAATGAATAGAGAAGGTTCGAACAGCCCATAGCATTCTTCAGTCAAACCTTGGAAGATTACGAAATAAAGTATTCTTTCATTGAAAAGCATGTCCTTGCCGTCATCAGAAGTTTGAAGAAGTTTAGACACTTGGTCTCAAACAATAAGATTCAACTGCTGGTGTCTCATGCTGGTGTCAAGGACTTCCTCCTAAACAAGGATTTAAATGAGAAGAGAGCAGTTTGGATCACTTGGGTGATGGAATATGATATTGAAATCAAAGTGACCAAGCTAGTTCGTGGCAAAGGCTTGTGTGAGCAGCTCGCTTCCAAACAACTGCACGAGTCAAAAGGTGTTTCTCTTGGTCAAAATTACATTCTTGCATTGACAGAGGACATGGAACCTTTTGGTTGGATGTGGCTCGACTGGGTACTTCAAAATTTCTATGAATCACCTCAACTTAAAATTTTTCCACGTGGAGGAATGACGCTCATTTGAAGATTTACTTTTGGTTTGGATTTAGAGTAGCACTGAGAGGAAACATGGAGGTTTCCACTATTTTTCCCAAAATTAAACAAAATTTTATATAGCTGGTATAGTTTGGCGGAACAGGGACACGTGGCGAGCCCATGGTCATTTAGGGTCTCTAGTTTAGGCACCATTTTGAAATTGTGCCATGAAGACACGTGGAGGCTTCCACCGGGTCTTCCCATACTTATTATTTTTCAAAGGGTTTTGGGAGGTCTGGGACATGTGGAGGAACCACGCATGTTTGGGGACTGGTCCTTGACTTTCATTTTAAATAAGCACGAGGAGAACGTGTGGAGGCCTTCGCTCACTTTACATTTTTCTTGGAATTTTCAACGGCAGAAGGATACTACCTTGGAGCATGACACATGGAACCTTCCACTGAGATTCAAGCATTTAGACAAAATTTGCTATGCCAAGACACATGGCGAACTTGTGCTTGTTCAAGGTATCAAATTTTTGGGACCATCTCAAGGTGCGCCATGGTGACACGTGGCGGTTTGAAAAGTCAAAGGGGTGGGGAGGTGGACCATCGGGGGAAATTTGGATTTTTTTCCCCTTGACATGCAAATGACTAAAATTATCAAAATAACTCACAATCCTAATAAGGGAAAATTCAAATCTTGCTCCAGTCAACGGCAAAGGTGTGAAATTTGGGGGAAATTTTGAAAAATTTCCTTTTGGGAGAAAAGAGTTAAAAGTAAAATAAGGGAAGCACGGTTTTACTAGAACCACATTGGGACACATGTTGGGCCTATTTTTCAAGGGTGGAGCTGTGGGAAAACTTGAAAAAATTTCCCTTTTCCAAAAGGAAGGTGAAATGCAAAGAATTTGGGAGCAGCTCCGATGGGGCCACCTTAGGACACATGTTAGGATCATTTCGCGAGGATGGAGATGTGGAGCAAAATGTGAAATTTTTCTATTTTTGAAAGTTGTAATAAGTAAAAGGAAGCCCTCAAGTATTTTTTTAAGTTTGAATCTTCCACATGGATGGCCCAAATTCAAAGTAAAAATCAACGACAACTAAGAGGCTAAATCTGATTTTCACCCCATTTTACTGAGACACATCTGGAAGTGTGAGTCTTCATGATTTCATGGTATTTCCTACACGCAAATAAGAGAGGGGAGTTAATTTTGATATCTGAGTTTGGTGGGAAGATCTAGAAGACATCTTTCACCATTAAAATGGTCTAACTATCGTGCTTGATCATATTTTTTGTTTTTATTCTCCCAAGCACGTAAGCAAAAAGATTTGAAAGATTAGGGGCAGAAGTGGTTGGAAAATTTATGAGAGAGTGATCTACTAGAGGAAGGAGTTGATTGTGGGAGATATTCAATGAGATCTACCTCCTCGAGCACCTGGAAATTTTTTACATATTTGATTATGAGATTCGCGATCGAAATCTTGGTGAGCACTGGTGCATTAAACATTTTTTGTATTTTGGGGAAGAAGGGGCTCTATTGTAAATGTTATAAATTCCAGAATTTTTCATACAAATGTTGGAGGTTGGAGTTTTAGGGGTTGGGACTGAATTTTCTAATAGAAAAAGCTTTATAGAGCCCATCATTTTGAGAAGCCGTTTGAGAAACTTGTATATCTCTTTTGTATTAAATCTGATCATATCAAGGTGGTTGCAAGTTTACAGCCATTAACAAGCTCTGAGACTGTTCCAAAAACTTTCCCCGATGATATATTTAATCAATTTTTAGTTATTCAAAGTTGTCTTGAGCAATATGTGTTTGTTTTATTTCGAATGTATGCAAGTAGTTTTTCTTATTTCATACAATCTTGTATTAAAATTTGATTCAATAACACAAGGCTCAATCCTTGTGACATTTTAGTTACATTTACAATTTCATTTCTCGAAGATCTTTCATCTAGGATTGGAATAAATGATTTAAAATCACTTTTCTTTCATCTCGTTAACAAAGGTTTTTGTAATCCTTTGGGTGTACCTTAGGCATGATTTGACTCATATTTTGATTCTTTGTTGGATTATCTAACACAATTCTTCATGATATAATCTCAAATATTATGTGAAAGAGTGTTAATGGGTCCCCATTGAAGCACATATTTTAGTTAAAGAAACATTGTATCTATTATGTGGCATTCTCGTTTGTTTAACCTTCCATTTTTAAGATTCCTCAAGGATCTAGTGAATCAAGTTCACCCTACCCCACCTCCCACTAAAAATTCATTAAAAACAACCAGTCCTACCTATGCTACCCCTTTTTGTCCTATGTGCATACAAATGCATAGTATTTGTTACCAAAACATGCAGAAGCAATCAAGGTCTCAAATGCTTTAGTAACTTTTTCCTTGTTGTGAAAATATCTCCATGATTTTGAAGTGACAACTCGTGAGAGTGAGATCTGTGTGTTAACCATATTTTCCCAATGTCTTCTATAAAATTTATGCAAAATAAGGATTTATCATTGTTCTTCAAAAACAAAGGTTACAAAATAGGTTATCTTACCTTGGTTGAAACCTACAACCTATAATAGTTACAATCGATCACATCCTTTTAAGGTGGTACCCACTCCTTTGAAAACCTTAGTGCTAACAAGTTAGATAGATTTCTTCACCGACTACAAAATGACATACATGATTATCTATCTACCTCTGAGGTCCTGTAAAATTAGTGATGTTGTTTAACCTTTGAATGAGGTTAAATTTGGGTACTAACAAGATGATCAGCTAGTAATGGTCCACAAGACCCATCATCTAATCTATCAAGAATCGTGATAGCAAACATCCGAAAACCCCATCACACACACCGCTTAAGCTACATAGTGGAGATGGTGTGAATAAAAATGGGTCTCCTAACCTCTAAAATCACCGACTCGTAACCCAAATCATCTCGTAAAAGATATAATTTTGTAGTAATAATCCATCCTTTCCCCGTGTACATGTATAACCCATCCATACCAAAGATGACTCCATATGAGCCCAAAGGAAGGATACGGATATCCGAGGTAGTGGTGAAAGGTCCAAAATCCACTACACACTCCTTGAATAAGGATTTTATAGAGTTCTTAGCTCCCGAATCCATCTCAATGTCCCAACTAAGACCCTACCTAACTCCCACTAGCCTATATCGTTCTCTACTACGGATGGTGCAATGAAAGAATCGGAGAACCGAATAAAACAAAATAGAGGTAGGAATGATACCAATGCTACTGTAGTCTCAATAACTATGCTCTAATTCTCTTCCTGGTGGTTCTTAACCATGGCATACATAATATGACTATGCCCCGCATCACCAATAGTAGGCTCTGAGATCTATGTCTTACCCATGTTATTAGGGTTATGTGGGTAGTATCTCCAAAATTTCAAGTAACACCACAACCAAAAAAATGGTTTGATCTTCTCCCCATGTAGTAGGTCCGTCTGCAGTACTCTAGAGGTCTGCATGGTGTGGATCCCGATGATCCGGATACGGTCTACCGAGGTATTTTTGTGAGATCCTACTAAGTGAGCTCTCTGGGCACCTTGTGTCTTGATGGGACCCCTTGGAGGAGGCCCCATACTCGACCTCTCTCGTGAATCAAACCTCTCGTGGAGGTCTATAAGGTGGGCAGGATCGCTACTACTTGTGGTCTAAAGATGACCGTGTAGAACCCTATCCACCATGAGGAAGAGGTACTAACACCATCGATTTTTTGTCCTGCATCTCGCTATATGTGGCTCCGGACTCAATCAGACTACTGGGTCTTTCCTCGAGTCTCCTCTACTATATAGGCCTTCTTGATGGTCTCAACTAATGTCTATGGAAAATGGATCCACACGACACCTCTAATATCTACTCATCCTACATGTAATAAACATACTCATCCTAATCATCCTACATGTAATAAACATACTGGAGTAGATCCATAAATCTACTCTCATACTCAGCCATTGTAAGAGATACCTGTTAGAGGTCATGAAACTCATCTATTCGCTATTGTATAAACCTATGTGAATATTATTTACTCCTCAAAACTCCTCAATGTGATCCCGTAACTATCTTAGAATCAACATGGATCTTTTTCTCCTTTGTCCGCCACCAAACACCAGCTCTATCCCTTAGTAGATAGATTGCACCACAAGATTTTGTGTTGCTAGAACAAGGATAGAGCTTAGAGCACCCTATCAAGCTCACTAACTAGGCCTCTACCTGAAATCCACCTATGTCATAAAAATAATGTGATGGATGAAGCTTTAGGATCTCCCGATAAAATTTTCAACAATGGTCCGACAACCTCTAGGCCTCTTTGTATGTTCATCCCTAAGATTAGGGCTCGAGACCTCTCTCTATGTCCTAAAACTAGGTCACCTTTTCCCCTCTTTTGTGACTCTCTCTGTGGAGGACTCTGCATGGAATTTCTCTCCTCCATGCTCCACGTTGGGTCAAGGAGATACATGACCCTCAATATAAGTGACTCTATCATGTCCGATTGCATGTCCTCCTACCGATCCTCTATGTACATCAACATTAACATCCTGAAGAGTCTACAAAATCTATGGTAGGATGGCTGCTATAACATGATCTGGTGGTGGTAAGTCTATGTCTATGTGAAAATAGCCCTCATTCCATTTGTGCCTTCTCCATAGACCAAGGTGAGAATTAGTTCATCTGTCTAAGTTTTATTTAGTTTTCATGTTTACTAAACTATACGATTTCTAAACTAAGATGCTTTCTAGATTTAAAAGTGTGCTTGGTTTAAGGTTCATGTCTCAAGTTTTCTAGTGTGCCCAATGGCCCAATATTTTGAACCACTACTCTGATACCAAGTGTAACGCCTCAAAAACAACCCACTTGAGACCCAAGGAACAACCTAGGATTAGATAGGAAAATTATGGAATAATTTTTTGTTTAAAAGTGTCTTCAACTAGGTTACAAGACAAAAATTGTCACAAACAAGGTTCCAGATCAATACTAATTTACTAGATTATATTTTTTTCTTTATTAACAATTATTAAAGGTCACAAGGTCAAAATTTAGGGTTAGAAAGTTCAATTAGGTTAAGAGGGTAATTTCACACTACACCACTCTCTAACTAGCTTAAAATCTTCAACTTGATTTTTATCAAAATTAACGCTCTCAAAACTTCCCTAAAACATTTCCATTGGATAGGAAATTTCATCACCTTTCCAATGATATAAATAAGTCATTCTAACTCCTCATATTTCTCAAGTTATAGGCCAATGGACCTTGGGAGGAAAATTTTCCAAAGAGTGGGCCTATGGGCCTAGGGAAGAAAATTTTCCCATGTGCAAGCCGACATAGTGGAGAGAAAATTCTGAATTTTTTTCCTTCTTCAAGGAAAAAGTGCGATTTACCTCCGTACGCCCGCGATCCCGAAGAGGATGCATGTCGGCTTTACAACACCCCGACAGAAAATCAGTCGTCAAGCAATTTAAGACATTATGTCTTTTCAGCTGAAAAGTGCTAGGGATCAAAATGGTCTCTACCTCCACCAATGCCCAAGGTGCCATGTGTTGTGCTCGATTGGTTGCAGGCCGGTGAGGAGATAAAGGAAACTTAGAAAAATTTCCCCAAAATTTTCCAAAGTGCTAAGTTAAAAAGGGATCCGCTCCTCTGCCAATGCCTCATAGTGCCATGTGGAAACCTCTCGATTGGTTGTGAGCTAGCAAGGAAGATAAAATTAGAAAAAATTCCTAAAAAAATTTAAAGGCTAAGTTTAATGTTGTGGACCCACGAAAGACAACCAAAGGGCAAAAGCGGGGTGGCGGGTCCACGGGGGAAATTTTTCCAAAAATTTTCTTTTAGACTTAGGTGATTTTTTTGACAAAAAGAAAGGCCTAAGGGTTATTGGAGTGACGGGGAACTCATTCCTTTGGCATTTTTGACCAAAAGTGCTAAGGGAAAATTGGGCCCGCGGGTCCGCCAAGGATATTTTTCCCAAATTTGTTTTTTTTTTATAGTTGGAGTTACTTTTTTGACGCCAAATGAAGAAAAACTTTAGATGGCAGAAAGTTTTGATAGAGAGCTCAGTTTTGAGAAAACAAAGACTTTCTATAAATATCTCGATGTCCTCTTTACACATATATCATTAAATTTTTATTTTGATAAATTTTAAGGAGTTTATTTCAAGAAAACGATCTGCAGACAATTAAAAGGCAAGCTAGTAGATTTTAACTAGTGAAATTTTAATCAATTGTCCTTCTTCCTCTCTCAACATGTTAATTAGACATGGAGAACTACTCTTAGATGGATTTGGTATGGATTTGGAAGGTAAGTTTTTTTTATTGACTCCCAATTTTTAAAAAAACAACTTGACAAAAAACAATAGAAAAACAGTTTGAACCCGATTCTCATTAAGTTTTCTAAGAAATTCCTTAAGTATTTTTGTCCAATTGAATTTGTTTAGGGCATACTACTTCAATTTAATCGTTTAATTTTTTATTTCATTGTTGCAGGTTCAAACTGTGCATTTTTGGATAAAGTATTTGCTAGTTTGAAAATACAAAATAGAGATCAAATTTTAAAGGATCTATTCGCCATTTTCATCTTCCAAGTATTAGAATTCATTCCAATTCTAATCTAATACATTTAGTTGATTCAATTCAACTATTCAAAAGCTAAAATACATCTCTGATTTCCAAATTTTACATATTTCAAAAGACAGAGTATTACACTTCATACACATTTATTTTTTTCAAACAAATATTACAACTCACATTTATATGATCAAATTCAATACAATGATGCAATTGAAGCAAGGTAGCGCAATCCTTTATTGATTTCAAATACAAATTTACAACTTTTCTTTAATTCCTCAAATTCCTCATATAGAATACAATTCTTTCACATTCCTTGAAATACGTAAAACAAATTTTATCTCTTTCACATTATAATATACAACTTTCAAATATACACAATATCATTCCATTACAAATATTTACAAGTTAATTCACTTCAAGTGGGAACGGTTACAATATAGTTTAATTTCACAAGGAACTATCAAACTATCTTTTTCTCAGCTTCAAAAGAGCAGCATGAAGATTCCAAATTCTTCTAATTTGATCACCACAAGAACAGGGAAAATGAAACACTCTCCATTGAACCAAGAAATCCAATGAAAAGGAGAATTTGTCCTTATTCATTGGCACCCGAGCCCCAACCACAATGCAATAAAAGATGTGATCTAACTCATGTCAATAGCAAGCTTCTAGAAACACACAAGCAACATTTTCATAATAAAAAAACACCGTACAAAATAGAATATAGTTTACAACAACATTAAAGCAAGACAAACATTACGAGGCTTCATCAAGCAATCCAAAGGATCAAGAAACTATGGGGGATGCTTCTTATGCCTCCCAAAAGGGGAAATGGCTATCACCACCTGAATTACAAACCACCAAAATATAGTATATCAAAACCACGACATTCCTTATGCTTCACCAATATCTTATGGCACCCCATAATGAATAAATAAATGCAAGCTATTTCTTTGTGAGGTGGAACTAAAATCCCAACTCCCTCCACCCTTATACCTCCCTAAAACACATGTGTGCCTCCTACAACATAAACCGCATAGTCTTATCCTATACCATTCCTATGCCATCTACCCAACAGACCACAAACATGCCAAAATATTCACACATTAAAATTTACATTCATAAAAGAAGATCATTTCAAGAGACAAGATCTTACCTCTCCATGATGGAGTTTCCAAAGTTCCAAACAACAGTTGTTTCCAAACATATAATCCAAAAAGCCACCAAACAAGAAATATGCAACAATCTTCAAACTTATCAAAAACCAAGAGCTCTCAAAACAACAAGGATTTTGCCCAAGAATGAAGTCTCCAAAGTGAAGCAACCCAAAACAAGGGAAGGAATTCAAATTTTATAGAATAGGAAGGGAAGAGGATGAGGTGGATCCATGTAGAATGCCACATCACACATCTTAAACTCCAACCCCAAAAGTGAACTTAATTATCCAATGCATAATAAATAGGTGGGTGAATAATATGATAGTTTACTCACATACTCAAACCCAACCCACACCCCAAAGGACTAAAATTAAACCATGTAAGAAAAGTGCAATCAAAACTTATAATTTGACTTACGAATAGCATTATAAAAGTCTAAAATCAACCCTCTAACCATATATATGGTAGGTAAATGAATTTAAGAGGTATGGGACAAGTTTTACTTGTCCTAGAAGCCTCCAAAATAGCCTCGAAGGATAAATTTGAATTTCCAACGTGGAGTGTTTCACACTTGAGAGTTAACTTACACATCACTTACACATCTCTTATAACACTTTAATTTAAGGGCAACAACTCTATTAATTACTTTCTTATGACATATTTTAATTAATTAAATTAACAACATGATTACTCACAATATTATATGACATTTAATGAATAATGAAAGGGTCAATGCACCACAAAATAAACACATGCAAACATAAAAAAATGAACCAATAAATAAATACACATAACCCCTTGGTCACATTTAAAGGTGATCCCCCCCGCCCCCATGGGAATCCCTAACACATACTAGTTGCCATGGTGACCTTGTTGAATTCCTCTAGAATTTTAATGTGGTTGGTCTTCAATCCTCCAATGTTTGTTTTGATATTTTAACTTGCAAAACACAAATACCTCATTCACCTCATGGCCATATCGTAAAATCTAAAATAATATAAAAAAATTCTAAAATCATCTAGATATATGGATAACAGCAATATCCGAGCAACCAACAAGATCATTTGTAATTTTACTCAACAACTATATCATCATCAAATAATTTCAATTTCTAGGTCTACTCACAATATCTAAATATCACATGTCCAAACAATATCCATAGTATAACCATGTCAAATAGTATATCAACATCAATAATTAAAATGTCTCTAATAATCATCATGCATCATAACTGAATCAAGTCAAGAATAATCCATGATATAACATATAACATCATACTATAATAAAGTCCATTATCATGTCCCTAATATAATCGTAGTATCATGATCAGTATCAAAAGGAAGTGGGCACTACATGAATGGTTGAATGTTTGAATGTGTTGTTTTATTTATTTTTTGGTTAGGTAGATGGCCTAGGAATGGTGTAGGAGAAGACTATGGGGTATTTTGTGAGAGGCATAAGTGTTTTGGGAGGTATAAGTGAGGGAGTTAGGATTTGGGTTCCACCTTACAAAGAAATAGCTTACATTTCTTTACTCGTTATGGGGTTCCATAAGAGGTTGGAGAGGCATAAGGAAATGGGAGGACTAAGGGGTACTTGAGGGAGCCATAAAGGCATGTCAGGTTTTGAAATGATATATTGTTGTGGTTTGTTCTCAAATGGTGATATTCATTTCCCTTTGGGAGGCATAAACAACATCCCCATAGTTTATTGCCCTTTGGCTTATATGACGAATCCCGATTTTTTTTGTTATGTTTCAATGTGGTTACAAACTGCATTATGTTTTGGACTGTGTTTTTAAATGTGAAATTTGCATGTGTGTTGTGGAAGCTTGTTGTTTCCATGAGTTGAAACACATCTTATATTGCATTGTGGTTGGGGCTCGGGAAAATGTATAAGGAAGTTTTCCTTGTCATTGGATGTCTTGGTTGGGTGGAGAGCATTGTCATTCCCCTGCTCTGCTTCAATCAAACCGAAATAATAAAAATGGTGGATATTCCTTTTATTATTCTCGAGTAGAGGAAAAAGACCAGTTTGACATTCCTTGTTGAGATTATTCTTATTCTAACCCTTTCCCACTTTGAATTGGATGATCTTGTATATTATTGTGATAGAAATACCACTTTGTTTCAGCTATGAAAGTTGTAATTGATTATGGAAGAATATCTCTTGTATTCAGTTTTATGAATAGAGAAGAAAGATATGCATTTGGTATGTTGTATTTTTAAAATAAATGGGAAAGAAGTTGTAAGAGATTCCTTTGAATTAATATAAGTGTTTTCCTTGTTCATATGATATTATTTCCATTAGAAATATGTGTTTAATATATAATAGGATATCTCTATTTGTAAAATTAAAAAAGAAGCAATGATGCGTAAATATTGCACTACTCTGTCTCATTTGAATTGTTTAATTTTAAAAAAATAGAAGTTACATTCTTGTATGTATCATTTGATTGAAGGAAAGAAAATTGTTTAAAACTATCATGGAATAAATTCAATGTTTTATTGTATGGAAAAAGAAATAGTTTAATCTTTGTTCTTGAAATGTACAAACTTCATTTTTACTTCACTGTATACTTTGCAAATTCCTTTTTATCAAATGTCCAAAACAACCCTACAAATATATAAGAGACAAATTAAATATTCAATTTGATTTAATGAGGTCAAAATGATCCCCAAACTAAACTAAAACACTGAAGAAATTTTTAAAGAACCTTTCAAATCGAGTAAAGGAAAGTTGTAGGTGAGTTGATGTGTAAACATTAGTAAATTTCGAATGCAAATCAATGAAGTAAATTTAACCTTGCAATCTATCCTAAAAATTCTCCAAGTGAAATCCTCCATGCCTATTTGGGATGTTCTGAAAGATTTAATGGCGAATTTGAACAAAATTGATAAGTTAAAAATACAAGTTCACTTTCCAAATGATAGAATAACATTTTCTCAAATTTTACCCTACAAAATTTATCAAAATTAAAATTTTATCATCCCTATGCAAATAGGACATCAAGAAATTTCCAAAAATTCCTCATTTTCCAAAAACTGAGTTTCCAATCAAAAGTTATGGCCTTCTGAAGTTTTTACTTCATTTGGCTTCAAAAATATTCTAACTGTCAAATTTAATTATTAAAATATTCCCTGGTGGACCCAAGCAGTGAAATCCTGCCTTAGGCACTTTTTTCCTTAAAAACGTAAAAGAAACCAAGTTTCCAACCACTTTGTTGGACCAAAATCCTCTTTTTAAAAATGATCTAAGTTCGAAAAAGAAAATTTGGAAAAATTTTCCCACGGCCCCGCCATTTTCTTTTTTGGAAGCATTTACATGGGCAAGGCACTGCAACCACTTACTTAACCTTTTAAAAAAATTTAGAAAGTGTTTATATGTTACTCCGAATCCCCGCATCCCCACCCTTTTTCTTGGAAAATTAATTCCGTGGGCACGCAGTCCTGCATTCTTAAAACTTAACTTTTATTTGAAATTTGGGAAAATTTTCTAATTCTCCCCATCAACCCACCACCCCGTAGCCAATGAGGGACTACCACGTGGCATCCTTTGGTGTCAGAGGAAGAGCTGAGTGCTTTTAACCTTTAAGTCTTGTCACTTTAAAATTCAAATTTTTCCTAAGTTCTCTGCCACCCCACCACACCGCAGCCAATGGTTGGCCAACACGTGGTGTCTCTGAGCATCGGTGGAGGAGTGGGTAAATTGATCCTTTTTTCCCTATTAAGATAAAATTAAAAAATTCCTCTTGGTCTTCAGTGACCTACCTTATCACCCTGGTTAAAATTTGGACACGTGTCTCGGGAAAACTTTCCTTCTTCAGGCACGAGGTCCCATCGCGACTCCGTGGCGCACGGGCGTAATTGCAATTATTTGCCCAAATGGGAAAAGCACTATCTTTTTCCCCCAAGTCTACCAGCTCGAAATCTTCTAAGAAAAAGTTCTCTCTAAATCCCATAGGCCCGAGTTGGGGAAAACTTTCCTCCCTAGACCCGCAGGCCTGCTCTTGGGAAAAATTTCACCCTAAGGCCCGCCTTGACCCATAGCTTGAGAAATATGAAGAGTTAGAAGGACTTATTTATATCACTAGAAAGGTGAGGAAATTTCCTATCTAATGGGAATGTTTTTAGTAATATTTAAGTGCATTAATTATGGTAAAATTTATATTGAATCCCTAAGTGAGTTCTGAGAGAGTTGGTTAGAGATAATTTTGCCCTTTTAATTTTAATGTTTAATCTAACCTTTGTAATTAAACCTTGCTCTTGACTTGGATCTCATGGAATTAAATACCTCGGGTATTTTATTGTGTTCGATCCCTTAACCCAAAAATTTTAATGAGGGAATATTTAGCTATAATTTCAATGTATTCAAAGACTAAATTAATCCCTAAGAAGATTTGAGCTAAGTGTGGATTTATTACATTTTTTACTTTATAATATGGAATTTTTAATTATTATAATGGGAAAAGTTATTATCTAAATTTAATTATGCTTGAGACTTTATTTGTTAAGACTTTAAAAATAATTATTCCATGATTTTTTAACTAAACCTAGGTTGTTCTTTGGTCTCGAGTGGTTGTTTTAGTGGGTGTTATAGTTAGGAATGACATGGTCAAACTATTTTTGGTGTGAGAATAATAAACACTCCTTAGGATCCTAGTGGAATACCAAGTCTTACGAAGTTAGATCTAGAAATCAACTTCATGATCAAATGAATTCCTATGGGATCCAGATGACACAAATGGAGCTAGTGAAATAGTTGTGTTATGACTTAAACTCTTGTTAATGATCTCTTTAGTTCCTCGCAGATAAATGTGTTACCTTGGATACTAACAACATAACACCTTGGTCTTTCATGAACATTTTTAACATTAGTATTTCCTCTCACCTTAAATTCATATATAGTTAGGGCATAGATCCTTAGGTGCAATTGGAATTAAACAAAACCTTGGTTGATTAAGGGGTTAACTCATGCGGGTGGGAATTGTACATAACTCTTAGCAAATGCAATTGTATTTAAAATATGTTGACTTAAGAGAAGTGTAGAAACTTGAAATTTTGTCTTGTAACCCCATGTGCCTAGTTGACCTTTGAACCCTAGTGAGAGGCCCAAAACCAAACAAAGGAACTAGGTGACACTCTTATGATTGATCTCGTGGTGGGATTTAAATGACACAAGTGGTTGTCTTGGTTGCATCATGTATTTAACATTGTTTTGTATAAAAGTAAATAAATGGGACATATCATGCTAGGTTACACTCCTTGTAGTAGCAAATCCATTAGTTAGAAGTATGTGTTATTTTGTTTGCAATTGTTATATAACAATGCTAATAGTGAGACCATAGTGTGATGCAAGAGTAAAACTAGATTTGAGGTTAGGAATAATGTCACTCTTGGAGTCCTTATAACTCAATTAAACATTTCCATGTGATATAAAGAATATGAATTTCCCTTGCTGAGATCAAACTTTGAGAAAAAAAAAGATATATAAAAATCTAAATAAAACTGCTTATTGTGGAAATGTTGAATGGATTCAACAAGTTATTGAACTATATTAACTATGGTAGTGGAAAAAATGTACCGTGATCGAATATTTTTATGGGAAAAAGGTATCTTGAATGTAAATCTCCAAAAAATCCTCAGATTTCTTCCTTGACATCACATCAGATTCACTTATTTAGTAAGGGTAAAATTTAAACATTGAATGAATTTTTGAGAAGTATAATCTTAACATAAGAATGAGAGAATTAGGAACTTTGTATGCAATTTGAAATATGGAAAATAATTATGTAAGTTAGATTTTCGTAAGAGATAAAGAGAAAACGTAAATGGCTGAATTGTAAGTTGAATGTGAAATGAATTAAAGAATCAGTACATGGAAAAAGGATAAATTATCCTTGCACAATGATGCTTTTGGAGTGTTATTTGTAACTAAAATGTAATCATGGCAATGATGTGTTATGGGTTTTCCCATTCTTGAGTCCTTTTCTTGTGGTTTGGTCATTGCTAGCATTCGTTCATTCGAGAAAGTTTGGTATAATGATATATATGGTGTTGTCATGTATTTATGTGAGTAGATGACTTATGTAAGTCTCTTATGCATGATTGAGTTTCTCTAATTGGAGCTTGGTGGTGTTATGTAGTGAGTAATGTAACTAAAAATAAAATAAAATTATCCTCGTATTATTTTATTATTGTGTTTTTTGTGGGCGTTACGAAATAAACTGGACTCTAAATCCTTAAACAAAAAATGGTGAAATTCACATCCCTTTGACTTACACTTGTTTCATTCTCGTAATAGAGGTATGATATAAGAAAAAATGCATGCCCTTAGGATTGATTAATAGGGATAAGACCTAGTAACCATGTGTGTGTGTATGTAATTAGCCTTATGTGCAACTAATTACCCTATTAAAAATGAGTGAATTAAACACTTGTAATTGATATAATGTAGATGACCCTTATTCAACGAGATACACCATAAGTTAAATGTTAAGAAATATAAAGGAAATCTAGCAAAAGGAAAAAGGATTGTATGATTATCACATTATGAGCCTTCCTAAAACTTGATTCAAAGAGAGAAACATGATTTTAATAAATGTGTAACCCTAAAATATCATTCCGTTGTGTAACACCCACTAAAACAACCACTGATACCCAAGAACAACCTAGGTTTACATAGAAAAAAGTTATGGAATTTTTTTTTCAAAAACATGACCACTACCAGGGCTTCATGCAATAGTTGCTACTGAGAAAAGATCCTAAGTCCATTATAATTTACTAAATGAAATTTTCTCATTGTAACCAACATCGATCCACATTACAATGTTACAGAGTATAATTATTAGAAATATAGTTAACATTTTTTTAGGTGTTAATTTAATAAACATTTAAATTAACACTATACTTAAATATTCTTTAATTAATGTTAGAGGATCAAAGGGGCCAAAGCAATTAAATACCCAAGGTATTTAATTCCACCAGGTCTAAACAATAACAAGGTTCTTAATTGTATGGGATAGAAAAACAAACTCTTATCCCTTAACGTGACCCCTTAAAAGGTCAACCCACGCTTTAGAAATATACATTTAAGTTAAAAGGGTAATTTCCCACTTACCCACTCTCACACTCATCTTTGCACTTCAACTAGATTTTTCACATATCTAATGCACTTAAGGTTTCCTGAAAACATTTTCATTAGATAGGAAATTTCTTCCCCTTTTCAATGATATAAATAAGTCCTCCTAACTCCTCATATTTCTTAAGTTATAGGTCGCGGGCCTAGGAAGGAAATTTTTCCCAAAGGCGGACCAGCGGGCCGGGAAGAAAATTTTCCCATGGGCAGCCAACAAAGGCCCGAGGAAGAAAATTTTTCCAAGCCACAATGGACACGTGTCATGTTTTCAAGCCAACATAGGAAGGTGGGTCATTGGAGGTAATTTAGATTTTAACTTTTTTTTGTTTGAAAGGGCAAAAAGGTTCAAAATCCCCACACCTTCGGCGATGCCTAGGATGCCACGTGTCCTACCCAAAATTTCAAGTGTGGAAATAGACCATTGGGGAACACGTATAAATATTAGCTTGTGTGTTAAATAATGCGAATGATAAAATAACCCACGCCTCCCCAACGCCTAGCGAAGCCACGTGTCAGTCCAACAGTGACCTATGGGAAGGCGGGCCGATGGGGAAACTTTGGAATTTTTGCCAAATTTTTTCCAAACACAATAAGGTCTAACAAAATCAATGCCTCCACCAATGCCAAGTGAACCCATGTTTGGACCCTTTCATTATCACCGAATCACAAAGACCCTCTATTTATACAAGTGCATATACTTGAACTCATGGTGTGATTGGATAACATGGGTACTATCTCCAAGTTGTGGACTTGTTACTTGAGATAGACCTCCAGAGAAAGGTGGTTCTTGCTCCTAAACTACCTGCCACAATCTACTCTAATGCAGGGGAAACTAACTATTCTAATCTAAATTTTCAAGGGACCAAGGAGAGAGGATGCGTAAAATGAAATCCTACACTAAAGCGGTGATACACTAGAAAAGGAGGGTGTGAGAGTAGTCTTCAAATGCGTGAGATACAGAAGCAAAGTGCACGCTAGAAGGGGTGATGACAGTTCTCCACAATCTAGCAAAATGCATTTCACAAAAATACTTCAAACATACACAATGATAATGGATCCCTGCAAGAGCATAATAATAGACACAATATCCTTGTAATCAAGGTTGAAGGGGCAAGAAGAATGCAAGAAAACACAACAGGGGAAGATGCATCCACAAACTTATATTTTATTGCTTTCTGATATGCACAGTTCAATCTATTACAAGAAAAGGGCCTGGATCACCATGCAAGGAGTCCACAACAAGGGCCTGCAACACATTATCTTCACAAAGCAATTTTGGCAGAGCTTTGTTACCAAAAAAACTACCTCCCTTTACAATGAGCCCAACACTCCAATTTATAGAAAAAATGAGAAGAGAGAGAGAAGGAAAATGGAAATCTCGAAATATATCCTTCAACCACTTGTAAGAGGCATTAAATGGTGTAAAATGATTATATATTACTTGTAAAAGGCTCCCCATACTGTCCCAGGTGCTGTAGCAGAGAAAGAATGATGACCATGCCTCTTAATTGCACTCCCAACCACCAAAATAAAACACTGTTATGAAACCGGCCACGTTTTCTTAAAAATATCAATCAATCTCTCATAAAAATAGAATTTATTGATTTTTGTGCATTGGGCTCGGAGCCATGATTCCAACAGTACCAATTTTGTGTGATTTCATTGAGAAATGCAAAAGTTATGGCCTTCTGAGTGAGGGAAGCTATTTTGGGTCTGGCAGGCGTTTTCTGTCATTTGACGGGAATGAGCATTAACTGACTGGCGTAGAGAAAATTTTTCTCATTCCAGAAAGTCCAATTTTGTGAAAATCGGAGCTCGGAGTCAAAAATTATGGCCGTTTGAAGTTCACGGGTCAAACGTTGACTTTTCTTCTTTGCCTTCGGCCGCTTCGGCTTTTCACGTCCCTCATGTACTTTTGTCCCAACTGTCATGGACAAAATTATCCTACTTCGGCTGATTCAGGCTTCCTTTTTCCTAATTGAGGTGAAGACATGTGGTGAGATTCCATTCGTTGGCGGCTCTTTCGGATTTTCGCCCCCGCGCATTCTTTTGGCCCAACTGTCCCTGCATTTAAAATCCCCTGTTTCGGCCGAATCGCCCAGTTCATGTCCTCCACGTACCTTTGGCCCGGATGTCCCAAAATGTCTAGGACAAATATATCTGAACCAGCCAAAATGGACCGACTTGCGCCAAACTGGCCGATCCACGTCCCGCGCGTACTTTTTTGGCCCACCTGTCCCAAACCGCGCAAACAAGACTTAGGCAATTTTTTCCCTCTTTTGGCCGATTCGGCTTTTCGCATCCCACGCGTCTCGACATCCCAACTATCCCACAGACAACTTGGACTAGGACTTAGCTGATTTTCTTCATTTTTTTGCCCCAAGGTTGGTACCACAAACTTCATGACGACCCAAACCCTTCAGACCCAAAATGCTTCAAAACACTGCTGCAACCTTATTTTTGCATTTTTTCAATTTTTTCTAACTCGTTGGGATTTCTTCTTGGATGGGAGAGTTAGAAAAAGCTGAGGGGACCCTGAAAATCATGATTTTGGGCCTTGAATTAGTCTACTTGCTCAGGGATGAATAACTTGATGCATGTTATCAAAATTACCTTGAGGGTGAATTTTGGATAACACTTTCCTTTAAAAGGTAAAATTTGAAGGTGCGGACCCACGAACCAAAGTGGAAGTATATTTTTTTTAAAAAGCAAAGGATGCGGGGCTGCAAGGCTACTAGGCCATGGAGGAATTTGTGACTTTTTACTTTTTTGCAAAAAAATAGCCCTACGTAATTTTCGGGCCCTCGGGTCAAATTTATAAAAATATCCTCCTTTAAAAAAACTAAGCAAAGTAAAAACTTCATAACAACATAAATTTCAAATGGAAGCTCATATTTGTGAAAATGAGGACATTCTAAAAATGCCTCAAACTTCTCTTTTCATAGGAACCAACATAATTCATTTTTGACAAAATTAAGTGGGTGAATTTGACAAAAACATCTTTACTACCATTAAAGCGTGAACTGGACTTTTAACTTAATGGAATTAATTCAATTCACCATTCTTTGTTCCCCAACATGCCAAACTCGACATGGAGGATTGCACTTGGAAAGATTAGGATGGATTTTATAGGGTTAAATTGATGGATTCGAGTTTCAAAACAAGCTTCCCCCTTTTTCTATAAAACATCTGAGTTTTTTTAGTCTAAGTCATATTAATTGAAGTCTGATAAATTTTCTTGCGCGATTCAACTATTTGAAAAGTGTTTTGATATTTCTTAGCTTACTTTATTATTTCAATTTGTCTTTCAAGTTGTAGAGTACTCTGTAAATTTTTCTGATAAATATTTGCAGTTTTACAGTGAATCAAAATTGAAATCATACTTAAACTGGAATGGATCTACTTTTTGTTATCATCCTCTAAATATTTAAATTCATTCAAATCTTATTTACAAAATTTAAATTTACTTCAATCAATACATGAAGACCAAAAATTTAGCTCTACTTTCAAATCATGCATTTCAAATGAAACAGAGAAATGTAATATTTCTTCATACATATTTAGTTTTCAATTTTCAAACAGAGATTTCACAACACATTCCCAACACATATTTCAAATGAAACCCATATCATTTGTATCAATTAAAACAACTTCTATTAAACTCCAATAATTCTTTTACAACTTCCTTTTTCATTCGTCAAATACAACATATAGAATATACATCTTTCACATTCGAATGTAGAATACCATTTCCAAAACAAAGAAACTTTCCACCAAAAATAATATTACAATGCAATCCTGTTGAAGTGGGAAGTATTTACAATAAGGAAACCCCAAGAGGACTACGAAATTTGTCTTCATCCTTGGCTCTCGAATAGCAACAAGAAGATCCACCATATAGCTTTTGATCACAACAAAAGAAGGAGGAGAGGGCGTCCTCTTCATTGGCCCCTTAGCACCAACCAAAAAAGCAATAAGAAATGTATTTCAACTCATGGCAACAAACAAGATTCCACAACAAAAAAACATTATTCACATATAGAAAACAATCCAAATACATACTGCAGTTTACAACCATAGGAAGAACAACAAACAATACTCGGGCTTCATCATGCACAAGCCAAAGGAGCAAGACCTATGGGGAAAGTTGTTTATACCTCCCAATGGGGAAATGGGTGTCCACCTTAAGATAAACCCGCCAATATATACATATATCATTTCAAAACCCCTACATGCCCTTATGCCTCCCTAAGTACCCCTTATACCTCCCATTCTCTTATGCCTCCCCACACTCTTATGGAACCCCATAACAAGTAAAGAAATGCAAGATATTTATTTTACAAGGTGGAACCCAATCCCCAAATCCCTCCACAATAACAATTATACCTCCTAAAACTCTAATGCCTCCCGACAAGAGATCCACATAGTCTTCTCCTACACCATACCTAGGTAATCTACCCAACTAGTCAACAACATACCAAGATATTCAAAGCATTCACATATGCATAAATAAAGGAAGAACATTTTAAAGAGCCAAGATCCTACCTCTCCATGGTAGAGTTTTCCCCAAAAATTCAACAACAAGATTTTTCTAATCCAAACAGTCCAAAATCTCTAGCAATACACAAGAATTCAACAAAAATCTCGCACTCTCTTTCAAAATTACAAGAGCTCCAACCAAAAGAAGTAACTCCCTGAAGTAACCCCCAAAACAACAAAATAATTCAAATAAATAGAAAAGGGAGAGAGGAGGATGAGGTGGGTCCATGTAGGATGCCACATCACACATCCTCAACTCCACCTCATGAGTCAACTTCAAACTCCAAAGCACAATTAAAAAGGTGGGTGAATAAACGACCATTTTACTTACACACGCAATCAAATTCCACACCCCAAAGACCAAAATTAATTTCATGCAAGAAGGTGTAATAAAAACTTACAACTTGCCTTCCCAAAATACACAATAAGGCCTAATTTTTATTTGCCAACCCATAGGTAGGGTTGGTGTAACAATTTAAGAGGTTTCAAACAAGTTTTACTTGTCCTAAAAGCCTCCAAAATAAGCCCCTAAGGATAGATCCCAATTCCAAAGGAAGGTGGAGTGTTTCTCACTCAAAGCTACTTACACATCACTTACTGACAACATGTAATCCAAGAGCCATAAGCTCTAATAAATTTATTCATTTGACCGATTTAATTAATTTAGCAACATGATTGCTCACAAATCTAGACACAATTAAAATAAATAATAAAAGGGAAAATATATTACTAAAATCCACATACTAAATTAAAACAAAGGATCCCAAATAAAATAATACACATAACCCATTGGTCACTTTTGAAGGTGATCCCCCATAGGAACCATACAACAATACAAACATACACAACAATAAATACACGTTGTCATGGTGACCCTTGTTGAATTCATCTATAATTCCAATGTGGTTGGTTTCAATCTGCCAATGTTTGTTGTGACATGTCTACCTAAAACACAAATACCTTCTTTAGCCTTATGGCTGCATTGAAACATCCAAAATAAATATAAAACATAACTCCAAATCATCTATATATATGAATCAAAATATCATCCAAGAAATAAACAATCTCCTTTACAATTCCATCCATAATCATATGATCACAAGATTAGTTCCATTTTCTAGGTTTACTCGATATGACAAAATATCACATGTATGAAAAAACATATATATATCTAACCATGCCAAGCAGTGTATCAACATCAATATAAAATGTCTCTAATAATCCACATGCATCATATATGAATCCAAATCAACCACAGTCCATGATTTCTAATGTCTAACATCATACCAACTCAAAGGCTATAGTAATGTCCATAAGTATAGTCGAAAGTATCATAATCAATATCAAAAATGTGTTGAAGGGAAGTGGGCACTACATCCCCCTCCCCTAAACTTGACTTCCTCTTTGAAGTCATTGGAATAGGTGTGGATATTGATGTCGTGGCAAAGTAGCATCCTCCTTGTAGCCACAATATCATCATATCTTTCCCAAAGTGCACTCAAACCTGGTCAATCTCTCTACCTTAAAGGCCTAGGGTCCTACACTCTATAATGAAAATGGGCTCCACCATCACCTACCCTTGATCCTACACCTATAAGGAGGTCCAATCTAGCACATGAGAAGGGTTTGTAATATATCTCCTAAGTACTGAAACATGAAACACATCATGGATGCAAGACAAGCTAGGTGGCAATGCTAGATGGTAGGCCAAAGGACCGATACGCTCCAAGATCTCAAAGGGGCCTATGAATCTAGGAGCTAACTTAGAACCTTTTTCATAACAAATAGGGCTCTTATGTGGCCTAACATGAAGGAAAACCTTCATGCCCACCTCAAAACTATGGTCGGTCATATGTTGATCTCGCTTACTTATTATGTCTATCATATGCATTCTACATTATCTCGTCCGATCATAACCACCTGTTGCTCCATGTCCTGCAATAAAGCTGGCCCAAGAGAAACCATGTCCTCTAACCTATCCCAACTAAGAGGTTTCATGCACTCTCTACCATAAAGTGCCTAAAAAGGAGCCATGCCTATCAAACTCTATAAAATATTATTGTAGGAAAACTCCACCAAGTACAAATACTCCTCCTATCTCGATTGGTGATCCATAACATACATCCTAAGAATCACCTCTAAGATATGATTCACCCACTCAACTTGTCTATCTATCTCAGGGTGATACGCCATGCTGAAATTGATCTTCGTCCCAAGAGCATGTTGCATGGTAGTCCAAAAGTGGGAAGTATATAGAGGATCATGGTCATAAATAACCTTCCCTGAAATCCCATGTAATCTGACAATCTCATCTAGATATACCCGTACCACTACACTAGTTGTATAGGTGGTCTTTATTAAAGAAAAATGAGCCACTTTCTTCAATTTATCCACTATGACCATGATGGTGTTGTGGTGGTATCTCGACATCAGTAGCCCAATAATGAAGTCCATTGAAATGGTGTCCCACTTCCACTCCGGTATAGTATGAGGAAAGAGAAGGCTAGCTGGATGTTGATGCTTAGGCTTAGCTTTCTAACACTCTAAACAACATGACACAAAATGAGCCACATATCTATGAAGTCCCCTCTAATGATACAACTATATTTAAGTGTCATGCATCTTCCTCACCCTAGCATGGGCTGAATAGGGTATACGATGTGCTTATACCAAGATGTCTTTCATCAAGCCTCTATCTCTGCGAAATTAAATCCAGCCTATGTGCTTGAGAAGGCCATCTACCTCTAACAAAAAACCATATAACTTACTCTCAAGGGGTCTCGAGACTCAATCTCTACTCTAGTTATAATGTAGATTCTATCATGAGGAAGTTCTTGTATTATCCTACTCTACAAATCTGTACTCACCGAAGTGGCCATAAGCTTGTTGGGGTTTGGAGCCTATTTTTGGTCTTCTGAATCAATGTTGAAGTGTTGGAGCTCGAATGGTTAAGTTTGGAGACTTTGGGAGCATTCTACAGGTAATCTACTATGACATTGCTTTGTGACGTTACGGCAAGGTTGCTTTGTTAACATGTTGTTAATCGGTTTGTCCAACATCGGTACTATTTTTCTAGCTGTGGGAAGTTGAAAGATCACGACTTTCAATCTTCTAGGGTCAGCTTTATGGCTTCTTAAAAGGATTATAATCCTATAAATAGAGGTGTTAGGGTATCCTGAAGATATCTTGAGTGTTCAAGAGGTCTTGAGTCTTAATGATCAAGAGGTGATCAAGAATGATCAAGGGTATGCAATTGGGTGTCAATTTTGGTTTAGATGTGGTTTAACATCTTTGGAATTCTATTGTGAGTTCATAACTGAGAGAAGACCGTGAGATTTGTTTTAGTCTTGTTGATGATAAAATATGAGCAAGTTTTTGTGGACGTAGCCCACATTGGGTGAATCACGTTAAATCTTGTCTTGTCTTCTTTTGTGCATTATTCATTTATGTTGTTATATTTCTGCAAGTATAATTCTGTTATATAGTTTCCTACTACTGTGTTTCAAGGAATTGTTTCTGCATATTTGTTCTCTAATTCCTAATAATTGGTATCAGAGCTTTGGTGGTTTTTGCTGAAGTTGTAAATCATAGGGAAAGTTAAACTTGAGTGGGAGCTATGGCAGATGAGGGTAGATTGAGGGTTGAGAAGTTCAATGGGTAGAACTTTGGTTTGTGGAAGATGCAAATGGAAGATTACTTATATCAGTAGGACCTCCATGTTCCTTTACTTAGAAAAGTAAAGAAACCTATAGCCATGTTGGATGAGGATTGGGAGTTGTTGGATAGAACGGAACTTGGGGTAATTTTTTTATGTCTTGCATCTTCAATTGATTTCAACATATCATAGGAGAAGACCACGAAAGGTCTCATGAGAGCGTCAGGAACTTATATGAAAAACCCTATGCCTCTGATAAAATATTTTTGATGAAAAAGTTATTTAATATTAAGATATCTGAGAATGGTTCTGTTGTTGATCATTTGAATCAATTTAATACAGTTGTGAGTATGTTAAACTTAGTAAAAATTGACTTTGATGATGAGGTCAGGGCTTTGTTGATTTTGTGATCCTTGCCAGATAAGCTGGGATAGTTTGGTTATGGTTGTAAGTAATTCAGTCTCTAATAACTCAAAGCTGAAGTTTGAGGATGTAATAGGCGTGATCCTAAGTGAGGAAATGCGAAGGAAGAGCACCGAAGATTCTTCTACTTCTGGAAACTCTTTGACAGGTGGACGAGAGGGAGACAAAAGAATAGAGGGAAAGGTAACCGTGAGAAGTTGAATGATCATGGAAGGTCAAAATCAAAGAGTAAGTTAGAATGTTGGCACTGTGGGAAGGTTGGTCATGCTAAGAAATTTTTTTGGGCTCTTCGAGATAAGAAGAACAAGAAGGAGGAAACTAAAGAGGTAAAAGTGGCTGCAGGGTGATGTTTTACAAGATGCTTTAATTCTTTCTTTAGATAATATTACTTTGAATGTTGGGCGTTAGATTAAGGGGCTTCTTTCCATGCCACCCCACATAGACATTACTTTATTGATTTTGTTCAAGGTGATTTTGGACATGTATATCTTGGTGATGATGAACCATGTAGTATAGTAGGGAAAGGTTGTGTTTGGGTGAAAATGCAGAATGAGAATACATGGCTACTTAAGGACATCAAGCATGTGCCTAAGTTGAGGCAAAACTTGATATCAGTGAGATAGCTGGGTAGTGATGGTTGTCTTGTTAGTTTTATAGTGGAATCTTGGAAGGTTACCAAGGAGCTCTTGTGGTTAGAAGAGGTAAGAAAAATGGTACTTTGTATTTAACCAGTGGTGCTAATTATTACAATTTAGTTCTTTGCAGATGGAGATGTAACTTTATGGCACCGAGACTCGTCGAGATGAGTCATAAGGGCATGTAACTTATAAAGGACAGGTTGTCCAGATTAAATGAGTTAGATTTGGAATTCTGTGAGGACTGTGTTTATGGGAAATAGAAGTGGGTGAGATTCCTCAAGGTTGGACCTACCAGGAAGGAGGGTAAGTTGGAGTTAGTGCATACATATGTATGGGGGGCAGCTAAGGTAAACTCTATTGGTGGTTCATGTTATTATGTCACTTTCATTGATGATGCAACTAGAAAAGTTTGGGTATATTGCATTAGAAAGAAATCTGATGTGTTTGAAACTTTCAAAAGATGGAAAGCCTTGGTTGAGAATGAAACAGGTCTCAAGCTGAAATGTCTCAGGTCAGATAATGGAGGGGAATATTACAGCAATGAATTTATTGATTATTGTTTGGTAAATGGGATCCACAAGAAAAGAACGGTTCCAAATATTCCACAAGAAAATGGAGTGTCAGAGAGAATGAATGAACAGGACAATCATGGAGTGTGCTAGGTGCATCAGGTTACATGCGGGGCTACCACTCATGTTATGGGTAGAAGTGGAAAGCACAGATTGTTTATCGATTAATAGAGGACCCTCTATGGCCTTGGATGGAGGTATACCCGAGGATGCTTGATCCAGTAAGAAAATTTATTATTAATTTCTTAGAGTATTTAGATGTGAGGTATTTGTTCACATTGATAAAGATGATAGGAAAAAGTTAGAGGTTAAGTCTCGAGAAATGCACCTTTGTTGGATATGGTGAAGATGATTTTGTTTTCCGTGTTTGGAGTCTTAAAGACAAGAAAATATTTCAGTCTAGAGATATTGTCTTTAATGAAAAAATCATGTATAAAGATCGATTCTGAGGAACAAAAAGAGGAATCAAAGAAATAATACACAAGTGTTAGGGGACATTGCGAGATAGCAAGGTGCCCAGGGGCCAGTTCGGGTTTAGCATGTTCCAACATCGGTAGTTAAGGTACCTACTTATCGGGAACCCCAAACTCCTAAGGTAAGAAGGTCTTCTAGGGTAAGAAGGGAACACGAACGATTTACTCCATCTTTGAATTATTTATTGTTTACTTGACAAAGGTAGAGAGCCATAGTGCTTTGAGGAAGTAGTTCGGATGGATTCTACGAAGAAGTGGGAACAGCCATGGATGAAGAGCATAGATTTCTTATGGAAAAACAGAATGGGATCTCGGTAGAGCTACCCGAGGGTAAGAGAGCGGTGAGTAGGTTTATGAGTGATCCAGGTATAGAGCACTCGACAAGTAGTAAAGTGAATCCTTCAGTATTTGAGAGGGATCACGGGAGAAGAATTGTGTTTAGGTGGATCGAGACACTACATTATGTGGATATTTAGATTCGAGACATGGCGGGATATTTGGACAATAGGAGGAGCATGACAGGTTATGTATTTATGGTTGTTGATAAAATGGTGAGTAGGATTTCAAGGTTATAAAGGTTGTGGCTTTGTCAACCATAGAGGCTGAGTATGTTGCTGCCACAGAGGCAAGTAAGGAGATGATCTGGTTATAGAAGTTGATTGATGAGTTCGGGCATAATTAGGAAGTTGGGAGACTACACAGTTATAGTCAGAGCACTATTCATTTGGTGAAGAACTCCGCTTGCACTCTAGGATGAAGCACATTCAGCTGAGATATCATTTCATTAGGAAAACTTTGGAAGAAGATAAGTTAAAGCTAGAAAAGATTCATACCAGTCAGAATCCTATGGATATGATGACCAAGGTGGTCACAAGGGAGAAGTTGAAGTTGTGTTCAACTTTGATTGGCCTTCATGGTTGATAATGAAGGGTTAAGAACTTTTCTCAGTGGAAACAGTCTCCAAGTGGGATATTGTTGGGGTGTGGAGCCTATTTTTGGTCTTCTTGAATCAGTGTTGAAGTGTTGGAGCTCAAACGGTTAAGTTTGGAGACTTCAGAGCATTCTGCAGTCATCTATTGTGACGTTGCTGTTAATTGGATGTCAACATCGGGACTATTTTTCCAGCCATGGGAAGTTGAAAGATCACGACTTTCAATCTTCTAGGGTCAGCTTTATGGCTTCTTAAAAGGATTGTAATCCTATAAATAGAGGTGTTAGGGTATCTTGAAGATATCTTGAGTGTTCAAGAGGTCTTGAGTCTTAATGATCAAGAGGTGATCAAGAGTGATCAAGGTTATGCAATTGGGTGTCAATTGTGGTTTAGATGTGGTTTAGCATCTTTGGAATTCTGTTGTGAGTTCATAACTGAGAGAATACTGTGAGAGTTGTTTTACTCTTGTTGATAATAAAATTTGAGCAAGTTCTTGGTGGACGTAGCCCACATTGGGTGAACCACGTTAAATATTTTCTTGTCTTCTTTTGTGCATTATTCATTTATGTTATTATATTTCTGCAAGTATAATTCTGCTATATAGTTTCCTACTTGTTGTGTTTTGAGGAATTTTTTCCACATATTTTTCTCTAATTCCTAACAATAACCACATGTCTCCTCCTTCTAAGAGCATCTACAAGAACATTCTCTTTTCCTTTCACATCCTCTATCTCCATATCATACTCACAAAGCCTCAATTGATGAGCATTGATATTGGGCTACGTGAAGAGGTGGTGAACACTCAAGTGATCCGAGTTACGAGTGTGAATATTTAGACAAGAGGGCAATTTCTCTATCAAAGCAAGGTATGCACAACTACCGCAAGCTCAAGATTATGAATCGAGATAATTGAGCTCATAATATTTGAGTTTTGAGACTCAAAACTAAGTACTCTACCCTCTTGCATCAACACACCTCCAAATCATACCAAAGAAGCATTTGTGCATACAAAAACTCATCCTATAGATATAGCACTACAAGAACAATCGTTGTCATGAGGTATTCCTTCGAGTGTCCCGAAGGCCTCACTAACATCTTTATGACCAAATAAACTTCTTCCATTTCCACTAAAGTGAAGTGATGGGGTGCAAACTTGAGATAAGTCCTAAACAAATCTCCTGTAATAACATGCTAGACCCATGAAGCTACAGCACCTCTTTCACACTAGTGGGTGTTGGCCAATCCATAATAGCTTGAATCTTGGAAGGATTGACTAAGATACCTTCCCCATAAATGATGTGGCCCAAATATTGCACCTTTGTCTGAAATAACACACACTTCTCTAAGTTCCCATAAAGCATCTTCTCATGAAGACATGAAAGAACCTAGAGAAGGTGCCCTCATGCTCCTCATACGTACGTGAGTAAATCAAAATTTCATCAAGATGAGCACAAAGAGATTCAAAATTTCTGAACACTCCATTCATCAATCTCATGAACACCGACGTGTGGGGCATTCATCAAACCAAAAGGCACAACGGTGAACTCGTAGTGGCCATATCTTATACGGAAAGCGTTTATGAATGTCTCCGCATCCGTAATCCTCAGCTGATGATAACTTGAATTAAGATCTATCTTAGAGAAAAACTATGGCCCCCTTCATCTAATCAAATAAATCATCAATGCATAGAAGGGGGTAATGATTCTTGATCGTTACTTTGTTTAACAGTGGTAATCAATACACAACCGCAGAGATTCATCCTTCTTCTTTACAAAGATCACCAATGCACCTTAAGGGGATACACTACGATGGATTAGGACTTTCTCCAAAAGACCATCTAGCTGTAATTTGAGCTCGCAGAGCACGGGGTGGTCATCGATAAGGTGCTCGTGGGATAGGATTTGCTCCCAGAACCATATCTATGTGAAAATATATCTCGCGTTGGGGTGGTAAAATCGGTAGCTCCCTTGGAAAGACATCATAAGACTCTATCAAGATGGAATGGTCATCAAGTGATGGTCCATTATACTCTTCCTCTAATCAATCACTAACTTTGACAACATACATCTAAAAACCCCATTGCACACACCGCTTAAAATGCATGGCGGAGATGGTGTGAATTGAAACATGTCTCCTAACCCCTATTATCATTGACTCAACTCCATTATCATCTAAACATGATTATGATCATTTAAACATGGTAACCATCCACTCTGTCTCTGTGTGCAAACAATAAGTAAATGCCCAAGTTGACTCCATACAAACCCAATGGAAGGATACAAAGATCCGAGGTAGTGGTGAAGGGTCCCAAATCCACTACACATTCCTTAACTAAAGAGTCTACATTAGGGATTTTTTTAGTGGCGAATATTCGTAATATGGCGAATATTTCATTTTGTAAAAAAGTGAAAAGGTGATTTTTTTGGCACGGGTCAATGACATGTTCACCTAAAAATTAAAGTTTAATTTTTTTAGGGTCGGCTTCACCTACCTCTTTATAATATCCCCTATATAATCCTATATTATTCATCGGGTAGAACACTAGTTGCTAACTCATTCCACGGTAGTACATAACTTGTGAAGCAAAAGATTCCAATACGGGTGATAAGAAGCTGTGTGGATGGATAATAAGATGGCTCTGTGGCCATGTGACAAGAAGGATCGGTGGATGGGAGACAACAAGATCTATGGGTGGGTGACAAGAAGGATCTGTGGACGGATGACAAGAAGGATCTATGGATGGGCAATAAGGGATCGGTGAATAGCAAGATCTGTTGATGGGAAACAAGTAGGATCTGCGAGATAGGTGACAAGTAGGTTTGGTGGATGGGTGACAACAAGGATCTACAGATGGGTTACAAGAAGATCTACAAACGGGTGACTAGAAGGATCTGTTAATGGGTGACAAGCAATATCTTCCGATGAGTGACAAGTAGGATTTTTTGACATGTGACAAACTAAATTTTTTGACGGGTGAAGAGAAAAACCTTTTGACTTGTGATAGAAGACAGTGTTTTGACATGTGACTAGATTTGTTTGAACTTTGTTGGCACACAACAAGGAACAATGGCAACTGCTAGTGATCACAATACCCAACAAGTTACAAAAAAACTCAAAAGTCTCTGTTAAATTATTTTGGAAACTCTCCTGGATCAAATATAACAACCTCCAGCACCCATAGAGCTCCCACTGAAATCAATCAGAGCACATACTGTGTGGAAGGTGTTATTGAAGTGGACATGTATTCTACTCAAAGTCAACCAAATGACACCTATAATTATACCATATCGTGGCTTGAAGATATTCCAAAGAGTGTAGGTAGAACTCGAAGATATTGTACAACCAGAGTGCCAAATGCAACTCAAAATTCAAATGCAACTAGTGGTTCACGGAAAGAACACTTGATGATGTTGATAATCCCGAAATCTCTACACGTAAAAGTAAAAATGTGAATACAAAAAGAATATGTGGATGCTTGGGTGGACATACAAGTTTGACTAGGCTTCAAAATTTCTATTTATTGAACTGTAGAACCAGATAATTTTGAAGAACTTTCATCAAAATGTACATGTACAATTTGTACGTGGAAATTGGGAAGGCAAAGAAAAAATGCAAGCGAAGTTAGACACAATTGAAAAACACCATGGAAAAACAATATTTCACTTTAATCGGGAAGATGTCCAGAAAATAAAAACACACAGATGGAAAACTGAAAAAGAATGCATGCATGTGAAATATGCGACAGAATATGAGGCTGATCGGAAAAGACACAAACTTCTCATAGAAAATGGCAGAACGATCACAACATAAATTGGTAAGATGAATAAATCAAAGTTGCGTGCTAAAATCATACAGTTTTCTACTTTATTCCACATCCTTAAGAAAGGAAGACCGATTTCAAATTTCATCAATTTCAAACCTTTCTATCATTATAATAGAATGCAGAATGTTCCCTAGTCTCACTAGTCGACAACAAAGCATGGGAAATGGCTAAATGCCTTGCTACAATTGAGAAGGAAGATTTAAAAGAGTGTGTAAAAAATGTAAAGTTCATCTCTTTTTCAATTGATGAAGTGACTATTGTTGAAAACACCACATGGGTATGTATCCATATTTACACTTTATAAATTCATATGAAGACTCAAAGACTGTTGGGTGTTCGAGAAAATGGTTGAAAATTTCAATGCAAAAATCTATACAAACTAGTTATTTCTCTTTTGAAAGAAATTGCCGCATGACTACGAATGAAATTGCTATGAAGTTGGTATGCATGGGAGCAGATGGGGCATCGAGTCATGAAAGTTCATAGAACTCAGCTATGTGTTTGATTGCAAACATCATTTGCTCCTTATATGCTAGTAATTCATTCTATGGCTCACATAATTAATTTAGCATATAAAATTGTTAGCAAATACAAAAATGTTGCAAAAGTAGAAGATCTTATAGGATAACTATATGCCTATATCGCAAGCATCCCAAAGTAATTTCTTGAGTGTCGAAACTTTCCATAGGTATTACTGATGGAAAAAACTTCTGAATGATGTTAAGACAAGATGGATTTCGTTGTATGAGCCTACATGCATAGTGTGTGAGGAGTATTCTTCGTTGGTTAGTTTCATGCACAAATATTGTCATGAAACTGATAGGGTGAGAGACTTGTTGTTAATCTGTCTAACTGATTTAGAGACATTGCTTACATTGGTAGGCATTCTTCCAATGTTGAAAGAGATCAATACATTGATGAAACATGCACAGGGTAGATTAACCTATATTTTTGATTTTATATGGATGAGAAAATGGTATGTATGAGTCTTGATGCCTTGTATACTTCCCAAGATAATTTTTATACACTTGTATTTGATAACTTGAAAAAATTATTGGATCTTAACCATCCCAACAACTTTTTGAGATTTAACATCCATGATCACCTTTGTTTCCATGTTAGAGGGAAAGAGATAGCACTGCACATTCTGGAGAAAAGTAAAGACATTACATCAACAAAAAAGAAGAAGTTCCTGTGACACGAAATCTGATTGATTATGTAGTAATTGAAACAAGAATAAAACTCGGAAAAATTACGAATCCTTAGCATCGAAATTAGAGAACATTTCAGCCAAGACAAAATTCTTTAAGCCATGGGTGTGATGAATCCAAATTTTGGAATACGAGAAGGTGGTCATGTTGATATTGTAGGTAAGCTTTTTCAAAATACATGGGTATAATATTGGACCATTTCAGAAATACATCGAGGTTTAGGGTATTGAAATAAAAGGTATACTAAATGTTGATTTAATAAAGACTCAATCAATTAATTTTGCAACGATACAATGAGATCACAATATAAAATCTTAGCCGAACGTTCGAGAGAGTGGTGCTATAAAAAGGATCTGTGAAAAATCTACCACATTAGTGTGTTACAGGAAGACATTAGTGAATATTTTCAGTTCTATGAGTTGTGCCAAACATTGATTTTTGGATTTGTTGAGGATGAAAGAGTTTTCAGTGCTTTATCTTTTATTAAATCAAAACGAGAAACAGGTTGATACAAATCTTGAAAGTTGCCTAAGGTATTATGTTTCTTGCTACTCTTTGGAGACCTTTCCTTTTGACAGAGCTATTGCACACTGGAATTTCCTTTTGAAATAATAGGTGTAAATAATATTGCTATAATTCCAAGTAATCTCAATGATGAGACTAGAAGTGGAGCATCTTCACACTGTGGATTGAAATATTTAATACGAAGAAGCTATTGAAAATGGATTATTTCAGCTTTAAATAGGTATCACCTTGACATTACACTGTAATCTTGTTCTTATTTATTCAATTTCATATAAATACGATCTAATTTAATTTTTATAGTTTTATATAAATACCATTGTAATTCGAAGCCAGATGTAAATATTGATTTACGATTTACTATTTTTGATTTGTAGTTATTGTCAAATATTATTACAGTATGTATATTTACATTTATTCTACATTTTAATCTCTTCATTTATTGATATTTATGAAATATGTGAGTTGACATCCATCCAAGGAAGCTCTTGCTTCTTGGGACCGAGATTATTAGGCAACTCATCCATTTTTCGTGTTGAATTCTGAGAATCGAAGGTCGTCTAGCTTGCTCAAGAACACAAGAGGTACCTTAAAACATATCTTAGCAAAAGTTTTAAATGTGAAGTAGATTTTTTTCCTTTAATATTTTTCGCTTTAATCCAATATGAAGGTTTGAAATTCAATGTGAAGAAAATAATATATTATATTAAAGAGTTTGAAATTTAAAATATAGAGAAGAAACCCTTCTTTGTATTAAGATTTATCTCACACACCACATTCTTAATTTTCATAATAAAATTATCATTATCATTCACATCCACATCTTATTTCCACATAACACCACATTCTAAATGAATAAATAGATGATCCATTATAATTTTATCAAAAATATAAGATGTCAACACCCACATGTTAAACAACATCTAATTTATTTTCATTATCTAGACATCCACATCTAAGCAGAGATAATATTTCACAAATTTTAAATCTATGAATCATGATTATGCATATATTTCATCATCATCCATATCTACTCTAATTTAATTATCCACATATTAAACCACATCTACTTTATTTTCATTATCCAGACATCCACATCTAAGCAAAGATAATATTGCATAAAGTTTAAATCCATGAATCATGATTATGCATATATTTCATCATCATCCATATCTACTCTAATTTCATTATCCACATGTTAAACCACATCTACTTTATTTTCATTATCTAGACATCCACATCTAAGTAGAGATAATATTGCATAAAGTTTAAATCCATGAATCATGATTATGCATATATTTCATCATCATCCATATCTACTCTAATTTCATTATCCACATGTTAAACCACATCTAAGTAGAGATAATATTGCATAAAATTTAAATCCATGAATCATGATTATGCATATATTTCATCATCATCCATATCTACTCTAATTTCATTATCCACATTGTAAACCACATCTACTTTATTTTCATTATCCAGACATCCACATCTAAGCAGAGATAATATTGCATAAAGTTTAAATCCATGAATCATGATTATGCATATATTTCATCATCATCCATATCTACTCTAACTTCATTATCAACATTCAAATGAATAAATGGATAATAAATTTAACCACATCTACTCTAATTTCATTATCGAGACATCCACATCTAATGATAAATGTAACTATGACCATCATTGCAAAGAGAGATAATATTGCATAAAGTTTAAATCCAAACTTCAAATTAAACAAATATTCAAGTATCAACTTTCATTCTTCAAATTAAACAAATATTCAAGTATCAATTTTGAGGTTCCCCAATCCTCAAGTCTCAATCCTTAACATTCTCACCAGACCCTACTATATTCCTTCCCTCAATTATCCTCAAACTAATCAAATCCTCAGCAGTCATTTCTAGGTTCTTGATGATTTCTTATTCTTCCTTTGTAGAATCTCCATGGGATGTCAAATAAGGATCTACCATTGCCTTCACTTTGAATAAAATCTCAGGGTCATAGCCATTCTCTTTAATTATCCACTTAAGTGTATTGTTTTGTTTGTCAACCAAAACAATATTTTCTTTCATCTTAATTATTGCGGATAAATTGTTCTTTGTCATTTCCAAGTGAACTTGGAACACCTTAGCTTGAATCTTTAAATTTTCATATTTCAGCTGCAACAAAAAAAAGTAGGGTCAATTAAATATTGAAAAACTAATTTTAATTGAACTTAATAAAAATTCTATTTTCAAACCGATTATACTTACGATAGCTCTATCTCTTTCAGCGTTTGTGATCACCACCATCTCCTTGTCCTTAGACCATTTATTGAAATAGGCTTGGGCCTCAACACTGATATTTTCCAATTTATTTAATACTTTATCTAAAATACTTTCATTATAGGTATTGTTATATGCGACAGTCCCACTTTTAGCTTTGAAGAATAATGCATCCATCTTCGTAGATTGATTTTTGACTATTGAAAATAAGTTCTCTCTTTGCCAATGGTTGTCATAACGACTTACTATCTTAGATATTAATACTTTTTCCCTTCTCTCCCATTGAATGAGCTCACTGATTTGAGGTGTGATAAATTCATTCATGTGGGATTGACAATCATAGCCAATCAAGTTTTCCAAAGGAAATGTTGGCAAGTCATCACTATCTATATCAGAAGAGGATGATTTTGAAGGAGAAGTATGGTGGCTTTTAGTTCAATCAACGTCTGCTGCATCTTTTTCCTTTTGGGTGCATTGATCCTAAAAGCAATAATAGAAATTCATATTAAAATTGAAATTGAAATGTTGAAAATTTAATTAAATTTAAAAGTAAATTTAGATGCAAATATACCTGCTAGCCCTTAATCATATCATGTGTGTTGAAAAAACTAGATGGGTCACTGCTATCAATGCCCAAATAATCTTCATCTAAATTTATTTGATTCAAAATTGATTTCCTGTTGTAGTGGGACATGCGGTGATAGAGAGTGTCGAATAGTGAATGAGGAGGGTATGTTTAGTGTCCCACTAGGGGCTATAATCAATGACATGCATTTACTAATGGTGTTTTTTCCTGAACCTCTTGTCGGCATTTTGAAACGAAGTTACAACGTTGATTGAGTAGATGTGGTTTGTAGATTTTGAGTAGAAGACAAAGGATTTCTATCACTTTGAACATTAAGAATAAATTCATTAGTAATTACTATAAAATATGTAAAAGTATTAGAGAAATCAAAAGAAATTAATTCATTCCTTGTTTAATGGGATTTTGTTGTGGTATGAACCGATTGTGTAAACGGGGGACGATGACAGAGTTTGAATGGATTCAGTTGGAGTTGATGGTGGTAATTGTTGTTGATTTTTGACAATTACACAAGATTGTACCGAGTGAGTGGGTGATGCTTGCCTTGAAGCATGCTATAGTCAAAATTCCCTACAAGCACAGCAACCACATGTCAATTCAAGATGGTAATTCAAAATGTATTCAACCCTACATAGAATGTTAAGGGTATTACGTCTCTATCATTTCGTTAATGCAAAAACATGGCCATCATCTGATGTGTAAACAAAGCCATCTGATTACGATTCTCCCGAGGCCTTAGGATGTCATTGGACTCTTCCTCTTGATGCAGACTTTTTTGGTGGAAGTGACTCTAGAAATCTTCTCTGCATACTAAAAAGATTCAAGCAGAAAAATATAAAAATGACTAATTTTAATTAAACGATTAAAATTTAATATGAACGATTAAAATTTTACTTGTTGTTCCTCCAAAGGAATTGAAAAATTCTTCATTGTATCATTTGTACAATTTGGAGTTGGTTTACTTTTTAAATTATAATAGGCCTCATAATAAAGAGCTAGGAGATAGTTGGTTGAATGACTAATAGGTTTTTTTTTAAATTGTTGCATTATTAATGTTTGTCTTTATTTCGTTAGTTAAAATTGTGCACTGTCAAATTTTTGGTTTCCAATTGTTGCAAGAATATATGCAACAACCCAATATGGAATGTCAGATTTTCGACCATGCATAATAATTCTAGCTTGAAACAGAGAAATTAAGGCAACAAGAAAGTGGTGTGCAATATCTTGTGTATCCACTCCTCGTCTCGATTTTCTAACACGGGTTGTAAGTCATCTTAATCAAAATCAATATGAATTAATATAAAACAAACATTCAAATGAGAGCAAAGTAGACTTACAATCAACATTGAACCCATAACTAGATTCGAGGAAAATCTTGTCATTATCATTGAGGGTTGCTTTGGTTATTATAATTGGCACATTTTTAAATGGGAGGCCCGTTAATTGATGGATATTGATAGGTTCAACATCAAAGGAGAAAGTATGACAATCATCTAATGTAACAGTAAAAGTATTGTTTTCTGTATTGTATGACAAAAGTAGGTAGTCAAGAGTCTAATGGTCAACCTTAAACTGGGGCATGCTAACAATTCATTGTAATTCAAATGTTACTATGTAATTATTGTATTCTACATTCATTTCGATAACTACATGTATGTAGGGGCACAAGTCACTCCTTTATTGAATCTTGCCCTTGGAGACTATGGGTGTTGGATCCTGGGGTTCATCTTGGGCACCAGAGGTAGAAGCCATGACTTCGAATGTGGTTTAAAACACATCCACGAACATACGATACCTATAGAAAAAGTTCTCGGAGAAGGAAAAACATTTGTTATACGGGAAATAATCACAAAAATGAGGGGGCCAAGTTGGTATTTATAAGGAAAATTAGGGTTAAGGGGAGGCAATAGGTGACAGTGTGATTCTGGCAATGGGCACTAGCAAGTCTTTGGTGACATGTGATAGTAAGTTATCTTAGACACCCACCAGTAATACAATATTGTCACACGACAACAAGAATGATAATCTTGTTGTATGACAACAAAGAGATTATGATGCGTGATGCAAACATTTTTGCCATTCGATAGTGTGATGGTACTGACAGGCGTCCGAGGTCACTTGTTGTCACATAAAAGTAAAGTGTTTCTGACGTCTGACAGCAAGGTGATTCTGACACCCTGGTGACAACAAGAATCATATTGTCATGCGATAGCAAGGAGATTATTATGCATGACAGAAACCTCTATTTTTCACGTGATAGTGTGATGGTGCTGATAGGCATCAGAGGCCACTTGTTGTCATACGATAGCAAAATGTTTCTGACACCCAATAGCAAGGTGATTCGACGCTGTCAACAACACTATGTTATCGAGTGACAACATATTTTGTATGGTTTTAGCAATTTTCATGAGCTTACCAGGTGAATTTTTCTTGCAGAAACCTACAAAAATTCAGCTTTTTGTGAATGGGGCTAAAAGAATATTCACCGGGTATTTTCCACCTATTTTTAAGAGGCTTCTTAAAGGGAATCTTGGTCTACAGAGATCTTGGCTCTAGAAATCATCTCAATGTCCCAACTAAGACCTTTCCTAACTACCATCAGCTTGCATCGCTCTACCAAAGATTATGTAATAAAAGAATTAGAAGAACCAGAATCAAATAGAACGGAGGTAGGAACACCACCAATGCTACCTTTCGTCTCAATCATGGTACTCTAGTGCTCAACCTAGCGGTTCTTGATTGCTGCATAGATCCGATGACCATGTCCTATGTCACCAATAGACGCTCTAAGTTATGCACCTTAACCTTGTTAATAAGGTTCAATGGGAATTCTCTAAAAAAATTCTAGCAAAAACGCAACTACAAAAACCACTCGATTATCTCTCATGAGTATCGATCTAGCCGGTACTGCGGAGGTCTGTGTTGTGGATCCTGATGATTTTGTTGTGTACTTCTAAGGTCTTTGCTGATGAGCTCCTCTCAGTGCCCGAATGGGACCCCTAGGAGGAGGCCCCATACTCCAACCCCCCTGTGCATCAAATCTCTGTGGAGGTCTATATAGTGGGCGAGACTACTCACATTTAGCTCTTGTGGTCTAAAATATGACTATGATGAACCTTGTTCACCATGACGAGGAGCTGACCCCCTTGATCTATTGTCATACATCTTCTGGATGCGGCTATAGACTTGGTCTACGGCCCGTTGTGTCTTTCTCCGAGTCTCCTCCGATATATAGTCCTTCTCAACACCTCAAATAATAGTTTTGGAAAATGGATATGCACTACACCTCCAATGTCTAGATTCGGGCCTCGAGATGAACCTATGGATCTATACTTACTCATCCTTCATGTAGTTGACATACTTGTATTAGATCCATAAATCTACTCTCATACTCAAATACACAAAGATGCATGTCGAGGTCATGAGAATCATCTATCCTCTATTGAATGAACCTCCATGATAAGTACCTTCTTCTGAACCACTCCTCAAAGAGCTCCCAAGTTCTTGTATCCACATCAACATGGAGCTTCTACTCATTGGTGCTCCACCGCACAATCGGCTCCATACCTCGGAAGATGGATCGTAACACAAGCCTTTGTGTTGCTTTAGAACAAGGGTAGAGCTTGAAGCACCCACTTAACCTCACTAACGAGGCCTCTGCCTGAAATCCACTTGTTTCACTAGAGTAATGAGATGGTCGTATCTTTAGGATCTTCTTGATATGGTCTACAGTTGTAGTATGGTGATCCTTAGGCCTCTCTACATGCTCATCCCTAACCCTAGGGCTCGAGACCTATCCCCGTGTCCAATAATCCAGTCTCCTTGTCCCCTCTACGGTGACTTTTCTCTACCTTACTCTATGCGGGAGGTCTCTCCTCTATACGCCTCTCGTGTCAAGGAGATACGTGAGCCTCAATAGATGGCTCCCCATCATGTCTAGCTGACTATCCTTCTATAGATCGTCTGCGTAAAGTGACATTAACATCTTGAAGCATTTGTAAAATATGGGTTAGGATGGTCACACAAAGATGATCTGGAGGTATTAAATCTAGATCTATGTGAAAGACCCCCTCATCTTTTCCACACCTCCTACATAGACCCAAGTGAGAGTTAGCTCATTATCTTAGGTTTTATTAAGTTTACCATGTTTACTAAAATATGCAAATTCCAAACAATTTTTTTCTAGGTTTAAAACTATGCTTGATTTAATATTCATGTCTCAAGTTTTCTAGTGTGCCAAAGGGTCCAATATTTGAACCCACGGATCTGATACCAAGTGTAACGCCCGCTAAAATGACCACTTGAGACCCAATAACAACCTAATTTTAGATAGAAAAAACTTATGGAATAATTATTTTTGTAAAAGCGTGACCACTACCAAGCTTCAAGCATCGATTCTTTATGACAAAGATCCTAAGTCCATTATAATTTACTAAATGAAATTTTCTCGTTGTAACCAATATTATATCCACATTAAAAAATTAAAGAGTATAATTAATCCAAATATAGTTAAATTTCTTTTAGGTGTTAATTTAATAAATAATTAAATTAACACTATAGTTAAATATTCCTTAATTAATTTTAGAGGGTCAAAGGGGCCAAAGCAATTAAATACCCAAGGTATTTAATTCCACAATTTCTACACAATAACACTATTCTTATTTACATGGGATAGGAAAACATTCTCTTATACCCTAACATGACCCCTTAAAAGGTCAACCCATTCTTTAGAGTTATACATTTAAGTTAAAAAGGGGTAATTTCCCACTTACCCACTCTCAGACTCATCTTTGCACTTCAACCAGATTTTTCACATATTTAATGCCCTTAAGGTTTCCTGAAAACATTTTCATTAGATAGGAAATTTCTTCCCCTTTCCAATGATATAAATAAGTCCTCCTATCTCGTCATATTTCTTAAGTTACAAGCCGACAGGCCTAGGGAGGAAAATTTTCCCAAAGGCTGGCTACTACACGCCTAGGGAAGAAAATTTTCCAAAGGGTGGCCAGATGGGGCTGGGAAGAAAATTTTCCCAAGCCACAAGATACATGTGGCATACTTTTTAGCCAACACAGAAGGTGGCTCGTCGGATGTTAGTTTTATTTTAACTCTTTTTGTTTGAAAGGTAAAAAAGGTTCAAAAACCTCTGTGCCTCCATTGATGCCCGGGAATGTGACGTGTCCTGCCAAAAATTTCAAGCAAAGAAATGGACTGTCGGGGAAAAATTAGAAATATTGGATTTTTCTTTAAAAATCATGAAGGCTAACAACAACTTGCGCATCCGCCGACACCCGTAAAAGCCATGTGTTAATCAAAAAGTGATATGCGGAAGGTGGGCCAGTGGGGAAACTTAGGAATTTTTTCCAATTTTTTTCCAAAGGTGATAAGGTGTAAAATAATCCATGCCACCACTAATGGCAAGTGAAGCCACATATCGACCCATACTGATAGGAAGAGAAGCAAACGACGGGGGAGACTTAAGATTTTTCACCCTTTATTTTCAAAAGGTAAAATTTGAAGGTGCAGCTGCGAACCCGCGAAAGTATTTTTTTTTTTAAAAGTGAAGGATGTGGGGCTACCGGGCTATGGGACCGTGGAGTAATTTTTGAATATTTTCTTATTTACAAAAATAATAACCTAAGTAATTTTTGGGCCCTCAGGTCCGATTTACAAAAAAATTCCTCTTTTACAAAAAAATTAAGAAATAAGCAAAGTAAAAACTTCAGAAGGCCATAACTTTTGATTGGAAGCTCAGATTTGGGAAAATGAGGATTTTCTAAAAATGGATCAAAGTCCTCTTTGTATAGGAACCAATAAAATACATTTTTAAAAATTTAAGTGGGTGAATTTGACAAAAACATATTTCCTACCATTAAAGCGTGAACTGGATTTTTAACTTAATGGAATTAATTCAATCCGCCATTCTTTCTTCCTCAACATGCCAAACCGACATGGAGGATTGCGCTTGGAAAGATTAGGATGGATTTTGCAGGGTTAAATTGATGGATTGAGTTTCAAAACGAGCTTTCCCCTTTTTCTGTAAAACGTCTAAGTTTTTTTTGTCTAAGTCATATTAATTGAAGTCTGATAAATTTTCTTGCATGATTCAACTATTTGAAAAGCATTTTGATCTTCCTTAGCTTACATTATTATTTCAATTTTTCTTTCAAGTTGTAGAGTACTCTGTAAATTTTTCTGATAAATATTTGCAGTTTTACAGTGAATCAAAATTGAAATCATACTTAAACTCGAATGGATCTACTTTTCATTATCATCCTCTAAATATTTAAATTCATTCAAATCTAATTTACAAAATTTAACTTTACTTCAATCAATACGTGAAGACCCAAAATGTAGTTCTACTTTCAAATCATGCATTTTGAATGAAACAAAGAAATGTAATATTTCTTCATACGTATTTCTTTTTCAATTTTCAAATAGAGATTTCACAATACATTCCCAACACATATTTCAAATGAAACCCATACCATTTGTGGTAATTAAAACAACTTCTATTGAACTCCAATAATTATTTTACAACTTCCTTTTTCATTCATCAAATACAACTTACAGAATATACATCTTTCACATTCAAATGTAGATTTCATTTCCAAAATAGAGCAACTTTCCACCACAAATAATATTACAATGCCATCCACTTGAAGTGGGAAATTTTTACAACAAGGAAACCCCAAGGGGACTGCAAATTTTTTTTCATCCTCAGCTCTAGAACAACAACAAGAAGATCCACCATATAGCTTTTGATCACAACAGAGAAAGGAAGAGAGGAAACACTCTCTACCCAACCAAGAATTCTAATGAAGAGGAGAATCTATCCACCTCATTGGCCCCGAACCCTAACAATAAAGAAAAAATAAATTTATTTCAACTCATGGAAACAAAAAGATTCCAAAACACAAAAACAATATTCGCATATAAAAACAGTCCAAATACATATTGTAGTTTGCAACCACATGAAAAACAACAAACAATACTCAAGCTTCATCATGCACAAGCCAAAGGAGCAAGACCTATGGGGGAGGCTGCTTATACCTCGTGATATGGGGAAATGGGTGTCCACCTTAAGATAAACACGCCAATATATACATATATCATTTCAAAACCCCTACATGCCCTTATGCCTCCCCAAGTACCCCTTATACCTCTCATTCTCTTATGCCTCCCCACACTCTTATGGTACCCCATAATGAGTAAGGAAATGCAAAATTTTTCTTTTACAAGATGGAACCCAATACCAAAATCCCTCCACAATAAAACTCATACCTCCCAAAACTCTTATACCTCCCCACATCAGATCCACATAGTCTTCTCCTACACCATACCTAGGCAATCTACCCAACCAACCAATAACATATCAAGATATTCAAATATTTCACATAAGCATAAATAAAGGAAGAAAATTTTAAATATTGAAGCTCCTACCTCTCCATGTTAGAGTTTTCTTGAAAAGTTCAACAAAAATGTTTTTCAAATCCAAACTATCCAAAATCTCCAGCAATAAACAAGCATTCAACAAAAATCCTTCACTCTCTTTGAAAATTACAAGAGCTCTAACCAAAAGAAGTAACACCCTGAAGTAAAACCCAAAATAGAAAAAGAATTCGAATAAATTGAAAAGGGAGAGAGGAGGATGAGGTGGGTCCATGTAGGATTCCACATAACACATCCTCAACTCCACCTCATGAGTCAACTTCAAACTCCAAAGCATAATTAAAAGGTGGGTGAATAAATGACCTTTTACTTACACACACAATCCAAGTCCACACCCCAAGGACCAAAATTAATTTCATGCAAGAAGGTGCAATAAAAACTTACAGCTTACCTTCCCAAAATACATAATAATTCCTAATATTTATTCCCCAACCCATAGAGAGGGTTAGTGTAAAAAATTAAGAGGTTTCGACAAGTTTAACTTGTCCTACAAGCCTCAAATTAAGCCCCTAAGTACGATCTGAATTTCAAAAGGAAGGTGGATTGTTTCTCACTCAAATCTACTTACACATCACTTACAACACATAATCCTAGAGTCATCAACTCTAATAAATGCATTCTCTTGACCCATTTAATTAATTTATCAACACAATTACTCACAAATCTAGACACAATTAAAATAAATAATAAAGGGGAAAATACATTACTAAAATTCACATACTAAATTCAAACAAAGGATATCAAACAAAATAATACACATAACCCCTTGGTCACATTCGAAGGTGATCCCCCATGGGAACCCCTATAACAATAAAAACATACACAACAAAAATACACGTTGCCATGGTGAACCTTGTTGAATTCATCTAGAATTCCAATGTGGTTGGTCTCCAATCCCCCAATGTTTGTTGTGACATGTTTACCCGAAAGACACAAAATGTTCTTCGCCCTCGTGGCTACATCAAAACATCCAAAACAAATATAAAATATAACTCAAAATCATCTATATATATGAATCAATACATCATCCAAGTAAGAAACAATTTATTTTACAATTCCATCCATAATCATATGATCACAAGATTAGTTCCATTTTTTAGGTTTACTCAATATGAAAAAATATCACATGTACAAAAAAACATATATATATCTAACCATGCCAAGTAGTGTATCAACATCAATATAAAATGTCTCTAATAATCCACATGCATCATATATGAATCCAAATCAACCACAGTCCATGATTTCTAATGTCTAACATCATACCAACTCAAAGGCTACAATAATGTCCATAAGTATAGTCGACAATATCATAATCATTATCGAAAGGTTTTGAAGGGAAGTGGGCACTACACAAGGAAATACCTTATCTGTAAATGTATATTGTAGTTGAATTGATATATTGTTCTCTCTAAAGAGAGTTTTTTTAATGTGCATCACGTGTTTTCATGTTATCTATGTGGGTTAATGTTGTGCAAAAATATCATGTGGTGTGTGCAGTCTTAAATGATCTCTTATAGTGTCATGTGTATTGTAATGTAACTCAAAAAATATATGTATTCTTGTACTTGACTATTGTAATTGTGTGTGTAAAATATGGGAGTTATATTTTCGCTCCATTTATTTCCTTAACACGTTTCTACATTCAAAAAATATTCTCCATTATATAAGAAAAAATCTACCTACTAGGATGAGATTCCACCTCCAAATCTAGATTAGTATAAATATTTTTAATACTCTTTGGTGTTGGTAGAATACTAATAAATAAGGTGTCTCCCTTTATTTGAGGACGTAATTTGTCCTGCATGATGTTGTTCAACCTCATATTTTATCTCCAATAAAATATCTAACCAACATGGTGAAACACGTACAATAACGTTATTTTTTTGTTGAATTACAATTTAAACACCACCTACATAGAATTACACTAATGAGATATCAAATCTTATGTAGTTCATCACCAATATATGTCATATATGTATGGTTGTAACTATATTTTACAATTAGATCACCTAATAATGTTTGCAATGAATTAATTTCTTAGTGCTTTACTTTTCTTGTATGGACTTTGGTTTGGGAGAGTTTACTTTATCTGATCTAGTTTGCGGTAATTTGAATCTACATGGGGGATTATCCTAATGTGTTCTACCACTTTATGGTTATTTAAGATATCATTGAGTGCTATATTATAAATATGTTTTAAGAGGTTTTTAAAGTTTCGTGTGATAAAATAAATGAATTTTATTTATTTGTATAGGGTTCATTGGGTAAATTTTTGTATTATGACTATAGTGCCCACTCCTCTTCAAATTTGATCTTCCAATGATTTTTTCTTACTTTGGATTTGAGGCATGTACTATGTAATCATATTTGATCAGTAGAAATTGATAGATGGACATTATTATATTGGATTATTATTTTGATAGACATTATAGAAATTTTGATTACGGATATGTGGTGACTCGTAATGTGAATTTTATGTATGGATTGCTATTTTTCGGTGTTGTTAAAGATCCAAAGTTAATACTTTATATGTACAGTTACACATCAAATTTTGATACATAGATTTTTTTAGAGGACCTAGCCGTTTTGTGACCTTGTTTTTGTCGATGAAATGATAGAATTAAGATATTTAGAAATTGTGAAGAATTGGTGAAATTGCTTAATTTTAGTGATAATTCAGTTATGTTATTCGATGATGTGAATTAATACTTGTACATTTGTTTATTTTTTTTATGTCATTGATGTGGCCACAAGGCCAAAGAGGTATTGTTTTAATTTTGCAAGAAATTATAACACAACAAATAAGAGGGATACATGACTAAAAGTGAAGGAATTTTGGGTATTGTGATTGATCACCTTGACAACTTGTGTTTTTTTATGCTGTAATGTTGTTGATATTTTGTTACAAGGTACCCATTGGGGGTTAGCTGAAAAGGTGACCATGGATAAATGTGTTGTTTTCCCTTTTCATTTTAATTATTTTCTCGAGTATGTAGTTTATTATTGTTATTTGTTTTACTTTATTATTTTTAGTTATTGCGATGTTATTTAAGTTGATTAATCTTGTTAATTAAAGTAAATTGGGTTGTGACCAAGAGGTATTTGATTTTGGTATATTTTTCTTGATTTAATTATGGATTTGAAAATTATTTTATTGGTTTTGGTGATGCGTACTCAATCTAGCATGTCAAAATCAGTTATTTACTTAAGGGTCATTTTTAGAGGCTTGTGGGACAAGTTAAGATTGTCCCACGCCTCTTTAATTCACCTACTAAATTTACCTATGGGGTATGTTAGGATTAATAATATTAAGAACTATTAATCCTAAGATTCACCCCCTTATTATGAACATTATTAATCGCTAATCTTTACCCCCTTAATGTAAACATGATGAAGAACCATATTCAAAAAAATTGAACCACCTCCTAAACGGAATGCTTAGATTAGGTAAAGACTCCATAGATTATCTCTTTACCTTCGAAAATGCGTAATGTCGAGCCGAATTATGTAAGAATACTCCCTTCCACTTTGGGATTGTATGGGATTTTCACTTCCTCCCTAGGCACCTAAATTCTGAATCTCGAGATCCACAAGCTTCACACTAGCTCAATAACCATCCCTTAATTCTAGCTCAAAATATTCTCCTTCTTCCCAAAAGTGATTATTCTGAAAACATGAGTCCACTAAAATCTTTGGAAAGGGGTTTATTCAACAAACAATCACACATCAAACAAGAAAACTGAAAATAGAAACCACACTGCACAAATGTAACCAAATCAGTGTGTGGCCCATTCATTGGCGACTGATGAGAGGTTTTTGAATGACCTCCAACCTTTAATTCCTCCATCCTCTAATGATCTGAACTTAATACAAGTATTCTTTAAATTTATAATCAGGTTCATCAGTCACTTGTTCATCTTTAGGTTCGGAAGATTTTCTACAACTATATTTATTTCATTTGACTTCAATTTTCCATTGGTAAGATCTTTGGCTCAAGCCATGAGAAAATTAGATGTATTTCCTTTTTTCTTGCAATAAAATAATTCTAAGTAATCCTTAATACAGAAATTTTTGTATTTATTTTTCACAAACATTTTTATTTCCTCTTTGATATCTTCTTTTTTCCTTTTTTCTTCAGCTAGAAGAGTTGTTACCATATCTTTGGCTTAGTTGCAAGATATTTGACAAAGAGTGAAAACAACATTACTGTATTTCGGTAATAAACTATTTAGTAGAATAGCTTTTGTATCCTCATCATCTACTGGAGATTTTAATTTTGTAAGTTGTCTCAAAAGAGATCATAAATTGTTGATGTGACTAGACATTATATCTCCATCACTCACTTTGAGCTTGAACAACTCAAGATTCAGGAAACATTTACATTGGTGATTTTGAACTAAATAATTTTCTTAAAGTATCCCACATGTCCTTCAAGGTTTTATCTAGATCAACATAATGTAATTCAGAATCTAAAAGGGAAATTCCAATAATGGCTCTGGCTTTGTCATCCCTTGTTTTCCATTCTATCAATCTGGTTGGATTTGATGGTGTTTTTCATTTTTATCTACTATCCTCTAAATATTTTTGTTCATCAAATGCATTTGGATCTTGAATTTCCAGGTGTGAAAATTGAGTCCATTGAATTTTTCCAATGGAATATCCATGATAATAACTATGACAAGAGGAAAATAACAATCCTAAAATCACTTATTTTGACATTTTTGAAATGCACCCAAAAAACTTAAAAATAACTCTAGATGTCAACAATTGAACTATAATGGTGAGACACTTTTCTATGACATACACTATACCAAATAACACCTAAAATGATATGGGTAATATTTTTATAGGCACGAAAACCCTAGTGATAGGAACTAATTGAATCAAATAAATAAACTTGAGACGTTTATAAATTGACAAACAAAGAAAATAAATACATTTAGACACAACTTAAAAAAAACTGATACTCATAAATGTTTGACTATGGATTTGGAATAGTGAACCGAATGGGTTTTTATTATAAACTCAAATTATAAAATTTAAACATAGTATGAGATAATCAATACATACGTATGACTTTGTAAAGGAGACTATAGTGGAAGACCCAGATGGATATTCTTACTCATAGTAAGATGTGGCAAAGATTTGTATGCTTCTAAAATGCAACGTGTTGGGTGTGGATTTGACACTTGTTGTTAGATTGCAATATGGTAGATGTAAAGAAAAAATTGGAAATTGCAACCCAGAAGAAACCATCCCAATACACTACTATGCATCTCACTCACGTGCATCTAGTTTTGGCACAATAAGCATAAGAATTCAAGCGCTTTGAATGCAGAACCACATATATAATGGAAAATTATAGGTGTTGATAGGGGATACACATCATTAATAAAACCTTTTAATTTACCTTAGCCACGTCCTTCGCTCAACACCTAGCAGCTCCTCATTGACTATTTAGAAAGATTCATAGATGTGAAAGAATGATGCCTTCATAGAATTGAATGGCTATTTAAAAAATCTTCCATCGGCACACACAAACCAAGTATGCAAAGGAATTCAACTAATATATGAGAGTCCACGCTACATGATAAATCACCATGCCAACAAAATGATTCTCTGACATAAATGTATTATGAAGAAACTCATAAAAATGGGACAAGATTTCAAACTATGGCGTTTTCCCTAAAACCATTCTATTTATCCATTACAAAAACCAATTTTGCTCTAATACCAGATATTGGTAAACAGACGAATCAAGAATGATAATCTTCTCATATATTTTGACCTTACAAACTTACATATATATAGGAAATGACATTCCTATATTTTAGGAAGTAGCTAACTACTCTTCCATGAATATCTCACCCGAACACCATATACATGAGTGGTTAAACTCACATAACAAATAATTGTTATAACCAAACATATAACTAATAATACGAGTTGTTAACCAACTCATATTATATTACAAATAATAATCATGATTAATAATGTTAAACATTATTAAGGGCCATTCTCAGACTCAACCTTGCATGTCAAACTCACATTTTGGATTAAGGGATATTTTGGAGGCTTGTGGGACAAGTTAAGCTTGTCCCACAGATCTTAAATTCACCTAAAAATTTTACAGGAGTAAGGGGTAAATATTAGGCCCCATTATGTGATTTGGAAGTTGAAAAGGTGAAATTATAGCACCTTATTAGATGCAATTTTAATTTTTTCATTTATAGTATGGTTATGGTTTGCGTGTGGAAGGAGAACTTGCCACATTCTCACCAACCAATTTATAAGCTTTGGCCTTGGTGTTAGACCATGTGATCTCGGAGTAGAGGAGAAGTGATGTGGCATCCTACATGGAGACACATCACCACTCTCTCCTCACTTTTTAATTTATGTATGTGGTTTTGAAGTATTTCGGGTTATGTTTTACTTTGGACTCTTGAATTTCGTAGGAGCTTGTTTTTAGAGTGCTTGTTGGGATCTTAGAAGATTGTTTTACGATTTTGTAGGATTGGAAAATCTTGGAGATTTTGATTGTGGTTTGAATATTTCTAGCAATGGAAAGGTAATTACTTCAACCATGCATTTTTATTTTTATTTGTTGTACAAATGGTTGTGAATGAATGAACGTTGTGTATTTTTGTTTTGTGGATAGAATGGCCTTAAGGTTGTGTAGGAGATAGAAAATGGGGATTTATTAAGGGAAGGATAAGAGTTTATATTATGCATTTGGATGGATTTTTGGGTTAGGTGTCCCACCTTGTGATAGTAAGAAATATTTCTTATTTATCTCTATATTCTTATTTAGGGAGAGATAAGAGAAATTGAGGAAGGGATAAGAGTTTGGTTATGGTTGTGTGAATGAAATTTTGGATACCTGCACCCATTGGGAGGCATGAGTGATTCCCAATGTCTCTTCTCTCCCTTGGATTGAATTGGAGCCTTTGTGCTTGGAAAAATTATATGTTTATTATTATTTTGTATTGTGCTTGTTGTGTTGGAAGTTTGTGTGAATGGATGTTGTTGAATCCTTTTAAATGTTTCTATGTTTGTTTGATACCCCTTATTACTTCATTTTTGGGGCTCGGAGTCAACGAGGAGGATGGATTCTCCATCTTAATGGATTATAGGTTGTGCGGAAAGCGTTTCCTACTCCCCTCTCAGTTGTTGTTGTGTTTGGATATTGAAGAAATGAAGGAGCTCAAGTTATCATTTTGGAAAGTTTTGTATTGAAGAAGGTCAAAGAAAGAGAGTTTTTTTGTAAAATTTGGCCATGTTGTTTCCACTTAAGTGGAAGGCTTGTATACTCTTGTATTTTAAAAGGAGTTTCTTGTAAAATTTATTATCAAGTTATGTATTAGAATTGATTGAAGAAAGAAATTTTCAAACTTTTAATTTATTGAAAATGTATTTCTTTCAAATCGGAAATAAAATCATAGTTGCTTGTGCTTTCCTTTAGTGAAATGGTTGTGTTTTTATTGGAAGAATGTATGAAATTTATACTTAATTTCCCTTGTTGAAATGGATATCATTATTTTTTTGAAAAGAAAAAGACACATTCTCATTTTGATAGTAAGAGTTGGTATAATGAAAATTTTGAAATATATTGGCATGACACTACCCTTGTATGAAAAATATGAAGATGTTGAAATGCAATAGGTTTAAACTAAAGTAGGAAACAATGAACCGTCAATGCAATTGGGATAATGTATAAATTTGATTGATTATCTTGAGGTTGGATTAAAATGAATAAATGACATCAATCTTTTAGCTATTAATTTTAGGCACCATAATCAAATTTAATATTACCATACAAACCAACCCGTGTAGAAAATATGTTAGAAAATACACTAAAATTAGGTTCTTTTTTGAGAAAGTGAACCACCACACTGTGCAAAGTGGCGTATGAAATCCTGCAACTGCGTAGAGAGCAAAGATTATAGAATCGTCACCCTAATACGGTTATAGGACCACCGGCCTTCTCGTGGTGACAATTTTGTCACTTTTGTCGGAAAATTAAAATTTATGAATGTGCAAAACCCGGTATGAATTCCATTTAAATAAGATCTTTAAAACTATAAAATGGAACTACCAACTTCTTAGAAATGAACAAATTCATTCGTTGGAGGATGTAAATCATTTTACATGAACCCAAATGTGTTAGTAGAGAAATGATTGAAAATGGGAAAAACGTGTGGTTCAAATCTATAACATATAGCCATTAAAATGAAAGGTTCTTGATTAATAAACTATGAGTATAAAGTTTGTGAGTATAAATACAATGGTGCACTAAATGCAACCATATTCAAATGTAAATCCATATTTTACACTCCAAATTAAAGGATACAATGCCAAAATAAATAAAGCAATACATTGGAACCCTCATGGAATTAACCCTAGATCCACAGGGGTTGTTCCTACCATGTTCAACAAACTAAACTAATGAAATGAAACAAAATATGAAAAATGAACTCCATGGGAACCTTCCCAAGCTTCCATGGCCTCCATGGCCTCCATGCTCCCTAAAACCTACAAAACAAAAATAAAATAAAATTAGGTCAAAAGGTATAAGAAAAACATCTTAAGGATTTTACGTAATTTTTAATCCAAGGGCACAAAATGAATTAATTTAATGGATGATATTTCACCCCACAAATTTAAGTGATGCGGATTTTTTTTGTGATAATGAAAGCTATCAAATGTTATGGGTAAATAGGTAGAATGAGGCCACTTAATGAAAAGGATAATTTGAGACATATAACCTTAGACTATATGGATAAATTAAATAATTATGGAATGGGTAACTTAGCTAATTAATTATAAGGGCTAACTAACTGGAATTTAAAATTTTTAGTTAGATAACCTCATGAGGATCATTATTGTTAATTTTTGTGAAAATTAAAAATTAAACTAACTTAGGAAACAATGACCTAGTTGATATTTTAGTTAAGTTGAGTTAACGAAACCCTAGAAATGGATTTATCTTGAAGTGGCCTTAGTTTAAATTAATAATGTTAAGTATTAATTTAATATTCCACAACTTCACAAATGTGAGAAATATTTAATCCTAATCGGTGGTATCTTTTTTGCATGCAACACCTTTAAACAAAACATCATATTTTACTAATTAAGTATTAAGTTTTGTCTTGAGTTTGGTGCATCGAAAACGTGGGTGTGAGAATGACCAACCTATAAGGAATGTAATAATACAAAATATAAGATATAATATTGAGAAAATGACTATTAGAATGGCTTGGAAAATATTAAAAATTTCATATGTAAATTTTTACCGATTTAGTGCAAGATTAACGGTTTGGTCAAGAAGGGATGTGAAATATTAGAATTGTTCATTTATTATAGCTATGATTGAATGGATTATTTGGACTAATTTATCTTAGAACAAGATAAAATGGCTAGCGTATTAAAGAGAGAGCAAGTATTATAATTAGATTAGTGATATAACAACAATCCTTAGAGTGGGTACAAAAGCCATGATTTAGTCACTACTAGTGAATATTAAAATTATTAAGTGATTATCTCCCAAATTTAAGTGTCTACTAAAATACTAATCAAATGAAATAATAAGCAATAATGGTACGATATTTTTACTTTGGGATATAGGTTTACAATATTAAATATCACGTGTTGTGCATGAAGATCATAAGATGGACTAAATTTGAATGATAGAAGCATAACTATGATGATACATATTTATTTAATATCATATTAATACATATGGGCATGAAGTAAATTGTCCAACCATTTTCATAGTATATAATTATTAGGAAAACTAATTCTCCTAACATTTATCTCACACACACAAACACACACAATATATATATATATATATATATATATATATATATATATATATATATATATATATATATATATATATATATATATATGTATATATATATATATATGTATATATAGATATATATATATATACATATATGTATATATACATATATGTATATATACATATATGTATATATACATATATGTATATATACATATATGTATATATATATGTATGTATACATATATGTATGTATACATATATGTATGTATACATATATGTATGTATATATATATATATACATATATGTATATATACATATATGTATATATACATATATGTATATATATACATATATGTATATACATATACATATATATACATATACATATATATATACATATACATATATATACATATATATATATGTATATATATACATATATATATATATATATATATATATATATATATATATATATATATATATATGCATGTATATATATATGTATATATATATGTATATATATATGTATATATATATATATATATATATATATATATATATATATATATATATATATTGTGACTATTATGGAACATTTAGTGATATTTTCATGTTGGAGAAATAGTTAAAGAAACATCAATAAAACCATTAATTTAGATAAGGGAATAATTTATAACACTCATTAATTAAAAATTTATAACATATTAGTGAGACATGTCAATATATATTTATGAAATATTCTTTATAACTTTTAAATGAGTGATATAATATATTTAATGGGTATTATTCTAGTATAATTGACAATTTTAAACCATGAATATAATACAACATGTTGTAATAAAAACTATGTGGTTAATTCAATTTCGACAATAATTCAAATTGCATCTTGTTTCCATGTTGGCTAAAACCTACAAAACAAAAATGAGAAAAGAGTTAAGTCAAAAAGGTATAAGAAAAATGTCTTAAGGATTTTAGGGAATTTTTAATCCAAGGGCCCAAAATGACTTAATCTAATGGATGAGATTTCACCCTACAACTTTAAGTGATCAGAAATTTTTTGCGAGAATGAAAGTTATTAAATGTTATGGGTAAATAGGTGGAATGGGGCCACTTAATGAATAGGATAAGTTGATACGTATAACCTTAGACTGTTAAGGATAAATTAAATAATTGTGGAATGGGTAACTTAGCTATCTAATTATAAGGGATAACTAATTGGAATTTAAAATTTTTAGTTAGATAACCTCATGAGGGTTATTATTGTTAGTGGTTTTGAAAAGTAAGAATTAAACTAACTTAGGAGACATTGACCCAGTTGATATTTTAATTAAGTTGAGTTAACGAAAACCCTAGATATGGATTTATCCCAAAGTGGCCTTAGTGTTAATTAAAAATGTTAATTATTAATTTAATATTACACAACATCACAAATGTGAGAAATAGATTAAACAAGAAATATTTAATCCTAGTCGGTGGTATCTTGTTGTAACCCCTTTAAACCAAAAAAAAATCATAGTTTACAAATTAAGTAGTAAGTTTTGTCTTAGGTTTGGTGCGTTGAAAATGTGGGCGTTATAATGACCAACCTTAAGGAATGTAATCATAAAAAATATGAGATATAAGATTGAGAAAATGACATTTAGAATGGATTGGAAAATTTTACGAATTTAAGATGTAAATTTTTACCGGTTTAGTGCAATATTAATGGTTTAGTCGAAGGGATGTGAAATATTAGAAATGTTCATTTATCATAACTATGATTGAATGGATTATTTGGACTAATTTATGTTGGAACATGATAAAATGACTAGCGTATTAGAGAGAGAAAATTATTATAATTAGATTAGTTGTATAATAACAATGCTCATAGTAGATACAAAAGCTATGATTCAGATACTAAGTGAATATTAACATTATTTAGTGATTATCTCCCAAATTTAAGTGTATACTAAAATACTAATCAAATGAAATTTTTATTAGATAGGTAAAAAAATTGGTTTAAGGGAAAACCAAGAAACCTCACAAAGAAAAGAGGAGAGAAGATAAAGCTATGACACAAGGAAGGGAAGCCTCTACCAGCGGCTAAAACAAAAACATTAGGATCTACGCAGAAGAATAGAGTGACTCCACAAAGTGCGATCCAACAAACATCCTTTTTTTGGAAGAACCCTTGTCCATCCCACAACATCCTCCAAGGATGACGGGGCCACAAGATAATCCTTTTGGGATCCTCCCTCAAACACACCAAGATCCACCTCCAAGAGACCATTGGATACGCTACCACTATGGCCCACAAGGGGCACAGTTGAAACCATGGAAGACATCATTAATGAAGTAGTGGTGGGTGGGAGGGAAGAATTGAAATTTGAAATCAAGTCACCGAGCTCACCAGTTCCCCCAAACAGTCAACCAAATCACCAAGTAGTAGTAAGCTCAACCATCCTGACCTACCCATCGCGTAACCCTCGTAACCACGAGCATCCAAACCAAATGCGCGGCAACTAGAGGCACCGAGCTCACTTCACAAACTCAAGCAAGAAACCTCCTCCACCTCAAATAAAGATTCGAGGTCTGAATCCATCTGGGGGATCGGAGCCCCAACGGACACAAAGAACTTACGCCTTTCTAGGAGACCCGCAACCACATGAGCCAACGTAAAATCCACTTTCCTATAATTCCCATAGAAGATCCTAGACTTTTCAACAGTAATGACCTATTCATGTTGTCCATCCACCATATTTAGGAAAATAATCTTGGGCACTTTGTTACCCATAGGGACATTAACACACATTCGAGCACCAATAAGCCTGGATCGAGCCTTCGTAGTCGGGTCCACAACAATGAGCACCCCCATAGCTCTAGCTATTCCAAAAAAGACCTCTGGCTCCCAAAATTCCAAGGGAAGAGCTTGGAGTTGAATCCAGATCGGGAGTTTGGGTAAAGAGCCAGACAAACCTGGTTGCCATTGCATGATACTAAGGGTTGTTTTCCCAAAAAACCATGGTGCTTGAAGGAGCACCCATTGCAAATCTACTTCTTTCTCAAAACAGAAGAGGAAGTCATCCTTTTCCATAGCCCTAACCTCTACCTTACACTCCCACTTCCGTTTACACCATGCACAAATAGAATCTATGTTTGGTCTTCACCCCCAAAGGTGCCCACTGCAGCAAGTTTGAAACAATTTCTAGCTCTGTCACAAATACTCTTAGGTATTTCCAGATGAGGACCAGCATCCTCCCATGCAGGCACAAGTTTTATGGGGGAACTAAGAGGACTCCCAAACAACCTCTGAACCCACGAAGAAACATCCCCCTTCACCACTCCACCCACCTGTCTACGAGCACCAACCTTCTTTAGAGCATCATCATCTTCAACGATTTCCATTGCAGATCACTAGCTTCACCAGCTTTTTTTATAAATTTTATAGATTAAATTGCACCATCCGGGAAACAAATAAACAATAAACAATAAACAATAATGGTATATATATATATTTACAGGGATATAGGTTTACAATATTAACTATCAAGTGTTGTGCATGAAGATCATAAGATGGACTCAATTTGAATCATAGAAACATAACTATGATTATAGATATTTATTTAATATCATCTTAATACATATGGGCATGAAGTAAATTGTCCTACCATTTTCATAATATATAATTATTAGGAAAACTAATTATCCTAACATTTATCTCTCTCTCTCTCTCTCTCTCTCTCTCTCTCTCTCTCTCACACACACACACACACACACACACACACACACACACACACACACATATATATAGATATATATGAATATTATGAAACATTTAATGATATTTTCATGTTGGAGGAATATTTAAAGAAACATCAATAAAACACTTAATTTAGATAAGCGAAAAAATTATAACACTCATAAATTAAAAATTTATAACATATTAGTGATACATGTCAATATATATTTATGACATATTCTTTATAACTTTTGAATGATTAATATTATATATTTAATGGGTATTATTCTATTATAATTGACAATATTAAACCATGAATATATTACAACAAGTTTTAATAAAAACTATGTGGTTGATTCAATTTTGACAAGAATTCAAATCACATCTTATTTCTCAGAACTTAAAAATTATATCTTACAACAAAATTCAAACTAAAGAAAATTGAAATTGTAGTGCCCACTTCCCTTCAACACATCTCGATTTTTATCATGATAATGCTGACTATATTATGGACATTATTATATTTTTTATTCGGTTTGGTGTTAATCAAGTTACATCATGGACTATTATTAACTCTAATTCATATATGATGCATGATGATTGTTAGAGAAATTTTATATAGAAGTTGACATGATTTTGGTCATGCTTATATATAAATATCAATTTTTTTGGGACATATGATTTTGGATATATTGAGTAGGATGAGAAAATTGAATTAAAATTGATGATTATATAGTTGGTGATGAAATTGTAAGTGATATTGATGATTTTATGGATGCTTTTGTGATTCATATATATATTGATGATTTTTAAATTATATTATATTCATTTGGATGTTCCTGATATGGACACGAGGCCAAATAGGTATTTGTATTGTGCAGGTTAAAAATATCACAACAAACATCAGGGGATTAGAGACCAACCACATTGGAATACTAAATGAATTCAACAAGGTCACCATGGTAATTTGTATTTGTTTCTGCATTTTTGTGTGTGTTAGGGATTCCCATGGGGGCGGGGGGATCACCTTTAAATGTCACCAAGGGGTTATGTGTATTTATTTATTGGTTCATTTGTTTATGTTTGCATGTGTTTATTTTGTGGTGCATTGACCCCTTCATTATTCATTAAATGGTGTGTAATATTGTAAGTAATCATGTTGTTAAGTTAATTAATTAAAATATGTCATAAAAAAGTAATTAATAGATTTTTGGCCTTGAATTAAAGTGTTGTAAGAGATGTGTATGTGATGTGTAAGTTAATTTTTGAGTGTGAAACACTCCACCTTGAAAATTTGAATTTGTCCTTGGAGGCTAATTTTGGAGGTTTGTGAGACAAGTTAAACTTGTCCCATACCTCTTAAATTTGTTTACTAACCATACCTATTGTTGGAGAGTTGAAATTATATTTTTATAATACTTTTTTGGGAAGGCAAATTGTAGGTTTAATTTTAGTCCTTTGGGGTGTGGGTTGGATTTGAGTATGTAAGTAAACTATCATATTATTCACCCACCTATTTATTATGCATTGGAGAATGAAGTTGATTTTTGGGTTGGGGTTGAGGATGTCTGATTTGGCATCTCCGCATGGATCCACCTCATCCTCTTCTCTTCCCTTTTCTATTAAATTCGAATTGCTTGCATTGTTTTGGGTGGATTCACTTTTGGACACTCCTTTGGGGGTGAATTATTTGTTGTTTTTGAGCTCTTACTTGGAGAAGTTTTTGAAATATTATTGCATACTTGTGCTTGGTTGATTGGGATTTCTTGCATTGGGATAAATCTTGTTGTTTTGGAACTTAGAACAACTCCATCATGGAAAGGTAGAAGCTTGGCTCTTGTAAATATTCTTTTTTTTGTTTATGAAAGTTTTATTGTTGTGAATTTTTTTGTATGTTTGTGGGATGTTGGGTAGATGGCCTAGTTATGGTGTAGAGAAGACTATGGGGTTCATTTTGTGGGAGGCACATATATTTTGGGGAGATATAAGTGTGGAGGGAGTTGGGATTTAGGTTCCACCTTATAAAGAAATAGCTTACATTTCTTTACTCATTATGGGGTGCCATAAGAGGTTGGGGAGGCATAAAGAAATGTGAGGAATAAGAGGTACTTGTGGGAGGCATAAGAGCATGTCAAGGATTTTATATACTATATTGTCGTAGTTTGAAATCAAAGCGGTGATGCCCATTTCCCATTTGGGAGGCATAAGTAGCATCCCCATAGTTTCTTACTCCTTTGGCTTACTTGATGAAGCCTTAGTGTTGTTTACCATGCTTTAATGTACTTGTAAAGTACATTATGTTTGAAATGTGTCTTAAATGTGAAATTTGCATGTGTATTTGTAGAAGTCTCAGTATAACGACCCAAAAATCCACACACGAACAACATAGTGAAATACATGATTGATTTTTTTTTGACTTGCTTGACACATAACATGACGCAACATGTCATCACCAAGGATACAACTAACACTGTGAACAACTTGATACAAGGATGGCCATAAAGGCAGCACGGAAACGTTCACACCTATCAAGGACAACTTACTTTTCTTTTTGACAAGACAACATAGAAGTCCAATCACAGAACACACTTACAGTTAGGGCCAACCACAATGAGATATTCTTGAGGGTTATTTATTTTAAAAATACATCTTGCAATTCTTAGCTTCGTTTTCAAGGAGACTCAGGATACGGTTCATACAATTCATCTTACCAAGCTAAGTTTATTCCTTTTTCACTGAGTAATCATCCTTAAATCTTCTCTATTATGACATTTATTTGCTTAGTTCGTTTATTTAGAGAAAGGGGGAAATTCAATTCCACAAGGCCATCTGCTCACCACTAACGCTACTAAGATTCGTTCTTGCCCACACGACAACATGGTTTTAAGTTCAACACACTTAAGAGAAGAGATACAAGGTGCCTTGGAAAAGGGGTTAGAGGGAGAAGGTCGAGATGGAACATCTTTAGGACCTCATTAGTTATTTCCAGTATTTAATGGAAGCTAGGGCTCTTAACCAGAATTATCAACAACTTTACTTAGGCTTCGCTACAAGTAATAACAAGGAGTAAAAATTCACCTTCCAAATGGCGGTGAGAAAGATGGTGAGGTCTCCAATTTGTTTTCTCTAGCTTATTAAATCTTATCGTCTTCAAACAACTAACAGTTCATTTCACCTTAGGGTCATTTTACAAATTTCACCATAAAAGGAATAATGTTCACTAGAGGAGCTAGGGTTATCATGTTATAAAGTTTTACCTGCAATGATAGTCTTGCCCTTGATTACTTAAAGAATTTCTTGCTCTCAAGTTGGTGACCCCTACGTTACTTTATTTGAATACAACTTTTAATTAAACTTCTAGAAGTATTAAACAATCCCATGTTAGTGTACTCATGACACTTTATTTCTAAGTCATATCAAGGTTTAACTCAAAATTTATTCTCAAGGCAAGGTTGTTGCAACACTCATTTACAAGAACAAAACAAGAGTACATCAATTCTTAAAATACTGATACTCCAACAAAGTCACTCAACAACAATAACCAAATTTTCATATAATTTCAATGATTGTCAAACAATACAAGGTTTTCAAAGTTTAGATGACAAAGTCCACAATACTTTATACTAAGACATTAATCCTCTTTTAAAATTTCCACTAGACGTTAATGATAGTTGAACAACATAAAAAATTTTCGAGCAAAGGAACTTCTCAACTGAGGTTGATGACAAAAGTCTACAAATCTATCCCTCATCTACACGCAAAATCCATCTGCAGAAAATTTTCTACAAGAGTCCGGGCCACAAGAACTCGAGCAAGATAAGGCTACACAAACCTACCGTGAATCAAGTATCTATCAATATCATGAAAAGAAGAACTTTATTACAAGAATTTGGGTCAAACCTCTAAACACTATGAACACATCAAGTTATAATAAAGTCTATAACATGCCAATCAAAGAAGGAGAAGACCTTGTACTTCAGTTAGGAGCAAAAGCAACGAAAGTAACAATCATATGAGAATGGCCCTTGGCCCTATAAGGAGAAAACAAACAATCTAGCAAAAAACATAATTCCCATCAAGTAAGTAATTAAACAATAATTACAAGATTGAGATTTGATATATATACCAGTCATCTAGAAATTTATCAAAGGTACCAAACGCATAGGCTAAAATAATATTTTTCCAAAAGAACAAGAGTTGATCAGCCCAAGAAGGGGGAAACACGGGTTTCAGAAATTAACACAAAAAGCCATGTATAATCGAGTTTCAAACCGGAAATCAAATAAAGTATACACACAACATAAGTTTCAAGGTGAAAGTAAAATATATTAGTTTCGACCATTAACTACAAGGATTTTCCAATCAATCCAAGAAGGGTCAAAGTCTTACAGGCTAGTAGCAAACACGCGAGAGAAGAAGGGGGTTCTGTCCAACAAGAGTATACAATAATGTCATCAACAAATTTTTATAACACTAAAGATTTGCAAACCTCCACTACAATACTAATGTTTGGTTAACTTAAAATAAATTACCCATATCCCAAAACAACCATATTTTACGGAAACCCTTAGTAACACAGTCAACCGTCGCAAAAATAGATACAAACATAATTTCTAAGTGACATTATCAAAACAAAACCTTCTGCTATGAATCCATAAGATTATCAAATGAAAGCTGAGTTTTTCCCGAAGATTAATCACATTTAAGGAAATTTCCATCACAAACTATTACGGTAATTACGTGCATAAAAACCGACCAATATTAATTAATAGCGTTAACATTACAAGGGAGAAAATAATGCCAGTTAGGAAAAATAGAAGAGCGCCATCAACAATAATTACGAGAGGGGATTAGACCAAACTATTCTAGTGTCAACGAGGTCTTTGGATTCGCATAATGAAACCTCTAGCTTAGTTGATCCGAAAAACTAGTTATGGTTCAAGTTGATAGGGATGGTCAAGGTACTTCTTGAGGATGGCCTTAAAATCCTAGAAACAAGATGAAAGATAGTATAATAGTCTAAACACGTGAAACAGAAAAACACATCACACACAAACCTTTTCATTCTACCGCTTTAATACCAAAACTCTAAGTCAAGCAGCACACATATTGCTCACACAATCCTACAACCTTTCTATCTCGATGCCGAAAGGTTATCCAAGGGACTTGTGAAGGAGCTAACAAAAGACATCAAAGACAAACTTGGGTGCTAGGAAGGGGGTTTCATAGTTATCGTAAACTTACTTCCATGATATCGAAAATACTAGCTTGATCAACATAATAACTTGCAACTCAATCGCAGAGAAAAATTAATACAAAAACAAACAGATGAAGGTCTATCACTCGAGCAAGAGAAACATAACATTCAGGGGAAAGGGCACACGCATCCTTTCGACCAACATACTGTCAACGATAAAAGCTAAAACAAGAAGAAACAAGTAGAAAGGGAAATCTCCCATCATGACATCCAACTGACAAATCAAAGCAAGGAAAAGTGGTTCGATTTCACAATAATTTTAAATAAAATAACAGTAGAAAGGTGTAGAAATATCTTGCCTATTTCTCCAGCTTCAACAGGTCGTATAGACTCCGCACGGGTCAGCATAAGAACTGTAGGTACTGGAATCCGGGTGCACCAGTTCTAAGCGGTCCACATTCACGATCCGTGAGACCATGCAATTGAAGAGGATTTTTGTCAAACAGTTCACGAGCATTGTTGTATTCGAAGTGACTCCATGCACTTGTGCTCAACTATTGCTTTCCTTGAGCTTCTACTTCTTGTGGGATTCGACAACCAACTCACATACCCTATACGTGCTACCACAAACACAAGTGATCTACACAAGGCTGGAGGAGATGGATTTACCCAAGTTATTCAGATTTGTTTCAACTTCCTATGCCTCCTCAACAAACCCATTCCAAAACATATCATGCAATCCTTGTTGTCCTTTGGCCATATTTCACTCAGGCATTTTGTCAAATAGTTTGGGTGTCTTATGCTTGCTTCCTCTTTGCATATGTATCTACCAACGCACCGGCAAACAAAGCATTTGACACAGCCTTGTCCCTTCTCCATTATTTTCCACGTTTCCAAGGTGTCTCAACCCACCCAAAATTGCCCACAACCAACAATCATTGCTGTCCAAAAGACCACATTTCTTTCAAGTTTTGCCAAACCATCCGAACACTTTGTTGAGCATCCAGATCAGGAGTATAAATCCATCTTAAGACAGTTATGCACCCAGGACACTAGCAGATACAACAAGCAACAAAAATCTCTTTTTCAAATGCATTGGAGAACGTCCATGCCCTATTCAAACACTCCCACTTCGGTATAGGCATGGAGATGCTATCAAAGGTTGTGGAGTTTGGCTTTACACCTGCTCTTTGCATTTGCTAGTAAGTTTATAAAGCCATTTCAACATATCCATAAAATAGTCCCTAGACTCAGCATCCTCAATTAAGGCTGACCAGTCACTAGATTGCTTCACCAGCATTACCAATAATCTCTACAAGAACATTTCCCTTTTTTTTAAAAAAAGTGATGGAACCGCTTTGCCTCTCTCACAACAATTTGCGTTGCAACAATCTTGGACAAACCTGGTGTAGTGTGGCAGTCAACACATACATTAAGGTTCTTGACAACTCTGAGAGTTGTCCCACGGGGAAGGCTTAACAATCCAAATGAAATTGCCATCTTCTCACTATGGTGACAGAGGAAAACTTTTACCTTCCCGTTCACTCAGTACATGCTCTGAATCTGAAAAATATCCTGCTACCTTCATCTCCCAAGACATTTTCTCCAACAAGGATTTAATAAGTGTTCTCTTCAAATCTTGCAAGGCAGTCTGCCCACATTGCACTTCTGCAGACACCAGTTATCGGTACCTCAACGCAACAAACAGAGATGCAAATTTATTCAGCCAAGATTTCTATGTTCCAATCAAAAAAATGCTTTACAGTGGGCGGAAGAAAGAATGGTTCAAAGCATAGTGCTATGTCTACTGGGTTTACAGAGCAGATCCGTAATTCTACTCCCACCAAGAGGAAATGTGTTTTCCCAAATCAATCTCTTCCCCCAGCAAGAAACCCAGTACCCAATTCGAAAGGCTGCAAGCTACAGGAATCAGTACAGGTTTCGTTACTGGCAATCAGATGGCAAGATGGTCTCTCTGTGATTATATCTGTGGGTATCAGCCGAATGAAGGTGAATGTCAAATTCCAATCTCTACTCTACTGGCCTCACTGATGTCCATGAACATGAACAGAAATCACCTTTGCCTTCTTACAAAGAGGATGGAGATCATTGGGTTTCAAGCCAAACAACAGGAACACAGGTACAAGGAGAGGCCGCAATCAACAACTTCAGTTATGTGGAGGAAAACCAACCTACTGGGGAGCTTGTAAGGTGTGATAATTCCAACAGAAACCTTTATGTCTGCCAACTTAGTGACTCGTTGAGGAAGCTCATATAATAGCAAAGCAAATCGTGCTTCATGAATACACTTGAAGGAGAATCCCGAATTTGAGGATGCAGTCGATACTGAACAGATGACACCATAGTTGGATGACCTGCTTGTTGGAGGCGCTAAAAAGGCTTCTACTTTCTGTAATGTGCCTGCTGCCAGGTTAAGCACTGTTGCAGGCCGTGTTGAGGATCCCAGACCAGAACACACCCCGCAGCACCCAATGCAAGTGGAGGTAACACGCCTACTTCACTCGCTGGTAGCTGTGCGCGGCCAGTAGAAGGAACAACGCGCCCTTTCACCCGAAACGCCTCACACACGCCTGCTTCACTGGCTCGAAGCTCCATCTAGCCACCATACAGACCCACGCGGCCAGGAAGGCGCCCAAGGTTCTGAGCCTTACGACAGTCCACGCGAACCAACAACAACAAAGAAACTCCATCCAGTCTCCTCACGCGGCCAGGGCAGGAAGAAGGAAGGCGTCCAGGAGAAGCCATGAGAAAAAAAAACTTGACAGACAAGATTTCGATGGCTTCTCAACCACTCCACACGCAGACTAACCAAGGGAGATCTCACGCAGTCCGAGAGGATAAGCAAGCAGTCAAACAAGAAGCAAGGAAGATTTGCAAATCAAAAAATCAAGTGAGTGCGGCCACCAGCAAGGAGTCCATCACGTCAGACTTTAATAACTCCACCCTCCACGCCAAGAAGGAGATAAAGCTGACCGTGACAGATTTACAAGTCTATGAGATTTCAACTAACTCTCCATTGAACCACATTATATATTTTCAACCAAGCCAATGTAATTGTGGCATTCCACATTGACACCGAGCCAACTCGGCGGGCATTACTGACTGTTATTGCCATGAGTTGAACCACATCTTCTATTGATTTTTGATTAGGGCTCATGGGCCAATGAAGAAGGATGACTTCTCCTTGTCATTGGATGTCTTTGTTGGGTGGAGATCCTTTCCTTTCCCCTGTTCTTATTGTGATCAAAATTGGAAGAATGATAAATCTACATGTTGTTGTTCTGGAGCAAAGGAAAATGAAATAAAGCAATTGAAAAAACCTTGTTGAGATAAATCTTATTGTAACCTTCCCACTTGAACTGGATGAACTAGTACATTTTTTGTAATGGAAATATGTTGTATTGAATATGAAAATTGTAAATTGAAATGTGAAAGAGATATACTTCGTTTTCTATTTTTGAAAGAAAGAATTGTATTTTGTATGATGAATTTGAGGAATCAAAGAAAGAATTTGTAATTTGTCTTTTTGAATCAATAAATGAATGTATTACCTTTCTCAAACTGCATTGTTTTATTGAATCTGATCATTTAAATGTATTTGAAATCTCTGTTTGAAAGGAAGAAATCCGTGTGACAAGAATACATAATTTTTCTTTTGAAATGTGTAAAATTTGAAATCAGAATTGCATTTTGGTTTTGAATAGTTTGATTTGAATCAAATAAATGTATTAGATTGGAATTGGAACATATTCTAATACTTGGAAGAAGAAAATGGCAAATAGACCCTTTAAAATTTGATCTTTGTTTTGTATTTTCAAATTGGCAATTATTTAATCCAAAATGCATAGACCGAACCTAGAACAAAAAAATAACAAATAAAAAATTAAATTGAACATAATAAGATGCAAACAATTTCATCTAGACATTAACACTTAAGGAATTTCTTCGAAAACTTAGCCAACTCAAAGCTCAAATCGTTTCACCGTGTCGTTTCTTTGTCAAAGTTGTAAATTTTCAAATTGGAGCTCAATCAAACAAACTTACCTTCCGATCCATCCTAAATCCATTTAAGAACAATTCTCAATGTTTAATGGACAGGTTAAGGGAGGAAGAAGATAAATTGATTAAAATTTCATAACATAAAATTTACCAGTTTGCGTTTTAAAAGCCTGCAGATCGTTTTTGTCAAATTTACCCCTTAAACTTTATCAAAATTAAAATATTATGACTCTTGTGCAAATAAGGCATAGAGAGATTTCCAAAAAGTCCTTGTTTTCTCAAACTGACTTCTCAATCAAAAGTTATGGCCTTCCTCAAGTTTTCCTTCATTTGACGTCAAAAATAATTCCAACTGTCAAAACAATTATTAGGAAAAATTTCCTTGCCCGACCCACGGGCCCGGATTTTCCCTTAGCGCATTTTTGGACAAAAATTGCCAAAGGCACGAATTTCCCCACCGCTTCGCTAACCCACAAGCCTTTCTTTCATCAAAAATCGCCTAAGTTAAAAATAAATTTTTGGGACGATTTTCCTTATTTTTCCCGCCATCCCGCTTACTCGTAACTAATCAAATAATGCTACATGGACTCATGAGGCAACGACAGAGGCACATAACCCGTTTAAACCTTAGTATTTTCAAAATTAAAATTTGGAAAATTTTATAAGTTTTCTCTACTGGCCGCATTGGTCCGCAACCAATCAAGTCTTTGCCACGTGGCGTTACAAGGCGTCATGGAGGAGCAAATCCCTTAAAAACTTAGCGCTTCGAAAATTTTCTTTGGAAAAATTTTTCTAAGTTCCCAATGACCCACGACCAATGGATGCCTCGACACCTTGGGCGCCGGTGGAGGCGCCGATCATTTGATCCCTTAGTGCTTTTAAGCAAAAAAGGAGAAAAGTTTAAAAATTCTCCAGCGCCCGAATTTCCCCTAGAATTGGGAAATTCCAACACGTGTCCTTTCGGGCTCGCGGGGGCATGGAGACAAATCGCTCTTTTGTCCCAAAAGGGAAAAAAGTGCTATTGTTCTCCCCACTCCGCCGGCCCATGCATGGGAAAATTTTGTTTCCCCACCCCGTTGTTGTCCGCATTCCTCCTCCGGGTGAAATTTATCTCCGAAGTCCACAAATCTGAGTTGGGGAAAATTTTCTCCCCTAGGCCCATAGACCCGCTCTTGGAAATATTTTCCTCCCAAAGTCCATCGGTTCATAACTTGAGAAATATGAGGTGTTGGGAGGACTTTTTTATATCACTAGAAAGGTGAGGGAATTTCCTATCTAATGGGAAAGTTTTTGGGAAGTTTTGAGTGCATTAAATTTGAGAAAAATCTAGTTGAATCTTCTTAGCCTATTAGAGAGTGGTATAGTGAGAAATTACCCTCTTAACCTAACTGATTAATCTAACCCTAAGTTTGGACCTTGTGATCTTTTATAATTGTCGTATTAATAAAAATATAAGCTATTAATAATGTTTGGCTTGAAGCTTGTTTGTGACAACTATTTTTTGGCAACTTGGTTGTAGACTCTTTTAAACAAAAAAAATTATCTCTTAATTTTTCCTAACTAATCCTAGGTTGTTGTTGGATCTCAAGTGAGTTGTTTTAGTGGGCGTTAGATAAATTTAGTAATAAAAATATATACATATATAACCATCCAAGAAAGTTTGAATCTTCTCATGAAATAATCCACTTAAAAATCATTAAAAACACATGCCCAACATTTCACAAATGAAACAAAAAGAGGTGAAACATACTTCAGGTGGCTTTGAAACAATATAACATCATAAAATGTTATAAAAAATAGTTAAGACGGAAAACATCAAATAATGGGTTGAACGTAGAGGAGAGATGCAAATAATAAAATCAACTTCAGAACAAAGTAACAATTACTCGGCATTTACTTTAAAATATTTTTAAAATGTGCCAATCGAAAAGAGATTCTCAAATAGCTAAAGATGATATGAATTTTAGGGGAAAAGTTGAATTAAGAAACAATTCATGGCACAGACAACTCGACAGATATAAAACAATGTATGTTGGTTTTAGCAGTATTATTCTTATATTATTATATAGCCGAAATTGATAGGATGTTTGCAATGGATGAGACTTGTATCTTCAACTTGCAATAGCTGAAAGCCCTTAGAAAGTGTAAATAGTACTTCTTCTCCTCGACTTGTTGAGACATGTCAATAATTTATGTACCCATCTTATGCAGCTACATTTTGAATACATTTTTAACATAAATCCAGTTCAAACATTTTAAACAAAAACATTGATTAACTTCGTACATGAAGGATGTACAAACCTATTTTCAAGCATTAATAATGGCCCTATTTGGAGGTCAATATTAAATTCAATAGTTCTATTACTTGCTTCATTTATCTGTTATTATATCTTAATACCGTTCATTATTTATATATTATTCTATATTATTTTAAATGCTTTCCTGGTGCAAATCCCCTAATACGTGGCTATTAATAAATCACATATTAATCAGCGGACAACTCATAATACATGGTTATAGTTTAGAAGAAGAGTACTTCATATGCTCTATCCCATATATAATAAAAAACCATCTCTTATCAGGATTAAAATTTATGATACACATTAAGTTTGACGCATACCTAGAAAGTATGATGTTTAGATATTTACAGTTAAAAAAATTAATATACAACTTGACCAAATTAAATATTAAACTGTTTAGTGCGAGCGGGTTTTAATATTTACAAAACTCACGATAACCATGTACGAAAATCAAATCAGTTAGTCATTCTAAATAAGTGACTTCGGCACTACTTATTTTTAATTATTTTGTTTAGTCCGGGATCGTGCTAAGCTATTCATTACAAGTCAGGGACATGTTAAATATTTTAGAATATTCAGTGTCCTAAATCGTACCAGTAAGAAGCTGCCAATTCACAGCACATACGTTTGACTTCACTCCACCCATTTTAAGAGCCGTGCTTGCCTTTAAATATTATAATAACAAAGGTAAACTTCAAAAGTTCAAAGAAAACGCAATGACTGATTACAACAATGCAGAGAATAATACAACAAATGTGCAGAATAATTCATGTGAAGGGTGCAGAACTTTCTCATGAAGGATTTATGGCCTTTCTCCAGGAGGGTTGCTGTGGCCAATTCCTGGGCTATGCCCTAATGGATGAATATGAATACCACTTTTATCACCCTCCGCCGTTTTCGTAACAAATTCGTCATGGTTCTGAAGAGCCTTTACTTTCTTTAAATCGTGAAGTCCCTCAGCTTCTTTAAAAGCAAGGGTGTATGGAAGCTCGGAGTTGGCAGCTATAACGTTTTGGATTCCTTTTCAACCCTAAGGCTTCCAGCGGCTTCATTTTTGAGCTTCATAACTCCCTTGGGAGGAATGGGTTCCATAATCCTACGAGGAATATTGATCTTCATACGCCGAGCAGCTTGGGCTGGAATGGCTGAAAGTAACTGGAAAAACAATAGAATAACGAAAACACCGCAAGGCTTCATTATTATTACCTATGTTCAATCAAATAGCTTATGACAAGAAAATCCTAGTAACAAGCAACGATTTCGGAGAAGAAAACAAATTCTGTTACACAATACAGAACTCGCCTTCAAGAAACTAGAATGAGAAACTGAGATGAGATTTAAGAAAACAGGATTTGAGTTCTCTTTCCTTGAAAACTTGTTGCCCCTTGATAGCATATTTATGGTAGTGACAAACATATTATAGTACTGTAAATCTCAATAACATAATAAAGTGATGCTGAATAAAATAATAAAGTGATGCTCAATAAAATAATAAAGTGATGGAACAATATTATAGAAATGCAGTTGATGCTTTTAAGTGCCAATTTGATGTCGTTTTGACGGTTATAAGTCGAGCGTGCAATAGCTAAGTAAAATAATGAGATAGAAGTGGAAAGCATCTCTCACATCATAGCCTCCATTTTTATTTTAGGATTTTTGCTTGACGATGTCATTCAGAGGGCAAAGTGACTTTGACTAATTAGATGGTCATTTGAAGTTCCGTGAAAGGATGGAATGTACGCCACCAATTAAATTTAACGATATCCTGAATTACAGCTGTGTCTGGTAAGATTCGAAGTGTCATGTCATATGGGTCATACGGGAGCGGGCACATATTAGTGCATACCGACAGATTTTATTAATAACTCTTTATTAATTTGGGAAATTGCTTTCCATTTTAATAAGAAATGCTTTCACTCAGTGGCTCATACTAATTGTCACAATTTAGTCTTATCAGCTTCCTTTCGAGTTCTTCTTATGAGCAGTCCAAGCCTGGAAATTGACAGGTTGTAGGCTGTTTTTCATGATTTTAACCATATATTACTGATAAATTTTAACAACCGTTGACAATGATAGTCTGAGAATTTAAAAAACCGAAACATTTTAAAAATAGTTCATAAAAAATTATGATACCTATTCATATATATGAACAGATTACAGAAATATCTATAAAAATTCTGGAATTTAAAACCACCTGAAAGATCTAAACTGTCACAAAATTTACTTTTAACAGCAGGGGTGACCGTTGAAACCCAGGCCTGATGAGCACCTTTCGTTGTTTTTAAGGGTCAATTCCGGTTTGAATTTGTTGTAAATACTTTCTACTCATACTTTTACAATTCTCCAAAATTGACTATTTTTAATTTTAACTTTATGATTAAATTATAATTTTTATCGTATTTATTAGATTGTAATAAATGTCTTATTTTACTAGAGGAGGAAAGTGAACTCTGTCTACATCTTAAATTTGTAAAGCATGTAGTGCCAAACCAGTAGTGCCAAACTAATTGTTGACATTATTAGAAGAGGAGACAATACCTTCATGAAGCTTGGTGGTCAAATATCACAGTGGAAGTTTGTCATACTATATCAGAAACTATAATTATCTTATTATCTTATTGACCTTCACCTTGATTACAATCAACTAACTAGAAGCATTCTATATTCTTTTCGCGGTCTCTTTTTTTTAAGAGAGATTTGATTGTGAGGATGTGGAAGGCGATGATTTTTTGATGTGGCAAATTTTTACTAAGAGCTTCCTGCATATTTGAGCAAAGTGTGGATGGAAAGTTCTTTCGGTGGTAAATATTATGAAAATGCAACGGAAATTGAGCCGTGTAATTGGAAGCTACTAAGAGAATTCGCAAAATTTTCTTGAGATGAATTGAGTAATGCAAACAAGGCAAAGAAAACTTATGAGCACCCAATTCAAGAATACCCATAAAATGTGGAGTTGTTGGGGAGCTATGCAATATTTCTATGACAAGCTGACGCATAAAAATTTAATGTTACTATATATGGACTTACTTGAATTAATGAAATAAGGTTGAATACCTCTTTTATATTCAAGAAATATTGCTACTATTTATATGTACTAGATTTCAAGAAATAAGGATGTGTACCTAATTTATATTTAATAAATAATGCTACTATTTTTATGTACTTATTTGAATCCAAGAAATAAGGATTTATACATCTTTTCTATTGAATAAATACTACTACAATTTATATGTACTTACTTGAATTCAAGAGATAAGGTTTTATACCTCTTTTATATCCAAGAAATAAGGTTGTATGCCTGTTTTATATTCAAAATAAGGTTGTATACCTCTTTTATAATCAACAAATTCAAACAAGAACATCAAGGAGGAGAATCAAAATCATTTGTTGTGGAATAATTTTGGATTGATGTTAATAGATAATATTAAAAAATTTAATTAAAAACATATACTTACAAGTTTGGACCATTTCCACAAGTATCGTGACGACCCTTTATACTAGCAACACTTGACCATTTATACTAGCAACTCTAAACCATTTATACTAGCAGGTCCAGACAATTTATACTAACAGCTCCAAATCATTTATACTAGCAGCTCCCAACCATTTATACAAGAAGCTACAAACTTTATACTATCATCTCTAGAGCATTTATACTAGCATTATCAAACTTAAAAATTGGAAAAAACAACATCATGGAGGATAATCAAAATCATTCATTGTGGAATACTTTTGGAATGATCTTAATCTATTTAATTAAAAACATATACATATAGCTTCGATAATAATTTATATTAGTAGTTACTGAGACCATTTATAATAGCAACTCGAGCTTTTTATACTAGAATATCTGAAACGTTTATACTAGTAGCTCCTTACCATTTATATAAGGAGCTCTAAACCATTTATACAAATTACTAGACCATTTATAAAAGAACTATGAAACTAAAAATATGTATAAACAAAATCGGGAGTAAAATATAAATCATTCATTGTGGAATACTTTTGAATGATTTTAATATATTTAGTATAAAAATTAGTAAAAAAATATACTTATAGCTCTGGACCATTTATAATACAAGATCTTAACCACTTGTACAAGTATCTCCAAACCATCTACACTTGCAGCTCCTAACTATTTAATGTAGTAGCTCCGCACCCTTCATGCTAGCAACATCAAACTATTTATACTAACACCTATAGACCATTCATACAAGTAACTCCTGATCATTTATACTAGCATCTCTAGACCATTTATAAGAACAAATTTGAACTATCGATACTAATAGTTACAGACTATTTATACTAACAACTATGGACATGTCATACGTAAATCTCTAGACCATTTAAACAAGAGGCTCAACCATTTATACTAGAAGTCATTGACCAATTATACTAGTAGATAAAGAGAATTTCAATAGTAGCTAAAGACCATTTTTTTGGGGGTGTATGCTATTGTTATTATGGTTTATGTGTACTCTTGTGAGTCGGGGCTATCTCTTGAAATGTTTCTTCCATATTGAAACTATGTAGCCATATAAATGGTCCGGAGTTTTGTGAAAACGTTCGTATGCTTATCTTTTAGGAATTCCATGTTATTGTAGTCTACTTATGTTACAAGTAATTTTTTGTGAGGAGTATATTGTATGTGACAAGTACTATGTTGTGAGATCTATGGACGTTCCTTTTATGGTTTGGTTTAGTTCTTGTGATGTGATACAGTCGTAAAAGTATGTAGAGATATGTCTTGTGGACCATTAGTGTTGTGTTTGGCCCTGATGTGGTATTGTGATGTCAGTTTTGTTGGGCACCCATGAACATAAGACAACTAAAATATTAAACAATGAACTACTAAGAGTTGAGGTTAATAAATATTGTTAAAGAAAATGAGTAACTAAGTAATAAAAAAAAAAGGGAACTTTCAATATTCACAGAACTTTAAAATTTAGGATATTGCCAAATCTATTTTGCTTTCTTGTGGTCGCGCTTTTTTGAACATGTATCATTCACTGGAGACATGGGTCACGATTGTTTCCTCATTTCTTGTGATTTCCCTTTTCTAATCTTATCCTCTTGCGCCGCATCGAGGACGATGCTTTTTTAAGGGGAGGGAAATGTAGTTCCACATTCCCATTTGACAAAGATTTAATGGTGACAATAATTAAATTGAAAATAGAAAATGAAAGAACATAAAATAAATTGTCTAAGTAGTTGTGATGCATACCAAGGGGGATTAGGTGAAATTTAAAAGAAGTAGGTAAAATATAAAGGAATTTGGAGGAGGACGGTGGGTTGTGTCAGGAGTATGTTGTGTAAAAGGAGAGATAATAGGTTATGGCCTCCAAAGGACTTTTCAGGCTTGTCATTTCTCTTGCAAAAAAATACAATACCTTAATTTGGATCTACATACCTTACCCACACCGAAACCCCAACCAAAGTTGTAAATTTTAGTATGAATTGGATAGTTGTAGCAAGGATGTAAGGGACAGAAAATGGAGCTCCCGTAGAGAAGTCATTCTAAAAACATTTCCAATGTGGTCCAAACAAGTCCCGTGAAGGAAGTAATCTATAAGTGGTTTTTGTAATAATAAGAGATTATTTTGAGAACTAATACTGTGCTTCGTATAAACATGGTTATATATTGTCTTGTGATCCTAGACAAAAATATTAAATTTCTGATGTATGTGATTATTTTGATTGTGCTTCTTCAACATAAACATGAAATGGGGATAAAGCAAGTCTAGCTGATTTTATTGTTGAGGAGTTTTTATTATTTTATTTAGGATAATGTACTATATTCATAGGCTCCTTCATGAGACAATGACACTATTAAAAAAATGCAACAAATAGGTCACAAACAAATCAGTTTACATGTTCTTGGGCACTCCCGATGTATTCAAAAATGCGAGGATCTCAAACAAGGAATTGGCATCCAACAAAAATTTAAATATAGAATTTTTTTCTCGATGTGGTAGTTGAAAAGGCATTGATATTCGTGTATGCAATGTGGAACCTTATTCCCGGTAGGTGAACTATTTGACAGAATTTTTGTTAAAAAAATTAGTTTTGGTGGACAACATTGATTCTAGGATATGCTCAAAATGGGTTTGTTAAAATGGTTTAGAAACTTTCAAGAAAATGCAATTGGCAAGTTTAAATTCAAATCCCACAAATTTTTCCAGTGTCCTCCCAAGTCTATGCCAATTAGGAGCTCTCAAACTTGTGCATCCATCGAGCATAGAGGAAATTACGGTTGCAGATGCACTGATAGGTATGTATGAAAAATGTGGAAGCTCCTAAAGTTTCCTCTATTAAAAATAATGGCCAACAACTCTTTGGGTACCAAGGAACTGGAAATGGGTAGTAGAAAGAAAAACACAACATAATGAGAAGTTGAAAGAAGTGAGTGATTTAGTTGGAAGTGTGGCCTTCCACAAGCTATTTTCATCTACTGACAGATTGGATTATATGCTGATGGTGTTGTGGATGGTGCGAGTTGTTATATCTCGAAAGTGCACCTTTTCGAGAGATGACTAGGGATTCTAAGTTGTTCTAAATTTCTCGCTTCCATAGATACAATGGACACACCTCAAGTTTTTGGGTATACCTATTGTTGAGGCGAGTCTCGGTATCAAGGAAGGATCCTTTTGATGTATCCTAAACTAATTTTTAGGGGTTTTGAGGGTAAAAATGATGACTGTGAATGAATTGAAAATGGGGTAATAAACCAAACTTGTTGTCGAATTTTACTGAGTACATGCACAATCAAATTGAGACTGAATTTTGGATTCACAAACCTATATTTTTTTCAGCGAGATATTAAGGGAAAAAACTCTTTGTATTGAGCGAATGATTTAGAACAACACAATAAAATAAACATGCACACTAATATTAATGCAGAAATTATTAAATTTATAGCAAGGTAAGATGATTAACTGAAATTTTACATTCAAAAAAATTAATGAGATATACACTGATCAGTAAATAATTGGAAAGGTCGAAATAAGTTCTCATTCAAGGGGGAAAACTTGTAAAATTTTCTTCAAAGACTCCTATGTCAAAAAAGTCATCCTTGTTCCTTACAGGTTGCACACAATATATAACAAGATTATTCTCCCAACCTATCGTAAAAATAGACTAAAATTTTTACATGCCCATGCATGGTAATTTTACCCCTTTATCATGAATAAATAAAGGAATAAAAATAGACAATCTGATTACAAAGAGGCATTAATAGCATTAGATATAAAAATAAAATTAATTCCAAGTGCAGTTGATTGATCTATTTTTAATAAAGTATGATGAATAATTTGGTTGTGTAAGTCTCCTCCAATGTGGAAGAAATCTCTATCTTCTAGTTCTTGATGTGACACTTGCAACTTGATCTACTTGTAATGATATTCTACGCATTCTTTAATTCTACCCTCTTAGATGCACATGAAAAAATTTATTTCCCTGTGTCAGCAAAAGTAATTCTTTTATTCGTAATACTTTGCAAAATATTCACCCATGTATTTCATCTACTGTGGGGACCACCTGCAAGTTCTGATGTTGACATCTGTTTGTCACCTTTCTTAACACATGCAATACATTATTCTCCTACAAGTATAATACTTTTTCTTTGTCTTCAATTCCCATGTGGGGACCACCTTTTATGTGCACATGTCCTAATTTGTCTTCTTGTGGAGCAACCTATGGGCATGTGCATACATTGTCTTATCAAGTACAAAAGGCATTTTGATAAGATTAAGGTAATAACTTACCTTTTGTGGCATACCATTAATATAATGTGATTTACTTTGTGTTTCCAATCTTTTCCCCTAGGTAAAAACAAACAACGAGGGTCTACAGGCTAAAATTTTAAAAGTTGGTATAAAAACTTTCCGAGTTCTTCTATACCTTCATGGTGCCTTTCCATGGATCTTCAAACCATATAAGAATAAGGAACTTCAAACATAGCTCAGTTGAGCCTAAATCAACATATAAGTGCATTCATACAAATTAAAATCATTTTATTAAGCTTACGTTTGAATTAGTCTCTCGATCTCAAAGTTGGAACATGATGTTGTTAGTGCAAAATCACAACACCCCCAAATGGCCCGGTTGTGGAGTGGGGCATTCGGTGTGATTACACAACATGGGACCATCTCTCAAGATGTGGGACTTGCAAAACTTGATATATACCTCCGAAGAAAACCGGTTCTTGCTTCCTAATCTACCTGCCACAAGCTACTCCAGGTGCGGGAAGAACCTACTTTATCCTAATCTAACTATTCTAAGGGGACAGAGAGAGAGAGAGAGAGATAGAGAGAGAGAGAGGGTGAAAGATCATACATTAAGAGGTGATATACTAGAAAAGGAAGTGGTTGAATCACATTTTGGACTACCCGAAGTGGAGAGAGTGAGTAGAGGAGAGGGTGGACGAATGCACCACGTACTAGAGATAGATTTCAGACAGAACACCACTTCAAAACCCATTAGGCACAACTCCCAAAACTTGTAATAAACATAGAATTACGCACAATATATCGTGCAACCATGAGAGGTAAGAAGTGACAAAAAAATAATCCAAAGATGGATAGATGCATCACAAAATAGATTCTATTCCTCCAAAAAGTTACATGGTGCATCATTAGTGGGCAAGAGGCAACAAAATATCATTACATATCCCCAAAGGAGGCTTAGACTCCATGTTCTACCCTAAGGAAGAAAGAGAGAGGTGGGGCGAGAGGAGGGAAAATTTGAATCCTTCTTCAACCACCTTGAGATATGCATTGAATAATACTTTAAAATTTCAACCACAATTAATCAATTCCCCTCACATATCCTCCTATAATCTATCGATTCTGGTTCCCTATGTCTACTTGGTGTGCCAAAGAAGAAGAACAACAGATCAAATTAAATCAAATCTTGTAGTTGAAGAAATTAGATTCTATATTAATGGCCTGAAATATGTTATCCTATTTTCATCCACTCAATCCCATTAAGAATGATATTTAATGTTTCCATGGTGTAGAGGGCATAGTGACATTTTCAAAAATTATTCTCTTACCCAAATATGAGTTTCTAGTCAAAATATATGGTCGTTTTAATATTAGGGTCATGGGTGCGCAATATTTAAGAGTCTGTCCATACAGGGTGCATGTGGCAGCCTTGCGCTTCATGGAGACTCATCCCCCTCCTTAATCTCTTGAAATCACGCTGGAATGACATGTGGCGGATTCCACAAGCTCCTTCGATTCCTTTGTATTTTACATAAGTCTCATTGATTGGTGGTCCAAAATTCTGAAGTTCGACACGTGGTGGCTTAGTGTTTGTTTGGAAACCCGCCCCAAATTTTACTCTTGAAATAGCACCGAGCTTACACTTGGATTTCTCCGCTATCCCGCCTCCTTTGACTAGTGAACCCCGACTCTGTCCCTTTTTTGGACCTGGGACATGTGGAAGTCCCGCACTCATTTGAAAACCCGCTCAAGATTTTACCTTTGAAGGAGCATCATTGAGACACGTGGCGCCTTCTACCTCCACTCTTATACTTAAATAATTTAGGCTCGCTCCTACTTTTGGATTTGACCTATGTTGACCATTGGCCACATGGTGCACCGGTGCAAGTTTAAGTCTGCTCCTTGGGCTTTACCTTTGAAATTGCACCGAGTTGACACTTGGCACCTTCCATCGAGTTAAAGAAATTTCAACAAACGATGAAAATTTTGGGGCTTGGGATATATGGAGACTGACACTTATTTTGGTCTCCGGCATGGGATTTAATCTTTGGAGGTGCGCCATTTGGACACTTGGCATCTTCCATTGTCCCCTCTATACTTCGTCATTTTTGGTCCCACTATGAACCATTTACGAGCTCAAGACTTTGAACCTTCTCTGTTTATTTTCCCGTGAGCCTCTAGCTTCTTTTACATTGTTCTCTTCTTTACCCGATCATGCTCCTCCATACTAGACCTTACCCGTAACCTATTCATTGGATTTAAAGCATGGTTTCGTTTGAAGAAACCGCTTGAATTTCTTCTTTCCGGGTCGTGTTAGATCAATTTGGTTGGGGAAAAATTTGGGATAACAATTTGGTGATTCGCACCGACATCTTCCCGTTAGATGATAATACTAGTTGCCTTGAATCATCCATTGGGCATGGAGTCAAAAATGATATCCCGATCTTTGATCCTGTCTCTAACTGTGAGCCCGACCATTTGTAATTCTTGACCCCGAGCTGCATTGAAATGGATCGCCTAAAAATGTTTTTAGTTGCTCTACATTTGTTTTATTTTAGAATTAGCAACTATTACAGGAAACTATGGGTATTTCTGCCATCAATAGTGAAGGGCCCGGCCATGCACCTCAAGCAATACAAGAAAAATTATTTACAAAGACAAAATCATACATGCCTCAAAATGAGATATGCGGAGTGTGCACAAGAATTTCTTCTACTGAAAACAAATACTAATCCTACTCCTACACTAACTAGAGAGAAAGAGGCTAAAAAAATCCCGATACAGCAGGAGAAGTAGCTTCCTTTTCTCAAAGGGTCATTCGTGCAAATAATTTGACACTTTGAATATGGCTTATCAGTATGAGTGAAAAACTTACTATAAGTCAGTCCTCCACCCAAATCATCAAGGTATCAACATCAACGAAAAATACCTCCTCAAGATGACTAGCATTAGACTCCTGGAGATGTTGATGATGACCCTTTGTGCTTTGAAACTCATCCTCATGCCCTAAAGTGGGCATGACTTGTTCTAGCTTCTCTCTTGGCTCCAATGAAGCCAAGTACTTGATTGGGCATGGTATGATCCTTTGGATGTGCCCATTTCTCTAAACTTCAACTCCAAAATGGAGTCTATCTGCTGACCTTCTTTGGTGGATGGTGTGAGAGAGGTGATGACATCATGTTTCTCTTTCCCTTCCTTCTCTTGTGAAGAACATGGAAGACTATGATCCTCTAACCTTGGTTCCAGAGGGATGTTGTGAGACATAAGTTGTTGTTCTTGAATGTTCTCCTCTATGGCGATAGGATCATATGCTTTGAAGGTGGGTGATACACAGAGTAAATGATGTAATTTTTTTAGGCTCCTCTCCATCAAATCAATCCTCTAAGTCGGAGAGATAATATGTCTCCTTGTTGTCCTATTGCATGTGCTTGACCTCCTCCATGGTGTCCTCCCGATCTCGTAACCTTGTCACCATGGTTCCCTTCATCCTCCAACATGAAGCTTCAAAGCTCAAACTCCTCTTCAACATTAGAGATTAAAGGGGATGAAGTGGGAGGAAGAATTAAATGTTCTTCTCGTAGCCCGCTCCACACTTGGAGCCTCAAAACCGCATGTTCTTCTCCATCATGGGTTCAGATAATCAAATTAGGCCCTTGAAATGAAAACAAAGAATATTCAATGATGCTTTCTTCACTGAGTGGCTTCAACACTGATTTGATCTCTCCCATCTCGTCCTCTTCAATGGGGCTTGGAGCTGATTGTTCCTCCTCTTTAACTGGTTGTGCAACTTGGATTAAATCAGCATTCTCTTCAAAAATAGTGCCATTAGTGACACTGTATTCATAGAAAACAAAATTCTGATCTTCTTCTTCTTGTTTGTGTTCCTTCTCTCACAAAAATCTTCCTCACCACCACTATCTCTTCAACCTTGACCTCCTCTATTGGCTTGACCATCAAGGGGATCTTTGTAAACCCTAATCTACCACCCAACTCTTCATATTGTCTAGCATTTCCTTTTAGTTGGGATCTTCTTCTTTCTATCCTTGACTAAATTCTTGAGTATCCTCCCAAAATGGAATTCGAAAGCAAGAGGAGTGGCAGTTGGGGTTAAACTAGCTTTACAATTGTTTGTGGTGCGGAGGGATGTGGAACTTCTTGTTTGTTTGGAGGGGATGAATGTTTGGGAAGGAAAAGGGGAGAAGAATTGAAATAAGATGGAATACTTGGAGATGGAGAAATGAAATTAACACTTGGGGTAGTAGATGAGGGGCTTGACTCTTGATCATGTTGAAATGATAAAATTTTATGAAAGATAAAATGAAGATCTATGAGGTGGTGGACTTACCCATTGACAAGGTTATCCCGTGTCTAGCTCATAGGCCTCAATATTCTCAATCCATTGTGAAAGTCGAGGAAACACTTCAACCATGAAGTCAAGATTATCTTAAGGGCTGTAATGTCTTGGAAAAGGGCATTCCCATGGACAAGGTACCCTACAACCAATATTGAATGCCTTCATTTGTGCTATGGCCCTTGACTAAACCATGCCAGCCTCCATTTTTTTAATATTCTCCAGCAGATTAACTTCTTCCATTTGATTGTTGTCATTATATGCATACCCTTATTCTTGATAAGCTCCATAGCCAAATTGGTTTTGGAAATTCTCATATGGGTAAGCATGATTATTTTGGATCTGATAATAATGTTGATCTGGAGGAGTTAGGAAATGCATTGGAGGTGGATTGCATTGCTATAGGTGTGAATTCCATGAAGGGAATGAAGTCATGATTGCACAACTTCATGGAATGGGAGAAAATGAAAGAGATGGAAGAAGAAAATGGATGAAAATGAGTGGAAATAAATGGAAAAGGTCTCGTGACTCAGGGAATGGTTTATCAACTAGATGGAGTTGCAAGATGTGCTTGCATGTTCCTCAAAAGGATGAACCTCACCAAGAACACATCTACTTAATGAAATTAAGTTGTAAGGTACTTCAGACTGTCCCACTGGGCATGCCAACACCGTATGTGTGGTCACATGGTGGCTTACTATTTGTTGTTGATAATGAGACAACTTTGGAAAACTGAAAATCCAACCTCGTAGTCCCATCCGGCATGCCAAAAATGTTAGTTCAAAATCACAAAGACCCTCGAATGGCCTCGGTTGTGGAGTGGGGCATTCAGGTGTGATTACTGAAACATGGGACCATCTCTCAAGTCATGGGACTTGCAAAAATTTAGATGGACCTCCGAAGAAATCCGGTTCTTACTTCCTAATCTAACTGCCAAAAGCTACTCCAAAGGTGTAGACAAAACCTATTCTATCCTAATCTAACTATTCCAAGGGGACAAAGAGAGAGAGAGAGAGGGTGAAAGAACCTACACTAAGTGGTGATACACCATAAAAGGAAGTGGTTGAATCATATATCTGACTACCTGATGTGGAGAGAGGTGAGTAGATGAGAGAGTGGAAAGAATGCATTGCAAAAAAAAGATAGATTTAACACGGAACACCACTTCAAAACCGATTAGGCAAAACTCCCGTAACCCGCAATAAACATCAAAGTATGCAAAGTATATCCTGTAATGATGAGAGGTAAGAAGAGGCAAAAAAATAATCCAAGGATGGATAGATGCATTATGAGACAAATTCTATTGCTCCAAAACATTAGTGGGAAAGAGGAAAGGTAATTCCATTACAGAGCCCTGAAAGGAGGCTTAGACTTCGTGTTCTACCCTAAGGAAGAAAGAGAGAGGGGGTAAAGGAGAAAAGATGAACAACCATTTGAATATGCCCCTCCTTTACAATATATAGGAAGAATAAGAGAGAGAGAGAGAGAGGAAAGGATTTGAATCCTACTTAAACCACCTTGAGATATGCATTGAATCCTACTTTGAAAGATAAACCACCATCAATAATTGTCCCTCACAAATCCTCATACAATCTGCCGATTCTAGTACCCTTTGTTTGTTTGGCATAGGTAAAGAAGAAGAACAAGAGATCAAATTAAATAAAATCTTGTAGTTGAAGAAATTAGATTCTGTATTAATGTCCTAGAAGACATTTTCCATTTTTCACCCACTAAATCTAGTTAAGAACAATATTTTATATTTCCGTGGCATAGATGGTGTCAAGAGGTTTTCAAAAAGTCTTCTCCTGCCCAAATCTCAGTTTCAGTCATAAGATATGGTCATTTGAATATTAGGGTCATGGGCGCACAATATTTAAGAGTTTGTCCATACAGGGTCCACGTGGTGGCCTCACGCTTCTTGGAGATTCAAACCCATCCTTATGCTCTTTAAATCACACCTGGACTAACGCGTGGTGGCTTCTAAGGGATATTTGGGCTTGTTTGTATTTATCCCGAGTCTCTTTTCTTAATGGGGCCAAAAGACTAAACCTAGACACGTGGAGGCTTGGTGCTTGTTTGGAAACCCACCCCAAATTTTACTCTTGAAATAGCACCGAGCTGAAAATTGGCTTTCTCTGTTGGCCTACCTCATAATTTACTATTCAACAACGAATCTATCCCTTTTCTAGACCTAGGACACGTGGAGGGCCCACGTTCATTTGAAAACCCACTAAGGATTTTACCTTTGAAGGAGATTCATTGAGACACATGGCGCATTCCACCTACAATCCTATACTTAACCAATTTAGGTGCAAGTTTGAGTCTCTGCCTTGGGCTTTACCTTTGAAATTGCATCGAGCCAACACTTGGCACCTTCCACTGAGTCGAAGACTTTTCAACGGCCGGTGCATATTTTGGGGCTATGGACATGTGGAGGCCTCGACACTTATTTGGGTCTCCACCGGGATTTAATATTTAGAGGTGCATCATTTAAAAACTTGGTTGCTTCCACTATCCCCTCCATACTTAATCATTTTTGGGCCCACTCAACCATTTACGAGCCCGAAGACTTCGAACCTTCTCTATTTCTTTTCTTTTGAGCCTCTGGCTTCTTTTACAATGTTCTCTTCTTTCCCCGATCATGCTCCTCCATACTAGACCCTTCCTATAACCTGTTCATTAGATTTGAAGCATGGGTTTGTTTAATGCATTGTTTCTTTAATTTCTTCGTTCTCCTGGGGTCGTGTTTGATCAATTTTGTTGGGGGGAAAAATAGGAAAATAGGTGTTTGACAAGGTTGGGGAGCTAGCTCGGGCCCTCATAGAGAGCTCGGTCATCAAATTTGTGCATAGCTCTAAGAATAACTCCGTCAAGCTTAGCCTTAAGGATGAGCTCAGTGAATCTTAGCCACAATGACAATCGAACTTGATGTCATCCCAGTTGTGAAATTATTGTTAGCTCACTCCAGGGAACATGTCAAATTATAAGTGGAGCTTAGGTGGTCGAGCAAAGAGCTTGCAGCTCGTTGAAGTAATAAATGGCTTAGAATAAGCATCCATGACTTGGCATAAAGTAAAGGAGCTTGGGAACGAGGTACCTCGAGTTGAGTTGAGCTTTCAAAGTTTTGTTTCGGAAAATATTTTTCGACAATTCTGTTTCAAAATTTCAGAGATTTTGGGGTCATAAACGTTGAACGAGTTGAATATTTCCAAAGCTTGAAACTCCGAATTTCAAAGTTTTAGGTTTTCAGGATTCAAAGATTGTGGTGTTTGGAGTTTGGGGATAGTGGTTTCTGAGATCCGAGTTGGTCGGCGAGTCATGAGGAGTCTGATTTTGTTACCGATTCACCAAGGGAGTCGTTAGGAGTGTCAAAGCACGTATGGAGGATTGTTAGTGACACTGATCAAACCAAAGGGGATCAAACTCTTATCTCAATTTTTCCCCCAAACAAAATTTTTCAAACATGACCTTACAGAAGAGAATCAAGTGTCATTTCAATGCGGTGGGCTCATAATCGATCCCAAATATGAGGGGTAGTTGGGCTCGACAACGGAGGATCAAACAACGTTAAAGGAGGCTTGAGGCTCATAGGAGAAGATTTAAGAAAGGGCTTGAAGTTTTCAAACTTCACATGCGAGTCGACATGTGGAAGCTGTCATGTGTCATCTTGGCGGAATTCCAAAAGGCACATCAAAACAGAGACCCCAAGTGTGCGCAGAACCTCCATGTGTCCAAAGTCTCAAAAAGTTACAATGGCCGTAGTGAAAGTCAAAGGACTCGCAGAAGGTGCCAAGTGTCAACTCGACATAACTTAAAAATAAGAATCAAGAGCATGTTCCCAAATGAGTGTGGGCTTGCCACGTGGTTAGAGTAAAAAACGGGACAAAGTCACTGTTGAATTGACTAAGAATAGAATAACTAGTGGATGGTGCCACATGTCTCATCGGTGCAACTCCAAAGGTTAAGCCCAAAAGGCAGCCCCTAACAAAACACCATCCTGCCACGTAGTCATGGTCTAAAAGGGGGTCTCATTGGTGTTGAAAATTCATAGAACCACGAAGGGCTGCTTTGCTATCCATATTTGGCCCTGAGCTAAATATTGGATCAAATCACAACCCCGCATAAAAGGAACCCGAGAAAACGCATTTAAATCCTACAATTAGTTGCAAAAATATTCACCAATGAAGTGGCAGAAGTGAAGAAAGAGAAAGGGATCATGTACAAAAAGAAATGACTATGTAGGGACGTTTCTATGCTTTAAATCCATTCTCTAAGTTACAGGTAGGCTCAACTATGGGATAAACGGGTTGGAAAAAAGGGGAGATCCTACAAGGGAACCATAAACTAAAAGAAGAAGAAATGATGAAGATTTGAAGTCCTCGGGCTCGAAATGGTTCAGGATAAAAACCAAAAATGACTCAGTATGGAGGAGGCAGTGGGAGAGACCACGTGTCCTAACAATGCTTCTCCCAAAGTTAATCCAAAAGGGGGAGCTCAAACTTACGTCAGCCCTCCATGTAGCAAATGGTCAAAGATAGTCAAGGGGCAGGTAGAAAAGGATTCAAATTTGGCTAAGTATAAAAGTTTAAGTGGAGAATGCCAAGTGTCAGTGTGGTGAATCTCCAAGTGTTGGTCCCTAAGTGAAGACCTAAATGAGTGCGAGCTTGGCATGTATTCCAAAGCTAAAAAATGAGAAGAACCATGTGAAAAGTCCACAAAGCAGCGGAAGCCGACAAGTGTCAACTCGACGCTCCTCCAAGGGAGACTTTGGGTCAGATTCCCAAACAAGTGTGGTGCCTCCACGTGTTCTCAAAAGGGGGTAGGGTTAGTTGAATAGTCAATGCAAGTGGTCTGGCGGAGGCTGCCAAGTGTCTTAAGGGCACTGTTTCAAGAGTAAAATGGAGAAAAGAGCCCTGAGTGAGTGCCAGACTTACGCATGTCCCAGGGGAAAGTGGGTAGTTAGGAAAAAAATTATTCTTTCCCCTTGATACCTCAAAAGGGAGTAGAAGTTGCTAAATGGTCTACAACTCTGCCCAAGGAAAATGTCAAGCATTTAGACCCGAGTCAAAGCCAAGGCGGGGCGTTGGGGAGAAAGGTAAAATTTTTCCTTTCGACCAAAAAGGCACAAAGGTAAAAATTGATGCACATTTCCCAGCCAACCAAAAGGTGCCACGCCTCCGTGTGGAGCTTCAGGGCCACGAGAGTTTTTTAAGCTTTGCATTTTTACACAAAATATTGATTATGGACCAAAGAACCCAATTTTTATTCGAATCTGGTTGTCATGTGTCCCAAACCAAAAGGGGGCATTTTTGATATTATTTTCCCACCCATGTGTACGGAATCGATGCAAACTTCAAAGGGGCATATCTTTCGACCCGGGCTTGAAATATTGCAAATCTAACACTATTAGAAATATCTTGATGTCATTTATGCCATGAGAGTCTGAAAATTTGATTTTGAGGAGATAAGGTGAAAGGAAAATGGTGAAATGTCTTCAGGACTTCAATACAAGATCATCAGTGTCAACAACCAGATCGGATTCGATATATTTCTTTCGCTTCCTCTTCCTTTAAGGCACCAAATCAAGAATCAATCCGAAAAGATGGATTTGAGGGAATATTTTTGCAAAAGGCATTGATTTCTAGTGGTTAAGCTTTTGAAAAGGGATTCAATGTGTATCTTAGAGTGGTTGGAGTAGGATACGATTCTTTCTTTCTTCTTTCTCCCATTCTTCTATATATTGTAATAGAGGGGCCCAAAAAGGTTGTTGTTCATTTTATTCTCTACCTTCCCTTTTTTTTCTCTTCCCAGGGAAAGAAAGGGATTTCGAACTTCCTCCCTACTCTGTAAAATGGCATTTTTTTCCTCTTGTCTATAGATGATGCTCTGTGTAAACTCTAAAGCAATAAAAACATGTTTTGTGATGCATTTGTCCATCCTTGCTCATTTTTGGTTGTCTCTTCTTGCCTCTCTTCATTGTAGGGTATCTGTGCATGTTTTGAATGTTCACTTGTAGATCTAGGAGATGTGTTCATGGGGTTTTGGAACATTTTCTATGTGAATTTGATCTATGGTATGTGATGTTGTTGTCCATCATTTCCATTGCCCACCTCTCTTTCTTCTATGACAGCTTTGGTAGATGATCAACATTTTCCTTCTCTGGTGTATCACCGTTTTAGTGTAGGCTCTATTTTTCCTTGTTTTCTTTCTCTCCTTGTCTCCTTAGAAGTTATATTATAATTAGATTAGATTTCCTACAATGGAATATCTTGTGGTAGGTAGATTAGGAAGATGAACCAACCTTCTTTGGAGGGTCATTCCCATTTGTAAGTCCCACAACTTGGGAAATGATCCAATGTTATGCAATCACACATAATGACCATGCCTTAGAAAATTACATCCATGACTCATTTGGGGGTGTTTTGATTTCACACTAACAGTTTTGGCATGCCCGGTGGGACCAAGAGGTATTCACTTCATTGGAACAAGATTGATGTGCACTTGTTGTAAATATCTAGCTTCTTAGAAGGTTTAGTTTGCACATCTAGTGGCTCCATTTGGTCAAAAATCCATTCTATGAGTTTCAGACCCATATTTTCCATCCATTTCCACTTGTTTTCATCCATTCTTCTTTCCATCTCTTTCATTATTTTCCATTCCACAAAGTTGTGCAATCATGACTTCGTTCCTTTCATGGAACTCACACTTATAGCAGCAAAACATTCCACCCTCAATATGTTTTACAACTCCTTCAAATCAGCATTTTGAGCAAAGGAAAAATCAATATGTCCACCCCTATGAACAGTAATGCCAAAATCAGTTTGGCTATGGAGCTTTCCAAGAGCAGGGGTATGCAAACAATGAAGATAATCAAATACAAGATGCTTGTCTGCTAGAGAAGAACCAAAAATTAGAGGTTGGTATGGTTCACCAATTGGCATAGCACAAATGAATGAATTTTAGATTGGTTTTAGGGCACCTTGTCCATGGAAAGGCCCTTTTCAAGACATTACGACCCTCGAGAAGCTAGATTTCATGATTGAAATGCTCCTCCAACTTGCACAATGGACTGAGGAGATCAAGGCTTATGAGTTGGAGCTAAGACAAACTTGTCAATGGGTAGGTCCACCACCTCATAGCTTATATTTTTCTCTTTCTGAAACAGCACCATCTCAACCCAAGTTTCGATTTCCAAGCTTCCCATTGTTGTTACAAGTTTTGGTTCCATTCCTCCATTACCTAGTCTTCCACCCCATTTAACTTCCTCTTCTCCATTCCCTTCGAAACATTCATCCCATCCAAAAAAAATAGAAGTTCCACCTCCCACCCCACCAAAAATAGTCACAAAGCTAGTTGAACCCCTATCTACCACTCCTCTTGCTTTCCTAGGTCCATGTTGGGAAGAGACCCAAGAGACCACCAAGGAGAACAGCAAGAGAGGATCCCAACAGAAAATAAATGACATATAATCAAGAGTTGGACTACCAAATTTGGGTTTACAAAGATCCCCTTGATGGTCAAACCAATGGATGAGGTTAGAGTTGAAGAGACATTGGTGGTTGAGGCTGAGTTTGCAGCAGAAAGAAGAATAAAAATGTGAGGAAGAAGAGAAAAAAAGAAGAGTTCCACCATTCCTTCCACGCCATTCACCCAAAGAGGTCTACAAGAAGACTCCATTTTTGGAGTGGAAAATCGGAGCAACGGGCATAAAAATAGATTATACCTTTCCCAATCAGGTATTTGGCTTCATTGTAGCCAAAGGAGAAGCCAAATCAGGTCATGCCCATTTTAGGGCATGAGGATGATATGCAAAGTGTCAAGGATCAGCTGTAATGCCTCTTCAATCCAAATGCAGAGCAACTAAAAGAGGTATTTGTTTTATCTTTAGTTGATACTTTGGTTATCTTTGTGGAAGATCACCTTGTAGTTAGTTTTTCACTCATCCAACTAGCCATGTTCAGGTGCCAAATTAGTTAGATGGATTTAATTTTTGAGGAAGGGAAGCTATTTCTCCCTACCAAATTGAAGGCTTTGTTTGAGCTCCCTTTGCTCTTGGTTAGAGTAGTTTAGGTAGCTTTGCTTTTAGTAGAAGAAGTGCTTATGCACACTTTGCATGTATAATTTGAGGTAGTATGATTTGGTATTTATATATAAGTTTTTATATTGCTTCAAAGGGGTATGCGGCCAACTCTCAACTATTAAAGGTAAGAAGGCTCATGTTTTCCTATAATAGTTGCAAAATCAAAAAGAAACAAATGTAGAAGAAGCTAAAGTCATTTCAAGACAATCCATTTAAGGGACAGATCAAAGTCCTGGGTCAGAAAAAATTCTACTCTCAAAAACTCCATTTCAAATATTTTCTTATGAAAATTGAGGGTGTAGGTGTGTAGGCAGGCTCAGTGGCAAGAAAAAAATTAGAAAAAACTTGCAGCAAATCGGGGTCATAGTGGCTCATGGATCAATTCTTCAAAGTTTAGATCGGTTGCATGTTTATTAGGAAGACTCCATGCACAATGGATGTTTCAAGGTCACTGGGATTTTCACCTTGCAGGAATATTTCCCCGTGATTCGCCAAATTTTTATCCATATTTGGCCTTGCGCTAAA